>CM040434.1:78083194-79503194 GCA_022702705.1 Papilionanthe hookeriana x Papilionanthe teres | reverse complement strand
TGGATGGGAAAACCATGAAGTCGTTGAAATGGACCATGGATTTTGATCCTTCACAGAACCCCTATTGTTCTCGTTTGGTTTAACCTCCCTAATTTAAAACTACCTTACATTCATCACCAAATCTTATATGACATAGCCGACTCTACGTGGAAACCACTCAAGTCGGACATGCCTTCGCTAACATATCCGGAATCTCCAAAGCGATTTCGGTGGAAAGGGATATAACCCAGCCATATATTGATGGGGTATGGCTCGGTACAGCTAATAATGGCTATTGGCAACCTATTGTCCTTGAATATCAACCTTTATATTGCAAACACTGCCATATTTTTGGGCATACTGTGGAGCAGTGCTATAGAGTACATCCAGAGCTCAGACCTTTTAAGATAGCCCAAAAGAACCCTCTGGAGGTTAATCAACCTTCAACCAGTAAACAGCAAACTGAAGATGGTCCAATTCCTCTGCACACCTTTGCTGACAGGAGTAATAATGAGTCTCAGGGTGCTGGAATTTCTGAAACTAGTGCTGGGAGGAACAATCATACTACTCACTTTATTTCTAATCCTACATCTGTGGAAGATATCACTGATAAGAACCCCCCTGATGAAAATAGATTAGATGGGTCAGAAGCTGTGGCTACTGAAAGCAGGATTGATTATTTATCAAATGCTCAGGTGAATCTCTTGGCTGATACTGAAATTCAGTGTCCTCCTATCATCCCTCCAGATTTTTCGAGTGCCAACAATACAGGTGTATAATGAGCATCCCGTACCACAAGCTCCCGAGCGCTCTTCTTTAGATCATTTGCCTTCGTAAATGGAAGGAGCCCGGACAATTCGTAAAAGTAGAAAAAAGAGGAAAGATGTCATGGAACTTAAATACCTATCTCACACTAATATCATCGATGCTCCGGATCCCGATACTTCCAAGGCCCCTCCCCTAGGTTGACTAGGGCCGGTAAGGCTACTCACCATGATTAACTTATTGTGCCGGAATGTTAGGGGTGTGAAAAGTCCCGGCACCCTTAACGAATCAAAAACCTTATCGGGACTTATAGGCCTTGGATCATTGCCTTCGTTGGAACCTATGGTTAATAGCAACACTCTCGCATTCAACAAAAAGTATAAGGGTTATAATTTCTATGCTAACTGTAATAATAAAATCTGGCTCTACATTAGACAAGAGGTTACTTTCCAGATTCTTGCTGATGACTTCCAGTTCCTCCACCTGCACTTCAACATTGATCATTTCTCCAGTCCGGCTACTTTCATCTATGCCGGTTGTTCTTCCCTGTATAGATCTATGCTTTGGGATAAACTTATTAATATTAAGCAGTGTTATCCAAGGAAAATTGGTTAGTTGGTGGTGATTTTAACGAGTATTGCCGACCCTAGTGAGAAATTTGGTGGGAGAACCCCTAACCTTCGAATATGTTGCAATTCACTTCCGAATCCAAAGTGCTCAATTATTTGACTTGGCTATATTGGTACTCCATTCACTTGGCAAAGAGGAAAAATTTTAGAGAGACTAGACAGATTTCGGTCAACGATAATTGGATGAATACCTTCCCAATCACTAGAGTGCACCACTTAAATAGAACATGTTCGATCACTCTCCCATTGTTATTAAGATATCACTTTTTCAAGCATAATGGACATCCTTCTTTCGGATTTCAAAATGTTTGGGCTAAACACCGTAACTTCCCGGAAGTCGTCAAGATTGGGTGGAAATCCCCCTCATCTTCTCGTTGGTAACCCTCTAATTAGGTCGCGGAGATTACGGAAACATCTATCAAGTCATTTAAAAAGTTGGAACAAAGTCGTCTTTGGTAATGTATTTGAGCGTGCTAAGCAATAGGCCGATAAGGTACAATTTCCGGAGGCCGAACGAGCTAGAGAGCTGGATAATCTTGATGAACTCATGGATGCCCAAGATAAGTATTTAAATGCTTTGACTATTGAAGAAGAATTTCTTTCACGTAAGGTCGCTATTAACAAACAATTGTATGGGGATAGAAACTCCAAGTACTTCCATGCGAGTGATTAAATACAGGAGACAAATTAATGCCATAACCAAAATCAAAACTCGGGATGGAATGTGGTTAGAGGATCCTATCCCGATTAAGGAGAATGCTCGTTCAAGTACTTTCGCAGCCTCCTTGCCGCAACCCCTATAGAACCCGCTCGTTTTTAGGGGGATTTGTTTAATGACCAACTGAATACCGTGCAAAATCTGCAGTTGCTTCATTTACCCGATGAAGCCGAGATTCTTCATGCTTTGAAATCAATGGATGGGAACAAGGCTGCAGTCCGGATGGGTTTACTCCCGTTTTCTACCCGATCGCTCGGGAAATTGTTGGTAAAGATGTGGTGAAGGCTGTCCAAGCTTTTTTCGATGGGTCCGACTTACCAAACTATTTTGCCGCCACAAGTATTGCTCCGATTGCTAAAGATGAGAAGAGAAGTACTCGGAATGATTTTAGGCCAATAAGTATCACTAATACTCTCAACAAGATTATTAGTAAGATCATGGTGAGAAGACTACAACCATTTCTACATCTTTTAGTCGATGAGAACCAATCTGCTTTCATCCGTAATAGAAATATAATGGATAATGTAATGCTTGCTCAAGAATTACTCCCGGAGATCGACAAGCCTCGCAGAGGACACAATGTAATATTTAAGTTGGACCTAAGGAAGGCTTATGATTCTATTAGTCGGCACTTCATCCATATCATGCTACGAGCAAGAGGCTTTAGCCCCGCTTTTTGTCGGCTTATTCGGAGATGGTTAAATAACACTTCCTTCACTATTCTACTCAATGGCTCTAATTATGGGTTCTTTAAACCAGTGAGGGCTCGAAGCGTGGGGATCCCTTATCTCCAACAATCTTTATACTTGCTTTTGATTACTTTTCTCGATTTCTTAACCGTGCTCACGTAAATTTTCCATATCTATGTTATCATCACAGCCTCTAAACCTATCATAAGTCACCTTGCTTATGCCGATGATGTGATCCTCTTCACTAATGGTGGCAAACAATCTATAAAGAAGTCTTTGGATATTCCGAAACATCTTCGATAAGTCTCGTGTCCGGAACTCAACAAACACAAATGTCAATTCATGGCTGGGAAATATTTCAGGAATCTAAATTGGATAAAGAATACTACCGGCTTTTCTACTTCGATAAGCCTTTAAAATATCCTGGGGTTCGATTAATCAAAGGCAGGAAGAAACAAACCCATTATGATGAAGTGGTTCACAAGGTTACAACTCGGATTAACGATTGGACCAACAGACTTTCTTTTCCAATGGTGGAAGGGTGACTCTTCTCAAGAGTATCCTCACCACCTTCCCTTTGTTTACTATGCGGATGGTCGAATGAAGAAAAGCATACAAAGACTCGTTGGAAACTACCTTTAACAAATTCTTGTGGGAGGGGCAAGACAAACAAGCACATTGGGCCACATGGAATAAGCTTTGTAAACCCATTAAATCTGGTGGCCCGGGGTTTAAGAGCTTTCAACACATTAGAAAAATTTTCCTTTGTAAATCGTGGATGAAATTCAGAAACTAGATACCTCGTGGGCTCGGTTCTTATTAGCTAAATATCGTAGAACCAACCATCCCGATGCCGTAAAGGTGAAAATTGGAGATTCTCAACAATGGAAAAGTCTACCGAAGATCGGGACCGAAGCTAATAATTTTTCTCGTCGGGAGATTAGAGATGGCTCGCCAATTTCCGGCTTCGACAACCGGCTTATGGATGATCGACCGTATCCCATCCCTAACATTTCTTTGAATTATAACTCTAGAGTTGCTGATTTACGGACTAATCATCAATGGGATGAAGACAAATTGAAGGAGGTTGTGGATATTCCATCTATTCAAAAGATCAAGGAGATCCCCATCAATAGAGTACAGGAGAAACCCGATCGACTAATTCTCAAGAAACCTCCCTCTCAATCTATTAACTCCTACATCTACCGATCCATACATCATCGGCCTCAAAACAATTGGGGTTGTCACCTTTGGAATAAATATTTGACCCCCTCTATGTCATTCTTCACTGGAGATTATTTCATAGATTCTTGCCTACAGATGATATACCGAAATTGAAGGGCCTTAGATCGGTTTCCGGATGCCATCTTTGCTCGTGCTCAGGAGGAATCATATGACCACATATTTTTTCAATGTCCTGTGGTTAGGGAGGTATGGAATTGAGTGCTCGGAACATTTTCAACTTTCACATCACTTCGTGAACCGGATATCCGTGGAGGATCGTTGGCCGATTAGGCCGGAACCGAGGCTTTCAATGTATCCACCGATCATTTGGTGGTTTGTATGGATGGCAAGGAATAAAAATAAGTATCGAACTCTTTATGTTCTATAAACCAAATCATTGCTAATCGCTCGCTCCTTCATACACAGGACTTATAATACGGATGAATTGAGGAACAAAACTAGGATCCAAATTAAATTATTTCACCGGATCCCTCCCTCCACTTCGGGTCAAAGTTAATATAGATGGGAGTTATTCCCCCTATTCTTCCGGTTGTGGTGGTGTGTGTAGAAACCACCAAGGTAAACTACTGTGGGGATTTCAAACTTCTATTGTCTCCGATTCTCCTCTCCAATCCGAAATGACCGCCGCCATTCGGGCTCTAAAGTCTCGCTAAGGTCGCTGGGCATTCTCTTATCCGGATGGAATGCGATTCACTTCAACTAGTCAATATAATGAATGGCATTACCGATGTTCCATGGATGCTTATATACCTTCACGGATCCTTGAAGGACTTAACAAAGGAAGTAATGACTTATTGGAGTCATCCGCATAGTGAGGGAAATCAACTGAACCAACCGGCTTCGCAAAACGGCTTCAAAACTCGCAACTTTCAAATGTTTCAATTTCTCTTCCGGGTACCTAAAACAACTACTTTTTGGTGATTTGCTTTCACTTCCTTTTATCAGATGTAACTAAACTTTTGTCCCCTTAATACATTTTATATTTTGCTAAAAAAATATATATATATATAGGTATATATAAATATATATATATAGTATATATATATATTTATTTAATATTATTTTTTATTTGAAATATTTTAAGTATAGTATATTACTAATAAATATAACTTAATTATAAAAATATGTAATAATTAAATAAATTATAAATAAAAATATATATAAGTATATGTAAATATATTTTTGTATATATATTTATAAAAAATTTTGTTTAATATGATTTTTTTATTTTAAATATTTTAAGTATAATGTAATATTTATAAATAAAATTTAATTATAAAAATATTTAATATTATTTTTTTATTTTAAATATTTTAAGTATAATGTAATATTTATAAATAAAATTTAATTATAAAAATATTTAATAGCTAAAAAAATTATAAATAAATAAACACACACACACACACACACACACACACGATATATATATATATATATATATATATATATATATATATATATATATATATATATATATATATTCATATATATTTATGTAATATTATTTTTTATTTTAAATATTTTAAGTATAATATACTTTTTATAAATATAATTTAATTATAAAAATATTTAACAATTAAATAAATTATAAATAAAAAAATATATATAGGTATATATAAATCTATATATATATATATATATATATATATATATATATATATATATATATTTATATTTATATTTATAGAATATTTTTTTTTTAATTTAAATGTTTTAAGTATAGTATATTATTTAAAAATATAATTTAATTATAAAAATATTTAATATTTAAATAAATATGTATGGAGTGTCGAACGATGCTTTTTGGCTTAGACTTTTCCTTTTTCATTAAGGGACAAGGCTAAGGCGTGGTTAAATTTGTTAGCACCTGGATCTATTAGAACTTGGCGAGAGCTTTTACAAAAGTTTCTGTTGAAACATTTTCCTCCTTCCAAAACTGCTAAGTTGAGAATGATATCACATCTTTTAGTCAGTTTGATGGAGAATCCATATATGAAGCTTGAGAAGAATTTAAAGATTTTCTAAGGAAGTGTCCACACCATGCTTTACCAGACTGGTTAATAATTCAAACCTTTTATAATGGATTAGTAGATATTTGAGATCGATTATTAATGCTGCTGCTAGTGGATCATTAATGTCAAAACTTTTTGATGAAGCATATTCGTTAATTGAAGAAATGACTACTGATCCATGAAAAAAATACCTGTTATTATGCCTTGATTTTTATCAAAATTTTAAGGATATTATGCTTTAATGAAAGGTATTTTTGTGTTTTTGGATGTTGGTGATGCAAAAATGTTCAAAAAGGAAAAAGGATGTAAAAGGAGCAAAAAGGAGCAAAGATAGAGCCAAAATGCAAAATTACCAAAATAATGGGCCTGGCGCCTAGGCGCCAGAATCCGGTGCTTAAGCGCCAGCTCGATACCAAATCTGTGACGGTTTTGTAACTATTTTGGGCAGTTATTTTGACGGTTAGAGCGGTTATTGGACCATCTAGAAGATTGGCAGTTATTCCTAGATTATAGGACATGTGATACATTGTATCTAGACGCTTGGAAACAGTTTGGATCGCAGAGGTGCTGATTCATAAAAAAATACCTATTTCTTTATGTCTTAATTCTTATCAATTTCTAAGGATATTATGCTTTAATAAAAGGTATTTTTTGTATTTTTGGATGTAGGTGATGTAAAAAGGTCCAAAAAGGAAAAAGGAGCAAAAAGGAGCAAAAAGGAGCAAAAATAGAGCAAAATACAAAAAGTATAAAAAAAATATGGCTCGACGCCTAGGCGCTCGGGTTGGCGCCTAAGCGCCGTACTCGATACGCAACCGTCAAGTTTTCGACAACGTTTGAATGGTTATTTTGACGGAGTGAGCGGTTATCGGACATTCTAGAAGACTCGGCGATTGTTCCTTGATATTAGGATATGTGATACATTGCATTTGGACGCTCCAAAATGGTTTTAATCGCGAAGAGGTGCAAGCCAAAGTGAAGAGGTGCGAAGAACTGGACGCGGTGTCCGGCGCCTAGGCGCCAGATTCCGGCGCCTAGGCGCCAGATTCCGGCGCCTAGGCGCTAGACAGACCTTCTAGAAGATTCATTAAATGTGGACATGTTTTGAAGAGGTGCCTCAAGGCAACCCTTGAAACCTATAAATAGAAGTCCATTTCATTAGAAAAACGTGCCCCCCCATTGTAACCCCTTTCTCTTATCCACTTTAGGATCTCTCATCCTTAGAGAGAGAAATAGAGAGATAAATTTAGGGCCACTTTTGTTTCGTTTAGTGAGTTTATTTTCAAGTTGTTGCATCTGGAGTTCATTATACTGTGGAGTCAGTAGGAATCAGAAGATCTGTAGAAGGAATATTTGAGATAAGTATTTTATATTTGATTCAAAATTTATTTATTATGTTTTGCTGTTTATATTCAATGTGTTCTGAGTAGTTAGTTTACTTTCTTCCTTCAATTATGAAGAGATAAATAAGATAATAAAAGATTCGATGGAGAATTGAAATTTAAAATATTTTCAAAACATTGTGATGACATTAATACCTGATCTTACTTTACTTTTTAAATTGGCCATTTAAATTGTTAAAACCTGTTGAAGAGCTTTGAGACCTAGAAGGAGAAGAAATTTTAACTTGTAAATGTCACATGAATCCTTGGGTAGTCGAAGGCCATGTGCGGGCTATTCAAGGTGAAGTGCAAATAAATAGGAAGATAAGATTTAAAGGGCATAGAATTGATAAGTTTTTAGAGTGACAGACTAAATTCTTATAATTTGATTTAGAGATTAGGAAAGGGTCACTAGTAGGGCCGACCATAGCCACCCTTAGACATCAAGTAGTGTGAGTATAGATTAACCCATTCTACTAACAATACATCCGGACCTGATCTATAAATTAGTCAATGTTCTTTGAATGCTTCTATTTGGCACAATACCATAAATCAACTTCTCCAACGAATATTAAATTATCTTAAAAATCTTAGATTAATTGAAGGGAAGAAAGTTGTTTGTTTTGTATAGTTTTCACAAAATCATTTTCTTACTATTGCTTTCTTTATTTGCATCTAGTAAATTAAAATTAATTTATAGTTAGATTAAAATACAAAAAAGATTTTTTGAAATACAATATTTAGAAATTTATTACTATATTTTTCCCTATGGGATCGATACTGGGGTCTTTGTTTCAAAGCCCTATATTACTTGAAACGATACGTATACTTGCGTAGTACCCAAAAAGTATATAAAATATTTTCTTTTTAAAATTATATTTTGCTATATAAACATATATTTAAAAAGTTTTATTTTGTACACATCTATATAGCAAGTTATTCCAGGTCAAGTGTTTCGCGCCTTTGCCAGAAATTAAATTTTCTAGTAGTGGTAACAAATCCTTGTATTTAGAAGTACAAAAATTGGGTCAACTTTTTGGCGCTGTTGCCGGGGATCGAAATAGAATAGTTATAGATTTTTTAAATATTATATTTCCAAATATATATATATATATATTATTCCTTGTTTTATGCAAAAATTTGGTTCTGAAGGATTAATACCTTTAGATTCTGAACTAGAAAGAACAATTAGAAAAATTAAAAAGGGAAAACAAATTCAAAAATTTCAAGAAATGACTACTTTACAAAATCTAATTGAACTTAATGATAAAAATGTTTATAAACCATTAAGGGATTATGCTAACCCTACAGTTGATGAACTTCATAGTAGTATTCAAATACCCACTGTAGATGCTAATTCTTTTGAACTTAAGTCGTCTATTATTCAAATGGTGCAAAACAATTAATTTGGTGGAACACTTAATGAGGATCCAAATTTACACCTTGTTAGTTTTTTAGAACTCTATGCTACCTTTAAATATAACAATGTTTCTGATGATGCTATTAGACTTAGACTCTTTCCTTTTTCTTTAAGAGATAAAGCAAAGATGTGGTTAAACTCATTAGCAACTGGTTCTATTAAAACATGGGCTGAAATAGCACAAAAATTCCTTGCTAAATATTTTCCTCCTTCTAAAACTCGCTAAATTAAGAAATGATATTACTTCGTTTAGTCAATTTGATCAGGAGACAATATATGAAACTTGGGAAAGATTTAAAGAACTATTAAGAAAATGTCCTCATCATGCTTTACCCGATTGGTTAATTATTCAAACATTTTATAATGGATTAATTGGATCTTTAAAATCAATTATTGATCTGTCTACTTGGAGGTTCTTTAATGTCTAAATCATTTGAAGAAGCTTACACTTTAATTGAAGAAATGACTAATAACAATTTTTAATGGCATTCCGAAAAGATTAATCCTAAAAAGATGGCAAGTATTCACGATAATGAAGCCTTTTCTATCTTAGCTTCACAAGTAGCAGCAATGTCTAAGAAATTAGATAATTTTGCAATTAATATTTCACATAATAACTCTGCTAATATTGAAGATTCTCGACTATTGAAACTTTACAAGCTATTGCAAGTAAAAATAATCCTTATTCAAATTATTATAATCCCAGGTGGAAAAATCATCCTAATTTTAACTGGAATAATTCACAACAACAATGGGGTAATAATCAATCTCATCCCACAGAAATTGGAATAATCAAGTTAATCCAAATTATAAACCTCCTGGATTTAATAATCAATGAGAAAAGTTATCAATAGAAGAATTAATTTTACAAATAAATAATCAATTACAAAATCAAAATACTCGCTATTCGTAATATTGAAAATCAAATGGGGCAAATTGCTACTTTAATTAATAACGGACTCGTAGGAACACTTCCTAGTAATGTTGAAATTAATCCAAAGGAAACTGGAAAAGAACATGAACAAGTTAAAGGCACGTGCAACTTAGAAGTGGAAAGGAATTAAAAGAAAGAATGCAAAATGAAATTGAAAAAGAGATTGAGGTTGAAGAGATTGAAAAACCTAAAGAAAATCTCTCTCCTAGTCGGGATCGATCGTTATACTCGTTAATGTGGAAGTTGAAAAACCACCACCACCTTTTCCTCAAAGACTTAAACAGCAGAAACTTGATCATCAATTTCTTAAGTTCTTTGAAATTTTTAAGAAACCTACTATTAACATACCTTTTGCTGAAGCTTTGGAACAAATGCCAACTTACGCAAAATTTATGAAGGATATTTTAAGCAAGAAACGAAAATTTGAAGCTTTTGAAACTGTTGCATTAAGTGAAGAATGCAGTGCAATAATTCAAAAGAAATTACCTGAAAAGCTTAAGGATCCTGGAAGTTTCACTATACCCTGTGCTATTGAAGAAAAGTTTTGTGGAAAAGCTTTATGTGATTTAGGAGAAAGTATTAATCTCATGCCATTTTCTATCTTTCGAACATTGAATTTAGGAGATATTACTCCCACCACTGTAACCCTTCAGTTAGCTGATAGATCTATCACTTATCCTAAAGGAGTTATAGAGGATGTCTCTGTTAAAGTGGATAAATTTATCTTCCCTGTAGACTTCATAGTACTTGATATGGAAGAAGATAAAGAGATACCTATTATTTTAGGGAGACCTTTTCTAAGCTACCGGACGAGCTATGATTGATGTGCAAAAGGGAGAACTAACCATGAGAGTTAATGATTAAGAAATTAAATTCAATGTTCTTCAATCAATGAAGTACCCTGATAAAGAGAAATGTTATCGAATTGATATAATTGATTATTTAATTGAAAAACATTATCAAGAAAAATGTAAATTCATTTCTGAAGAAAAATTTAAATTTTTAACTGATGCAAATGAAGTAGTAGAAGAAGAAGAGACTCATTTTATTAAAGATAATTGGGAAACTTTAGACATAACTCAAAATGATATACTTTTACCATCAATTAAAAGAGCCCCCGAACTCGGAATTAAAAATGTTACCTTCACATTTAAAATATGCGTTTCTTGGAAATTCGTTAATTTTACTCGTTATTATTTCTTTTGAACTGAGTAGAGATCAAGAAGAAAAACTACTAGGTGTGTTAAAGAATTATAAGAAAGCTTTTGGTTGGACTATTGCTGATATAAGAGGAATAAGCCCTTCCATTTGCATGCATAGTATTTTAATGGAAGAAAATTTTAAACCTACTATTGAATCGTAAAGAAGATTAAATCCTATCATGAAAGAGGTTGTTAAAAAAGAAATTATTAAGTGGTTAGATGCTGGTATTATTTATTCTATTTCGGATAGTCAATGGGTAAGTCCTATTCATTGTGTTCCGAAGAAAGGAGGTGTAACTGTCATTGTTAATGATAAAAATGAACTAATTCCTACAAGACAAGTTACTGGACGGCGAATTTTTATTGACTATAGGAAATTAAATAAAGCCACTATAAATGATCATTTTCCTTTACCTTTCTTGGATCAAATGCTTGATAAATTAGCTGGACACCCATATTTCTATTTTCTGGATGGATATTCTGGTTATCATCAATTACTTATTGCTCCTGAGGACCAAAAAAGACAACATTTACAAGTCCTTATGGAACATTTGCTTTTAGAAGAATGCCTTTTGGTTTATGTAATGCACCTGCAACTTTTCAAAGATGTATGATGTCAATATTTTGTGATTTAATTGACAAAGGAATTGAAATATTCATGGACGATTTTTCAGTTTTTGGAACTTCTTTTGAATCTTGTTTGGAAAACATAGCCAAAGTTCTGAAAAAATGTGAAGAAACAAATTTAGTTCTTAACTGGGAAAAATGTCAATTCATGGTCACAGAAGGCATTGTACTTGGTCACAAAGTGTCACAAAAAGGGATGGAAGTAGATCAAGCAAAAGTAAAAATTATTGCTGAATTACAACCTCCTACTACTGTTACTGATGTGAGAAGTTTTCTAGGTCATGCTGAATTTTATAGAAGATACATAAATGATTTTTCTAAAATTGCTAAACCTCTTTGTCATTTATTGGAAAAAGATGCAAAATTTGAATTTAATAAAGAATGTATTAATGCTTTTAATATTCTAAAAGAAAAATTAATAATCGCACCTATCATTGTTGCACCTAATTGGAATAAATCTTTTGAATTAATGTGTGATGTAAGTGATTTTGCAATTGGAGCTGTATTAGGACAAAAATATGAGAAGATTTTCAAAGTTGTATATTTTGCTAGTAAAACTCTCACTGAAACACAAAGAAATTACACTACCACTGAGAAAAAGCTTCTAGCTATAGTTGCCTTTGATAAATTTAGACCTTACCTTCTTGGTACTAAATGCAAAGTTCATACTGATCATTCTGCTATTAAATATCTATTATCTAAGAAGGATTATAAACCTAGACTTATAAGATGGGTTTTACTTCTACAAGAATTTGATTTTTAAATAGTAGATAGAAAAGGAACTGAAAACCAAATTTTTGATCATTTGTCTAGAATTAAAAATGATATTATTTCGGAAGAAAATATAAATGAGAAGTTTACTGATGAATCTTTATATGTTATTCAAGGATGCAAAACACCTTGGTATGCTGATATTGTTAATTATTTAGTTAGCAATATTTTGCCTTATGAATTGGATAACAAATTTATTAAGAAATTTAAATATGATGCTAAATCTTATATTTGGGAAGAACCTCATTTATTTAAAATTGGTAAAGATTCTATGATTCAAAGATGTGTACCTTATGAGGAAACTTTTACTATTATTCAAAAATATCATGATTTCGATTTTGGAGGACACTTAAGCATAGATAAAACTGTATTTAAAATTTTAAATTCTGGATTTTATTGGCCTACCTTATTTAAAGATGTGAGACATTATGTGAAAACATGTGATCGATGTCAAAGGATGGGAAATATATCTAGAAAGAATGAAATGCCTTTAAACTATATATTGGAAGTTGAAATTTTTGATATATGGGGTTTAGACTTTATGGGACCATTTGTTCCATCATCTGGAAAAATTTATATTTTATTAGCAGTTGATTATGTTTCAAAGTGGATTGAAGTCGTTGCTTTACCAAACTCGTGATTCCAAAAGTGTTTCTAAATTTTTAAAGAAAATGATATTTTCAAGATTTGGAATGCTTAAGGTAATTATCACCGATGGTGGAAGTCATTTCGGGAATATAAGAATTCAATCATTACTACAAAAATTTGGAATCAAACATAGAATTGCAATCGCTTATCACCCACAAACAAGTGGAATGGTCGAAGTATCAAACGAGAGAAATTAAAATAATTTTAGAGAAGACTCGTTAATCCTAAAAGAACCGATTGGGTTGATAGACTTGATTCCGCATTATGGGCTTATAGAACGAGCTTATAAGACACCAATCGGAATTTCACCTTACCGGTTAATTTATGGTAAACATTGTCACTTACTCGTAGAACTTGAACATAAAGCTTATTGGGCGATAAAGGAGTTTAATTTTAATTTGAATAAAGCGAGAGAAAAGCGATTATTGCAATTAAATGAGATGGAAGAAATAAGAAATGAATCATATGAAAATGCGAGGATTTATAAAGAGAAAATGAAGATGTTGCATGATAAGAAAATTTCAGGAAAAATTTTTGAGCCTGGACAAGAAGTATTACTGTTTAACTCTCGTTTAAAACTTTTTCCTAGAAAATTAAGATCTAAATGGATTGGACCCTATATAGTTGAGAAAGTATACCATTATGGAGCTGTGGATATTAAAGGTCCCAAAACAGGAAAAATTTTTAAAGTAAATGGATTAAGATTGAAGCCTTATTTGGGAGGTATTAAAAAGATTTATAAAGAGGCTTATGAATTGAGTCAACCTCGATTAAAGATTTACTTAAGTCGAGTCGACGACGTTAAACCAAGCGCCTTGTGGGAGGCAACCCATAATTATCTTTTGTTATGAGTGTTTTTGTTTTTTAATGTAAGGTTATGCCTCGATCTTGATTAATTTTATATTACTTTAAAAATTTTTTATGCTCATAAGTCTTTGTTGACTTAGGCTGAAAATTATTTTGAAGTATGTAAGATATAGAAATTGGATCACTCTATTTTGAATATGAGTAAAAAGGAGATCAAGTTAATCTTCATTATGATTGTTTACAATGTGAGTTATTGAGTCTAGATTACTCTTACCAGTATAATTTACCTATCTTGGAGAACGAAATTTTGAAATTTGACGATTAGGTGAAACGGAGTTGAACATAGTTCCGGCGCCTAAGCGCCAGAGTCAAACTATGTATCAATAGGTCCGGTGCTTAGGCACCAGATTCAGCGCCTAAGCGCCACAGTTACTGGGTCATGCAAAAACAAAAAATTTTCAGTTTTTCACACGATTTTCACCTTTAAATCAACCTATCTTCTTCCCTAACCATCAAGCAATCAAGTTACATCCCTTGCACTTCATTTTTGAGAGATTTGAGAAATTTTTGAAGAAATGGAACAAAGAAATCATGGAGAAGAAGCTAGGGACAAGGTCTCAAAGGATCCTCAACCCTACTTCAATGGTTTCATCGCTGTAAGTTTAGATAAAATTTCTAGTCGTTTGGATTTGTTTGAAGCGGAGTTTAAAAGCATTGGAGATCGCCTTCATGAGATGTTTCATCAAATTGAACATCTAGAATGGCAGATGAAACTTCAATTTGATCATTTTGCTGCTTATCAAGATGCTCAAGTTGAAATGTATACGAAGAACAAGTGGATTGACGAAAAAATGGCTACGGATTTCCCGAGAGCGTTAGTGTTCTTTCCAAGTGGAATACACAATTTCCCTTGTGAAGATTAGAATATTCTGGTAATGAGATAGTTATTATATGGTTTGTTGAGTCGTTGTATCGATTTAGAGAACCGATTGTGTTTGTTTGTGTATTTGCTTTCATGTTCAATGTGTATTGTTTTTGCTTAGAAATTGTTATGTTTGAGTGTGTATTAGGAACTTGAATCAAGTATAATACTTATCTGGAATGTATTGAGCCAATATTGAAGATTATAAATGAAATTTAGTGAGTTTGATTTAAACTTTATGTTTGATTGGTGGATTAAATGTTTAATTTTTAATATTTTTGAAAAATGTTGTGGAAGTTAGAAACTGAAGCCCTACTCTAATATGAGTAATTGGAAGTTGAATTTATGAATTTTGGTGGAAAATTAAATTTAAAAATAAATTTTTGTTAAAGGCGAGTCTGGCGCCTAGGCGCCGAACTCGGCGCCTAAGCGCCGGCTCGGCTCGTACCCGAAAATTTACTTAAATAACCTCCAAAAGCCATTATCGACGCCTAAGCTTCATCTTCTTCCCCATTTTCGCGAATATACACCTTTTAGATCCATTTTGAGGTCAAAACATCAAGGATTTGAGCGCGAAACCACTCGATTTCTTCGTCTCAAGGTCAGATCTACACTTTAAACCATTTATTTTTTATTTTCACCATAGATTTCCCTAGGTTTTGCTAAGAACCGAAATTTTGAAAAAATTTTGATTTTTAGTGATTTCATTGGATTTTTAAACTATTTTAAGTTTTATAAACTTAAAAAGAGTTTAAATCTTTGATTCCTAAATTTGTTCTTGTTTTCTTTCACGTTTAGATGGCTCCGAAATCTAAACGCGGGAAGGCACGAGATAACTTTGATAGCAGCAAATTTTCTACTGCGGCTGCGCATTTTTTATTCCATGAATTTGCGACGTCCAGGAAGTTCATTTCAGAACGAAGTTTCTATCATCAGGGAGAAATGATTGAAAACACTATCGTTGCACACAATTGGCAACGATTCTGTTATTTCACTGCTGTTGCTGTTATCCCTATTGTTCGAGAGTTTTATGCAAATTTTCTGGATGTTTAAGATTATGAAGTCTTTGTCAGAGGTATCGGAGTAGGATTTAGTCCTGAAAGAATCAATATATTTTATGGCCTGTCACCAACTATTGAATGCCACTATTCTGGATTATCACCATCTGAGGGAGATTTGGATATGATCATTGCTTATTTGACTGACGGTACTGGATCTTGGAAGATCAGGAATGGAAAAAGGGTGAACTTCAAATCCTCAAAATTAAATGGTATTTCTAAAGCATGACACTATTTTATTTCTGCAAGATTGTTACCTTCCAACCACCTGAGTGAAGTTACTAGAGATCGAGCGATCTTAAACTACTGCATTCAGGAGAGGAAGCCTATTGATGTCGGCATTATTATTTATGATTCTGTGGATTCTACTGCGAGATCCAGCACTTTTTTTGGACTGGGATTCCCATCTCTGATTTATTCATTATGTGTTAGTAATAGAGTCAATGCTGATATTTCTGAGGAGAAGTTAAAGTCTACCAAGCCAATTAGGTAGGAGAGTGTTAGTATCTATGATCGTCTTCGAGGGAAGAGATCGACCGCTCCTTCTACTTCTGCACATACTCCAGGCAGACCTTCTACTTCTCGACCCTCTACTTCTACTGAGCCACCATCGAGTTTCTGGGAATCAATGCATGATCAGTTTTTAGAGCAGTAGCAGGAGTTATTTCAAACTCACTGCAGGATTGATACTATTGATAGAAAACTTGATCATTTATCTGATTATAACAAGAGGAAGAGTAGTTATGATGCTGAGTATGATGAAGCCCTAGTCAGATTTCGAAGGGTGAACATGATGTTAGTTTCCCTACTTTTCCTAGTTTCACACCATTTGTTGATCCTAAGGACGTAGAATTTTCCTTTGGTGATGATGATGATGATGAGGCCACAACCAGTGACTAGTAGTTTATAGATCTTTATGTTGAGCTACTCTGTTAGTTTGTTTTTTTTGGATTGATTGTTTAGTTTTATGTTTGATGTATGTTGATTTGTTTAAGTATCTGTGTGGATTAATTAGTGTTAAGATTTTGTTGTTAAAATATTCTTAGTATATTTTGTTGAGACAGAAGTTAGAGTTAATTTATGATATGTTTGTTTTAGTCTACTGTTTAGTAATTAGTAATTTTGCTCTGCTTTTTAATTTTGTTTCAAATTTAGTATAATCATAAAAATTAGCCTGCTTACTTTTTATACATGCTTCAATTTTATGTTAATTATTCATAAAAGCATGAGTAGAAGTTAATTTTTCTTTTTAAGATTGTTTTTACATACTTATAAAAATTATTATGATTTTCTTTCTCTCATACTTTCAAATTATCATAGTATACCAAAACTTAAGTTTGGGGGAAGGGAAAATACATTCAAATTTAAATTTTATTTATCCTTAAAGAGCTAATATTTTCTTAAAAATAAAAACTTTTTAACATAACTTAAGGAATGAAGAATTTATTTGAGATCACTTTTATTTTTGAAATTATAAACAATTTAGTGAAATTAACTAAAAATTTAATAACTTTGATTGATTTTAAGAATAGAATTATTTAACTTAAAGAAGAATAAGATTAAGAAATTTATCTATTCATGATAGAAATAATAGAATTTTAGAAGTATTAAGTAATAAAAAATTATCACTTGAAAAAGAAAAGATTGAAAATCTTTTTGAATTCTTATTCATGTTATAATAATTAAGTAGAAATGTATAAGTTTTGAAAATATAAGTTAAGGATAATGAAGTTCAAAATCATTAACAGGCTATCCGAGATATAGTAATCCTCTCTATATATATATATATATATATATATATATATATATATATATATATATATATATATATATATATAAAGAAAAAAGAAAAAAAAAGAAGAAAAAAAAGAAGAAGAGAGGAGAAGCTTGAAGAAATGCCTAATCAAAAATTGGCTTCACTTGAATTATCTTATAGGAAGAAAACTAGTTACATATTTTACTTAATTTTTATGCATGAATATTTATTTAGGAAAGATTTTTCAAGAAGATCTTTTTCTTGTAAATAATCTATGAGATCTTAATATAATAGACTTCTATTATTTTCAAAATGGATGAAAAATTTGAAATCTTATGATTTGGTAGTTAAATATTCTTTAAATTCTTAAAATTAAACCTAGTTAGTGAAATTGGGTTAATAATTTACTAAAAACTTTATAAAATCAAAAATTATAAGGAATCTTAAATATTTATCTTTTATTCCAAAGGTTATACATTTTATATAGTAGAAAGAGTTACTTGAGGACAAGTAACATTTAAGTTTGGGGGATTTTGATCCATAAAAAAAATACATATTTCTTTATGTCTTAATTCTTATCAATTTCTAAGGATATTATGCTTTAATGAAAGGTATTTTTTTGTGTTTTTGGATGTAGGTGATGTAAAAAGGTCCAAAAAGGAAAAAGGAGCAAAAAGGAGAAAAAAGGAGCAAAAAGGAGCAAAATTGGAGCAAAATACAAAAAGTATAAAAAAATATGGCCTGGAGCCTAGGCGCCAGAAGTTGGCGCCTAAGCGCCAGACTCGATACAGAAACTGTCAAGTTTTTGACAACGTTTGAACGGTTATTTTAACGGAGTGAGCGGTTATTGGACATTCTAGAAGACTGGCAGTTGTTCCTTGATATTAGGACATGTGATACATTGCATTTGGACGCTCTAAAATGGTTTTAATCTCGAAGAGGTGCGAGCCAAAGTGAAGAGGTGCGAAGAACTGGACGCGATGTCCGGCGCCTAGGAGCCAGATTCTGGCGCCTAAGCGCCAGACAGACCTTCTAGAAGATTCATTGAATGTGGACATGTTTTGAAGAGGTGCCTCAAGGCAACCCTTGAAACCTATAAATAGTAGTCCATTTCATCAGAAAAACGTGCCCCCCATTGTAACCCCTTTCTCTTATCCACTTTAGGATCTCTCATCCTTAGAGAGAGAAATAGAGAGAGAAATTTAGGGCCACTTTTGTTTCGTTTAGTGAGTTTATTTTCAAGTTGTTGCATCTGGAGTTCATTACACTGTGGAGTCAATAGGAATCAGAAGAACTGTAGAAAGAATAGTTAAGATAAGTATTTTATATTTGATTCAAAATTTATTTATTATGTTTTGCTGTTTATATTCAATGTGTTCTGAGTAGTTAGTTTACTTTCTTCCTTCAATTATGAAGAGATAAATAAGATAATAAAAGATTCGATGGAGAATTGAAATTCAAAATATTTTCAAAACATTGTGATGACATTAATACCTGATCTTGTTTTACTTTTTAAATTGGCCATTTAAATTGTTAAAACCTGTTGAAGAGTTTTAAGACCTAGAAGGAGAAGAACTTTTAACTTGTAAATGTCACATGAATCCTTGGGTAGTCGAAGGCCATGTGCGGGCTATTCAAGGTGAAGTGCAAATAAATAGGAAGATAAGATTTAAAGGGCGTAGAATTGATAAGTTTTTAGAGTGACAGACTAAATTCTTATAATTTGATTTATAGATTAGGAAAGGGTCACTAGTAGGGCCGACCCTAGCCACCCTTGGACATCTAGTAGTATGAGTCTAGATTAACCCATTCTACTAACAATACATCCGGACCTGATCCGTAAATTAGCCTGATGTTCTTTGCGCTCGGATCGAAAGGGTAAAGAATAGGAATGCTTCTATTTGGCACAATACCATAAATCAACTTCTCCAACGAATATTAAATTATCTTAAAAATCTTAGATTAATTGAAGGGAAGAAAGTTGTTTGTTTTATATAGTTTTCACAAAATAATTTTCTTATTATTGTTTTCTTTATTTGCATCTAGTGAATTAAAAGTAATTTATAGTTAGATTAAAATACAAAAAAGATTTTTTGAAATACAATATTTATAAATTTATTACTATAGTTTTCCCCGTGGGACCGATACTGGGGTCTTTGTTTCAAAGCCCTATATTACTTGAAACGATACGTATACTTGCGTAGTACCCAAAAAATATATAAAATATTTTATTTTTAAAATTATATTTTGCTATATAAACATATATTTAAAAAGTTTTATTTGGTACACATCTATATAGCAAGTTATTCCAGGTTAAGTGTTTCGTTCCTTTGCCAGAAATTAAATTTTCTAGCAGTGGTAACAAATCCTTGTATTTTGAAGTACAAAAATCGGGTCAGGTGCGATCCAAAGTGAAGAGGTGCAAAGAACTGGACGCGGAGTTCGGCGCCTAGGCGCCAGACACACTTTCTAGAAGATTCATTGAACTTAAACACATTTTGAAGAGATGCTTTAGGTAACCCTTGAAGCCTATAAATAGGAGGCCATTTCTATAGAGAAAAACGCGCAATAAGAAGCCCGCCCTAGTCTGCTCCAATCAGAGAGAGAATTAGAGAGATAATTTTAAGGGCCACAATTGTAGTTTACTTTCTTTCATAAATTAGTGAGTTTATTTTATTTAGAGTTTGTATTGAGAGTTTGGAAGAGTTTGTGTTTTTGAATTCTATTTCACTTTGGAGTCAGAAGGAATCAGAGGTTCAGTTAGAGAAACACTTGAGAAAAGTATTTGTAATTTGATTCAAAGTTTTATTTATATGTTTTTTTATTTAAATTCAATGTGTTCTGAGTTGTTACTTTACTTTCTCCTTTCAATTATGAAAAGATAAATAAGATAATATAAAATTCATTGGAGAATTAAAAAAACTAAATATGTTTAAATATTGTGATGATATTAATATCGGATCTTAATTTACTATTTAAATTGGTCATTTAAGTTTTTAAAATCTAATGAAGAATTTTGAGACCTAGAAGGAGATGAATTCTTAACTAGAAGATATCACATGAATCCTTGGGTAGTCGAATGCCTTGTGCGGGTTATTCAAGGTGAAGTACAAATAAATAGGAAAATATTATTCAATGGGCGTAGAATTAATAAGTTTTTAGAGTGACAGACTAAATTCTTTTAATTTGGTTTATAGAAAAGGAAAGGGTCACTAGTAGGGCCGACCATAGCCACCCTTGGACATCTAGTAGTGTGAGCCTAGATTAACCCATTCTACTAACAATACATCCAGACCTAATCTATAGATTAGCCAATGTTCTTTATACTATCGAGCGAAGGTAAAGAATAAGAATGCTTCTATTTGGCACAATACCATAAATTTATATTCTCCACGAATATTACATTATCTAAAAAGTCTTGTATTGATTGAAAGGAAGAAAGTTGTTTGCTTATTATTATTTACATTACTCATTATTTTAGTACTGATTTATTTCTGCATTTAGTAAATTAAATATTAAATTTGTAACTTTAAAAGAAATACATAAAAATAAATTAAAATATTTAAAAATCTATAAACCTCCTCGTGGGATCGATACTGGGGTCTTTATTAAAAGCCCTATATTACTTGAAACGATAGGTATACTTGCGTAGTACCTCTAGTGTGTAAAATATTTCCATAAAATTATATTTATATACACTAGCTGCTATTATTATTTGGGTCAAAGTACTGGCTATAACATATTTTTGAAATCATAAATTACTGCGTTATTTGCGGTCGAGTCAGCTACTAATAATTTTGAATGGACCGCTGAGAGGGTAAATCCTAAGAGAGTAGCCAGTATTCATGATTCTGATGTGATAACTATGATAGTTTCTCAAATTACTGCACTTTGTAAGGAAATAGATCAATATGAAATGAATTATTCTCCAACACCCCCAGTGTTAAAAGAAAATTCATCAGGACAGATGATAGACTCTCAAATGTCTTATGAAACCTTGAATGTTATACATAATAAATTCAATAATCATTATTCGAATTATTATAATCCTAATTGGAGGAATCGTCCAAATTTCAACTGGAATAACACCAATGCTGTTGTTAACCCGCAATGGGGAAACAATTTTATGAATCCAGTTGGAAATCTAAACAACCAAGGAAATAGCAATTTTAGACCTTTTTATTCTCCTGATTTTAATAGTAATCAACAATTTAAGGAAAATAAGTTGTCTACTGAAGAAATGATTCTGAATATGGGTAATCAAATTCAAGTTCAAAACAGTGCGATGAAGAACATTGAAAATCAATTGGGACATATCTTTCGCTGAATAATAGACCTTCTGGGAATCTTCCTAGCAATGTTGAGATTAACCCGAAAGATCAAAACAAAGAGCAAATTTAAGGCTATTCAATTAAGGAGTGGAAAAGAATTGGAACCAAGAGTTTAAAAAGAAATCAAAGTTGATAGAGAGAAAGTGAACATTGAGAAAGGTTCTAATAAGATAGATCCAGACGAATATCCGCTAGAACCAATGAAGATAACAATAGAAAAATCACCTCCTCCTTTTCCTCAAACACTAAAGAAAAAGAACAGGGATAACAGATTTGCAAAATGTTTGGAAATTCTTAAGAAATTAATGATTTATTTTCCCTTTGTTGAAGCATTAGAGCAGATGCCTGATTATGCAAAGTTTATGAAGGATATACTTAAAACGAAAAGAAAGTTTAAATACCATGAGACTGTTGCACTTAGCAGTGAGTGTAGTGTAATTATTCAGAAAAGCTTCTTGAAAAACTTAAAGACCTAGGTAGTTTCACTATTCCGTGCGCTATAAGTGAAAAATTTTTCGGAAGAGCTTTACGTGATCTTATAGCTTGTAATAATCTTATGTCTTTATTAACTTTCAAAAGATTGGGAATAGGAGAAATTTCACTTACAACTGTGACTCTTCAACTGGTTGATTGTTCTATCACTTATCCTAAAGTAGTTGTCGAAGATGTATTAGTAAGGTGGATAAATTTATCTTTCCTGTGGACTTTATTGTATTAGATATGGAGGAAGATAAAGAAATTCCAATTATTTTGGGAAGACCATTCCTTACTACTGGGAGAGAATGATCGATATCCAAAAAAGAGAATTAACTAAGAGAATTAATGACCAAGAGGTGACTTTCAACATTCTGAAATCTATTGAGTACCCTTCAACTAAAAAAGATGATGAGTGTTATCGAATGGAAGTCTAAGATTATTTGAGAGAAGATCATTTTAAAGAAGTATTTGAAGAAAATCTGGAATGTGAGGATGAAAATGAAAGTGAAAATGAAGATGATTTGGATGATATGAAGAATGAAAAATTAGAATTTGTTCAAGAAAATTTTGAAAGATTGGATACTATGGAAAATGGAGATAAAAGTTTGATTCCATCTATCATTAAACCCCCTGAACTTGAGCTGAAAATTCTTCCTAATCATTTAAAGTATATGTTTTTAGGAGAATCATCTACCTTACCAGTCATTGTATCTTCAGATTTAAATGAATATCAAGAACAAAAAATCATTGGAAACCTTAACAAGATACAAAAAGGCTTTTGGTTGGTCCATAGCTGATATTAAAGGAATCAGTCCTTCAATCTGTACGCACAGAATTTTATTGGATGAACAATACAAACCAAGAGTTGATTCACAAAGGAGACTGAACCCAATAATGAAAAAAGTGGTTAAAAAAGATATTTTAAAGTGGTTAGATGCTGGAATTATATATCATATTTCTGATAGTGTATGGGTGAGCCCAATTCATTGTGTTCCTAAGAAAGGAGGAGTGACTGTTGATGTAAATGATCGATATGAAATTATACCGATAAGACAAGTCACTGGTTGGCGAATATGTATTGATTATAGAAAATTAAATGCCGCCACCATAGAAGATCACTTTTCTTTATCCTTCTTAGACCAAATGCTAGACAGACTAGCTGGACTCAAGTACTATTACTTTTTGGATGGATATACCGGTTATCACCAAATACCTATTGCTCCTGAGGATTAAGAGAAAACTACATTTACTAGCCCTTATGGAACTTTTGCTTTTAGAAGAATGCCCTTTGGATTATGTAATGCACCTGCAACATTTCAAAGATGTATGACATCCATATTTAGTAAATTAATTAATGATGGAATAGAAGTGTTTATGAATGATTTCTTAGTATTTAGAGATTCATTTGATGCATGCCTATGCAACTTATAAAAAGTTTTAGAGGTATGTGAAATAACAAATTTAGTCCTAAACTGGGAAAAGTGTCAATTTATGGTTGCAGGAGGAATTGTGCTTGGGCATAAAATATCTAAATATAACATGGAGGTAGATCCTGCGAAGATTGATGTTATAGAAAATTTACTACCTCCAACAACTGTGAGAGGGGTAAAAAGCTTTTTGAGACATATAGGATTCTATAGGCGATATATCAAAGACTTTTCAAAAATTTCTAAGCCTCTATGCCAACTTTTGAAAAAAGATAGAAAGTTTGATTTTAACGATGAATGTTTAAATGATTTTGATCTATTGAAGGAAAAATTAATTGCTGCCCCTATAATAGTTTCACCTGACTGGGAGAAACCATTTGAATTAATGTCTAATGCTAGCGATGATGCTATTGGAGCTGTTTTAGGGCAAAGACATGACAAAATGTTTAAAGTTATATATTATGCTAGTAAGACTCTTACTGCTACTCAAATAAATTACACTAATACTAAAAGAGAGTTATTAGTGATTGTAAGTGCATTTGAAATGTTTAGATCTCATATTGAAGATTCTGCTATTAAATACTTAATGCAAAAGAATGATGCAAAACCAAGACTGATTCGATGGATGCTTTTAATGTAAGAATTTTATTTTGAGATTGTTAATAGAAAAGGGATCAATAATCAAATAGCTGATCATTTATCTAGACTTAAAAAACCTAAATTGGATGATTTTGAAAGGAAATTACTGAAACTTTTCCTGATGAGCCATTATATAATATTATTGAAGGGAATTTACCGTGGTATTCTGATATTGTGAACTACATCATTAGTAATATTTTGCCACCTAATTTAACAATGCAAAAACATAAAAAATTTAAGCATGATGCTAAATTTTATTTCTGGGTCGATCCTTATCTGTACAAGCAATGTAAAGATCTTATTGTTAGGAGATGTGTGCCTTCTGAATTTGGAGGACATTTCAGAACTGATAGAACTGCACATAAGATTTTTCAATCTGAATTTTATTGGCCTACACTTTTCATAGATGTTTATAAATTTATCAAAAATTGTGATCGATGTCTAAGAATAGGCAATATATCTAGAAGAAATGAAATGCCTCTTAATTTTACTCTAGAAGTTGAAATTTTTGATGCATGGGGATTAGATTTTATGGGACCATTTATGCCTTCATTTGGAAATATATATATATTGATTGTTGTTGATTATGTATTAAAATGGATTGAGGCAATAATTTTATCTAGGTGTGATGTTAAAAGTGTTTCGAGGTTTTTAATGAAAAATATTTTTACAATATATGGAATGCCTAGAGTAATCATCACTAATGGAGGATCTCATTTTAAGAATAATCTAATTCAGAGATTGGTGGAAAAATTCAACATTATGCATAGAATATCTACAGCTTATCATCCCCAGAATAATGGTTTAGCAGAGGTATCTAATCATAAAATTAAACGAATTCTGGAGAAATTCATTAATCCTGAGAAATTGGATTGGTCTGCTAGATTAGACACTGCTTTATGGGCATACAGAACATTTATAAAACTCCTATAAGAATGTCCCCTTACAGATTAATTTTGGAAAAACCTGCCACTTGCCAGTTGATTAGAATATAAAGCATATTGGGTGATAAAAAAACTAAATTTTATTTTGAAAGATGCTGGTGAGAAGAGACTGTTGTAATTTAATGAATTAGAAGAAATTAGAAATGAATCATATGATAATGATAGAATATATATGGAAAGAAGAAAAATATGGCATGATCAGAAGATTGTCAGAAAGAAATTTGAACCAGGACAAAATGTTTTATTATACAATACAAGATTGATATTATTTCCTGGGAAACTGAAATTTAGATGAACAAGACCTTTCATTGTCATAAAAGTATATCAGTTTGGAGCTATGATTATCGAAAACCCTGAATCTAGAAGAATATTCAAATTTAATGGCCAAAGATTAAAATCATATTTGGATGGCAATAAACCTAATTTTAAAGAGGTTTTAATATTGGATCAACCTGAATAACTGAAAGTTATGTCGGGCTGAAGAGGTTAAACCAAGCGCTTTGTGGGAGGCAACCCACAGTTATTGAGTGTGTGCTTTGTTTTTTCTGTTATTTGTGTTTGTTTGTTACTTAATTAAGTCTTATTCTTCCTTAATTATCATTAATAACATTTAAGAAATGAATCGAATCTAAATTTGAAAAAAATTTGAACGAAGTGAAGTTTGGCGAATTTGAACTATGCCGAACGGCATTGCTATCAGCGCCGGACAGTGTAGTTGTTCAGAAAATCGTTTCTCATCTTTAAAATCCTAGTTTTGGAAGTTCTAGGTGGTAAATCCTCCATTAGAACTCCCAAAAACAACCGTGAGACACTGGAAC
The DNA here is from genome assembly GCA_022702705.1 of Papilionanthe hookeriana x Papilionanthe teres. Classification (NCBI taxonomy): domain Eukaryota; kingdom Viridiplantae; phylum Streptophyta; class Magnoliopsida; order Asparagales; family Orchidaceae; genus Papilionanthe; species Papilionanthe hookeriana x Papilionanthe teres. Next base: position 79,476,994 of record CM040434.1, on the reverse strand, counting down.
TTCCAAAGGAACGAAGAGGAAGATCCAAATTCTTATCCAAATGGATTCCGATTCGATGAAAACTCAAGGATTTCAAGTGTTCTACCGTAGAAAGTTCGTAAGTCTCGAGGCGCAGTGACTTTTCAACAAAAATATCTCTAAAATGAGATTGATTAAGGAGCAATGCTTTGTAAATCAAAGTACAAATTCTCCTATGACTAGAATTGATGAAATTATTATTCAGAGACATTGGGAAGTGACCCGACCGCCGCGCTTAATGCAGTAATGTTTGCTTCCAAAAGATAGCCAAAAAGCTTTGACTCGATTTATATATAGCGGCTAGTGTATAAAATTAATATTATATAAGTAATATTTTTACACACTAGGGGTACTACGCAAGTATACGTATCGTTTCAAGTAAAATAGGGTTTTTAAACAAAGACCCCAGTATCAATCCCATAGGGAAGATTTATAGAAATAAATTTTATATAAAGCGAAAGCAAAATATAATAGTAAAAATATTTTTATTTTAATTATAAATTACTATTAATTTACTAGATGCAATTTAAAGAAAACAATAATAAGAAAATGATTTTATAAACTCTATAAAAAATAAATAACTTTCTTTCCTTCAATTAATCTAAGATTTTTAAGATAATTTAATATTCGTTGGAGAATTTAATTTATGGTATTGTGCCAAATAGAGGCATTCCTATTCTTTACCCTTTGATCCAGGTGCAAAGAAAATTGACTAATTTACAGAATAGGTCTGGATGTATTGTTAGTAGAATGGGTTAATCTAGGCTCACACTTCTAGATGTCCAAGGGTGGCTATGGTCGGCCCTACTTGTGACCCTTTCCTAGTCTATAAATCAAATTATAAGAATTTAGTCTGTCACTCTAAAAACTTATCAATTCTACGCCCTTTAAATATTATCTTCCTATTTATTTACACTTCACCATGAATAGCCCGCACATGGCCTTCGACTACCCAAGGATTCATGTGACATTTACAAGTTAAGAGTTCTTCTCCTACAAGGTTTTTAAACTCTTCAACAGGTTTTAACAATTCAAACGACCAATTTAAAAAGTAAAGTAAGATCAGGTATTAATGTCATCACAATGTTTTGAAAATATTTTGAATTTTAATTCTCCATCGGATCTTTATATTATCTTATCTATCTCTTCATAATTGAAGTAAGAAAGTAACTAACTACTCGTAACACATTGAAAATAAATAACAAAACATGATAATTAAACTTTGAATCAAATGTAAAAATATACTTATCTCAAATATTTCTTCTACGGATCTTTTGATTCCTACCGACTCCACAAGTGTAATGAACTCCGCATGCAATAACTTGAAAATAAACTCACTAAACTAAACAAAAGTGGCCCTAAATTTCTCTCTCTAATTTTCTCTCAAAGGATGAGAGATCTTAAAGTAGATAAGAGAAAGGGGTACAATGGGAGGGGCACGTTTTCTGAAGAATTGGACCTCTATTTATAGGCTTCAAGAGTTGCCTTGAGGCACCTCTTCAAAACATGTCCACATTCAATGAATCTTCTAGAAGGTCGGTCTGGCGCCTAGGCGTCGGAATCTGGTGCCTAGTCGCCGGACACCGCGTCCAGTTCTTCGCACCTCTTCACTTTATCTCGCACCTCTTCGCGATTAAAACCGTTTTGGAGCGTCCAAATGCAATGTATCACATGTCCTATTATCAAGGAACAACTGCCAGCCTTCTAGAATGTCCAATAACCGCTCACTCCGTCAAAATAACTGATCAAACGTTGTCAAAAACTTGACAGTTTTCGTATCGAGTCTGGAGCTTAGGCGCCAGGCCATATTTTTTCATACTTTTGATATTTTGCTCCATTTTTGCTCCTTTTTGCTCCTTTTTCCTTCTTAGACCTTTTTACATTACCTACATCCAAAAATACAAAAAATACCTTTCATTAAAGCATAATATCCTTAGAAATTAATAAGAAATAAGACATAAAGAAATAGGTATTTTTTATAGATCAGGATGTATTGTGTTATACTACTACCGCTGTAGTTGTTCCAGTTGTGAAGGAGTTTTATGCAAATCTTCATGGAATCAAACAAGGATCAGTTTATGTATGAGGTAGGTTTGTCACATTTACTCCTGCAAAGATTGATGATTTATAAATGATTGAGAATGTGTCAATCTTCCACTATTCAAATTTTTCCCCGACGAAGGACAATATGAATGATATATACAGATATCTGACGGATGAAAGTGATGAATGAGAGATAAGAGATAGCAGGTATGTAAGTTTCTCGACCACACCGTTAAATCCTATGTCTAAACACTTACATTACTTCATATGTGCAAAATTGCTCCCAACAAAGAAAATCAGTAAGGTAACTAAGGAGTGTGTTATTCTGAATTATTGTATTAAAATAGGAATGCCTATTAATGCTGGTTCGATAATTGTTAATTTTGTTTTGGGATTGATCATTCATGGATCAAAGTATGGGTTTGGAAATCCTTCCACCATATTTCTCCTCTGCAGTCAATCACAAGTGCCATATGAGAACTGAGAAAGAGTACTTCTACCTTGGAAGCCTACAGATCCAGCAGATGCATATAATAACCAGGAAATTGGTGATATGAATGATATGAGCATTACTGAAGATCAATCCTCTCAAATGTCAGCACCTATTCCTCCTTATTTTTCTGAAAGTTCACAGATCATCTTGAAGTAATTCAAAAAATTGGAGAATGAAGTACAACATCTGATGAATGCAATAAACAATCTTTCTGATTTCATTGATCATCTGGATTGGAGAATGAAGAAGAATTTTGATCATTCTGGATATCTTAAAGGAAGTTTTATGTGATTGATGAGAAGAAAAGGTTGGATTGAAGAGGATTCTACTGAAGAATTTCCATTTCGTCCATTCTACAATTTATTTGTTCATGGTCAATCAATGGGAGATCTTAGAATTGATGATAGTTCGAATGAAGAATGAAACTTGATTATTGTATTTCTGTATTTATGTATTAGATTGCTTTGCTTTGCTTTACTTTATTTGGCTTGAATGTTATATTTAGAAATGCTTGTTTGTTTAGTTCTCAGCGTTATTTGTTATGGTTGTGTGCGACGCTGAATTTAAGATTATATGGCTTGAAAATGTGTAATGTTTAGTGTTGTCTCTATGTGTATTACTCATGGATTTTATATATGAAAGTAATGTTATGCATTGTTTGTGTTAAAAAAAAATCATTTGCCAAGGCTTTAAGATGTTATTCAATGCTTAATTAGACTAATTAGACATCGGAGCGGGCTTGAAAAGATCGAAATTGCAAAAGAAAGTCGGAAGCCTAGTTTTTGAACTGGCACCAAACGGCACTTCCACCAGCGTTGGACAACGCCAAAAGTCAGAGGGTTTGGCCATTTTTGCAAAATAATGCGTCGAATGGTGCTGCTTTTAGTGCCGGACAGTGCTCGAATGCAAAAATGCCCGAAACTCCAATTTTTTGCGATTTAACTCTGGGACCCGCAATTTTTTGCCCAAATCATTTTCTTCAACCTCCAGCCAAGGTCTATTTTTGCACCTAGGGCTCACTAGCATTTGGATTTGAAGTGATTTCATGGCCGGAAAAGTTTGGATTTCATCTTCTCTTCGTAAGAGCTACACTTTAACCTAAAATTTTTTGATTTTGACCGTGGAAATCTCCTACTTTAGGAAGATTCAAAATTTTGAAGTTTTTGGAGAAACTTTGGAGATTTTTCATGGATTTTGAGTTCTTAAATTTTAAAATTTATTTTGGAGTCGATTGCTTTGTAATTTTAAAATTGATTTGGAAAATTTGGTATTTTTAGACAAATGGCTTCAAGATTGGCTAAGGGGAAGAGGAAATTTGAATATGACGAAAGTAAATTTATGAATTTCAAAGCCTATTCATGTTTTAGTACATTTCTTAGCAATAAGAAATGTATTCATGAAAGAGCCTTTGAAAATCCTGGAGGAATGCTTGAAGAACTGATTGCTAATCGTCAATGGGAGATTTTCTGTTATTTCACTACAAATGCGATGCTGGGTATTATTAGAGAATTTTATGCTAATCTGTATTATTTTGAGAGTGAATACATTCTGGTTAGAGGTCAAATGGTTGAATTCACCCCTGCCAGCATAATGCATTTTATCAGTTGAGAGCACCCTACTGTTGTAAATATGAAAATTTTCCTATTACAAATGAAGCATTGGATATGATTGTAAACTTTTTAACTGATGGAAAAGGGGAATGAAAGATTAAGCAGAGACTAAAAGTTAACCTCTCCCTTTCTACTTTGAATCATGTGTCTTCATTTCTACAAGATTGTTACCTACCAACCATCACAGTGATGTCACTGTTGATAGAGCTGTTCTGAATTACTGTATTCAGAACATGAAAAATATAAATATTGGGGCTATTATTCATAAAAGTATTTTGACAAGCTCAAAAGGAGAAACTATAGGAGGACTAGGACACTGATACACCTAAAATATATAGTATTTTTATGCACATTTTTATAACTATTTTTAATGATATTGCACTTTAATGGAAAGTATTTTATGTTTTTCTTGCAGGTATGATGAAAATGGATGGTCATGATGAAAGGAGCAAAATTGGATCAAATTTGGAGGAAAAAAAATGAAAAATCAAAAATTTGGCACTGGCGGCTAAGCGCCGCTGGGCCGGCGCTTAGCCGCCACAGTTATAAATAGAATTTTAATTAGATTTGGTGCCAAATTCAAAAGGGAATGGATGCAACTCTTGGTGGTAACGTCCATAACTTCCTTCGAGCGGCAAATTTGAATGAAGGGGTGCGTTCCTTGGTAGATACATCGAATCTGGACACATTTTGAAGAGACACCAAGGCACCTTTTGGTTCACTATTTAAAGAGAGTCTTAGAAGTGAAGAAGTGAAGAATTGAAGAGGCTCTTCACTGTATTTTGAAGAAAGAATTTAGGAGATTCTTCCACTGTATTTTAAGTTTTTATTTTGAGTAGGAGTAGAGAGTAGAAAGGAGAAAAGGGTCGGAGTTAAGAGTTCTTCTCCCACTTTTTTTCTTTCTTTTAGTTTAGTTTTTGTTGAAGTATGAAGTCTGTATTCTGAGTCATCAAAGTTTGGAGACATTCTCTGAGGAGTAGTTTAGCGAAGAGTCAAAGTTTCAGAGGAACTTCCTTAGTCTTATGGAAAGGATTTTCAGATAAGTGTTTACTTTTATTTTGTTTATCAATACTTACTTTCGTTTATTATTTTTCTTATCGTTTTTAATTTCAAATCAATGTGTTTTTATACTTTCCCAATGCATTCTTAGTAGTTTACTTTATCTTTTTCTTTCTTAAAAAGGAGAAGTAATTAATTTAAAGAGAATTTTTGTGGAAAGTATCAGTGTTTAAAAGATGAAAGAAGTTGTGAAGATTGATTCTGAGAATATTGTTTATTCTTAATTTGGCCTGTTAAGTTGTAAAATTTCTTAAGATTATGTAAGATCCAATGCAGTATTATCTCATTAAAGTTAGTAGGAATCACATGCAATTATATGGGTGATAACTGTTGTCCATATAAGTGAATGTAATATTAGAAGATATTTTTATAGAAGGGAGTAAAATTAGAGGATTTTAGAGTGACAGGCTAAAACCCCCTAATTTGGATTGAAGTTTTGAGTTTTGTTATGAGAAGTTAGCCCCAAGGTGGTGGGAATTGAGGGACCTCTAGAGTGAAAGACGGGTATCTTCCCTGCCTAACCATGTTCAAAATAATATAAATTTCAAATTAACCTATGTTCTTTATAGAACCAAGTAAGGGTAAAGAACACATTTGCTTCTATCTGTCACAACAAAATTTAAATATTTCCACAACAATACTTTAAGAACTACTACTACTTCATGAAAGAAAAGAAAAAGATATTTTAGTTAATAGTATTTTTACATCCAGTGTTATTAGTTATTGAAACATTTACTTTCATTTCTTAGCATTTTATTAAGAAAATTTCAAAAGATAAATCAACTTTCTAAAAATTTTCAAAATCAATACATACTATTTCAAAAACAATTAAAGAAAGTAAAAAAGATAATTTTCTAAATTCCTTTAAAGATTTTCAACTTTTCCCTGTGGGTTCGATATCTCGGGGCTTAATCAGAAAGTCCTATATTACTTGATAAACGATACGTATACTTTCGTAGTATCCCATATTATAAAATCATTATTTTCATATCTTAAATCATCAGTGCACTTATATCTGACGGTACCAATTTTTTGGCGCTGTTGCACTTATATCTATCGGGGATCAAGTTTTTAGCACCGTTGCCGAGGAAAATTAATTAAATTGCATTTTAAAGAGAATTAAGAAATTTAAATTTTTACTTTTTTTTTGTTTTTTTTTAGTTTGTTGTGTTTTGTTTTGTTATATTGTTGTATACGTAGTTCAGGTTCTAAAGGACTTGTGCCTTACGATTCTAAATTAGAAAGAACTATCAGAAAAATCAAAAAAATTAAAAATACAGAAAAAGAAAAAAATATTCAAGAAATGGAAAATCATCAAGATCAAAATATTGGCATCCATCAAGAATTAAGACCTTTAAGAGATTATGTTAACCCTACAGTAGATTAACTTCATGCTAGTATTCAAAACCCTGCTGTAGCTGCTAATTCTTTTGAGCTTAAACCTGCTATTATCCAAATGGTGTCTAATAATCAGTTTGGGGGAGTAACAACTGAAGATCCTAATTTGCGTCTTGCTAATTTTCTAGAGTTGTGTGCTACTTTTAAATATGATGGTGTTTTGGATGATGCTATTAGACTTAGACTTTTTCCTTTCTCACTAAGGGATAAAGCTAAAACTTGGTTACATTCGTTAGCACCTAGATCAATTAGAACTTGGGGTGAATTGTCACAAAAATTCCTTGCTAAATATTTTCCACCATCTAAGACTGCTAAGTTGAGAAATGATATAACATCTTTTTGTCGAGCTTGAAGGGGAATCAATATATGAAGCATGGGAAAGATTTAAAGATCTCCTCAGGAAATGTCCACATCAGGCGATACCAGATTGGTTAATAATTCAAACGTTTTATAATGGATTAGTTGGATCTCTTAGATCAATCATCAATGCTGCTGCTGGTGGATCATTAATGTCTAAACCATTTTCGGATGCTTATGATTTAATTGAAGAAATGGCTACTAATAATTTTCAATGGCCTTCTGAAAGGTTAAATCCTAAAAAGGTAGCCAGTGTTTATGAAAATGATGCTTTTACAATGTTAGCAAATCGACTGTTGTTGTATCAAGGAAGATGGACCAATTTGGGATGAATTTTTCTCGACCAAATCTCATGATTGAAGAAAATTCATTAGGCCAAATGGTTGATTCTTATTTTTCACCAGAAACTGTAAATATTATAATCAAACCTAATAACCCATATTCCAATTATTATAACCCAGGTTGGAAGGATCATCCAAATTTTAACTGGAATAACAATAATCAAGGTGGTGTTAATCAACAATGGGGGAACACCCAAGTAAACCCATTGGAGAATTGGAACAACCAAGGTAATAATAATAATAGATTAACTTATCATTCAGGTTATAACAATGCTTTACAATTTAAGGAGAAGAAGTTGTCTACGGAAGAAGTAGTATCACATATGGGAATTCAATTACAAATTCAAGGAGCAACCATCAGAAATATTAAAAATCAATTGGGAAAAACTGCAAATGCCTTAAGTAGTAGATCCCAAGGAATGCTTCCAAGTAATACTGAAGTGAATCCAAGAGAAAAGAATAAAGAACAAGTGAAAGCAATTCAACTGAGAAATGGAAAAGAATTGGAAGGTAGAGTTCAAAAAGAGACTGAAGTAGAGAAAGAAGAGATTGAAAGACCTAAAGAGGACGCTCCAAAAGGTTTTGAAAGACCTATTTCTCCACCTAAGGTTGATTTAGAAAAAAACACCACCTCCATTTCCTCAGAGACTTCATCAACAAAAGTTGGATAAGCAATTTTCAAAATTCTTGGAGATATTAAAGAAGCTTGTTGACCTCATTTTTGGTGAGGTCTTTTCTTCTCTCCTTAAGTTCTTAGGATCTAGCCATAAGGTTTCTCCTTAACTATCCTAGAGGAGTAGAATTGGGACCCACCCTTTAGCAATTTAGCTACTTCTTGACTCCTCTTGGGATCCCACTTGGATGGTCGCAAACCTCTAAATCACCTTAGAAGGTTAAGACCACCATATGGAGAACCAATAGTGAGCTCCTATAAGGTTGTTCAAGCCTTAGGACTACCCTGGGTGGCCTGGTCCTGGTGAGGTCTGGCTTACACACACCGCACTCTCACACACACCATCCTTACCCAATTCTCCCCCCGGTTCATTTGAGCACTCATGTGGCTAAGTCCAAACCCCTAGCTCTTTGGCTAAGAGGGTCGGGAGCAACCCATGAGATGTTCAGGGTGGACATTTCTTGGTCCATGGCTCACTTTAAGCTTCATCATGATCAAAATTCAACTTTTGCCAAAATGCCTAGTTTTGACATTGGGTCCTTCAAACCTACCTAAAATTACCTAATTGCCCCAAATTTTCCAAAACTTCCAAAAATTACCCAAAATTCCCAAAAATCCTAAAGATCATTTTGAAACAACCCCCACCTTTTAAATTCACCAAAATACCCCAATACCCTCCAAATAACCTCTTGATACCCTAAAATACCCTTTTGGCACAAAATTCCAAAAATTCCAAAAATTCCCAGAAAATTCCAAATATCCCAAATATTTCCAATTTCATTTTGTTCAACTACACCATAGCCCAATTTTGCCAAAATAACCCACTTTTATCAAAATCCCCAAATTGATCCATTTTTAACCTAAATGGACCCAATGTCACACCAAACCAACCCATTTGACCTCAATTTTGCCCAATTTCAATTCTAAACTTTAATTCAACATCATTACTATCAATATAAACCAAATCCAAGCCCAATTTGATTCAAATTTGAGTTCAATTCCATTTGAAAACCAAAATACCCCCATTTTTGCCTAAAGTGAATCCATGCCCTAAACCTATCAAATTGATTAGCCAAACCCTAAAATTTCTTCCCAATTGATGTTGGGAACTCTTCAATACATTCCCCTAGACCATTTGAAACTTTCAATTGGGTCTAAACCCCACCTTAACCCAACTTAGACCCAAGTTGATTCAACCTTCCCTAAATTAACCAAAATACCAAAATCCACCAAATTGACCTTCCAATTGAACTCAAAACCATTCCATGTCTTCATGAAAGTTTTTCATGGCAATCATTTCTATAATGTTGCTCAAGACACTTGAACCTAAATCAAACCCAAACCCAAGTTAGCCTAACCTAAACCCAAGTGAGCCAATTTGAACCTATGGCCTAATCAAACCAAATTGAACCAAGTGTGGCTAAACCAACCTTTCCACAACCACCAAGTGAACCCTAGGAACCACCCTAGATCCACCTAGCCCAAGCTAAGTGAGCCATGGACCAAGGGTTCCCCATTTAAGGGATCTCTTCCCTTAAGTGGATAAATCCTCTTTTACCTTACCCCAAAACATCCCCACAATTGTTAATCACCATTAAACCTCTCCATGACTCACCTGACCTCAGGGGCCAGCTCCCTTATCCTTGTCGGCCGGCCTAGCTGCCTGAGGGGGTCAAAACCGAGAGCCACCACCTACCCAAACACACCCAAACCCCACCAAATGACCACCTCAGCCAAATTAAACATTGGAGCCTCTCTCGCCCTGCACCTAAGCAACCGAATCCACCCTTCAATCGAGCCCCAGCTCGGCCCAATGGCCCCAGCCATTTAAACACCACCTCTCAGCCATGAGAGAGGTGTTGAAATTTTTCTCAACAGAAGCTCTCCAAATTGTTCCCAGAGCTCCTCCTAGCCAAGAGAAGCTCAGCCCTACTGCTTTACTGCCTCCTCCCCACTAGTTGAACTCAATTTTTGAGTTAAATCTCGAGTCGTGAAACAGACACTCTCTCGAAACTTCACCAAATCCAAATTAACTCTTCCCACACCTTCACCGGAGGTAGAGAAGGAGTTCCCCAGATGAAAGCCCCCTCTCCGGGCCACCCGGCTTGTTCCAGCCTCCAAGCTTTGTGATCGGGCTCGGTGGAAGTCAAGTCTAGGCATTTCACCACAACTCCAGGCTTCATCCCTAGCCTCCTTGGACCCCAATGAACGTGCCGAGCATCTCTGATTGAGGCTTCACCTCTCAGAACCAAGGTATGAACTCTGCCTTCCTCCCGAGCTTTTGTGAATCCTCCATTTAGTTTGGTTTAATTTCGTGGCGTGTTTACCGTATGGATGTGTTTGTCTTCTCAAGATGAATCCATAAAGCATAAGAACTCAAGAATTCATTGAGAATCGAGGGAGATATTAGGGTTAGAAGGTCGACAGTCACGGGTGCACACCAGTCAGAGATGATCGATGGCCGTTGGATTGCACGTGTATCAAACGAACGGCTCAGATGGCGTTAGACGAGGAGATGGAACGTGAACCGCGGACCGCGTGGCAGCTGAGTCGGATGGCGGCGCCGAACTAGAAGACAACGCGTGAAGTTAGATTCGCCGTAGCTTGACGCGGCGCTGACGTGGATAAGTAAGAAAATAGGATTTTTCTGATTTAATTAAATAGCCAGAATTTAAAAAATTCATATCTTTGCATATAAAAATCATAAAAATAAAAGAAAAATACCCTCTTGCTCAGTGAACAGAGGAGAATAATGTGAAAAAAGAATTGAGTTAATTTGATGAGTATTTTCTTTTTAATTAATTATTTACTCATTTTGGTATTTCAATTCTCCATTTGCATAGACATTTCACCATGGCATGAGACCATAAGGCTTTTGAAGCCTCTGACTTGGGGAACATTCCTTGAATTTTTCAAGGTCAGAGGCCATCCCTATGACAAGTTATGTATTTTTCAAGTTCATGACACTGTTTTTGATATTTTAATTCCAAAAATTAGCATGTTGCTTAGAAAATTCTAGGAAAATTTGGTGAAGTTCCTTAGGACCAGAGGACCCTAGGATAATTATGGTTTGAGTTAATTCATTAAGAATAATCCTAATTGGCCTAATCACTCTAAATTGAACTTTAATTAATTAGAGTTAATCACATATTAAAATGACTTGAAAATAATTCTTCACTGATTTTTAGGATCAGGGGAACCTCCAAGTACGCTTTTATTTTATTGCAATTTACTTACATGCACTGCACTTTACTTTTTCTTGCATGTTAAACAAGATTGTTGCATGAAAATTGAAACCCTTTAGGATAGTCCCTGAACTGAAACCAAAACTAAATTAAAAGTCACTACAAGATAAAATTCACCACCACAACATTTCAAAATATAAAACAACTCAAAATTTAATCACAAACAGAACAACAAAACTACAACTTTAACTAAATTAAAACGTCTTGTTGGATGATCGGGAATACCTCGGATGATGTAACCTACGTGTTGCTAACGGAATTTCCCACGGTCTAAATGAAAGTGTGGAACTCATTCAGTTGAGTTTAGCAAATTCATCTGGATGAATCCGATAAAAATAACGATGTCGGAAGGATGGAACCGTGGGATCTTAACCGGTGTTGTTATAATCAACTTTAAGATTTCCCTAATAAAACATTAAAGACATTTGTATTTTAAGATTTCTCTAAACAAAAAAACTTCTCTCATCCTTTGATTTATGACTTCTAAAACTAAACCTCTCGCAACAACAAGGAGCTTGGAGCATAGTGGGCAGCACGGCCATCGTCATCGACAAAACATGTGGCTACTTCAGCAAAACCTTTCTTAGAATTAAATAATAAAGCCATAGGATTTTGAGGTAGTTCGCCTAGTGCAACATAAATCCTCAACCTTTTCGTTAGGCAATTGTATAATCATTTTATGCAAATTAAGTCCTAACCGGTCTTAGGATTCCGAGGTAGTCCTTTGGTACGACAAAAACCCTCACATCTTCGAGGCTATTTATATGATCATGTCATATAAAAATAAGTCCTAATTAATTAAAATTGACAAGATTGCAATATTAAATAAATTCTCAAATTGAAACCAAACCATAGGATAGTTTGGGAAGTTACCAAGATTCTTCTTGAATCCTCAGCTTCTCCTACTTCTCTCCCTTTGGACTCTTAAAAGAAACTGTTCCAAATTTGAGCTAACCCCTGTTGAAAGCTCCAAAATTCAATCCTTTGAAAACCTTAAACTTTGAAATTCTTGAGAGCAAGACCACTGATCATTATCGAGAGTTTTCTTAAGTGATTCCCGTCATTTAAGATGTAATTAACTATAGGGGCTTCCCCTTATAGGGAACTTTAAGAACCCAGGTAATATAAACCCTGCTTAATTCCTTTATATTAAGCAGGGGAACTTGTCAGCTTATAAAATTGGTTCACAGATCAAATGGATGTCACAAATCTTCTAGTTTATTTAATCGATCCCCATTATCAAGCAGTGTGTCTATTCTTTGGGATAGATACACGGTTTGTGATGCGGTGCTCGTTTATATAAACTATTTGGGATGTGAGATCGGTTTGATTTCATATCTTAAAATTTTCAAACTCAAAATTATTTTCAAAATCAAATACTACTTTCTAAATTATATATATATTTAAATTAAATTTAAAATCTAAAAAATTCACCGACAACTTCTGTAGGCGACCCCTTTTTAAAACACATAACCTAAAAATATGCCGACATACTTTCTGGCGACTCTGCTGGGGATTAGTTCCTCTCTCCATTTTGATCTGATGGTTTTGCTTTCATAAATCGGTAGTAAGTCCATGCCCCTAGTGGATCAAACTACCATTCTTCCGTTGACATATCTTGTTCATTTCTGTCTTGAACAAGTATGATCAACTCTTCTCGGATTTTGGAGCCACTGTTTAGACATTTCTAAACAGAGAGATTCTGAAACCCTCCTTTTGATACCTCTCTGAAGAGGCGAGGTAGACCCCCAATAGGTGTTAGTTTAGGAGCGGTCCTTCGAGTTGAGAAATCCTACGAGATTTTCCCTTCCTTTCTAAGCTCTGGATTGGGTCATTTACCCTCTCTAATCTCTTCTCATTTTTAAACGAATAAACTAACCACCTAACAAACAAACTCTTTTTTTAAATCGTAAATGCATAAATAAAACTTAAATAAATTGTGTTCGAACTCTTTTCAATTTCTTTCTTTTCGTCCTGACGAAGGAAACATAATTCAGGACTGATCTTCGAAACCTGCCTTGCAGAAGATGTCTGCCCCGAAGCTGATTTTCTCCTTTACCAATGGACTTGACTTAGCTGTCTACCAGGATGAACTGCCTAGCGATGCAATCATCCGCTTTGGACAAGGGTTTGACAATACGGACATTAAGTTTGCCGATGTTACTCTTTTCGCACTGATGAACAAAGTACCTGAGACTGAAGAGCCTATGATTGAGTTTAACCTGAAGTCGACTCAAGAGTTCCCTCCCCTGCAGAGGGCCCCAGTTGAAGGGAACACTGCTGTTCACGGGAAGTTGATTGCTACCCCCAGAACTGTCGTCTCTACCCCCACCGCTCTGGTCCTTACTACACCTACCCCGGTTCCTGCCAAACTGAAAGGAAAAGAAGTACAAGTCAGTTGTGAGCCTGTCACCGTGGAGGGTTCAGACTTCGCTGCGATACCGTCTGTTTTCGAGATAGGGTATAGTTCGAAGTATAGGCCCTTAACCCGGACACAGAGGAGGAATAAAAATAGAAAGTTTGCTAAGATCAAGAAGGTCAGTGAAGCTGAAGCTGCCTGTCTTGAAAAAATCCCCAAAGAGAAAGAGGAAGAACTGCCAGAATACTTACCACTGTTGGAAGGAAATAGATTCCACCCTCTCTCTGCTGCATCTGATGAAATAGATGCCAGAAAGATTGCCGCTGCGTTACCCCGGCCTGCATATTACAATGACAGTAAGAAGAAGAAGAGCAAGGCTACACCGCTTACCCGATTGCGTGCGGTAGTCGAGAAATTAGCCAGAAAAGAAGGATGTCCTGTATCAGAGATTCTGAGAATAATGGGATGAGTGCCAGTTAAGTCTCGCCTCGGTCCGCGAGTAGAGCCTGCTACTGTCCCTAAAAGACCGAAGAAAAAGGTGCGAGCTAGTGAGGGAGGCTCATCCGTTGTGGTATCGGGTCTCCATATTAGGGAGGACACCACCTACTTACGCACCACCGACAATCCAGCCGGTCCTAGGCCTTCTACTACGAGAAGGATGGTGTGGCAACCTATTATTTCCGAACCAATACCAACAGGACGTTCTGGAAAGAGAAGTCTCGCTGAAGATCCCAGATCTGAAGAAAGTGCCGCAGTAAAAGAAACTCCTGAAAGAGAGGTTCAATAGTCGTCTCCTGACAACCATGAGATCATTCAGAAAAGGCCACTTGAGGATGCCATAAGGCAACTAAGAATGGAAATCCGACAGCTAGCAAGAGAAAGAGGAGAAGAATTAAGGGACGAAGTGGATTCGTCAGAATTTATGGATGAAGAGTATGCTGAGGTCAACATGGTTGAGACACGAGCATCGTCAGCTTCGCAGGGAGTTCCACCAGCTTTAGAAAGAGATGAGCCAGAGTTAATGAAAGCACAACTTCGGGAAAGAGATGATACGATTTCCCAGATGGCGAAAAAGATGGAAGAGATGGCAGCCGCTTTAGCCACTCTCCAGAGTCAGGCCCAGCCTCTGAAAGAGATACCCCCAGAGGTCATCCATATAACAGATGGAGGAAAAGAGATTACATCTGTTAACGGAGATGATCAGCTGAAGAAAGATTCTGCACAGAACATGATTCCCAAAAAGGATATTACGAGCATGGTAGAACAGCAGGTGCGAGAAGCCTTAGCTCAGTCCAAGAACGGAGCATCTATTCAGACGGGTAGACCTTACCTCGAAGAATTTGATGCAGTCCAATACCCGAAGGGCTTTGTACCACCTCTATTTAAGACTTTCGATGGAACGGGAAACCCCCGGCAACATGTAGCACATTTTCATGCCAGTTGCTGCAATGCCGGTGGGAGCGACGCTTTGCTTTTCCGACAGTTCGTCGCCAGCTTGTCGTGGATCGCCTTCGACCGGTATGCGGAATCGTCGAATGGATCGACCAAGACTTTTGCGAGATCGGAAAATCTCTTCGTTAAGCGGTATGCCGGAGCTTAGCACCACATCACTATTGGTGATCTAGTGGTGGAGCGACAGAAACCGAACGAAACTTTGGTGGATTACATACTTCGATGGAGGAACCTGAGCATGAAGTGTGAACCACAACTTCAGAAACAGCATGCGATCGGTATCTTGCTTAAGAGTATCCATGGCCCGATAGCACTTATCCTTAAGGGATTCACCATTAAGACTTTCGAGAAGTTGCTTAGCAAGGCCGGGAGCTTGCAGGAGGAAGAAAAACAGGTAAGTTTCATCGATAAAACCGATAAGCAGAAGCCTGTAAAAGCATTCAAGAAGAAATCAGGAACCGTCGCAGCGGTGGACAAAGGTAAACAGCCAGTGCAAATGCGGCCAGAGCGACCGCAGCCAAGTTATTAACCACCGCAACAAACTTATCAACACCCTCAGCAGAGTTTTCAGCCTCGACTGAGTTATCAGTCGCCGCGGTACGATCAGCCGCCGCCTCGTCCGCTTCGTCCCCTGAAGGAACTTTTGAACAAAGAATACCCCTTCAAGACTGAGGCAGTGGCTAAGATGTTTCGCAGCTTGATGAAGACGCCCGACTTTCGGCTGCCGAGCCCGTGAAGCCCGAGGAAGTCGACAAGAAGGATCATCCGAACTACTGTCCCTACCACCGGATGATCGGACATAAGATCGAAGACTGCTTCACCTTCAAGAACTGGCTGGAAGATAATCTTTGGAGAGGGAACATAACAATCCCAAAGGAATACATGAAGGAACCCCAAAAGGGAGGTTCCATCAATGTTATCTCTATGAAGCCTATTGTTCTGATCGACCCGTACACGACTAAAGATGGATGGAGTACCGTCTGGACAAAGTCTTCAAAGGGAATTTTGGATCACATCCAGACCGCTTCGGTGCGCGCTTCAACTCAGAGTTTGAAACCTGTCGATCCGGCACTATCACTTGTGATTGAAGAACCGCCCTAGGAGAAGGAGAAGATCGTAGAAGAAAAGAAGACCGAGGCTCCGAAGGCTAGACTAGGGGCTGCTTATCCTAGGATGGTTGTTTCTGATTCAGGGGAGAAATCCCTCGAACCTCTGACTCTGTATGATTATTTGCTCGCCCCGGCAGGATCTTATAATGATAAGAGTTTTGGTGTTGGCTACGTTTTGACTGTTTCTAATGATTACGTGACTAACGACAACCAACCTAATTTGAATCTCAATTTCGATACGAATAACGATTCTCAAATCATACAAAACCTAGATAACCACGAAGAAGAGGAGGACATTCATAAGGATGGCTACGGAAGTTCAGTAAGTGACGAGTCTATTTGTGAATTCCGAGGAGCTCTGATCATGATAGAGTTAGAACTATCAGACGCCGAGTCAACTTCAGAAGAGCCAGTCGTTCCGATTCAAGAGGAGATGTTGACCTCATTTTTGATGAGGACTTCTCTTCCCTCTTTAGTGTTTAGGATCTAGCCTTAGGCTTTTCCTTTGACTATCGTAGAGGACTAGAACTGGGACCCATCCCTTAGAAATTTGAACCACTTCTTGCCTCCCTGCAAGCCCCACAAGCTTGATTGTAGACCCCTAATCACCTAGAGGGTTGAAATCAAATGTGAAGGTTTAAAGGATGAGTTCCCTATAGGACTCTTTCGGCCTTGAGACCACCCCGGATGGCTTGGTCTGGTGAGGGTTGACTTACACACTCACTACACTCACACTCTACACTCTCACACACACAATCCAAATCCTAAAACCACACTCATACCCAACTTGACTCCTTGACTCATGTAGGTAATTCATATGGATGGACCTTAACCCCTAAGCCCCTGGTTAAGAGGGTTAGGAACAACATAGTGAATGCCTCAAATGAGTCCTCCCATGGCTCATATAGGCTTAACATGGCTTCATGGCTCAATCAAATTGATTCCATTCCACTCATATTTGATCAATCTTCATTATTCCAAAATTTCAATTTTTGGCCCCGGGGACCCTACACCTACCAAATCTACTAAAAGCCCTTAGAATTGCCCAAATCCACCAAAATTTCCAAATCACCCAAAATTCCCCAAAATTAACCTTGAACATTTCCTCACCAATCAAATTGATCATCCATAGCCAAAAATACCAAAAATTCTAAAAATACCCCCAATACCCTCCAAATACCCAAAATGCCCCTCTTAGCCAAAAAATCCAAAAATTCAGAAAATTCCCATAAAATTCCAGAAAATCCCAAATATTCCCAATTTCATTTTTTCCAACTACACCATGGGCTAATTTTGTCAATTTACCCCACTTTTACCAAAACCCCCAATTTAGCCCATTCTTAACCCAAGTGAACCCAATGTCAAACCAAATCTACCCAATTGACCCCAATTTTGGTCCAATTCAATTCTAAACTTTAATTTAACATCCACAATATCAATCTAGACCAAATCCAAGTCCAATTTGATTAACATTTGAATCCAATCTCACTTTTGACCTTAAAGCCCAATTTGGACCCATGACCCAAACTTAGCCCAAACCAAACCAATTCAACTCCAATTGACCCCAAACCTTTTCTAAACCTTCCCTAACATCCCCACAAACAAAACACTAACATAATTTGCCCAAAATTTGGACCCAAACCCCACTCAAATTCAACCCAAAACCAAAAAGCCCAATTTGACCTAAACCCAAACCTAACCCAAATCAACCCAAGTCCCAAAACCAAAAACCCAACCAAAGTTGAAACCTCTTTGAAACACTCCCATAAACATTTCCCAACATTAATTTTACATCAATTTCAACCCTAGCCCATCATTGGCCCAAATTAGCCCAATTTGACCTACATTGGCCCATTTACCAAATGAACCCAAATTCAACCCAATTCAATTCCAAACCACCTCAAATTTGCTTCAAACCATTCAAGACACATCCTTAAACTAAATTCAACATCTATTTGGCATGGCCCTTTACCAAATTTTTTATCTAAAAGCCCATTGCTAAACATAAAGGCCCACTCCCTTAAACCTTCCTAAAAGCCCATTTCCACCAAATTCAAAAGCCCAAATAATCTAAAGCCCACATGACACTTTTCCTCATCACAAATTCAATTTAAAACATTCCTAAAGTCCTAATTTGTCAATTAAAAAATTCCAAGTCAAGCCTCATAACAATTCCCATCAAAATGCCAAAATTCACAAAGTCCTTTCTTATGAAATTGACCAAGCTCTTGCCAAGCCATAGGTGAGCCAAAGACAAGCCATGTACAAGCCATAGGTGAGCCAAAGACAAGCCATGTACAAGCCATATGAAGCCATGGGATGTTTGACATGTGACCATACCCAAAGTAGCAAAAGGAGGGCCCCCTTTTTTAAACCTTCATTAAGCTTTTTAACCCCTTCCATGTTACACACTAAACCATGATTAGCCACATCACTTTAGATGGGGACTTCACCACCCCTTTCTAGCTGATGTAAATGATCCTCCCTCAGCCCAAATCAGCCATGGGGAGGTGAACCTAACCCAAAATCATGGCTTGGACCAAATCAAGCCAAAATGGCCTCTCCCCCATGCCATTTTAATCCAAGCCCTTTACACATGGCAAAGCTCAATTGCTCGCACAAACCTCCACCCCCGACCCACCCGAACTTCGAAGGTGACCCATGCCTGCCGGCCACCCGCTCGGATCGCCGGAAAACACCATGGCCGAAAACTTGGGAGGAGCTAAATTTTGGAATTCCACCTTGCCGAGCCGCCCCACTCCAAATGGCCATTGCAATGTTCTTCTCCTCAGCAGAGCAGCTGATCCCAACCCTTAAACCCCCCTAGGAGGCCCTCCAGCCTCTCCTATTTAAACACCCCTCCTCTCGGCCAAGAGAGGTGCCGAACTAAACCTTACCGAAACCCCGCCAAAATCATCCCATAACCACTCTCTACACATAGAGAACTTGATCCCCACCGAAATCCCCCGCCATTTCTTCTCTCGCGAGCTCAATTTCGCAGTTAAAATCCAAGCCCAAAACCAGGACACTTCACCACGGTGAGTCAATCTTCAAATAGATTGACTCTACACCTTCACCGTACCAAGAGGAGAAGTTTCCCAGCAAAAACCCCTCACCAGAGCCAGCCATTGCTTCCAGCCTCCAAGCTTTGTGATCGGGCTTGGTCGAAATCATACCTGGACAATTCATCGGGCCAAGGACTTCATCCGGAGCTTGCTTGGACCCAATCAAACGTGACACAACCCTCGATCGAAGCTTCACTTATCCGAGCAAAGGTATGGACTCACTCTTCCTCCCGAGCTTACGGATATTCTCCATTTAGTTTCGAGTTAATTTCGAGTGCATGTTTACCATATGGATGTGTTCGTCTCTTCAAGACGAATCCATAGAGCATAAGAACACATAAATCCGTTGAGAATCGAGCGAGAAATTAGTGGTTAGAAGGTCTACGGTCACGGGTTCGCACCCGGCCGTAGACGATGACCGGGAGCCATCGGATCGCGCGTGTATCGGGTGGACGCGCTCGGATCGCGTCGGACCAGAACATGTTACGTGAAAGGCGGGTCCCGGGACGGCTGACTCAGATGGCGGCGCCCAATCACAGCGCGACACGCACCCCCTTCGGAGCTGCCGAGGTTGACGCGGCGCCGCGTGGATAAGTAAATAAATAGGATATTTTTCTATTTATTTAATTACCAGAACTTCAAAAATTCATAACTTTGTGTAGAAAAATCCTAAAAATAAAACAAAAATACCCTCTTGCTCAGTGAACAGAGGAGAATCATGTGGAAAAAAAATCAAGTAATTTCATTAAGTATTTTATTTTTATTGATTTATTTACTCTCTCGCATTGTTTTAATTCTCCATTCGCATAGGCAATTTATCATGGCATGAGACTATAGGGCTTTTGAAGCCTCTGAACTTGGGAACATTCCTTGAATTTTCCAAGGTCAGAGGCCATCCCTATGAGAAGTTATTGATTTTTCAAGTTCATGTTACTGTTCTGAGTATTTTAATTCGAATAATTAGCATGTTGAGAAATAAATTCTAGGAAAATTTGGTGATGTTACTTGTGACTAGAGGGACCTAAGAAAAATAAGTTTTGAGTTAATTCACTTCGAACAACCCTAATTGGCCTAAACACCCAAAATTGAACTTTAATTAATTAGGGTTAACCATTCATTAAATTAACTTAAAAACAATTCTCCATTGTCCTATATGGATAGGAGAACACCATATAAAAATTTGAAACCAATTGGACTTGATTAACTCCACTAAATGGGTTGATTAAGTCTCTTAAGCAAAATGGGTAAAATTAAACTTTAAAAATTTATAACTCACAAAATGCTTTTCAAAAATTCACAAAAATTGTTTTGGAGCTTCTCCGATATCGGAGGAACTTAGGAAAATTAAAATTATAATTTTCTAAAAAAGTTGATTTTTATCATTATTTTAATATTTTTAATAATTAAAAAAATAATAAAAATATTAAAAATCACCAAAATGTCACATTTTGAATTCTAATCATTTAGGAATAAACCAAATATTGTTCTTAAGTCCCTAGGGTAAGATATTGAATTTTAAAGGCTTAATGTAATTTTTAATATTAAAAAATGTATTTTCCAACCTTTTCACTAAAATAATTCTAATAAATCAAAGAAAAATCAAAAAAATATAAAATTTGTTTCTCTAAACTCCTTGAGGTCAGAGATATTTAATAAAAATATAAAATCCATTTTTCAACTTTAATTTTATTTTAAAATTAATTAATGCTCCAAAAATCAAAATAATTCTAATAAATAAAATATAATTCAAAAAATCACTAAAATTGGTCCAAATGGTTCTCTAGTCATTAGGAATATCCCATAATTTTCTTAAGGACAGAAACATTTCCTTGGTCATGTTATTGAATTTTCCTTGAAAATACCTATTTTTCATTAAAAATAATTACATAAATAAATTAAATACAGAAAAATCACATTTTCTCCTCTAATGTCTTAATTGACATGTAAGTGAGGTCACATAAAAATTTCAAGTTCATTTGAGCTTAATTTAGTGAGTTATAGAATTATTAAGCTTGAAGGGCAAAATGGTAATTAAAATTTTCAACTTTTAATTAAAATTTTAGGATTAATCAAAAAGGGGAGGGTAAAATATTTGATTTAAACTGATTTTGGATAATTGAAACTTAAATGGTTAAGGGTAGGAACCCACCAATCATTTTAAGAATAATTAAAGTAAACCTTAATTAATTAATTAATCAAATTTGGAAGATTAATGGAAAATTAAAATTATTAGTAGGGATATTATTTAAGAAGATATTTATTCTTTAATTTAAAAATCCCTAAATAAATCACTTCAATAATAATTAAAAAGAAAATTAAAAGAATAATCTAAATTAAATTGAATTAAATTAAATTGAATAAAAATAAAATAAAATAAAATTAAAATAAAATAAATTAAATTAAATTAAATTAAATTAAATTAAATTGAAATTAAATTAAATTAAATTAAATTAAATTAAATTGAAATTAAATTGAATTAAAATTAAATTAAATTAAATTAAATTAAATCAAAAATTAAATTAAGTTGAATTGAATTAAATTAAAATCATTTAATAACAAACCTAAATGAAATCATTAAGAATTAAATCTAAAATAACTTGAACACTATTCCAAACTTAAACTAATTTTCTATAATTAAATCAAAATTAAAATTAAATCATTAAGTTTAAATCATCAAAGTATTTAATAATTTGATTTTCCCTTTTTAAAGCTCTTGTTATTATAACTCTTTAATGAAGTATCAAGTGAAGTGTTCCCTCACTTATAGGATATTCAAATGTCCTAGTTCACTGAGCAAAAGAACAAAACTTAAACTTCCGGATGATTAATTCACTTGAATAATTAAATTCTCTTGGACTTAAAACAATCCTAGAGGTATTGAAAAGATGTTTAAGACTCGTCTTAAGCACTTCCTCAATATGATAGGATGTTTATAAGAACAATTGAATTTAATTGTTCTTTCGATGAAGAAAATCGTCTTTAAACCAAAAACACAAGAACCTAGACGTCATAGGAGATGACTAGTTATAGGATTAGGACTTTGGTAGACAACCAAAAACCTTTCCCTTAGCTTTACCTAGGTACTTGTTGAAATATTTAAATGCCTTAACATGTGTTTTAAGTGCAGCTTGGGATGACGGGAAGACCCTCCAGGTACGCTTTATTTTATTGCAATTTACTTTATTGCAATTTACTGTACTTTTCTTACATGATAAACAATTGTTGCATGAAAACCAAAACCTTTAGGATAGTCCCTAAACTGAAACCAAAACTAAATTAAAAGTCATTACAAGATAAAAATTCACCGCCACAACATTTCAAAATATAAAACAACTCAAAATTTAATCACAAACAGAACAACAAACTACAATTGCAACTAAATTAAAACGTCTCATTGAATGATCGAGAATACCTCGGATGATATAACCCACGTGTTGCTAACGGGATTTCCCACGATCTAAATGAAGGTGTGGAACTCATTCAGTTGAGTTTAGCAAATTCATCTGGACTAAGTGAATTCGATGAAAATAACTGGTGCCGGATGACGGAACCGTGGGATCTTAATCGGTTCTGTTTAATCAACCTTAAGATTTGTTTTAATTAAAATATTAAAAACACTTGGATTTTAAGATTTTCTCTAAACCAAAACACTTCTCTCATCTCCTGATTTATGACTTCTAAAACTAAACCTCCGTAACAACAAGGAGCTCGGAGCATGGTGGGCAGCACGGCCATCGTCATCAGCAAAACCTGAGTCTACTTCAGCAAAACTGTCCTAGAATTTAAACAACAAAGCCATAGGATTCCGAGGTAGTTTGCCTAGTGCAACATAAATCCTCAATTCTTCGTTAGGCATTTGCATGATCATGTCATGTAAATTAAGCCCTAACCGGTCTTAGGACTCCGAGGTAGTCGTTCGATACGACATAAACCCTCACATTTTCTAGGCTGATTGTATGATTATGTCATACGAATATAAATCCTAATTAACTAAAATTGGCAAGATTGAAATATAAGATAATATTAGGATTTTCCCAAATCTAAGCCAAATAATAGGATAGTTTGGGAAGTTGCCAAGATTCTTCTTGGATCCTCAGCTTCTCCTACTTCTCTTCCTTTCGATTCTCAAAAAATAAATCGTTCCAAATTTTGAGTCATTCCCTTTTGAATTTCCAAAATCCAATCATTTGAAAACCTTAAACTTTGAAATGTCTTGAGAAAAAAACCACTGATCATTATCGAGAGTTTTCTTAAGTGTCTTCAGACATTTAAGATGTAATTAACTATAGGGGCTTGCCTTTATAGGGAACTTTAAGAACCCGAGTAATATAAACCCCGCTTAATACATTTATATTAAGCGAGGGAACTTGTCGGCTTATAAAGTTGGTTCGCAGACCAAACGGATGTCACAAATCTCCTAGTTTATTTAACCGAGCCCCATCATCAAGCAGTGTGTCTATTCTTCGGGATGGATACACGGTTTGTGATGCGGTGCTCGTTTATATAAACTATTTGGGATGTGAGATCGGTTTGATTTCATATCTTAAAACCTTTAAACTTAAAACTATTTTCAAAATCAAATACTACTTTCTAAACCATATATACATATTTAAATTAAATTTAAAATCTAAAATTCGCCGACAATTTCTGTTAGGCGACCCCTTTTCAAAATAAAACACCTAACCTAAAAATATGCCGACAACTTCTGGCGACTCCGCTGGGGACTAGTTCCTCTCTCCATTTTGATCAGATGGTTTTGCTTTCATAAATCGGTAGTGAGTCCATGCCCCTAGTGTACCAAACTGCCATTCTTTCCGTTGGAATACCCCGTTCATTTCTGTCTTGAACGAGTATAGCCAATTCCTCTCGGATTTAGGAGCCACTGTTTAGACCCCCCTAAACAGAGAGGTTCTGAAATCCTTTTGCCTCTTTTCTGAGGTGGGGTGGACCCCCAATAGGTGTTAGTTTAGGAGCGATCCTTATTGTCGAGAAGTCTTGCATAAGACTTTCTTTTCCTTTCCAATTCTAAATCAGATTCCTTACCTTCTCTACACCTTTGAACATTTCGTTCCTAATAAACAAACCCTCTAATGAATGACTCTTTTAACAAATAACTCATTTTTATAAATACATGAACAAAAAAAATGTGTTCGGACTCTTTTCGATTCCTTTCTTTTCGTCCTGATGAGAAGAAGCATAACTTGGGACTGACAATCAGAATCTACCTTGCAGAAAATGTCTGCCCCAAAGCTGATTTTCTCCTTCAACAATGGACTGGACTTCGCCGTTTACAAGGATGAGTCTGCCCGACAATGGGATCATCCGTTTCGGCAAGGATTCGAGAACACAAATGTCAAGATCACTGACGTTACCCTTTTCACACTAACAGACAAAGTGCCTGAAACTGAAAGACCTTTGATCGAGTTCAACCTTAAGTCAACTCAAGAGTTCCCTCCCTTGCAAAGGGTTCCAGCTGAGAGGAATACTACTGTCCATAGGAGGACTGTTATCTCTACCCCCACTGGTCTAGTCGTCTCTGCACCTACCCCGGCTTCCGCCAAACTAAAGGGGAAGGAAGTTCAAATTTGTAACGAGCATGTTACCGTGGAGGGTACAGATTTCCGTGCAAGACCTTCGTTTTCGAAATTGGGTCCAGCTCAAGGGTTCCACCCCTAACACGGACTCGCAGAAGAAACGAGAGGTAGAAAGATCGCCGTAAAAGCCGTAGCCGCCGAAGTCGCATTCTTAGAAGAGATCCCCGAGTACACACCATTACCCGAATACATACCATTGCTCGAGTATACACCGCTTTTGGAAGGAAGTAGATTCCATCCCCTTTCCACCGCAGATCGACGAGGAAAATGTCCGCAAGATTGCTTCTACATTACCTCGACCCGCATACTATAGCGACGATCGAAAGAAAAGGGCTAGGATTACACCATTTGCCCGACTACGGATCGTGATAGAGAAGTTAGCAAAGAAAGAGAAATGTCCTGTATCAGAGATTTTAAGAAGAATAGGGCGGGTGCCAGCCAAGTCCCGTCTTGGGCAGCGAGTAGAACCCGTTATCGCCACAGAAAAGCCGAATAATAAGATGAAGGCTAGTCCACCTATTGTTGTTTCAGGTTTACAGATCAGGGAGGATACCATCTTCCGAAGCATTCGGACCGACTGCACCATCTCGGTCCTAGGCCTTCGCCGCTAGAAGGATGGTATGGCGTCCTACTACCGGCCAATTAAGACCGAAACGACCCGAAAAGGAAAGTCTCGTCGAGAAACTCGAGTCCGAAGAGAGCGCCATCGCAATGAAGGGGACTCCCAAGAAGGAAACCCAATGCACCATCGCATGATAACTGCGAAACCGCACGAAAAAGACCATTGGAAGACGCTATGGAAAAGCTAAGAACCGACATTCAACGATTAGCAAGAGAAAGAGAAGAAAAGTTTGGAGATGAAGTTGATTCGTCGGAATTCATGGATGACGAATATGTGGAGATCAACATGGTTGAGACACGAGCATCGTCAGCTTCGCAAGGTGCTCCGGCAAGCTTGCGGAGAGAGATGAACCGGAAGCATTAAGAGCACAAATTCGAGAAAAAGATGATACAATCTCTCGGATGGCAAAAAGGATGGAAGAGATGGCCGCAGCCCTAGCCACTCTTCGCAGTCGAGCTCAACCCCTAAGAGAAACGCCTCCGAAGTTATTCATATTACGGACGGAGGAAAAGAGATTACATCCGTTAACGGAGACGATCACCGAAGAAAGACTCTACTCGAATATGATTCCGGAGAAGGACATCAAGAACATGGTAGAACAAGTAGGTACGAGAAGCCTTAGCACGATCTAAGAGCGGAGCATCTATTCAGACGGGTAGACCTTACCCCAAAGAATTTGATGCAAGTATAATACCCAAAAGGCTTCGTACCACCTCTCGTTCAAGACTTTTGATGGTACGGAAACCCTCGACAAGCATGTTGCACATTTTCGCGCTAGTTGTTGCAACGCCGGTGGAAGTGACGTCTTACTCTTCCGACAATTCGTCGCAGCTCGTCGTGGATCGCCTTTGATTGGTACGCAGAGTTACTGAACGGTTCGGTAAAGACATTTTCAGAATTAGAAAACCTTTTCGTGAAATGGTTTGCCGGAGCTCAGCACCATATCACCATCGGTGACTTAGTGGTGGAGAAACAGAAACCAAACGAAACTTTAGTGGACTACATACTTCGATGGAGAAATCTAAGCATGAAGTGTGAGCCACAGCTACAAGAGCAGCATGCAGTCGGTATCTTGCTTAAAAGCATTCACGGCCCGATAAGCACTCCTCCTTAAGGGATTTACGATTAAGACTTTTGAGAAGTTGTTAAGCAAGGCTGGAAGCTTGCAAGAGGAAGCGAAGCAACTAAGTTTCATCAACAAAACAGACAAACAGAAGCCTGTGAAGACATTTGAAAAGAAATCCGGGATCGTCGCTGTAGTCGATAAGGGCAAGCAGCCAATGCAAATACAGCCGGAGCAACCGCAGCCCAGCTATCAACAACCTTAGCAGAACTACCAACAACCTCAACCCGGTTATCAGCCAACTCAACAATATGAGCAACCACCTCGCCCACAGCGCATGTTAAAGGAGCTTATAAACGGAGAGTATCCATTCAAGAATGAGGCAGTGCCAAAGATGTTCCGCAGTTTGATGAAGACTTCTGATTTTCGACTGCCATAACCCAGGAAGCCAGAAGAAGTCAACAAGAAAGACCATCCCAACTACTGCCCTTACCACCAGATGCTTGGACATAAGATAGAGGATTGCATCACCTTCAAAAGTTGGCTTGACAACAATCTCCGAAAAGAGAACATAACAATCCCAAAGGAATACATGAAAGAACCCCAGAAAGGAGGTTCTGTCAATGTTATTTCAACGGATCCCATTGTTCCAATAGACCCTTACACGACCGATGATGGATGGAGTACCGCTTGGACGAAGTCATCAAAGAAAATTTTGGATCGCATCCAAACCGCTTCGGCGCATGCTTCAATTCAGAGTTTGAAACTTGTCAAGCCGGCGCTATCGCTTGCAATTGAAGAACCGCCCCAGGAAGAAAAGATCATAAAAAATAAGGAGATCGTAGAAGAAGAAAGGACCGAGGCTCCTAAGGCTAGACTAGGGGCTGCTTATCCTAGGATGGTTGTTTCCGATTCGGGGGAAAAATTCCTCGAACCTCTGACTCTGTATGATTATTTGCTCGCTCCGGCGAGATCTTATAATGATAAGAGTTATGGTGTTGGCTACATTTTTACTGTTTTTAATGATTACGTAACTAACGACAACCAATCTAATCCGGATCTCGATTCCGATACAAATAACAATTCTCAAATCATACACAACCTCGACAATCACGATGACAAAGAAGACATTCATCAAGAAGGCTACAAAAGTTCAACAAGCAATGAATCTATTTGTGAATTCCAAGGAACTCCAATCACAATAGAGTTAGAGCTTTCAGATTCCGAAGTGACTCCAGAAGAACCCGTCATGCCGATTCAAAAGGAGACACTAGTAAACTCAGTACCAGACTCAGAAGAAATCACAGAAGTCAACTTAAGGAGCGGAAAGGTTCTACCTGCGAGAATGGGTCCAAAAGACGAAGGAAAGTAGGTGGTTGTTCAGGAAGAATCAACCCCAGCAGAAGAATTGCCCATTCGGGAAGAAACTGAGACACATGGTAACAAAGTGGACTATAACGTGCTAGCCCATCTTAGGAAACTACCGACCAAGCCGAGCATCTACGACTCTCTCATCTTATCAAAAGAGATGAGGGAAGCTCTGATCAAGGCCTTACTTGATCCAGAGATTTGTTTAGCTCAGATGGCCGGAGATTCCTTAGACGAGGTTTGCTCGTTAAAGGAACAGCGAGGTGTTACCTTCACGGACAGTGATCTACTACTTGGGACAGCCGATCACAACCGACCGTTGTACATTTCAGTTACAATCGGAAAATTTACGCTCTCCAGAGTATTGGTGGATCCAGGAGCATCGATCAACATAATGAATCTTCGGACGCTAGCATACTTGGAAATTGATGCTCGCGAGCTTGAAGCAGACAAGATGTTACTAAGAGGATTCAACCAGAAAGGAGAAAGAGCCCTTGGATCAATAACACTGTTGATGAAGATCGATGACTTAGCAAAGACAACCGCAAAATTCCACATAATTGACTCTGAGACATCGTTCAACGCTCTACTGGGCCGGCCGTGGATCCATGAAAACCGGATGGTACCATCGTCTCTGCATCAGTGCATAAAATACTACGAAGGAGGAGAACAGTGCATTAAAGGTGATTTGCAACCTTTCTCCGTACATGAGATTGGAATCCATGAAGATGCAGCTTATTACGCACCTCCAAAGAAAACAATCTTCTCCAGAAACACCGTGCCAAATGAGGCAAAAGAAATTTGAGACAATGAAGAACCTGAAGTTCTAGTACAACAGTCACTCACCACTCCCTTACGGCGAGATGGTGAAGGTTTCTCCAGAACTCGCATCCGAGGTCGAGGCCGGGGACGAGGTTGTGGAAGAGACACTGGGACAGTTGGAAAGAAAAAGCCGATGATCAACGTTGATTGGGAGAACAGCTCTGAGGAAGAAGAGGAAGTCAAGAAAGAAGCAGCTACAATAAACGGAAGAAACCACAATTCAAGATTTCTCTCAAAGATGAGAAGAACGAAGAATACAAATCGATGTACGAGAAGATTAACCACTATGTACACACTATGACCCTGACCCCGATCCAGTCTAATAAGATCGAGGGTATGGTGGTCAAAGAAGTACATAGCGACGGTGCAAAGCCAATCAAATTTTACCGTGGCACTTCTTCTTCCAATACTGAAAACGATGTACAATTTGAAGATGTCACTTCTTCCTAATTAATGGAATTACCTTTGAGTGGTACTCTCCCTGTGTTCAAAATTTAATTCAGCGTGGTGTTTTACCTCGACAATGGACAAAAGGCCGATCAAAACACTTCGAAAAATTATGGAATAATGCCGGTCGGCCTCCCAATTCAAAACATGGTCTCGGATTCGGCACAGTAGGTTCAGTTGACGATACGGAATTTTGTTTTGTTGTCACTTGTGAACCTAATGAAGACTGCTTGGATACTACAGAAGAGCTTGAAGATCCGCAAATTGGAGACGCTCCACCAGAGTTCGAAGAAGAAATCAAATCTACAATAGATGAGTTAATGGAAGTTAACTTAGGTACTAGCGAAAAGCCTAGACCAACCTTTGTTAGCTCCTTACTCAATAAAGAAGATTCCGAGGAAATGATCAAGCTATTAATGGAATTCAAGGACTGTTTTGCTTGGAGTTACGATGAAATGCCAGGATTAGCTCCAGAAGTCGCAGTTCACAGGCTAGGAGTGGATCCTACTTCCGTTCCAGTCAGACAAGCTTCCAGAAGAATGCGTTTGGAAATTGAACAACAAGTAATAGCTAAAGTTAAGAAGCTAATCGACGCTAAATTTGTCCATGAAGAACAATACCCTACTTGGCTTGCCGATGTGGTACCGATCAAGGAAGAAGAATGGTCGGATCGGAATGCGTGGATTTCAGAGACTTGAACAAAGCATGTCCGAAGGATGAATTTCCACTACCAATTCCAGAGTTAATGATCGACATCGCTTCGACACATGAAATATTCTCTTTCATGGATGGATCTTCAGGATACAACCAGATAAAGATGGCACCAGAAGATGAAAAGCTCACGGCATTCAAAACACCAATCGGAGTGTATTGCTACACAGTAATGCCATTCGGACTAAAGAACACAGGAGCAACATACCAAAGAGCAATGACAAAGATTTTTGATGAGCTCATTCATAACCAAGTTGAGTGCTATGTGGATGATGTGGTCATCAAAAGCAAATTGAAGGAAGATCACCTGTATGATTTGAGAATTGTCTTCGAGCGACTAAGGCAATACAACCTTAAGATGAATCCCTTAAAATGCGCCTTCGGCGTTACTTCCGGGAAATTTTTAGGATTTGTTGTCCGACATCGCGGGATTGAAATTGATCCGGAAAAGATTAAAGCTATCTTAGAGATGCCGCCTCCCAAAACCTTAAAACAACTACGATCCTTTCAAGGGAAGTTGGCATATCTTCGACGCTTTATTTCGAACTTGTCAGGTAGGTGTCAGCCCTTCTCGGCATTAGTTAAAAAGGACGCCAAATTCGTTTGGGAAGAGAAATGCCAACCGGCCTTCGAGGACATTAAGCAATACTTAATGACACCTCCTGTCTTAGCGACCTCGGTCTCGGGTAGATCGTTGATACTTTATACCACGGCTCTAGACGACTCCTTGGAGCCCTGCTAGCCCAGGTCAATGATGAGGGAAAAGAAAATGCTCTCTACTACTTAAGCCGTCATTTGATTCCGATGGAAGTAAAGTATCCTCCAATTGAGAAGCATTGTTTGGCCCTGATCTTCGCCGCACAGAAACTCAGGCATTACATGCTCTCTCATAAGGTCAACCTTATCTCGAAAGTTAATCCGTTGCAATATTTAATGACCCGTCCAACACTTTCTGGCAGACTTGCCAGGTGGTCGATGATACTATTGCAATTCGACATAACTTTCGTTCCTCTTCGTGCTCGTAAAGGGACAAGTTCTAGCTGATTTCCTTGCAAGCACACCCTTTACCGACAGATTCGCCTCTCGACGACGACTTGCCAGACAAACAAATAATGAGCCTAGAAGACACTGATGATCAACGTTGGGAACTATACTTCGATGGAGCGTCCTCAGCACAGAAAGACAAAGAATTGCAAACGATAGTGCCCGGTAAGGCAGGAATCGGACTAATCTTTATAACACCGGAGCGGGGGATGTTAAGATACTCCTACCACTTAACAGAGCCGTGCACAAACAACGAGGCAGAATATGAAGCTCTCATAACAGGACTAGAACTAACCATTTAAATGGGAATAACGGATATCAACATCTACGGAGATTCTCAGCTGATCATTCAACAGGTCGCAGGACAATACAGAATCTTAAAGCCAAGACTCGAGCAATACTTTCAGTATGCCATGAAACTGTTGGAACAGATTCCGAATGTAACAATCTACAAGATCCCTAGAAGAGAAAATGCTCTCGCGGATGCGTTAGCTCGCCTTGCAAAAGAATTTGCCTGCTTACAAGATGAGTCAGTTGAAGTGTTAGTTCAAGGACGACGGAGTCCTATCACGACTCGACATGGATATGATACATAAATTAGAAAAAGCGGAGGAATCGAGTTGCGGCAGTGACAGAAAACACAGAAGATTGGCGTCAACTGCTAATAGACTACCTGCAAACAGGGAAATTACCAGACGATAAGTCCTTAGCACATCAAATCAAGAAAAGAACTCTGTCTTACGCATTAATAAACAACACATTATACAGAAGGTCTTTTGATCAGATGTGGTTAAGATGCCTGAGCGGGTCCGAGGCTCGTGAAATTGTCAAAGAAGTGCATTCAGGACTTTGTGGCGCTCATCAGTCGGGTCCGAAAATGAAAATGAAAATTAAAAGACTAGGGTACTACTGGCCCTCAATGATGACCGACTGCATGAAAGTCGCCAAGAGTTGTCACCAGTGCCAAGTGCACGGAGCGGTTCTACACCAACCTCCAAACGTGCTAGATCCGACAATTGCGTCGTGGCCATTTGAGTGTTGGGGCACAAATATAGTGGGTCCGATAGAACCACCTTCTTCAAGAGGACATCGCTTCATCCTTGCAGCTACAGACTACTTTCTAAATGGGCAGAAACAGTTCCACTCAGAGAAGTAAAGGCACACCACGTGCTATAGTTTTTCAAAAATCAAGTCGTCTACCGTTTCGGAGTACCGCGCAGAATCATTTCAGATAATGGGTCCGCATTCAGAAGCACAAAAATCAACACTCAACAATCTACTACCCAAGAGCAAACGGCTTGGCCGAGGCTTTTAATAAAACTCTCGTTCAAATTTTAAAGAAAACTTTGGATGACAACAAGAGAAATTGGCACGAGAAGTTGTTAGAAGCCTTATGGGCCTACAGGACGACTTTCAGGACTCCTACTCAGTCTACGCCTTACGCTTTAGTGTACGGGTCCGAGGCCGTTTTACCTTTGGAGGTCCAGCTACCATCACTCAGGATTGTAGTTGCAAATAAAATTACTACAAAAGAAAATGTCAGATTACGACTGGAAGAACTGGAAAACTTGGAGGGAAAAAGACTTTCAGCGCAACAAAATTTGGAACTGTACCAAGCTAAGATGATCCAGGCCCATGATAAACTGGTCCGCCCGAGAACTTTTAAAGTTGGTGACTTAGTTCTTGTTCTCAGAAGACCTATTCTTGCACATCGCAAGATAGGAGGCAAATTTGAACCGACTTGGAAAGGGCCGTTTGTGGTCGAGACAGTCTACTCAGGAGGCTCCTACCAACTTGTGAATTACCAAGGAGAACGACAAATGCTTCCAATCAATGGACGATATTTGAAGAAGTATTACGCAACCTAATGTTTCGAAGGGTGGCCTCTAAAATAGAGTCTTATCCCTAGAAACACGGGTGAAGCAATCACTTTGTGACTGGGTCCGAACCCAAAAACATAAAAATGGATAAAATAAAAAAAATGTACTAAAAATAAAATATGTGAAAATCATAATAATAAAGTTTTACCCTTCCTTTCAAATCAAATCTTTTTCCTGATCTTTCTTTATCTTTTCCTATTTTCCTTAAAAATTAAAATTGGAATAAGTGAATAAAAATCTTCAGTGATAAATACTTTCTTAATGTTCTTGTTCTTAGTACAGCCCCTGATCCTTTCCTTGTTTTCTTCGCAGGGAAATGTCGAACGGGCGGTTGGTCCTAAACTTTAAAAATGGCATGAGTCTCGCACTCGATGAAAAGAGGGTGAAGGATGGAGCAGTGATAGAAATTGATTCTGACTTCACACCAGCCAGCCTACAGTATGAAGAAAATGACTGGATCCCAGTGGACCGAGAGGAGCTTCATAGCCAGACAGTAATGAAGATGGGTGGCCCAAGCCACCAATCCAGCAACAAGAAAAGAATGACAAACACCGAGGAAAACAAGAAAATCAAGTCAGTAGTTGCCACGGCAGAGGGCAGGCTCGTCAGCGCCGCGCCCGCATAAATTCAAGAAGTGAGGAGAGCTACGCTCACTGCTACTCAAAGAAGAAATAAGAATCACCGTATCCGGAAGATGTTGACTAAACTTGCAGCAGATCAACACGAGGAAATAGCCACCTTCGCAGACACACACATTTCAAAGATACCGGTTCGGCAGGAACCAGAAAGAAGAAAGTCAACGCCGAGAGAATCAGAACAGATTGGAGAAGTGCCAAGAAGGACAGAGATAGAATCAGTGCCTCGACGCCGGGCAGAGATACCATATCTGAAGAACCTTGTTGCTGAAGCAACCCCGGAGGATGTCTCGACAGAGACAATCCCCGAGTAGCCAAGGTATGCAGGAGAACGTGACGGGATTGAGCCATACATCCCGCAATACGTTACTAGGCCTCGTCACTTGCAGATCATCCCAGAATATGAACTAGAAAGAATGCAAAATGTTGAGAAGAAGACTTTCGAATATTTTGAAAGAATTAGAAGCAGAAGAATCAACATTTTGGAAGGCCTCGAGTTACACACGAGTGTATTCTCGGAGTACGAGCAACAACGGATTGTGGATTGCATTCTAGAACTTCGGAAGATGGGTCGAGCGAGCCGTCCGAGAGAAAAGACTTATTCGGAACCCCGGAAATGGATGCCGGGGAAAGGAAGAGTCACAATACAATGCGGATGTTGCTATAACTTCACGAGAGGACTGAAAAGGAAATCCACCGGGGATACTCCGTCACGGTGAGGTGGATCCAATGCCGAGAATAATTAAAAGAATGGTGAAAAGAATGATAACTTGGAGGGTACCGCCGACAGATCGCATACCCAACAGCTTGCATCATCAACATTTATCGTGAAGGCGACTGCATACCTCCACACATAGACCACCATGACTTTGTCGGACCTTTACGCACAGCTTCGTTCGTCAACCAATGCAATATCATGTTCGGATCTGACCTCCGGATAGCAGGCCCGGGTAAGTTCCGAGGGCCGGTGGAGATACCACTTCCGGTAGGTTTCGTCATGATATTACAATGAAATGGAGCAGACGTCGCAATACATTGTATACCGGGAGTACCAGTGGAGCGGATCTCCGTCACTTTTAGAATGATGGACGACAGAAAGGCACCTTACCACTTCCAGCCAGATCCAGAATTGGAGAATCTCCGGCCCTACGAGCTGTGAGTTACACGAGAAATAGCACACCTCCAATGCACATCCATGCGGCATTCCTGCCAAGGATGGCTTGGAAGGTGATGTTATTGACCGTGCATCTCATTATTCAGACATGGATTTGACAGACACTTTTTGGATGGATCAACAAGAATCATACATAGTCCGTTTTGAGTCATGGATTGTATGACAAATATTTCAGATCGAGTTGTATGATGTATCTTCAACAAGATTGGAATGAAAGTGACCATGTCACATTTTGCCTTCACCTCTTTTTGTGCAAATTGATCGGAAACGCCATTAAAGTTAAATGAACTTCGAACAAAGAACAGAAAAGAAAAAGAAAATAAATAAAAACTGTCTTCATAAAAATCCAAACATTAAAAAGAATTTCAAATCCACATGAACACCAAATAAACCATAATAAAAAATGGGATAGTTAAAGGACAAACAAAACAAATCTAAAGCTCAAATTGAATTCCGAGCTTACGTCCATCATTTCAAATCCTCCAATCCTTCTTCAAATCAAGATCTATTCCAGACCTCCTCTGAAACCCTCTCTCGGGATGGTTTCAGAATTACGAGGAATCTTCAATTTGATTCGGATGGCATAGGTTCGTACCCTTCACCAAGTAATCAGACTTTGATTGATTCCCATGGGATATGGAACACTTCCATATCTCATTTCGATCTCAGAATAATCCAAATCTCAGCAAAATTCTGCATAGTCACAGCATAAATCAAATATCAACAAAATCTTTCACAACCACTGCATAAACTGAATCCCAGCAAAAATTCCCCGTGGACCTCAGCAAAATTTCCCTCAATCTCTGCATAAATAAATTTCAACAAAATTCTTCAATCTCAGCATTCGGGATAGGCTTCCGCCTTACTCCCATCCCAGCAAATCTCAGCATTCGGGATAGGCTTCCGCCCTACTCCCATCTCAGCATTCGGGATGGGCTTCCACCCTACTCCCATCTCAGCATTCGGGAAGGGCTTCCGCCCTACTCCCATCTCAGCAAATCTCAGCATTCGGGATAGACTTCCGCCCTAATCCCATCTCAACAAATCTCAGCATTCGGGATAGGCTTCCGCCCTACTCCCATCTCAGCAAATCTCAGCATTCGGGATAGGCTTCCGCCCTACTCCCATCTCGACGTTCGGGATAGGCTTCCGCCCTACTCCCATCTCGACATTCGGGATAGGCTTCCGCCGTACTCCCGTCTCGACAATCTCGGCATTCGGGATAGGCTTCCGCCCTACTCCCATCTCGGCGAAATCTCGGCATTCGGGATAGGCTTCCACCCTACTCCCGAGCTTCCGCCCTACTCCCATCTCAACGAAATCTCGAGCATTCGAGATAGGCTTCCGCCCTACTCCCATCTCGACGAAATCTCGAGCACTCGGGATAGGCACGGTCCTACTCCTTTCTCGAGCAATCTCAAAATTTGATCCTCCCAAAGAAGAAATTGTAATTAAAGCACTCTGCATTTCGGATAGGCTTTGTCCTATTCTTTCTCAGCATTTGGGATAGGCTCAGTCCTAATCCTTCTCAGCATACACATTGGAATAAGTTCAGTCCTGCTTCCTTCTCAGCATACAAATGCATTCGGGTGGGCCTCCGCCCTACTCTTTTCTCCGCATAAAACCAAAAATTGAAACTCAAATCAAAATTCAAACTCAAAATTAAAACTTGAAATAAAAAAATGAAACGAATCTAAGATCCAATCTCTTAAAGTCTTGTGATATGAAATTCACCTCCTTTTTCCCCCAGCGAGAGTTCTGGAATCTTCAGTCTTGGAGATTTACCTGATACTCCCCAGCGGAAATTCTTCTACTTCGTCCTAAGTTTGTCACTTGGATATCTGTTTTGGTTTTGTTGATTTCTTCGGTCAACGCCAATACGCGAGGTGAGCTTGGTAAGCACACCACACCTATTGGGGGTCCATTTGTTGACCTCATTTTTGATGAGGTCTTCTCTT
Source organism: Papilionanthe hookeriana x Papilionanthe teres (assembly GCA_022702705.1). Taxonomy (NCBI): domain Eukaryota; kingdom Viridiplantae; phylum Streptophyta; class Magnoliopsida; order Asparagales; family Orchidaceae; genus Papilionanthe; species Papilionanthe hookeriana x Papilionanthe teres. The sequence goes on along the minus strand of CM040434.1, from coordinate 79,440,454 downwards.
CCCTCTTTAGTGTTTAGGATCTAGCCTTAGGCTTTTCCTTTGACTATCTTAGAGGACTAGAATTGGGACCCATCCCTTAGAAATTTGAACCACTTCTTGCCTCCCTGCAAGCCCCACAAGCTTTATTGTAAACCCCCAATCACCTAGAGGGTTGAAATCAAATGTGAAGGTTTAAAGGATGAGTTCCCTATAGGACTCTTTGGCCTTAGGACCACCCTGGGTGGCTTGGTCTGGTTAAGGTTGACTTACACACTCACTACACTCACACTCTACACTCTCACACACACAATCCAAATCTTAAAACCACACCCATACCTAACTTGACTCCTTGACTCATGTAGGTAATTCATATGGATGGACCTTAACCCCTAAGCCCCTGGTTAAGAGGGTTAGGAACAACATAGTGAATGCCTCAAATGAGTCCTCCCATGGCTCATATAGGCTTAACATGGCTTCATGGATCAATCAAAGTGATTCCATTCCACTCATATTTGATCAATCTTCATTATTCCAAAATTTCAATTTTTGGCCCCGGGGACCCTACACCTACCAAACCTACTAAAAGCCCTTAGAATTGCCCAAATCCCCAAAATTTCCAAATTACCCAAAATTCCCCAAAATTAACCTTGATGATTTCCTCACCAATCAAATTTATCATCCATAGCCAAAAATACCAAAAATTCTAAAAATACCCCCCAATACTCTCCAAATACCCAAAATGCCCCTCTTAGCCAAAAAATCCAAAAATTCAGAAAATTCCCAGAAAATTTCAGAAAATCCCAAATATTCCCAATTTTATTTTGTCCAACTACACCATGGGCTAATTTTGTCAATTTACCCCACTTTTACCAAAACCCCCAATTTACCCATTTTTAACCCAAGTGAACCCAATGTCAAACCAAATCTACCCAATTGATCCCAATTTTGGTCCAATTCAATTCTAAACTTCAATTTAACATCCACAATATCAATCTAGACCAAATCTAAGTCCAATTTGATTAACATTTGAATCCAATCTCACTTTTGACCTTAAAGCCCAATTTGGACCCATGACCCAAACTTAGCCCAAACCAAACCAATTCAACTCCAATTGACCCCAAACCTTTTCTAAACCTTCCCTAACATCCCCAAAAACAAAACACTAACATAATTTGCCCAAAATTTGGACCCAAACCCAACTCAAATTCAACCCAAAACCGAAAAGCCCAATTTTGACCTAAACCCAAACCTAACCCCAAATGAACCCAAGTCCCAAAACCAAAACCCAACCAAAGTTGAAACCTCTTTGAAACACTCCCATAAACATTTCCCAACATTAATTTTACATCAATTTCAACCCTAGCCCATCATTGGCCCAAATTAGCCCAATTTGACCTACATTGGCCAATTTACCAAATGAACCCAAATTCAACCCAATTCAATTCCAAACCACCTCAAATTTGCTTCAAACCATTCAAGACACATCCTTAAACTAAATTCAACATCTATTGGGCATGGCCCTTTACAAAATTTTTTATCTAAAAGCCCATTGCTAAACATAAAGGCCCACTCCCTTAAACCTTCCTAAAAGCCCATTTCCACCAAATTCAAAAGCCCAAATCAATCTAAAGCCCACATGACACTTTTCCTCATCACACATTCAATTTAAAATCATTCCTAAAGTCCTAATTTGTTAATTAAAAAATTCCAAATCAAGCCTCATAACAATTCCCATCAAAATGCCAAAACTCACAAAATCCTTTCTTATGAAATTGACCAAGCTCTTGCCAAGCCATAGGTGAGCCAAAGACAAGCCATGTACAAGCCATATGAAGCCATGGGATGTTTGACATGTGACCATACCCAAAGTAGCAAAAGGAGGGCCCCCTTTCTTAAACCTTCATTAAGCTTTTTAACCCCTTCCATGTTACACACTAAACCATGATTAGCCACATCACTTTAGATGGGGACTTCACCACCCCTTTCTAGCTCGATGCAAATGATCCTCCCTCGGCCTAAATCAGCCATGGGGAAGTGAACCTAACCCAAAATCATGGCTTGGACCAAATCAAGCCAAAATGGCCTCTCCCCCATGCCATTTTAATCCAAGCCCTTTACACATGGCAAAGCTCAATTGCCTGCACAAACCTCCAGCCCTGACCCACCTGAACTTGAAGGTGACCCATGCACTGTCGGCCGCCGCTCGGATCGCCGGAAAACACCATGGCCGAAACCTCGGGAGGAGCCAAATTTTGGAATTCCACCTTCGCTGAGCTGCCCCACTCCAAATGGCCATTGCGGATGTTCTTCTCCTCACCGAACAGTCGATCCCAACCCTTAAACCCCACGGGAGGCCCTCCGGCCTCTCCTATTTAAACACCCCCTCCTCTCGGCCAAGAGAGGTGCTGAACCAAACCTTACCGAAACCACCGCCAAAATCATTCCGGACCACTCTCTACACATAGAGAACTTGATCCCCACCGAAATCCCCCTGCCATTTCCTCTCTGCGAGCTCGATTTCGGAGTTTAAATCCAAGCCCAAAACCAGGACACTTCACCACAGTGAGTCAATCTTCAAATAGATTGACTCTACACCTTCACCAGACCAAGAGGAGAAGTTTCCCAGCAAAAGCCCCCTCACCAGGCCAGCCATTGCTTCCAGCCTCCAAGCTTTGTGATCGGGCTTGGTCGAAATCATACCTAGACAATTCATCGTGCCGAGGACTTCATCCGGAGCTTGCTTGGACCCAATCGAACGTGACACAACCCTCGGATTGAAGCTTCACTTCTCCGAGCAAAGGTATGGACTCACTCTTCCTCCCGAGCTTACGAGAGATTCTCCATTTAGTTTGAGTTAATTTCAGTGCATGTTTACCGTATGGATGTGTTCGTCTCTTCAAGATGAATCCATAGAGCATAAGAACACATAAATCCGTTGAGAATCGAGTGAGAAATTAGGGTTAGAAGGTCTACGGTCACGGGTTCGCACCAGTCGTAGACGATGACTGGGAGCCGTTGGATCGCGCGTGTATCGGGTGGACGGCTCGGATCGCGTCGGACCAGAACATGTTACGTGAAAGGCGGGTCCTGGGACGGCTGACTCAGATGGCGGCGCCCAATCATAGCGCGACACGCACCCCCTTCGGAGCTGCCGAGGTTGACGCGGCGCCGCGTGGATAAGTAGATAAATATGCTATTTTTCTATTTATTTAATTACCAGAACTTCAAAAATTCATAACTTTGTGTAGAAAAATCCTAAAAATAAAATAAAAATACTCTCTTACTCAGTGAACAAATGAGAATCATGTGGAAAAGAAATCAAGTAATTTCATTAAGTATTTTACTTTTAATGATTTATTTACTCTCTGCATTGTTTTAATTCTCCATTTGCATAGGCAATTCATCATGGCATGAGACCATAGGGCTTTTGAAGCCTCTGAACTTGGGAACATTCCCCGAATTTTCCAAGGTCAGAGGCCATCCCTATGAGAAGTTATTGATTTTTCAAGTTCATGTTACTGTTTTGAGTATTTTAATTCCAATAATTAGCATGTTGAGAAATAAATTCTAGGAAAATTTGGTGATGTTACTTGTGACCAGAGGGACCTAGGAAAAATAAGTTTTGAGTTAATTCACTCTGAACAACCCTAATTGACCTAAACACCCAAAATTGAACTTTAATTAATTAGGGTTAACCATTCATTAAATTAACTTAAAAACAATTCTCCACTGTCCTCTAGGGATAGGAGAACACCACATAAAAATTTGAAACCAATTGGACTTGATTAACTCCACTAAATGGGTTGATTAAGTCTCTTAAGCAAAATGGGTAAAATTAAACTTTAAAAATTTATAACTCACAAAATACTTTTCAAAAATTCACAAAAATGGTTTTGGAGCTTCTCTGATATCAGATGAACTTAGGAAAATTAAAATTATAATTTTCTAAAAAAGTTGATTTTTATCATTATTTTAATATTTTTAATAATTAAAAAAATCATAAAAATCATAAAAATCATAAAAATATTAAAAATCACCAAAATGTCACATTTTGAATTCTAATCATTTAGAAACAAAACAAATATTTTTCTTAAGTCCCTAGGGTAAGATATTGAATTTAAAGGCTTAATGTAATTTTTAATATTAAAAAATGTATTTTCCAACCTTTTCACTAAAATAATTCTAATAAATCAAAAAAAATCATAAAAATATAAAATTTATTTCTCTGAACTCCTTGAGGTCAGAGAGATTTAAGAAAAATATAAAATCCATTTTTCAACTTTAATTTTATTTTAAAATTAATTAATGCTAAAAAATTCAAAATAATTCTAATAAATATAATATAATTAAAAAAATCACTAAAATTGGTCCAAATGGTCCTCTAGTCATTAGAAATATCCCATAATTTTCTTAAGAACAGAAACATTTCCTTGGTCATGTTATTGAATTTTCCTTGAAAATCCCTATTTTCCATTAAAAATAATTACATAAATAAATTAAATACAGAAAAATCACATTTTCTCCTCTAATGTCTTAATTGACATGTAAGTGAGGTCACATAAAAATTTCAAGTTCATTTGAGCTTAATTTAGTGAGTTATAGAATTATTAAGCTTGAAGGGCAAAATGGTAATTAAAATTTTCAACCTTTAATTAAAATTTTAGGATTAATCAAAAAGGGGAGGGTAAAATATTTGATTTAAACTGATTTTGGATAATTGAAACTTAAATGGTTAAGGGTAGGAACCCACCAATCATTTTAAGAATAATTAAAATAAACATTAATTAATTAATTAATCAAATTTGGAAGATTAATGGAAAATTGAAATTATTAAAGTAGGGATATTATTTAAGAAGATATTTATTCTTTAATTTAAAAATCCCTAAATAAATCACTTCAATAATAATTAAAAAGAAAATTAAAAGAATAATCTAAATTAAATTGAATTAAATTAAATTGAATAAAAATAAAATAAAATTAAATTAAAATAAAATAAATTAAATTAAAATAAAATAAATTAAATTAAATTAAATTAAAAATTAAATTGAAATTAAATTAAATTAAATTAAATTAAATTAAATTGAAATTAAATTGAATTAAAATTAAATTAAATTAAATTAAATTAAATCAAAAATTAAATTAAGTTGAATTGAATTAAATTAAAATCATTTAATAACAAACCTAAATGAAATCATTAAGAATTAAATCTAAAATAACTTGAACACTATTCCAAATTTAAACTAATTTTCTATAATTAAATCAAAATTAAAATTAAATCATTAAGTTTAAATCATCAAAGTATTTAATAATTTGATTTTTCCTTTTTAAAGCTCTTGTTATTATAACTCTTAAATGAAGTATCAAGTGAAGTGTTGCCTCACTTATAGGATATTCAAATGTCCTAGTTCACTGAGCAAAAGAACAAAACTTAAACTTCCGGATGATTAATTCACTTGTATAATTAAATTCTCTTGGACTTAAAACAATCATAGAGGTATTGAAAAGATGTTTAAGACTCGTCTTAAGCACTTCCTCAATATGATAGGATGTTTATAAGAACAATTGAATTTAATTGTTCTTTGATGAAGAAAATCGTCTTTAAACCAAAAACACAAGAACCTAGACGTCATAGGAGATGACTAGTTATAGGATTAGGACTTTGGTAGACAACCAAAAACCTTTCCCTTAGCTTTACCTAGGTACTTGTTGAAATATTTAAATGCCTTAACATGTGTTTTAAGTGCAGCTTGGGATGACGGGAAGACCCTCCAGGTACGCTTTATTTTATTGCAATTTACTTTATTGCAATTTACTGTACTTTTCTTACATGATAAACAATTGTTGCATGAAAACCAAAACCTTTAGGATAGTCCCTAAACTGAAACCAAAACTAAATTAAAAGTCATTACAAGATAAAAATTCACCGCCACAACATTTCAAAATATAAAACAACTCAAAATTTAATCACAAACAGAACAACAAACTACAATTGCAACTAAATTAAAACGTCTCATTGAATGATCGAGAATACCTCGGATGATATAACCCACGTGTTGCTAACGGGATTTCCCACGATCTAAATGAAGGTGTGGAACTCATTCGATTGAGTTTAGCAAATTCATCCGGACTAAGTGAATTCGATGAAAATAACGGTGCCGGGATGACGGAACCGTGGGATCTTAATCGGTTCGTTTAATCAACCTTAAGATTTGTTTTAATTAAAATATTAAAAACACTTGGATTTTAAGATTTTCTCTAAACCAAAACACTTCTCTCATCTCCCGATTTATGACTTCTAAAACTAAACCTCCGTAACAACAAGGAGCTCGGAGCATGGTGGGCGGCACGGCCATCGTCATCAACAAAACCCGAGTCTACTTCAAGCAAAGCTGTCCTAGAATTTAAACAACAAAGCCATAGGATTCCGAGGTAGTTTGCCTAGTGCAACATAAATCCTCAATTCTTCGTTAGGCATTTGCATGATCATGTCATGTAAATTAAGCCCTAACCGGTCTTAGGACTCCGAGGTAGTCGTTCGATATGACATAAACCCTCACATTTTCTAGGCTGATTGTATGATTATGTCATACGAATATAAATCCTAATTAACTAAAATTGGCAAGATTGAAATATAAGATAATATTAGGATTTTCCCAAATCTAAGCCAAATAATAGGATAGTTTGGGAAGTTGCCAAGATTCTTCTTGGATCCTCAGCTTCTCCTACTTCTCTTCCTTTGGATTCTCAAAAAAATAAATCGTTCCAAATTTTGAGTCATTCCCTTTTGAATTTCCAAAATCCAATCATTTGAAAACCTTAAACTTTGAAATGTCTTGAGAAAAAAACCACTGATCATTATCGAGAGTTTTCTTAAGTGTCTTCAGACATTTAAGATGTAATTAACTATAGGGGCTTGCCCTTATAGGGAACTTTAAGAACCTGAGTAATATAAACCCCGCTTAATACATTTATATTAAGAGGGGAACCTGTCGGCTTATAAAGTTGGTTCGCAGACCAAACGGATGTCACAAATCTCCTAGTTTATTTAACTGAGCCCCATCATCAAGCAGTGTGTCTATTCTTCGGGATGGATACACGGTTTGTGATGCGGTGCTCGTTTATATAAACTATTTGGGATGTGAGATCGGTTTGATTTCATATCTTAAAACATTAAAACTTAAAATTATTTTCAAAATCAAATACTACTTTCTAAACCATATATACATATTTAAATTAAATTTAAAATCTAAAATTCGCCGACAATTTCTGTTAGGCGACCCCTTTTCAAAATAAAACACCTAACCTAAAAATATGCCGACAGGAGACACTGGTAGATTCAGAGGAAATTACTGAAGTCAATCTGAGAAGCAGAAAGGTTCTACATCCGAGATTGGGTCCAAAGGACAAGGGAAAGCAGGTGGTTGCTCAGGAAGAGCCAACCTCAGCAGAAGAATTGCCGGTTCGGGAAGAAATTGAACAACCTGGAAACAAAGTGGACTATAATGTGCTAGCCCATCTTAGGAAGCTAGCAGCCAGGCCGAGCATCTACGACGCTCTGATCCTATCAAAGGAGATGAGAGAATCTCTGGTCAAGGCCTTGCTTGATCCAGAAATTTGCTTAGCTCAATGGCTGCTAATTCCTTCGACGAGGTTTGCTCATTGAATGGACAGCGCGGTGTTACCTTCACGGACAATGATTTACTACTTGGAACAGCAGATCACAACCGACCGTTGTACATTTCAGTCAGTATTGGAAAGTTCACACTCTCCTGGGTGCTAGTTGATCCAGGAGCGTCAATTAATATATTGAACCTTTGAACGCTGGCCTATCTAGAGATTGATGCCCGTGAACTCGAGGCAGACAAGATGATGCTAAGAGGCTTCAACTAGAAAGGAGAAAGAGCTCTTGGATCGATAACACTGTTAATGAAGATCTGTAAATTAGCCAAGACAACCGCAAAGTTCCACATAATTGATTCTGAGACATCATTCAACACACTACTAGGCCGGCTATGGATCCATGAGAACCGGATGGTACCGTCGTCTCTACACCAGTGTATAAAGTACTATGAAGGAGGACAAGAGCAGTGTATCAAAGGTGATTTGCAACCATTCTCCATGCATGAAATTGGAATTCATGAAGATGCAGCTTACTACGCACCCCCAAAGAAAACTGTCTTCTCCCGAAATGCCATACCAAATCAAGAAAAAGAAGCACGAGATGACAAAGAACGTGAAATCCTCGTTCAACAGTTACTCACCACTCCCTTACGACGAGATGGTGAAGGTTTCTCCAGAACTCGCACCCGAGGTCGAGGTCGAGGCCGAGGATGAGGTCGAGGAAGAAACGGTGGAACAGTTGAACAGAAGAAACCGATCATCAATGTTGATTGGGAGAATAGCTCTGAAGAAGAAGAAGTAATCAAGAAAGAAGAAGCAACAGTAAACCAAAGGAAACCCTAGTTCAAGATCTCTCTCGAAGATGAAAAGAATGAAGAATACAAAGCAATGTATGAGAAGATTAACTACTATGTGCATACTATGACCCTGACCACGATCCATTCTAATAAGATCGAGGGTATGGTGGTCAAAGAGGTACATGGTGGTGGTACTAAACCGATCAAATTCTACTGTGGTGCTTCTTCCAAAACTGAAAAATGATGTACAATTTGAAGATGTTACTTCTTCTGAATTAATGGAATTGATGTTTGAGTGGTATTCTCCCTGTGTTCAAAATTTTATTCGGCACGGTATTTTGCCTAAGCAATGGTCAAAAGGCCAATCACAACGCTTTGAAAAGTTATGGAACAATGTCAGTCGGCCTCCCAATTCAAAACATGGTCTCGGATTCGACATAGTAGGATCAGTTGATAATACAGGATTTTGCTTGGTTGTCACTTGCGAGTCTAATGAAGATTGCTTGGAAGCTTCAAATAATCTTGAAGATCTACCAATCGGGAACGCTCCGCCAGAATTTGAAGAAGAGATTAAATCTACAATAGACGAGTTAATGGAAGTTAACTTAGGTACTAGCGAAGAGCCTAGGCCGACCTTTGTTAGCTCCTTACTCAATAAAGAAGACTCTGAAGGGATGATCAAGCTATTAATGGAATTCAAGGACTATTTTGCTTGGAGTTACGATGAAATGTCGGGACTGGCTTCAGAGGTTGCAGTTCACAGGCTAGGAGTGGATCCCATTGTCGTTCCAGTCAGACAAGCTCCTAAAAGAATGCGTCTAGAGATTGAACAACAAGTTATAGCTGAAGTTAAGAAGCTAATAAACGCTAAATTTGTCTGTGAAGAACAATACACGACTTGGTTAGCCAATGTGGTACCAGTCAGAAAGAAGAATGGACAGATCAGAATCTACGTAGATTTTAGAGATTTGAATAAAGCATGCCCAAAAGATGAATTCTCGCTACCAATTCCAGAATTGATGATCGACATAGCTTCGACATATGAAATCTTCTCTTTCATGGATGGATCATCAGGATACAATCAGATAAAGATGGCACCAGAAGATGAGAAGCTCACAGCCTTCAGAACGCCAATCGGAATATACTGCTACACAGTAATGCCTTTTGGATTGAAGAACGCAGGAGCAACTTACCAAAGAGCAATGACGAGGATTTTTTATGATCTCATTCACAACCAAGTCGAGTGCTACGTGGATGATGTGGTCATCAAAAGCAAACTAAAGGAAGATCACCTGTATGATTTGAGAATTGTTTTTGAGTGATTAAGACAATTTAACCTTAAGATGAATCCCTTGAAATGCACCTTCGGCGTCACTTCAGGGATATTCTTAGGATTTGTTGTCCGACATCGCGGAATTGAAATCAATCCGGAAAAGATTAAAGCTATCTTAGAAATGCCACCTTCCAAAACCTTGAAGCAATTACGATCCTTTGAAGGAAAATTGGTATATCTTCGACGCTTTATCTCGAACTTGTCAGGTAGGTGTCAGCCCTTCTCGGCATTGGTTAAAAAGGACGCCAAATTCGTTTGGGAAGAGAAATGCCAGCGGGCCTTCGAGGACATTAAGCAATATCTAATGACACCTCCTGTCTTAGCAGCCCCAGTCTCGGGTAGACCGTTGATACTTTATACCGCGGCTTTAGACGACTCCCTTGGAGCCCTGTTAGCCCAGGTCAATGACGAGGGTAAAGAAAACGCACTCTACTACTTAAGTCGTCGTCTGATTCCGACGAAAGTAAAGTACCCTCCAATTGAGAAGCATTGTTTGGCCCTGATCTTCGCCGCTCAAAAGCTCAGGCATTACATGCTTTCTCATAAGGTCAACCTTATTTCGAAGTTTAATCCATTGCAATATTTGATGATCCGACCGACGCTTTCCGGCAGACTTGCCAGGTGGTCGATGATACTGTTGCAATTCAATATAACTTTCGTGCCACTTCGTGCCGTAAAGGGACAAGTCCTAGCAGACTTCCTCACAGCACATCCTTTGCCGGCAGAATCGCCTCTCAATCACGATTTGCCAGACAAGCAGATAATGAGCTTACAAGACTCCAATGATCAGCGTTGGGAATTGTACTTCGATGAAGCATCATCAGCACAAAAAGACAGAGAATCGCAAACGATAGTGCCTGGTAAGGAAGGAATCGGAGTAATCTTTATGACACCGGAGCGGGGGATGTTAAAATACTCCTATCACCTAACAGAACCGTGTATAAATAACGAAGCAGAATACGAAGCCCTCATAACAGGATTGGAATTAACTATTCAGATGGGTATAATAGATATCAAAATCTACGGAGATTCGTAGTTGATCATTCAGCAGATCGCCGGACAGTACAAAATTCTAAAACGGAGGCTCGAGCAGTACTTTCAGTATGCCATGAAACTATTGGAGCAAATTTCGAATGTAACAATCTACAAGATTCCCAGAAAAGAAAATGCTCTTGCAGATGCGTTAGCTCGCCTCGCAAAAGAGTTTGCCTGCTTACAGGATGAATCAGTTGAAGTGTCAGTCCAGGGACGACAGGTTCTCTCGTAGCTCGGCATGGATACAATACACAGATCAGAAGAAGAAGAAGAAGAATCAGTTGCAGTAGTAACAGAAAATGCAGAAGATTGGCGGCAACCGTTAATAGATTATCTGCAAAGGAAATCTACCAGACGATAAATCATTAGCCCATCAAATCAAGAAAAGAACTCTGTCTTACACATTAATATACAATACGTTATACATAAGGTCCTTTGACCAGATGTGGCTAAGGTGCCTGAGCGGGTCTGAGGCTCGTGAAATTGTTAAAGAAGTACACTCAGGACTTTGTGGCGCTCATCAGTCAGGTCCGAAGATGAATATGAAGATCAAAAGACTAGGGTACTACTGGCCCTCGATGATGACCGACTGCATGAAAGTCGCCAAGAGTTGTCACATGTGCCAAGTGCATGGAGTGGTTCTACATCAACCTCCAAATGAGCTACATCCGACAATCGCGTCGTGGCCATTTGAATTTTGGGCACAGATATTGTGGGTCCGATAGAACCGCCTTCTTCAAGAGGACATCGCTTCATTCTTGCAGCTACAGACTACTTTTCCAAGTGGGCAAAAGCAGTAACGCTCAGGGAAGTGAAGACACATCACATGCTACAGTTCTTCAAAAATCAGGTCGTCTATCGCTTCGGGGTACCGCGCAGAATCATTTCAGATAATGGGTCCGCGTTCAGAAGCACGAAGATCAATAGTTTTGTCAGAAGACACGGGATCGATTGGCGCTATTCAACGATCTACTACCCAAGAGCAAACGGCTTGGCCGAGGCTTTTAATAAAACTCTCGTCCAAATCTTAAAGAAAACTTTGGATGACAACAAAAGGAATTGGCACGAGAAGTTGTTGGAAGCCTTATGGACCTACAGAACGACTTTTAGGACTCCTACGCAGTCTACGCCCTACGCTCTAGTGTACGGGTCTGAGGCAGTTCTACCCTTGGAAGTTCAGCTCCCATCACTCAGAATTGCAGTTGCGAACAGGATCACTACAGAAGAAAATGCCAGACTACGAGCTGGAAGAATTGGAAAACTTGGAAGGAAAGCGAATTGCGGCGCAACGGAATCCAGAACTCGTATCAAGCTAAGATGATCCAAGCCCACGACAAACTGGTCTGCCCAAGGACGTTCAAAGTCGGTGACTTGGTCCTAGTTCTCAGAAGGCCTATTCTTGCACACCGCAAGATAGGAGGTAAATTGAGCCGACTTGGGAGGGGCCGTTCATGGTCGAGACAGTCTACTCAGGAGGTTCTTACCAGCTTGTGAATTGCCGTGGAGAACGATTTATGCTTCCAATCAATGGACTATATTTGAAGAAGTATTACGCAACCTGATGTTTCAAAGAATGAAATTTCATTCCTAGAAGCACGGGTAGAGTGATCACTTATAACTGGGTCCGAACCCGAAATAAAATGAAAAATAAAATGAATGATAAAAAAAATGTGTTAAAGGAAAACATATGCAATTGAAGTAATAATAAAATTTGGATTCTTCCTTTCGAGACGAGCTCACTCCTGATCTTTTCTTATCTTCTCTTACTCTTATAAAATTCGAAATAATTAAATAAGAAGTTTTTTTTTATAAGTAATTTTTCTTATTGTTCTCGTCCTGAGTACAACCCCTGATCCTTTCCTTGTTTTCTTTTCAGGGAAATGTCGAACGGGCGGCTGTTCCTAAACTTTAAGGATGGCGTAAGTCTTGCACTTAACAAAGAAGAGCTGAAAGCTGATGCTGTGATAGAGGTTGGCTCGGACCTTGCACGAGCTGGAATTGGAATATGAGGAAACTGCTGGACTGCTGTGGATCCCGAACAGTTCCGTGGGAAGACAGTGATGAGGCTCAACAAGAAGGCTCCCCAAGCTGCAAACAAGAAGAGGAAGATCAATATGATCGAGGAAAACAAGATGAAATCAGTGATAACGTCCGCAGGAGGAAAGCTTGTCAGTGCTGCTCCTACTGAGATTTAGGGAGAGAGGAGAGCCACCCTGACCCCAACTCAGAGAAGAAACAAGAATCGTCTTATCGCTAAGATGCTGAAGAAATTAACAGAAGAGCAGAACAAGGAAGAAACCCAGACGGCCGTAGCAGTTACCCCAAGGAGGCCAGTCCTCAGGAGCACCATAGCAGAGGTTGTTCCGGAGAAGGTTACTATAGAGCCTACACCTGAGATAGTGACGATCCCAGGAGAGCGTGACGGTGTGGAGCCATATATCCCACAGTACATCACTAGACCCCGACAACTGCAGATAATTTCAGAGCACGAATTGGAGATGATCCAGAGGGTGCGGAAGCAGAATTTTGAATACTTTCAGAGAATTAGAGGCAGATATGTCAACATCATGGAAGGACTAGAGTTACATACAGATGTTTTCTCTCACTACTAGCAGAGTGAGAATGTAGACTACGTCAATGAGCTGAAGAAACAAGGTCGTGCAGGATGAGTACGTAGCAGGACCTACTCCAAGCCAAAGAAATGGAAAAGAGGTAAGGGGAGGATTACTATTCAATTTGGATGCTGTTACAACTTCGCTGATGACAGGAAAGGAAATCTGCCAGTGATACTCCTCTACGATGAAGTGGATCCAATGCCAGTTTTAATTAAGAAAATGATAAAAAGGATGGTGGCTTGGCGAGTTCTACCCGCTGATTGCATACCGAACAGCTGTATTATCAACATCTATGCAGAAGGAGACTGCATTCCACCTCACACAGATCATCATGATTTTGTAAGGCCCTTTTGTACCATTTCCTTCATCAACCAATGCAACATTATGTTCGGGACAGAACTCCGGATAGTTGGCCCCGGAGAATTGCGAGGGCCGGTGGAGATACCTCTACCGGTAGGCTCTGTTCTCGTACTACAAGGAAATGGTGCAGATGTAGCGAAGCACTGCATACTGAGAGTTCCCTACAAGAGAGTCTCCATCACCCTCAGAAGGATGGATGAGAGTAAAATTCCAGTCTACTTCTAGCCAGATCCAGAACTAGAGAATTTGCAGCCCTACGAGCTGTAGGCTACATAGTAGCAGCACACCTCTAAAATACACCTACGTGGGATTCTCCTCCGGAAAGTGGCTTAGAAGGTGATGTTATTACCTATGTAGTTTACTTTTCAGACATGGATGAATCGAACAGACAATTTTGTCAGAGTACACGGAGATATCAATGCAGTCTGTGTTCAGATATATATATATAAACTTTTGTAAAAGTTTGTTTTCAGAAGGATGTCATCAGAAATGTTTTGATGGAATCACCTGATGTATCTTCGACATTTTAGTGGAGATGAACTTTGTGTTTTACCTTCAGTTTTGTGCAATTTACTGCAAACGCCACCAGATCTGAGTTTAACTTGGTTTAAAAAGAAAGTTGGATGAAGAACGATTTGAATGAAATAATAATAACCAAATAAAATTTGAATTCAAAGTCTGAATAAAACACAAACCAAAACTCAAAACAGATCAACTTAAAACTTCAAGATGTGAACCAAGTAAATCAATTAAAATCCGAATCAAAGTGAAATTTCAATAGAAAATGAAACTTAAAAAATCAAATCACTAAAAGTAATGAATAGTGAAAATGAGGCTACAAATCCGATATCCCCAGCCTCTGGCTGTTTTCAAAATCTTTTCGACTCTCTGTGATTTCTCCCCTCTTTTGAGAAGGTCGCTGAGTCTACTAACACAGAACCACGAGATTCTCGATTTGGTTCTGATGGCATGGATTCACTTCCTTCGCCAAACTTTCAACCTTTGATGAAATCCTTTGGGATGTGAAACACTTTCATGTCCCATTCCAATCTTCTAATGCGCTTCTAATCATTGAAATCTTCACGAATCAATCGTCAACCTTCCGAGACTGGTACCTAAATTCCAGTTCTCTCCTTTCGAGGTCGGTACCTAAATTCCGACTCTCTTTTCGAGATCGATACCTAAATTTTGATTCTCTTTTGAGACTGGTACCTAAATTCCAGTTCTCTCCTTTCGAGGTCGGTACCTAAATTCCGACTCTCTTTTCGAGATCGATACCTAAATTTTGATTCTCTTTCGAGACTAGTACCTAAATTCTAGTTCTCTCCTTTCGAGGTCGGTACCTAAATTCTGTCTCTCTTTTCGAGATCGATACCTAAATTTCGATTCTCTTTTGAGATTGGTACCTAAATTCCAGTTCTCTCCTTTTGAGGTCGGTACCTAAATTCCGACTCTCTCTTCGAGATCGATACCTAAATTTCGATTCTCTTTCGAGACTGGTACCTAAATTCCAGTTCTCTCCTTTTGAGGTCGGTACCTAAATTCCGACTCTCTTTTCGAAATCGATACCTAAATTTCAATTCTCACTCTTTCGAGATCGGTACCTAAATTCTGATTCTCATCCTTTGTGAGGTCGGTACCTAAATTCCGACTCTCTTTTTGAAATTGATACTTAAATTTCAATTCTCACTCTTTCGAGATCAGTACCTAAATTCTGATTCTCATCCTTTGTGAGGTCGGTACCTAAATTCCGACTCTCTTTTTGAGATTGATACTTAAATTTCAATTCTCACTCTTTCGAGATCAGTACCTAAATTCTGATTCTCATCATTTGTGAGGTCGGTACCTAAATTCCGACTCTCTTTTTGAGATTGATACTTAAATTTCAATTCTCATTCTTTCGAGATCAGTACCTAAATTCTGATTCTCATCCTTTGTGAGGTCGGTACCTAAATTCCGACTCTCTTTTTGAGATTGATACTTAAATTTCAATTCTCACTCTTTCGAGATCAGTACCTAAATTCTGATTCTCATCCTTTGTGAGGTCGGTACCTAAATTTTGACTCTCTTTTTTAAATTGATACTTAAATTTCAATTCTCACTCTTTCGAGATCAGTACCTAAATTCTGATTCTCATCCTTTGTGAGGTCGGTACCTAAATTCCGATTCTCTCTCCGAGGCTGGTACTTAAATTCCGGTCCTCATCCCTTTCGATCAGTACCTAAATTCTGATCTTCTTTCCGAGGTTGGAGCCTAAATTCCAACTCTCTTTGTCGAGACTAGAGCCTAAATTCTAGTTCTCTTTCAAATTCCGAGGTTAGAACCTAGGTTCTGATTCTCATTCCAAATTCTGAATCTCAACAAGGTCCACCTTGAAATCAATCTTAAACCGAACTTTAACTAAAATTGAAACTCAAATCAATTTGAAACTCAAACTCAAAATTGAAACTTGAAATAAAAATGAAACGAATTCAAAATCTAATCTCTCCAAGTCTTGCGATTTGGAATTCGCCTCCTTCTTCCCCAGCCAGAGTTCAGGGATCTTCAGTCTTAGAGATTTTCATGACACTCCCCAGAGGAATTTTTTTCTCTACTCTGTTCTAAGTGTGTCACTTAGACGTCTGTGTGGGTTTTGTTGATCTCTTCGGTCAACGCCAATACGCGCGGTGTGCTCCGTCAGCACACCACACCTATTGGGGGTCCATTTGTTGACCTCATTTTTGGTGAGGTCTTTTCTTCTCTCCTTAGTTCTTAGGATCTAGCCATAAGGTTTCTCCTTAACTATCCTAGAGGACTAGAATTGGGACCCACCCTTTAGCAATTCAGCTACTTCTTGACTCCTCTTGGGATCCCACTTGGATGGTTACAAACCTCTAAATCACCTTAGAAGGTTAAGACCACCATATGGAGAACCAATAGTGAGCTCCTATAAGGTTGTTCAAGCCTTAGGACTACCCTGGGTGGCCTGGTCCTGGTGAGGTCTGGCTTACACACACTGCACTCTCACACACACCATCCTTACCCAATTCTTCCCCTTGGTTCATTTGAGCACTCAAGTGGCTAAGTCCAAACCCCTAACTCTTTGGCTAAGAGGGTTGGGAGCAACCCATGAGATGTTCAGGGTGGACATTTCTTGGTCCATGGCTCACTTTAAGCTTCATCATGGTCAAAATTCAACTTTTGCCAAAATGCCTAGTTTTGACATTGGGTCCTTCAAACCTACCTAAAATTACCTAATTGCCCCAAATTTTCCAAAACTTCCAAAAATTACCCAAAATTCCCAAAAATCATAAAGATCATTTTGAAACAATCCCCACCTTTTAAATTCACCAAAATACCCCAATACCCTCCAAATAACCTCTTGATACCCTAAAATACCCTTTTGGCACAAAATTCCAAAAATTCCAAAAATTCCCAGAAAATTCCAAAAAATCCCAAATATTCCCAATTTCATTTTGTTCAACTACACCATAGCCCAATTTTGCCAAAATAACCCACTTTTATCAAAACACCCAAATTGATTAATTATTAACCTAAATGGACCCAATGTCACACCAAACCAACCCATTTGACATCAATTTTGTCCAATTTCAATTCTAAACTTTAATTCAATATCATTACTATAATTCTAAACCAAATCCAAGCCAAATTTGATTCATATTTGAGTTCAATTCCATTTGAAAACCAAAATACCCCCATTTTTGCCTAAAGTGAATCCATGCCCTAAACCTATCAAATTGATTAGCCAAACCCTAAAATTTCTTCCCAATTGATGTTGGGAAATCTTCAATACATTCCCCTAGACCATTTGAAACTTTCAATTGGGTCGAAACCCCACCTTAACCCAACTTGGACCCAAGTTGATTCAACCTTCCCAAAATTAACCAAAATACCAAAATCCACCAAATTGACCTTCCAATTGAACTCAAAACCATTCCATGTCTTCATGAATTTTTTTCATGGCAATCACTTCTATAATGTTGCTTAAGACACTTGGACCTAAATCAAACCCAAACCCAAGTTATCCTAACCCAAACCCAAGTGAGCCAATTTGAACCTATGACCTAATCAAACCAAATTGAACCAAGTGTGGCTAAACCAACCTTTCCACAGCCACCAAGTGAACCCTAGGAACCACCCTAGATCCACCTAGCCCAAGATAAGTGAGCCATGGACCAATGGTTCCCCATTTTAAGGGATATCTTCCCTTAAGTGGATAAATCCTCTTTTACCTTACCCCAAAACATCCCCACAACTGCTAATCACCATTAAACCTCTCCATGACTCACCTGACTTCAGGGGCCAGCTCCCCTGTCCTTGCCTGCCGGCCTAGCTGCCGGAGGGGGTCCAAAACCGAGAGTCACCACCTTCCTAAACACACCCAAACCCCACCAAATGACCACCTCAGCCAAATTAAACATTGGAGCTTCTCTATCCTCCACCTAAGCAACTGAATCCACCCTTCAATTGAGCCCTAGCTCAGCCCAATGGCCCTAGCCATTTAAACACCACCTCTCGGCCATGAGAGGGGTGGTGAAATTTTTCTCAACAGAAGCCCTCCAAATTGTTCCCAGAGCTCCTCCGAGCCAAGAGAAGCTCAGCCCTACTGCTTTCCTGCCTCCTCCCCCACTGGTTGAACTCAATTTTTGAGTTCAATCTCAGGTCAGGAAACAGGACACTCTCTGAAACTTCACCAAATCCAAATTAACTCTTCCCACACCTTCACCAGAGGTAGAGAAGGAGTTCCCCAGTGAAGGCCCCCTCTCCAGGCCACCCAGTTGTTCCAGCCTCCAAGCTTTGTGATCGGGCCTGGTGGAAGTCAAGTCTAGGCATTTCACCACAACTCCAGGCTTCATCCCTAGCCTCCTTGGACCCCAACGAATGTGTCGAGCATCTCTGATTGAGGCTTCACCTCTCAGAACCAAGGTACGAACTCTGCCTTCCTCCCGAGCTTCTATGAATCCTCCATTTAGTTTGGTTTAATTTCGTGGCGTGTTTACTGTATGGATGTGTTCGTCTTCTCAAGATGAATCCATAGAGCATAAGAACTCGAGAATTCATTGAGAATCGAGGGAGATATTAGGGTTAGAAGGTCGACGGTCATGGGTGCACACCAGTTGGAGACGATGATCGACCTCCGTCGGATTGCGCGTGTATCGAACGAACGGCTCAGATGGCGTCGGATGAGGAGATGGAATGTGAACCGTGGACCGCGTGGTAGCTGAGTCGGATGGCGGCGCCGAACCAGAAGACGACACTTGGAGTTCGATTCGCCGTAGGTTGACGCGGCGCCGACTTGGATAAGTAGGAAAATAGGATTTTTCTGATTTAATTAAATAGCCAGAATTTAAAAAATTCATATCTTTGCATATAAAAATCACAAAAATAAAAGAAAAATACCCTCTTGCTCAGTGAACAGAGGAGAATAATGTGAAAAAAGAATTGAGTTAATTTGATGAGTATTTTATTTTTAATTAATTATTTACTCATTTTGGTATTTCAATTATCCATTTGCATAGACATTTCACCGTGGCATGAGACCATAGGACTTTTGAAGCCTCTGACTTGGGAACATTCCCTGAATTTGTCAAGGTTAGAGGTCATCCCTATGACATGTTATGTATTTTTCAAGTTCATGACACTGTTTTTTATATTTTAATTCCAAAAATTAGCATGTTACTTAGAAAATTCTAGGAAAATTTGGTGAAGTTCCTTAGGACCAGAGGACCTTAGGATAATTATGGTTTGATTTAATTCATTAAGAATAATCCTAATTGGCCTAATCACTCTAAATTGAACTTTAATTAATTAGAGTTAATCACATATTAAAATGACTTGAAAATAATTCTTCACTGATTTTTAGGATCAGGGGAACCTCACATAAAAATTTGAAGTCAATTAGAAATGTTTAACCCTATTAAATGGATCAATTAAGCCACATAATCAAAATTAAATTTTAAAAATTCATAACTTCAAAAATACATTTCAAAAATTCACCAAATTGATTTTGGAACTTCTCTGATATCAGAGAAGTCTAAGAAAAATAAAATTGGAATTTTCTATAAATTTTTATTTTCAAGCATATTTTAATATTTAATAATTAAAAAATAATAAAAATCACAAAATAATAAAAATCATAAAAATGTCATGTTTGGTCCCCTAATCACTTAGGAACCAATCAAATATTTTTCCTAAGTCTCTAGGTTAAGATATTTAATTTCAAAGCCTTAAAACAATTTTTAAATTAAAAAAATGTATTTTCTAGCCTTCCCACTAAATTAATTCTAATAAATCAAAGAAAAATTATAAAAATGTAAAATTTGTTTCTCTGACTTTCTTAAGGTCAGAGGGATTTTTGAAAAATATAAAATTCATTTTTCAACTTTTATTTTATTTTATAATTAATTAACACTCTAAAACTTAAAATAATTATAATAAATAGAATATAATGCAAAAAATCACCAAAATTGGTCCAAGTAGTCCTCTGGTCATTAGGAATATCCCATAATTTTCTTAAGGACAAAAACTTTACCTTGGTCATGCTGATGAATTTTCTTTGGAAATCCCTATTTTCCATTAAAAATAATTATATAAATAAATTAAATTCAGAAAAATCACATTTTCTCCTCTAATATCTTAATTGACATGTGAGTGAAGTGGCATAAAAATTTTAAGTTCATTTAAACTTAATTTAATGAGTTATAAAATAAATAAGCTTAAAGGGGCATAAAGGTAATTAAAAGATTTTAACCCCTAACTAAAACTTTAGGTTTAATCAAAATGGGGGTAAAATATCTGATTTTAATTTTCTCTCAGATGATTGAAACTTTGGGAAATCAAAGGGTAGGAACCTATTAATCACTTTAATAAACCAAGAAATGAAACTTTAATTAATTAAATAATTTAAATTTTGGAAGATTAATTGAAATTGGATTATTGAAATGGGAATATAACTTAAGAGGATATTAATTCCTTAATTTAAAAATCCCTAAATAAATCACTTAATAATACTTAACTCTTAAACTTAAGAGGATAGATGGAACTAATAATTAAATGATTAAAAGTAAATATATCTTAATTAAAACCCACATCATTAAATAATTTAACAATCGATTAAAACCTAAAATGTTAAATAATTCAAAAGTAAATTAAAATATTTGAAACTAATCTAAAATCATTTCAAAACAAACTTAAATCAAAATTTGCAAATTTTAAATAATTTTAAGATAAATTACCTTAAAACATAATGTAAAAATTAAATTAATTAATATAATTAATCCAAATTAAATCATCAAAATTTAATAAACAATTTGAACACCTCTTTTGACCTAAGTTAATCTAAAAAATTAGGTTAACATAAAATATTGATATCAAGACTTGTAGCGCAACAAAATTTGGAACTGTACCAAGCTAAGATGATCCAGGCCCATGATAAACTGGTCCGTCCAAGAACTTTCAAGGTTGGTGACTTAGTTCTTGTTCTCAGAAGACCTATTCTTGCACATCGCAAGATAGGAGGCAAATTTGAACCGACTTGGGAAGGGTCGTTTGTGGTCGAGGCAGTCTACTCAAGAGGCTACTACCAACTTGTGAATTGCCAAGGAGATCGACAAATGCTTCCAATCAATGGACGATATTTGAAGAAGTATTACGCAACCTGATATTTCGAAGGGTGGCCTCTAAAATAGAGTCTTATCCCTAGAAACACGGGTGAAGCAATCACTTTGTGACTGGGTCCGAACCCAAAAAACATAAAAATGGATAAAATAAAATATGTGCTAAAAATGAAATACGTGAAATCATAATAAAAAAGTTTTACCCTTCCTTTCAAATCAAATCTTTTTCTTGATCTTTCTTTATCTTTTCCTATTTTCCTTAAAAATTAAAATTGGAATAAGTGAATAAGAATCTTCGATGATAAATACTTTCTTAATGTTCTTGTTCTTAGTACGACCCTCGATCCTTTCCTTGTCTTCTTTGCAGGGAAATGTCGAACGGGTGGTTGGTCCTAAACTTTAAAAATGGCGTGAGTCTCGCACTCGATGAAAAGAGGGTGAAGGATGGAGCAGTGATAGAAATTGATTCTGACTTCACACTAGCCAGCCTACAGTATGAAGAAAATGATTGGGTCCCAGTTGACCGAGAAGAGCTTCATAGCCAGATAGTGATGAAGATGGGTGGCCCAAGCTGCCAATCCAGCAACAAGAAAATAAAGACAAACACCGAGGAAAGCAAGAAAATCAAGTCAGTAGTTGCCACGGCAGAGGGCAGGCTCGTCAGTGCCGCGCCCGTAGAAATTCAAGAAGTGAGGAGAGCTACGCTCACTGCTACTCAAAGAAGGAATAAGAATCGCCGTATCCGCAAGATGTTGACTAAACTAGCAGCAGATCAACACGAGGAAACAGCCCACCTTCGCCGACACACACATTTCAAAGATACCGGTTCATCGGGAACCCGAAAAGAGAGAACAAGCTCCAAGAACAACGAGAAGGATAAGGGAAACTGCGAGAAGAACAGAGGCGGAGAGATCGCCTCGACGTCGAATAGAGATACCATATCCGAAGAACCTTGTTGCTCGAAGCGACCCCGGAGGATGTCCCGACGGAGACAATCCCCGAGGAGCCAAGGTATGCGGGAGAACGTGACGGTATTGAGCCATACATCCCGCAAGACGTTACTAGGCCTCGTCACTTGCAGATCATCCCAGAATATGAACTAGAAAGAATGCAAAATGTTGAGAAGAAGACTTTCGAATACTTTGAAAGGATTAGAGGCAAAAGAATCAACATTTTGGAAGGCCTCGAGTTACACACAGGTGTATTCTTAGAGTACGAGCAACAACAGATTGTGGATTTCATTTTAGAACTTCAGAAGATGGGTCGAGCAGGCCGTCTGAGAGAAAAGACTTAATCGGAACCCTGGAAATGGATGCCAGGGAAAGGAAGAGTCACAATACAATGCGGAAGTTGCTATAACTTTGCAGAGGACAGAAAAGGAAATCCACCAGGGATACTCCGTCACGGTGAGGTGGATCCAATGCCGAGAATAATTAAAAGAATGGTGAAAAGAATGATAACATGGAGGGTACTGCCAGCAGACTGCATACCCAACACTTGCATTATCAACATTTATCAGAAGGACGACTGCATACCTCCACACATAGACCACCACGACTTTGTCGGACCTTCTCGCACGGCTTCGTTCGTCAACCAATGCAATATCATGTTCGGATCCGACCTCCGGATAAGCGAGCCCGGGTAAGTTCCGAGGGCCGGTGGAGATACCACTTCCGGTAGGTTCTGTCATGATATTACAAGGAAATGGAGCAGACATCGCAAAACCTTGTATACCGGGAGTACCAGTGGAGCGGATCTCCGTCACTTTTAGAAGGATGGACGACAGAAAGGCACCTTACCACTTCCAGCCAGATCCAGAATTGATGAGTCTCCGGCCCTACGAGCTGTGAGTTACACGGGAAATAGCACACCTCCAATGCACATCCATGTGGCATTCCTACCAAGGATGGCTTGGAAGGTGATGTTATTGACCGTGTATCTCATTATTCAGACATGGATTTAACAGATACTTTTTGGATGGATCAACAAGAATCATACATAGCCCGTTTTGAATCATGGATTGTATGAGAAATATCTCAGATCAAGTTGTATGATGTATCTTCAACAAGATTGGAATGAAAGTGATCATGTCACATTTTGCCTTCACCTCTTTTTTTGCAAATCGACTGGGAAACGCCATTAAAGTTAAATGAACTTCGAACAAAGAACAGAAAAGAAAAGGAAAATAAATAAGAACTCTCTTCCATAAAAATCCAAACATTAAAAAGAATTTCAAATCCACATGAACACCAAATAAACAAGAAAAAAAAAGGGATAGTTAAAGGACAAACAAAACAAATCTAAAGCTCAAATTGAATTCTAGTTTAAGTCCATCTTTTCAAATCCTCCAATCCTTCTTCAAATCAAGATCTATTCCAGACCTCCTTTGAAACCCTCTCTCGGGATGATTTCAGAATCACGAAGAATTTTCAATTTGATTTGGATGGCATGGGTTCGTGCCCTTCGCCAAGTAATCAGACTTTGATTGATTCCCATGGGATATGGAACACTTTCATATCTCATTTCGATCTCCCGCTAAATCCAAATCTCAGTAAAATTCTTCATAGTCATAGCATAAATCAAATATCAACAAAATCTTTCACAACCACTGCATAAACTGAATCTCAGCAAAAATTCCCCATGGACCTCAAGAAAATTTCCCTCAATCTCTGCATAAATAAATTTCAACAAAATTCTTCAGTCTCAGCATTCTCAGCATTCGGGATAGGCATAGTCCTACTCCCTCCTCAGCAATCACAGCAATCTCAGCCGAATCTCAGCAATCTCAGCATTCGGGATAGGCTTCCCCCCTACTCCCATCTCAGCAAATCTCAGCATTCGGGATAGGCTTCCGCCCTACTCCCATCTCAGCAAATCTCAGCATTCGGGATAGGCTTCCGCCGTACTCCCATCTCAAGCAATTCTCGACATTCGGGATAGGCTTCCGCCCTACTCCCATCTCAAGAAATCTCGGCATTCGGGATAGGTTTCCGCCCCACTCCCATCACAGCAAATCTCAGCATTCGGGATAGGCTTCCGCCCTACTCCCTTCTCAGCAATTCTCAGCACTCGAGATAGGCTTCCGCCCTACTCCCTTCTCAGCAATCTCAGCATTCGGGATAGGCCTCCGCCCTACTCCCTTCTCAGCAATCTCAGCATTCGGGATAGGCTTCCGCCCTACTCCCTTCTCAGCAATTCTCAGCACTCAGGATAGAATTCCGCCCTTCTCCCTTCTCAGCAATTCTCAGCATTTCTCAGCAATCTCAGCATTCGGGATAGGCTTCCGCCATACTCCCATCTCAGCATATTCTCAGCACTCGGGATAGGCTTCCACCCTACTCCCTTCTCAACAATTCTCAGCACTCGGGATAGGCTTCCGCCGTACTCCCATCTCAGCATATTCTCTGCAGTTCTCAGTACTCGGGATAGGCTTCCGCCCTACTCCCTTCTCAGCAATTCTCAGTACTCGGAATAGGCACAGTCCTACTCCTTTCTTAGCAATCTCAATATTTTATCCTCTCAGCAAGAAATTGAAATTAAAGCACTCTGAATTTTGCATAGGCTTTGTCCTGCTTCCTTCTCAGAATACAAATGCATTCGGGTGGGCCTTAACCCTACTCTTTTCTCCGCATAAAACCAAAATTGAAACTCAAATCGAAATTCAAACTCAAAATTAAACTTGAAATAAAAAATGAAACGAATCTAAGATCCAATCTCTTAAAATCTTGTGATATGAAATTCACCTCCTTTTCCCCACCGAGAGTTCTGGAATCTTCAGTCTTGGAGATTTACCTGATACTCCCTAGCGGAAATTCTTCTACTTCGTCCTAAGTTTGTCACTTGGACATCTGTGTTGGTTTTGTTGATCTCTTTGGTCAACGCCAATACGCGCGGTGTGCTTGGTTAGCACACCACACCTATTGAGGGTCCATTTGTTGACCTCATTTTTGATGAGGTCTTCTCTTCCCTCTTTAGTGTTTAGGATCTAGCCTTAGGCTTTTCCTTTCGACTATCTTAGAGGACTAGAATTGGGACCCATCCCTTGGAAATTTGAACCACTTCTTGCCTCCCTGCAAACCCCACAAGCTTGATTGTAGACCCCTAATCACCTAGAGGGTTGAGATCAAAAGTGAAGGTTTAAAGGATGAGTTCCTTATAGGACTCTTTGGCATTAGGACCACCCTGGGTGGCTTGGACTAGTGAGGGTTGACTTACACACTCTCTACACTCATACTCTACACTCTCACACACACAATCCAAATCCTAAAACCACACCCATACCCAACTTGACTCCTTGACTCATGTAGGTAATTCATATGGATGGACCTTAACCCCTAAGCCCCTGGTTAAGAGGGTTAGGAACAACATAGTGAATGCCTCAAATGAGTCCTCTCATGGCTCATATAGGCTTAATATGACTTCATGGATCAACCAAAGTGATTCCATTTCACTCATATTTGATCAATCTTCATTCTTCCAGAATTTCAATTTTTGGCTCCGGGGACCCTACACCTATCAAACCTACCAAAAACCCTTAAAATTGCCCAAATCCTCCAAAATTTCCAAACCACCCAAAATTCCCCAAAATTAACCTTGAACATTTCCTCACCAATCAAATTGATCATCCATAGCCAAAAATACCAAAAATTTTAAAAGTATCCCCCAATACCCTCCAAATTACCAAAATGCCCCTCTTGACCCAAAAATGCAAAAATTCAAATAATTCCCAGAAAATTCCAGAAAATCTCAAATATTCCCAATTTCATTTTGTCCAACTACACCATGGGCCAATTTTGTCAATTTACTCTACTTTTACCAACCCCCCAATTTAGCCCATTCTTAACCCAAGTGAACCCAAACCAAACCAATTCAACTCCAATTGACCCCAAGCCTTTTCTAAACCTTCCCTAACATCCCCAAAAAAAAAAAAAACACTAACATAATTTGCCCAAAATTTGGACCCAAACCCCACTCAAATTCAACCCAAAACCAAAAAGCCCAATTTTGACCTAAACCCAAACCTAATCCAAATAAGCCCAAATCCCAAAAACAAAACCCAACAAAAGTTAAAACCTCTTTGAAACACTCCCATAAACATTTCCCAACATTAATTTTACATCAATTTCTACCCTAGCCCAACATTGGCCCAAATTAGCCCAATTTGACCTACATTGGCCCATTTACCAAATGAACCCAAATTCAAACCAATTCAATTCCAAACTACCTCAAATTTGCTTCAAATCATTCAAGACACATCCTTAAACTAAACTCAACATTTATTTGGCATGGCCCTTTGCAAAATTTTTTCATCTAAAAGCCCATTGCTAAACATAAAAGGCCCACTCCATTAAACCTTCCTAAAAGCCCACTTCTACCAAATTCATAAGCCCAAACCCATCCTAAAGCCCACATTACAATCATATCTCATCCTCACTTAATTGATATCATTCCCTAAGTGCTAAACCCATCATGAAAATCAAACCAAAATGGTATTATGCCAAATCCCACCAAATAACCCCAAAATTTCCAAAAATTCTTAAAGCCCTTTTCCATGAAAGTTGACCAAACTCTTGCCAAGCCATATGTGAGCCAAAGTCAAGCCATGTAAAAGCCATACGAAGCCATGGGATGTTTGACATGTGACCATACCCAAAGTAGCAAAAGGAGGGCCCCCTTCCTAATCCTTCATTAAGCATTTTTAACCCCTTCCATGCTACACACTAAAACATGTTTAACCACATCACCTTGGATGGGGACTTCACCACCCCTTCCTAGCTGACCCAACTGATTTTTTTAGCCCAAAACCAGGTCATGGGGAGGTGAACCTAACCCAAAACCATGGCTTGGACCAAATCAAGCCAAAATGGCCTCTCCCCCATGCCATTTTAATCCAATCCCTTTACACATGGCATTGGCCAATTGCTTGCACAAACCTCCAGCCCTGACCCACCTGAACCTGAGGGTGACCCATGCCTGCCGGCCAGCCGCCTGGATCGCCGGAAAACACCATGGCCGAGACCTTGGGAGGAACCAAATTTTGGAATTCCACCTTGCCGAGCCGCCCGACTCCAAATGGCCATTGCAGCCGTTCTTCTCTTCACCAGAGCAGCTGATCCCATCCCTTAAACCCCCCTGGGAAGCCCTCCAGCCTCTCCTATTTAAACACCCCTCCTCTCGGCCAAGAGAGGTGCTGAACAAAACCTTACTGAAACCCTGCCAAAATCATCCCTGACCACTCTCTACACATAGAGAACTTGTTCCCCACTGAAATCCCCCTGCCATTTCCTCTCGCGAGCTCAATTTCGGAGTTGAAATCCAAGCCCAAAACCAGGACACTTCACCACGGTGAGTCAATCCTCAAATTGATTGACTCTACACCTTCACTCGGACTAAGAGGAGAAGTTTCCCAGCAAAAGCTCCTCTCACCGGGCCGGCCATTGCTTCCGACCTCCAAGCTTTGTGATCGGTTGTGGTCACTTTTGTACCTGAGCAATTCACCAGTGCCAAGGGATTTCATCCGGAGCTTGCTTGGACCCAATCAAACGTGACACAACTCTCGGATCGAAGCTTCACTTCTCTGAGCAAAGGTATGGACTCACTCTTCCTCCCGAGCTTCCAGAGATTCTCCATTTAGTTTGAGTCAATTTCAATGCATGTTTACCGTATGGATGTGTTTTTCTCTTCAAGACGAATCCATAGAGCATAAGAACACAAAAATCCATTGAGAATCGAGTGAGAATTAGGGTTAGAAGGTCGATGGTCACGTGTTCACACCAGTCGTAGACAATGACTGGGAGCCGTTGGATCGCGCGTGTATTGAGCAGACGGTCGGGATCGAGTCGGACAGCGCAACGGGACATGAACCGCGGGCCGCGTGGCATCCCAGTCAGATGGCGGCGCCGAATCAAGAGGCGACGCATGGAGCTTCGGAGGCGCCGAGGTTGAGTCAGCGCTGCGTGGATAAGTAGGAAAATAGGCTATTTTTCTATTTATTTAATTACCGTAACTTCAAAAATTCATAACTTTGTGTAGAAAAATCCTAAAAATAAAATAAAAATACCCTCTCGCTCGATGAACGAGAGGAGAATAATGTGGAAAAGAAATCAAGTAATTTCATTAAGTATTTTATTTTTAATGATTTATTTACTCTCTGCATTATTTTAATTCTCCATTTGCATAGGCAATTCATCAAGTAATTTCATTATGTATTTTATTTTATTTTTAGTTCTCCCGATGAGAAGTTATTGATTTTCCAAGTTCATGTTACTGTTTTGAGTATTTTAATTCCAGTAATTAGTATGTTGAGAAATAAATTCTAGGAAAATTTGGTGATGTTTCTTGTGACCAGAGGAACCTAGGAAAAATAATTTTTGAGTTAATTCACTTGGAATAACCCTAATTGGTCTAAATACCCAAAATTGAATTTTAATTAATTAGGGTTAACTACACATCAAATTAACTTAAAAAAATTCTCCACTGTCTTCTAGGGATAGGAGAATACCACATAAAAATTTGAAGCCAATTGGACTTGATTAACCCCACCAAATGGGTTGATTAAGCCTCTTAAGCAAAAATGGGTAAAATTAAACTTTGAAAATTCATAACTCACAAAATACTTTTCAAAAATTCACAAAAATGGTTTTGGAGCTTCTCTGATATCAGAAGAACTTAGAAAAATTATAATTATAATTTTCTAAAAAAGTTGATTTTTATCATTATTTTAATATTTTTAATAATTAAAAAATAATAAAAATCATAAAATATTAAAAGTCACCAAAATGTCACATTTTGAATTCTAATCATTTAGGAACAAACCAAATATTTTTCTTAAGTCCCTGGGGTAAGATATTGAATTTTAAAGGCTTAATGTATTTTTTTTAATATTAAAAAATGTATTTTCCAACCTTTTCACTAAAAATAATTCTAATAAATCAAAGAAAAATCAGAAAAATATAAAATTTTATTCTCTGACTTCCCTGATATCAGAGAGATTTTTTTTTAAAAATAGAAAATCCATTTTTCAACTTTAATTTTATTTTAAAATTAATTAATACCCCAAAAATCAAAATAATTCTAATAAATAAAATATAATTCAAAAAATCACCAAAATTGGTTCAAATGGTCCTCTGGTCATTAGGAATATCACATAATTTTCTTAAGGACAGGAACATTTCCTTGGTCATGTTATTGAATTTTCCTTGAAAACCCCTATTTTCCATTAAAAATAAGTACATAAATAAATTAAATACAGAAAAATCATATTTTCTCCTCTAATGTCTTAATTGACATGTGAGTGAGGTTACATAAAATTTTCAAGTTCATTTGAGCTTAATTTAGTGAGTTATAGAATTATTAAGCTTGAAGGGCAAAATGGTAATTAAAACTTTCAACCTTTAATTAAAATTTTAGGATTAATCAAAAAGGGGAAGGTAAAATATTTGATTTTAAACTGATTTTGGATGATTGAAAACTTAAAATGATTAAGGGTAGAAACCTATTAACCATTTCAAATATAATTAAAATAAAACTTTAATTAATTAATTAATTGAAATTTTGGGAGAATAATAGAATTTGGAATTATTAAAGTAGGGATATTATTTAAGAGTATATTTATTTTTTAATTTAAAAATCCCTAAATAAATCACTTCAATAATACTTAAGTCTTAATTAAAAAAAAATATATTAAAAGAATAATCTCAACTAAATTAAAATTGAAATTAAATTAAAATCAAATTAAATTAAATTAAAAGAAAAATAACTTGAGATCAAATTAAGTTAAATCAAACTAAACTAAATTAAATTAAATTAAATTAAAATTAAACTAAATTAAAATTAAATTAAATTAAAATTAAATTAAAATTAAAATTAAATTGAAATTAAATTAAATTAAATTAAAATTAAATTGAAATTAGATTAAATTAAAATTAAATAAAATTAAAATTAAATTAAAATTAAATTTAAATTGAAATTAAATTAAATTAAAATTAAATTGAAATTAAATTAAAATTTAATTAAATTAAATTAAATCAAATTAAATTAAAATTAAATTAAATTGAATTAAAATTAAATTGAATTAAATTAAATTAAAATCATTTAACAACAAACCTAAATGAAATCATTAAGAATTAAATCTAAAATAACTTGAACACTATTCCAAACTTAAACTAATTTTCTATAATTAAGTCAAAATTAAAATTAAATCATTAAGTTTAAATCATTAAAATACTTAATGAGTTGATTTGCCCTTTTTAAAGCTCTTGTTATTATAACTCTTAAATAAAGTATCAAGTGAAGTGTTACCTCACTTATAGGATATTCAAATGTCCTAGTTCACTGAGCAAAAGGACAAAACTTAAACTCCCGGATGATTAATTCACTTGTATAATTAAATTCTCTTGGACTTAAAACAATCCTAGAGGTATTGAAAAGATGTTTAAGACTCGTCTTAAGCACTTCCTCAATATAATGGGATGTTTATAAGAACAATTGAATTTAATTGTTCTTTGATGAAGAAAATCGTCCTTAAACCAAAATACAAGAACCTAGACGTCATAGGAGTGACTAGTTATAGGATTAGGACTTTGGTAGACAACCAAAACCTTTCCCTTAGCTTTACCTAGGTACTTGTTGAAATATTTAAATGCCTTAACATGTGTTTTAAGTGCAGCTTTGGATGATGGGAAGACCCTCCAGGTACGCTTTTATTTTATTGCAATTTACATTATTGCAATTTACTTACATGCACTGTACTTTACTTTTCTTGTATGATAAACAACTGTTGCATGAAAACCAAAACCTTTAGGATAGTCCCCGAACTGAAACCAAAATTAAATTAAAAGTCATTACAAGATAAAAATTACCGCCACAACATTTCAAAATATAAAACAACTCAAAATTTAATCACAAACAAAACAACAAAACTACAATTGCAACTAAATTAAAACGTCTCGTTGAATGATCGGGAATACCTCGGATGATGTAACCCACGTGTTGCTAACGGGATTTCCCATGGTCTAAATGAAAGTTTGGAACTCATTTAGTTGAGTTTAGCAAATTCATCTGGACAAAGTGAATTTGATGAAAATAACGGTTCCGGGATGACGGAACTGTGGGATCTTAATCGGTTCTGTTTAAATAACTTTAAGATTTGTTTTAATTAAAATATTAAAAAACACTTGGATTTTAAGATTTTCTCTAAATCAAAACACTTCTCTCATCTCCCGATTTATGACTTCTAAAACTAAACCTCTGCAACAACAAGGAGCTCGGAGCATGGTGGGCGGCTCGGCCATCGTCATCGCAAAAGCTGGATCTACTTCAACAAAACTTTCTTAGAATTAAATAACCAAGCCATAGGACTTCGAGGTGGTTTGCCTAATGCAACATAAATCCTCAACTCTTCGTTAGGCATTTGCATTAACCGGTCTTAGGACTCCGAGGTAGTCGTTTGGTACGACATAAACCCTCACATCTTCGAGGCTATTTGCATGACTGTGTCATACAAATATAAGTCCTAATTAATTAAAATTGGCAGGATTACAACATTAAATAAACTCCCAAATTGAAGCCAAACAATAGGATAGTTTGGGAAGTTGCCAAGATTCTTCTTGGATCCTCAGCTTCTCCTACTTTTCTTCGTTTTGACTCCTAAAATAAACTGTTCCAAATTTGATCCATTCCCTATTGAAATTTTCAAAATTCAATCCTTTGAAACCTTAAAATTTGAAATTCTTGAAAGCAAAACCACTGATCATTATCGAGAGTTTTCTTAAGTGATTCCCGTCACTTAGGATGTAATTAACTATAGGGGCTTGCCTCTATAGGGAACTTTAAGAACCCAGATAATATAAACCCTGTTTAATTCCTTTATATTAAACATGGGAACTTGTCGGCTTATAAAATTGGTTCGTAGACCAAACGGATGTCACAAATCTTCTAGTTTATTTAATCTAGCCCCATCATCAAGCAGTGTGTCTATTCTTTGGGATAGTTACACGGTTTGTGATGCGGTGCTCGTTTATATAAACTATTTGGGATGTGAGATCGGTTTAATTTCATATCTTAAAATTTTCAAACTTAAAATTATTTTCAAAATCAAATGCTACTTTCCAAATTATATATATATATATATATTTAAATTAAATTTAAAATTTAAAATTCGCCGACAATTTCTGTAGGCGACCCCTTTCAAAATACAACACATAACCTAAAAATATGCCGACAACTTCTGGCGACTCCGCTGGGGATCAGTTCCTCTCTCCATTTTGATCAGATGGTTTTGCTTTCATAAATCGGTAGTAAGTCCATGCCCCTAGTGGACCAAACTACCATTCTCCCGTTGGAATACCCCGTTCATTTCTGTCTTGAACGAGTATAGCCAACTCCTCTCGGATTTAGGAGCCACTGTTTAGACACCCCTAAACGGAGAGGTTCCGAGATCCTTTTACCTCTTTTCTGAGGTGGGGTGGACCCCCAATAGGTGTTAGTTTAGGAGCGGTCTTTCGAGTCGAGAAGACTTGCATAAGACTTTCTCTTCCTTTCCAATTCTGAATCGGATTCCTTACCCTCTCTATACCTTTGAACATTCCATTCCTAGTGAACAAACCCTCTAATGAATGACTCTTTTAACAAATAACTCCTTTTTATAAATACATGAACAAAAATGTGTTCGGACTCTTTTCGATTCCTTCCTTTTCGTCCTGATGAGAAGAAGCATAACTTGGGACTGACAATCAGAATCTACCTTGTAGAAAAATGTATGCCCCAAAGCTGATTTTCTCCTTTACCAACGGACTTGACCTAGCTGTCTACAAGGAGGAGCTTCCTGACAATGGAATCATCCATTTCGGGCAGGGATTCTAGAATACAAATGTCAAGATCACTGACGTCACCCTTTTCACACTTACGGACAAAGTGCTCGAAGCCGAAAGACCTTTGATCGAGTTTAACCTCAAGTCGACTCGAGAGTTCCCTCCCCTGCGAAGGGTTCCAGCTGAGAGGAATACTACTGTCCATAAGAGGACTGTTGTCTCTACCCCCACCGGTCTAGTCGTCTCTGCACCTACCCTGGCTTCCGCCAAACTGAAGGGGAAGGAAATTAAAATTTGTGACGAGCATGTTACCGTGGAGGGTACAGATCTCCGTGCGAGACCTTCTATTTTCGAAATTGGGTCTAGCTTAAGGATTCCACCCCTAACACGGACTCAGAGAAGAAACAGAAGTAGAAAGGTTGCCAGAAAGGCCAGAGCTGCTGAAGTCGCTTTCTTAGAAGAAATCCCTGAGTACACACCATTGCCTGAGTACATACCATTGCCTGAGTATACACCACTTTTGGAAGGAAGTAGATTCCATCCCCTCTCCGCCGCAATCGACGAGGAAAATGTCCGTAAGATTGCTTCTACATTACCTCGACCCGCATACTATAGCGACAGCCGAAAGAAAAGGGCAAGGATTACACCATTTGCCCGACTACAGACTGTGATAGAGAAGTTAGCAAAGAAAAGAGAAATGTCCTGTATCAGAAATTTTAAGAAGAATAAGGCGGGTGCCAGCCAAGTCCTATCTTGGGCCGCGAGTAGAACCCGTTAGCACCACAGAAAAGCCTAGTAAGAAGATGAAAGCTAGTCCACCTATTGTTGTTTCAGGTTTACAGATCAGGGAGGATACCACCTTCCAGCATTCAGCCGACAGACCATCCAGTCCTGGGCCTTTTGCTGCTAGAAGGATGGTATGGCGTCCTAATACTGGCCAATTAAGACCGAAACAACGACCGGAAAGGAAAGTCTCGTCGGGAGACTCGAGTCCGAAGAGAGCGCCACTGCAATGAAGGGGACTCCCAAGAATGAAATCCAACAGCCATCGCATGATAACTGCGAAACCGTACGAAAAAGACCATTGGAGGACGCTATGGAAAAGCTAAGAACCGACATTCAACGATTAGCAAGAGAAAGAGAGGAAAAGTTTGGAGATGAAGTCGATTCGTCGGAGTTCATGGATGACGAATATGTGGAGATCAACATGGTTGAGACACGAGCATCGTCAGCTTCGCAAGGTGCTCCGGCAGCTGCGGAGAGAGATGAACCGGAAGCATTAAGAGCACAAATTCGAGAAAAAGATGATACAATCTCTCAAATGGCAAAAAGGATGGAAGAGATGGCTGCAGCCTTAGCCACTCTTCAGAGTCAGGTTCAACCCCCAAGAGAAACGCCTCCAGAAGTTATTCATATTACAGACGGAGGAAAAGAGATTACATCCATTAACGGAGACGATCGACCAAAGAAAGACTCTACTCGAATATGATTCCGGAGAAGGACATCAAGAACATGGTAGAACAACGGAGTGCGAGAAGCCTTAGCACGGTCTAAGAGCGGAACATCTATTCGAACGGGTAGACCTTACCCCGAAGAATTTCGATGCGATACAATACCCAAAAGGCTTCGTACCACCTCGCTTCAAGACTTTTGATGGTACCGGAAACCCTCGATAGCATGTTGCACATTTTCGCGCTAGTTGTTGCAACACCGGTGGAAATGACGCCTTACTCTTCCGACAATTCGTCAGCAGTCTGTCAGGGATCGCCTTCGATTGGTACACAGAGTTACCGAATGGTTCGGTAAAGACATTTTCAGAATTAGAAAACCTCTTCGTGAAACGGTTTGCCAGAGCTCAGCACCATATCACCATCGGTGATCTAGTGGTGGAGAAACAGAAACTGAACGAAACTTTAGTGGATTACATACTTTGATGGAGAAATCTAAGCGTGAAGTGTGAGCCACAGTTACAAGAGTAGCATGCAGTCGGTATCTTGCTTAAAAGCATTCACGGCCCGATAGCACTTCTCCTTAAGGGATTTACGATTAAGACTTTCGAGAAGTTGTTAAGCAAGGCCGGAAGCTTGCAAGAGGAAGCGAAGCAACTAAGTTTCGTCGACAAAACGTGACAAACGAAGCACCGTAAATGCATTTGAAAAGAAATCCGGGATCGTCGCGACAGTCGATAAGGGCAAGCGACCAATGCAAATACAGACGGAGCAGCTGCAACCCAGCCTATCAACAACCTCGACAGAACTACCAACAACCTCAACCCGGTTATCGACCAACTCGACAATATGAGCAACCGCCTCGCCCACAGCGCACGTTAAAGGAGCTTATAAATAGAGAATATCCATTGAAGAATGAGGCAGTGCCAAAGATGTTCCGCAGTTTGATGAAGACTTCGGATTTTTGACTGCCAGAACCCAAGAAGCCGGAGGAAGTTAATAAGCAAGACCATCCCAACTACTGCCCTTACCACCGGATGCTTGGACATAAGATAGAGGATTGCATCACCTTTAAGAGTTGGCTTGACAACAATCTCCGAAAGGGGAACATAACGATCCCAAAGGAATACATGAAAGAACCCCAGAAAGGAGGTTCTGTCAATGTTATTTCAACGGATCTCATTGTTCCGATAGACCCTTACACGACTGATGATGGATGGAGTACTGTCTGGACAAAATCATCGAAGAAAATGTTGGATCGCATCCAAACCGCTTCGGCACGTGCTTCAATTCAAAGTTTGAAACCTGTCAAGCCGGCGCTATCGCTTGCAATTGAAGAACCGCCCCAGGAAGAAAAGGTCATAGAAAAGAAGGAGATCGTAGAAGAAGAAAGGACCGAGGCTCCTAAGGCTAGACTAGGGGCTGCTTATCCTAGAATGGTTGTTTCCAATTCGGGGGAAAAATTCCTCGAACCTCTGACTCTGTATGATTATTTGCTCACTCCGGCGAGATCTAATAATGATAAGAGTTATGGCGTTGGCTACGTTTTGACTGTTTCTAACGATTACGTAACTAACGACTACCAATCTAATCCGGATCTCGATTTCGATACCAATAACAATTCTCAAATCATACACAACCTCGACAATCACGATGACAAAGAAGACATTCACCAAGAAGGCTACGAAAGTTCAACAAGCAATGAATCTATTTGTGAATTCCAAGGAGCTCCAATCACAATAGAGTTAGAGCTTTCGGATTCGAAGCTACTCCGAGAAGAACTCGTCATGCCGATTCAAAAGGAGACACCAGTAAACTCGGCACCGGATTCGAAGAAATCACGAAGTCAACTTAAGGAGCGGAAGGGTTCTACCTCCGAGAATGGGTCCAAAAGACAAAGGAAAGCGGTGGTTGTTCGGGAAAAATCAACCCCAGCTAGAAGAATTGCCCATTCGGGAAGAAACCGAGACACATGGTAACAAAGTGGACTATAACGTGCTAGCCCATTTTAGGAAACTACCGACCAGACCGAGCATCTACGACGCTCTCATCTTATCAAAAGAGATGAGGGAAGCTCTGATCAAGGCCTTACTTGATCCAAAGATTTGTTTAGCTCAGATGGTCGGAGATTCCTTAGACGAGGTTTGCTCGTTAAAGGAACAGTGAGGTGTTACCTTCACGGACAGTGATCTACTACGTGGGACAGCCGATCACAACCGACCGTTGTACATTTCAGTCACAATCGGAAAGTTTACGCTCTCCAGAGTATTGGTGGATCCAGGAGTGTCAATCAACACATAATGAATCTTCGGACGCTAGCATACTTGGAAATTGATGCTCGCGAGCTTGAAGCGGACAAGATGTTACTAAGAGGATTCAACCAGAAAGGAGAAAGAGCCCTTGGATCAATAACACTGTTGATGAAGACTGGTGACTTAGCAAAGACAACCACAAAATTCTACATAATTGACTCTGAGACATCGTTCAACGCTCTACTGGGCCGGCCGTGGATCCATGAAAACCGGATGGTACCATCGTCTCGCATCGATTGCATAAAATACTACGAAGGAGGAGAACAGGTGCATTAAAGGTGATTTGCAACCTTTCTCCGTACATGAGATTGAAATCCATGAAGATGCAGCTTATTATGCACCTCCGAAGAAAGCAATCTTCTCCAGAAACACCGTGCCAAATGAAGCAAAAGAAATTCGAGACAATGAAGAACCTGAAGTTCTAGTCCAACGAGTCACTCACCACTCCCTTACGGCGAGATGGTGAAGGTTTCTCCGAACTCGCATCCGAGGTCGAGGCCGGGGACGAGGTCGTGGAAGAGACACCGTGACGAGTTGGACGAAAAGCCGGTGATCAATGTTGATTGGGAGAACAGCTCTGAGGAAGAAGAGGAAGTCAAGAAAGAAGCAGCTATAATAAACCGGAAGAAACCACAATTCAAGATTTCTCTCGAAGATGAGAAGAACGAAGAATACAAATCGATGTACGAGAAGATTAACCACTATGTACACACTATGACCCTGACCCCGATCCGATCTAATAAGATCGAGGGTATGGTGGTCAAAGAAGTACATAACGAGCTGATGCAAAACCAAT
The DNA here is from genome assembly GCA_022702705.1 of Papilionanthe hookeriana x Papilionanthe teres. NCBI lineage: Eukaryota > Viridiplantae > Streptophyta > Magnoliopsida > Asparagales > Orchidaceae > Papilionanthe > Papilionanthe hookeriana x Papilionanthe teres. Next base: position 79,402,733 of record CM040434.1, on the reverse strand, counting down.
CAAATTTTACCGTGGCACTTCTTCTTCCAATACTGAAAACGATGTACAATTTGAAGATGTCACTTCTTCCGAATTAATGGAATTACCTTTTGAGTGGTACTCTCCCTGTGTTCAAAATTTAATTTAGCGTGGTGTCTTACCTCGACAATGGACAAAAGGCCGATCACAACACTTTGAAAAATTATGGAATAATGCCGGTCGGCCTCCCAATTCAAAACATGGTCTTGGATTCGGCACAGTAGGTTCAGTTGACGATACGGAATTTTGCTTGGTTGTGACTTGCAAGCCTAATGAAGACTGCTTGGAAACTACAGAAGAGCTTGAAGATCTGCAAATTGGAGACGCTCCACCAGAGTTCGAAGAAGAAATCAAATCTACAATAGATGAGTTAATGGAAGTTAACTTAGGTACTAGCGAAAAGCCTAGACCAACCTTTGTTAGCTCCTTACTCAATAAAGAAGATTCCGAGGAAATGATCAAGCTATTAATGGAATAAAAGGACTGTTTTGCTTGGAGTTACGACAAAATGCCAGGATTAGCTCCAGAAGTCGCAGTTCACAGGCTAGGAGTGGATCCTACTTCCGTTCCAGCGGACAAGCTTCCGGAAGAATGCGTTTGGAAATTGAACAACAAGTAATAGCTGAAGTTAAGAAGCTAATCGACGCTAAATTTGTCCGTGAAGAACAATACCCTACTGGCTAGCCAATGTGGTACCGGTCGAGAAGAAGAATGGTCGGATCGGAATCCGTGTAGATTTCAGAGACTTGAACAAAGCATGTCCGAAGGATGAATTTCCACTACCAATTCCAGAGTTAATGATCGACATCGCTTCAACACATGAAATATTTTCTTTCATGGATGGATCTTCAGGATACAACCAGATAAAGATGGCACCAGAAGACGAAAAGCTCACGGCATTCAGAACACCAATCGAAGTGTATTGCTACACAGTAATGCCATTCGGACTAAAGAACGCAGGAGCAACATATCAAAGAGCAATGACAAAGATTTTTGAAGATCTCATTCACAACCAAGTCGAGTGCTACGTGGACGATGTGGTCATCAAAAGCAAACTGAAGGAAGATCACCTGTATGATTTGAGAATTGTCTTCGAGCGACTAAGGCAATACAACCTTAAGATGAATCCCTTAAAATGCGCCTTCGGCGTTACCTCCGGGAAATTCTTAGGATTTGTTGCCCGACATCGTGGGATTGAAATTGATTCGGAAAAGATTAAAGCTATCTTAGAGATGCCGCCTCCCAAAACCTTAAAACAGCTACGATCCTTTCAAGGGAAGTTGGCATATCTTCGACACTTTATTTCGAACTTGTCAGGTAGGTGTCAGCCCTTCTCGGCATTAGTTAAAAAGGACACCAAATTCGTTTGGGAAGAGAAATGCCAACGGGCCTTCGAGGACATTAAGCAATACTTAATGACACCTCCTGTCTTAGCAGCCCCAGTCTCAGGTAGACCGTTGATACTTTATACCGCGGCTCTAGATGACTCCCTTGGAGCCCTGCTAGCCCAGGTTAATGATGAGGGAAAAGAAAATGCTCTCTACTACTTAAGCCGTCGTTTGATTCCGATGGAAGTAAAGTATCCTCCAATTGAGAAGCATTGTTTGGCCCTGATCTTCGCCTCACAGAAACTCAGGCATTACATGCTCTCTCGTAAGGTCAACCTTATCTAGAAAGTTAATCCGTTGTAATATTTGATGACCCGTCCAACACTTTCCGGCAGACTTGCCAGGTGGTCGATGATATTATTGCAATTCGATATAACTTTCGTTCCTCTTCGTGCCGTAAAGGGACAAGTTCTAGCTGACTTCCTTGCAGCACACCCTTTACTGGCAAATTTGCCTCTCGACGACGACTTGTCAGACGAGCAGATAATGAGCCTAGAAGACACTGATGATTGACGTTGGGAACTATACTTGGACGGAGCGTCCTCAGCACAGAAAAACAAAGAATTGCAAACGGTAGTGCCCGTTAAGGCAGGAATCGGACTAATCTTTATAACACCGGAATGGAGGATGTTAAGATACTCCTACCACTTAACAGAGCAGTGCACAAACAACGAGGTAGAATACGAAGCCCTCATAACAGGACTAGAACTAACCATTCAAATGGGAATAACGGGTATCAACATCTACGGAGATTCTCAGTTGATCATTCAATAGATCGCCGGACAATACAGAATTTTAAAGCCAAGACTCGAGCAATACTTTCAGTATGCCATGAAACTTTTGGAACAAATTCCGAATGTAACAATCTACAAGATCCCCAAAAGAGAAAATGCTCTCGCGGATGCGCTAGCTCGCCTTGCAAAAGAATTTGCCTGCTTACAAGATGAGTCAGTTGAAGTGTTAGTTCAAGGACGACGAGTCCTATCACGACTCGACATGGATATGATACGGAAATCGAAAAAGCAGAGGAATCGACATGCAGCAGTGACGAAAAACACGTAAGATTGGCGTCAACCGCTAATCGACTACACCGCAAGCGGGAAATTACCGAGACGATAAGTCATTAGCACATCAAATCAAGAAAAGAACTCTGTCTTACGCATTAATAAACAATACATTATATAGAAGGTCTTTTGATCAGATGTGGTTAAGATGCTCGAGCGGGTCCGAGGCTCGTGAAATTGTCAAAGAAGTGCATTCAGGACTTTGTGGCGCTCATCAGTCGGGTCCTAAAATGAAAATGAAAATTAAAAGACTAGGGTACTACTGGCCCTCAATGATGACCGACTGCATGAAAGTCGTCAAGAGTTGTTACCAGTGCCAAGTGCACGGAGTGGTTCTACACCAACCTCCAAATGTGCTACATCCGACAATTGCATCGTGGCCATTTTAGTGTTGGGGCACAAATATAGTGGGTCCGATAGAACCGCCTTCTTCAAGAGGACATCGCTTCATCCTTGCAGCTACAGACTACTTTTCTAAATGGGCAGAAGCAGTTCCACTCAGAGAAGTAAAGGCACACCACGTGCTACAGTTTTTCAAAAATCAAGTCGTCTACCGTTTCGGAGTACCGCGCAGAATCATTTCAGATAATGGGTCCGCATTCAAAAGTACAAAAATCAACAATTTTGTCAGAAGACATGGAATCGATTGGCGATACTCGACAATCTACTCCCCAAGAGCAAACGGCTTGCCGAGGCTTTTAATAAAACTCTCGTTTAAATTTTAAAGAAAACTTTGGATGAAAACAAGAGAAATTGGCACGAGAAGTTGTTAGAAGCCTTATGGGCCTACAGGATGACTTTCAGAACTCTTACTCAGTCTATGCCTTATGCTTTAGTATATGGGTCCGAGGCAGTGTTAGCATTTGAAGTCCAGCTTCCATCACTTAGGATTGCAGTTGCAAATAAAATTACTACAGAAGAAAATGCCAGATTACGACTGAAAGAACTAGAAAACTTGGAAGGGAAAAGACTTGCAGCGCAACAAAATTTGGAACTGTACCAAGCTAAGATGATTCAGGCCCATGATAAACTGGTCCGTCCAAGAACTTTCAAGGTTGGTGACTTAGTTCTTGTTCTCAGAAGACCTATTCTTGCACATCGCAAGATAGGAGGCAAATTTGAACCGACTTGGGAAGGGCCGTTTGTGGTCGAGGCAGTCTACTCAGGAGGCTCCTACCAACTTGTGAATTGTCAAGGAGATCGACAAATGCTTCCAATCAATGGACGATATTTGAAGAAGTATTACGCAACCTGATATTTCGAAGGGTGGCCTCTAAAATAGAGTCTTATCCCTAGAAACACGGGTGAAGCAATCACTTTGTGACTGGGTCCGAACCCAAAAAACATAAAAATGGATAAAATAAAATATGTGCTAAAAATGAAATACGTGAAATCATAATAATAAAGTTTTACCCTTCCTTTCAAATCAAATCTTTTTCCTGATCTTTCTTTATCTTTTCCTATTTTCCTTAAAAAATTAAAATTGGAATAAGTGAATAAGAATCTTCAGTGATAAATACTTTCTTAATGTTCTTGTTCTTAGTACGACCTCGATCCTTTCCTTGTCTTCTTTGCAGGGAAATGTCGAACGGGCGGTTGGTCCTAAACTTTAAAAATGGCGTGAGTCTCGCACTCGATGAAAAGAGGGTGAAGGATGGAGCAGAGATAGAAATTGATTCTGACTTCACACCGACCGACCTACGAGTATGAAGAAAATGATTGGGTCCCGCTGACCGAGAAGAGCTTCATAGCCGGATAGTGATGAAGATGGGTGGCCCAAGCCGCCAATCCAAAGAACAAGAAAAGAAAGACAAACACCGAGGAAAGCAAGAAAATCAAGTCGGTAGTTGCCACGGTAGAGGGCGGGCTCTTCGGCGCCGCGCCCACGTAAATTCAAGAAGTGAGGAGAGCTACACTCACTGCTACTCAAAGAAGGAATAAGAATCGCCGTATCCACAAGATGTTGACTAAACTAGCAGCAGATCAACACGAGGAAACAACCACCTTTGCCGACACACACATTTCAAAGATACCGGTTCATCAGGAACCCGAAAAGAGAGAACAAGCTCCAAGAACAACGTAAAGGATAAGGGAAACTCGAGAAGAACGAGAGGCGAGAGAGATCGCCTCGACGTTAGATAGAGATACCGTATCCGAAGAACCTTGTTGCTGAAGCAACCCCGGAGGATGTCCCGACAAGACAATCCCCGAGGAGCCAAGGTATGCAGGAGAAAGTGACGAGATTGAGCCATACATCCCGCAATACGTTACTAGACCTCGTCACTTGCAGATCATCCCAGAATATGAACTAGAAAGAATGCAAAATGTTGAGAAGAAGACTTTCTAATACTTTGAAAGGATTAGAGGCAAAAGAATCAACATTTTGGAAGGCCTCGAGTTACACACGAGTGTATTCTCGGAGTACGAGCAACGACAGATTGTGGATTACATTTTAGAACTTCAGAAGATGGGTTGAACAGGCCGTCTGAGAGAAAAGACTTAATCGGAACCCCGAAAATGGATGCCAGGGAAAGGAAGAGTCACAATACAATGCGGATGTTGCTATAACTTCGTAGAGGACAGAAAAGGAAATCCACCAGGGATACTCCGTCACGGTGAGGTGGATCCAATGCCGAGAATAATTAAAAGAATGGTGAAAAGAATGATAACATGGAGGGTACTGCCAGCAGACTGCATACCCAACAGTTGCATCATCAAAATTTATCAGAAGGACGACTGCATACCTCCACAAATAGACCACCATGACTTTGTTAGACCTTTCTGCACAGTTTCGTTCGTCAACCAATGCAATATCATGTTCGGATCTGACCTCCGGATAGCAGGCCCGGGTAAGTTCCGAGGGCCGGTGGAGATACCACTTCCGGTAGGTTCTGTCATGATATTACAAGGAAATGGAGCAGACATAGCAAAACATTTTATACCAGGAGTAATAGTGGAGCGGATCTCCGTCACTTTTAGAAGGATGGACGACAGAAAGGCACCTTACCACTTCCAGCCAGATCCAGAATTGGAGAGTCTCCGGCCCTACGAGCTGTGAGTTACACGGGAAATAAGCACACCTCCAATGCACATCCATGTGGCATTCCTACCAAGGATGGCTTGGAAGGTGATGTTATTGACCGTGTATCTCATTATTCATACATGGATTTGAAAGATACTTTTTGGATGGATCAACAAGAATCATACATAGCCCGTTTTGAATCATGGATTGTATGAGAAATATTTCAGATCGAGTTGTATGATGTATCTTCAACAAGATTGGAATGAAAGTGATCATGTCACATTTTGCCTTCACCTCTTTTTGTGCAAATCGACTGGGAAATGCCATTAAAGTTAAATGAACTTCGAATAAAGAACAGAAAAGAAAAGGAAAATAAATAAGAACTCTCTTCCATAAAAATCCAAACATTAAAAAGAATTTCAAATCCACATGAACACCAAATAAATAATAAAAAAAATGGGATAGTTAAAGGACAAACAAAACAAATCTAAAGCTCAAATTGAATTCTAGTTTAAGTCCATCTTTTCAAATCCTCCAATCCTTCTTCAAATCAAGATCTATTCCAGACCTCCTTTGAAACCCTCTCTCGGGATGATTTCAGAATCACGAAGAATTTTCAATTTGATTCGGATGGCATGGGTTCGTGCCCTTCGCTAAGTAATCAGACTTTGATTGATTCCCATGGGATATGGAACACTTTCATATCTCATTTTCGATCTCCCGCTAAATCCAAATCTCAGTAAAATTCTTCATAGTCATAGCATAAATCAAATATCAACAAAATCTTTCACAACCACTGCATAAACTGAATCTCAGCTAAAATTCCCCATGGACCTCAGCAAAATTTCCCTCAATCTCTGCATAAATAAATTTCAACAAAATTCTTCAGTCTCAGCATTCTCAGCATTCGGGATAGGCACGGTCCTACTCCCTCCTCAGCAATCTCAGCAATCTCAGCAGAATCTCAGCAATTTTAGCATTTGGGATAGGCTTCCGCCCTACTCCCATCTCAACAAATCTCAGCATTCGGGATAGGCTTCCGCCATCTCAGCAAATCTCAGCATTCGGGATAGGCTTCCGCCCGACTGCCATCTCAGCAAATCTCAGCATTCGGGATAGGCTTCCGCCGTACTCCCATCTCAACAATTCTCAGCATTCGGGATAGGCTTCCGCCGTACTCCCATGTCAGCAAATCTCAGCATTTGGGATAGGCTTCCGCCCTACTCCCATCTCGACGAATCTCGACATTCGGGATAGGCTTCCGCCCTGCTCCTTCTCGACGAATTCTCGGCACTCGGGATAGGCTTCCGCCCTACTCCCTTCTCGACGATCTCGAGCACTCGGGATAGGCTTCCGCCCTACTCCCTTCTTGGCAATCTCAGCATTCGGGATAGGCTTCCGCCCTACTCCCTTCTCAGCAATTCTCAGCACTCGGGATAAGCTTCCGCCCTACTCCCTTCTCAGCAATTCTCAGCATTTCTCAGCAATCTCAGCATTCGGGATAGGCTTCCACTGTACTCCCATCTCAGCATATTCTCAGCACTCGGATAGGCTTCCGCCCTACTCCCTTCTCAGCAATTCTCAGTACTCGGAATAGGCACAGTCCTACTCCTTTCTTAGCAAACTCGATATTTTATCCTCTCAGTAAGAAATTGAAATTAAAGCACTCTGAATTTTGCATAGGCTTTGTCCTGCTTCCTTCTCAGAATACAAATGCATTCGGGTGGGCCTTAACCCTACTCTTTTCTCCGCATAAAACCAAAATTGAAACTCAAATCAAAATTCAAACTTGAAATTAAAACTTGAAATAAAAAATGAAATGAATCTAAGATCCAATCTCTTAAAATCTTGTGATCTGAAATTCACCTCCTTTTTCCCCAGCGAGAGTTCTGGAATCTTCAGTCTTGGAGATTTACCTGATACTCCCTAGCGGAAATTCTTCTACTTCGTCCTAAGTTTGTCACTTGGACATCTGTGTTGGTTTTGTTGATCTCTTCGGTCAACGCCAATACGCGCGGTGTGCTTGGTTAGTACACCACACCTATTGGGGGTCCATTTGTTGACCTCATTTTTGATGAGGTCTTCTCTTCCCTCTTTAGTGTTTAGGATCTAGCCTTAGGCTTTTCCTTTGACTATCTTAGAGGACTAGAATTGGGACCCATCCCTTAGAAATTTGAACCACTTCTTGCCTCCCTGCAAACCCCACAAGCTTGATTGTAGACCCCTAATCACCTAGAGGGTTGAGATCAAAAGTGAAGGTTTAAAGGATGAGTTCCCTATAGGACTCTTTGGCCTTAGGACCACCCTAGGTGGCTTGGTCTGGTGAGGGTTGACTTACACACTCACTACACTCATACTCTACACTCTCACACACACAATCCAAATCCTAAAACCACACCCATACCCAACTTGACTCCTTGACTCATGTAGGTAATTCATATGGATGGACCTTAACCCCTAAGCCCCTGGTTAAGAGGGTTAGGAACAACATAGTGAATGCCTCAAATGAGTCCTCTCATGGCACATATAGGCTTAATATGACTTCATGGCTCAACCAAAGTAATTCCATTTCACTCATATTTGATCAATCTTCATTCTTCCAAAATTTCAATTTTTGGCCCCGGGGACCCTACACCTATCAAACCTACCAAAAACCCTTAAAATTGCCCAAATCCTCCAAAATTTCCAAACCACCCAAAATTCCCCAAAATTAACCTTGAAAATTTCCTCACCAATCAAATTGATCATTCATAGCCAAAAATATCAAAAATTCCAAAAGTATCCCCCAATACCCTCCAAATTACCAAAATGCCCCTCTTGACCCAAAAATACAAAAATTCAAAAAATTCCCAGAAAATTCTAGAAAATCCCAAATATTCCCAATTTCATTTTTTCCAACTACACCATGGGCCAATTTTGTCAATTTACCCCACTTTTACCAAGCCCCCAATTTAGCCCATTCTTAACCCAAGTGAACCCAAACCAAACCAATTCAACTCCAATTGACTCCAAGCCTTTTCTAAACCTTCCCTAACATCCCCACAAAGAAAACACTAACATAATTTGCCCAAAATTTGGACCTAAACCCCACTCAAATTTAACCCAAAACAAAAAGCCCAATTTTGACCTAAACCCAAACCTAACCCAAATAAGCCCAAATCCCAAAACCAAAACCCAACCAAAGTTAAAAACTCTTTGAAACACTCCCATAAACATTTCCCAACATTAATTTTACATCAATTTCAACCCTAGCCCAACATTGGCCCAAATTAGCCCAATTTGACCTACATTGGCCCATTTACCAAATGAACCCAAATTCAACCCAATTCAATTCCAAACTAGCTCAAATTTGCTTCAAATCATTGAAGACACATCCTTAAACTAAACTCAACATTTATTTGGCATGACCCTTTGCAAAATTTTTCATCTAAAAGCCCATTGCTAAACATAAAAGGCCCACTCCATTAAACCTTCCTAAAAGCCCACTTCTACCAAATTCATAAGCCCAAACCTATCCTAAAGCCCACATTACAATCATATCTCATCCTCACTTAATTGATATCATTCCCTAAGTGCTAAACCCATCATGAAAATCAAACTAAAATGGTATCATGCAAAATCCCATCAAATAACCCCAAAATTTCCAAAAATTCTTAAAGCCCTTTTCCATGAAAGTTGATCAAACTCTTGCCAAGCCATATGTGAGCCAAAAACAAGCCATGTACAAGCCATATGAAGCCATGGGATGTTTGACATGTGACCATACCCAAAGTAGCAAAAGGAGGGCCCCCTTTCTTAATCCTTCATTAAGCATTTTTAACCCCTTCCATGCTACACACTAAAACATGTTTAACCACATCACCTTGGATGGGGACTTCACCAACCCAACTGATTTTTTCAGCCCAAAACCAGGTCATGGGGAGGTGAACCTAACCCAAAACCATGGCTTGGACCAAATCAAGCCAAAATGGCCTCTCCCCCATGCCATTTTAATCCAAGCCCTTTACACATGACATTGGCCAATTGCTTGCACAAACCTCCAGCCCTGACCCACCTGAACCTGAGGGTGACCCATGCCTGCCGGCCAGCCGCTTGGATCGCCGGAAAACACCATGGCCGAGACCTTGGGAGGAACCAAATTTTGGAATTCCACCTTGCTCGAGCCGCCTCACTCCAAATGGCCATTGCGATCGTTCTTCTCCTCACCGGAGCAGCCGATCCCAACCCTTAAACCCCCACGGGAGGCCCTCCGGCCTCTCCTATTTAAACACCCCCTCCTCTCGGCCAAGAGAGGTGCTCGAACAAAACCTTACCGAAACCCCCGCCAAAATCATCCCGGACCACTCTCTACACATAGAGAACTTGATCCCCACCGAAATCCTCCCTGCCATTTCCTCTCTGCGAGCTCAATTTCGGAGTTGAAATCCAAGCCCAAAACCAGGACACTTCACCACGGTGAGTCAATCCTCAAATTTATTGACTCTACACCTTCACCGGACCAAGAGGAGAAGTTTCCCGGAAAAGCCCCCTCACCGAGGCCGCCCATTGCTTCCGACTCTCCAAGCTTTGTGATCGGCTGTGGTCACTTTTGTACCTAGGCAATTCACCAGGCCAAGGGACTTCATCTGGAGCTTGCTTGGACCCAATCGAATGTGACACAACTCTCAGATCGAAGCTTCACTTCTCTGAGCAAAGGTATGGACTCACTCTTCCTCCCGAGCTTCCAGAGATTCTCCATTTAGTTTGAGTCAATTTCAATGCATGTTTACCGTATGGATGTGTTCGTCTCTTCAAGAAGAATCCATAGAGCACAAGAACACAAAAATCCGTTGAGAATCGAGTGAGAAATTAGGGTTAGAAGGTCGACGGTCACGGGTTCACACCAGTCGTAGACGATGATTGGGAGCCGTTGGATCGCACATGTATTGAGCGGACGGTCGGGATCGAGCTGGACAGCACAACGGGACATGAACCGCGGGCCGCGTGGCATCCCAGTTAGATGGCGGCGCCGAATCAAGAGGCGACGCGTGGAGCTTCGGAGGCGCCGAGGTTGAGTCAGCGCCGCGTGGATAAGTTGGAAAATAGGCTATTTTTCTATTTATTTAATTACCAGAACTTCAAAAATTCATAACTTTGTTTAGAAAAATCCTAAAAATAAAATAAAAATACCCCCTTGCTCAGTGAACAGAGGAGAATAATGTGGAAAAGAAATCAAGTAATTTCATTAAGTATTTTATTTTTAATGATTTATTTACTCTCTACATTATTTTAATTCTCCATTTGCATAGGCAATTCATCATGGCATGAGACCATAGGGCTTTTGAAGCCTCTGAAATTGGAAACATTCCCTGAATTTTCCAAGGTCAGAGACCATCCCTATGAGAAGTTATTAATTTTCCAAGTTCATGTTACTGTTTTGAGTATTCTAATTCCAGTAATTAGCATGTTGAGAAATAAATTCTAGGAAAATTTGGTGATGTTTCTTGTGACCAGAGGAACCTAGGAAAAATAATTTTTGAGTTAGTTCATTTGGAATAACCCTAATTGGTCTAAATACCCAAAATTGAATTTTAATTAATTAGGGTTAACTACACATCAAATTAACTTAAAAACAATTCTCCACTGTCTTCTAGGGATAGGAGAACACTACATAAAAATTTGAAACCAATTGGACTTGATTAACCCCACCAAATGGGTTGATTAAACCTCTTAAGCAAAAATGGGTAAAATTAAACTTTGAAAATTCATAACTCACAAAATAATTTTCAAAAATTCACAAAAATGGTTTTGGAGCTTCTCTGATATCAAAGGAACTTAGGAAAATTAAAATTATAATTTTCTAAAGAAGTTGATTTTTATCATTATTTTAATATTTTTAATAATTAAAAAATAATAAAAATCATAAAAATATTAAAAGTCACCAAAATGTCACATTTTGAATTCTAATCATTTTAGAACAAACCAAATATTTTTCTTAAGTCCCTAGGGTAAGATATTGAATTTTAAAGGCTTAATGTATTTTTTTTAATATTAAAAAATGTATTTTCCAACCTTTTCACTAAAAATAATTCTAATAAATCAAAAAAAAATCATAAAAATATAAAATTTTATTCTCTGACTTCCCTGATATCAGAGAGATTTTTTTAAAAAATATAAAATCCATTTTTCAACTTTAATTTTATTTTTAAATTAATTAATACCCCAAAACTCAAAATAATTCTAATAAATAAAATATAATTCAAAAAATGACCAAAATTGGTCCAAATGGTCCTCTGGTCATTAGGAATATCCCATAATTTTCTTAAGGACAGGAAAAATTCCTTGGTCATGTTATTGAATTTTCCTTGAAAACCCCTATTTTCCATTAAAAATAATTACATAAATAAATTAAATACAGAAAAATAATATTTTCTCCTCTAATGTCTTAATTGACATGTGAGTGAGGTTACATAAAAATTTCAAGTTCATTTGAGCTTAATTTAGTGAGTTATAGAATTATTAAGCTTGAAGGGCAAAATGGTAATTAAAACTTTCAACATTTAATTAAAATTTTAGGATTAATCAAAAAGGGGAAGGTAAAATATTTGATTTTAAACTGATTTTGGATGATTGAAAACTTAAAATGATTAAGGGTAGAAACCTATTAACCATTTCAAATATAATTAAAATAAAACTTTAATTAATTAATTAATTGAAATTTTGGGAGAATAATAGAATTTGGAATTATTAAAGTAGGGATATTATTTAAGAGGATATTTATTTTTTAATTTAAAAATCCCTAAATAAATCACTTCAATAATACTTAAGTCTTAATTAAAAAAAATTATTAAAAGAATAATCTCAACTAAATTAAAATTGAAATTAAATTAAAATCAAATTAAATTAAATTAAAAGAAAAATAACTTGAGATCAAATTAAGTTAAATCAAACTAAATTAAATTGAATTAAATTAAAATTAAACTAAATTAAAATTAAATTAAATTAAAATTAAATTAAAATTAAATTTAAATTGAAATTAAATTAAATTAAAATTAAATTGAAATTAGATTAAATTAAAATTAAATTAAATTAAAATTAAATTTAAATTGAAATTAAATTAAATTAAAATTATATTGAAATTAAATTAAAATTAAATTAAATTAAATTAAATTAAATCAAATTAAATTAAAATTAAATTAAATTGAATTAAAATTAAATTGAATTAAATTAAATTAAAATCATTTAACAACAAACCTAAATGAAATCATTAAGAATTAAATCTAAAATAACTTGAACACTATTCCAAACTTAAACTAATTTTCTATAATTAAGTCAAAATTAAAATTAAATCATTAAGTTTAAATCATTAAAATACTTTATGAGTTGATTTGCCCTTTTTAAAGCTCTTGTTATTATAACTCTTAAATAAAATATCAAGTGAAGTGTTACCTCACTTATAGGATATTCAAATGTCCTAGTTCACTGAGCAAAAGAACAAAACTTAAACTCCCGGATGATTAATTCACTTGTATAATTAAATTCTCTTGGACTTAAAACAATCCTAGAGGTATTGAAAAGATGTTTAAGACTTGTCTTAAGCACTTCCTCAATATGATAAGATGTTTATAAGAACAATTGAATTTAATTATTCTTTGATGAAGAAAATCGTCCTTAAACCAAAATACAAGAACCTAGGCGTCATAGGAGATGACTAGTTATAGGATTAGGACTTTGGTAGACAACCAAAACCTTTCCCTTAGCTTTACCTATGTACTTGTTGAAATATTTAAATGCCTTAACATGTGTTTTAAGTGCAGCTTGGGATGACGGGAAGACCCTCCAGGTACGCTTTTATTTTATTGCAATTTACTTTATTGCAATTTACTTACATGCACTGTACTTTACTTTTCTTGCATGATAAACAACTGTTGCATGAAAACCAAAACCTTTAGGATAGTCCCTAAACTGAAACCAAAATTAAATTAAAAGTCATTACAAGATAAAAATTACCGCCACAACATTTCAAAATATAAAACAACTCAAAATTTAATCACAAACAGAACAACAAAACTACAATTGCAACTAAATTAAAACGTCTCGTTGAATGATCGGGAATACCTCGAATGATGTAACCCACGTGTTGCTAACGGGATTTCCCATGGTGCTAAATGAAAGTGTGGAACTCATTCGGTTGAGTTTAGCAAATTCATCTGGACTAAGTGAATTCGATGAAAATAACGGTGCTTGGGATGACGGAACTGTGGGATCTTAATCAGTTCTGTTTAAATAACTTTAAGATTTTTTTTAATTAAAATATTAAAAAACACTTAGATTTTAAGATTTTCTCTAAACCAAAACACTTCTCTCATCTCCTGATTTATGACTTCTAAAACTAAACCTCTGCAACAACAAGGAGCTCGGAGCATGGTGGGCAGCTCGGCCATCGTCATCACAAAACTCGGATCTACTTCAACAAAACTTTCTTAGAATTAAATAACCAAGCCATAGGACTTCGAGGTGGTTTGTCTAGTGCAACATAAATCCTCAACTCTTCGTTAGGCATTTGCATAATCATGTTATGTAAATTAAGCCCTAACCGGTCTTAGGACTCCGAGGTAGTCGTTTGGTACGACATAAACCCTCACATCTTCGAGGTTATTTGCATGACTGTGTCATACAAATATAAGTCCTAATTAATTAAAATTGGCAGGATTACAACATTAAATAAACTCCCAAATTGAAGCCAAACAATAGGATAGTTTGGGAAGTTGCCAAGATTCTTCTTGGATCCTCAGCTTCTCCTACTTTTCTTCCTTTGGACTCCTAAAATAAACTGTTCCAAATTTGATCCATTCCCTATTGAAAATTTCAAAATTCAATCCATTGAAACCTTAAACTTTGAAATTCTTGAAAGCAAAACCACTGATCATTATCGAGAGTTTTCTTAGGTGATTCCCGTCACTTAGGATGTAATTAACTATAGGGGCTTGCCTCTATAGGGAACTTTAAGAACCCAGATAATATAAACCCTGTTTAATTCCTTTATATTAAACAGAGGAACTTGTCGACTTATAAAATTGGTTCGTAGACCAAACAGATATCACAAATCTTCTAGTTTATTTAATCGAGCCCCATCATCAAGCAGTGTGTCTATTCTTCAGGATAGATACACGGTTTATGATGCGGTGCTCGTTTATATAAACTATTTGGGATGTGAGATCGGTTTAATTTCATATCTTAAAATTTTCAAACTTAAAATTATTTTCAAAATCAAATGCTACTTTCCAAATTATATATATATATTTAAATTAAATTTAAAATTTAAAATTCGCCGACAATTTCTGTAGGTGTCCCCTTTTCAAAATACAACACATAACCTAAAAGTATGCCGACAAAGACCGGTTAAGGTTAGAGGATTTTTTGTAGATTTCAACGCTGCTAGAATAAACACTTATTATGTAGTACGAGACACCTACACCAGCCGAGTATGAAACTTTTGGAACTATGGAAGGACCACTTGGAAGAGGTGATCGACTTTCTCACCGATGGGAAAGGAGTCCGGAAGATAAACGGCGGGAACGGGTAAATTTCCGTCTTTCTATGCTAAATGCAACATCTAAAGCCTGGCATTATTTTATTTATTCTACTTTGTTACCTACCTACCACCATAGTGAGGTAACAAGAGATAGAGTAGTTCTGAATTTCTGTCTTCAGAACCAGAAGAGTATTAATGTGGAAAATGTTATCAATAAAAAGATATTAGCCACTGCTAAAAATGAAAGTGGAGGAGGACTAGGACATCTTGGTCTTATCTATGCACTTTGCCAATTATCTAGGGTAGAGGCAAGTGATGATGAGGAATGGATTGAACCTATGAAACCCCTTACTCAGGCTAATATAAAGAAATATGAATCCCACGAAGGATGGAGATCTGGGACAAGGGATTATGTACCTTCTTCAAGTAGAGATATACCCTCTACTAGTTATGATCCACTCCCTCAGTACACCACTCCTACCCTTCAAGATCTGATGAATGAATTGACCCTGAGTAGAAAGAGTTTTGAGCAATTTGGAGAAAATATGGAAAGAAGATTTGAGCATATAGATCAAAGGATCGAGGGCTTGGAAAGAAGACACGATTATGATAGCGAATATCTCCAGCGACATTCAGAATATGAAATTGCCTACTATGAAACTGAACATCGATATAGGAATGGTGATTTAGATGTTGTCTTTCCTGAGTGCCCCCGTTATTCACAGTACCAGCCTGCTCAACCTTCTCGACTCGGAGATCAGGGAGATGACATAGTTTGGGATTTTAATGTAGAAGAT
Source organism: Papilionanthe hookeriana x Papilionanthe teres (assembly GCA_022702705.1). Lineage (NCBI taxonomy): Eukaryota > Viridiplantae > Streptophyta > Magnoliopsida > Asparagales > Orchidaceae > Papilionanthe > Papilionanthe hookeriana x Papilionanthe teres. Next base: position 79,386,930 of record CM040434.1, on the reverse strand, counting down.
TAGAATCTTTTGTTTAGTTTGTTTGGTTTGTTTAGATTTGTTGTTATTTTGGGAAACTTTATTATTTTGGATGTGATTATTCTGTACTTTCTAGAGACTATGGATGTTGGTATGTTTGTTTATGTTATGATGTTAGATTTCTTGTGTGTTAAATTAGTTGCAAATTTTTTTTTATATAGGATGTTAGTTTAAGTTTTTATAAAAGTTATGAATGTTAACATTGTTTAGATTGTTTTAATATGTTTTAAAATAGATTAGTAAAATGTATGTGTAGTAATAGATTAAGTTATCTTTGTTATGTTTGATACTTATTTTAAAATTTCATCCTTGCACTTTCTTTTTAATATTATATGTGGAAGAATACTAACAGTACAGGTTCTGTAAGTAATGAAAAAGCCTGCAAAAATTTCAAAGAAAAGAAATACCTAAAGCCCAAAGGTATGATGAATTTTAATACTTTCCCTTTTTCACTATATAGTATAGATAGAAAAATTTAAGTTTGGGGGAAGGTAAAAATACAAATTTAATTATTAAAATTGTTCTCAATTTCTATTTTCAAAAATTAATTAAATGATTTTCTATAGTAGTTTTTCAATTCAATAAACATGAGTTACTTTATTTAATTATTATATAAAGTTAAGGAAAATATTTCTAGTAATTCAATTAATTAATGGAATAAGATATTTGGTTAAAAGGAATAAGAATATAGTAAACTATTTAAAGTAAGAAAAACTATATTTTTGAAATTAAAAATTCTTAAGTATTTAAGTGAAAAAGAAAGGATAGAAACTCAATGAAGTAAAGGCTATGAAATATATATAAGCAAAGAAATATTTTAAGTTTCAAATTTAGGAAGAGAAATTGAAGTACAAAATTATTAACAGGCTATCCAGATACAGTAATCCTCACTTGAAAAAGAAAAAGAAAAATAAAAAGAAGGATTGAAAATCAATCCAAAAACAAAAAGAAAAGAAAAGAAAAGAAAAACATCAAGTGAGGAGAAGCTTGAGGAGATGCCTTATCAAAAATTGGCTTCAATGGATTCAACCTAAAGGGTAAAACTTAATTATATTTCTAAACTTATATTTATGGATTAGTATTTTACTAAATAGTGTTTTCTTGAATTTCCTATCATCTAAATATCTTAAGTAATTTACTATTTTAAATATAGTCATTCCCGAAATAAATAGAAAGCTAGAAATCTTAGACCTGATAACTAGATAATCTTATATCTATAAAGTTATTTTAATTACATAGAAATATTTCTATTCAACTTTATTATAATGTTATTTAAATTTAATTCATATTATCTGAGTTGAAAAATTCTATTATAGAAATCATTATCTTTATTTAGTATTAAAATTACTTGAGGACGAGTAATAATTAAGTTTGGGGGATTTTGAACACAGAAAAATAAATTAAGAAATTCATATCTATTTTTGATGAAATTGCACTTTAAAGAAAGGTATTTTCTTTATTTTATTGCAGGAATGAAGATTTATAAGTGATGGAAGCAAAAAGCATGAAATGGAGCAAATTTGGATCAAAAAGGAGGAAATTCATCCAAATTGAACTAAGTCGCCGACGGCGAGATCGAGGCCGCCGACGGCGAGATCGTGAGGGGAGAATTTTTGAAGGAATTATAACTACATCGCCGACAGCGAGCCGAGCCCGCCGACAGCGAGATCGCGCGGTTTAAAGACCTTCTAGAAGCCCCGCCGACGGCGAGGTCATTTCCCACCGACGGTGAGACAGTTCAAAATGCATATACATTGAACCTGGACACTTTTTGAAGAGATGTTTAAGCACCCCTTGGACCTTTGCTTACCTCTATAAATAGAGGCCGAATTCTAGTGATTTAGTGTGTCTTTCTAGTGTCTTAAGTGTCATTTGTGTGTGTTTCTTGAGTCTAATTTAGTGAGTTTGAGTGTGTTTAGTGAGTTCATTAGTTTAATTGAGTGCTATTTAGTTTGCTGTACTAGAAGGAAAAGTCAAAGGAACTTCAAGGAGTCTGCTTGGGGAGGAAATTAAGATAAGTATCTTTGTTTATTGTTGTTAACTTTAAATGAAATCCATGCTTTGTTTTATTCCCATGTATTCTGAGTAGTTTTCTTAGTCTTTCTCCTTGTATATGAAAATTAGGCGGATTGATGAAATTAAATAGAAGCACCTAATATAATATAAATAAATTGTGATAATTTTTACTTAAAACTTAATTTACTTTCAATCTGGCTAATTGAGTTGTTAAAATATGTTGAATTATCAACTATAGTAAAAATTACATCCAATATTCAAGGAAGTCAAAAGCCTTGGAAGGCGGGTGCAAATAAATAGGGAAATATTAATTATCGGACGTAGAATTGGACATTTTAGTGGGACAGACTAAAATATTCAATTCGGTCCTATTGTTTGAGAGCTGAAGTGTAGATGTTAGCCCTCAGGTGAGGGGAACATGGGAGCTCTGAAGTGTCAGCCAGTATCCTCCCAGCCTAGCCGCAGATTCAGTAATCAAACATAGGATTAGTCAATGTTCTTTACACCTGGACCAAAGGGTAAAGAATAAGAATGCTCCTATTTGTCACAATATAATTTAAGAATCCTATTTAAATTCATCATTCACTTAATTTTCTAAAAAACAAGGAGAAGGATACTTTTTCTGAATTATTTAAATCAAATTATTTAAATCATTAGTTTACTTTAGTTTACTATAGTTACTTTGAACTTCCGTTCACTTTATTCGTAAGTAATTCCTTTAAATTTAGGCGATAACAAATACGTTAAAAACTTCCCTGTGGGATCGATAACCAGGACTCCACTAGAGCCCTGTATTACTTGATACGATACGTATACTTGCGTAGAATCCACATTATACATTAAATCATATATCTATATTTAAAGCGGGATCAAGTTTTTTGTTCCGTTGCTATTAACATAATTTGCAAACATATAAAAAGTGGGTCAAGTTTTTGGCGCCGTTGCCGGGGAAGTAAAGAAATTATTTACTAGAGTAAAGGACTATTTTATAAAATTGTATGCAAAAATTTGGAAATGAAAATTTAATACCTTACGATTCAGAATTAGAGCGTACAATTAAAAAAAATTAGAAAACAAAAAAGAGAAATTATAAATTTAACACAAATGACAAATATTCCTGAGAATGAAAATATCAATCAACCAAGACCATTACGAGATTATGCCAACCCTACATTAAATGAAATTCATTTAACTATTCAAAACCCTGATGTAGCTGCTAATTCATTCGAACTTAAACCTGCAATTATCCAAATGGTATAAAATAATCAATTTAGTGGTTCACCTACTAAAGATCCTAATTTACATCTTGCTAGTTTTTTAGAACTATGTGCTACTTTCAAATATGAAGGAGTATCTAACGATGCTATTAGACTTAGACTTTTTCCTTTTTCTTTAAGTACTCTAATATAGTGTAGGGACAAATTTCATAAGAGATGCCTCAAACAACCTTCCAAAAATTGTCCTAATATATTGAATTTGCCAATTAACCGTCATGAGCTCCATTGGGACTAATATTTGGGCGCCGTCGGCACCCAAGCTATTTCAAATGGCGCCGTCAGCACCCATCTTGGCGGCATCGGCACTAGAGCACAATCTGGATTTCTACCCTCTTTTTGGATGTTGGCGTCGTCGACGCCAGACCAATTTCCAAAAATGCCTCATTTGACTTCAAATTTCTTCCTTTTTGCTTAATTTTTGCTATAAATGCCAAAATCAACATACCTGCAACAAAGCATGAAGATACCCTCCTATAAAGTGCAATATCACCAACAATGAGTATTAAATATATTTGAAAAAACAAACATATTTTTGGTGCATCACTCCCCAAATAAGTATAGAAACCTATGGTTGACTTTCTGGAGGTGGGATCATTTGCCCAATCAGCATTGACATATGTGAAGTTGTAGATCACCCATTGGAAGCTACAAGAAAAATTGTTGTGTGCTTTCAAGGTACTTAAGGAGGCAAGTAAGAAGCTGAAAGTGATGATCGGAAGGTGAATGCATATGCTAGAATAATTGATTTACAACAAATAAAATGTCTGGTCTGATGATGGTAACATATTAGAGTGAGCTGGTAAGCTAGCAAAAGAGTGTGGGATTGTGAAATGACTTGCTAGTTTTAGTAGTTGAGAGGAAGTGTAGGACTTAACGGTTTATAATCATAAATTACAATTGTTAGCAAGATTTGATATGGAGCCACTATCTTAGTACTTGTTTGAGTCCATAGTGAGCTTTTAAAAGTAGTCACACATACTTTAGGAGTTTTGGTTCAATGAAATGCAGAGGTTAACACATGTATAAAGTATTGGTGAGGTTGACATGTAAAAATGTGTTTAATACATCAAATTGAAGTAATCCCATTAATGATTTAAAGAGACCATCCAAAGTATATGGATCATAGATATCTTTGCTACCAAACTGTAGGTTTCATTATAGTTTATGCCAAGTTCTTGGTTGTAGCCTCGGGCAACAAATCATGCTTTATAATGGACTAATGCACCATCAAAATTGAGTTTGATTATGTAAGTCCAATGAGAACCAATAATTTGTGTTTCAGATGGAGTAGGGAAAAGTGTTCAGGTTTATTGTGTTTGAAGCACATGAAACTCCTCAATCATAACTTGATGCTGGAATAATTGATTTACAACAAATAAAATGTCTGGTCTGATGATGGTAAGATATTGGAGTGAGCTCGTAAGCTAGCAAAAGAGTGTGGGATTGTGAAATGAATTGCTAGTTTTAGTAGTTGAGAGGAAGTGCACTGCTTAACGGTTTATGATCATCAATTACAATGTTAGCAAGATTTGATATGGAGCCACTATCTTAGTACTTGTTTGAGTCCATAGAGAGCTTTTAAAAGTAGTTACACATACTTTAGGAGTTTTGGATCAATGAATTGCAGAGGTTGACACATGTATAAAGTACTGGTGAGGTTGACATGTAGAAATGTGTTTAATACATCAAATTGAATTACTCCCATTGATGATTTAAAGAGACCATCCAAAGTATATGGATTTTAGATATCTTTGCTACCAAACTGTAGGTTTCATTATATTTTATGCTAAGTTCTTGGTTGTAGCCTCGAGTAACTAATCATGCCTTATAATGGGCTAATGCGCCATCAAAATTTAGTTTGATTGTGTAAGTCCAATGAGAACCAATAATTTGTGTTTCAGATGGAGTAGGGAAAAGTGTTCAGGTTTATTGTGTTTGAAGCACATGAAACTCCTCAACCATAACTTGATGCCAATGGGCAATTTTGGTTGCTTGGGTATAACATGTGGGGTCTGATATGGTTTGAAGTTTGTGTGAAAGATTGAGATTTTGAAAGGGTTTGAGGTGACCTGTTTGCAAATGAGTGATCAAAGTGTGGGTTGTGGAGAGAGATGATGTATTTTGAGGAGATGAGATAAAAGGTTGTGAGGATGAAGTAAGTGTAGAAGTTATGGGTAGGTGAACTCATCAAATGATAATTTTCTTGGTGGAGGGGTTGTAGAACTTGCAGCCTTTGTGTATGGACGAATATCCTATGAATATGCAAGGAATAGATCTTAGTGTTAGTTTTTGAGGGGATTGTGGTAAAGTCCAGGGATAACACACACATCAAAAGACTTTGAGATGAGTATACAATAGAGAAATCTCATAAAGACGTTGATGTGGAGAAATTAGTTTTGCGACTTTGGCGGACATTCGATTAATGAGGTATGTAGCAGTGAGAAGTGCATCCACTCAAAAAATATAAGACAATTAATTAGATTCATGAGGAAGAGCTCGAGTTGTTTTAATTAGGTGTCTATATTTCTATTCAACTACTCCGTTTTGTCCACAAGTGTGTGGGCATGAATATCGGTGAATGATGCCATTGTTGCATACTAGGTTATTTAACTCACTACTATTGTACTCTCCACCACCATCTATTCTTAGAATTTTAACTTTGATCCTAAATTGGGTATGAAGCATTGTTATAAGATTTTGGATTTTAAGTATTATTTCAGATTTATTAGTTATGGGATATAACCAGCAATAAACGAGATGCATTATCAGCTATTAGTTTCATCTGCTTTTCTGCCACTAAACATTTTCGAGCCGATTATTCTAAAACACTTTTATATGATGTAAGATAATTTGCAAATTATATAAGCGACAGGTTTGTCAAAGAACGTGAAAACCGTAGCTTCTTTGCTTCGATATAGTGCATAGTATGGGATCAGGCAAAAAAATAATGATGGCAATAATGGACTAGCCTTCATTTACTATCCTCACAACCATTACTTCTCCACTGATCACTAACCCTAATATATTAAGCCAATCATCCGTTAACCGTCTTTTCTCACCTACAGTTTCAAGGCCTTGTATATATTGCCGACATATTAGCTTTCCCTGTTTGAAAGCTTCTGGACGAGTACTTGATGCCGGCAAGCACTGTTTTCTGCACTGTAAGAGAGCACGTCAATGGAGACATGGCTATACATGCTTGTTTTTCTAATCAGGATTTTATGGTATAGGTGAGAGCACTGCAAAGTGCTGCACTAAGTGTCTGAATCAAAGTAGGTGTTATTGTGCACTATTAATTAATAAAATTAAAAATCGCAATATTTGTTGCATGCAAGATTTCGTACGTACAGAAGTTAGAATAGTGATTAAATGGAGATGAAATAATGGCAGAGTCAAAAAATAGGAAATTTTAAATTTTTAAGGAAGTAATTGAAATATGTGTATTTCATAACCAATTTTATACTAAATAATTTTTTAATAATTCTATATTTTGTTTATTTTGTAGAAGAACAAATTTAATTAATATATAAATTTAACTAAGGCATTTACATACATACCACCCAATTCTTATATATTAACTTATCTAACACTTAAATCATACTTAATTTTTTTTTTATTTATATCATCAAATTCTTTTATATCACATCACAAATACCACCATTTTAACATGAGAAAGGGTAAATATAATTTTTCACACAATAAGGTGATATGTTGTAAAAGTTGAGGTTTAGGTGTTAGATTTGTAAATACATCAGAATTGAATGGTATATAAGTAAATCTTCCAGTTTTAATTGTCTGTATTTTATATTTATTTAATTTAAGTAATTATTATATATTTTTTACCTTTTTAAAATATAAGTTTTTGTATGTCAATACATGTGAATATTGAATTATTTTTAATAATAATTATGTCTTATATTATATCATATCAGCTTAAAATTTGGAGTTGAAAGTCAACTAAATTGATTATTATTGTTGAGTGCAAATCTGAACGGGAGACACGCATAAGGAATATAGCATGCCAGAAAAGAAGAGAGGGTAGAGAGCTGAAAAATGAACACTAAAATCGTGTAATATTTATTCATGAAATGAACCTCCTATTTATAGGAATGATGGTGTGCAATTACATTATGTACCATAGAGTAAATAGATACGGCGGGGTATTTTGGTCATCACATAAATATTGAGTCGGGAGCTTGAAATGGAACCTGACTAGATGGTGTCGGCAGTATGAGATGACTTAGTATTGGATGGGGCTGGGAGCCTGAAATGACTTTCGACTGGATGGGGCCGAGAGCCTAAAATGAATTTCAGTACCCTTGACGCTTCCTGCCCGGCTTTTATGGGCCGGGCGACCATATGCTGGAGTCTCAAGGGAATTGCTTGTAGCCCGACCTGGTTGGAGAAACATTGTTAATTTCGTCCGCGTGAGTCTTGTATTGGTGAACTTTAGGAGGGAGGTTCTGTCCGTCATGGGATTATCTTCCTCTCGGCCTGTAGGTGTCGACATGGATTGTCCTGGTGGGTCCTCTGGTGCCACATCATCTTATATGTCGGTCATCAAATTATTTGGAAATTTGTGCTGGCATATTTTTTATGTATATATTTATGCTCCTCAATTTCTTTGCTTCTTGGTAGTTACAATTAAATGCGCAACAATTGTCTATCTATGGATTTTCGTGCCAAGACCCTTATAAATAACGAAAGTGATAAGAGGAACTCATCTTTCACGCATTTCCATGGATTAATCTCTCATCTATCTCTTATGTTTCTTCAATTATCGAGGGTGGGCAGATCCCAAAATCAGTTAAGTTTAGTGAAGACGCTCGAGCGGTTGTGTTTCAGGTAGTAAAAATGAGGGCTAAATTTACTCTTAAGTGCGGACGACGCAATTAAACTGTAGCATCTGAGACAAAATTTCCAAACTGGCGGATGAAGTGGGATCGTCAGATTCATTCAACGGTTTCCCTACAGAAGGGTCTTCAGTGAGAGAGGGTGGTTTCCCATGAAAAAGCATTACATGATTGGAAAAATCTTCCAAGATGGTAAGAAGGCAAGACAATCGACTCTTCCCTTCATTCCTCCCATACTCATTGAGGGATAGGATCAAAGCCTGCCTTTGGGTTGACACCCACAAAGGCACATCATCCCTAACCCTTCCCTAGAGAATGCCACCAAATCTATCACCCTTCTTCAGCTGGTGGAACAAATGACTGAGGAAAGAGCCTACTCCTTAACCACTTAAGACATGAATAGATTATGGGCCTCTTTTAGGGCGAGGCGGTGAAGACTCCACCACTTGATGAACGTGCACTACTCAGGCCAGTCTAGCAGTGGACCTGGGGTCCATCGAAGGCTTTGGACGTTCTAGAGGACACACTCGGGGCTAATTTGACACGTACGACGGTTGATTTGGTAGAAGTGACCAGTGTGTTAGAGCCGCCTGACTCAATTGAGCTCTAGCTTCACTAGGCTGATGTTTTGTCAGCTCAAGATGTTGCTCCCCTTCAGCTCCTGGATGCATAGGTAGAAAAATTGGAGGAAGAATTAGTCGTGGTCTGACTCATGAAGTTGTTCAATAAGACCAACTAATATTGCGCCAGGCCGAGTTGTCAGCTGTCCGGGAGGAGTTTTTGACTCCCGAATGTACGTTGAAATTAATGGAGTTGACAAAGTTAGGATATGAGTACAAGTGATATACAAGCGGTTGTCCTAGTTGGGATATGTTTTGACTGAGGCCGCAACCAACAGTTTTGTGAAATTCCTACTTTCCACCTAAATTATTATAATCAGACAATGAAAGATGTAAATATTTGTTTTTGGATATATATATATATATATATATATATATATATATATATATATATATATATATATATATATAAAAGCCAAAGAGATCATATATTATTAAAATCTAGAAGAGTTTTTACATCTAACATGAGGGATATTAAGTAAATCCCCATGCACCAAAGAACTAAAAAAAGAAGTTGAAGAAATGTAAGAGCTACAAAAGATCTCCTTTAAAGAAGTAGGTTTTTTAGCTAAATAGTTTGCTGGTTGATTTCCCTCTCTATGAATATGACTCCAAATAACAATGAGTGAAGAGGCAATATTGAATATCATATTCACCCAAATTGGAAGATACCAAGGAGCAGCAGCTTTATGATGAAAAATTTGTACTAAAGGAAGAGAATCCAGTTCCATATGAACATAGCAATGCTTAGATAGAAGGGCAGTTTTTAACCCCAAGTAAACAACCAATGCTTCAGCTTCAATAGCAGTATGAACACTAACGGGTGCAGAAAAAAACCATAAACAGTGTCCCTTATAATTTCGGCACAAACCACCAATACTAGCAGCATAAATAATGTAGCTAACATCTGTATTAATTTTAAACCAAGGTTCTTTAGGCACTCTCTAGAGAATCAACTGAAAAGTTTTACCAGCTGAAATTTTCCTCGCAGAATGGACTAACTTCTGAATTTTGAACAAGTAAAATAAACAATTCTTAATGATATCTCTAGCAAAAGATAGTTTGTTATTATAAATGACATTATTTCTGGCCATCCATACAAACCAGAAAATAATAAATGGAATATAGAATTCTGCTGATGCTTTTCAATCCTGCCAGCAAGCTTCAATGTTAATCCACTGAAAAAACTTTGAATCATTCCCAATTGCATGAAGAACAGATTTTCAGACCTCTTGCACTATTTCACAATATAAGAAAAGATGATTAATGGATTCTTCATATGTATGAAACAAATGACATCTTGAAGGAACTCAAAGACCTTTTAATTTTAGAATATCATCAGTGGGTAAAAACTGTCTAAATAATTTCCAGTAGAAAAAAGACATAGAAGGCGAAATGAATTTATTACATACATGTCACCCCAATCATTTTTAGGCCAATTAAAACAAGCGCATTAAATGTATTTTGACAAGCTTTGATATTGGGAATTTTTAGAGATTAATCTGTCTTTCTTCAAATGATGAATAAGCATTGACAATATCTTAGATTGAGTCTCCTTATTAACAATTACACTAATTTTTGATGAATCCCACTTATAAGCATTCCAGCAGTCAGCCACCTTTTGAATATTAGAGTGCTGAATAAACTGATCCTTAAGAGAATCATTAAATAACCATTTATTAAACCAAAAATCAATTTGACCATTCCCTAATTCCCAAATAAAGAGATCCTCAGCTAGAACTCTTACTTTTAATAATTCTTTCCAATTCTTTAAATCACCAACTTTAAATTGAACTTGGTGTTGACCTCGCTTCTGTGAAAGGTCCCAATGATAGTTGATGAACTCTAATGACCAGGGTAAAAACTTAATAAGGCCTTTTTAATTTAATTTTAATGACATTCTTAAATGATTCAATCAGCAAAGACAAACGTTCATTTGATCAACTATTGACCTAACAGGTCAACCAATGACTTAAAAAGTCAACTTTGGTCAAACTGGTCAATTCTTGACCCAGTGACGAACCCTATTGACATAATAGGTCAACTTTTGACCTAAAAGTCAACTTTGGTCAAACTAGTAAATTCCTGACCTTGTGACCAACCCTATCGACCCAAAAGGTCAACCTATGACTCAAAAAGTCAACTTTGGTCAAAATGGTCAATCCTGACCCAATGACCAACTCTACTGACTCAACAGGTTAACCTTTGACCCAAAAAAGTTAACTTTGGTGAAGATGGTCAATTCCTGACCCAATGACCAATTATTGACCTAATAAGCCAACTTTTGATCAAGAAAACAACTTTGGATAAATTAATCAATTTTTGACTCAATGATCAACCATTGACTACCAAGCCAATCAAAACATTAAAATAGTCAAATATGACCTATTTAACCGCCTAAAGACATTACATGACCATTAAATACAACTTTGGTCAAACCTTTGACCTAGATAGGTCAAAATTGGTCAAAAATGGCTAATCCATACCCTTTTGATCACAAAGTTGACTTCAATAATAGACATTGACATAATCAACTTAATATTGATAAGTTACTAAAAATTAATTCAGAAATCACCACATTGACCTTTGGGTTCACCAAAACCCTAAATTTAGTCAACATAACCAATTTAGACCCCAAAATGACAAAATCATTAATTTTATGACCAAATCAACCATGATAAGATTGACAAAGTCACATTGAATATCTTTGAACTAGAATTGATCAACCCAAGTCAACTTGGGTCAACCTAGGTCAATACTGATTAACCCTAGTCAACACTCATCAAATTTGGTCAAAACACTCAATTTTGAACCAAAAATAATATAAATTAATCAAATAATTATTCCAAAATTATTTTGATTAAGTAATTGGCTATTAATATAATTTTCAAATATTTTAATTAATTAAATAATTACTTAAAATGAAAATATATTTAAAAGCCATGAAATAAGATAAAATTTTATTTTAAACCAAAAATAACATAAAATTAATCAAATAATTAATTTAAAATTATTTTGATTAATTAATTGATTAATAAAATATTTTCCAACATTTTCAATTAATGAAATAATTAATTAAAATGGAAATTAAATTAAAAAGGGCATAAAATGGAATTTTAACACATGACACCAATTATGACATAATAATTGGTTTTCAAAAATTCCAAACCCCTTTATGACATCATGGATGACTCAATATGAGCTAGACACAACCCATATGACCCATTCAATGACTCAACCCATTAATGACCCATGACATGCCATTTAACCATGGTTAAAAGGGCATGATGACACTTTAATCATGAGCGGAAGTGAGGTGTCATTTCATCATGAATCCTTAGAAGAATATTTGGTGAGTCATCAAACACCTCAAATTCCGTCCAATGAATAAAAATAAGCACTTAGATCATCCTTACATCATAGAATGATCTCATAAATACCAATTTTGGAAAATTAAAAGGCGGGGGGGGGTTTATGTGTCATGCTCCTACTTAATCCTATATGACATGTTGAAGGAAGGATATATTACCTTCTTTGAGTCATCACAAACCTCTCCCCCACTCAATAGAAAAATACCATCTCAATTTTGCCAAAGGATAAACCCATCATGAACATTTAAAAGTCATCATGACTAAAACATGAAAAGAGGAGAATATAAAGCTTATGTTTCATCCTTCCTTCAAGTTCATTAAATGAACTTGTGAACTCACTTAAGGGAGATGAATTCAGCAAGATTCACTAACCTTATCCACCTCATCAAGGAACAAATGGGGAAAAGCCAAGACATGAACCCAACATTAACCATAAGTGAACCTCCTATGGTTTAACCTTGAAAAATGAAATTCTCTTTATCACCTCAGCCTACAAATTGATCAAAAGCATTAAATGAAAAGTCAAGACCTCCCCTAGATAATCCATAGCCATCCAAAGCTCACCCACATCATCTCATGGCTATAAATAGGACTCACACCCGAGCCTAAGGAGGAGAAGACCAAAAAATAAGAGACCCCCAACCACTGCCCAAATCTTTAAATTTTCAACACCAAAAATGTTCCCTAGGACCTAAGCAGTTGATCCCCAATGAAACCAGGCTTTGAAACACACCAAATCCCCTAAATTTAGCCAACCCGAGAGCACCCAAATAAGCCAAAACAGGATAGTTTGGGAGTCAGAAATCAACGTCCTTAAATCTTTAAATTGGCAATCCCAAATCCATTTAGGGACAAAACGAAGGTAAGCCCAATCAAAATCAGGCATCCCATAGCCCCTAAGTCACTGATTGATCAAGCTCATTTAGGCCGAGCACCTCTTGAACAAAATCATATAGGGACCTAATTTAAACTCAAATTGACTTCCGGAGAAGCTCTCTAAGGTCAATACGAAGCTCCATAACCATTCAAATTGAGTTCAAATCAACTAAGGCCAAGGTGTGGATTTTCCTCTTTAATGGCGTTCGAGATTCACACTTTGTGAAAGAAATCATTTCTAAACCCCCACATATCTGTATGGATATGTTCGTCTGCTCAAGACGATTGTGTAGGAACAAATCTCACTCGATTTCATCAAGAATCAAGCGAGATATTGCTCCTAGACCATGGATGGTCTGCGGGATCAGGCGGGATGAAGACGAGGAACCTCAGCCGTCCATTCCCATGTTTTGGAAATGGATGATTGAGATTAAGTCCCAATGTCCCCACTGTTTGGGTTCCCATATTTTTCGACTGATCCGAGGACACGCGGCGCCCCCAAAATTTTTCTGATTGGTTAAAGGATTATTTAAATCAGAATAATCTTAATCCAATCAAAAATACATATCTTTGTATATAAAAATCACAAAAAAAAAAAACCTTTAAACTAAGGGTAATGAGGAGAACAATGTGGACTTAAAATTTTTAATTTTTGAATTATAATTTATTTTTAATTAATTAATTACTCGCTAGAGTAATTTAATTATTAAAAATTATGAGATTTTCACAGAATAATCCTCTTATCATAACATATATTCCCTGATTTTTCTAAGGACAGAAAAACTTTCTAGGATGATGGTTAATAATTTCTAAGCCACTTTCTAATTATTTCTAAAAATAATTATTAAAATTAGAAATTAAGAAAGATAAAATTGAAAAATGACTTGAAAATTTAGGGTAATAGACAATAACCCTAAGACAATGATTCTTAAGTCCTTAAACAATTTTAAATGATATTTCAAAATATAGGATTTAAAATCCATTATTAACTAAAAAATTTAAATCCTAAAAATAACCTTTTCATTACTTAGCTTGTTTTAATAATAGACTAAGTTTAAAATGAGTCTAACTCACAATAGACTCATGAGAAAATCTAGTTAAGTCTAAGATTACAAATTAGGCTTAAGCAATATCTTAATCAAATCCTTAATCAAGCTCAAAGACAAATTAAGCTTAATTAAATCAAACATAAAAAGAAATGAATAAATCTTAAATAATACCAATTTAATTAAGTTTAAAGACATATTAAACTTAGTTAACTTATTAAACCTTAATTGCATTAGGTTTAATATAAACTCTACTTAGGTTTAACCCACATTAAACCTAATTAATTAACTTAAACCTTACTTACATTAGGTTTAAGTAAACCCATAAACCCTAATTAGGTTTAACCCATATTAAATCTAATTAATCAACTTAAACCTTACTTACATTAGGTTTAAGTAGCCTTTAAACCCTAATTAGGTTTAAACCTCATTAAACCTAATTAATTAAGTTTAACCTTACTTACATTAGGTTTAAGTAAACCTATAAACTCTAATTAGGTTTAATCCATATTAAATCTAATTAATTAACTTAAACCTTACTTACATTAGATTTTAGTAACCTTTAAACCAATTGGACTTAACCCTAATTAAGTCCAAATAACTTATTAAACCTTACCCAAATTAGGTTTAACTACTCTAAAACTAATTGGACTTAACCCTAATTAAGTCCAATTAACTTATTAAACCTTAGCCAAATTAGGTTTAATTAACCCTAAACCAATTAGACTTAAACATATTTAAGTCTAATTATTCAATTAAACCTTACCCAGATTAGATTTAATTAACCCTAAACCAATTAGACTTAACCTTAATTAAGTCTAATTATACAATTAAACCTTACCCATATTAGGTTTAATTAACCGTAAATCAATTAGACATAATCCATATTAAGTCTAATTAATCAACTAAACCTTACCTAAATTAGGTTTAATTAACCTTAAACCAATTAGACTTAACCCTAATTTAGTCTAATTAATCAATTAAACCTTTCCTAAATTAGATTTAATTAATCTTAAACCGATTAGACTTAACCCTAATTAAGTCTAATTAATCAATTAAACTT
The DNA here is from genome assembly GCA_022702705.1 of Papilionanthe hookeriana x Papilionanthe teres. NCBI lineage: Eukaryota > Viridiplantae > Streptophyta > Magnoliopsida > Asparagales > Orchidaceae > Papilionanthe > Papilionanthe hookeriana x Papilionanthe teres. The sequence goes on along the minus strand of CM040434.1, from coordinate 79,371,790 downwards.
TACCCAAATTAGGTTTAGTTAACCTTAAACCAATTAGACTTAACCCTAATTAAGTCTAATTAATCAATTAAACCTTACAAAAAATAGGTTTAATTAATACTAAACCAATTAGACTTAACCCATATTAAGTCTAATTAATCAATTAAACTTACTTAAATTAGGTTTTATTAACCTTAAACCAATTAGACTTAACCCTAATTAAGTCTAATTAATCAATTAAACCTTGCCCAAATTAGATTTAATTAGTCTTAAACCTATTAGACTAAACCATAATTAAGTATATCACATTAGACTTAATTAAACTATTAAACCTTAACCAATTAAGGTTTAATCAATAATAAACCATAATTAAGTCTACCACATTAGACTTAATTAAACCATTAAACCTTAACCAACTAAGATTTAATCAATCCTAAACCATAATAAAGTCTATCACATTAGATTCAATTAAACCATTAAACCTTAACCAACTAAGGTTTAATCATTCTTAAACCATATTTAAGTCTATTAAATTAGATTTAATTAAACTATTAAACCTTAACCAACTATGGTTTAATCAAACCTAAACCTTATTTAAGTTCTAATTCATTAGGCTTAATAAAATTATTAAACCTTAATTAAATAAGGTTTAATCAAACTTATTAAGTCTAACTTATTAGGCTTAAGCCTTACTTAAATTAGGCATAAATAACTTTAAATTTCAGTTAAGTCTAATTTTAATTAGACCTAATTAAACCTTAACTTTTACCTAAATAAGACTTGAATGGTCTTTAGATTCTAATTAAGTCTAATCTAATTAGACTTAATTAAACTTTGAGTATTATTTAAATAATTTTAAACCTTAATTAAGTTTATTTTAACTATACTTAACTCAAACCTAGTTCAACCCAAATTGAACCAAAGTTAAATCAAATTTGAGTTCAACCCATATCGAACTTAAATCAACCTTAAGTTTAGGTTGAACCTAACTTGAACCTAACCTAAATCAAACCTAAATCAAACTTGAGTTCAATCCATATTAAACTTGAATCAACCATAAGTTCAGATTCAACCTAACTTGAATCTAACTTGATAGAATATCAAGTCTGACTTAAATCAAGTTCGACTCAAATTGAACTTGATTCAACATTAAATTCAATCTAAATTGAACTTATTTTTTATTTAAATCAAACTCAACTCAACAATCAAGTTCAACCCAAATCAAACTTGATTCAACATTAAGTTCATATCTAAATTGAACTTATTTTAACAAAAACATTAAGTTTGATTTAAATCAAACTCAACTCAACATCAAGTTTGACCCAAATCGAACTTGATTCAACATTAAGTTCAATCTAAATTGAACTTATTTTAACAAAAAATATTAAGTTTGATTTAAATAAAACATAACTCAACATCAAGTTCGATCCAAATCGAACTTGATTTAACATTAAGTTCAATCAAAATTGAACTTATTTTAACAAAAACATTAAGTTTGATTTAAATCAAACTCAACTCAACAATCAAGTTCGACCTAAATCGAACTTGATTCAATATTAAGTTCAATCTAAATTGAACTTATTTTAACAAAAGCATTAAGTTTGATTTAAATCAAACTCAACTCAACATTAAGTTAGACCCAAATCGAAATTAATTTAACATCAAGTTCAATCTAAATTGAACTTATTTTGACGAAAACATCAAGCTTGATTTAAATTAAATTTAGCTCAATATTAAGCTTAATCCAAATCAAACTTAGATTCAACCTAAATTAAGCTTTTTTCGACAAAAATAAGTTTGACAAATCTAACTTAATGTTAAGATCAACCTGAATAAATTGACTTAAATCGAACCTAAATAAAAAATTTTAACTTAAGCTCAAACGGATATGAACTTAAGTTAATTAAAGTTTAGATTCAATTTACATTGAATCTAATTCAACGTTATTAACTTAAGTTCAAAAAGACAAGAACTCAAGTTAATCTAATCCAATAGACATAATATTAAGATTAACTCACTTTCAATCCAAATTGAACCTAGGTTAAATTAAAACCACAGCAAACTAAAAAGAAATTTTGATTCAAACTACTTTAAAGACCAAATCAAAGATATTCAGATTCAAACGACATTGAATCTGATTATCAAATGACTTTATCTAAGTCTAATTCATACTAGACTTAACACTTCTTCTAGATTCAAATGACATTTTAAAATCTAACTTAGGTTAGATTTTGTAATTAGACTTAATAATAGATTCGAACAACACCAAATCTAAGATTCTAATGTCTAATTTATGACATTGAATCTAATTTTCGAAAATCATTAGATCTAAATCTTTAAATTCAAATAAAATTGAATCTAAATTTCTAGATCTAATCAAATCTAAAAAATGATTTCTTAAATATAATCAAACTTTTAGATTTAATTGAAAATAAATCTAAAAAACAAAACACATCAAATTTAAAACTTTAAGTTCAAAAGACATCAAACTTAAAGATTTTGACATGAAATGACATAAAAATCTTAACAAATTGTAAAGAACCTAAAATTTTTCAAACCTAAACTTGGAAAAAGACACAAAATTTTAAATGAAACCTTAATAAATAACATCACTGAATGCAACTTGAACCCCAGTGTTCTTAATCTAAAAAGATTTCTCAGACGACGCAATCTTAGTTGCTGACAGAATCTTCCGGTCCTGGTTTAAACACCTTTCAGACTGACCCACTTTTTATATGTTTGCAAATTATGTTAATAGCAACGGTACCAAAAACTTGATCCCGCTTTAATATATATATATTTGATTTTATGATGGAATGTATAATGTGGATTCTACGCAAGTATACGTATCGTATCAAGTAATACAGAGCTCTAGTGGAGTCCTGGTTATCGATCCCACAGGGAAGTTTTTTAACAGATTTGTATCAGCTAAAATTTAAAGGAATTACTTACTAATATAGTAAAAAAAATTTAGAATAATTAACTAAAGCAAACTAAAGTAAACTAATGCTTGAAATAAAGTTGCTTTAAATAATTCAGAAAAAGTATCCTTCTCCTTGTTTTTAGAAAATTAAGTGAATGATGAATCTAAATAGAATTTTTGAATTGTATTGTGATAAATAGGAGCATTCCTATTCTTTACCCTTTGGTCCGAGTGCAAAGAACATTGACTAATCCTATGTTTGATTACTGAATCTGCGGCTAGGTCGGGAGGATACTGGCTGCCACTTCAGAGCTCCCACGTTCCCCTCACCTGAGGGCTAACATCTACACTTCAGCTCTCAAACAATAGGACCAATTGAATATTTTAGTCTGTCACACTAAAATGTCCAATTCTACGTCCGATAAATAATATTTCCCTATTTATTTGCACCCTCCTTCCAAGGCTTTTGACTTCATGTTATTTTTACTATAGTTGATAATTCAACATATTTTAATAAAGCAATTGTCCAGATTGAAAGTAAATTAAGTTTAAAGTAAAAATTATCACAACTTATTTTAATATATTAGGTACTTCTATTTAATTTCATCATTTCGTATAATTTTCATAAACAAGGAGAAAGACTAAGAAAACTACTCAGAATGCATGGGAATAAAACAAAGCATGGATTTCATTTAAAGTTAACAACAATAAATAAAGATACTTATCTTAATTTCCTCCCCAAGCAGACTCCTTGAAGTTCCTTTGACTTTTTCTTCTAGTACAACACACTTCTAACTCACTAATTATACTCTAAAACTCTTAAATTAGCACACAAACACAAATAGACACCAAAAAGAGACACTAAGACTCTCTAAATAGACAATCCTAGACACTAGAATTCGGCCTCTATTTATAGAGGTAGGCAAAGGTCCAAGGGGTGCTTAAACACCTCTTCAAAAAGCATCTAGGTTCAATGTATTTTGCATTTTGAACTCCCTTAGGATATGTAACAGAACGATCAGTTAACAGAAGGGTTACTGAAGTAAGTGAAATTTCTCCCAATCCTAATCTCTTAAAAATTGATAGAGGCATTAGATTGATGCTTGCTCCTAAGTCACACAAAGCTTTTCCATAGAACTTTTCTCCAATAGCGCAGGGTATAGTGAAACTACCAGGATCTTTTAATTTTTCAGGAAATTTTTTCTGAATAATAGCACTACACTCTTCAATAAGTGCGACCATTTCATTATTGGTAAATTTTCTTTTTTTATTTAGAATATCTTTCATGAATTTTACATAGTTTGGCATCTGTTCTAAAGCTTCTACGAAAGGAATATTTATTGTTAATTTCTTCAGAATTTTAAGGAATTTAGCAAACTGTTTATCTTTTTTATGTTGAATTAGTCGTTGAGGAAATGGTGGTGGAGGTTTCTCAACAAAAATTTTCATTGGTATTAAAGGATTTTCTAAGTTTGGATCTTGTTGATTCTTTTCCTTTTCGATTTCCACTTCCTCTTTTTGACTTTCAAGTTCTTTCTGAATTCGAGGTTCTAATTCTTTTCCACTCCGTAATTTTATCGCTTTAATTTGTTTATTTCCCTTGTCTTTGGGATTTATTTCCACATTACTAGGAAATGTTCCAGGTATTCTATTATTAAGCGCGGTAGCGATATGTCCAAGTTGAGTTTCAATATTTTTAATATCTGTTCCTTGATTTTGTAATTGGTTTCCTTGTATTTGTAATTGATTTCCTTGAATTTGTAAATGTTGACCCATATTTAATATTAATTATTCTATAGATAATTTCTTATCTTTAAATTATTGGTTATTATTATTAAATCCAGGTGGATAATTAGGTTTATAATTAGAATTTCCTTGATTAGAGGGATTTCCTAATGGTTGTGTTATATTATTCATCCATGGTTGATTAGTTGTATTATTATTCCAATTAAAATTAGGATGATTTTTCCATCCATGATTATAATAATTTGCATAAGGATTATTGGGTCTGTTATTAATAGCATTTATAGTTTCATAATGAGATTGGGATTCTATAAGTTGTCAAGATGAATTTTCTTCTAATATAGTTGGAGAGTAATTCATTCCAAAATGATCTAATTTTTTAGATACAACAGCGATTTGCGAAGCTAACATAGATATTGCATCATTTTCATGAATACTAGCTATCTTTTTCGGATTCAATCTATCAGCAGGCCATTGAAAATTATTGGTAGCCATTTCTTCGATTAGTGCATAGGCTTCATCAAATGGTTTTGACATTAATGATCCTCCAGCAGCAGCATCGATGATTGATCTTAGAGATCCTACTAATCCATTATAGAAAGTTTGAATAATTAACCAATCTGGTAATGCATGATGTGGGCATTTCCTAAGAAGTTCTTTAAATCTCTCCCAAGCTTCATATATTGATTCTCCATCAAACTGACTAAAAGAAGTTATATCATTTCTAAGCTTAGCAGTTTTAGATGGTGGAAAATATTTGGATAGAAATTTTAGTGATAACTCTCCCCAAGTTTTAATAGATCCATGTGCTAACGAATTTAACCACATTTTAGCCTTATCCCTCAAAGAAAAGGAAAAAGTCTAAGTTTAATAGCATCGTTAGATACTCCTTCATATTTGAAAGTAGCACATAGTTCTAAAAAACTAGCAAGATGTAAATTAGGATCTTCGGTAGGTGAACCACTAAATTGATTGTTTTGTACCATTTGGATAATTGCAGGTTTAAGTTCAAATGAATTAGCAGCTACATCAGGGTTTTGAATAGTTAAATGAATTTCATCTAATGTAGGGTTGGCATAATCTCTTAATGGTCTCTGTTGATTGATATTTTCATTTTCGTGAATATTCGCTATTTGTGTTAAATTTATAATTTCTCTTTTTTGTTTTCTAATTCTTTTAATTGTACGCTCTAATTCTGAATCGTAAGGTAATAAATTTTCGTTTCCAAATTTTCACATACAATTTTATAAAATTTTTAAAATAGTCCGTTACTCTAGTAAATAATTTCTTTTACTTCCCCGGCAACGTCGCCAAAAACTTGACCCACTTTTTATATGTTTGCAAATTATATTAATAGCAATGGTACCAAAAACTTGATCCCACTTTAATATATATATATATATATATATATATTTGATTTTATGATGGAATGTATAATGTGGATTTTACGCAAGTATACGTATCGTATCAAGTAATACAGGGCTCTAGTGGAGTCCTGGTTATCGATCCCACAGGGAAGTTTTTTAACAGATTTGTATCAGCTAAAATTTAAAGGAATTACTTACTAATATAGTAAATGGAAATTTAGAATAATTAACTAAAGCAAACTAAAGTAAACTAATGCTTGAAATAAAGTTGCTTTAAATAATTCAGAAAAAGTATCATTCTCCTTGTTTTTAGAAAATTAAGTGAATGATGAATCTAAATAGAATTTTTGAATTGTATTGTGACAAATAGGAGCATTCCTACTCTTTACCCTTTGGTCCAGGTGCAAAGAACATTGACTAATCCTATGTTTGATTACTGAATCCGCGGCTAGGCTGGGAGGATACTCGTCTCGCCACTTCGTAGCTCCCACGTTCCCCTCACTCGAGGGCTAACATCTACAGTTCGGCTCTCGAAACAATAGGACCAAATTGAATATTTTAGTCTGTCACACTAAATTGTCCAATTCTACGTCCGATAAATAATATTTCCCTATTTATTTGCGCCCTCCTTCCAAGGCTTTTGACTTCCCTGAATATTAGATGTAATTTTTACTATAGTTGATAATTCAACATATTTTAACAAATCAATTAGCCAGATTGAAAGTAAATTAAGTTTTAAGTAAAAATTATCACAACTTATTTTAATATATTAGGTACTTCTATTTAATTTCATCATTTTGCATAATTTTCATAAACAAGGAGAAAGACTAAGAAAACTACTCATAATGCATGGGAATAAAACAAAGCATAGATTTAGTTTAAAGATAACAACAATAAATAAAGATTCTTATCTTAATTTCCTCCCCAAGCAGACTCCTTGAAGTTCCTTTGACTTTTTCTTTTAGTACAGCACACTTCTAAATCACTAATTATACTCTAAAACTTTTAAATTAGCACACAAACACGAATAGACACCAAAAAGAGACATTAAGACTTTCTAAATAGACACACCTAGACACTAGAATTCGGCCTTTATTTTTAGAGGTAGGCAAAGGTCCAAGGGGTGCTTAAACACCTCTTCAAAAAGCGTCCAGGTTCAATGTATTTTGCATTTTGAACTGTCTCGCCGTCGGCGGGAAACGACCTCGCCGTCAGCGGGGCTTCTAGAAGGTCTTCAAACCTCGCGATCTCGCTGTCGGCCGGCTCGGGCTCGCTGTCGGCGAGGTAGTTGTAATTCCTTCAGAATTTCTCCTCATGATCTCGCCGTCGGCGGGCTCGATCTCGCCGTCGGCGACTTAGTTCATTTTGCATGAATTTCTTCCTTTTTGATCCAAATTCGCTCCATTTCATGCTTTTTGCTTCCATCACTTATAAATCTTCGTTCCTGCAATAAAATAAAGAAAATACCTTTCTTTAAAGTGCAATTTCATCAAAAATAGATATGAATTTCTTATTATATTTTTCTGTGATCACAGACTAAGTAGATTAAGGCCCTTGATGACCCTGGGACGATGGAGCCAGTGATATTTTGATCCAGTTATCTAGAAATATATCTAAGGAAAATAAAAAGATTGAAGAAATAAAATTGACATTATTTCTTTCTGATACTATTTTCTTTTGCATGATGAAAATAAGTTACGTTTTAGATTTCCTTTGCATGTTATAGGGTGTGCTAACTTTGTTTTGTAGGACTACATTCCTAAAACGTGACGAAAGACAACAAAACAAAACAAAATCACAACGACTTCAAAACAACAACATTGACAAAACAAAACAAAATAAACAACATTAAAATGACAAAACTAAGACAAAATAAAACCAAAACTTTTAGGATAGCCATTAAACAAATAAACGACAAAACAAAAATGATAAACAAGTTGACATGACAACAAGATAAAATTGACATGACAAAATGACATTTAAGATTCATAGTGGATATATCTTTCCTTAAAACTTTGTAGAAAACAAGTAACATTAATCAGAAGTTTTCTTAGATAATTATAAATTGCCTAAGATGTAATTAACTATAGGAGCTTGCTCCTATAGAAGATTATAGAACTCATAATAGATATTATATCTAAAAATCTCTGGTTACCTAAAACTTCATTATCCTTATAAAGAACTTCTAGGATAGGGTATCCTAGAATATTCTCTTATAAGGATTATCGTTGACATTCCTTTTTCTAATGTTATCTATTTTATTAGCACTTATTTTCTTCAAATTTCTTATTATCCAAGGGTTCTTCTATAAGATCCAAAGAAATAAGAATTATTAAAGATTAGGGTAATATTATAGATAAACAGAGTGGCGACTCCAAATCAACATCGACACCCAAAAAATCTCCGACACAACGACGACACCGCCATCACATGGGTAGGATGAACACCTTGACAATACTTAACATGCATAAATTTGGACCAAAGAGAATTCTTCATTCTGAATTTTCCCCACTGTATGTAGTAGAAAATAAAACTTAAGTGTTGAAAGCTCTTAAAACCAAGACCAACACTTATAAAGGTTTACATAGTTTACCCCAATTAGTCCAGTGCATTTGCTTATTCTGTCCTTCCCATAAGAACTTACTGAAGATGACTGAAAGCAACTTTTGAGTGCTTTCTTAAGGTTAATTAATTATTATAAAGTGGAAATGTTGTCAATACACTTTTAAGAAGGGTAATTCTTCCACCATTTGACAGAAAAGAATTTGTCCAACATTAAACTTGAGAAGAAATCTTATCAACCATATCATCATAATGAGAGAGTTTCCTTCTACCTTTGATTAAAAGAAAATCTAAATACTTGAGGGGATAAGTGACTTCTTTAAAACCATTGAAGTCTGAAATTTAACTCTTTTTATGTAAATGGAACTTGCTAAAACTTGGCATTTAGTTTTATTAAAAGACATCCCAGAAATATCTTCAAATTCAGATAAAATATTCATCAAACACTTAAATGAGTTTTTACCACCATTGGAGAATACAATAACATCATCTACATAGGCTAAGTGGCTGATCATACAGTTAGATCTATGTTGATATTGGTATAAGGATGTAATTGCTGTGCATGATTCAACATTCTAGATGAATAATCAAAAACTAATATGAAGATATAAGGAGATAATGGATCACCTTGCTTTATTCCTCTCCCAACTTGAAAGAATCCAAGACTCTCTCCATTAAGAACACTGTAATAAATGTTTTGAAGCCATCTTAAAATTAAATGAGAAAAGTCAGTACTAAATCTTCTGATAGTTAGAATATCTATAATAAAACTCCAACTTATATAGTTAAATGCCTTAGAAAAATCCAATTTAAAGATAACATTGAAACCTCTACAAGGTTTATCAATATCGGCAAGCAATTCTTGAGCTAACAGAATATTATCAGTGATACAACTTCCCTTCACAAAAGCTGACTGATTATTAGAAATTAAACCATCTGGAAATGGTTGTAATCTGGTAACAATGTTTTTGCTAAGTATTTTTGAAAAGGTAGTAGTTAAGCTGATAGGTCTAAAGTCATGCCAGCAACTCTTCTTTCTATTTTTAGGAATAAGAACAATTGTTGTAGCAGCAAAATATTTTGGAAGATCAATGATATACCTAAAATATATAGTATTTTTATGCATATTTTTATACCTATTTTTTATGATATTACACTTTAGTGGAAGGAATTTTGTGTTTTTCTTGTAGGTATGATGAAAATAAGTGATTATGATGAAAGGAGCAAAATTGGATCAAATTTGGAGCAAAAAATAAAAAAAAATGAAAAATGTATCTTGGCGGCTAAGCGTCGCCTGGTCGGCGCTTAGCCGCCACAGTTAAAAATTAAATTTTCTTCATTTTTGGCGCCAATTCTAAGGGGTTTGGGGGTGACTTCCTTAACTTCCCATGGGTGGCAAATTTGAATGAAGGGATGCATCTTTTGGTGGATACGTTGAATCGGGACATGATTTGAAGAGACACTATGGAACCTTTTGGATTATTATTAAAATTACGTCATGTAATGAATGTGGGAGTTTTTTAGTGAGTCTAGTTTTTAAGAGTATTTTATAATTTTTAAAGTTTTCTTCTAGTTCGAAGAGTTTTTACTTTCAATTTTTTATTGTTTATAGTTTAGTTAGTTTAGTTTTAGAGGAGAAAGGGTTGGTGTGAAACTTTCTTTCCACCAATTTTTCTTTCATCCATTTATCTAGTTTTTATTGAAGTCTAAAGTTAGAGTTGGAGTCAACAGAGTTGGGCGCCAACCTCTGTAGTGTTATTATGTGGAAAGTCAAGTTTGAAAGGAACTTGCGGAGTTTTGCGGCTACTATATTTAGTTTTTCTTGTTGTGTTTTCTTTATGATTTTTATTTTCAAATCAATGTGTTCTTGTGTTTTCTCTATGAATTATGAGCAGTTTTCTTTATCTTTTTCTTTCTTAAATGAAGAAGTAATTAAATTATTTTGGATTGTTGTGGAATGCATAAGTGTTTAAAGTTGGAATAAGTTGTGAACATTTAATTCCATGAACTTAATTTACTTCTTAATTTGGCTAGTTAAGATGTTAAATTTATTGTGAGATTATGTAAGATCCAATGCGGTATTGTCTCAAATAACAAATGTTATAAATCACATGCAATTATATGGATGATAATTGTAGTCCATATAATTTAATGCTTAGGAGATATGTTTGGGGAGTAAAGTTAGAGGTCTTTAGAGTGACCGGCTAAAGCCCCCTAATTTGGTTTGATATTTTAAATTTTGTTATGAGAAGTTAGCTCCCCGGTGGAGGGAATCAAGGGAACTCTAGAGTTAGAGCTGGTATCTTCCCTGCCTAACCATGTTCAAGATTTTAAATTCCAAATTAACCAATGTTCTTTATAGAACCAAGTAAGGGTAAAGAATAAATTTGCTTCATTTATAACAACACATTTAAATACTTCCACAACAATACTTTCATAATTATTACTACTTTATAAGAGAAAAAAAAAGATATTTTATTTCCTAGTATTTTATACCGCATTTTATAAGTTCTGGAAATTTTCATTTCTTGCTTTGCTTTTATTAACAATACCAAAAACAAATTTCAAGCTTTTCAAATCAAAACATACTTTCAAATGTCATTAAAAAAAGTAGAAATATAATTTTCTTAATTCTTTAAAAAGTTTTTACATTTCCCTGTGGGTTTGATATCTCGGGGCTTAGTCAAAAAGTTCTATATTATTTGATAAATGATACGTATATTTACGTAGTATCCTATATTATAAAATCATAATTTTCATATCTAAATCATCATCACAAATATTCGGTGTGGAGTCAAGTTTTTGGTGCACATAAATTTATCGGTGATCAAGTTTTTGGCGCCGTTGCCGGGGAAATTAATTAAAACTGCATTTTTAAAGAAAATTAAGAAAAATTTAAATTTTTTACTTTTCTTTGTTTTTGTTAGTGTGTTGTATTTTGTTTTATTTTATTCTTGCATGCGTAGTTCATGTTCTAAGGGACTTGTGCCTTACGATTCCAAATTAGAAAAAACTATCAGAAAAATAAAAAAAATTAAAAATTCTGAAAAAGATAAAAATATTCAAGAAATGACAAATCATCAAAATCAAAATGTTGGCATCCATCAAGAATTCGGACCTTTAAGAGATTATGCTAACCCTACAGTGGATGAACTTCATGGTAGTATTCAACACCCTGTTGTAGCTGCTAATTCCTTAGAACTTAAACCTGCTATTATCCAAATGGTGTCTAATAATCAGTTTGGGGGAGCAAAAACTGAAGATCCTAATTTGCATCTTGCTAATTTTCAAGAGTTGTGTGCTACTTTTAAATATGATGGTGTTTCAGATGATGCTATTAGACTCAGACTTTTTTCCTTTCTCACTAAGGGATAAAGCTAAGATATGGTTAAATTCGTTAGCACCTGGATCTATCAGAACTTAGGGTAATTTAGCACAAAAATTCCATGCTAAATATTTTCCACCATCGAAGACTGTGAAGTTGAGAAATGATATTACATTTTTTTGTAAGTTTGAAGGTGAACTAAGATATGAAGCATGGGAAAGATTTAAAGATATCCTCAGGAAGTGTCCACATCATTCGATACCAGATTGGTTAATAATTCAAACCGTTCACAATGGATTAGTTGGATCTCTTAGATCAATTATCAATGCTGCTGCTGGTGGATCATTGATGTCTAAACAGTTTCCTGATGCTTATGCTTTAATTGAAGAAATGGCTACTAATAATTTTTAATGGCCTTCTGAAAGGTTAAATCCTAAAAAGGTAGCCAGTGTTCATGACAATGATGCTTTTGCAATGTTAGCAAATCAAGTTGCTGCAATTTCAAGAAAGATAGACCAATTTGGGATGAATTTTTCTCAGCCAAATTCCATGATTGAAGAAAATTCATTAGGCTAAATGGTTGATTCTTATTCTTCACCAGAAACTTTGAATGCAATAAGTAAGCCTAATAACCCATATTCCAATTATTATAACCCAAGTTGGAAGAATCATCCAAACTTTAACTGGAATACCAATAATCAGGGTGGTATTAATCAACAATGGGGGAGCCACCAAGTAAACCCATTGGGGAACTGAAACAACCAAGGAAATAATAATTATAGATTAACCTATTCTCCAGGTTTTAACAATGCTTTACAATTAAAGGAGAAGAAGTTGTCTATTGAAGAAGTGGAGTCACATATGGGAAATCAATTGCAAATTCAAGAAGCAACCATCGGAAATATTGAAAATCAATTGGGGCAAATTGAAAATTCATTAAGTAATAGATCCCAAAGGATGCTTCCAAGTAATACTGAAGTGAATCCAAGAGATAAAATGTAAAAGCAATTCAACTGAGAAGTGGAAGAGAGTTGAAAGGTAGAGTTCAGAAAGAAACTGAAGTAGAGAAAGAAGAGATTGAAGAACCAAAAGAGGACGCTCTGAAAGGTTTAGAAATACAAATTTCTCCACCTAAGGTTGATTTGGAAAAGCCATCACCTCCATTTCCATAGAGACTTCGTTAACAAAAGTTGGATAAGCAATTTTCAAAATTCTTGGAGATATTTAAGAAGCTTACCATTCATATTCCATTTGCTGAAGCCTTAGAACAATGTCGAGCTATGTGAAATTTATGAAGGATATTCTCAACAAAAAGAGGAAGTTTAAAGATAATGAGACAGTTGCACTTAGAAGAGTGCAGTGCAATAATTCAGAAGGAGCTTCCTGAAAAGCTTAAAGATCTTAGTAGTTTCATAATTTCATGTGCAATCAGAGATAAATTCTATGGAAAAGCATTATGTGATTTAGGTGCAAGCATTTACCTTTTGCCTCTATCAATATTTAAAAGACTGGGATTAGAAGAAATAACCACAGCCACTGTAACTCTGTAATTAGTAGATCGTTCGATCACATATCCAAAAGGAGTTATAGAAGATGTTTTGGTTAAAGTGGATCAATTTATATTTCCTGTTGATTTTATTGTGCTTGATATGGAGGAAGATAAAGAGATACCCATCATTTTGGAAAGATTTTTCCTAGCCACAGGTAGAGTAATGATAGATGTGCAAAAAGGAGAATTAACGATGAGGGTTAATGATCAAACTGTTACATTCAATAATTTGAAATCGATGAAATATCCTGTAATAGGTAAAGATGATGAATGCTTTAGGATGGATGTTATTAGATATTTGAGTGAAAGTTATTTCAAGTCAAATTATGAAGAAAAACCTGAAAGAGAAGAATTGGAACATAAGCAAGAAGTGGAGTTACATCATTCTGAAGATTTTCAAGAGGAAGAATTAAATTATGTTCATAAAAATTTTGAATTGTTAGATATGACTGAAAAAGATGAATCTTATGGTCTATCAATTGAAAAACCTCCTCAACTTGAGTTAAAAATGCGTCTTGATCATTTAAAGTATGTTTTTCTGGGTGAATCCTCAACCTTGCCTGTTATAATTTCATCTCAATTGACTGAAAAAGAAAAAGAGAATTTGCTTGAAATTTTGAAGAAGTATAAGAAAGCCTTTGGATGGAAAATTGCTGATATTAAAGAAATCAGTCCTTCAATTTGTATGCACAGAATTCTTATGAAAGATAATTGTAAACCTCGGGCTGATCCCCAAAGGAGATTAAATTCTATCATGAAAGATGTTGTTAAGAAAGAAATTTTGAAGTGGTTGGATGCTGGAATTATCTACCCTATTTCAGATAGTGCATGGATTAGTCCTATTCACTGTGTTCCTAAGAAAGGAGGAGTAATTGTGAATGTTTATGAAAAGAATGAAATGATTCCAACAAGACAAGTAACAGGATGGTGAATATGCATTGATTATAGATAATTAAATCTTTCCACTAGGAAAGATCATTTTCCACTCCCATTTCTGTATCAGATGTTGGATAGACTGGCTGGGCTTTAATACTTTTGTTTTATGGATGGATATACTGGTTACCACCAAATTCAAATTGCTCCTGAGGATTAAGAGAAAACTACGTTTACCAGTCCTTATGCTACGTTTGCTTTTAGAAGAATGCCCTTTGGTTTATGTAATAGCCCTGCTACATTTCAAAGATGTATGATGGCTATTTTCTGTGATTTAATTGAAAAAGGGATTGAAGTTTTTATGGATGATTTTTTAGTGTTTGGAATTTCATTTGAATCATGTTTAGAACATTTGTCTAAAGTTCTAAAACGCTGCGAAGAAACTAATTTAGTCCTTAACTGGGAAAAATGCCAATTTATGGTAGCAGGAGGAATTGTATTGGGACATTGAATTTCAGAAAAAGGTTTGAAGGCAGATCCTGTAAAAATTTAAATTATCTCTAATTTACCTTGCCCAACTAATGTAAGGGGAATTAGAAGTTTTCTGGGACATGCTGGATTCTACAGGTGTTACATCAAATACTTTTCAAAGATTACAAAACCTTTATGCCGATTATTAGAAAAGGATGCAATTTTTTATTTTGATGATGACTGCCTAAAAGCTTTTGAAACATTAAAAGAAAAATTAATCACTGCACCTGTTATAATTTCACCAAATTGGGAAAAAGCTTTTGAATTAATGTGTGATGCTAGTGATTATGCTATTGGTGCTGTTTTGGGTCAGAAATATGATAAAACTTTCAAAGTTATTTATTATGCTAGTAAAACTCTTAATGAAAGTCAAATTAATTATACCACTAACGAGAAAGAGTTATTAGCTATAGTATTTGCCTTTGATAAATTTTGATCATATTTAATTGGAACTAAATATGTGGTGCATACTGATCATTCTGCTATCAAATATTTAATGAAGAAGAAGGACGTGAAGCCGAGATTGATTAGATGGATTCTTATTTTACAAGAATTTGATTTTGAGATAGTAGATTTGATGGGTTCCGATAATCAAATTGCTGATCATTTGTCCAGGCTTGAAAATGAAAGATCTCTCTATGATGCTGAAGAAATTAATGAAATTTTTCCTGATGAAAAATTATTCACTGTTAATGAGTGCCGTGTTCCGTGGTATGCCGGCATAGTAAACTTTATTGTCAGTAATATTATACCCTAAAGTTTGACATACTAGGAAAAGAAGAAATTTTTGTATGATGCTAAGACTTATTTTTAGGATGACCCATTTTTATATAAACAAGGAAAAGATCTTATAATTCGAAGATGTATACCCTTGGAAGAGACTTATAAAATTATTCAAAAATCTCATGATTCTGATTATGGGGAACATTTTGGAGTTGAAAGAACTACATGTAAAATCTTACAATCTGGATTTTATTGGCCTACAATTTTTAAGGATGTGAATGCTTATATTAAAATTTGTGATAGATGTCAGCGTGTAGGCAATATTTCTAGAAGAAATGAGATGCCCCTCAATTATATGTTGGAATTTGAAATATTTGATATTTGGGGATTAGATTTCATGGGTCCAATTACACCATCTTTCTGAAATGTTTATATTTTGATAAAAGTAGATCACGTTTCCAAATGGATTGAAGCTATTGATTTACATTGATGTGATGCTCAAAGTGTTGCAAAGTTTTTAAGAAATAATATATTTTGCAGATTTGGAATTCCAAGAGTAATCATAACAGATAGGGGAATTCATTTTAAAAATATGATTATTGAGAAGTTAGTAAAGAAATATCATATAAATCATCGCATTGCTACTGCTTACCATCCTTAGACAAGTGGTTTGGTTGAATTATCCAATTGTGAAATTAAAAGAATATTGGAAAAGACTGTTAATCCAAACAGAAAGGATTGGTCAATCAAACTGGATTATGCTTTGTGGGCCTATAGGACTGCCTACAAAACCCCTATAGGAATGTCCCCATATAGGCTAATTTTTTGAAAATCTTGTCATTTGCCTATTGAACTTGAGCATAAAGCATATTGGGAGTTCAATTATAATTTGAAAGATGCTGCTGAGAAGAGATTATTGCAATTAAATGAGCTTGAAGAGATAATGAATGAATCTTATGAAAATGCTAAGATTTATAAGGAAAAGATGAAGTTATGGCATGATCAGAAGATTCTTACTAAAAATCTTGTACCAGGAGAGAAAGTTTTGCTGTATATTGCCAAATTAAGAATTTTTTATGGAAAACTTAAGTCCAGGTGGATGGGTCTATTTATTGTGATAAAAGTTTATTCCTATGGAGCTGTGGATATTCAAGATCCTAAGACTGGAAAAAAATTTAAAGTTAACGTTCATAGACTTAAACCTTATTTTTAAGTCGATTAACTTAAATCTGATGAAAATCTGATGTTGGGTCACTCAGAATGTGTTCTGGATATGTCAGGCTGAAGAGGTTAATTCAAGCTCTTTGCAGGAGGCAACCCATAGTTATCGGTGTGTTTTGCTTTATGTTTGCTTTGTGTGCTTTGTTTGGTTTGTTTTTATGTTTTGGTAGTAGTATTTTAGATTTTTTATGTTATAGTAGTGTTTATTTGACCTTATTTTATGACTTAGAGGAGTCAGAATGAAATTTTGGACATTTGGTAGACCTGTGCTAAATTGAGCACTGGCGGCTAAGCGCGGCCTAGTTGGCGCTTAGGCATCGGAGTTATGAAACATGTGATAAATGAGGTTCTAGAAGCCTAGATCATGGGGAAGTGGTTTTGGAAGTTATTTTGGAGTTTATAAACATTAAAGGGCGGGTTTATGCACTTCTAAAGTCTATAAAAGGCTCTGAATTAAAAGAAACACTTGCCCCAAGCACTATTTTCATTCATGAGTCTTAAGAAGAGTGTTTTTAGTGCATCATGTCTTCTTGGGTGAATGAGATCAAGAAGAAAGAGGAGTCTGACAAGAGTAAGTTTATTAGTGATAATGCTAAAGAATTATTCAATGGATTTCTTGCCGTTAGTATTCAGGGAATTGCAGAAAAGATTGCAATGATCGAAGCCTGAGTGACTTCAATCGAGGCAAAGATCATTGAAACTAACGCACATTTGGAGCATATGGGATGGTAACTCAAGATGAAATTCAATCATACAAGTCACGTGGAAGAAGCGAATAAGGCGATGTTCCTGAAGAACAATTGGCTAGAAGAAGAAGATGTAAGAGTGTTCAATCATCGCCCATTCTATTAGATTTATATTCCAGAAAGGTCAAATGGAAATAATAGTGGTTTTGGATATATTCCACCTATTGGAGAGTGGAATTAAAATTTGGTTTTATCTTTTGGTTTGTTTTGAGTATTTTATGTTTATGTGTTTGATGTTTTAAAGTGTTTAATGTTTTATGTTTGTGATGTGTTACACTTTAATGTGTGATTGTTACACCTTAGTGATGTAAACTTATCATTATGCTTATTGACTCCGTTTGTATTTAGGGAATTTTGTCCAAAGTGTTTGGATAGAAATTTTTAGTTTGTATTAAGTGTGGTTTGATTTTAATGAATATAAGTTTGTGTTTGTGTGAAATTTGATTGGAATTGATGGATATTAAAGTTTGAAATTGGAGTATTAGAGATTATTGAGTAAGAGACAATTATTTTAAGATGATTAAGGGTGAATAACTAAATGGTTTAGTGCATTTTCTTTATTGTGAAAATCTTAGCACTGGCGGCTAAGCGCCACATTGCCAGCGTTTAAGCGCCAGATTTCGCGGTTAAGTGCTGAAGGCCTTGCGCTTAGGCGTCGGTTCGCGAAAATTGGTTTTCAGCAGTTAAAACCTGAAAATCACCATTTTTAACTTACCTGTCGTCTTCAAACTCTAACTTTTGAGAAAAGGAGCCTAGGGCATGAACATTTTGGATCGTTTGAAGGCCGATTTCAACAAAAAATGTTAGATTTGGATTTCTTATGGTAAGACCACTACTCCTAAGTAAAAATTTTTTATTTTCACCATGTATTTTGACTACATTTTGGAAAATCCTAAAATCTCTATTCATGGTGAAAATTTAAAGAAAAGGATGATAAATTTCTTGGATTTAGTGGAAATTACTTTTGGAAGTTAATTTAGCAAGTTTAGTTTAATTTTGGAATTTATGTTGAATTTTTCGTGAATTTTTAGAAATGGCTCCAAAGTCAGAGCGCTCGAGAGAAAAGACAGGATTTGATTCTGACAAGTTTGTTAGTGCAAGGGCTGAGGAATGATACGTTGACGCACTGCATTCCCATAAATTGATTCTTGAATGTGTGTTTAGTAAGCCAGGAGAGGTTATTGAGGAGATGCTTACCAAAAGGAATTGGGAAAATTATTGCAACTTCTCTGCTGTTGCTGTTGTTTCTGTGGTTTGAGAGTTTTATGCAAACTTACCTACAATAGTAGAAAATTTGGTGATAGTGAGAAGGCAAGAAGTGCATTTTACATCTGCGGTAATCAATGTCTTTTTTCGAATGCCTCCTGATATGTTTTGTTTTTATTCGAACTATCATCTTACTGAGGGAGAGTTAGATGAGATTATGGCATTTTTGACTGACGGAAGAGGATTATGGAAGATCACAAATGATAGAAGAGTAAATTTTCAAAACTCTAAGAAAATGCCATTTCTAAAGCATGGCTTTATTTTATCTCATCTATGTTGTTGCCTTCAAGCCATACTAGTGAAGTTACAAGGGAGAGAACTATTCTGAACTATTGCATTCAACAAGAGAAGCCTATAGATATTAGAGCAATCATTTATGATTACATTTTCAATTGCACCAGATCTACCACTACTACAGGTATGGGATTTCCTTCCTTGATCCATTCATTATGTGAACGATCTAGAGTGAAATTTGAAACTTGGGAAGAGGTCCTTCAGCCTTCAAAACCAATTAACAGTGTAAAAGTTGGAGCCTACACTGTACATTCAGAGTTTGGCTGGAGAGGAGGATTTGGTAGGGCTTCTACTACTTCTGCTATTTATACTTCCCGTGCTACTACTTCGAGAGCTCATCATCTAGAGATTCACAGACTGGTTTGTTAAAAAAGATTTTGAAGAAGGTGAGTCTTACTCGTGAGCATATTAGAGACATGGATGGTAAAATGGATAATATGGAAAGATATATTGTAAAACATGATGAATATGAGGAGAATTATCAGCATTATTTGGATAGATTGATCAGAGGTGATATGAGTGCTGAGATGCCCCCTCATCCATTCTACATACCTTATGTGTCATCCAGAGATTGGAACGAGCAAGATGATGATGATGATGAGGATGATTAGTTGATTTTTTTTATGTGTTATTGAGTATTTATTGATGAGTTGATGTATGTTATATCTTGTGTTTTATTTTGATATTTTGTTTGTGGTGTGAACTCTGGTAATATGCTGATTATAGTTAGACTTTTTTTGCATATTCAGATGTATCTATGTTGGATTGATATTCTATATGTTGTTTTGTGATATTAGTGTAGTAGTAAATGTTTTAATGTATATGTTATGTTAGAGTTTTTATAGTTGTCGGCATGATTTTAGGTTGTATTTTGTATTTTGAAAAGGGGTCGCCTACAGAAATTGTCTGCGATTTAAATTTTAAATTTAATTTAAATATATATATAATTTAGAAAGTAGTATTTGATTTTAAAAATAATTTTAAGTTTGAAAATTTTAAGATATGAAATCAAACCGATCTCACAACCCAAATAGTTTATATAAACGAGCACCGCATCACAAACCGTGTATCTATCCCTAAGAATAGACACACTGCTTGATGATGGGGCTCGATTAAATAAACTAGAAGATTTGTGACATCCGTTTGGTTTGCGAACCAATTTTATAAGCTGACAAGTTCCCCTGCTTAATACAAAGAACTTAAGCAGGGTTTATATTACCTGGGTTCTTAAAGTCCCCTATAAGGGCAAGCCCCTATAGTTAATTACATCCTAAGTGACGGGAATCACTTAAGAAAACTCTCGATAATGATTAGTGGTTTTTCTCTCAAGAATTTCAAAGTTTAAGGTTTCAAAGGATTGAATTTTGGAATTTCAATAGGGAATGGATCAAATTTGGAACAGTTCATTTCAGGAGTTCAAAGGAAGAAAAGTAGGAGAAGCTGAGGATCCAAGAAGAATCTTGGCAACATCCCAAACTATCCTATTGTTTGGCTTAGATTTAAGAATTTTATTTGATGTTGCAATCTTGTCAATTTTAATTGATTAGGATTTATATTTGTATGACATGATAATACAATTAACCTGGAAGATATGAGGGTTTATGTCGTACCGAACGACTACCTCGGAGTCCTAAGATCGGTTAGGGATTAATTTACATGACATGATCATGCAAATGCCTAACGAAGAGTTGAGGATTTATGTTGCACTTAGCAAACTACCTCGAAATCCTATGGCTTTGTTGTTTAAAACTAAGAAAGGTTTGCTGAAGTAGATCCGAGTTTTGCTGATGACGGTGGCTGTGCTGCCCACCATGCTCCAAGCTCCTTGTTGTTGCAGAGGTTTAGTTTTAGAAGTCATAAATCAGGAGATGAGAGAAGAGTTTTGGTTTAGAGAAAATCTTAAAATCCAAGTGTTTTTAATATTTTAATTAAAACAAATCTTAAAATTGTTTAAACAGAACCGATTAAGATCCCACGGTTCCGTCATCCCGACACTCGTTATTTTCATCGAATTCACTTAGTCCGGATGAATTTGCTAAACTCAACTGAATGAGTTCCACACTTTCATTTAGACCGTGGGAAATCCCGTTAGCAACGCGTGGGTTACATCATCCGAGGTATTCCCGATCATTCAACGAGACGTTTTAATTTAGTTGCAATTATAGTTATGTTGTTCTGTTTGTGATTAAATTTTGAGTTGTTTTATATTTCGGAATGTTGTGGCGGTGAATTTTATCTTGTAATGACTTTTAATTTAGTTTTGGTTTCAGTTTAGGGACTATCCTAAAGGTTTTGGTTTTCATGCAACAGTCTTATTTAACATGCAAGAAAAAGTAAAGTACGGTGCATGTAAGTAAATTGCAATAAAGTAAATTGCAATAAAATAAAAGCGTACCTGGAGGGTCTTCCCGTCATCCCAAGCTGCAATTAAAACACATGTTAGAGCATTTAAACATTTCAACAGATACCTAGGTAAAGCTAAGGGAAGGGTTTTGGTTGTCTGCCAAATTCCTAATCCTATAACTAATCATCTCCTATGACGTCTAGGTTCTTGGTTTGATTTAAGGATGATTTTCTTCATCAAAGAACAATTAAATTCAATTGCTCTTATAAAATATCCTGTCATATTGAGGAAGTGCTTAGGACGAGTTCTAAACATCTTTTCAATACTTCTGGGATTATTTTGAGTCCAAGTAAATTTAGTTGCACATATGAATTAATCATCCAGGAGTTTAGTTAAACTTTGTCTCTTGCTCAGTGAACTTGGGTATTTGATTACCTGAGGAATGAAGTGTGATTTCACTTAATACTCTATTTAAGATTTATAATAATTAAAGCCTTTAAGGGCAAGTTGGTTTGTCGAGAATTTTAATCATTCTTAATTTAAAATTTGAGTTAATGATTTAAAGTATTTAATTTAATTATGGGGTTTTAATTAATAATTTTAAGTTTGGAATAGTGTTCAAAATTATTTTAGATTTAATTTAAATCTTTACATTTTCAATTATCTTAGTATTTCAAATTGATGTTGATGTTTTATATTTACTTAGATAGGAAGAGGTATTGAATTTATTGGTATGTTTTGATTTAACTCTTAATGATTTCACTTAGGTTTGTTGTTAAATGATTTTAATTTAATTTAATTCATTTTAATTTGATTTAATTTAATTTAATTTAATTTTAATTTAGTTTAATTTTAATTTCAATATTTTAAATTTAATTTAATTTAATTTTAGTTTTAATATTTTAAATTTAATTTAATTTAATTTTTGTTTTAATTTTTTTTTAAATTATCATTTTAATTTATTAATTAAGAATTAAATATTGTTAAAGTGACTTATTTAGGGATTTTTCAAATTAAAGAATAAATATCCTCTTAATAATATCCGTATTTTAATAATCCAAATTTTAAATATATTCTTCCCAAAATTTAAATTATTTAATTAATTAGAGTTTCATTTTGATATCTTCAAAGTGTTTAATGGGTTTCTACCCCTTAAATTCCCTAAGTTTCAATCATCCAAGAGAAAGTTAAAATCAAATATTTTACCCCCCCCATTTTGATTAAACCTAAAGTTTTAATTAAGGGTTAAAATTTTTAATTACCTTTATGCCCTTTTAAGCTTATTTATTTCATAACTCACTAAATTGAGCTCAAGTGAATTTGAAATTTTTATGTCACCTCACTCACATGTCAATTAAGACATTAGAGGAGAAAATGTGATTTTTCTGAATTTAATTTATTTATATAATTATTTTTAGTAGAAAATAGGGGTTTTCAAAGAAAATTCAACAACATAATTAAGGAAAGGTTTCTCTCCTTAAGAAAATTATGGGATGTTCCTAAAGACCAGAGGACCACTTGGACCAATTTTTGCAATTTTTTGAATTATATTTTATTTATTATAATTATTTTGAATTATAGAGTATTAATTAATTTTAAGATAAAATAAAAGTTGAAAAATAGATTTTATATTTTTCTTAAATTCCTCTGACCTCAAGGACTCCAGAGAAACAAATTTTATAATTTTTTGATTTTTCTTTGATTTATTAGAATTATTTTAGTGAAGAGGTTGAAAATTCATTTTTTAATATGAAAAATTACATTAAACCTATAAAATTTAATATCTTATCCTAGGGACTTAGGAAAAATATTTGGTTTGTTCCTAAATGATTAGGAGTCAAAATGTAATATTTTTATGATTTTTTAATTATTAAATCATTAAAATATTGTGAAAAATCAACATTTTAGAAAATTCCAATTTTAATTTTCTGAACTCCCCTGATATCAGGTAAGCTCCAAAACCATTTTTGTGAATTTTTGAAAAGTATTTTTGGAGTTATGACTTTTTAAAGTTCTATTTTACTTATGAGGCTTAATCAATCCATTTGGTGGGGTTAATCAAGTCCAATTGATTTCAAAATTTTATGTAAGGTTTCTCTGACCCTAAAGAGTAATGGAGAATTGTTTTCAAGTCAATTTGATTTGTGGTTAACCCTAATTAATTCAAATTCAATTTTAGGGGTTTAGGCTAATTAAGGTTATTATGAATGAATTAACACTAACCATAATTATCTTAGGGTCCTCTGGTCCTAAGAAACTTCACCAAATTTTCCTATAATTTATTGAGCAACATGCTAATTATTGGAATTAAAATACCTAAAATAGTGACATGAACTTAAAAAATAAATAACTCTTCACAGAGATGGCCTCTAACCTTGAAAAATTCAGGGATTGTTCCCAAGATCAGAGGCTTCAAAAGCCCTATGGTCTCATGCCATGGTGAATTATCTATGCAAATGGAGAATCAAAACATTGAAAGTAGTAAATAAATTATTAAAAATAAAATACTCATCCAATTAACTTGATTACTTTTCTACATTATTCTCCTCTGTTCATTGAGCAAGAGGGTATTTTTATTTTATTTTTGTGATTTTTCTATGCAAAGATATGAATTTTTAAAGTTTAGGGCATTTAAATAATTCAAAAATACCCTAATTTCCTACTTATCCACACAGCAGCACGTCAACCTCGGCAGCTCCGAAAGCCCACGCGTAGTGCTGTGATTCGGGGTCGCCATCTAACTCAACTCTCCAAGGGCCCGCGGTTCACATACCATTGCGCTGTCTGGCTCGATCTTGACCGTCCGCTCGATACGCGCGCGATCCAACGGCTCCTGGTCATCGTCTACGACTGGTGTGCACCCGTGACCGTCCACACTCAAACCCTAATATCTCTCTCGATTCTCAATGGATTTTGGAGTTCTTATGCTCTATCGATTCGTCTTGAAGAGACGAACACATCCATATGGTTCATAGGCTATAAAATTAACCCAAAAAAAATGGAGAATTACTGGACGCTCAGGAGGAAGAATGAGTTTATACCTTTTCTCAGAGAAGGGAAGCTTCGATCGGAGAGTTGTGTCACCTTCGATTGAGTCCAAGCAAGCTCCAGATGAAGTCTCTGGCTCTGGGAAATTGTCTAACTATGAAAGTGACCAAGGCCGATCACAAAGCTTGGAGGCTGGAAGCAATGGCTGGCTCGGTGAGGGGGCTTTTGCTGGGGAACTTCTCCTCTTGGTCTGGTGAAGTTGTAGGGTCAATCAATTTGAAGATTGGCTCACTGTGGTGAAGTGCCCTATTTTTTGGGTGGATTTTAATTTCAAAAATTGAGCTCACAGAGAAGGTTTTAGGGCTGGATTTCAGTGGGGATCAAGTTCTCTATGTATGGAGAGGGTTCTGGAGTGATTTTGGCAGAGTTTTGGTAAGGTTTGGTTCAACACCCTCTTTGGCCGAGAGATGGTGGTGTTTAAATAGAGGTGGCTAGAGGGCTTCCCAGGGGGGTTTAATGGCTTGGATCCACTGTTCAAGGCAATGGAAGAACAACTGCAATGGTCATTGGGCATGGGACAGCTCAGCAAGTTCATATTGAATTTTTGATTCAAATTAAGCCTCTCGGCCTGGTGTTTTCCAGCGGCTGTGGTGGCTGGCCGGCCAGGCATGGGTCACCCTCAGGGTGAGGGAGGTCAGTGCTTGAGTTCGGTGCCAACAATTGGCTTTGGACATGTGTAAAGGAGTTGGATTAAAATAGCATGGTGAGATGTTCATTTTGGGTTCAAATGGGTCAACCCATGGTTTTGGGCTTGGTGCACCACCCAAGGCCTGGATTTAGGCTGAAAAGGTTCATTTGGGTCAACCAAGAGGAAATGGTATAGTCTCCATCAAGGATTAGGTGGCTAACTTGGTTTAGTGTGTATCATGGATGGGGTTAAAAAGGCTTAAGGAAGGCTTAAGAAAGGGGCTCCTCCATTTGCCTTTTATGGGATGGTCACATGTCAAACTTCTCATGGCTTTACATGGGGCTTAAGGATGGCTTCATGGCTTCATTTGGGCTTGGGGATGGCTTAGTCAATTTCATTGGAATGGATTTTAGGAATTTTGGCATTTTGATGGGAATTTGGATAAAGCCTAATTTGGAATGATTTAATCATAGGTTTCAAAGTTTAGGGAATGATTTTATCAAGTGGATGATGAGAAGGAATTGTCATGTGGGCTTTGGATGAATTTCTGGGCTTTTGGGTTTGGTGGAAGTGGGCTTTTTAAAAGGCTTTATGGAAGTGGGCTTTTAGATTTTAAAATGGGCTTTTGGATGAAAGTTTTGTGAAGGACCATGCCAAATAAATGTTGGGTTTAGTTTAGGGATGTGTCATAAGTGATTTGGAACAAATTTGAGGTGATTTTGAATTGAATTGGGTTTAATGTGGGTCTTTTAGTAAAGGGGCCAAAGTGGGTCAAATTGGGCTAACTTGGTTTAAGGTTAGGCTAAAGTTGGATTTGATGTAAAATTAATGTTGAGAAATGTTTATGGGAGTATCACAAAGAGTTTTCAACTTTGGTTGGGCTTTGATTTTGGGATTTGGGCCCATTTGGGTTTGGTTTGGGCTTAGGTCAATTTAAGGGATTTTGGTTTTGGGTTAGGTTTGGGTGGAGTTTAGGTTCAAATTTTGGGCAACTCAAGTTAGTGTTTTGTTTATGGGGGTGTTAGGAAGTCTTTAGAAAATATTTGGGGTCAATTGGAGTTGAATTGGGTTGGTTTGGGCTAGGTTTAGGTCATGGGCCAAAATTGGGCATTAGGCTTCAAATTGAAATTGGGCTCAAATTTCAATAGAATTGGAATTTGATTTGGTCTAAATTGATATTGGGAATATGAAATTGAAGTTTAGAATTGAATTAGACCAGAATTGAGGTTAATTGGGGTGGTTTGGTTTGACATTGGGTACACTTGGGTTAAAAATGGGTCAAATTGGGGTTTTGGTAAAAGAGGGGTAAATTGGAAAAATTGGCCCATGGTTTAGTTGAACAAAATGAAATTAGCAATATTTGGGATTTTGTGGAATTTTCTGGAAATTTTCTGAATATTTGGATTTTGGGGCAAAAGGGTATTTTGGTAATTTTGGGGGTTTTAGGGGTATTTTTGGAAATTTTGATAATTTTGGCCAAAGATGGTCAATTTGAATGGTGGGAAGTGTTTAATATTGATTTTGAGGGACCTTGGGTAATTTAGGTAATTTTGCAAATTTTGAATCATTTCAAGAGTATTTGGTAGGTTTAGTGGGTCCGGGGCCCCGGGGGTCAAAAAATGAAATTTTGGAAAAATGAAGATTGATTGAATGTGAGTAGAATGGAATCATTTTGGTCAAGCCATAAAGCCATATCAAGCCCATAAGAGCCATGAGAGGACTCATTTGAGGCATTCACTATGTTGTTCCTAACCCTCTTAGCCAGGGGCTTAGGGGTTAAGGACCATCCATATGAATTACCTACATGAGTCAGGAAGTCAAGTTGGGTGAGAGTGTGGTTTTAGGACTTGGGATGTGTGTGAGAGTGTAGTGTATGTGCAAGTCAACCCTCACCAGACCAGGCCACCCAGGGTATTCCTAAGGCCAAAAAGGTCCTATAGGGAACTCATCCTTTAAACCTCCACATAGATTTCAACCCTCTAGGTGATTAGGGGTCTACAATCAAGCTTGTGGGGTTTGTAGAGAGTTAAGAGGTAATTTGAATTTCTAAAGGGTGGGTTCCATTTCTAGATTAGTAAAAAAAAAGCCTAAGGCTAGATCCTAAGTACTAAAGAGAGAAGCAAAAGACCTCATAAAAAATGAGGTCAACAAATGGACCCCCAATAGGTGTGGTGTGCTAACCAAGCACACCGCACGTATTGGCGTTGACCGAAGAGATCAACAAAACCAACACAGATTTCTAAGTGACAAACTTAGGACGAAGTAGAAGAATTTTCGCTGGGGAGTATCAGGTATATTTCCAAGACTGGAGATTCCTGAACTGTCGCTGGGGAATGGAAAAGGAGGTGAGCTCCAAATCACAAGATCTGGGGAATTCAGTTTACTTTTAAATTTTAAGTTTCAATGTGTGAGTTTAGATTTTTATTGAAGTTTAATTTGAAATCGATTTAAGGAAATTTTGAATTTGAAATTTGGATTTGAAATGAGAATTGAAACCTGGGTTTCAACCTCGAGATTGCAAAGAGAATTGGAATTTAGGTACCAGCCTCGGAGTGAGAATTAGAGTTTAAGTATCGACGAAAAAAGGATGAGAATCAGAATTTAGGTACTAATCTCGAGAGAGTGAGATTTGAAATTTAAGTATCAAACCTGAAAGAGAATCGAAATTTAGGTATCAACCTTGGATGAGAGTCGGAATATAGGTACCGACCTCGAAGGAAGAGAACTGGAATTTAGGAACCAGTCTCAGAATTTAGAATTGAAATTTAGGTATCAATTCGAAAGTGAAACCAAATTTAGGTATCGATCTCGAATGAGAGTCGGAATTTAGGTACCGACCTCGAAGGAAGAGAACTGGAATTTAGGTACCAGTCTCGGAATTTAGTAAGAAATGGAAACTGGTTCCAACCTCGAAGATTTATTTGTATGAAGAGGGACCCAGTCTCATGCCATCAGAACCAAATCGAACAAAGTTCGTGGCTCCGTGTCAATAGAATTAGTCGATCCTCTAAGACACAGAAGAAAGAGAATTGAAAGGAGCTGGTAAGTGTACCAAGCTGAAAAGACTTGACTTAGCAATAAGTCGAGGAAAATATTCAAATTTCAAAAGAGTTTCAAACAGATTTCAATTGAGGAAAGAACTGAAAGGTTTGAATCAGAGGATTCAGATCGGAATTCAATTTGAGATTTAGATTCGTTTTGTTTGTCCATTAATGATCCCATTTTATTTTATTTTTTTTTGTTGTTTATTTAGTGTTCATGTGAATTTGAAGTTCATTTTAATATTCAGATTTTTAGGAAAAATTCTTATTTATTTTCTTTTCTTTTCTGTTCTTCGTCAAAGTTCATTTAACTTTAATGGCGTTTCCCAGTCAATTTGCACAAAAAGAGGTGAAGGAAAACTATGACGTAGTCGTTTTCATTCCAAATTGCTGAAAATACATCATACAACTGGATCTGATCATGATGACATTTTCCTCAGAAATCATATGTCTCATACAATCCATGTAAATCCAAAACGGACTGTATAAACTTCTTGTTGATCCATCCAAAAGTGTCTGTCAAAAATCCATGTCAAAATAGTAAGAAACATAGGCAATAACATCACCTTCCAAGCCAACCTTGGCAGGAATGCCGCATGGATGTGCATTGGAGGTGTGCTATTTCTCATGTAACTTACAGCTCGTAGGACCGGAGATTCTCCAATTCTGGATCTGGCTGAAAGTGGTAAGGCATTTTTCTGTCGTCCATTCTTCTAAAAGTAATTGAGATCCGCTCCAAAGGCACTCCTAGAATGCAATGCTTCACAACGACTGCTCCGTTTCCTTTTAACACCAGGATGGAACCTACCGGTAGTGGTATCTCTACCGGCCCTCAGAACTCACTGGAGCATGCAATCCGGAGGTTAGATCAGAACATGATGTTGCACTAGTTGACGAATGACACTGTGCAGAAGGGACTAACAAAGTCATGATGGTCTATATGTGGAGGTATGCTGTCTCCTTCTTTGTAGATGTTAATAATGCAACTGTTGGGTATGCAATCTGCAAGCAATACCCTCCATGTTATCATCCTTTTCACCATTCTCTTAATGATTCTAGGCATTGGATCCACCTCACTACGACGAAGTATCCCTGGTGGATTTCCTTTTCTGTCTGTGGCAAAATTGTAGCAACATCCGCATTGGATTGTAACTCTTCCCTTTCCTGGCATCCATCTTCGGGGTTCTGAATATGTCTTTTCTCTCAGGCGGCCAGCTTGACCCATTTTCTGCAATTCAAGGATGCAATCTACAATTTGTTGTTGCTCATAATATGAGAAAACATCTGTATGCAGCTCGAGGCCTTCCAAGATGTTGACCCTCTTGTTTCCAATTCTTTCAAAGTATTCAAAGGTTTTCCTCTCGACTAGTTGCATTTTCTCCAGCTCGTATTCCGGGATTATCTGAAGTCCTCGGTGTCTAGTAACATACTGTGGGATGTATGGATCAACCCCAGCACGTTCTTCTGCATGTCTCGGCTCCTTGGGGATAGTCTCCGTAGGGACATCCTCCGGGGTTGCTTTCGCAACAAGACTCTTCGGATCCGATACATCTGCTCGGCGTCGAGGTACTGACTCTATTTCTGCTTTTCTTGGTATTTCTTTTATCTGTTCCGACTTTCTTGGAGTTGACTTTCTTCTTTCTGGTTCCTGACGAACTGGTCTCCTTGGAGCATTTGCACTTACGGTATCCACTGTCTGTTTATGTTGATCTTATGCTAACTTGGTCAACATTCTGCGAATGCGACGATTCTTATTTCTTCGCTGGGTAGCAGTGAGAGTAGCTCTCCTTACCCCTTAAATTTCTGCCGGCGCGGCGCTGACAAGCCTACCCTCTGTTGTGGCAACCATGGACTTAACTTTCTTATCTTCTCTGGTTGCATGCACGGCGTTTGCTTTTCTTTTCTTGTTGCTGAGTTGGTGGCTCGGGCTACCCATTTTCATCACTGTCTGGCTGTGAAGTTCTTCTCGATCAACTAGGATCTAATCATTTTCTTCATATTGTAAGCTGGCTGGTGTGAAGTCTGAGTCAATCTCTATCACTGCTCCATCCCTCACCCTCTTTTCATCAAGTGCTAGACTCACGCCATTTCTAAAGTTTAGAACCAACCGCCCGTTCGACATTTCCCTGCGAAAAAAATAAGGAAAGGATCAGGGGCTGTACTAAGAACAAGAACAATAAGAAAAACACTTAAAAATTCTTATTCACTTCTTTTAAATTTAAAGGAAGTAGGAAGAGATGAGAAAATACCAGGAATGAACGGATTTAAAATGAAAGATTTGACATTTTATTATTATGATTTCTCATGTTTTCTTTTTAATGTTTTCTTTTTAACATTTTTGTTGATGAGGTTTTTTTTATCATCCATTTTATTTTGTTTTGGGTTCAGACCCAGTCATAAGTAATTACTGTGCCTGTGCTTTTAGGAATGAGGATTCATCCTTCGAAACATCAGGTTGCGTAATACTTCTTTAAATACCGTCCATTGATTGGAAGCATGGGTCGTTCTCCACGACAATTCACAAGCTGGTAGGAACCTCCTGAGTAAACTGTCTCGACCACGAACGATCCTTCCCATGTTGGTTCAAATTTACCACCTATATTGCGATGTGCAAGAATAGGTCTTCTGAGAACTAGAACCAAGTCACCGAATTTGAAAGTCCTGGGACGAACCAATTTATCATGGGTCTGGATCATCTTGGCCTGATACAGTTCCAAATTCTGCTGTGCTGAAAGTCTTTTCCCTTCCAGGCTTTCCAATTCTTCCAGTCGTAGTCTGGCATTTTCTTCTGTAGTGATCTTTTCTGCAACTGTAATTTGAAGTGAAGGAAGCTGAACTTCCAGGGGCAAGACGACCTCAGACCCGTAGACTAAGGCGTAAGGTGTAGACTGGGTGGGCATTCTGAAAGTCGTCCTATAGGCCCATAAGGCTTCTAACAACTTCTCGTTCCAATTTCTCTTGTCGTCGTCCAAAGTTTTCTTTAAAATTTGAACGAGAGTTTTTTTAAAAGCCTCAACCAAGCCGTTTGCTCTTGGGTAGTAGATCGTTGAGTATCTCCAATTGATTCCATGTCTTCTGACAAAATTGTTGATCTTTGTACTTCTGAATGCAGACCCATTATCTGAAATGATCCTGCGCGGTACCCCAAAATGGTAGACGACTTGGTTCTTGAAAAACTGTAGCACGTGGTGTGCCTTCACTTCTCTGAGTGGTATAGCTTCTGCCCATTTAGAAAAGTAATCTGTAGCTGTAGCTGCAAGAATGAAGCGATGTCTTCTTGAAGAAGGCGGTTCTATCGGACCCACTATATCTGTGCCCCAACACTCAAATGGCCACGATGCGATTGTCGGATGTAGCACATTTGGAGGTTGGTGTAGAACCACTCCGTGCACTCGGCATCGGTGACAACTTTTGGGAACTTTCATACAGTCGGTCATCATTGAGGGCCAGTAGTACCCTAGTCTTTTAATCTTCATTTTCATTTTCGGACCCGACTGATGAGCGCCACAAAGTCCCGAATGTACTTCTTTAACGATTTCAAGAGCCTCGGACCCGCTCGAGCATCTTAGCCACATCTGATCAAAAGACCTTCTGTATAATGTATTGTTTATTAATGCGTAAGACGAGTTCTTTTCTTGATTTGATGGGCTAACGACTTATCATCGTGTAGATTTCCGTCCGCAAGTAGTCTATTAGTGGCTGCCGCCAATCTTCTGTATTTTCTGTCACTGCTGCAATTATTTCTTCCGCTCTTTCTGATTTGTGTATTGTATCCATGTCGAGCTGTGATAGGACCTGTCGTCCTTGAACTGACACTTCAACTGACTCATCCTGCAAGCAGGCAAATTCCTTTGCAAGGCGGGCTAGCGCATCGGCGAGAGCATTTTCTTTTCTAGGAATCTTGTAGATTGTTACGTTTGGAATTTGCTCCAACAGTTTCATGGCATACTGAAAGTACCGCTCAAGTCTTGGCTTTAAAATTTTGTACTGTCCGGCGACCTGTTGAATGATCAACTGAGAATCTCCGTAGATGTTGATGTCCGTTATTCCCATCTGAATGGTTAATTCCAATCCGGTTATAAGGGCTTTGTATTCTGCCTCGTTGTTTGTACACGGTTCTGTTAAGTGGTAGGAGTATTTTAACATCCCACACTCCAGTGTTATAATGATTAGTCCAATTCCTGCCTTACCGGGCACTATCGTTTGCGATTCATTGTTCTTCTGTGCTGAGGACGTACCGTCGAAGTATAGTTCCCAACGCTGATCATCGGGGTCTTCTAGACTCATTATCTGCTTGTCTGGCAGGTCGTCGTTGAGAGGCGATTCTGCCGATAAAGGGTGTGCTGCGAGGAAGTCTGCTAGGACTTGCCCCTTTACGACACGAAGAGGAACGAAAGTTATGTCAAATTGTAGTAGAATCATCAACCACCTGGCAAGTCTGCCAGAAAGCATCGGTCGGGTCATCAAGTATTGCAACGGATTAACTCTCAAAATAAGGTTGACCTTATGAGAAAGCATGTAATGCCTGAGCTTCTGTGCAGCGAAGATCAGGGCCAAGCAGTGCTTCTCAATTGGAGGATACTTTACTTCCGTCGGAATTAGACGACGGCTTAAGTAGTCAAGAGCATTTTCTTTTCCCTCGTCATTGACCTGGGCTAGCAGGGCTCCGAGAGAATCATCTAAAGCAGCGATATAAAGTATCAACGGTCTACCTGAGACTGGGGCTGCTAAGATAGGAGGTGTCAGTAAATATTGCTTAACGTCCTTGAAAGCCCGCTGGCATTTCTCATCCCAAACGAATTTGGCGTCCTTTTTAACTAATGCCGAGAAGGGCTGACTCCTTCCTGACAAGTTCGAGATAAAGCGTCGAAGATATGCCAACTTCCCTTGAATGGACCGTAGTTGTTTCAAAGTTTTAGGAGGAGGCATTTCTAAAATAGCTTTAATCTTTTTCGGATCGATTTCAATCCCGCGATATCGGACAAAAAATTGATCTATAAAAAAATACCTATTTCTTTATGTCTTAATTCTTATTAATTTCTAAGGATATTATACTTTAATGAAAGGTATTTTTTGTGTTTTTGGATGTAGGTAATGTAAAAAGGTCTAAGAAGGAAAAAGGAGCAAAAAGGAGCAAAAATGGAGCAAAATACCAAAAGTATAAAAAAATATGGCCTGGCGCCTAGGCGCTAGAAACTGGCACCTAAGCGCCAGACTCGATACGAAAACTGTCAAGTTTTTGACAACGTTTGATCAGTTATTTTGACGGAGTGAGCATTTATTGGACATTCTAGAAGGCTGGCAGTTGTTCCTTGATAATAGGACATGTGATACATTGCATTTGGACGCTCCAAAACGGTTTTAATCGCAAAGAGGTGAGAGCCAAAGTGAAGAGGTGCAAAGAACTGGACGCGGTGTCCGGCGCCTAGGCGCCAGACCGACCTTCTAGAAGATGCATTGAATGTGGACATGTTTTGAAGAGGTGCCTCAAGGCAACTCTTGAAGTTTATAAATAGAGGTCCATTTCTTGAGAAAACTTGCCCCTCCCATAGTACCCCTTTCTCTTATCTACTTTAGGATCTCTCATCCTTAGAGAGAGAATTAGAGAGAGAAATTTAGGGCCACTTTTGTTTAGTTTAGTGAGTTTATTTTCAAGTTATTGCATCTGGAGTTCATTACACAGTGGACTCAGTAAGAATCAGAAGATCTGTAGAAGAAATATTTGAGAGAAGTATATTTTTACATTTGATTCAAAGTTTAATTATCATGTTTTGTTATTTATTTTCAATGTGTTCTGAGTAGTTAGTTACTTTCTTACTTCAATTATGATGAGATAGATAAGATAATATAAAGATTCGATGGAGAATTAAAATTCAAAATATTTTCAAAACATTGTGATGAAATTAATACCTGATCTTACTTTACTTTTTAAATTGGTCGTTTGAATTGTTAAAACCTGTTGAAGAGTTTAGAAAACCTTGAAGGAAAAGAACTCTTAACTTGTAAATGTCACATGAATTCTTGGGTAGTCGAAGGCCATGTGTGGGCTATTCATGGTGAAGTGCAAATAAATAGGAGGATAATATTTAAAGGGCGTAGAATTGATAAGTTTTTAGAGTGACAGACTAAATTTTTATAATTTGATTTATAGACTAGGAAAGGGTCACTAGTAGGGTCGACCATAGCCACCCTTGGACATCTAGAAGTGTGAGCTTAGATTAACCCATTCTACTAACAATACATCTGGACCTGTTCTGTAAATTAGTCAATGTTCTTTGCACCAGGATCAAAGGGTAAAGAATATGAATGCTTCTATTTGGCACAATACCATAAATTAAATTTTCCAACGAATATTAAATTATCTTAAAAATCTTAGATTAATTGAAGGAAAGAAAGTTGTTTATTTTATATAGAGTTCATAAAATCATTTTCTTATTATTGTTTTCTTTAATTGCATCTAGTAAATTAATAGTAATTTATAATCAAAATAAAAATATTTTTACTATTTTGTTTCGCTTTCACTTTATAGAAAATTTATTTCTATAAATCTTCCCCGTGGGATCGATACTCGGGGTCTTTGTTTAAAAACCCTATATTACTTGAAACGATACGTATACTTGCGTAGTACCCCTAGTGTGTAAAAATATTACTAAATTATATAATATTAATTTTATACACTAGCCGCTATTTATAAATCGAGTCAAAGCTTTTTGGCTATCTTGGAAGCAAACATTACTGCGTTAAGCGCGGCGGTCGGGTCAAGTTTTTGGCGCCGTTGTCGGGAAAGAAATCAAAGGAAGAAAGAAATATAATAGTTAAATTTTATAATTATTGCTTGTTTTATGCGAAGATTTGGTTCTGAAGGATTAATACCTTTAGATTCTGAATTGGAAAGAACAATTAGAAAAATTAAAAGGGAAAACAAATTCAAAAATTTCAAGAAATGGCTACTTTACAAAATCCAATTGAACTTAATGATCAAAATGTTTATAAACCATTATGGGATTATGCTAACCCTACAGTTGATGAACTTCATAGTAGTATTCAAATACCCACTCGTAGATGCTAATTCTTTTGAACTTAAACCGTCTATTATTCAAATGGTGCAAAACAATCAATTTGGTGGATCACCAAATGAGGATCCAAATTTACATCTTGTTAGTTTTTTAGAACTTTGTGCTACCTTTAAATATAACAATGTTTCTGATGATGCTATTAGACTTAGACTCTTTCATTCTTCTTTAAGAGATAAAACAAAGATGTGGTTAAACTCATTAGCGATCGGTTCTATTAAAACATGGGCCGAAATGGCACAAAAATTCCTTGCTAAATATTTTCCTCCTTCTAAAACTCGCTAAATTAAGAAATGATATTACTTCGTTTAGTCAATTTGACTGGGAGACAATATATGAAACTTGGGAAAGATTTAAAGAACTATTAAGAAAATGTCCTCATCGTGCTTTACCCGATTGGTTGATTATTCAAACATTTTATAATAGATTAATTGGATCTTTAAAATCAATTATTGATGCTGCTGCTGGAGGTTCTTTAATGTCTAAATCATTTCAAGAAGCTTACACTTTAATTGAAGAAATGGCTAATAACAATTTTCAATGGCCTTCCAAAAGGATTAACCCTAAAAAGATGGCCAATATTCAAGATAATGAAGCCTTTTCTATCTTAGCTTCACAAGTTGCAGCAATTTCTAAGATATTAGATAATTTTGCAAATAATATTTTGCATAATAACTTTGCTAATATTGAAGATCCTCAAACTATTGAAACTTTACAAGCTATTGCAAGTAAAAATAATCCTTATTCAAATTATTATAATCCTGGGTGGAAAAATCATCCTAATTTTAACTGGAATAATTCACAACAACAATGGGGTAATAATCAATCTCATCCCACTGGAAATTGGAATAATCAAGTTAATTCAAATTATAAACCTCCTGGATTTAATAATCAACAGAAAAAGTTATCAATAGAAGAATTAATTATGCAAATGAACAATCAATTACAAAATCAAAATACGGCTATTCGTAATATTGAAAATCAAATGGGACAAATTGCTACTTTAATTAATAACAGACCTGTAGGAACACTTCCTAGTAATGTTGAAATCAATCCAAAGGAAACTGGAAATGAACATGAACAAGTTAAAGCTGTGCAACTTAGAACGGGAAAGGAATTAAAAGAAAGATTGCAGAATGAAATTGAAAAAGAGATTGAGGTTGAAGAGATTGAAAAACCTAAAGAAACTCTCTCTCCTAATCAAGATCAGACTGTTATACCTGTTAATGTGGATGTTAAAAAACCACCACCACCTTTTCCTCAAAGACTTAAACAGCAGAAACTTGATCATCAATTTTCTAAGTTCTTTGAACTTTTTAAGAAACTTACTATTAACATACCTTTTGCTAAAGCTTTGGAACAGATGCCAACTTACCCAAAATTTATGAAGGATATTTTAAGCAAAAAACGAAAATTTGAAGCTTTTGAAACTGTTGCATTAAGTGAAGAATGCAGTGCAATAATTTAAAAGAAATTACCTGAAAAACTTAAGGATCCTGGAAGTTTCACTATACCTCGTGCTATTGGAGAAAAATTTTGCGGAAAAGCTTTATGTGATTTAGGAGCAAGTATTAACCTCATGCCATTTTCTATCTTTCGAAGATCGGATTTAGGAGATATTACTCTCACCACTCGTAACTCTTCGATTAGCTGATAGATCTATCACTTATCCTAAAGGAGTTATAGAGGATGTCCTTGTTAAAGTGGATAAATTTATCTTCCCCGTAGATTTCATAGTACTTGATATGGAAGAAGATAAAGAGATACCTATTATTTTAGGAAGACCTTTTCTAGCTACCGGACGAGCTATGATTGATGTGCAAAAAGAAGAATTAACCATGATAGTCAATGATCAAGAAATTAAATTCAATGTTCTTAAATCAATGAAGTACCCTGATAAAGAGAAATGTTATCGAATGGATATAATTGATTATTTAATTGAAAAACATTATCAAGAAAAATGTAAAGTTATTTCTGAAGAAAAATTTGAATTTTTAACTGATGAAGATGAAATAGTAGAAGAAGAAGAGACTCATTTTATTAAAGATAATTGGGAAACTTTAGACATAACTCGAATGATATACTTTTACCCTCAATTAAAAAAGCACTCGAACCGGAATAAAAAATGTTACCTTCCCATTTAAAATATGCTTTTCTTGGAAATTCGTTAACTTTACTCGTTATTATTTCTTCTGAACTGAGTAAAGATCAAGAAGAAAAATTACTAGGTGTGTTAAAGAATTATAAGAAAGCTTTTGGTTGGACTATTGCTGATATAAAAGGAATAAGCCCTTCCATTTGCATGCATAGAATTTTAATGGAAGAAAATTTTAAACCTACTATAGAATCGCAAAGAAGATTAAATCCTATTATGAAAGAGGTTGTTAAAAAGAAATTATTTCGGATAGTCAATGGGTAAGTCCTATTCATTGTGTTCCGAAAAAAGGAGGTGTAACTGTTATTTTTAATGATAAAAATGAACTTATTCCTACAAGACAAGTTACTGGATGGCGAATTTGTATTGACTATAGGAAACTAAATAAAGCCACTAGAAAGGATCATTTTCCTTTACCTTTCTTGGATCAAATGCTCGATAAATTAGCTGGACACTCATATTTCGTTTTCTGGATGGATATTCTGGTTATCATCAATTACTTATTGCTTCAGAGGACCAAGAAAAGACAACATTTACAAGTCCTTATGGAACATTTGCTTTTAGAAGAATGCCTTTTGGTTTATGTAATGCACCTGCAACTTTTCAAAGATTTATGATGCCAATATTTTGTGATTTGATTGACAAAGGAATTGAAATATTCATGGACGATTTTTCAGTCTTTGGAACTTCTTTTGAATCTTGTTTGGAAAACATAGCCAAAGTTCTGAAAAGATGCGAAGAAATAAATTTAGTTCTTAATTGGGAAAAATGTCAATTCATGGTCACGTAAGGCATTGTACATGGACACAAAGTATCACGGAAAGGGATGGAAGTAGATCAAGCAAAAGTGAAAATTATTACTGAATTGCAACCACCTACTATTGTTACTGATGTGAGAAGTTTTCTAGGTCATGCTGGATTTTATAGAAGATATATAAAGGATTTTTCTAAAATTGCTAAACCTCTTTGTCATTTATTAGAAAAAGATGCACAATTTGAATTTAATGAAGAATGTATTAATGCTTTTAATATTATAAAAGAAAAATTAATAACTGCACCTATCATTGTTGCACCTGACTAGAATAAATCTTTTGAATTAATGTGTGATGCAAGTGATTTTGCAATTGGAGTTGTATTAGGACAAAAATATGAGAAAGTTTTCAAAGTTGTATATTATGCTAGTAAAACTCTCACTGAAACACAAAGAAATTACACTACCACTAAGAAAGAGCTTCTAGCTATAGTATATGTCTTTGATAAATTTAGACCTTATCTTCTTGGTACTAAATGCATAGTTCATACCGATCATTCTGCTATTAAATATCTAATATCTAAGAAGGATTCTAAACCTAGACTTATAAGATGGGTTTTACTTCTACAAGAATTTGATTTTCAAATAGTAGATAGAAAAGGAACTCGAAAACCAAATTGCTGATCATTTGTCTAGAATTAAAAATGATATTATTTCGGAAGAAAATATAAATGAGAAATTCCCTGATGAATCTTTATATGTTATTCAAAGATACAAAACACTGTGGTATGCTGATATTGTTAATTATTTAGTTAGCAATATTTTGCCTTATGACTTGGATAACAAAATTATTAAGAAATTTAAATATGATGCTAAATATTATATTTGGGAGGAACCTCATTTATTTAAAATTGGTAAAGATTCTATGATTCGAAGATGTGTACCTTATGAGGAAACTTTTGCTATTATTCAAAAATGTCATGATTCTGATTTTGGAGGACACTTTGGCATAGATAAAACTGCATTTAAAATTTTAAATTCTGGATTTTATTGGCCTACCTTATTTAAAGATGTGAGACAATATGTGAAAACATGTGATCGATGTCAAAGGATAAGAAATATATCTAGGAAAGATGAAATGCCATTAAACTATATATTGGAAGTTGAAATTTTTGATATATGGGGATTAGACTTTATGGGACCATTTGTTCCATCATCTCGGAAAAATTTATATTTTATTAGCAACTGATTATGTTTCAAAGTGGATCGAAGCTGTTGCTTTACCAAACTGTGATTCCAAAAGTGTTTCAAAATTTTTAAAGAAAATGATATTTTCAAGATTTGGAATGCCTAAGGTAATTATCACCGATGGTGGAAGTCATTTCGAGAATATAAGAATTCAATCATTACTACAAAAATTTGGAATCAAACATAGAATTGCAATCGCTTATCACTCTCAAACTAGTGGAATGGTCGAAGTATCAAACAGAGAAATTAAAAGAATTTTAGAAAAGACTCGTTAATCCTAAAAGAATTGATTGGGTTGATAGACTTGATTCTGCATTATGGGCTTATATAACAGCTTATAAGACACCAATCGGAATGTCACCTTACCGGTTAATTTATGGTAAAAATTGTCACTTACCTGTAGAACTTGAACATAAAGCTTATTGGGTGATAAAGGACTTTAATTTTAATTTGAATAAAGCAGGAGAAAAATGATTATTGCAACTAAATGAGATGGAAGAAATTAGAAACGAATCATATGAAAATGCGAGAATTTATAAAGAGAAAGTGAAGATGTTGCATGATAAGAAAATTTTAGGGAAAAAATTTTGAGCCTGGACAAAAGGTTTTACTGTTTAATTTTCGTTTAAGACTTTTTCCTGGAAAATTAAGATCTAAATGGATTGGACCTTATTTTGTTGAGAAAGTATACCATTATGGAGCTGTGGATATTAAAGATCCCAAAATTGGAAAAATTTTTAAAGTAAATGGATTAAGATTGAAGCCTTATTTGGGAGATATTAAGAAGATTTATAAAGAGGCTTATGAATTGAGTCAACCCGATTAAAGATTTACTTAAGTCGGGCCGACGACGTTAAACCAAGCGCTTTGTGGGAGGCAACCCATAATTATCTTGTGTTTTTGTGTTTAATGTAAGGTTATGCCTCGATCTCGATTAATTTTATATTACTTCGTAAAAATTTGATGCTCATAAGTCTTGGTTGACTTAGGCTGAAAATTATTTTGAGGTATTGAGATTTAAAAATAGGATCACTCTATTTTAAATATGAGTAAAAAGGAGATCAAGTTAACCTTCATTATGATAGTTTACAATGTGAGTTATCGAGTCTAAATTACTCTTACCAATATAATTTACCTATCTTCGAGAACGAAATTTTGAAAATTCGACGATTAGGCGAAACGGAGTTGAACATAGCTTCGGCGCCTAGGCGCCAGAACTCGGCGCCTAAGCGCCAGAAACAACTATGTATCAATAGGTCCGGCGCCTAGGCACAGATTCGGCGCCTAAGCACCACGGCTACTAGGTCGTGCAAAAAAGAAAAATTTTCAGTTTTTCACACGATTTTCCCCTTTAAATCAACCCATCTTCTTCCCTAACCATCAAACAATCAAAATTACGTCCCTTACATTTCATTCTTGAGAGATTTGAGAAATTTTTTGAAGAAATGGAAAGGAGAAATCATGGAGATGAGGCTAGGGACAAGGTCTTAAGGGATCCTCAACCCTACTTCAATGTTTTCATCGCTGTAAGTTTGGAGAAAATTTCTAGTCATTTGGATAAGTTTGAAGAAGATTTTAAAAGGATTGGAGATCACCTTCATGAGATGTTTCATTAAGTTGAACATCTAGAATGGCAAATGAAACATCAATTTGATCATATTGTGGCTTATCAAGATGCTCAAGTGAAAATGTATGCGAAGAACAAGTGGATTGATGAAAAGACGGCTACGGATTTTTCGAGAGCGTTAGTATTGTTTCCAAATGGAATACACAATTTCCCTTGTGAAGATTAGAATATTCTGGAAAAGAGATAGTTATTATGGTTTGTTGAGTCGTTGTATCGATTTAGAGAATCTATTGTGTTTGTTAGTATATTTGCTTTCATGTTCAATGTGTGGTGTATTTGCTTTGAAATTGTTATGATTGAGTGTGTATTAGGAACTTGAATCAAATGTAGTACTTATCTGGAATGTATTGAGTCAAAATTGAAGATTTTAAATGGAAATTAGTGAGTTTGATTGGTGGATTCAATATTTAATTTTTATAAATTTTTGAAAAATGTCGTGAAAGTTAGAAACTGATGCTCTACTCTGATATGAGTAATTGGAAGTTGAATTTATGAATTTTGGTGGAGAAATAAATTTAAAAAATTTTTTTTGTGAAAGGCGAGTCTGGCGCCTAGGCGCCAGAATTCGGCGCCTAAGCGCCAGTTGGGCCTGTACCCGAAAATTTACTTAAATAACCCCCAAAAGCCATTTTTGACACCTAAGCTTCATCTTTTTCCCCATTTTCACGAAAATACATCCTATAGATCCATTTTGAGGTCAAAACATCAAGGATTTGAGCGCGAAACCACTCGATTTCTTCGTCTCAAGGTCAGATCTACACTTTAAACCATTTATTTTTTATTTTCACCAAAAATTTGAAAAAAGAATATTCGATTTTTAGTAATTTCTTTGGATTTTTAAACTTATTTTAAGTTTTATAAACTTAAAAAGAGTTTAAATCTTTGATTCCTAAATTAGTTCTTATTTTCTTTCACGTTTAAATGGCTCCAAAATCTAAGCGCGGGAAAGGATGAGAAAATTTTGATAGCAGTAAATTTCTAACTGCGGCTGCGCATTTTCGCTTCCACGAACTTGCGTCGTCAAGAAAGTTCATCTCGGAACGAAGTTTTTATCATCCTTGGGAGATGATAGAAAACACTATCGTTGCGCACAACTGACAATGATTTTGTTACTTTAC
Organism: Papilionanthe hookeriana x Papilionanthe teres; assembly: GCA_022702705.1. NCBI lineage: Eukaryota > Viridiplantae > Streptophyta > Magnoliopsida > Asparagales > Orchidaceae > Papilionanthe > Papilionanthe hookeriana x Papilionanthe teres. Next base: position 79,329,655 of record CM040434.1, on the reverse strand, counting down.
TGCTATTGTTGTTATCCCGATTGTTCGAGAATTTTATGCAAATTTTCTGGATGCCGAGGATTATGAAGTCTTTGTCAGAGGTATCGGAGTAGGATTTAGTCCAGAAAGAATCAACATATTCTATGGCCTATCACCGACTATTGAGTGCTATTATTCTGGATTATCACCATCTGAGGGAGATTTGGACATGATTATTGCTTATTTGACTAACGCTACTGGATCTTGGAAGATCAGGAACGGAAAGAGGGTAAACTGCAAATCCTCTGAATTAAATGGTGTATCTAAAGCATGGCACTACTTTATTTCGCAAGATTGTTACCTTCCAACCACCTGAGTGAAGTGACTAGAGATCGATGCATCTTAAATTACTGCATTCAGGAGAGGAAACCTATTGATGTCGGGAGCATTATATATGATTCTGTGGAGTCTACTGCGAGATCCAGCACTTCTGTTGGATTGGGATTTCCATCTTTGATCTATTCACTATGTGTTAGTAATGGAGTCATTGTTGATATTTCTGAGGAGAAGCTGAAGTCTACTAAGCCAATTGGGAAGGAGAGTATTAGTATCTATGATCGTCTTCGAGGGAAGAGATCGACCGCTCCTTCTACTTCTGCACATACTTCAGGTAGACCTACTTCTAGACCCTCTACTTCGCCGAGCCACCATCGATTTCTGGGAATCAATGCATGATCAATTTTTAGAGCAGCAGCAAAAGTTATTTCAAACTCACTGCAGATTGATACTATTGATAGAAAACTAGATCATTTATCCGATTATACCCGCAGGAAGAGTAATTATGATGCTGAGTATGATGAAGCCCTAGTCAGATTTCTGAAGGGTGAAAATGATGTTAGTTTTCCTACTTTTCCTAGATTCAAACCATTTGTTGATCCTAAGGACGTAGAATTTTCCTTTGGTGATGAAGATGATGATGAGGCTATAGCTAGTGATTAGTTGCTATCGATTTCTTTGATGTGTTACTCTGTTAGTTTGTTTTATTTTGATTGTTTGTTAGTTTTGTATTTGATGTATGTTGATTGTTTAGTATTAGGATTCTGTTGTATTGAGACTGAATTTAGAATTGTTTATATGTTATTTTAGTTTAATGTTTAGTACTTAATTATTTTGCTCTGTTTTAATTCTGTTTCAAATTTAATATCATCATAAAATTGGACTGCTTACTTTTCTATATACATGCTTCAATTTTATCTTAATTATTCATAAAAACATGATTAGAAGTTAATTTTTCTTTTTAAGATTGTTTTTACATACTTACTAAAAATACTTATGATTTTCTTTCTCTCATACTTTCAAATTATCATAGTATACCAAAACTTAAGTTTGGGGGAAGGGAAAATCCATTCAAATATAAATTTTATTCGTCCTTAAAGAGCTAATACTTTCTTAAAAATAGAAAGTTTTTAACATAACTTAAGGAATGAAGAATTTATTTGAGATCACTTTTATTTTTTAAATTATAAACTATTTAGTGAAATTAACCAAAATTTTACTAACTTTGATTGATTTTAAGAATAAAATTATTTAACTTAAAGAAGAATGAGAAAAAGAATTTTTCTATTCATGGTAGAAATAATAGAATTTTAGAAATATTAAGTAATAAAAAATTATCACTTGAAAAAGAAAAGATTGGAATTCTTTTTGAATTTTTATTTATGTTATAATAATTAAGTGGAGATGTATAAGTTTTGAAAATATAAGTTAAGGATAGTGAAGTTCAAAACCATTAACAAGCTATCCAGATATAGTAATCCTCTCTATATATATAAAAAATAAAAAATAAAAAATAAAAAAAAATAAAGAAAGAGATAGAGAGGAGAAGCTTGAGGAAATACCTAATCAAAAATTGGCTTCACTTGAATTATCTTATAAAAAGAAAACTAATTACATACTTTACATAATTTTTATGCATAAATATTTATTTAGAAAAGATTTTTCAAGAAGATCTTTTTCTTGTAAATAATCTATGAAAGCTTAATATAATAGACTTCTATTATTTTCAAAATGAATGAAAAGTTTGAAATCTTATGATTTGGTAGTTAAATATTCTTTAAATTCTTAAAATTAAACCTAGTTAGTGAAATTGGGTTAATAATTTACTAAAGACTTTATAAAATAAAAAATTATAAGGAATCTTAAACATTTATCGTTTATTTCCAAAAGTTATATTTTATGTAGTAAAAAGAGTTACTTGTGGACAAGTAACATTTAAGTTTGGGGGATTTTGATCAATAAAAAAATACCTATTTCTTTATGTCTTAATTCTTATTAATTTCTAAGGATATTATGCTTTAATGAAAGGTATTTTTTGTGTTTTTGGATGTAGGTAATGTAAAAAGGTCTAAGAAGGAAAAATGAGCAAAAAGGAGCAAAAAGGGAGCAAAATACCAAAAGTATAAAAAAATATGGCCTGGCGCCTAGGCGCCAGAAACTGGAGCCTAAGCGCCAGACTCGATACGAAAACTCTCAAGTTTTTGAAAACGTTTGATCAGTTATTTTGACGGAGTGAGCGGTTATTGGACATTCTAGAAGGCTGGCAGTTGTTCCTTGATAATAGGACATGTGATACATTGCATTTGGACGCTCCAAAACGGTTTTAATGGCGAAGAGGTGCGAGCCAAAGTGAAAAGGTGCGAAGAACTGGACGCGGTGTCCAGCCCCTAGGCGCCAGATTCCGGTGCCTAGGCTGGCGCCTAGGCGCCAGACCGACCTTCTAGAAGATTCATTGAATGTGGACATGTTTTGAAGAGGTGCCTCAAGGCAACTCTTGAAGCCTATAAATAAAGGTCCATTTCTTCGTAAAACGTGCCCCTCCCATCGTACCCCTTTCTCTTATCTACTTTAGGATCTCTCATCCTTAGAGAGAGAATTAGAGAGAGAAATTTAGGGCCACTTTTGTTTAGTTTAGTGAGTTTATTTTCAAGTTATCGCATCCGAAGTTCATTACACCGTGGAGTCGGTAGGAATCGAAGATCCGTAGAAGAAATATTTGAGATAAGTATATTTTTACATTTGATTCAAAGTTTAATTATCATGTTTTGTTATTTATTTTCAATGTGTTCTGAGTAGTTAGTTACTTTCTTACTTCAATTATGAAGAGATAGATAAGGTAATATAAAGATTCGATGGAGAATTAAAATTCAAAATATTTTCAAAACATTGTGATGACATTAATACCTGATCTTACTTTACTTTTTAAATTGGCCGTTTGAATTGTTAAAACCTGTTGAAGAGTTTAGAAAACATTGAAGGAAAATATTACTAAATTATATAATATTAATTTTATACACTAGCCTCTATTTATAAATCGAGTCAAAGCTTTTTGGCTATCTTTTGGAAGCAAACATTACTGCGTTAAGCGCGGCGGTCGGGTCACAAATCCTAAGAATTTCCCTGAGGTAACGCCGAGAGCACATTTTAGGGGATTCATCTTAAGGTTAAATCCTCTTAGTCGCTCGAAAACAATTCTTAAATAATACAGGTGATCTTCCTTCAGTTTAATTTTGATGACCACATCATCCACGTAGCACTCGACTTGGTTGTAAATGAGATCATCAAAAATCTTCGTCATCGCTCTTTGGTATGTTGCTCCTGTGTTTTTTAGTCCGAATGGCATTACTGTGTAGAAATACACTCCGATCGGCATTCTGAATGCGGTGAGCTTTTCGTCTTCTGGTGCTATCTTTATCTGATTGTATCCTGAAGATCCATCCATGAATGAGAATATTTCATGTGTCGAAGCGATGTCGATCATCAGTTCTGGATTGGTAGTGGAAATTCATCCTTTGGACATGCTTTATTTAAATCTCTGAAATCCACGCAGATTTGGATCTGACCGTTCTTCTTTCTGACTGGTACCACGTTGGCTAACCAAGTAGGGTATTGTTCTTCACGGACAAATTTAGCGTCTATTAGCTTCTTAACTTTGGCTATTACTTGTTGCTCAATTTCTAGACGCATTATTCTGGGAGCTTGTCTGACTGGAACAGCAGTGGGATCCACTCCTAATTTATGAACTGCGACCTCTGGAGCTAATCCTGGCATTCCATCGTAACTCCAAGCAAAACAGTCCTTGAATTCCATTAATAGCTTGATTATTTCCTCGGAGTCTTCTTTATTGAATAAGGAGCTAACAAAGGTAGGCCTAGGCTCTTCGCTAGTACCTAAGTTAACTTCCGTTAACTCGTCTACTGTAGATTTGATTTCTTCTTTGAATTCTGGTGGAGCGTCGCCGATTGGTAGATCCTCAAGATCTTCTGAAGCTTCCAAGCACTCTTTATTAGGTTCGTAAGTGACAACCAAGCAAAATCTCGTATCATCAACTGATCCTACTGTGCCGAATCTGAGACCATGTTTTGAATTGGGAGGCCGACCGGCATTATTCCATAATTTTTCAAAATATTGTGATTGGCCTTTTGTCCATTATCGAGGTAAGACACCACGTTGAATTAAATTTTGAACACAGGGAGAGTACCACTTAAAATGTAATTCCATTAATTCAGATGAAGTAACTTCTTCAAATTGTACATCTTTTTCAGTATTGGAAGAAGAAGCACCACGGTAGAACTTAATTGGTTTAGTACAACCACCATGCATTTCCTTGACCACATACCCTCGATCTTATTAGAATGGATCGGGGACAGGGTCCTAGTATGTACATAATGGTTAATCTTCTCGTACATTGATTTATACTCTTCATTCTTTTCATCTTCGAGAGAGATCTTGAACTGGGGTTTCTTTTGAATTATTGTCGTCGCTTCTTTCTCAATTTCTTCTTCTTCTTCGAATCGTTCTCCCAATTAACATCGATGACCGGTTTCTTCGTCCAACTCGTTCCAACATTTCTTCCACGTCCTCGTCCCCGGCCTCGACCTCGGGTACGAGTTCCGGAGAAATCTTCACCATCTCGCCGTAAGGGAGTCGTGAGTAATCGTTGGACTAGAACTTCAGGTTCTTCATCGTCTCGAATTTCTTTTACTTCATTTGGTATAGTATTTCTGGAAAAGATTGTTTCCTTCAGGGGCGCGTAGTAGGCCGCATCTTCATGAATTCCAATTTCGTGCACGGAGAATGGTTGCAAGTCACCTTTGATACACTGTTCTCCTCCATCGTAATGCTTTATGCACTGGTGCAGAGACGACGGTACCATCCAGTTTTCATGGATCCATGGCCGACCCAAGAGAGCGTTGAATGATGTCTCGAATCAATTATGTGGAATTTTGCGGTTGTCTTTCCTAAATCACCGGTCTTCATTAGTAGTGTTATCGATCCAGGAGCTCTTTCTCCTTTTTGATTGAAGCCTCTTAATAACATCTTGTCTGCTTCAAGCTCGCGAGCATCAATTTCCAAATATGCTAGCGTCTGAAGATTCATTATGTTGATTGATGCTCCCGGATCAATTAACACTCTGGAGAGCGTAAACTTTCCAATAGCGACTGAAATGTATAACGGTCATTTGTGATCAGCCGTTCCGAGTAGTAAATTATTGTCCGTGAAGGTAACACCTCGCTGTTCTCTTAACGAGCAAACCTCGTCGAAAAAATTACCGGCCATTTAGGCTAAACAAATCTCTGGATCAAGTAAAGCCTTGATCAGAGCTTCTCTCATCTCCTTTGACAGGATCAGAGCATCGTATATGCTTATTTTGGCTGGTAGCTTCCTAAGATGGGCTAGCACGTTGTAGTCCACTTTATTACCATGTTCCTCGGTTTCTTCCCGAATGACCAATTCTTCTGCTGGGGTTGGCTCTTCCTGAGCAACCACCTGCTTTCCTTTATCCTTTGAACCCATTCTCGGGGGTAGAACTTTTCCACTTCTTAAATTTACTTCAGTTATTTCTTCTGAATTTGGTGTTGAATCCGCCGGTGTATCCTCTCGAATTGGAACAACCGGCTCTTTTGAAGTTGCTTCGGTGTCTGATGGTTCCAATTCTATCGTGATTGGAGCTCCTCGAAATTGACAAATGAACTCGTTGCTTGTCGAGCTTTCGTAGCCTCCTTTGTGAACATCTTCTTCGTCGTGGTCGTCGAGGTTGTGTATGATTTGAAAATCGTTATTTGTATTGGAATCGAGATCCAGATTAAGCCGGTTGTTGCTAGTTGCGTAATCATTAGAAACAGTCAAAACGTAGCCAACGCCATAACCCTTATCATTAAAAGATCCCACCGGAGCGAGCAGATAATCATACAGAGTCAGGAGTTTGATGGATTTCTCCCCCGAATCGGAAACAACCATCCTAGGATAAGCAGCCCCTAGTCTACCCTTCGGAGCGTCGGTCTTCTTTTCTTCTACGGTCTTCTCCTCCTTCTGGGGCGGTTCTTCGATCGCAAGTGATAGTGCTGGCTTGACAGGTTTCAAACTCTGAGTTGAAGCGCATACCGAAGCGGTCTGGATGTCATCCAAAATTTTCTTCGATGATCTTGTCCAGACAGTACTCCATCCATCATCAGTCGTGATGGGTTTATTGGAACAATGGGATCCGCGGAAATAACGTTGACGGAACCTCCTTTCTGGGGTTCCTTCATGTATTCCTTTGGGATTGTTATGTTCCCTCTCCGGAGATTTTCATCAAGCCAACTCTTGAAGGTGATGCAATCCTCTATCTTATGTCCGAGCATCTGGTGGTAAGGGCAGTAGTTCCGATGATCTTTCTTATTGACTTCCTCTGGCTTCTTGGGCTCTGGTAGCTGAAAATCCGGTGTCTTCATTAAGCTGCGGAACATCTTCGCTACTGCTTTAGTTTTGAATGGATATTCTCTATTTAGAAGTTCTCTTAAGGTACGCAATGAACGCGGCTGTTGTTCATAATGCTGAGGCGACTGATAGCTCGGACGAGGATGCTGATAGCCCTGCTGAGGTTGCTGATAGCCCTGCTGAGGTTGCTTATAAGTTCGTTGCGGTGGTTGATAACTAGGCTGTGGCCGCTGTGACTGTATATGAACCGACTGCTTGCCCTTATCTACTGCCGCGATGATTCTAGATTTCTTTTCGAATGTTTTCACGGGCTTCTGCTTATCATTCTTGTCCATGAAACTTAACTGCTTTGCCTCTTCTTGCATGCTCCCGGCCTTGCTAAGCAACTTCTCGAAAGTCTTGATTATAAATCCTTTAAGGAGAAGTGCTATCGGGCCATGGATACTCTTGAGCAAGATGCCGACTGCATGTTGTTCTTGAAGCTGTGTTCACACTTCATGCTTAAATTCCTCTATCGAAGTATGTAATCCACTAAAGTCTCGTTCAGCATTTGTTGCTCCACCACTAGATCACCAATAGTGATGTGGTGCTGAGCCCCGACAAATCGTTTAACGAAGAGATTCTCTAGTTCTGAAAAGGTCTTTACTGAACCATTCGGCAATTCTGTGTACCAGTCGAAGGCAATCCCTGACAAACTGCTGACGAACTGTCGGAAGAGTAAAGCGTCACTCCCACCGGCATTGTAGCAACTAGCACGAAGATGTACGACGTGCTGCCGAGGGTTTCCCATTCCATCAAAAGTCTTAAATAGAGGTGGTACGAAGCCTTTCGGGTATCAGACTGCATCGAACTCTTCGGGGTAAGGTCTACCCGTCTGAATAGATGCTCCACTCTTAGATTGTGCTAGGGCTTCTCGCACCTGCTGTTCTACCATGCTCTTAATGTCCTTTTCTGGAATCATGCTTTGTGCAAGATCTTTCTTTGGTTGTTCGTCTCCGTTGATGAATGTGATCTCTTTTCCTCCATCTGCAATATGGATAATTTCTGGGGGTGTCTCTTTCTGAGGTTGTACCTGACTCTGGAGAGTGTCTAAGGCAGCAGCCATCTCTTCCATCCTCTTTGCCATCTGGGAAATTATGTCATCTCTTTCCCGAAGTTGTGCCCTCATTACTTCCGGTTCATCTCTTTCCACAACTGCTGGAGCACCTTGTGAAACTGACGATGCTCGTGTCTCAACCATGTTGATCTCGCCATACTCCTCATGCATGAACTCTGATGAGTCAACTTCATCCTCTAGTTTTTCTTCTCTTTCTTTTGCTAACCGTCGGATGTCGGTCCTTAACTTGTCCATGGCATCCTCTAGTGGCCTTTTTCGCACGGTCTCGCAGTTGTCTCGTGACGGTTGTTGAACTTCCTTTCCGGGAGTCCCCTTTATCGAAGTAGCACTTTCTTCTGATTCAAGTCTCCTGACAAGACCTTTCTTCTCAGGACATTGTTTTGGTCTTAGCTCACCAGTAGTAGGTCTCCATACCATCCTTCTTGCAGCCGGAAGCCTAGGAACGGATGGTCTGTCGGCTATATGCTGGAAGGTGGTATCCTCCCTAATTTTTAGACCTGATACAATAACGGGTGCACTGGCTTTTATCTTCTTCTTTGGTTTCTCTGTGGCAGCAACATGCTCTATTCGCAGTTCGAGGCGGGATTTAGCTGGCACCCGTCCTATCCTTCATAAGATTTCTGATACAGGGCATCTTTCTTTCTTTGCCAATCTTTCTATCACAGCTTGTAGTCGAGCCAATGGCGTAGTCTTATCCATCTTCCTTTTGTAATTGTTGTAGTACGTAGGTCGGGGTAATACAGCGGCGATCCTACGGACGTCCTCTTCATCTGATGCGGCAGAGAGAGGGTGAAACCTACTCCCCTCCAACAGAGGTATATACTCATGCAGTTCTTCTCTTTCCTAAGGGATTTCTTCTAGAAAAGAAACTTCAGTAGCTCTGGCTTTCTCGATCTTGGTGATCTTTCTGCTTCTATTTCTTCTTTGAGTCCGAGTTAGGGGTGTAACTCTTGAACTGGACCCAATCTAAAAAACAGATGGTGTTGTAGCAAAATCTGTACCCTCCACGGTGACGAGCTCATCGCGGACTTGGATTTCCTTCCCCTTCGGCTTGGCGTAAGTCGGGGTAGGTGCGGAGATGACTAGACTCGTGGGGGTAGAGACGACGATCCTCCTATGAACGAGTAGTACTTCTTTCACTGGAACCCTTTGCGGGGAGGGAATTCTCGAGCCGACTTCAAGTTGAACTCAATCACGGGCTCTTCAGTTTCTGACACTTTGTCCATTAGTGTGAAGAGAGTGACATCAGCAAACTTGATATCTGTATTACCAAATCCTTGTCTGAAACGGATGATCCTATTGTAAGGGAGCTCATCCTTGTAGACAGCCAAGTCCAGTCCGTTGGTGAAGGAGAAGATTAACTTTGGAGCAGTCATTTTCTGCAGGGTAGATTCTGAATGTCAGTCCCAAATTATGCTTCTTTTCGTCGTAAAGCTTAAGACGGAAAAGAAAGAGTCCGAACACATTTTCGTTTATCTTAGTGTATTTGTGATTTTTAAAAGAGATTGTTTATTAGGAGGTTCGTTTGTTAGAAACAAAACAAATGAAGGAAAAAAGGTTATAGAAAAGGTAAAGGGCCTGATTTAGAATTGGAAATGAAGAGAAAGTCTTATGCAAGACTTCTCAACTCGAAGGACCGCTCCTAAACTAATACATATTGGGGGTCCACCCCACTTCAGAAAAGAGGTAAAAGGATCTCAGAACCTCTCTATTTAAGGGTGTCTAAACAGTGGCTCCTAAATCCAAGAGGAGTTGGCTATACTTGTTCAAGACTGAAATGAAAGGGGTATTCCAACGGAAAGAATGGTAGTTTGGTCCACTAGGGGCATGGACTTACTACCTACTTATGAAAGCAAAACCATCTGATCAAAATGGAGAGAGGAACTAGTCCCCAGCGGAGTCGCCAGAAGCTGTCGGCATATTTTTAGGTTGTATTTTGTATTTTGAAAAGGGGTCGCCTACAGAAATTGTCGGCGAAATTTAAATTTTAAATTTAATTTAAATATATATATAATTTAGAAAGTAGTATTTGATTTTGAAAATAATTTTAAGTTTGAAAATTTTAAGATATGAAATCAAACCGATCTCACATCTCAAATAATTTATATAAATGAGCACCGCATCACAAACCGTGTATCTATCCCGAAGAATAGACACACTGCTTGATGATGGGTCTCGATTAAATAAACTAAAAGATTTGTGACATCCGTATGGTCTGCGAACCAATTTTAAAAGCCGATAAGTTCCCCTGCTTAATACAAAGAAATTAAGCAGGGTTTGTATTACCTGGGTTCTTAAAGTCCCCTATAAGGGCAAGCCCTATAGTTAATTACATCCTAAGTGACGGGAATCACTTAAGAAAACTCTCGATAATGATTAGTGGTTTTGCTCTCAATAATTTCAAAGTTTAAGGTTTTCAAAGGATTGAGTTTTGGAATTTCAATAGGGAATGGATCAAATTTGGAACAGTTCATTTCGGGAGTTCAAAGGAAGAAAAGTAGGAGAAGCTGAGGATCCAAGAAGAATCTTGGCAACTTCCCAAACTATCCTATTGTTTGGCTTAGATTTAGGAATTTTATTTGATGTTGTAATCTTGTCAATTTTAATTGATTAGGATTTATATTTGTATGACATGATCATACAAATAACCTGGAAGATATGAGGGTTTATGTCGTACCGAATGACTACCTCGGAGTCCTAAGACCGGTTAGGGCTTAATTTACATGACATGATCATGCAAATGCTTAACGAAGAGTTGAGGATTTATGTTGCACTAAGCAAAATACCTCGAAATCCTATGGCTTTGTTGTTTAAAACAAGGAAAGGTTTGCTGAAGTAGATCTAAGTTTTGCTGATGACAGTGGTCGTGCTGCCCACCATGCTCCGAGCTCCTTGTTGTTGCAGAGGTTTAGTTTTAGAAGTCATAAATCAGGAGATGAGAGAAGAGTTTTGGTTTAGAGAAAATCTTAAAATCCAAGTGTTTTTAATATTTTAATTAAAACAAATCTTAAAATTGTTTAAACAGAACCGATTAAGATCCCACGGTTCCGTCATCCAGGCACTGTTATTTTCATTGAATTCACTTAGTCCAGATGAATTTACTAAACTTAACTGAATGAGTTCCATACTTTCATTTAGACCGTGGGAAATCCCGTTAGCAACGCATGGATTACATCATCCGAGGTATTCCCGATCATTCAACGAGACGTTTTAATTTAGTTGCAATTGTAGTTTTGTTGTTCTGTTTGTGATTAAATTTTGAGTTGTTTTATATTTTGGAATGTTGTGGTGGTGAATTTTATCTTGCAATGACTTTTAATTTAGTTTTGGTTTCAATTTAGGGACTATCCTAAAGGTTTTGGTTTTCATGCAACAGTCTTATTTAACATGCAAGAAAAAGTAAAGTACACTGCATGTAAGTAAATTGCAATAAAATAAAAGCGTACCTGGAGGGTCTTCCCGTTATCCCAAGCTGCACTTAAAACACATGTTAGAGCATTTAAACATTTCAACAGATACCTAGGTAAAGCTAAGGGAAGGGTTTTGGTTGTCTACCAAATTCCTAATCCTATAACTAGTCATCTCCTATGACGTCTAGGTTCTTGGTTTGATTTAAGGATGATTTTCTTCATCAAAGAACAATTAAATTCAATTTTCCTTCTAAAACATCCCATCATATTGAGGAAGTTCTTAGGACGAGTCCTAAACATCTTTTCAATACTTTTGGGATTATTTTGAGTCCAATTAAAATTAGTTGCACATATGAATTAATCATCCAGGAGTTTAGTTAAACTATGTCTATTGCTCAGTGAACTTGGGTATTTGATTACCTGATGAATGAAGTGACATTTCACTTAATACTCTATTTAAGAGTTATAATAATTAAAGCCTTTAAGGGCAAGTTGGTTTGTCGAGAATTTTAATCATTCTTAATTTAAAATTTGAGTTAATGATTTAAAGTATTTAATTTAATTATGGGGTTTTAATTAATAATTTTAAGTTTGGAATAGTGTTCAAAATTATTTAGATTTAATTTAAATCTTTACATTTTCAATTATCTTAGTATTTCAAATTAATGTTCATGTTTTAAATTTACTTAGATAGGAAGAGGTATTGAATTTATTGGTATGTTTTGATTTAATTCTTAATGATTTCATTTAGGTTTGTTGTTAAATAATTTTAATTTAATTTAATACAATTTAATTTGATTTATTTTAATTTAATTTAATTTTAATTTAGTTTAATTTTAGTTTCAATATTTTAAATTTAATTTAATTTAATTTTATTTTTAATATTTTAAATTTAATTTAATTTAATTTTTGTTTTAATTTTTAATTTGAATTATTATTTTAATTTTTTTTAATTAAGAATTAAATATTGTTAAAGTGACTTATTTAGGGATTTTCAAACTAAAGAATAAATATCCTCTTAATAATATCCCTATTTTAATAATCCAAATTTTAAATATATTCTTCCGAAAATTTAAATTATTTAATTAATTAGAGTTTCATTTTGATTTCTTCAAAGTGTTTAATGGGTTTCTACCCCTTAAATTTCCCTAAGTTTCAATCAGCCAAGAAAAAGTTAAAATAAAATATTTTACCCCCCCCATTTTGATTAAACCCAAAGTTTTAATTAAGGGTTAAAATATTTAATTACCTTTATGCCCTTTTAAGCTTATTTATTTCATAACTCACTAAATTGAGCTCAAATGAATTTGAAATTTTTAGGTCACCTCACTCACATGTCAATTAAGACATTAGAGGAGAAAATGTGATTTTTCTTAATTTAATTTATTTATATAATTATTTTTAGTAGAAAATAGGGGTTTTCAAAGAAAATTCAACAACATGACCAAGGAAAGGTTTTTATCCTTAAGAAAATTATGGAATGTTCCTAATGACCAGAGGACCACTTAGACCAATTTTTGTGATTTTTTGAATTATATTTTATTTATTATAACTATTTTGAGTTTTAGAGTATTAATTAATTTTAAGATAAAATAAAAGTTGAAAAATACATTTTATATTTTTCTTAAATTCCACTAACCTCAAGGAGTCTAAAAAAATAAATTTTATAATTTTCTGATTTTTCTTTGATTTATTAGAATTATTTTAGTGAAGAGGTTGAAAATTCATTTTTTAATATGAAAAATTACATTAAACCTTTAAAATTCAATATCATATCCTAGGGACTTAGGAAAAATATTTGGTTTGTTCCTAAATGGTTAGGAGTCAAAATGTGACATTTTTATGATTTTTAATATTTTTATGATTTTTATTATTTTTTAATTATTAAAATATTAAAATATTGTGAAAAATCAACTTTTTAGAAAATTCCAATTTTAATTTTCTCAAACTCCCCTGATATCAGAGAAGCTCCAAAACCATTTTTGTGAATTTTTGAAAAGTATTTTTGGAGTTATGAAATTTTAAAGTTCTTTTTTGCTTATGAGGCTTAATCAATCCATTTGGTGGGGTTAATCAAGTCCAATTGATTTCAAATTTTTATGTAAGGTTCCTCTGACCCTAAAGAGTAATGGAGAATTGTTTTCAAGTCAATTTGATGTGTAACCCTAATTAATTCAAATTCAATTTTAGGGGTTTAAGCCAATTAAGATTATTATGAATGAATTAACTCTAACCATAATTATCCTAGGGTCCTCTGATCCTAAGAAACTTTACCAAAATTTCCTAGAATTTATTGAGCAATATGCTAATTATTGAAATTAAAATACCTAAAACAGTGACATGAACTTGAAAAATCAATAACTCTTCACAGAGATGGCCCCTGACCTTGAAAAATCCAGGGAATGTTCCCAAGATCAGAGGCTTCAAAAGCCCTATGGTCTCATGCCATGGTGAATTATCTATGCAAATGGATAATCAAAACATTAAAAACAGTAAATAAATTATTAAAAATAAAATGCTCATCCAATTATCTTGATTTCTTTTCCACATTATTCTCCTCTGTTCATTGAGCAAGAGGTATTTTTATTTTATTTTTGTGATTTTTCTATACAAAGATATGAATTTTTAAAGTTCAGGGCATTTAAATAATTCAAAAATACCTTAATTTCCTACTTATCCACGTGGCGCCGCATCAACCTCGGCAGCTCCGAAAGCCCACGCGTCGCGCTGTGATTCGGCGCTGCCATTTGACTCAGCTCTCCAGGGGCCCGCTGTTCACGTACCATTGCGCTGTCCGGCTCGATCTCGACCGTCCGCTCGATACACGCGCGATCCAACGGCTCCTGGTCATCGTCTATGACTGGTGTGCACCCGTGACCGTCCACACTCAAACCCTAATATCTCTCTCGATTCTCAATGGATTTTCGAGTTCTTATGCTCTATCGATTCATCTTGAAGAGATGAACACATCCATACGGTTTATAGACTATGAAATTAACCCAAACAAAATGGAGAATTGCTGGATGCTCAGGAGGAAGAATGAGTTTATACCTTTGCTTAGAGAAGTGAAGCTTCGATCTGAGAGTTGTGTCACCTTCGATTGAGTCCAAGCAAGCTCCAGATGAAGTCTCTGGCTCTAGGGAGTTGTCTAAATATGAAAGTGACCAAGGCCGATCACAAAGCTTGGAGGCTGGAAGCAATGGCTGGCCTGGTGAAGGGACTTTTGCTGGGGAACTTCTCTTCTTGGTCTGGTGAAGGTGTAGGGTCAATTAATTTGAAGATTGGCTCATTGTGGTGAAGTGTCTTGTTTTTTGGGTGGATTTTCAACTCATAAATTGAGCTCACAGAGAAGGTTTTAGGGCTGGATTTCAGTGGGGATCAAGTTCTCTATGTCTGGAGATGGATCTGGAGTGATTTTGGCAGAGTTTTGGTAAGGTTTAGTTCAACACCCTCTTTGGCCGAGAGGTGGTGGTGTTTAAATAGAGGTGGCTGGAGGGCTTCCCAGGGCGGTTTAATGGCTTGGATCCACTGCTCAGGGCAATGGAAAAACAGCTGCAATGGTCATTGGGCATGGGATAGCTCAGCAAGTTCAAATTAAATTTTTGATTCAAATTAAGCCTCTCGGCCTGGTGTTTTCCAGCGGCTGTGGTGGCTGGCCGGCCAGGCATGGGTCACCCTCAGGGTCAGGGAGGTCCGAGCTTGAGTTTGGTGCCAAAAATTGGCTTTGGACATGTGTAAAGGAGTTGGATTAAAATAGCATGGGGAGAAGGTCATTTTGGGTTCAAATGGGTCAACCCATGGTTTTGGGCTTGGTGCACCACCTAAGGCCTGGATTTAGGCTGAAAAGGTTCATTTGGGTTAGCCAAGAGGAAATGGTATAGTCTCCATCAAGGATTAGGTGGCTAACTTGGTTTAGTGTGTATCATGGATGGGGTTAAAAAGGCTTAAGGAAGGCTTAAGAAAGGGGCTCCTCCATTTGCTATTTATGGGATGGTCAAATGTCAAACTTCTCATGGCTTTACATAGGGCTTAAGGATGGCTTCATGGCTTCATTTGGGCTTGGGGATGGCTTAGTCAAATTCATTGGAATGGATTTTAAGAATTTTGGCATTTTGATGGGAATTTGAATAAAGCCTAATTTGGAATGATTTAATCATAGGTTTCAAACTTTAGGGAATGATTTTATCAAGTGGATGATGAGAAGGAATTGTCTTGTGGGCTTTGGATGAATTTTTGGGCTTTTGGGTTTGGTGGAAGTGGGCTTTTTAAAAGGCATTATGGAAGTGGGATTTTAGATTTTAAAATGGGCTTTTGGATGAAAGTTTTGTGAAGGAACATGCCAAATAAAAGTTGGGTTAAGTTTAGGGATGAGTCATGAGTGATTTGGAACAAATTTGAAGTGATTTTGAATCGAATTGGGTTTAATGTGGGTCTTTTAGTAAAGGGGCCAAAGTGGGTCAAATTGGGCTAACTTGGTTTAAGGTTGGGCTAAAGTTGGATTTGATGTAAAATTAATGTTGAGGAATGTTTATGGGAGTATCACAAAGAGTTTTCAACTTTGGTTGGGCTTTGATTTTGGGATTTGGGCCCATTTGGGTAGGTTTGGGCTTAGGTCAATTTAAGGGATTTTGGTTTTGGGTTAGGCTTGGGTGGAGTTTAGGTTCAAATTTTGGTCAAATCAAGTTAGTGTTTTATTTATGGGGGTGTTAGGAAGGCTTTAGAAAATATTTGGGGTCAATTGGAGTTGAATTGGGTTGGTTTGGGCTAGGTTTAGGTCATGGGCCAAAATTGGGCCTTAGGCTTCAAATTGAAATTGGGCTCAAATGTCAATCAAGTTGGAATTGGATTTGGTCTAAATTGATATTGTGAATAAGGAATTGAAGTTTAGAATTGAATTGGACCAGAATTGAGGTCAATTGGGGTGGTTTGGTTTGACATTGGGTTCACTTGGGTTAAAAATGGGTCAAATTGGGGGTTTTTGTAAAAGTGGGGTAAATTGGAAAAATTGGCCCATGGTATAGTTGAACAAAATGAAATTGGTAACATTTGGGATTTTCTGGAATTTTCTAGGAATTTTCTGAATTTTTGGATTTTTGGGGCAAAAGGGTATTTTGGTAATTTTGGGGGGTTTTAGGGGTATTTTTGGAAATTTTGATATTTTTGGCCAAAGATGGTCAATTTGAATGGTGGGAAGTGTTTAGTATTGATTTTGAGGGACCTTGGGTAATTTAGTTAATTTTTCAAATTTTGGGTCATTTGAAGAGTATTTGGTAGGTTTAGGGGGTCCGGGGCCCCGGGGTCAAAAATTGAAATTTTGGAAAAATGAAGATTGATTGAATGTGAGTAGAATGGAATCATTTTGGTCAAGCCATGAAGCCATATCAAGCCCATAAGAGCCATGAGAGGACTCATTTGAGGCATTCACTATGTTGTTCCTAACCCTCTTAGCCAGGGGCTTAGGGGTTAAAGACCATCCATATGAATTACCTACATGAGACAAGAAGTCAAGTTGGGTGAGAGTGTGGTTTTAGGACTTGGGATGTGTGTGAGAGTGTAGTGTATGTGCAAGTGAACCCTCACCAGACCAGGCCACCCAGGGTATTCCTAAGGCCAAAAAGGTCCTATAGGGAACTCATCCTTTAAACCTCCACATTGATTTCAACCCTCTAGGTGATTAGGGGTCTATAATCAAGCTTGTGGGGTTTGCAGGGAGTTAAGTGGTAATTTGAATTTCTAAAGGGTGGGTTCCATTTCTAGTCCTCTAAGATTAGTCAAAGGAAAAGCCTAAGGCTAGATCCTAAGTACTAAAAAGAGAAGCAAAAGACCTCATCAAAAATGAGGTTAACAATAGTGTGTACTTTAATTCCAAAATTGTTAGGAGAATTTGGAACACTATTAAAAACTATTATTTAAAATTGCATGTTTAAATATTTTCAAAATCTACTAATACCACTTGTTATCTAGTATTGGTGTGATTTCAGTTATTTTCAGTTGGTGTGTATCTGCTTTGAAAACCTCGACTATTGTAGAAGTCCTTTGAAATTTTGAATTTCCATTTAATGCAAAACCAAAAAATTTGAATTTGATTTTTTTTACTCCTGTTTTTAAATTGTTATACTTGCATATTTAGGATATTAAGATTCCTGCAAGCATGTTATATTAGTTTTTAATTCTCACCCATGTATCATTTCTTATGCTTAAATGTTTTATCCTAACTAAAAATTAAAGTTTGGGGGAAATTTTTAAAAATTTTTTTTTTCAAAAAACTAAAATTTTATTTGTTCTCAAGAAAACTTAAAATTAATTTGATTTTTGATTGAAAACAATTATGTATATGAAGTTATATTAGGGGAACAAACTTTTTAAAAATAGAAATGAATAAGAGAATTTAGTTAAAATTTTTAGTAATAATGAAAAATTTAATGTTAAAATTTTCTTAGTAAAGAAATGTTAAATATAGTTTAACTATCTTTAGTAAGAAATATTGTATTTTGGATAAATAGAAGATTTGAATTTTATTCTTGTTAGCTTAAATTTCTTTTATTGAGGAGTAATTTTCAAATACTATTATTATGATTTTTAAGTGAAAGATGTATATCAGACCTTTATTTTAAATGGAAGGGTATAATTCAAAATCATTAAAGCCTTATCCAGATATAGTAATCCTTGCTTTATAAAAATTTAAAAAAAGGAGAAAAAAAAGTGAACAATAGTATGCAAAAAGGAAGGAGAGGCTTGAGGATTTAAGGGCCTAATCAAACGTTGGTTCCATACCTAAAGTATAAGATATAAGTTCTGAGAAAATCTAAAGCTTAAGGTTATAATATAGTAAGTAAAATTATTTTCAAATAAAGATTTTTAAGTGAGAAAAATAAGTGTGCGAATCCTATATTTTGAAGAATCTACAAGTATTTCTGAATTAGATAGAAAACCTATATTTTACATTATCTTTTACCTAAGAATTTTCTAGACTTTAAGTTGGTCTTAATTACAGAAAATTTTTCTTAATTAGGACTATTCCATTTCTAGAACAAAATTTTGTTATCTTCCTAAGAAACTCATTACATAATTTGCATGCTAAATTTTCTATGTGATTAAGATTCACTTGAGGACAAGTAACATTTTATGTTTGGGGGATTTTGATACACCTAAAATATATAGTGTTTTTATGCACATTTTATGCCTATTTTTGATGATATTGCACTTTAATAGAAGGTATTTTGTGTTTTTCTTGTAGGTATGATGAAAGGAGAAAAATTTGATCAAATTTGGAGCAAAAAAATAAAAAAAATGAAAAATGGACCTTGGCCGCTGTTCTGCGCTTAGCCGTTGATGCGGGCCGGAATTTAATATTGCAAGAACTTATGAACTCAAATTTATATATATTTATAATGATTTTGTAAAGTCCACGCATTCAACGTAGGTATACGTATCGTATCAGTAATACATGGCTCTAATGGAGTCCTGGTTATCGATACTACAGGGAAGGAGTGAATCTCACTATAGATAATGTAATACTGAATTCCAATACTCAAATTGCAATTAAAGTTTGATGTTTACTTCTACTACAATGATACAGAAAACAGTAACAATAAAGCAAACTACAATTACTTCTAATATCTTTAAAACAGAATTAACTAACAGAGACACACTAAGCTATATATTTGAAAGGTTTTGATATATATGAAAAGTATCTTTCCTCTTGCAACAAGAATATGATGTGTGGATGATATGGAATGATTGTCTATGGTATTGTTCCAAATAGGAGCATAATTATTTCTTTACCCTTAAAAGAGTACCCCCTCTTCCAAGCATGAAAAGAACATAGACATATCCTAAATTTAGTTACTAAATCTAAGGCTAGGCTGGGAGATTATCGACTGTCACTACGGAGCTCCCACTCACCCTTCACCTAAAGGCTAACCTTTAAGTTTAGTTACTAATCTTAGGACCAAATTGGGGATCTCAGTCTGTCACCCTGAAACCTCCAGTTTTATGACCATCAAAACACATTTCCCTATTTATTTACACTCAATTCCCACGAACTACGCAATTCATCCATAGAAATTGAATGGGTTCTTCATTATTGTTGTAAGACACTAAATCCTTTCAGAGTTAATGTTCAACAACATATTTTAACAATTCAATTGGACAAATCAAAAAGTAAATTAAGTTCGAAATGAAAAACCATCACAATTTCTTCAGTAATCTAAAAACACTTCAGATCCACATCAACACATCATCACATCTCTATGAAAGAAGAAAGACAAAGGAGACTACTCAGAATTCATAGAGAAGACACAATAAAACATAGATTTTATATATAAAAGAAAAGTCATACAAATCACAAAAGAAAATATAACTTATCTCTTTCTCTTCCCCAATGCAATTCCCTTGAAGTTTTTTTGAATCATTTTCTCTCTTCTTTGCAACACTTAATTCCCTCTTTAAAATGGAAATGAAGAACTAATCTCTCACTTTACTCCTTCTCCTTCACTCATTAGAGAAGAATCCCTCTCAAATTTTCACTTCTACACTCTTCTCTCCTAAGCCCTAACACTCAAAACACACTAGACTCTCTAAAATACACAGGACACACACTATTTTTTGTCCAAAAATAGTTACTTATAAGTTAGAAATGAAATCCCAAGAGTTTCCATAGGCATCCCTTCGAAAATTTGCCAAAACTCTTCAAACTTGAATTCCACTGACATTGGGCGCCGGCAGCGCTCTATCGTCCAAATAATTGCAAAGCTCTTGGGAAAATGGCGTCAGCGACGCCAGAATCTGTTTTCCTCTTTTTTGCTCCTTTTCGCTCCAAATTTGTTCCTTTTCGCTTCTTTTCGCTCCAATCACCTAAAATCATTATACCTGCAACAAATCATGAAAAATACCTTTCTTTAAAGTGCAATATCACCAAAAATGGGTAAAATTATATAACAAGAATAGTATATATTTTTAGTGCATCAAAATCCCCCAAACTTAATTATTACTTGTCCTCAAGTAATCGTTTTACTACATAAAAATATAACTTTAGGCAATGCACTATTCACCTATCAGATACTAAAATTTTTCATTCAAAAGAATATATTGGTTAGACTTTCAGAAAGAAATTTAGTAACTTAGGTCAACACTGCAGGTATAAGAATATTCAGCAAACAAGTCTAAGGGTTCTAGTATTCTATTATTTCAAGATAAACTACAATTTGTCACATTAAGAGTGCCTTGAAAGATTATGTGAAAAAGGACTTCTTACAAAATTCATCAGAATGTAGGCCAATACTTTAAATATAAATTCAGGAATGAAATCAAGTTCTCCCTTTAGGGTGACTCAAGTGAAGCTAATTTTTGATTAGGCATCTCCTCAAGCTTCTCCTCATAAATTTTTTTCTTTTTTTTATTTTCTTTTCTTTTTTTTTGGATTTTTTTTCAATCCTCCTCCTTACTTTATAATTCGGTATGAGCTTTATTATTCATCATAAAGTCACAATCTCTTCTTAACACACAATACTTTAAGTTTCTTAACATTTCAAAAATATAGTTTTCTTTACTTTAAATAGTTAACTATAACCAAATACTTTCATACCAAATATCTTACCTCTATAAAATTGACCTTTATTACTAAAAACTTTCATCCAATTCTTTCATAATATTGAACTAAAATAAAAAGTTTTAGTTACCTACAGTGAGGTTCAACTGCCAGAAGTTATGCTAATAATTTTTAAAAATATAATAATTGAGAACAAATAAGAGTTAATATTTTTCTAACCTCCCCCAAACTTAAATTTTTCAATAAATTTGAGACAGTAGAGTAAAAGAAACTAACATTTTTGTGCTGGGATCTTGAAATCTCAACAACTATATGGTATTAGTCAAAATTTACAACTAGCAGGCATGAAACAGTTTGTAACAGTGATATATAAATATTTTACATATTTGCATGGGTAAAGAGAAATTAACTTTAGACATCAAAACATCCAACAAAACACCACAATACTAAACAACTATCACAACATTACACTGTTCATTTAACAATTTCAACATAACGTTACATCAACAGGTTTACACATCACATGAAAGCAAAAAACTACTACATCACAACAATACAAACACCACACAAAAAGAAAAACAAAAACAGAAACAAATAAACTACCAATCTTCATCACCAGGTTCATCAGCAGGGTCAACATGATTTAACTTGGAAGCAGGGAAATTAATCATCTGTTTTTATGTCATGCCCCAACATTCGAATGGCCGCGACGCAGTGTCGGATGTAGCACATTTGGAGGTTGGTGTAGAACCACTCCGTGCACTTGGCATTAGTGACGGAGCTCTTGGCGATTTTCATGCGGTCGGTCATCATCGAGGGCCGGTAAGTACCTAGTCTTTTAATTTTCATTTTCATCTTCGGACAGGGCGAGTGAACGCCGCGGAGTCACGAATGCACCTCTTTAACAATTTCACGAACTCCCGGACCCGCTTAGGCACCTTAGCCACATTTGATCGAAAGACACGTATAACGTGTTGTTTATTAATGAGTAGGACAGAGTTCTTTTCTTGATACGATGGGCTAAGCGACCTGTCATGTTAGTTTTCATGTTTGCGGGTAGCCTATTAATGGTTGTCGCCCCGATCTTCGCGTGTTTTTACGTCAGCATTGCAAGCTGATTCTTCTTCCTTTTTCGGTTTGTGTATTATTAATCGATGTCGGCGTGATAGGACACGACGTCACGAGCGACACTTCCAGCGATTCATCTTGCAAACGGCAAATTCTTTTGCGAAGGCGGTAGCATATAACTAAGCATTTTCTTTTTAAATTTTGTACATTGTCACATTCGGTAATACCATTCCAACAATGTTGTATGGCATCTTTGGAAGTATTGCTCGAGTTTTAGCTTTAAAATTATCTTGCCGAGCGTCTGTTGAATGATTATTGCGAATCCCCGTAGATGTTGATGTACGGTATCACAAGATTTGAATAGTTAATTCCGATCCTTTTGTTATGAGGATTCGTGTGCAGCCGTTGTTGATACACGGCTGCGGCGAGTGGTAGGAGTATCTTAACATCCCCCGCTCACGTGTTATAAGATTAGTCGATTCTACGCACTTACGGGCACTATCACTTGCGATTCTTCGTCTTTGTGTGCTGAAGAAGCTTTCCGTCGAAATATAATTCCCAACGTCGATCATCGGGGTCTTCTAGGCTCATTATTTGTTCATACGGCAAGTCGTCATTGAGAGGGGATTCTCACAGGCAAAGGGTTGTGTACGTGGAAGTCTGCTAGGACTTGTCCTTTACGGCACGAAGAGGCACGAAAGTTATGTCGGCACGTATGTCATTGACCACCAGACAGGTACGCCGAAGCGTTGGACGGGTCATCGGGTATTACGATGGATTAAATTTTGAGATCGGGTTGATCTTATGAAATATGTAGTGCACGAGCTTTTGAGCGGCGAATCGGGGCAAGCAGTGCTTTTCGATTGAGGATACCTTATTTCCGTCGGAAGTAAACGACGGCTTAGGTAATGAGAGCATTTCTTTACCCTCATCGTTGACACAGGCTTACGGGGCTCAGTGCGTCACAAGCCGCGGTATAAAGTATCGGCGGTCACCACGAGGCAGGGCTGCTAAGGCAGGAGGTGTCATTAAATATTGCTTAATGTCCTCAAAGGCCTTCTGACATTTATCTTCACGAATAAATTTGGCGTCCTTTTTAACTACTTGTAGAAAGGCCGACACCTAGTGACAAGTTTGAGATAAAGCGTCGAAGATATGCCGACTTCCTTGAAAAGATCGTAATTGCTTTAAGGTTTTGGGAGGCGGCATTTCTAAGATAGCTTTAATCTTTTCCGGGTCGATTTCAATTCCACGATGTCGGACAACGAATCCTAAGAATTTCCCGGAGGTGGCCTTAGAAGCGCATTTAAAGGGATTCATCTTAAGGTTAAATTGTCTTAATCGTTCGAAAAACAATTCTCGAATCATACGGGTGGTTGTCCTTTACTTTTGCTTTTGATGACCACATCGTCCGCGTAGCATTCGACTTGATCGTGGATGAGATCATCAAAAATTCTTTGTCATCGCTCTCTAGTATATTTAGCCTGCGTTCTTCGATCCGAATGGCATCAACATTGTAGCAATATACTCAATCGGCGGTGCAAAATCTTTGTAAAAGTTTCATCTTCTAGAGCCATTTTTATCTGGTTGTATCTGAAGAATCCATCCATAAATGAAAATATTTCATGTGTCGAAGCAATGTCGATCATTAATTTTAGAGATACATAAATTCCAATCATTTTGGGAAGACCATTCCTTGCTACTGGAAGAGCGGTGATTGATGTTCAAAAAGGAGAATTAACTATGAGAGTTAATGATCAAGAGGTGACCTTTAATATTTTGAAATCTATGAAGTATCACTCAATGGAAAAAGATAATTAATGTTTTAGGATGGAGGTCTGTGAATATTTGAGAAACGATCATTTTGAAAATATATTTGAAAAAGAAGTAGAGTATGAAAATATGTTTGAAGAAGAAATTGAAAATAAAGAAAATTTAGATAGTAAGAAGAATGAAGATTTGGA
This sequence comes from Papilionanthe hookeriana x Papilionanthe teres, assembly GCA_022702705.1. Classification (NCBI taxonomy): domain Eukaryota; kingdom Viridiplantae; phylum Streptophyta; class Magnoliopsida; order Asparagales; family Orchidaceae; genus Papilionanthe; species Papilionanthe hookeriana x Papilionanthe teres. The sequence goes on along the minus strand of CM040434.1, from coordinate 79,305,832 downwards.
GTATGTTCAGGAGAGATTTAAAGTATTAAACACTATTGAAGGTGGAAATAAAAGTTTAATTTCATCTATAATAAAACCTCCTGAACTTGAGATGAAAATTCTCCATAATCATTTGAAGTATATGATTTTAGGAGAATCATCTACCCTGCTAGTTTTAGTATCTTCGGAGTTAAACGATTATCAAGAACAAAAGTTGTTAGAAATTTTAAAAAGATACAATAAAGCTTTTGTATGGACTTTAGTAGATATCAAAGGAATCAGTCATTCGATTTGTATGCACATAATTTTATTAGATGAAGAACATAAACTGAGAGTTGATCCGCAGAGGAGATTGAATCCATTAATGAAAGAAATAGTTAAGAAGGAGATTTTAAAATGGCTGGATGCTAGAATTATTTATCCTATTTCAGATAGTGCTTGGGTAAGTCCAATACATTGTGTACCGAAAAAGGGAGGAGTGACTGTTGAAGTGAATGAATGTAATGAAATTATACCCACAAGACAAATTAATGGATGACAAATTTGTATTGATTATAGAAAAATAAATGCCGCCACCCGAAAAGATCACTTTCCTCTTCCTTTTCTCGATCAAATGCTGGATAGACTTGTTGGACACAAGTACTACTACTTTCTGGATGGATATACTGGTTATCATCAAATACTTATTGCTCTTGAAGATTAAAAAAATACAACATTTACTAGCCCTTACGGAACCTTTGCTTTTCGAAGAATATCTTTTGGAATGTGTAATGCACTTGCAACATTTTAGAGATGTATGATGTTTATCTTCACTAGTATGATAGATAATGGAATAGAAGTTTTCGTGGATGATTTCTTTGTATTCATGACTTCATTGGAAATTTGCCTGGAAAACTTAGCAAAAGTTTTGGAGCTTTACGAGAAAAAAATTTAGTTCTGAATTGGGAGAAATGTCAATTTATGGTTGCAGGAGGAATTGTGCTTAGGCATAAAATTTTTGAACATGGTATGGAGGTCGACCCTACTAAAATTAGAGTGATTGAGAGATTGCCACTACCAACTACCGTGAGAGAGGTGAGAAGTTTCTTACGATACGCTGGATTTTACAGGCGATATATTATATATTTTTCTAAAATTACTAAACCTTTGTGTCAACTTCTAGAAAATGATAGAAAGTTTGATTTTAATGATGAATGTTTGTGTGCTTTTGACTTATTGAAAGAGAAATTAATCACTGCACCTATAATTGTTTCACCATATTGGGAGAAACCATTTGAACTCATGTGTGATGCTAGTGATTATGCGATCAGAGTAGCATTGGGGCAAAGGCATGATAAATTTTGAATCATTTACTATGCTAGTAAAACTCTTAATGAAACTCAAATTAATTATACCACTACTGAAAGAGATTTATTAGCTATAGTATTTAATTTTAAGAAGTTTAGACCTTATTTATTTAGAGCTAAAAGTATTGTGCATACAGACCATTCAGCTGATTAGATGGATACTTCTTCTACAAGAATTTGATTTTATGATAGTTGATAGGAAGGGATGTGATAACTTATTAGCTGATCATTTGTCAAGATTAGAGTATGATAAATTATCTAAATTTGAGAAGGAAGTTACAGAAACTTTCCCTAATGAACAAATTTATACTATTATGGGAAGAAATTTGCCTTGGTATGCTGATATTGTGAATTTATATTGTGAGTGATATTGTACCACCTGATTTAACAAGACAACAACAAAAGAAGTTAAAATATGATGCAAGATTTTACTTTTGGGATGAGCCCTATCTATATAAATAGTGTAAGGATCTGATTATTAGGAGATGTGTGCCACAAAGAAGAAACAAATTTAATTATTCAACGATGTCATGATTCTGAATTTGGAGGTCATTTTGGTGTTGATAAAACTACTTTTAAGATTTTACTATCTGGATTTTATTGGCCTACTTTTTTTAAGGATGTATACAAATATATTGAATCAAGTGATCGATGTCAGAGAGTAGGTAATATCTCTAGAAGAAATGAAACGCCTCTAAATTATAATTTGGAAGTTGAAATTTTTGATGTATGGGACCATTTACTCCTTAATTTAGGAATTTATATATGCTAGTTGCAATTGATTATGTCTCAAAATGGATTGAAGCTATTGCTATACCTAGATGTGATGCTCGGAGTGTTTCAAAATTTTTAAAGAAAAATATATTTGCGAGATATGGAATGCCGAGAGTGATTATAACTGATGGTGGATCTCATTTCAGGAATAATTAAACTAAGAGATTGATTGGGAAATATAATATTATTCATGGAATCTCTACTTCTTATCATCCTCAGACTAGTGGTTTAGCAGAAGTGTCTAATCATGAATTTAAAAGAATTTTGGAGAATACTGTGGATGATCATAAATTAGATTGGTCTGCTCGATTAGATAATGTATTATGGGCTTATAAGACTGCTTTTAAGACCCTTATTGGAATGTCTCCTTATAGACTAGTGTTTAGTAAAACTTGCCATTTACCGGTTGAATTGGAGCATAAAGCATATTGGTCGATAAAAGAGTTGAATTTTAATTTAAAAAATGTTGGAGAGAAGAGATTTAAGCAATTGAACGAATTGGAAGAGATTAAATATGAATCTTTTCACAATGACAGGATCTATAAAGAGAAAATGAAATTGTGGCATGATCGGAAGATATTGAAAAAAAATTGGATTTTAGACAGAAAGTTTTGCTATATAACACAAGATTGAAGTTATTTCCTGGAAAGCTTAAGTCTAGATGGTTGGGACCTTTTACAGTTATAAAATTTCATTCATTTTTAGCTATTGATATTAAGGATCCTGATACTGGAAAGATTTTTAAGGTTAACGGGCATCAATTAACACCTTACTTTGACGGGTTTCAACTTGAATTTAAAGAGGTTTTAATGCTGAGTCATCTCGATTAACTGAATGGTTCGTCGGGCTGACGATGTTAAACCAAGCGCCTTATGGGAGGCAACCCATATGTATTTTTGTGGTGTGTTTGCTTGTTTGTTATAGTTGTGATTTTTAATAGTTATTTTGAATCCTAATCGCTCCTAAATACTTTTAAAATTGATAAATATTGGATCGAATTGAGATATTGGAATATTTTGGGCCAAACAAAGTTCGGTGAGATTTTTTACCACTGGCGCCGCCGGCGCCCAATTACAGAGAAGTTTTGTTGAATTTTGGGTTTGAGCACCGCCAGTGCCCAAAACCTATTGACAGTTGTTGGAGTTTCAAAATTTGATTTTTGGCAGTTTTGAGCGGGATCTTCGTCCTTATAACTCCCTAAACTCCATTTTAGACTTCCAAACTCCAGAAAAATGAAAACTACCATTCCCAATTCGCATCCCATGGATTCCTACTCCATAGAAACCCCTCGATCTTGCATTTTTAACCGATGGAAGTTTATAAGTTTCGAGGAGCAACGATTATTCAACAAAGTGATGATGAAGAGGAGGATTATCAAGGAAAGAGGCTTTGTAAATCGAGGTATGGATAATCCTACTACAAGAGTTGAAGAGATAATTAATGAAAGACGTTGGGAAGTGTTATGCTACACTACTGCTGCAGTAGTCGTTCCGGTTGTGAAGGAATTCTATGCAAATCTGCACAGGATCAACCAAGGATTCATCTTTGTGCGAGGTAGGTTTATACAATTCACTCCTGCGAGAATTAATGATCTCTTTATGATTGAGAATGTACCTATCTGCCACTATTCCAATTTTAATGCCACAAGTGATAATATGAATGATGTGGATTGTTATTTAACAGATGAAAATAAAGATTGGGAAGTTAAAGAAAATGGATATATTAGTTTCCCTTCTGCATCTTTAAATCCGGTGTCAAAGTAGTGGCATTACTTTATTTTGGCAAAGTTATTTCCAACTTTAAAGATTAGCAAAGTAACCAAGGAAAGTACAATTTTGAATTTCTGTATATTCAATCTGGAAGGCCAATTGATATTGGTAATATATTTGTGAAATCAGTTTTGGGATTAATAGTTCATGGATCTAAATATTGGCTTGGACACCCATCCACCATATTTCTGTTGTGAAGTCAATCACAAGTTCCATATGAGAGTTGGGAAAAGGTTCTTCTTCCTTGGAGGCCTATTGATCCAACTAATCTTTATGACTACCAAACCGTAGGAGACGAATGTGATATGAATCTGCTTGCTGATCAACCAACTCAGACTTCACAACCCATTCAGCCTTATTTTCATGATAGTTTCAGAATGATATTGAAGAGGATCAAGCAGTTGGAAAAAGAGGTATAGAATGTTATGAATGCCATCAATAATATTTCTGATTTATTTGACCGTTTAGATTGTAGGATGAAGGAGCAATTTGATCACACTGGTCGGATTGAGATGGGCCTGATTAATCTGATGAAGAATAATGCTGTGATTGTTAAGGATTCATCAGATGAATTCCCATTTCGTCCTTCCTACAATTTGTTCGTGCATCATCAATTTATTAGAGATATTAGAAAGGAAGATAGTTCTGAGACCGATGTGGAGTGATTACTGGATTCTACTTATGTTTGATGTGTGTTTAGCTTACTTTGCTTAATTCTATTTGGTGTGCTTAGTATTTACTTTGCTTTGCTTTGTTGTTTGAATATGGATATTCTATGCTTAAATTCATTGTGTATGCTTAGATTTTAGTGTTTGCTTAACGTAGCGTACTTGCAACACTAAAAATCTAAGAATTGTTGGTTTGATTTGATGAACATATTTAGTGTTTATGATGTAATGCGGGTTTTATATATAGAAGTATATTTTGTATTGTTTGTGTAAGAATTGTGTTAGTTATTGCTTATGTGATGAAATAGATGCTTAATGAAGTGTTAAATGTCATTGTGGAGGTCGAAACGATTGAAATTAAGAAAAATTTTCAGACCCAGAAAAATTTTTGGACTGGCGCTTTCGGTGCCCAAATCCAGAGAGTTTTGGCATTTAAAAAAAAATAGAGCGCCGCCGGCGCCTGAGTACAAAAAAGACCAAAAACCCTTTATTTCGCGATTTTCCCTTTATTTCGCGATTTTGACCCTGGAACCTGCGATTTTTTCCATTGCTTTCATCTTCCTCCTCCATTTTCACGATTTTGAAGACCTAGGGCTTGCTAGATCTCGAATTTCAAGTGATTTCAAGGCTTTTTGAGACCGGATCTACACTTCTCATGGTAAGAGCTTCACTTTGAGTTATAATTTTTTTATTTTCACCATAGGCATCTGTCACATTGATTAGATTGGAATTTTTGGATTTTTGAAGAAATTTTGAGATTTCCTATGAAGAAATTTGCTCTTACTTGTTTAGAATAGTATTTAGAGTTTGTTACACTGTGGCTTTGGAATTTACTGGAATTTTCTTATAAATTTTTAGAAATTCACATGGCTCCAAGGTGTCGGCATATTTATAGGTTGTATTTTGTATTTTGAAAAGGGGCCGCCTACAGAAATTGTCGGCGAAATTTAAATTTTAAATTTAATTTAAATATATATATATAATTTAGAAAGTAGTATTTGATTTTTAAAATAATTTTAAGTTTGAAAATTTTAAGATATGAAATCGAAACCGATCTCACATCCTAAATAGTTTATATAAATGAGCACCGCATCACAAGCCAGTGTATACTATCTCGAAGAATAGACACACGTGCTTGATGATGGGGCTCGATTAAATAAACTAGAATATTTGTGACATTCGTTTGGTCTGCGAACCAATTTTATAAGCCGACAAGTTCCCCTGCTTAATACAAAGAAATTAAGCAGGGTTTATATTTCCTGAGTTCTTAAAATCCCCTATAAGGGCAAGCCCCTATAGTTAATTACATCCTAAGTGACGGGAATCACTTAAGAAAACTCTCGATAATGATTAGTGGTTTTGCTCTCAAGAATTTCAAAGTTTAAGGTTTTGAAAGGATTGAATTTTGGAATTTCAATAGGGAATGGATCAAATTTGGAACGAGTTCATTTCGGGAGTTCAAAGGAAGAAAAGTAGGAGAAGGCGAGGATCCAGAAGAATCTTGGCAACTTCCCAAACTATCCTATTGTTTGGCTTAGATTTAGGAATTTTATTTTATGTTGCAATCTTGTCAATTTTAATTGATTAGGATTTATATTTGTATGACATGATCATACAAATAACCTGGAAGATGTGAGGGTTTATGTCGTACCAGACGACTACCTCGGAGTCCTAAGACCAGTTAGGGCTTAATTTACATGACATGATCATGCAAATGCCTAACGAAGAGTTGAGGATTTATGTTGCACTAGGCGAACTACCTCGAAGACCTATGGCTTGGTTTTTTAATTCTAAGAAAGTTTTGCTGAAGTAGACCCGAGTTTTGCTGATGGCGATGGCCATGCTGCTCACTATGCTCCGAGATCCTTGTTGTTGCAGAGGTTTAGTTTTAGAAGTCATAAATCAGGAGATGAGAGAAGAGTTTTGGTTTAGAGAAAATCTTAAAATCCAAGTGTTTTTAGTATTTTAATTTAAAAAAATCTTAAAATTATTTAAACAGAACAGATTAAGATCCCACGGTTCCATCATCCCGGCACTGTTATTTTCATTGAATTCACTTAGTACAGATGAATTTTTGCTAAACTCAACTGAATGAATTCCACACTTTCATTTAGACCGTGGGAAATCCCGTTAGCAACACATGGGTTACATCATCCGAGGTATTCCCGATCATTCAATGAAACGTTTTAATTTAGTTGCAAATGTAGTTTTGTTGTTCTGTTTGTGATTAAATTTTGAGTTGTTTTATATTTTGGAATGTTGTGGCGGTGAATTTTATCTTGCAATGACTTTTAATTTAGTTTTGGTTTCAGTTTAGGGACTATCCTAAAGGTTTTGGTTTTCATGCAACAGTCTTATTTAACATGCAAGAAAATTTAAAGTACAGTGCATGTAAGTAAATTGCAATAAAGTAAATTGCAATAAAATAAAAGCGTACCTGGAGGATCTTCCCGTCATCCCAAGCTACACTTAAAACATATATTAAAGCATTTAAACATTTCAACAGATACTTAGGTAAAGCTAATGGAAGGGTTTTGGTTGTCTACCAAATTCCTAATCCTATAACTAGTCATCTCCTATGACGTCTAGGTTGTTGGTTTGGTTTAAGGATTATTTTCTTCATCAAAGAACAATTAAATTCAGTTGTTCTTTCAAAACATCCCGTCATATTGAGGAAGTGTTTAGGACGAGTCCTAAACATCTTTTCAATACTTCTGGGATTATTTTGAGTCCAAGTAAATTTAGTTGCACATATGAATTAATCATTCAGGAGTTTAGTTAAACTTTGTTCCTTTGCTCAGTGAACTAGGATGTTTGATTACCTGATGAACGAAGTGACATCTCACTTAATACTCTATTTAAGAGTTATAATAATTAAAGCCTTTAAGGGCGAGTTAGTTTGTCGAGAATTTTAATCATTCTTAATTTAAACTTTGAGTTAATGATTTAAAGTATTTTAATTTAATTATGAGGTTTTAATTAATAATTTTAAGTTTGAAATAGTGTTCAAATTATTTTAGAGTTAATTAAAATCTTTACATTTTCACTTATCTTAGTATTTTAAATTGATGTTCATGTTTTAAATTTACTTAGATAGGAAGAGGTATTGAATTTATTGGTATGTTTTGATTTAACTCTTAATGATTTCACTTAGGTTTGTTGTTAAATGATTTTAATTTAATTTTAATTTAATTTAATTTAATTTAATTTAATTTAATTTTAATTTTAGTTTAATTTAATTTTAGTTTCACTTTAATTTTAATTTAATTTTAATTTAATTTAATTTAATTTTAATTCCAATATTTTAAATTTAATTTAATTTAATTTTAGTTTTAATTTTTAAATTTGGATTATTATTTTAATTTTTTTTATTAAGAACTAAATATTGTTAAAGTGACTTATTTAGGGATTTTAAATTAAAGAATAAATATCCTCTTAATAATATCCCTATTTTAATAATCCAAATTTTAAATATATTCTTTCCAAAATTTAAATTATTTAATTAATTAAAGTTTCATTTTGATATTTTCAATGTGTTTAATGGGTTTATACCCCTTAATTTCCCTAAGTTTCAATCATCCAAGAGAAAGTTAAAATCAAATATTTTACCCTCCATTTTGAATAAACCTAAAGTTTTAATTAAGGGTTAAAATTTTTAATTACCTTTATGCCCTTTTAGGCTTATTTATTTCATAACTCATTAAATTGAGCTCAAATGAATTTGAAATTTTTATGTCACCTCACTCACATGTCAATTAAGACATTAGAGGAGAAAATGTGATTTTTCTGAATTTAATTTATTTATATAATTATTTTTAGTAGAAAAAAGGGGTTTTCAAAGAAAATTCAACAATATGACCAAGGAAAGGTTTCTGTCCTTCAGAAAATTATTGGATGTTCATAATGACCAGAGGACCACTTGGACTAATTTTTGTGATTTTTTTAATTATATTTTATTTATTATAATTATTTTAAATTTTAGAGTATTAATTAATTTTAAAATAAAATAAAAGTTGAAAAATAGATTTTATATTTTTCTTAAATTCTTCTGACCTCAACGAGTCCATAGAAACAAATTTTATAATTTTCTAATTTTTCTTTGATTTATTAGAATTATTTTAGTGAAGAGGTTAAAAATTCATTTTTTTAATATTAAAAATTACATTAAGCCTTTAAAATTCAATATCTTATCCTAGGGACTTAGGAAAAATATTTGGTTTATTCCTAAGTGATTAGGAGTCAAAATGTGACATTTTTATGAATTTTAATATTTTTAAGATTTTAATTATTTTTTTAATTATTAAAACATTAACATATTGTGAAAAATCAACTTTTTTAGAAAATTTCAATTTTAATTTTCCTGAACTCTCCTGATATCAGAGAACCTCCAAAATCATTTTTGTGAATTTTTGAAAAGTATTTTTGGAGTTATGAATTTTCAAAGTTCCATTTTGCTTAAGAGGCTTAATCAATCCATTTGGTGAGGTTAATCAAGTCCAATTGATTTCAAAATTTTATGTAAGGTTCCTCTGACCCTAAAGAGTAATGGAGAATTGTTTTCAAGTCAATTTGATGTGTGGTTAACCCTAATTAATTCAAACTCAATTTTACGGGTTTAGGCCAATTAAGGTTATTATGAATGAATTAACTCAAAATATATTTTTCATATGGTCCCCTGGTCCTAAGAAATATCACCAAATTTTCCTAGAATTTATTTTACAACATGCTAATTATTGGAATTAAAATACCTAAAACAGTGACATGAACTTGAAAAATCAATAACTTTTCACAGAGATGGCCTTTGACCTTAAAAAATTCAAGGAATGTTCCCAAGAACAGAGGCTTCAAAAGCCCTATGGTCTCATGCCATGATGAATTATCTATGTAAATGTAGAATCAATACATTAGAAATAGTAAATAAATTATTAAAAATAAAATACTCATCCAATTAACTTGATTTCTTTTTCACGATATTTTCCTTTGTTCACTGAGCAAGAGGGTATTTTTATTTTATTTTTGTGATTTTTCTATGCAAAGATATGAATTTTTGAAGTTTAGGGCATTTAAATAATTCAAAAATACCCTAATTTTCTACTTATCCATGCGGCGCCGCGTCAACCTCGGCAGCTCTGAAAGCCCACGCATCGCGCTGTGATTCGGCACCGCCATCTAACTCAGCTCTCCAGGGGCCCGCGGTTCACGTACCATTGCGCTGTCCGGCTTGATCTCGACCGTCCGCTCAATACACACGCGATCCAACAACTCCTGGTCATCGTCTACGACTGGTGTGCACCCGTGACCGTCCACACTCGAACCACTAATATCTCTCTCGATTCTCGATGGATTTTCGAGTTCTTATGCTCTATCAATTTTTCTTGAAGAGACGAACACATCCATACGGTTTATAGGCTATGAAATTAACCCGAACAAAATGGAGAGTTGCTTGGAAGCTCGGGAGGAAGAGTGAGTTCATACCTTTGCTCGGAGAAGTGAAGCTTCGACACGAGAGTTGTGTCACCTTCGATTGAGTCCAAGCAAGCTCCGGATGAAGTCTGCGGCTGCGGGAATTGTATAAGTATGAAAGTGACCAAGGCTGATCACAAAGTTTAGAGGCTGGAAGCAATGGCTGGCCTGATGAGGGGGCCTTTGCTGGGGAACTTCTCCTCTTGGTCTGGTGAAGGTGTAGGGTCAATCAATTTGAAGATTGGCTCACTGTGGTGAAGTGTCCTGTTTTTTGGGTGGATTTTCAACTCAAAATTTGAGCTCACAGAGAAGGTTTTAGGGCTGGATTTCAGTGGTGATCAAGTTCTCCATGTACGGGAGAGGGATCTGGAGTGATTTTGGCAGAGTTTTGGTAAGGTTTGGTTCAACACCCTCTTTGGTCGAGAGGTGGTGGTGTTTAAATAGAGGTGGCTGGAGGGCTTCCCAGGGGGTTTAATGGCTTGGATCCACTGCTTAGGGCAATGGAAGAATAAGCTCAATGGTCATTGGGCATGGGACAGCTCAGCAAGTTCAAATTGAATTTTTGATTCAAATTAAGCCTCTCGGCCTGGTGTTTTCCGGCGGCTGTGGTGGCTGGCCGGCCAGGCATGGGTCACCCTCAGGGTCAGGGAGGTCAGTGCTTAAGTTTGGTGCCAACAATTGGCTTTGGACATGTGTAAAGGATTTGGATTAAAATAGCATGGGGAGAAGGTCATTTTGGGTTCAAATGGGTCAACCCATGGTTTTGGGCTTGGAGCACCACCCAAGGCCTGGATTTATGCTGAAAAGGTTCATTTGGGTCGGCCGAGTAAATGGTATAGTCTCCATCGAGGATTAGGTGGCTAACTTGGTTTAGTGTGTATCATGGATGGGGTTAAAAAGGCTTAAGGAAGGCTTAAGAAAGGGGCTCCTCCATTTGCCATTTATGGGATGGTCACATGTCAAACTTCTCATGGCTTTACATGGGGCTTAAGGATGGCTTCATGGCTTCATTTGGGCTTGGGGATGGCTTAGTCAATTTCATTGGAATGGATTTTAGGAATTTTGGCATTTTGATGGAAATTTGGATAAAACCTAATTTGGAATGATTTAATCATAGGTTTCAAACTTTAGGGAATGATTTTATCAAGTGGATGATGAGAAGGAATTGTCATGTGGGCTTTGGATGAATTTTTGGGCTTTTTGGGTTTGGTGGAAGTGGGCTTTTTAAAAGGCTTAAATGGGTGGGCCTTTATATTTCAAAATGGACTTTTGGATGAAAGTTTTGTGAAGTACCATGCCAAATAAATGTTGGGTTTAGTTTAGGGATGTGTCATGAGTGATTTGGAACAAATTTGAAGTGATTTTGAATTGAATTGGGTTTAATATGGGTCTCTTAGTAAAAGGGGCCAAAGTGGGTCAAATTGGGCTAACTTGGTTTAAGACTGGGCTAAAGTTGGATTTGATGTAAAATTAATGTTGAGAAATGTTTATGGGAGTGTCACAAAGAGTTTTCAACTTTGTTTGGGCTTTGATTTTGGGATTTGGACCCATTTGAGTTAGGTTTGGGCTTAGATCAATTTAAGGGATTTTGGTTTTGGGTTAGGTTTGGGTGGAGTTTAGGTTCAAATTTGGGGCACATCAAGTTAGTGTTTTGTTTGTGGGTATGTTAGGAAGGTTTTATAAAAGATTTGGGGCCAATTGGAGTTGAATTGGGTTGGTTTGGGCTAGGTTTAGGTCATGGGCCAAAATTGGGCCTTAAGCCTCAAATTGGAATTGGGCCCAAATGTCAATCAAATTGGACTTGGATTTGGTCTAAATTGATATTAGGGATATTGAATTGAAGTTTAAAATTGAATTGGACCAAAATTGAGGTCAATTGGGGTGGTTTGGTTTGACATTGGGTTCACTTGGGTTAAAAATGGGTCAAATTGGGGGTTTTGGTAAAAGTGGGGTAAATTGGAAAAATTTGCCAATGGTGTAGTTGAACAAAATGAAATTGAAAATATTTGGGATTTTCTGGAATTTTCTGGGAATTTTCTGAATTTTTGGATTTTTGGGGCAAAAGGGTATTTTGGGGGGTTTTAGGGTTATTTTTGGAAATTTTGGTATTTTTGGCCAAAGATGGTCAATTTGAGTGGTGGGAAGTGTTTAGTATTGATTTTGAAGGACCTTGGGTAATTTAGGTAATTTTGCAAATTTTGGGTCATTTCAAGAGTATTTGGTAGGTTTAGTGGGTCCGGGGCCCCGGGGGTCAAAAATTGAAATTTTGAAAAAAGGAAGCTTGATCAAATGTGAATGAAATGAGATCACTTTGGTTGAGCCATGAACCCATATTAAGCCCATATGAGCCATGAGAGGACTCATTTGAGACATTCACTATGTTGTTCCTAACCCTCTTAGCTAGGGGCTTAGGGGTTAAGGACCATCAATCCATATGAATTACCTACATGAGTCAGGAAGTCAAGCTGGGTGAGAGTGTGGTTTTAGGACTTTGGATGTGTGTGAGAGTGTAGTGTATGTGCAAGTCGACCCTCACCAGACCAGACCACCCAGGGTGTTCTAAGGCCAAAAAGTCCTATAGGGAACTCATCCTTTAAACCTCCACATTTGATTTCAACCCTCTAGGTGATTAGGGGTCTACAGTCGAAGCTTGAGGGGTTTGCAGGGAGTTAAGAAGTAGTTTGAATTTCTAAAGGGTGGGTTCCATTTCTAGTCCTCTAAGATTAGTCAAAGGAAAAGCCTAAGGCTAGATCCTAAGTACTAAAAAGAGAAGCAAAAGACCTCATCAAAAATGAGGTCAACACAAGGATGAGTAAAGGGAAGAGAAAATTGGATTTTGATGAAGAAAAATTTGTTAATATTAAAACGCAATTTCGCTTTAATTCGTAACTTTACAATAAGAAGTGTATTTAGGATTGAGCTTTTGATAATCCTGGTGGATCTGTAGAACAGTTAATTACAGAGCAGAACTGGGAGGGATTTTGTTATTTTACTGCTAATGCTGTTAGGGGTGTTGTTAGGGAGTTCTATTCAAATTTTCCTTAGACTGAGACTGAGTATGTGCTAGTTAGAGGAAAAATGGTTGAATTTACCCCTCCGCGTATCAATGCATTTTATCAGACTCGGGAACCATTTGTTTGTGAATATGAAAACTTTGATACCCAAGAGGTGTATATGAAGGAAGTTATTGCGTTCCTAACAGATGGAAGAGGGGAATGGAAAGTAAGTCAAAAATAGATTATTAACTTCCATGCTTCCAAGTTAAATGTTGCAACAAAAGTTTGGCACTATTTCATCTCTGCAAGACTGTTTCCTTCTTATCACCACAGTGAAGTTACAAGGGATAGAGCAATTCTGAACTATTGTATTCAGAAGATGAAGAAGATTGATATTGGAGCTATTGTCTTCAAGAACATTCAGATTATTGTTAGAGGCAAGACCACTAGAGGATTAGGACATCCTGCCCTAGTTCATGCCCTGTGTGTTCAGTCTGGAGTAGAGTTCAACAGTTCAGAAGAGATAGCTATACCACCGAGACCAATTACAAAGACTATTGTTCGTACTTTTTAGTCTCATGTGGGAGCACAAGATGAGAGTAGGAGTACTGATATTCCTACTACGAGTTATGACATTCCATCTACATCTGTGTCCCCTACTTTATCTGATATTATGGAGCAGCTGAGATTACAGAGTGCTAGTGTGGATAAACTCCACGGTAGGATGGATGTATTTGAGGCCAGAAGTGATGTGAATGAAGATTATATGAAAAGAAGAGTTGGGTTCGATATTGCCTATCATGATGCCCAGGTCAGATTCATGAGGGGGAGATTGATGTGATATTCCTACCACCCTGACTATACACCGTATAGACACGATCGTCTTGACCACTGTCGATGAACACGGTGATGAAGATTGGTAGATTGATTGTTTTTGTTTCTGTTTTTCTTGTTGTATGTTATATTGTATTGTTGTGATGTAGTAGTTATTTTCTTTTCATGTGATGTGTAAACATGTTGATGTACTATTATGTTGTAATGAAAAATTGGAATTGTTAAATAAACTATGTAGTGATGTGATAGTTTGTTTAGCAATTGTGGTGTTTTATTGGATGTTTAGATGTTTAAAGTTAATATCTCTTTACCCTGCAAATGTTTAAAATTTTTATATATCACTGTTACTAACTGTTTCATGTCTGCTAGTTGTAAATTTTGACTAATACCAGATAGCTGTTGAAGATTTCAAGATCCCAACACAAAAATGTTAGTTTCTTTTACTCTCTACGGTTTCAAATTTATTAAAAATTTATGTTTGGGGGAGGGTTGAAAAATATTAACTCTTATTTGTTCTCAATTATTATATTTTCAAAAATTATTAGCATAACTTCTGGCAGTAGAACCCCACTTTAGATAACGAAAACTTTTTATTTCAGTTGAATATTATGGAAGGATTGGATGAAAATTTTTAGTAATAAAGGTTAATTTTATAAGGTAAGATATCTGGTATAAAAGAATTTGATTATAGTTAACTATTTAAAGTAAAGAAAATTGTATTTTGAAAATGTTAAGAGACTTAAAGTATTGTGTGTTAAGAAGAGATTGTGACTTTATGATGAATAATAAAGCTCATACCTAATTATAAAGTAAGGATGTGTTTCAAGTTTGAACTTTAGAAAGAGGAGAGTGAAGTTCAAAATCATTAAAGGCTATCCAAATATAGTAGTCCTCATTAATTTAAAAAAAGAAAAATGAAAGAAAAAAAAAGAGAAGAATGATTAAAAAACAATCCCAAAAAGAAAAGAAAAAGAAAAAGAAAGAAAAATATTTATGAGAAGAAGCTTGACGAGATGCCTAATAAAAAATTGGCTTCACTTGAGTCAACCTAATGGGAGAACTTGATTTCATTTCTAAATTTATATTTAAAGTATTGGCCGACATTCTGATGAAGTTTGCATGAACTCCTTTTGACATAATCTTTCAAGGCACTCTTAATGTGACAAATTATGGTTTATCTTGAAATAAATAGAAGACTAGAATGCTTAGACTTGATTACTGAATATTCTTATACCTGTTGTGTTGATCTGAGTTACTGAATTTTTTTCTAAAAGTCTAACCAATATATTTTTTGAATGAAAAATTTTAGTGTCTTACAAGTGAAAAGTGCATTGCCTTGAGTTATATTTTTATGTAGTAAAAGGATTACTTGAGGACAAGTAATAATTATGTTTCGGGGATTTTGATGCACCAAAAATATATACTATTTTTTGCTACATAATTTTACCCATTTTTGGTGATATTGCACTTTAACGAAGAGCATTTTTCATGATTTGTTGCAGGTATGATGATTTTAGGTGATTGGAGCGAAAATAAGTGAAAAGGAACAAATTTGGAGCAAAAAGGAGCAAAAAGGAGGAAAACAGCTTCTGGTGCCGCCGGCACTAGAATGGGCGCCGCCGGCGCCATTTTCCCGAGAGCTCTGAAAATATTCAGAAGATAGAGCGCCGGCGACACCCAATGTCGGTGCAATTTAAATTTGAAGAGTTTTGGTGACTTTTTGAAGGGATGGCTAAGGAAACTCTTTGGATTTCGTTTCTAACTAATAAGTAACTATTTTTGGACGAAAATAGGGAGAGCTAGTGTGTGTTCTGGAGTTCTAGTGTGGTTTTAGCGAGGGAGAGTGTGTGTTGAGTGTTAGGGCTTAGAAGAGAAGAGTGTAGAAGTGAGAATTTGAGAGGTATTCTTCTCTAAGTAGTGAAGGAGAAGGAGTAAAGTGAGAGATTGCTTCTTCCTTTCCATTCTAAAGAGGGAATTGAGTGTTGCAAAGAAGAGAGAAAAGGAATTGCATTGCAGAAGAGAAAGAGATAAGTTGTATTTTCTTTTGTGGTTTGTATGACTTTTCTTTTATATATAAAATCCATGTTTTATTGCGTCTTCTCTATGAATTCCGAGTAGTCTCCTTTGTCTTTCTTCTTGCATTGAGATGTGTTGATGTGGATTTGAAGTGCTTTTAAAGTATTGAAGAAACTTGATGGTTTTTCATTTTGAACTTAATTTACTTTTCGATCTGGCTAATTGAATTGTTTAAATCTGTTGTTGTACATTAACTCTGAAAGGATTTAGTGTCCTACAATAACAATGAAGAATCTATTCAATGTCCATGGATGAATTGCGTAGTTCATGGGAATTGAGTTCAAATAAATAGGGAAATGTGTTTTGATGGATTTCAAATTGGAGGTTTAAGGGTGACAGGCTGAGATTCCCAATTTGGTTCTAAGATTAGTAACTAAATTTGAAGGTTAGCCTTCAGGTGAAGGGTGAGTGGGAGATCCGTAGTGACAACAGGTATCCTCCCAGCCTAGCCTTAGATTTAGTGACTAAACTTAGAATATGTCAATGTTCTTTTCATGCTTGGAAGAGGGGGTACTCTTTTGAGGGTAAAGACACATTTGTGCTCCTATTTGGCACAATAACATAAATAATCATTCCATATCATCCACACATCATATACATGTTGCAAGAGGAAGGATACTTTTCTTTTATATCAAAACCTTTCAAATATATAGCTTAGTGTGTGTCTGTTACTGTTTTCTGCATCTTGTTAGTATAAGTAAACATTAAACTTTAATTGCAATTTGAGTATTGGATTATAGTATTACGTTATCTATTTTATGAATCGTGATTTCCCTATGGGATCCATAACCAGAACTCCATTAGATCCCTGTATTACTTGATCTATCCCAAGTTTATGGGCTGCGACCTTTGGAGCCAGTCTAGGCATTTCATTTTATCTCATTGTCACTAAAACATCTAATTCCGAGCAAACACCATATCTTACGATAGAAGATGCACCGCCATAATTTCAACAAGAAATTAAAACAACAATGGATAAACTAAAAGAAATAAATTTGAGAACCGAAGAAATCCCAAAACCAACCTTTATTAGTTCTTTCCTTAATGAGAAATAAATAATGGAAATAGTCAAATTGTTAAAAGAATATAAAGACTATTTTACTTGGACTTGTATCGTCTAGAGGTTCTAAGGTGCCAAACCCTATACCTACTTTAGAGTTATGATGTCATTTGTTATAATTCCACAATTTTTCAAAGAGATCGGTTTAATAACCATTGTTTACTCATCAAATTATTTTGAAAGAATTTTTGAACACATGGAGAATAAAGCTAAAAAGGTATTTTCATTGATTTAATAACATTTCCATCTTCATATCCTAGATTTACATCTATCTCAGAACTAGAAGATGTATAACCCAACCAAAGTTTTATAGATTTTCTGTTCTCACTATGTTCTTCTTTGCCTACTAAATTCTCAGTCTTTGATGGAGAGATTGGAGTTAGAGTCATAGCATGTATATAGTGATTAATTTGCTAATAAATAGATTCAAATTGTTTGTCTTTCTCATTTTCTTTAAGAGATATTTTGAACTGTGGTTCTTTTGAAGTTGTCGTGATTGCCTTTCCTTTCTATCTTTCAGAGTCCATATAGATCTTGAATTTCAGTGATTTCTTCATGTTAATGATTGAGTTTTTTATTTCTCATCCTCGACCTCGATCTTTAATGCAGGTCTGAAATGAATCATCAACTTGTCTTTCTTTATCATGATCTTCTTCATTCATTTAGTTTTGGTCTCTTTTCTTCTTTATTTACTACACCTCTAGAGAATATCGTTTTCTCTATTGAGGTGTAGTTTGCAACGTCTTCATGTACACAAATTTTATGGATTGAGAATGGTTGTAAGTCTCCAATAATGCCGCATTCTTGTCCCTATTGTAAGTATTTTATGCATTGATGTAGTGAAGATGGCACAATATTATGTTCATGCAGCCATGGTCAGCTGAGTAAGGCATTAAAAGTGTTTTTAAAATTAATGAAACAAAATTTGCTGTTGTCACCAAATTATCTATTTTTAGGAGCAATGTTATTGATCCCACAGCTCGTTCCCTTATTGATTGAACCCTCGTAACATCATTTTGTCTCTTGTCAATTTCTTTTCACCAATGTCTAAATATGCGAGAGTTCTCAAGTTCATGATTTAATCGAAGTACCAGGATCAATAAGTATTCTTGAAAGTGTTGTATCGTTGATATTCACCGTGATATATAGTGGTCGATCAGTGGTTCCGCGTAACAAGTCATTGTTAGAGAAAGTTATGTTTTTTTGTTCTTCTGATTAACAAGCTTCATTTAAAGGAACACTAGCGAGTTGAGCTAAAAAAATTTCAGGGTCTTGGAGTGCTTTTATTATCGATTCTCCATCTCTTTGGAAAGATTAAGAGTATCATAAATGCTCAACTTTAATGATAGTTTTTTTAAATGGGCTCTTACATTATAGTCCACTTTATAAAATTTATCTTTATTTCCTTCAAACAGTCGCCCTTATATCCTAGAAATGAATTCTTCTGGTACAACTATTTGTTTCTCTTTTTCTTTAAGAGCCATTCTTGGAGGTAAAACCTTTTCGCTTCATAGGTTAATTTCAATTATTTCTACTGGAATATCGTTTAATTCTTTTTCTTCTGAATTGAAATGTTCCAATTCTATGGAGATTGGTACTTATTGTAATTCAAGCGTTATGTTGTCATCTTCATTCTCATTGTAATTGTCTTGATTGTCATTGAGTTCATCGGATTTGTGTACGATTTGAATATTGTTTATAGGGTTGATTCTAATTTGTTCATTTTCAAAAATGATATCTGAAATAGTCAAAATGTAAGCAAAATGGGAATTATTATTATTCACAGTAGGGTCATAAAGAAAGTGATACAAAGTCAATAGCTCGAGGGATTTTCTCCCTTCGTCCGAGATGACTATCCTAATAGAGCTAGAGACATAAGGTAAATAAGGAGCAGTAGCCCTTATATTAAAAAGAACCCTAAAACTTTTCAACTCTTTCTTTTTTTTCTTATTTTCCTTCTTGGAAGATTGAGTTTCTTGAATGCCTGTGAAAGTCTCCTTAGGAAATTCATCCCGAGCACTATTTTTATTATCATTGTTATTATCGGGAATATATTCATCAGCCGAAATCATCTTGACTGAACCTTATTCAGGTTCATTCAAGTACTCTTTCATGATAACTATATTACCATCTTTAAAATTAAGCTCTAACCAATCTTTGAAGAAAAAGCATTCTTCAATTTTGGGTCCAAGCATCCTATTATAAGAACAATAATTAGGATGATTTTCATATCGACTTCTCCTGGTGTTTTAGCTTCGGGCAGTTTAAATTCTGGTATCTTCAGCAAACTATGAAAGATTTTTATGAAAGCTTCAATTTTAAATGAATATCCTTTATTTATTCTTTTGGACATCGATTTATTTTTAGTTGGTGTTGGGACTGATTGTTGGAACTGAAATTGTGAAAAAAACTGTGGTTGTTGTTGATTAGTGTTTTGTCATTGCTTCTTTGGTTCAGGTTGCACCTGCATCACCTGCTTACCCTTCTCTACAGTTGTAGACTTCTTTTCAAATTTCTTGATTAGCTTTGTCTTTTCTGTTTTTTCTGCCGCACTCATCTACTTAGCTTCCTCTTGGAGATTAGCAGCTTTGCTGAGCCACTTTTTGGTGGCATCCAGAGTTGTGGTATCCCAGCTTGTGACAAGCCCATTGTCGCCGAGATTCTCTCGTGTCGATGTGAGGTGTGAAATATCAATGTCGTTGTTTGGGGGATTTTCCACTCAGTTTATCTATCATATCACTCTAGTTTTCAAGAAATCTTATTTCTTCGAATCATGTAAAGGATCCTTGTATGTTAGGAAATTTGAAGAAAGTAATAGCTGATAAAATAGAAAACAGCAGATAAGAAATGTTAGTGATAATCCTTACAGATGGGGATTCTAGAATGCTTTATTCTATAATTTTTTATATAAGGAGGATCACATGTAAAATTTTGATAACCAAATATTTCTAGGTGTGACACCTATCCTGAGTTCTTAAATCTCTTATAGGAGCAAGCTCCTATAGTTAATTACATATTAGACAATTAGGATTGTTTAAGAAAACTCCTGATTAATGTTAACACTTATTTTCTAATAAATTTCAAGAACAAAGAAAAAAACGTCAATGTTCAATCATAGGGGTAATATGTTTCTAAGTTTTACGTACTACCCTAAAGGTTTGATTTTGTCAATGTCATTTATTATATCAATTTTATTTTTATTTTGTTGTTTATCATTTTATTATCGTTTTGTCTTGTAGTTTGTTATTTTTTTGGTGGTTATCCTAAAAGTTTAGGTTTTGTGATTATCCTAAATGTTTAGGTTTTGTTTCATTGTTTGTCTTGATTATGTCATTTTAGTTTTGTTTTTTATTTCATTTATGTCATTTTTTTATTTTGTTGTTTGTCCCGTCCTCAGAATGTTGCCCTCCAAAACAGAGTTAGCATATCCTAATAACATGTAAAGTAAATCTAAAGCGGAACTTGTCTTAAGCTGCAAGAAAACAATGTCAGAGTAATTCTTATAAAATAAATAATGTCAATTTTATTTGTTGATTTACTTGATTAAGTTTTAATTTTGATACAACCCAGTTAGGATGTCCATGGCTCCGTCATCTCAGGGTCATCAGATGCCTTGATCTACTTAGTCTGAAAGGTATTTAAACCAGGATCGGAAGACTCTTATCAACAACCAGGAATGCATCGTTCAAGAAATCTTTGTAGATCAATAATACTGGGGTTTAAGTTGTGTTTGGTGATCTTTGTTCATTAAGATTTCATTTAAGTTTTAATGTCTTTTTCAGATTTTAGGTTGAAAATTTTAAGTTTTTTACGATTTATTATCCAATTAAAATTTTTAATGTGTCATTTTGATTGATTTTTATATGTCTATTTTGATTTATTTATTTAAGTCTAATATAATTTAAACTTAAAGAAAGGAGTCAAGTTTATTTAGATCTATTATTTTTAAGATCTAATTAAGCTTGAGAATTTTATATTTAGTGTCATTTTAATCTAATTATTTCGAATTAAATCTAATGTGAATCAGATTTACGAATATAGATTCAATGTCGTTTGAATCCAAAGGTTTTAAGAAATTTGTCTAAGTCTAAATGTAATTAGACTTTTAAGTCCTAATGTTGGTTGGACCTAAATAAATTTGATTAAGTCTAATGTAAGTTAGACTTAGGGTTTTAGGTCCTGATGTCAGTTGAGCTTAAGGATTTAGTTGGGTTTGACTCAATTTTGATTGAATGTTGAGTTTAAGTTTAATGTATGTTGAACATAAGGTTGTTGTTTGACTTAAGTTTAATTTTGAGTTGATCTTAAGTTAAAGGTTTGGTTTAGGTTAAATGTGATTTGAACCAAAATTAAGTTTAAGTTAGGTCCAATGGAAGTTGAACCTACGTCAAGATTGGGTTAGACTCAAAGTTAGGCTGAACATAATTTTGGTTTAAGTTAAGTTCAATGTAGATTAAACTTATGTTTAAGTTAAGGGTATTTTGAGAGAATCTGTAAGGGTTTGTACCAGCATTGCATGGATCAGTGAGAAATTTTGTGGGAGCGATTTTCATCTATCTTTCAAAGAGAAAAAGCTATGTATTGTGTTCTTGATTACCTTATGATTTTATAAACACTTATATAGTGGATTTGCTTTGATGAAATGAGGTTTTTCGTTGTGTTTTCTTCATTCTTTGTGATGTCTTTCTCTTACTCTTTCTTCTTTTTTAGAATTAGTGGCATGAGAAGATTATGTCATTATTTTACTTTTTCTTTTCTTTTGCAATGAGTTGGATTCATGTTTAAGTATTTGAGATGCATGCTAGAAGAATTTTTAATTATAAATGTGATGGTTTTTACTTGCACTTCATTTACATTACAATAAGAGCTCGTTATAGTGTTAAAATTTATTGTAATTGCGTTAAGACCTAAGAGGGCAGTGTAATTTTCAAAAAGTGGAATCACATTCAAATTTCATGGATGGTGAAGTTCATGGGGGTTGGGTGTAAATAAATAGAGAAATATACTTTAATGGGCGTAGAATTGGAGATTTCAGGGTGACGGACTCAAATCCCCAATTTGGTCTTAGTGTTTGGAAACTAAATAGAGAGTTAGCCTTTACGTGAAGAGAAGTGGGAGCTCTGGAGTGATAGCCAGTATCCTCCCAGCCTAACCACAGATTTGGTGACTAAACCTAGGATGAACCAATGTTCTTTATGCACTCGCAAGAGAGTAAAGAATAAGATTGCTCCTATTTGGCACATACAATATTTAATGCATTTCATTCATTTATATTATCCAATTCACTACATAAGAATAATAGATTGTACTATCTCAAAATTCACCAAACCAATTCATCCAAAAAGGGTTATCTTAAGAATTAATATTTTTCTTTTAGGAGTAGTTATTAGATATTTTAAACATAAGACTAACATTTAGGAGTATTTGTTAGAAAACCCACTTATATCGACCTTCCAAACTAAAGTTTTATAGTAGTAGACTAGAATTTGACTAAGGAACTTTTACCTTGCTTCCCTATGGGATCGATAAACGGGACTCCACTAGAGCCCTTTATTACTTGAACGATACGTATACTTGCGTAGAACCTATAGTATATGCACATACATACAAGCATAAAAACATACAGAAAAATAGCACACGCCGGAGCCGCATCAATTTACACTACAAACAATGCTTGTCAATGCATCGTGACCAACACGGGGTCACATACCAAATGAGTCTCACTCACAATCAAAACAACATGTAAATGCAAGTACTATCATATGACATGCAAAACCTCCAATCATGCAATTGACGAACTCAAGTGCAGATATGTTTCACACTTAGTAGGTTCCGAGGCTCTAAGGCATAAACTTGATTAAGTATACACGTGGAACAACTTGTGGAATTCAAGTTGACGACACAAGAGACAAGGCGGTATGTTCTTCACATAAGAATTTCACACACCAGTGGACTAGTATTGCTAGCCACCATTTACCACAAAATTTGAATATCAAACCACACACACATAGTACATGCGGTGATACCGCAAGTTTCAGTGCTCATTGAGACACCAAATATAGGCACATTCAAAGTAAAAAAAAGATTTAAATTTTCATCATATGAATGAGTTTATCATATAACATAAAAAAACTGAATAATCTAGTTTTCATGCACATACAAACATGAATTCAAAGATTTCATACAAGGAATGCAAAGGATGCAAGTGCACATGCAAAGTACAAAAAATATGCATGTAAAGTTGGCCATCGAGTTATTGTTTTAATCTGGTTGGTTAACCGAGTATCATTATCAATAGGAAACTGGACCAAAGTTATTGGTCAACGAGGTTGGGGAGGCAGGTCAAACTTAGGCGATCGATTCATCAAACTTGGATGGTCGGTCGAAGCGGTCAATTGACCGGGCTGAGGGACGGCCAGTTGAACCTAAGTGTTTAGAAAACCAAGCCAGGGGGGCTGTCAGACATAAGGGATTAGTGAACTAGGCCAGGCAGCTGGTTGGACTTAAGTGAAACATGCAATGTGTTACATGCAAATTTTGATCAAACATACAAGCATATGGAAACATACAAGAATATACAAGCTTTAGTCATCCTAGTAATCTCACGGGAAAAAGGTAAATGATGATATTAAGTAGGCATTGCTACAAAGCGATGGCTACCACTTATATTTTCTTAATGTGCAGTTTTTTGTTGGAGAAAGTCTTTCGGCATAAGGAACGTCAAAGTCCCGAGAATTTCCATTCTGTACGCTCAAATGGTAGACTTCTCACTTCTTCTCTTGAGGCCAAAATCACTAAAGCAAACATGGATTGAATGATCTTGGTGTTTGGGATTTAGGTATAGAAAGAAACTGGTAGGTTCACACTTCAAATTTGCAAGGGAAGTCCGCAAAAGGCTCCTAACCCTACAATGGCTTTTTCTAAGCACAAAAAAGCCCTAACCTAGTGTCCCTAACATCTAGACCCAGGGGTTCTAGAAATGAAAATATGAGGGTTCAAAAATATTATACCTTCATGGTGGATGGTTGAAGTCTGACTTTGCTCTGGAAGAAGCTCTCCTTAACGTAGGAGAAATGATGACCCCTCAAACTTCACTCTCCTTGTAAAAATTGAGGATTACACTCTCCTCATCAAAGAGAAGGTGGAGTTTGTTATAAATTTCCTTCTCCAAAGAAGATTGAAGCTCTCCTTTATTGTAGGAGTGGATGACAAGTTTGTCAGCATATGAGCTTCTCCCAAGCTAGGGAAAAGCTTCTCAAGCAGGACTCCTTGAAAGTTTGCCAGAGGAGATGAAGAACAGAGAAAATGAACGATAAGAAAAAGAAAATAAAAGAAGAAACTAACTCCTTTCCCTTTCCCTTAAAGAAGATGGAAGTTCTCCTATAAAGGTACTTGCACAACACACCTTTTCTCTATGCTTTAAAGTGCTTCATCCACTTTAAGAAATAAAGCCCCCAGTTCTCTCTAAACTGAAATGAAGTCTCTATATGTGTTGGAGATGAGGCTAGCCCAACAATTCTCTCAAATCAACCAGTCTACCATCCATTTTTGCCATAATTGGTCTAATTTAGCCTTTAGGGAAATTCGAAAATCAGTTAAAATGGGCATGATTACCTCCTTTTTCCTTCCTCATGTAATCTTTCCATGCCTAATGAGATCTTAATTTTTGGCTTCATGGGGGGAAGTGTCGAGTCAAATTGGATCCAATAAATTGGAAAAAACATTCAAAAATTGGACTGGCATATAGGCACCGCGACCTTGGTGCATAGGTGTTCGGTCTAGCTCCCTGGCATCAGGTCTCTAACACGTACTTTCTAGATGCTCAATATATGTACTTTTGAGGGAGTTTTAGGAGCCTAGGTGCCTAGAAGCCTAATATAGTGTCCAGGCACCAGTAGCCTGGTGCCTACTTTCCCCGTACTCATGAAAGTGCTCTAAAATATGGTTTTGGGTGACTAGGAGCCAGAGACTAGTGCTGATGTCCCGGTTTGGCCCGAAATCATGATTTTGGCTTAGATAGTCCAACTGAGGGTTTCTTCGATCCATAAGCAAAGAGGGTATAGTTATGACTAAAATATGGTCCCATAACTTCAAGATGAGTATTTTAATCAATCATTCATCAGGAAAATCTTTGCCAACAGTCTCCTGATACGTCTAAAAATTTACTATTTTTCTTGCTATATTTTATAATGATATTGCACTTTAAAGGTATGTTTTCTTGTGTGTTTGGTTGTAGGTGCAACAAATTGAATAATTTGGAGTGATTGGAGTAAAAGGAACAAAAATGGACCAAAATGGAGCATACTGGAGCAAAATGGGTCTACCGAGGCATACTAGAGCCATGGGGGCTGAACCAGACACTTATGTACATGTGCCGGGCAGGTAAGCGCCCAAACATGGCGCTTAGGTGACAGCAAAGGGTGGCTAAGCGCCCAAAATCTGCGCATAAGCGCCAGTAACAGTTTTTTATTTATCTTTTAGAATATACATCGGATTTGAATGATTTTTAAAGCGGTGCTTCGTGCATCTCTTGGGGAATTCATTAGAAATGATAAAATGGACTTTCTAGAAGGATTTGGGGCTGTTAGATGGAGTTATTATTGATAATACACTTGTGAAACCCTTTGAAAGATTCATTGAATATGGACACTTTTGAAGAGACGCTTAAACACCTCTTAGAAAATCATAAATAACTCTTTAAACTCTTAAACTCAGGAACTAATTAGAAGAGGAGAAGAAAGCTTGGAGAAGAGGAAGGCTTGGGTGAGAGCCCTAAGTGGGGTGACGAGGTGAGAGAAAGAGAGAGAGAGTGACAGATTTCTTCTTTCCTTTTCATCATGTTCCTGGAAAGGATTGGAAGGAGATTCCTTATGCTATACAATGACAGTCTGATTTCCATCAAAGGTAAGTATTTTAATTGCATTTTGATATGAATCTAGTACTTTGTTTGCATGGTTTTAAAGTCTTGTTCAATGAAAAGTTCTTGTTTTTTGTCCATTTATAGTGAGTAGTTTTCTTTACTCTTCCATTTTACAATGAATTAGTATACATGTGTAGGATGTAGAATTGTGTAGAGTGAGAATATATTATGATGATTTTACTTTTGTTCTTAATTTACATGTAAAATTGATCAACTTGTCTGTGAAAATCTGTTATGAGAACATGTAAGAATCGGTATGGCATTGTCTCAATCAACTGTGGTACAATCACATGAGATTGTATGGATGTGAATGTAATTCATATAATTGTCGGCATATTTTTAGGTTTGTGTGTTGTATTTTTGAAAAGGGGTCGCCTACAGAGATTGTCGGTGAATCTTAAATTTAATTTAAATAAATATATATATAATTTAGAAAGTAGTATTTGATTTTGAAAATAATTTTTTAAATTTGAAAATTTTAAGATATGAAATCAAACCGATCTCACATCCCGAATAGTTTATATAAACGAGCACCGCACCACAAGCCGTACATCTATCCCGGAGGATAGACGGATCGCTTGATGATGGGGCTCGGTTAAATAAACTAGAAGATTTGTGACATCCGTTTGGTACGCGAACCAATTTTATAAGCCGACAAGTTCCCCTACTTAATATAAATGAATTAAGCGGGGTTTATATTACCTGGGTTCTTAAAATTCCCTATAAGGGCAAGCCCTTATAGTTAATTACATCTTAAGTGACAGGAATCACCTAAGAAAACTCTCGATAATAATCAGTAGTTCTGCTCTCAAGAATTTCAAAGTTTAAGTTTTCAAGGGATTGAATTTTGGAATTTCAATAGGGAATGGATCAAATTTGGAACATTTTATTTTGGGAATTCAAAGGAAGAAAGGTAGGAGAAATCACAGATTCGAAGCGAACTTCGGTAATTTCCCGACTATCCTATTGTTTGGCTCAAATTTAGGAAAGCCCTAATGTTTATTTAATGTTTTGATCTTGCCAATTTTAATTAATTAGGACTTATATTCGTATGACACAATCATACAAACAGCCTCGAAGATGTGAGGGTTTATATCGTGTCGAACGACTACCTCGGAGTCCTAAGACCGGTTAGGGCTTAATTTACATGATATGATCATGCAAATGCCTAACAAAAGGTTGAGGATTTATGTTGCACTAGGCAAACTACCTCGAAGTCCTATGGTTTGGTTATTTAATTCTAAGAAAGTATTGTCGAAGTAGACTCGGGTTTTGTCGATGACGATGGCCGTCTCTGCCCACCATGCTCCAAGCTCTTTGTTGTTGCAGAGGTTTAGTTTTAGAAGATTGTAATCAAAAGAGAAGAGAAGAGTTTGGTTTTAGAAATCTTAAAGTCCAAGTGTTTTTTATGTTTTAATTAAAACAAATCTTAAAGTTGATTATAACAACACCGGTTAAGATCCGACGGTTCCATCCTTCCGGCATCGTTATTTTTATCGGATTCACTTAGTCCAGATGAATTTGCTAAACTCAACTAAATGAGTTCCACACTTTCATTTAGACCGTGAGAAATCCCATTAGCAACACGTAGGTTACATCATCCGAGGTATTCCCGATCATCCAACAAGACGTTTTAATTTAGTTGTAGTTGTAGTTTTGTTGTTTTGTTTGTGATTAAATTTTGAGTTGTTTTATATTTTGAGATGTTGTGCCGGTGAATTTTATCTTTTAATGACTTTTTATTTAGTTTTGGTTTTGGTTTTAGGGGCTATCCTAAAGGTGTGGGTTTTCATGCAACAGTTGTTTATCATGCAAGAAAAATGAAGTGCATTTGCAGTAAAGTAAATTGCAAGAAGGTAAATTGCAATAAAATAAAAGCGTACCTGGAGGGTCTTCCAGTCATCCCAAGCTACACTTCAACACAATTTAGGATATTTAATCATTTAAAGCAAGTTCCTAGGTAAAGCTAAGGGAAGGGTTATGTTTTTCTACCAAGGTCCTACTCCTATAGCTAGTTATCTCCTATGACGTCTAGGTTCTTGTGTTTTGGTTTGAGGACGATTTTCTTCATCAAAGGACAATTAAGTTCAATTGTTCTTATAAACATCCTATCATATTGAGGAAGTGCTTAAGACGAATCTTAAACATCTTTTCAATACCTCTATGATTGTTTTAAGTCCAAGAGAATTTAGGTATACAAAATGAATTAATCATCCAGGAGTTCAATTTTTGTTATCTTGCTCAGTGAACTAGGACATTTGAATATCCTATGAGTGAAGTAATACTTCACTTAACACTCCATTTAGGAGTTATGACAACATGAGCTTTTGAGGGCAAATTAATATTCAGTGATTTGAGATTTAATTTAATTTCGATTAATGGGTTTAAGTTTGGAATAGTGTTCAAGTTGTTTCAGATTTATTTTGAATTCTTTATGTCTTTGGTGATGTTATATTTAATTCAATTTAATTTAATTTTAGTTTAATTTAATTTAGTTTTGCTTTCAATTTAATTTAATTTAATTTAATTTAGTTTAATACATTTTAATTTAATTTAATTTAATTTAATATGTTTTAATTTAATTTAATTTTATTTTATTTAATATGTTTTAATTTAATTTAAATTTAATTTAAATTTTTTAATTTTAATTTAATATTTTATATCTTTTTTTTTTATATTTTAAAGATGGTTCAATTAAAGTATTAATTTAATTGAAATTTTGGAAGGATTTAATTTAAATGTTTTAATCGTTAATTTAATTTATTGAGTAAGTCTTTTAATATTTTAAATCTTGAATTTGGATTATCATTTTAATTAGGAATTAAATATTATTGAGGTGATTAATTTAGGGATTCTTAGATTAAAGAATAAATCTCTTCATAATAATATCCCTA
This sequence comes from Papilionanthe hookeriana x Papilionanthe teres, assembly GCA_022702705.1. Classification (NCBI taxonomy): domain Eukaryota; kingdom Viridiplantae; phylum Streptophyta; class Magnoliopsida; order Asparagales; family Orchidaceae; genus Papilionanthe; species Papilionanthe hookeriana x Papilionanthe teres. The sequence continues at coordinate 79,277,053 of CM040434.1, read as the reverse complement.
TTTTAATAATTCCAATTTTTTTATTATTCTTCCAAGTTTAATTAATCATTTAATTAAGGTTTGTTTTAATTATTTTTAAATTATTTGGTAGGTTTCTACCCTTAATTATTTAAATTTCAATCATCCAAATCAGATTTGGATCAAATATTTTACTCTTTCATTTTATTAAGCCTAAAGTTTTAATTAAGGGTTAAAATTTTAATTACCATTTTACCCTCCAAGCTTAATAATTCCATAACTCATTAAATTGAGCTTAAATAAATTTGAAATTTTTATGTGACTTCACTCATATATCAATCAAGACATTAGAGTAGAAAATGTGATTTTTCTGTATTTAATTTATTTATGTAATTATTTTTAGTGGAAAATAGGGATTTTCAAGGAAAATTTAATAATATGACCAAGGGAAAGTTTCTATCCTTAAGAAAATTATGGGACATTCCTAATGACCAGAGGACCACTTGGACCAATTTTGGTGATTTTTTGAATTATATTATTTTTATTATAATTATTTTGAGTTTTGGAGTATTAATTAATTTAAAAATAAAATAAAGGTTGAAAAATGAATTTTATATTTTTCAAAAATCTCTCTGATATCAAGGAAACCAGAGAATCAATTTTCATAATTTTCTAATCTTTCTTTGATTTAATGGAATTATTTTAATAGAAATGCTAGAAAATACATTTTTTTTATATTTTAAAATTACCTTAGGGTTTTAAAATTTAATATCTCATCATAGAGACTTAAGAAAAATATGGGGTTTGTTCCTAAATGATTAAAATTCAAAATGTGACATTTTGGTGAATTTTATTATTTTTGTGATTTTTATTATTTTTTAATTATTAAAAATATTAAAATAATGTAAAAAATCAACTTTTTTGGAAAATTGTAATTTTATTTTTCTTAAATTCCCCTGATATCAAAGAGGCTCCAAAACCAATTTGGTGAATTTTTGAAAAGTATTTTGAAAGTTATGAATTTTTGAAGTTTAAGTTTGGCTAAATGGCTTAATCAACCCATTTGATAGAGCTGACCAAGTCCGATTGACTTCAAACTTTTATGGTGGGTTTCTCCGATCCTAAAGGTCAGTGGAGAATTGATTTCAAGTCAATTTGATGTATGATTAGCTCTAATTAATTAAAGCTCCATTTTGGGTGTTTAAGCCAATTAGGGTTATTACAAGTGAGTTAACTCAAAAACCATTTTCCCTAGGGTCCTCTGGTCATAAGAACATCACCAAATTTTCCTAGAATTTATTTCGCAACATGCTAATTATTGGAATTAAAATACTCAGAATAGTGACCTAGAATTGAAAAATCAATCTCTTCATAGGGGTGGCCTCTCACTTTGGAAAATTCAGGGAATGTTCCCAAATTCAGAGGCTTCAAAAGCCCTATGGTCTCATGCCGTGGTGAATTGTATACATGCATGGAGAATTGAAATAGTGCAGAGAGTAAATAAATAATTAAAAATAAAATACTTGATGAAATTACATGATTCCTTTTCCACATTATTCTCCTCTGTTTACTGAGCAAGAGGGTATTTTTATTTTATTTTTCTGATTTTCCTACGCAAAGTTATGCATTTTCCATGTTCTGGTAATTAAATAAATAGAAAAAATCTTATTTTTCTACTTAAGTGACGCGGTGCCAGCTCAACCTCGGCAGCTCCGAACGCACACGCGTCGTCTTCTGATTCGGCGCCGCCATCCGACTCAGCGCTCCAGGGCCCCGCGGTTCACGTACCATCGCGCTGTCCGGCTAAATCCAGACCGTCCGCTAGATACACGCTCGATCCGACGACTCCCAGTCATCGTCTACGACTGGTGTGCACCCGTGACCGTCAACCTTCTAACCACTAATTTCTCACTCGATTCTCAACGGATTTTTGTGTTCTTATGCTCTATGGATTCGTCTTGAGGAGACGAATACATCCATACGGTAAACATGTATTGAAATTAACTCAAATTAAATAGAGAATCTCTGTAAGCTCGGGAAGAAGAGTGAGTCCATACCTTTGCTCAGAGAAGAGAAGCTTCGATCTGAGAGTTGTGTCACCTTCGATTGGGTCCAAGCAAGCTCCAGATGAAGTCCCTTGGGCTGGTGAATTGTCCAAGTATGATTTCGACCACAGCCGATTACAAAGCTTGGAGTCTGGAATAGATGGGTGGCCTGGAGAGGGGGCTTTCACTGGGGAACTCCTTCTCTTGACCATGTGCAGGTGTGGGTGAGTTTAATTTGAATTTGGTGGAGAGTTGGGAAATGTCCTATTTTTGGGTGGAATTTTGGCTGAGAAATTGGGCTCTGTTGGTGGGGATTAGGGCAAATTGTCACTGGGGATCAACTGCTCTAAGTGTGGAGAGTGGTACGGAGCAATTTTGGCGGGGTTTCGGTATGGATCGGTTCGAGCACCTCTCATGGCCGAGAGGAGGTGAGGTTTAAATAGGAGAGGGTGGAGGGCCTCCCGGGGGGGGTTTAAGGCTTGGGATCGAGTTGCTTAGGTCGAGGGAGGAACGGCCATGGTGGCCATTGGGCATGGGACGGCTCGGCAGGTGGGAATTTCAAACTTTGGCTCCTCCCGAGGTCTCGGCCATGGTGTTTTCCGGCGATCCGGGCGGTGCGCCAGCAGGCATGGGTCACCCTCAGGTCCAGGTGGGTCAGGGCTGGGGTTTAGTGTAGGCAATTGGGCTTTGCCATGTGTCAAAAGCTTGGATTAAAATGGCATGGGGGAAGGACAATTTTGGCTTGATTTGGTCAAGTCCACCTTTTGGGCTTGGTTCACCCTTCAAGGAGGCTTTGGGTGTTGTGGGGAGTCGAAGGAATCGATTTGGTTTGGCATGGAGAAGTCCTTATCCAAATATATTTGGATTAAATTTGGGTTAAGGGAATCATGGTTAAGGCTAATGACTTTAGGAGATTAAGGAAAGAGTCTCCTTCTTTTGCCCAAAATGGCATGGTGACATGTAAAGAGGCTCTCATGGCTTCCATGTGGCTCATGCATGGCTTCATGGCTCATCTTTGGCTTGGGAAAAGTTAAGTCAATTTCATGAAAAAGGCTTTAAAAATTTTGGTAATTTAGGGGTGATTTGATGGGATTTGGCATATGGCTTGATTTGGATTTATTTTATCATGGGTTTAGAACTTAGGAGATGGTTTTATCAAATGGATGATGATAGAGGATTGTCATGTGGGCTTTGGGCCTTTTGAAATTATTTTTGATGGGCTTTTAGGAAGAGCTAGGGGATGGGCCTTTAGGTTTAAGAATGAATTCATGGATGGGAATTTTGTAGAATTTTGGGCCAAATAATTGTTGGGTTTGGTTTAGGGATATGTCATGAGTGATTTAAAATGAGTTTGGAGTGATTTGGGTTTGAATGGGGTTGGATTTGGGCTTCTTTGGTAAATGGGCCAATGTAGGCCAAATTAGGCTAACTTGGGCCAATGTTGGGCTAGGGTTGAAATTGATGTAAAATTAATGTTTGGAAATGTTTATGGGAGTGTTTCACAGAGGTTTTGACTTTGGTTGGGTTTTGATTTTGGGGTTTGGGCTTATTTGGGTTAGGTTTGGGTTTAGGTCAAAATTGGGCCTTTTAGCTTTGGGTTGAATTTGAGTGGGGTTTGGGTCTAAATTTTGGGTAAATCATGTTAGTGTTTTGTTTTTGGGGATGTTAAGGAAGGTTTAGAAAAGGTTTGGGGTTAATTGGAGTTGAATTGGGTTAGTTTGGGCTAAGTTTGGGTCATGGGAGCAAATTGGGCTTTAAGGTCAAAAGTGAAATTGGATTCAAATGCCAATCAAATTGGACTTGGATTTGGTCTAGATTGGTGTTGGGGATGTTGAATTGAAGTTTAGAATTGAATTGGACCAGAATTTGGGTCAATTGGGTAGGTTTGGTTTGACATTTGGTTCATTTTGGGTTAAAATGGGTCAAATTGGGGATTTTGACAAAAGTGGGGTAAATTGACAAAATAGGCCCATGGTGTAGTTGGAAAAAATGAAATTGAGAATATTTGGGATTTTCTGGAATTTTCTAGGAATTTTCTGAATTTTTGGATTTTTTGGCTAAGAGGAGCATTTTGGGTATTTGGAGGTTATTGGGAGGTATTTTTGGAATTTTTGGTATTTTTGGCTATGAATGATCAATTTGAGTGGTGGGAGAATGTTTAGGATTAATTTTGAGGAATTTTGGGTATTTGGAGATTTTTTGAAAATTTTGGGTAATTTCAAGGGTTTTGGGTAGAGTTTAGGCGGGTGTAGGGTCCGGGGTCAAAAATTGAAAATTTAGAAAATTGAAGATTGGGTAAATGTAAGTGGAATGAAATCATTCTGGTTGAGCCATGAAGCCATATCAAGCCCACATGAGCCATGAAGGGACTCATTTGAGGCATTCACTTATGTTGTTCTAACCTCTTGCGCGAGGGCTTAGGGGTTAAGGACCATCCATGTGAATCACCTTCATGAGTCAGGAGGTCAAGTTGGGTATATGTGTGGTTTTAGAAGGTGTGTGAAAGTGTAGTGTATAAGTGTAGTGTGTGTGTAAGTCGCCCTCACCAGACCAGGCCACTCGGGGCGGTCCTAAGGCCGAAGAGTCCTATAGGAACTCATCCTTTAAACTTCCACATTTGATTTCGACCCTCTAGGTGATTAGGGGTCTACAATGAAGTTTGTGGAGTTTGCAGGGAGTTTAAGAAGTGGTTTGAATTTCTAGGTGGTGGGTCCCAATTCTAATCCTCTAGGATAGTCAAAGGAAAAGCCTAAGGCTAGATCCTAAGTACTAAAGAGAGAAAATAAGACCTCATCAAAAATGAGGTCAACAAATGGACACCCAATAGGTGTGGTGAGCTGACGGAGCACACCGCGCGTATTGGTGTTGACTGAAGCGATCAACAAAACCAACACAAAAGTCCAAGTGACAAACCTGGGACAGAGTAGAAGAGTTTCCGCTGGGGAGTGTCAAGTATATCTACGATCTCGGAGATTCTCGAACTCTCGCTGGGGAAAGGAAAAGGAGGTGAATCCCAAATCGCATGATTTGGGGGAATTTCGATTTAGATTTCATTTTGTTTCAGTTTAAATTTTGATGTGTAAGTTCAGATTTTAGTTTGAGTTTCAATTTAGATTGAAGTTTTGTTAAAATTAATTTGAAGGGATTTGAACTTGAAATGAAAATTGGAATTTTGTGGTTTTAGATGTAACATCTTCGACCTCAAAAGAAAATTGAATTGATTGGATTGAATCATTACAATGAGGAGAGATCTCAGAGCAATGCGGTATTGGATGTAAAATCCTTAACCTCAAGAGTTTGATTTGGTGTGCTTCATTGCAATAGGGAGAGAACCTAAAGCAATGGGGTATCGGATGTAAAATCCTTAACCTCAAAAGCTTGATTTTGATGTATTTCATTGCGATAGGGAAAGAACCTAAAGCAATGCAGTCTCGGATGTAAAATCCTTAACCTCAAAAGTTTGATTTTGATGTATTTCATTGCGATAGGGAAAGAATCCTAAAGCAAAGCAGTCTCGGATGTAAAATCCTCAACCCCAAGAATTTGATTTTGATGTATTTCATTGCGATAGGGAAAGAATCCTAAAGCGATGCGGTCTCGGATGTAAAATCCTCAACCCCAAGAATTTGATTTTGATGTATTTCATTGCGATAGGGAAAGAATCCTAAAGCGATACGATCTCGGATGTAAAATCCTCAACCCCAAGAATTTGATTTTGATGTATTTCATTGCGATAGGGAAAGAATCCTAAAGCAATGCGAGTCTCGGATGTAAAATCCTCGACCTCGAAAGTTTGATTTTGATGTATTTCATTGCGATAAGGAAAGAATCCTAAAGCGATGCGATCTCGGATGTAAAATCCTTAACCCCAAGAATTTGATTTTGATCTATTTCATTGCGATAGGGAAAGAATCCTAAAGCGATGCGGTCTCGGATGTAAAATCCTCAACCCCAAGAATTTGATTTTGATGTATTTCATTGTGATAGGGAAAGAATCCTAAAGCAATGCAGTCTCGGATGTAAAATCCTCGACCCCAAAAGTTTGATTTTGATGTATTTCATTGCGATAGGGAAAGAATCCTAAAGCGATGCAGTCTCGGATGTAAAATCCTCAACCCCAAAAGTTTGATTTTGATGTATTTCATTGCGATAGGGAAATAACCTAAAGCAATGCGATCTCGGATGTAAAATCCTCGACCCCAAAGTTTGATTTTGAATGGTAATTGATTTTCCAAAGATTTGTAATGTTGATTTGAAAAGTGTGGAATTTTGGTGTTTCGAGAATTTCATGAGAGTTGTAAAAGATTTTTGTGGAAAGAAACAGATTAGGAGGGAATATGTAGATGTTACATATCCCATTCAAAAGAGTTGATCGAAAACTGCTGGTTTGGATTGGATACAATTCCTCGCCATCAGATCCGAATCGAAAACCTCATGGCCCCATGTCAGTGGAATCGACCGTTTCCATCCCAGACAAGGGAGAGAGTAGAATGGATTGGATTTCAAATTTAGAATGTTGAGTTTGAATTTGATTGAGATTTGATTTGAGATCTGGAAGGTTGAATTTGAATTTGTTTGAGATTTGATTTAAAATTTGGAAGGTTGAATTTGAATTTGATTGAGATTTGATTTAAAATTAGTGTTCATTTTGTTTGTCCTTTAACGATTCAAATTTATTTTATCGTTCATTTAATGTTCATGTGAATTTGGCGTTCATCCTTTTTTTTTTTTAGATTTTTAAGGAAAGTTTTCTTTTATTCTTTTTGTTTCTTTTCTGTTCTTTGTTCGAAGTTCATTTAACTTTAATGGCGTTTCCCAGTCAACTTGCACAAAAGAGGTGAAGGCCAAAAATGTGACATGGTCACTTTCATTCCAATCATGTTGAAGATACATCATACAACTCGATCTGGAATACATCTCATACAATCCATGTAGGCTATAAACGGACTATGTATGATCTTTGTCAATCAATCCAAAAAGGCATCTGTCAAAAATCCATGTACGAATTGTGAGGTACATGGTCGATAACATCACCTTCCAAGCCATCCTTGGCAAGGATGCCGTATGGATGTACGTTGGAGGTGTGATATTTTCCATGTAACTCACGGCTCGTAAGGCCGGAGGCTCTCTAGCTACGGGTCCGGCGGGAAGTGGTAAGGTGCTTTCCTGTCATCCATCCTTCCGAAAGTAAGCGAGATCCTCTTCATTGGTACTCCCGGTATGCAATGTTTAGCGACATCCGCTTCGTTGCCCTTTAGTATCATGAAGGAACCTACCGGTAATGGTATCTTTATCGGCCCTCGGAACTCACACGGGCCTCGCTATCCGGAGGTCGGATCCGAACATGATATTACACTCGTTCGGAAAAGAAGCGTGCGAAAGGTCGACAAAGTCGTGGTGATGCATGTGAGGGGTATGCGAGTCACCTTCCTTGTAAATGTTAATGATGCAAGCTGTTGGGTATGCAATTCTTGGCGGTACCCTCCATGTTATCATTCTCTTTACCATCCTTTTGATGACCAATGGCATTGGATCTACCTTGCCATGACGGAGTATCCCCGGTGGGTTTCCTTCCTGTCTTACTGCGAAGTTGTAGCAGCATCCACATTGTATTGTAATTCTCCCTTTCCACGGCATCCATCTCCGGGGTTCCGAGTAAGTGTTTTCTCTTAGGCGGCTCGCTCGACCCATTCTTTTCAAATCCCGGATGCGATCCACGATTTGTTGTTGTTCGTATTCGAGAACACGTTTGTATGTAGCTCGAGGCCTTCTAGTATATTAATCCTCCTTCCTCTAATTCTCTCGAAGTATTCAAAAGTTTGCTTCTCGACATTCCGCATACTTTCAAGCTCGTATTCGGAATAATGCGCAAATGGCGAGGCCACGGTGACGTCTTGTGGGATATATGGCTCGATCCCTTCGCGTTCTCCCGCATACCTCGGCTCCTCGGGGATGGTCTCCGTCGGGACATCCTCCGGGGTTGCTTCCGCAACAAGGTTATGCATTGCGGTGGCTTTATCCGGTAGCGTGGTAGCCTTCCTTCTTCGATCTTCTTGAGATTTTCCTGGTCTCTTCGTTATCCTCGGAGTCGGCCTCCTTTCTTCGGGTTCCGGCGAACCGGTATCCTTGAAGTATATGCACCTGGTAGTAGCGGCCGCCTCGTCGCGCTCGGTCCGCTTGCTAGTTTAGTTAACATCTTGCGGATACGGCGATTTTTATTTCTTCGCCGAGTTCGTTGTGAGAGTAGCTCTTCGTACTTCTCGAATCTCCGTGGGCGCGGCGCCGACAAGCCTGCCCTCTCGCTATAGCGACTACGGACTTGATTCTCTTGTCCTCCTCGGTGTTTGTTTTCCTTTTCTTCTTCTGTCGGGTTGGTGGCTTGGGCCACCCACTTTCATTATCGTCCGACCGGGCGGTTCCTCTCGGTCAGCCGGGACCCAGTCACCTTCCTCGTATTGCGAGCTCGTTGGTGTGAAGTCCGAGTCGATCTCTATTATCGCTCCATCTTTCACCCTCTTTTCGTCGAGTGCAAGGCTTACACCATTTCTAAAGTTCAGGACCAACCGCCCGTTCGACATTTCCCTGCGAAAAGACAAGGAAAAGGATCAGGAGCTGTACTAAGAACAAGAACATTAAGAAAATGTTTATTAGAGACAAAATTTTCTTTCTTTTCTTTTTTTTTTATTCCTTTTATATTTTTTAAATTCAACAGGAATGAAATGGGAGAAGATCGAAAAAAGATTTTGATTTGGAAGAGAGGACAAGGAAAACTTTATTATCATGATTTTATTTATTTTAGCACATTTTTTATTATTTTTGGGTTCGGACCCGATCATAAGTAATTACTTCGCCGTGCTTCTAGGGATGAAGAATTCATTCCTTCGAAACATCAGGTAGCGTAATACTTCTTCAGGTATCCTCCGTTGATCGGAAGCATATGTCTTTCTCCTTGGCAATGCATAAGCTGGTAGGAGCCTCCTGAGTAGACCGCCTCAACCACAAACGGTCCTTCCCAAGTGGGTTCAAATTTTCCTCCTATCTTGCGGTGTGCAAGAATAGGTCTCTTGAGAACGAGAACTAAGTCACCAACTTTGAAGGTTCTTGGGCGGACCAATCTGTCATGGGCTTGAACCATCTTGGCTTGGTATAGTTCTAAATTCTGCTGCGCTGCAAGTCTTTTCCCTTCCAGGCCTTCCAACTCCTCTAGTCGTAATTTGGCATTCTCTTCTGTCGTGATTTTGTTTGCAAGTCGCAATTCGAGTGAAGGAAGGCTGGACCTCTAAGGGTAACACTCGCCTCGGACCCATACACCGGAGCGTAAGGTGTAGCTTGAGTAGGAGTTCTGAAGGTTGTCCGGTAGGCCCATAAGGCTTCTAATAACTTCTCGTGCCAATTTCTCTTATTATCGTCCAAAGTTTTCTTTAAAATTTGAACGAGAGTTTTATTAAAAGCCTCAGCTAGGCCGTTTGCTCTTGGATAGTAAATTGTTGAATACCGCCAATCGATTCCGTGTCTCACGACAAAATTGTTGATTTGCGTGCTTCTGAATGCTGACCCATTATACGAGATGATCTCGCGCGGCACTCCGAAACGGTAGACAACTTAGTTCTTGAAAAGCCGCAGCACGTGATGTGCTTTCACTTCTCCGAGTGGAGCCGCCTCTGCCCACTTGGAAAAGTAATCCGTAGCACGCAAGAATGAAGCGATGTCCTTTTGAAGATGGTGGTTCTATTGGACCCACTAATCGTGCCCCAACATTCGAATGGCCGCGACGCAATTGTCGGATGTAGCACGATTGGAGGTTGGTGTAGCACCACTCCGTGCACTTGGCATTGGTGACGGCTCTTAGCGATTTTCATGCGGTCGGTCATCATCGAGGGCCGGTAGTACCCTAGTATTTTAATTTTCATTTTCATCTTCGGACCCGGCTGGTGAGCGCCACGAGTCTCGAATGCACCTCTTTAACAATTTTACGGGCCTCGGACCCGCTTAGGCACCTTAGCCACATTTGATCGAAAGACCTTTCGTATAACGTGTTGTTTATTAATGCGTAGGACGCAGTTCTTTTCTTGATCCGATGGGCTAACGACCTATCGTCCGGTAGTTCTCCTGTTTGCGGGTAGTCGTTACATGTGCTGTCGCCAATCTTCTCGTGTTTTCCGTCACTCGCTGCAACCGATTCTTTTTCTTTTTCGATTTGTGTATTGTGTACTATGTCGAGTCGTGATAGGACTCGACGTCCGTGAACTAACACTTCTGCGATTTATCTTGCAAGCGAGGCAAATTCTTTTGCGAGACGGGCTAATGCATCTGCTAAAGCGTTTTCTTTCACGGGAATTTTGTAGATCGTCACATTCGGAATCCGTTCCAACAATCGTACGGCATACTTGGAAGTATTACTCGAGTCTTGGCTTTAAAATTCCGTATCGTCCGGTGATCCGTTGAATGATTAACTCGCGAATCCCCGTAGATGTTAATGTTTGTTATCCCCATTTGAATAGTTAATTCCAGATCCGTTTTGAGAACTTCATATTCTGCTTCGTTGCTTGTACATGGCTGTGTTAAGTGGTAGGAGTATCTTAACATCCCCCGCTCCGGTGTTATAAAGATTAGTCTGATTCCTGCCTTACCGGGCACTATCACTTGCGATTCTTCATCTTTGTGTGTTGAAGATGCTCCGTCGAAATATAATTCCCAACGTCGGTCATCAGGGTCTTCTAAGTTCATTATTTGTTCATCTAACAAGTCGTCATTGAGAGGAGATTTTGCCGGCAAAGGGTGTGCTGCAAGGAATTCTGCTAGGACTTATCCCTTTACGGCACGAAGAGGCACAAAAGTTATATCGAATTGCAATAATATCATTGACCACCTGGCAAGTCTGCCAGAAAGTGTTGGACGGGTCATCAAGTATTGCAATGGATTAAATTTCGAGATCAGGTTGACCTTATGAGAAAGCATGTAGTGCTCGAGCTTTTGAGCGGCGAAGATCGAAGCCAAACAGTGCTTTTCAATTGTGGGATACTTTATTTCCGTCTGAAGTAAACGACGGCTTAGGTAGTAAAGAGCATTTTCTTTACCCTCATCATTGACCTGGGCTAACAGGGCTCCGAGTGAATCGTCTAAAACCGCGGTATAAAGTATCAACGGTCTACCCGAGACTCGGGTCGCTAAGACGGGAGGTGTCATTAAATATTGTTTAATGTCCTCGAAGGCCTTACGGCATTTCTCTTCCCAAATAAATTTGGCGTCCTTTTTAACTAATGCCGAGAAAGGTCGACACCTACTCGACAAGTTTGAGATAAAGCGTCGAAGATATGCCGACTTCCCTTGAAAAGATCGTAGTTGTTTTAAGGTTTTGGGAGGCGGCATTTCTAAGATAGCTTTAATCTTTTCCGGGTTGATTTCAATTCCACGATGTCGGACAACGAATATTAAGAATTTCCCGGAGGTTACGCTGAAGGCGCATTTTAAGGGATTCATCTTAAGGTTAAATTGTCTTAATCGTTCGAAAACAATCCTCAAATCATACAGGTGGTTTTCCTTTACTTTGCTTTTGATGACCACATCATCCACGTAGCACTCGACTTGATTGTGAATGAGATCATCAAAAATTCTTGTCATCGCTCTCTGGTAGGTTGCTCCTACATTCTTTAGTCTGAATGGCATCACTGTGTAGCAATATACTCCGATCGGCGTTCTGAATGCTGTAAGTTTTTCATCTTCTGGAGCCATTTTTATCCGGTTGTATCCCGAAGATCCATCCATAAATGACAATATTTCATGTGTTGAAGCAATGTCGATCATTAATTCGGGATCGGTAGAGGGAATTCATCTTTTGGACATGCCTTGTTTAAATCTCCGAAATCCACACAAATTCGATTTGACCATTCTTCTTCCCGATCGGTACCACATTGGCTAACCAAGTCGGGTATTGTTCTTCACGGACAAATTTGGCGTCTATTAGCTTTTTAACTTCAGCTATGACTTGTTGTTCGATTTCTAGACGCATTCTTCTGGGACCTTGTCTGACTGGAACAGAAGTAGGATCCACTCCTACCTTATGGACTGCGACCTTTGGAGCTAATCCTGGCATCTCATCGTAGCTCCAAGCAAAACAGTTTTTAAATTCAATTAATAACTTGGTTATTTCTTCGGAGTCTTCTTTACTGAGTAAGGAGCTAACAAAGGTAGGTCTAGGCTCTTCCCTAGTACCTAAGTTAACTTCTGTTAACTCACCTATTGTAGATTTGATCTCTTCTTCGAACTCTGGTGGAGCATTTCCAATTTGTAAATCTTCAAACTCTTCTGTAGTTTCCATGCAGTTTTCATTAGACTCGCAAGTGAAAACCAAGCAAAATTCAGTATCGTCAACTGATCCTACTGTGCCGAATCCGAGACTATGCTTTGAATTAGGTGGACGACCGGAGTTATTCCATAAATTTTCAAAATGTTGTGATTGACCTTTTGTCAATTGTCGAGGTAAGAGACCACGCTGAATTAAATTTTGAACACGGGGAGAGTACCACTCAACAGTGTAATTCCATTAATTCGATGAAGTAGCATCTTCAAATTGTACATTATTTTCAGTTTTGGAGGAAGGAGCACCACGGTAGAATTTGATGGGCTTTGCACCACCGCTACGTACCTCTTTGACCACCATACCCTCGATCTTATTAGAATGGATCGGGGTCAGGGTCATAGTATGTATATAGTGGTTAATCTTCTCGTACATCGATTTATATTCTTCGTTCTTTTCATCTTCGAGAGAGATCCTGAATTGCGGCTTCTTCCGACTTATTGTCGCTGCTTCTTGTTTGATCTCTTTTTCTTCTTCAGAATCGTCTTCCCAATCAACATTGATGATTGGTTTCCTCTCGTCCAACTCGTCTTAACGTCTCGCCACGACCTCGTCCCCGGCCTCGACCTCGGATGCGAGTTGTGGAGAAACCTTCACCATCTCGCCGTAAGGGAGTGGTGAGTGATCTGTTGGATCGGAACTTCGGGTTCTTCGTCGTCCCGAACTTCCTTTGCTTCATTCGTTATAGTATCTCCGGAAAAGATTGTTTTCTTCGGAGGTGCATAATAAGCTCGCATCTTCATGGATTCCAATCTCACGTATGGAGAATGGTTGTAAGTCACCTTTGATGCACTCGTTCCCCTCCATCGTAGTATTTGATGCACTGATGTAGAGATGATGGTACCATCCGGTTTTCATGTATCCATGGTCGGCCCAGTAGAGCATTGAATGACGTTTCTGAATCAATTATGTGAAATTTCGCGATTGTCTTTGCCAAGTCACTGGTCTTCATTAGCAGTGTTATTGATCCGAGGGCTCTTTCTCCTTTCTACGGTTGAATCCTCTTAATAACATTTTGTCCGCTTCGAGCTCGCGAGCATCAATTTCCAAGTATGCTAGCGTTCGGAGATTCATTATATTGATTGATGCTCCCGGATCCACCAATACTCCGGAGATTGTAAACTTCCCGATTGTAACTGAAATGTACAACGGTCGGTTGTGATCTGCTGTCCCAAGTAGTAGGTCATTGTCCGTGAAGGTAACACCTCGTTGTTCCTTTAACGAGAAAACCTCATCTAAGGAATCTCCGGTCATTTGAGCTAAGCAAATTTCTGGATCAAGCAAGGCCTTGATCAGAGCTTCTCTCATCTCCTTTGATAAGATGAGAGCGTCGTAGATGCTTAGTTTGGCCGGTAGTTTCCTAAGATGGGCTAGCACGTTGTAGTCCACTTTATTTTCATGTGTCTCGGTTTCTTCTCGAATGGGTATTTCTTCCGCCGGGGTTGGTTCTTCCCGAACAACCACCTGCTTTCCTTTGTCCTTTGGACCCATTCTCGGAGGTAAAACTCTTCCACTTCTTAAGTTGACTTCTATAATTTCTCCTGAATCTGGTATTGAGTTTGCTGGTGTTTCCTTCTGAATCTGAATGACAGGTTCTTCTGGATTAGCTTCAGAGTCTGAAGGCTCTAACTCTATTAGTGATCTGGAGCTCCTCGAAACTCGCAGATAGATTCATTGCTTGTTGAACTCTCGTAGCCTCCTTGGTGGATGTCTTCTTTGTCATTGTGATCGTCGAGATTGTGTATGATTTGAGAATTGTTACTTGTATCGGAATCGATGTCCGGATTAGGTTGGTTGTCGCTAGTTACGTAATCGTTAGAAACGATCAAAACGTAGCCAACGCCATAACCCTTATCATTATAAGATCCCACCGGAGTGAGCAAATAATCATACGAGTCGGAGGTTCGAGGGAATTCTCCCTTGAATCAGAAACAACCATCCTAGGATAAGCAGCCCCTAGTCTAGCCTTAAAAGCCTCGGTCTTTTCTTCTTCATCAATTTTCTTCTTTTCTTCAATCGTCTCTTGTTGATGTGGTTCTTCTATCAAAGTGATAGTGCCGACTTGACAGGTTTCGAACTCTGAAATGAGGCTCGCACCGAAGTGGTTTGGATGCGATCCAAAATCTTCTTCGAAGACTTTGTCCAGGCGGTAGTCCATCCATCATCAGTCGCATAGGGATCTATCGGAACAATGAGATCCTTCGAGATAACATTGACGGAACCTCCTTTCTGGGGTTCCTTCATGTATTCCTTTGGGATCATTATATTCCCTTTTCGAAGGTTGTCATTGAGCCAGCTTTTGAAGGTAATGCAATCTTCTATCTTGTGCCCAAGCATCCGGTGGTAAGGGCAAAAGTTGGGATCACCTTTCTTGTCGACTTCTTCTGGTCTCTTAGGTTCTGGCAGTTGGAAATCCGGAGTCTTCATCAGACTGCGGAACATTTTCGGCACTGCCTCATTCTTGAACGGATACTCCCTGCTCAGAAGCTCCCTTAACGTACGTTGTGGACGAGGCGGTTGTTCATACTGTTGAGATGACTGATAGCTGGGTCGGGGTTGCTGGTGATTCTGTTGAATTTGCTGCGGCCGTTCTGACGGTATTTGTATTGGCTGCTTGCCTTTATCGACTGCTGCGACGATCCCGGACTTCTTTTCAAAAGTTTTCACGGGCTTCTGTTTGTCTGTTTTGTCGGTGAAACTTAATTGTTTCACCTCCTCTTACAAGCTTCCGGGCTTGCTTAAGAACTTCTCGAAAGTCTTAATAGTAAATCCCTTAAGGAGAAGTGCTATCGGGCCATGAATGCTCTTAAGTAAAATGCCGACTGCATGTTGTTCTTGTAGCTGTGGCTCACACTTCATACTTAGATTCCTCCATCGAAGTATATAGTCCACCAAAGTTTCGTTCGGCTTCTGCTTCTCTACCACTAAATCACCTATAGTGATGTGGTGCCGAGCTCCGGCAAATCGCTTGATCAAGAGGTTCTCTAATTCTAAAAATGTCTTCACCGAACCGTTCCGTAATTCCGCATACCAATCAAAGGCGATCCCTGACAGGCTGCTGACAAATTGTCTGAAGAGTAAAGCATCACTTCCGCCGGCATTGCAACAACTGGCACGAAAATGTGCAACATGCTACCGAGGGTTTCCGGTTACATCAAAGGTCTTGAACAGAGGTGGTACGAAGCCTTTCGGATATTGGACAGCGTCGAATTCTTCGGGGTAAGGCCTACCCGTCCGAATGGATGTCCCGCTCTTTGATTGTGCCAAGGCTTCTCGCACCTGCTGTTCCACCATGCTCTTGATATCCTTTTCCGGAATCATGCTTTGTATTGCATCCTTTTTTAACTGATCATCCCCGTTGATGGATGTAATCTCCTTTCCTCCGTCTACAATGTGAATAACTTATGGGGGTGTTTCTCTTTGGGGTTGAACCTGACTCTGGAGAGTGGCTAAGGCTGCAGCCATCTCTTCTATCCTCTTTGCCATTTGGGAGATCTTATCATCTTTCTCTTGAAGCTGCATCCTCATCACTTTCGGCTCCTCTCTTTCTGCGGCTGCGGGAGTACCTTGTGAAGCTGACGAAGCTTGTGTTTCAACCATGTTAATTTCTGCATATTCATCATCCATGAACTCTGACGAGTCGACTTCATCTCCGAATTTTTTTTCTCTTTCTCTTGCTAGTCGCCGAATATCAGTTCTTAGCTTCTCCATAGCATCTTCTAGTGTTCTTTTCTGTACATCCTTGCAGTTGTCATGCGATAACTGTCGGGTTTCCTTCTCATGTGTCCCCTTCACTGCGGTAGCACTTCTTCGTGACTCGAGTCTCTCCGACGAGACTTTCCTTCTCGAGTTGTTGTTTTAATCTTAATTGTCCGGTAGTGGGACGCCATACCATCCTTCTAGCGACAGAAGGTCTAGGACCGGATGGTCTGTCAGCCAAATGCTGGAAGGTGGTATCCTCCCTAATTTTCAGTCCTGAAACAACGACAGGTGGACTAGCTTTCATTATCTTATTTGGCTTTTCCGCAGTGATAGCAGGCTCTACTCGCACCCCAAGTCGGGACTTGGCTGGCACTCGCCCTATCCTTCTTAAAATTTCTGATACAGGGCATTTTTCTTTCTTTGCTAACTTTTCTATCAGGGTTTGCAGTCGAGCAAATGGCATAATTCTAGCCCTTTTCTTACGGCCGTCATTGTAATATGCGGGCTGAGGCAATGCAACAGCAATCTTGCGGACATTTTCCTCATCCTCTACGGCGGAGAGGGGATGAAACCTACTTCCTCCCAAAAGTGGTATGTATTCAGGCAGTGGTGTATACTCGGGCAGTTCTGGGATTTCCTCCAGGAAAGCAACTTCAGCAACTCTGGCTTCTCTAGCAATCTTTCTTCTTTTGTTCCTCCTCTGAGTCCGTGTCAGTGGTGGAATTCTTGAGCTGGACCCGATTTTGAAAATAGAAGGTCTCACAGGAAGATCTGTACCCTCCACAGGTTCATCACAGTTCTGAATTTCCATCCCCTTTAGTTTGGCAGAAGCCGGGGTAGGTACAGAGACAACTAGACCAGTGGGAGTAGCAACAACAGTCCTTCGCGAACAACGAGTACTCCTCTCGGTTGGAATCTTTTGCGAGAGGAGGGAATTCATGAGTTGACTTGAGGTTAAACTCAATCAACGGCTTCTCGCTTTCGGTACTTTGCTTGAGAGTGAAAAGAGAGTGACATCGGGGATTTTGATGTCGGTGTCCCCGAATCCTTGTCCGAATCGAATGATTGCATTATCGGGCGATTCGTCCTCGAACACAGACAGGTCCGGTCCGTTGACGAAGGAGAAGATCAGTTTTGGGGCTTCCGTTTCTACAGGGCAGATTCTAAGTGTTAGTCCCCGAATCGTGCTTCTTCTTGTAGTAAAACTTATGACGAAAAAGAAAGAGTCTGAACACATTTCCGTTTACCTTAGTGTATTTGTGGTATTAAAAGAAAATTTATTTAGATAATTGTTTTTCGAAAAGATTTGTTCGTTAGGACAGAGAATTATTAAAAGAAGGAGATTTGTAGGAAGGGTAAAAGGAATTGATTAGGAACTGGAAAAGGAAGAGAGAGTCTCGACCCGCCAGACCGCTCCTAAACTAATACCTATTGGGGTCCACCCCACCTCGGAAATGAGGTAAAAGGATCTCGGAACCTCTCTGTTTAGGGGTGTCTAAACAGTGGCTCCTAAATCCAAGAGAATGGTTGGCTATACTCGCTCAAGGTAGAAATGAACAAAGTATTCCAACGGAAAGAAGGGTAGTTTTGATCCACTAGGGACATGGATACGCTACTGATTTATGAAAGCAGAACTATCTGATTAAAATGGAGAGAGGAATTTTCCCCAGCGGAGTCGCCAGAAGTTGTCGGCATATTTTTAGGTTTGTGTGTTGTATTTTTGAAAAGGGGTCGCCTACAGAGATTGTCGGCGAATCTTAAATTTAGTTTAAATATATATATATATATATATATATATATATATATATATATATATATATATATATATATATATATATATATATATATATATATATATATATATATATATATAATTTAGAAAGTAGTATTTGATTTTGAAAATAATTTTTTAAATTTGAAAATTTTAAGATATGAAATCAAACCGATCTCACATCCCGAATAGTTTATATAAACGAGCACCGCACCACAAACCGTACATCTATCCCGGAGGATAGACACACTGCTTGATGATGGGGCTCGGTTAAATAAACTAGAAGATTTGTGACATCCGTTTGGTCTGCGAACCAATTTTATAAGTCGACAAGTTCCCCTACTTAATATAAATGAATTAAGCGAGGTTTATATTACTCGGGTTCTTAAAATTCCCTATAAGGGCAAGCCCCTATTGTTAATTACATCTTAAGTGACGGGAATCACCTAAGAAAACTCTCGATAATAATCAGTAGTTCTGCTCTCAAGAATTTCAAAGTTTAAGTTTTCAAGGGATTGGATTTTGGAATTTCGATAGGGAATGGATCAAATTTGGAACATTTTATTTTGGGAATTCAAAGGAAGAAAGGTAGGAGAAATTACAGATTCGAAGCGAACTTCGGTAATTTTCCTACTATCCTATTGTTTGGCTCAAATTTAGGAAAGCCCTAATGTTTATTTAACGTTTTGATCTTGCCAATTTTAATTAATTAGGACTTATATTCGTATGACACAATCATACAAACAGCCTCGAAGATGTGAGGGTTTATGTTGTGTCGAACGACTACCTCGGATTCCTAAGACCGGTTAGGGCTTAATTTACATGATATGATCATGCAAATGCCTAACAAAAGGTTGAGGATTTATGTTGCACTAGGCAAACTACCTCGAAGTCCTATGGTTTGGTTATTTAATTCTAAGAAAGTTTTACTGAAGTAGACTCAGGTTTTGCTGATGACGATGGCGGTGCTGCCCACCATGCTCCAAGCTCTTTGTTGTTGCAGAGGTTTAGTTTTAGAAGATTGTAATCAAAAGAGAAGAGAAGAGTTTGGTTTTAGAAATCTTAAAGTCCAAGTGTTTTTTATGTTTTAATTAAAACAAATCTTAAAGTTGATTATAACAACACCGGTTAAGATCCCACGGTTCCATCCTTCCGGCATCGTTATTTTTATCGGATTCACTTAGTCCGGATGAATTTGCTAAACTCAACTAAATGAGTTCCACACTTTCATTTAGACCGTGGGAAATCCCGTTAGCAACACGTAGGTTACATCATCCGAGGTATTCCCGATCATCCAACAAGACGTTTTAATTTAGTTGTAGTTGTAGTTTTGTTGTTTTGTTTGTGATTAAATTTTGAGTTGTTTTATATTTTGAAATGTTGTGGCGGTGAATATTATCTTGCAATGACTTTTAATTTAGTTTTGGTTTTGGTTTTAGGGGCTATCCTAAAGGTGTGGGTTTTCATGCAACAGTTGTTTATCATGCAAGAAAAATGAAGTGCATTTGCAGTAAAGTAAATTGCAAGAAGGTAAATTGCAATAAAATAAAAGCGTACCTGGAGGGTCTTCCCGTCATCCCAAGCTACACTTAAACACAATTTAGGATATTTAATCATTTAAAGCAAGTTCCTAGGTAAAGCTAAGGGAAGGGTTATGGTTTTCTACCAAGGTCCTACTCCTATAGCTAGTTATCTCCTATGACGTCTTGGTTCTTGTGTTTTGGTTTGAGGACGATTTTCTTCATCAAAGGACAATTAAGTTCAATTGTTCTTATAAACATCCTATCATATTGAGGAAGTGCTTAAGACGAATCTTAAACATATTTTCAATACCTCTAGGATTGTTTTAAGTCCAAGAGAATTTAATTATACAAAATGAATTAATCATCCAGGAGTTCAAGTTTTGTTATCTTGCTCAGTGAACTAGGACATTTGAATATCCTATGAGTGAAGTAATACTTCACTTAACACTCCATTTAGGAGTTATGACAACATGAGCTTTTGAGGGCAAATTAATGTTCAAGTGATTTGTGATTTAATTTAATTTCAATTAATGGGTTTAAGTTTGGAATAGTGTTCAAGTT
This sequence comes from Papilionanthe hookeriana x Papilionanthe teres, assembly GCA_022702705.1. Taxonomy (NCBI): domain Eukaryota; kingdom Viridiplantae; phylum Streptophyta; class Magnoliopsida; order Asparagales; family Orchidaceae; genus Papilionanthe; species Papilionanthe hookeriana x Papilionanthe teres. The sequence continues at coordinate 79,257,136 of CM040434.1, read as the reverse complement.
CTTTCAGATTTATTTTGAATTCTTTATGTCTTTGGTGATGTTATATTTAATTCAATTTAATTTAATTTTAGTTTAATTTAATTTAGTTTTGCTTTCAATTTAATTTAATTTTATTTTATTTAGTTTAATACATTTTAATTTAATTTAATTTAATTTAATATGTTTTAATTTAATTTTATTTTATTTAATTTAATATGTTTTAATTTAATTTAAATTTAATTTAAATTTTTTAATTTTAATTTAATATTTTATATCTCTTTTTTTTATATTTTAAAGATGGTTCAATTAAAGTATTAATTTAATTGAAATTTTGGAAGGATTTAATTTAAATGTTTTAATCTTTAATTTAATTTAATGATTAAGTCTTTTAATATTTTAAATCTTGAATTTGGATTATCATTTTAATTAGGAATTAAATATTATTGAGGTGATTAATTTAGGGATTCTTAGATTAAAGAATAAATCTCTTCCTAATAATATCCCTATTTTAATAATTCCAATTTTTTTATTATTCTTCCAAGTTTAATTAATCATTTAATTAAGGTTTATTTTAATTATTTTTAAATTATTTGGTAGGTTTCTACCCTTAATTATTTAAATTTCAATCATCCAAATCAGATTAGGATCAAATATTTTACTCTTTCATTTTATTAAGACTAAAGTTTTAATTAAGGGTTAAAATTTTAATTACCATTTTGCCCTTCAAGCTTAATAATTCCATAACTCATTAAATTGAGCTTAAATGAATTTGAAATTTTTATGTGACTTCACTCATATATCAATCAAGACATTAGAGGAGAAAATGTGATTTTTCTGTATTTAATTTATTTATGTAATTATTTTTAGTGGAAAATAGGGATTTTCAAGGAAAATTTAATAATATAACCAAGGGAAAGTTTCTGTCCTTAAGAAAATTATGGGACATTCCTAATGACCAAAGGACCACTTGGACCAATTTTGGTAATTTTTTGAATTATATTATTTTTATTATAATTATTTTGAATTTTGGAGTATTAATTAATTTAAAAATAAAATAAAGGTTGAAAAATAAATTTTATATTTTTCAAAAATCTCTATGATATCAAGGAAACCAGAGAACTAATTTTCATAATTTTTTGATCTTTCTTTGATTTATTGGAATTATTTTAGTAGAAATGCTAGAAATTACATTTTTTTTATATTTTAAAATTACCTTAGGGTTTTAAAATTTAATATCTCATCATAGCGACTTAAGAAAAATATGGGGTTTGTTCCTAAATGATTAAAATTCAAAATGTGAAATTTTGGTGAATTTTATTATTTTTGTGATTTTTATTATTTTTTAATTATTAAAAATATTAAAATAATGTAAAAAATCAACTTTTTTGGAAAATTGCAATTTTATTTTTCTTAAATTCCCCTGATATCAGAGAGGCTCCAAAACCAATTTGGTGAATTTTTGAAAAGTATTTTGAAAGTTATGAATTTTTGAAGTTTAAGTTTGGCTAAATGGCTTAATCAACCCAATTGATAGGGCTAACCAAGTCCAATTGACTTCAAACTTTTATGGTGGGTTCCTCTGATCCTAAAGGTCAGTGGAGAATTAATTTTAAGTCAATTTGATGTATGATTAGCTCTAATTAATTAAAGCTCCATTTTGGGTGTTTAAGCGAATTAGGGTTATTACAAGTGAGTTAACTCAAAAACCATTTTCCCTAGGCTCCTCTGGTCATAAGAAACATCACCAAATTTTCCTAGAATTTATTTCACAACATGCTAATTATTGGAATTAAAATACTCGTAATAGTGACCTAGAATTGAAAAATCAATAACTCTTCATAGGGTGGCCTCCGACTTTGGAAAATTCGGGAATGTTCCCAAATTCAGAGGCTTCAAAAGCCCTATGGTCTCATGCCGTGGTGAATTGTATACATGCATGGAGAATTGAAATAGTGCAGAGAGTAAATAAATAATTAAAAATAAAATGCTTAATGAAATTACATGATTCCTTTCCCACATTATTCTCCTCTGTTTACTGAGCAAGAGGATATTTTTATTTTATTTTTCTGATTTTCCTACACAAAGTTATGCATTTTCCAAGTTTTGGTAATTAAACAAATAGAAAAATCCTATTTTTCTACTTAAGTGACGTGGCGCCAGCTCAACCTCGGCAGCTCCGAACGCACACGCGTCGTCTTCTGATTCGGCGCCGCCATCCGACTCAGCGCTCCAGGGCCCCGCGGTTCACGTACCATTGCGTTGTCCGGCTCAATCCAGACCGTCCGCTTAATACACGCTCGATCCGACGGCTCCCAGTCATCGTCTACGACTGGTGTGCACCCGTGACCATCAACCTTCTAACCCTAATTTCTCACTCGATTATCAACGAATTTTCGTGTTCTTATGCTCTATGGATTCGTCTTGAGGAGACGAATACATCCATACGGTAAACATGTATTGAAATTAACTCAAATTAAATAGAGAATCTCTGTAAGCTCGGGAAGAAGAGTGAGTCCATACCTTTGCTCGGAGAAGAGAAGCTTCGATCCGAGAGTTGTGTCACCTTCGATTGGGTCCAAGCAAGCTCCGAGATGAAGTCCCTTGGGCCGGTGAATTGTCCGGTATGATTTCGACCACGGCCGATTACAAAGCTTGGAGTCCGGAACGGATGGGTGGCCCGGAGAGGGGCTTTCACCGGGGAACTCCTTCTCTGACCTTGTGCGGGAGTGGGTGAGTTTAATTTGAATTTGGTGGAGAGTTGGGAGATGTCCTGTTTTTGGGTGGAATTTTGGCTGAGAAATTGTGCTCTGTTGGTGGGGATTAGGGCAAATTGTCACTGGGGATCAACTGCTCTGAGTGTGGAGAGTGGTCTGGAGCAATTTTGGCAGGGTTTCAGTAGGAGATGGTTTTATCAAATGGATGATGATAGAGGATTGTCATGTGGGCTTTGGGCCTTTTGAAATTATTTTTGATGGGCTTTTAGGAAGGCTAAGGGGATGCGCCTTTAGGTTTAAGAATGAATTCATGGATGGGAATTTTGTAGAAGTTTGGGCCAAATAATTGTTGGGTTTGGTTTAGGGATATGTCATGAGTGATTTAAAATGAGTTTGGAGTGATTTGGGTTTGAATGGGGTTGGATTTGGGCTTCTTTGGTAAATGGGCCAATGTAGGCCAAATTAGGCTAACTTGGGCCAATGTTGGGCTAGGGTTGAAATTGATGTAAAACTAATGTTGGGAAATGTTTATGGGAGTGTTTCAAAGAGGTTTTGACTTTGGTTGTGTTTTGATTTTGGGGTTTGGGCTTATTTGGGTTAGGTTTGGGTTTAGGTCAAAATTGGGCCTTTTAGCTTTGGGTTGAATTTGAGTGGGGTTTGGGTCTAAATTTTGGGTAAATCATGTTAGTTTATTGTTTGTGGGGATGTTAAGGAAGGTTTAGAAAAGGTTTGGGGTTAATTGGAGTTGAATTGGGTTAGTTTGGGCTAAGTTTGGGTCATGGGTCCAAATTGGGCTTTAAGGTCAAAAATGAAATTGGATTCAAATTCCAATCAAATTGGACTTGGATTTGGTCTAGATTGGTGTTGGGGATGTTGAATTGAAGTTTAGAATTGAATTGGACCAGAATTTGGGTCAATTGGGTAGGTTTGGTTTGACATTGGGTTCATTTTGGGTTAAAATGGGTCAAATTGAGGATTTTGACAAAAGTGTGGTAAATTGACAAAATAGGCCCAAGATGTAGTTGGACAAAATGAAATTGAGAATATTTGAGATTTTCTGGAATTTTCTAGGAATTTTCTGAATTTTTGGATTTTTTGGCTAAGAGGGGCATTTTGGGTATTTGGAGGTTATTGGGAGGTATTTTTGGAATTTTTGGTATTTTTGGCTATGAATGAACAATTTGAGTGGTGGTAGAATGTTTAGGATTGATTTTGAGGAATTTTGGGTATTTGGAGATTTTTTGAAAATTTTGGGTAATTTCAATGGTTTTAGGTAGGCTAGGCGGGTGTAGGGTCCCGGGGTCAAAAATTGAAAATTTAGAAAATTGAAGATTGGGTAAATGTAAGTGGAATGAAATCATTTTGGTTGAGCCATGAAGCCATATCAAGCCCACATGAGCCATGAAGGGACTCATTTGAGGCATTCACTATGTTGTTCCTAACCCTCTTAGCCGAGGGCTTAGGGGTTAAGGACCATCCATGTGAATCACCTTCATGAGTCGGGAGGTCAAGTTGGGTATAGGTGTGGTTTTAGGAGGTGTGTGAAAGTGTAGTGTATAAGTGTAGTACGTGTGTAAGTCGGCCCACACTGGACCACGCCACCTGCAAGGCGATCCTAAGGCCAAAGAGTCCTATAGGAACTCATCCTTTAAACTTCCACATTTCATTTCAACCCTCTAGGTGATTAGGGGTCTACAATCAAGTTTGTGGAGTTTGCAGGGAGTTTAAGAAGTGGTTTGAATTTCTAGGTGGTGGGTCCCAATTCTAATCCTCTAGGATAGTCAAAGGAAAAGCCTAAGGCTAGATCCTAAGTACTAAAGAGAGAAAAGAAGACCTCATAAAAAATGAGGTCAACAATAATTAAGTGCAAATAAATAGGGAAATAAACTTTGAAGGGTGTAGAATTAGAGTAGTTTAGAGTGACAGGCTAAAAACCCTTAATTTGTTCTATTGTTTTGATGCGAGATGTTATCCTCTAGGTGGAGGGATAAGAGGGAACTCTAGAGTGAGAGATAGTATCTTCCCTGCCTAGCCTGTCTTTAGAACTATTCCAGAATTAGATTAACCAATGTTCTTTATGACATCTATAGTAAGGGTAAGGAATATAATCGACCCTATTTTTCACAATCTCTCTCACTATTTGTTTTAATTTTACACATGTTACTAATTTCATTGTATGAGGAAGGGTACTTTTAATATATCAAACACCAAATTTTGATTTTCAATAAGTATTTTAGTTTAGGAGTAGAAGTAGTATTTAATCAAAAATAAACCTTTATCAACCTTCCAAGCTAGGGCATGTTATTGTAGACTGGAATTTCTCGTGAAAGCAGTTGTGATTAACCTCGATCTCTGTGGGATCGATATTCGGGGCTTAATCAGAAAGCCCTTTATTACTTGATAACAATAATAATTGCGTAGAATCCCAATTAAACTCTCATTTGCATTGACATCATGTTTTTGGCGTCCTTGTAAAGAAAGAGATATAATTAAAAGGAAGTATAAAGTATAAACTCATATATAAAACGTAAGCATAAATATTAGGGATCATCTCCCCAGACCACGGTGTGGATAGGGTATTATAAATCCTAATTATTTGCCCAGGTGACCGTAGGAAGATCCTGATCGATCTAGAAGCTATGAAAAATTTCATCACTAGAATAAAGACCCATACTTAAAACATGAGCATTTTAGGGGTTCCAAACCAGGGTTTATGGTGTCAACGGGCATCCCTGATCCCTTGGGAGTAGTATCTTTCTTAACCCAACTTTTCCCAAAATGTGTTTTTTAGATCCCAGCATCTAACCTTAGCCTCCAAAGACTCTAGGTTGATGTATTTGGGTATCTCAAAATTATAGTGGACATAAAAAATGCATCCGGAGTCAAATTTAACAGCATCTCGCGATGAATTTTCCCGGGGAGGATCAAGTCAGTACCGGTCCTGATTTTACGCTTGGAACACATAATAGGTGGTTTGATAGTATGTCTTGGATGATGGGAAGCAAAGCATAGTTTTGTATTTTAAGATGGATATATCGCTCATGTAACATCAAAAATGATGCCAACATTCACCATCTTTATCAATTCGATCAATATATCACTGTCAGCTCGATCAACTCAATTGATCATTTTCATTAGTTTGAATGATTGGTCACCAACAGCCTGATTAGTTTGACCGACTGATCCATGAATATTTATGCTTACAATTTAGATAGTAAATTTTTGATTTATTATATAGGATACTATGCAAGTATAGGTTTCATTTATCAAGTAATATAGGACTTTCTGATTAAGCCCCGAAATATCGAACCCACAGGGAAATGTCTAAAACTTTAAAGAAATAAGAAAAATAACTTTTTACTTTTTCAATTGATTTTTGTAAGTATGTTTTATGATATAAATTTTAGAATGTTTTTTTTTTGTTATTTTTAATAAAAAGTTAAGCAGGAAATTAAAATTATCAATATTCTAAACACGATATAAAGGCTATAAGAATCAAATATCTTTTTCCTTCTTCAATGAATCAGTAATAATTATGGATATTTATGTTGTGGAAGTATTTAAATATATTGTACCAAATAGGAGCAATTATATTTTTTACCCTTACTTGGTTCTATAAAGAAAATTGGTTAATTTTAAATTTTGAAATTTTGTAGATGGGTTAGGCAGGGAAGATACCAGCTCTCACTCTAGAGTTCCCTCTATTCCCTCCACTTGGGGGCTAACATCTCATAACAAAATTTAAAATAACAAAACAAATTAAGGAGCTTTATCCTGTCACTCTAATGTCCTCTAATTTTACTCCCCAATAAAGCATATCTCCCTATATATTTGCATTCAATCATATGGACTACAATTCTCACCCATATAATTGCATGTGATTCTTTCTAGTTGTTGTTTGAGACAATACCGCATTGGATCTTACGAAATCTCACAACAAATTTTAACATCTTAATTAGCCACATCAAGAAGTAAATTAAGTACAAGAAATTGAATCATCACAATTTCTTCCAGCATTAAAAACTTACACTTTCCACAACATACTTCCATAATGTAATTACTTCATCATCTAAGAAAGAAAAAAATAAAGTAAACTACTCAGATTTCATGAAGAAAACACAAACACAAATTGATTTGAAAGCATAAACCATAATAAAAACACAACAATCTTACTTAAAAATAAAGTGTAAAAACAAAGATAAATACTTATCTGAAAATCCTCTCCACAAGACTCTGGAAATTCCTTTGAAATTTTGCTTTCCACAACACAACTCTAAAGAGGTTGGCACCCAACTCCGATGACTAAAATAAAAACTGTAAACTTCAATAAAAACTAGATACAAGGATGAAAGAAAATTGATGAGAAGAAGGATTTCCACCAACTCTTTTTTCTTTCTTACTCTCTACTCTCTACTAACAACTATAAAACTACACCAAGAAACTCTCCAAAAATAGAAGAAATCCAAAACCTAACTCTTAACACACTTTTCAACACCCACTTGCAAATTATCAGGCTTCATTTTTATATTTTTCCAAAAGGTACCTTGGTGTCTCTTCAAATCATGTCCAAATTCAATGTATCCACCAAAAGATGCATCCCTTCAATCACATTTGCCGCCTAAAGGAAGTTAAGGAAGTCACCACCAAAAGTTACTTCAAACACCCCTTGAAAATGACGCCAAATTTGATTAAAATTTGATTTTTAACTATGGTGCTTAGGCGCCAGAGGCCAAATTTCTCAAACTTCATAATTTTGCTACAAATTTGATCTTTTTTCGCTCCTTTCATCATAATTAATCATTTTCATCATACCAGCAAGAAAAACACAAAATACATTCCATTAAAGTGCAATATCATCAAAAATTGGTATAAAAATGTGCATAAAAACACTATTTATTTTAGTTGTATCAAAATCCCCCAAACTTAAAATGTTACTAGTCCTCAAGCGACTCTTAACCATAAAAATTTTAACATCCAAATTATGTAAATGAGTTTCTTATGAAGGTTTCAAAATTTTGTTCTAGAAATTAAATAATCCAATTTAGAAAAAATTTTAGTCAATAAGACCAATTTAAAGTTTAGGAAGTTCTTAAGTAAAGGATAATGAAAATATAAGTTTCTAACTAATTCATAAATACTTGTAGATTTTTCAAAATATAGAATTCAAACATTTTTTTTCCTTACTTAAAAGATTTAATTGAGAATAATTTTACTTACTGTATTATAACCTTAATTTTTAGATTTTCTCAAAACTTATATTTTAAGCTTTAGGCATGGAACCAATTTCTGATTAAACCCTTAAATTCTCAAGCTTCTCCTTCCTGTTCACATACTATTTTACTTTTTTTTCTTTTCTTTTTCTTTTTTCTTCTTTTTTTTTACTATTTTTTTTCTTTCAGGCAAGGATTACTGTATCTGGATAGGCCTTTAATGATTTTGATTTCCACACTTCCACTTAAAATAAAGGTCTGATATATATCTTTCACTTAAAAATCATAATAATAGTGCTGAAAATTATTTCTCAATAAAAGAAATTTAAGCTTTGAAAAATAAAACTCAAATCTTCTATTTATCTAAAAATACAACATTTCTTACTAAAGATAATTTGACTATATTTAACATTTCTTTATTAAGAACATTTTAACTTTAAATTTTTCATTATTACTATAAATTTTAACTAAATTCTTTTATTCATTTCTATATTGAAAATTTTGTTTCCCTAATATAACTTCATATACATAATTATTTTCAATCAAAAACCAAATTTATTTTAAGTATTCTTGAGAACAAATAAAATTTTTGGTTTTTAAAAAATTATGTTTTTTAAATTCCCCCCAAACATTAATTTTTAGTCATGATAAAATCATTTAAGCATAAGAAAAGATACATGAGTGAGAAATAAAAACTAAAATAACATGCTTGAAGGAATTTCAATATCCTAAATATGTAAGTATAACAATTTTAACGAAAAAAAAGGGTAAAAAGAAACTAGATTCAGTTTTTCATAAAATAAAAATTCCAAAAGACTTCTATAGTAGTGGAGGTTTTCAAAGCAAATACACACCAACTTAACATAACTAAAATCACAACAAAACTAGATAATAACTCGTAGTAGATTTTGAAAATTTTTAAGCATGCAATTTTCAAATAGTTGATTTTAATAGTGTTTTACATTTCCTAACAGATTTGGAATTAATTTACATTCTATTAAAAAATTGTTTGGAATTAATTTAAATTCTATTAACAAATTCAAACACTAGATACACATTAAAACTTTTACTACTACAAACATATCACCAACTACAACATAAAACATTAATTTATCACATAAACATCTGAATGTGCATAAAAAGAAATAGTCCAACTATGCTCTATATAATATCAGAGTTCATATCATAAATACATCACACAATAATTAAACATCACATCACATAAAAAAATCAAATAAAAATATAACTACACATAAGAAATCACAAAACTAAACAAACTCAACACAACAATCTTAATCATCATCCTCATCATCATCTTCTTCATTCCAGTCTCTGGATGGCACATAAGGTATATAAAACGGATGAGGGGTCATCTCAGCATTGTGACCACCTCTAATCACTCTATCCATATATTGATGATATTTCTCCTCATATTCATCAGGCTTAACAATATAACTTTCAATATTTTCAATCATACCATCCATATCTCTACCATGCTCTCAGGCAAGACTAACTTTCTTCAAAATCTTCTTTAATAGTCCAGTCTGTGAGTCACTAGATGATGATGCTCTAGAAGTAGTGGCACGTGAAGTAGAAGCAGTAGAAACAGTGGAAGCTCTAAATCCTCCTCTCCAGCCAAACTTTGAATGTACAGTGGAAGCACCAAAATTTACACTGGTAATTGGTCTCAATGGCTGAAGAACTTTCTCCCATGTTTCAAACTTCACACCAGATCGCTCACAAATCGAATGCATTAAGGAAGGAAATCCCATACCTGTAGTAGTAGCAGATCTGTCACAGTTCATCACATAATAAAAAATAATAGCCCCTATGTCAATAGGCTTTCCTTGTTGAATACAATGGTTCAGAACAGCTCTCTCCCTTATAACTTCACTAATATGACTTGAAGGCAACAGTTTAGATGAGATAAAATAAAACCATGCCTTTGAAATGACATTCAACTTAGAGGCATGAAAATTTACTCTTCTTTCATTTGTTATCTTCCACAAACCTCTTCCATCAGTCAGAAAAAATATTATCTCATCTAATTCTCCTTCAGTAGGATGATAATTAGCATAAAAACAAAACAATGCAGGAGGCAAGTGGTTGAAGACGTTGATTACCGCAGGTGAAAAATGCACTTGTTCACCTCTAACCATCACCAAATTCTCTTCTGCTGCAGGAAAGTTTGCATAAAAATCTCTGACCACAGAAACAACAACGACAACAAAGAAGTAACAGTAATTCTTCCAATTTCTTCTAATAATCATTTATTCAATAACTTCTCCAGGTTTACTAAACACACGTTCAAGACTCAATTTTCGTGACGATAGTGCGTCAACATATCGATCCCCTACTCTCGCACTAACAAATTTGTTGGAATCAAATTTTGCCTTCTCTTTCAAACACTTTGACTTTGGAGCCATCTCTAACAAAATCAAAAAAATTCACCATCAATTCCAAAATTAAACTAAACTTGCCAATTTAACTTCCAAAGGTAATTTCCACTAAATCCAAGCAATTTCTCATGCTTTTCCTCAAATTTCACCATAAATAATGATTTTAATATTTTTCAATAATGCACTTAAAATATATGGTGAAAATAAAAAGTTTTTACTTAGGAGTAGTGCTCATACCTCAAGGAATTCAAATCTGACAAATCTCGTTGAAATCGGCTCTTAATTGATCCAACCTAAAGATGCCCTAAATCCTATTTCGTGATCTTGAGAGGATGAGGGTGACGGGAGTTGTTAAAAATGTCAAATTTTGCGTTTTAACTACAGAAAACCAATTTTCGTGAATCAATGCTTATGTACGAGGCATACGGTGCTTAGCCGCGAATCTGGCGCTTAAGTGCCTATGTTCTGGCGCTTAGGCGCTAGTACCCTGATTTTCACAATTAATTTAAATGTGTACTAAACCCCTTGGTTAATCACCCTAAATCACTTCAAATAATCATTTCTCCCCCATATACTTTTCTACTTCTCCAAAGAAAGTTAAATTTTCATCAATTCCAAACAAATTTCACACAAACACAAACTTACATTTAATTAAAACAACCACACTTAATTCAAACAAAAAATTTATATCCAAACACTTTGGATGAAATTTCCCAATACACAATGATTCAAATACATAAAAACAAAGATAAATTTACATCATTAAGATGTAACAAACACACATTAAAGTTCAATAAAACACAAACATATAACACTAGACACAAAACACTTAACACATAAAAACTACAACACTATACTATACTCAAATTAATTCCAATTTCCATTAGGTGGAATATATCTAGAACCACATTAGTTCCATTTGAACGATCTAGAATATAAATCTGGTAAAACAGGTGATGGTAGAAAACTCTCACATCTTCTTCTAACCATTTGTTTTTCAGAAACATCGCCTTATCCTCTTCTTCCATATGACTTGTATGACAGAACTACATTTTAATTTTCATACCATATGCGCTAAATGAGAGTTAGTTTCATTTACCTTTGCTTTGATTGACTCCACGTTGGCTTCAATCTTCACAATCCTTTCTGCAATACCTTGAAAACTAACTTCTAGGAATCCGTTGAATAACTCTTGAGCACTTTCACTAATAAATTTCTTCTTGTTGGATTCCTCCTTTTTCTTAATTTCACTCTCCAAAGAAGACATTTTTGCACTCGGAATACTCTTCTTAAGACTCAGGAATGAAAATAGGGACTGGGGTAAGTGTTTCACTTAATTGAGAGTTTTTTTTATAGACATGAGAAGTATTAAAACCGACCCTAGACGTTTTAAAACTCCAAAATAACTTCTAAAACCATTTCCCCATGATTTTGGTTTCTAGAAATTCATTTATCACGCTTTTCATAACTGTGACGCTTAAGCGTCAACCAGGCGGCGCTTAGCTGCCAGTGCTCATTTTTGCACAGGTCTGCCAAATGTCCAATTTTTTTCATTCTGACTCTTTTAAGTCATCAATTAATGTTAAATAAACACCTTTATAACCAATCTCTTCAAAATACTACCACATAATCATGAAAACAAACCAAACAAAGCACACAAAGCAAACATAAAGCAAAGCACACCGATAACTATGTGTTGTCTCCCACAAAGCGCTTGGTTTAATGTCTTTAGCCTGACATACCCAGAACTTATTCTGACTGACCCAACATCAGATTCTCATCAGGTTTAAGTTGATCAACTGGAAAATAAGGTTTAAGTCTATGACCATTAACTTTGAATATTTTTCCAGTCTTAGGATCTTGAATATCCACAACTCCAAAAGAATAAACTTTTATCACAATAAATGGACCCATCCTTTTGGACTTAAGTTTTCGAGCAAAAATTTTCAATTTGGCATTATACAGCAAAAATTTTTGTTGTATAATAATTTTCAATTTGGCATTATACAACAAAAATTTTTGTCCTGGCTCAAGATTTTTAGTAGGAGTATTTCGATCATGTCATAACTTCATCTTCTCTTTATAAATCATAGCATTTTCATAAGATTCATTCCTTATCTCTTCAAGCTCACTTAATTGCAATAATCTCTTCTCAGCAACATCCTTGAAATTATAATTGAACTCTTTAATAGCCCAATATGCTTTTATGCTCATGTTCAATAAGTAAATGACAAGATTTTCAAAAAATTAGCATATATGGGGACATTCCTATAGGAGTTCTGTAAGCAGTCCTATAGGCCCATAAAGCATAATCCAGTTTGATTGACCAATCCTTTCTATTTGGATTAATAGTCTTTTACAATATTTTTTAAATTTCATGATTGGATAACTCAATCAAACCACTTGCCTGCAAATGATAAGCAGTAGCAATGCGATGGTTAATATGATATTTCTTTACTAACTTCTCCATAATCATATTTCTAAAATGACTTCCCCCATCTTTTATGATTACTCTTTGTATTCCAAATCTGTAAAATATATTCTTTCTTAAAAACTTTGCAATGCTTTGAACATCACATTCAGGTAAAGCAACAGCTTCAATCCATTCGGATACATAGTCTACTGCTATTAAAATATAAATCTTTTCGAAAGATGGTATAAATGGTCCCATGAAATCTAATCTCCAAACATCAAATATTTCAAGTTCTGACATATAATTGAGGGACATTTATCCATGAAAAAAATACCTATTTTTATGCCTTGATTTTTATTAAAATTTTTAAGGATATTATGCTTTAATGAAAGGTACTTTATGTTTTTGGATGTAGGTGATGCAAAAATGTTCAAAAAGGAAAAAAAGATGAAAAAGAATGAAAAAGGAGCAAAAAGGAGAAAAATGGAGTCAAAATGAAAAATTGCCAAAATAATGAACCTGGCGCCTAGGCGCCAGAATCCGGCACCTAAGCGCCAGCTTGATGCCAAATCTGTGACGGTTTTTGTAACTACTTTGGACGGTTAATTAGACGGTTAGAGCAGTTATTGGACCATTTAGAAGATTAGCAGTTATTCCTGGATTATAGGACATGTGATACATTGTATTTAGACGTTTGGAAACGATTTGGATAGCGAAGAGGTACGATCTAAAGTGAAGAGGTGCGAAGAACTGGACGCGGAGTCCGGCGCCTAGGCGCCAGACACATATTCCAGAAGATTCATTTAACTTGGACACATTTTGAAGAGGTGCTTTAGGAAACTCTTGAAGCCCATAAATAGGAGGCTATTCCTATAGAGAAAAACGCCCACCCCAACTAGCCCAATAAGAAATCAAAAAATTAGAGAGATAATTTTAAGGGCCATACTTTTAGTTTACTATCCTTCATAAATTAGTGAGTTTATTTTATATAGAGTTTGTATTGAGAGTTTGGAAGAGTTGGTGCTTTTGAAGTCTATATCGCTTTAGAGTCAGTAGGAATCGGAGGTTCAGTTGGAGAAACACTTAAGATAAGTATTTGTAATTTTATTCAAAGTTTTATTTATATGTTTTGTTATTTAGATTCAATGTGTTCTGAGTAGTTACTTTACTTTCTCCTTTCAATTATGAAAAGATAAATAAGATAATCTAAAATTTGTTGGAGAATTAGAAACTAAAATATGTTTTAAATATTGTGATGATATTAATACCGGATCTTAATTTACTATTTAAAATGGCCATTTAAATTGTTAAAATCTGTTGAAGAGTTTTGAGACCTAGAAGGAGATGAACTATCACTTGAATCCTTGGGTAGTCGAAGGTCTTGTGCGGGGTATTCAAGGTGAAGTGCAAATAAATAGGAAAATTTTATTCAATGGGCATATAATTGATAAGTTTTTAGAGTGATAGACTAAATTATTGTAATTTGGTTTATAGAGAGGGAACGGGTCACTAGTAGGGCCGACCATAGCCACCCTTGGACATCTAGTAGTGTGAGCCTAGATTAACCCATTCTACTAACAATACATCCAGACCTGATCTATAGATTAGCCAATGTTCTTTATACTATTGAGCGAAGGTAAAGAATAAGACTGCTTCTATTTGGCACAATACCATAAATTTATATTCTCCATAAATATTATATTATCTAAAAAGTCTTGGATTAATTAAAAGGAAGAAAATTGTTTGCTTATTATTATTACATCACTCATTATTTTAGTACTGCTTTAATTCTGCTTTTAGTAAATTAAATATTAAATTTAAAACTTTAAAAGAAATACATAAAAATAAAATTTAAATATTTAAAAATCTACAAACCTCCTCGTGGGATCGATACTGGGGTCTTTATTTAAAGCCCTATATTACTTGAAACGATACGTATACTTGCGTAGTACCTCTAGTGTGTAAAAAATTTTCCATAAAATTATATTTATATACACTAGCCGCTATTATACACTAGCCGCTATTATTATTTGGATTGAGGTCAAGTTTTTGGCGCTGTTGTCGGGGAGGGCAAATATTTAGATCTTAAATATTTATTTAATTTTTATTTTATTTATTTCTTTTATTGTAAAATTACAAAAATATAAAATACAAAAACATTTATAAAAATAAAAAAAAGGTAAGTAGAGATTTTATTTCTTGTTATTTTATTTTACTTTTTATTTACTTTTTATGCGTAGTTCTGGTTCTGAAGGATTATTACCTTTAGATTCTGAATTAGAAAGAACTGTTAGAAGAATTAAAAAAGGAAAAATAATTCAAAAATATCAAGAGATGGCTAATTTACATAAAAATTTACAAAATCCAATTGAAATTAATGAACAAAATGTTTACAAACCATTAAGGGATTATGCTAACCCTACAGTTGATGAACTTCATAATAGTATTCAAATACCTACTGTAGATGCTAATTCTTTTGAGCTTAAACCGTTTATTATTCAAATGGCTCAAAATAATCTATTTGGGGGAACACCAAATGAGGATCTAAATTTACACCTTGCTAGTTTTTTAGAACTTTGTGCTACCTTTAAATATAACAATGTTTCTGATGATGCTATTAGACTTAGACTCTTTCCTTTCTCTTTAAGAGACAAACCAAAGATGTGGTTGAACTCATTAGCAACGAGTTCTATTAAAACATGAGTCTGAAATGGCACAAAAATTTCTTGCTAAATATTTTCCTCCTTCTAAAACTCGCTAAATTAAGAAATGACATTACTTCATTTAGTCGATTTGATGAGGAGACAATTTATGAAACTTGGGAAAGATTTAAAGAACTATTAAGAAAATGTCCTCATCATGCTTTACTTGATTGGTTAATTATTCAAGCATTTTATAACGGACTTATTGGATCACTGAAATCAATTATTGATGCTGCTACTAGAGGTTCTTTAATGGCTAAATCATTTGAAGAAGCTTATACTTTAATTGAAGAAATGACTAACAATAATTTTCAATGGCCTTCTGAATGGATTAATTCTAAAAGAATGGCAAGTATTCATGATAAGGAAGCCTTTTCTTTCTTAGCTTCACAAGTAGATGCAATATCTAAGAAATTAGATAATTTTGCTATCAATGTATCACATAACGATTCTAGCTAATATGGAAGATTCTCAAGCTGTTGAAACTTTACAAGTTATTGCTAGTAAAAATAATCCTTATTCAAATTATTATAATCCTGGATGGAAAAATCACCCTAATTTTAACTGGAATAATTCACAACAACAATGCGGTAATAATCAATCTCATCCAACTGAAAAATTGGAACAATCAAGTAAATTCAAACTATAAACCTCCTGGATTTAATAATCAACAAAAGAAGTTATCTATAGAAGAATTAATTTTACAACTGAATAATCAATTACAAAATCAAAACACTGTTATTCGTAATAATGAGAATCAAATGGGACAAATCGCTAATTTAATTAATTACAGACCTTCAGGAACACTTCCTAGTAATGCTAAAATCAATCAAAAAAAAACTGGAAAAGAACATGAACATGTTAAGGCTGTACAACTTAGAAGTGGAAAGGAATTAAAAGAAAGAATTCAGAATGAAATTGAAAATGAGATTGAGGTTGAAGAGATTGAAAAACCTAAAGAAACTCCTTCTCCTAGTAAAGATCATACTGTTATTCCTATTAATGTGGAAGTTGAAAAACCACCACCACCTTTTCCTCAAAGATTAAAACAGCAGAAGCTTAATCATCAATTTTCTAAGTTCTTTGAAGTTTTTAAGAAACTTACCATTAACATACCTTTTGTCGAAGCTTTGGAACGGATGCCAACTTATGCAAAATTTATGAAGGATATTTTAAGTAAGAAATGAAAATTTGAAGCTTCAAAGCTTGTTGCATTAAGTGAAGAATGTAGTGCAATAATTCAAAAGAAATTACCTCGAAACTTAAAGATCCTGGAAGTTTGACTATACCTTGTGCTATTGGAGAAAAATTTTGTGGAAAAGCTTTATGTGATTTAGGAGCAAATATTAATCTCAGGCCATTTTCTATTTTTCGAAGTTTGAATTTAGGAGAGATTACTCCCACCACTGTAACCCTTCAGTTAGCTAATAGATCTATCACTTACCCTAAAGGAGTTATAGAGGATGTTCTTGTTAAAGTGTATAAATTTACTTTCCCTATGGATTTCATTGTGCTTGATATGGAAGAAGATAAAGAAATACCTATTATTTTCGGGAGATCTTTTCAAGCTACCGGACGGGCTATGATTGATGTGCAAAAAGGAGAATTAACTATGAGAGTTAATGATTAAGAGATTAAATTCAATGTCCTTAAATAAATGAAATACTCTGATAAAGAAAAATGCTATCGAATGGTATTATTGATTATATAATTGAAAAACATTATCAAGAAAAATGTAAAGTCATTTCTGAAGAAAAAATTGAATTATTAACTGACGAAAATGAAATAAGAAGAATTATTTAAAGAAACTCATTATATTAAAGATAATTGGGAAATTTTAGACATAACTTAAAATGATATACTTTTACCCTTAATTTAAAAAGCCCCTGAACTGGAATTAAAAATGTTACCTGCACATTTAAAGTATTTTTTTCTTGGAAATTCATTAACTTTACCTGTTATTATTTCTTCTAAACTAAGCTTAGATCAAGAAGAAAAATTAATAGGGGTGTTAAAGAATTATAAGAAAGCTTTTGGTTGGACTATTGCTGATATAAGAGGAATAAGCCCTTCCATCTGTATGCATAGGATTTTAATTGAAGAAGATTTTAAAACTACTATTGAACCTCAAAGAAGATTAAATCTTATTATGAAAGAGGTTGTTAAAAAAGAAATTTTAAAATGGTTAGATGCTGAAATTATTTATCCTATTTCGGATAGTCAATGGGTGAGTCCTATTCATTGTGTTCCAAAGAAAGGAGGAGTAACTATCATTGTCAATGATAAAAATGAACTAATTCCTACAAGACAAGTTACTGGATGGTGAATTTGCATTGATTATCGAAAATTAAATAACGCCACTAGAAAGGATCATTTTCCTTTACCTTTCTTGGATCAAATGCTTGATAGATTAACTGGACACTCATATTTTTGTTCTCTGGATGGATATTTTGGTTATCATCAATTACCTGTCGCTCCTGAGGACCAAGAGAAAACAACATTTACAAGTCCTTATGGAACATTTGCGTTTAGAAGAATGCCTTTCGGTTTATGTAATACGCCTGCAACTTTTCAAAGATGTATGATGTCAATATTTTGTGATTTGATTGAAAAAGGAATTGAAATATTTATGGACGATTTTTCAGTTTTTGGAACTTCTTTTGAATATTGTTTGGAAAATATATCCAAAGTTCTGAAAAGATGTGAAGAAACAAACTTAGTTCTTAAGCGAGAAAAATGTCAATTTATGGTCGCAGAAGGCATTGTACTTGGTCACAAAATTTCACAAAAAGGGATGGAAGTTGATCGAGCAAAAGTGAAAATTATTGCTTGAAGCTGCGACCACCTACTCTTATTCTTGATGTGAGAAGTTTTCTAGGTCATGCTGGGTTTTATAGAAGATATATAAAGGATTTTTCTAAAATTACTAAACCTCCTAGTCATTTATTGGAAAAAGAAGCTAAATTTTAATTTAATAAAAATTGTGTTAATGCTTTCAAAATTTTAAAAGAAACATTAATAACTCCACCTATAATTATTGCACCTAATTGGAATAAACCTTTTGAATTAATGTGCGATGCAAGTGATTTTGCAATTGGAGCTGTATTGGGACAAAAATATGAGAAAATTTTCAAAGTTATATATTATGCTAGTAAAACTCTTACTGAAACTCAAAGAAATTACACTACTACTGAAAAAGAGCTTTTAGTTATAGTCTTTGCCTTTGATAAATTTAGACCTTATCTTCTTGGTACCAAATGCATAGTTTATACTGATCATTCCGCTATTAAATATTTAATGTCAAAAAGGGATGCTAAACCTAGACTGATAAGATGAGTTTTACTTCTACAAGAATTTGATTTTCAAATAGTGGATAGAAAAGGAACTGACAACCAAATTGCTGAACATTTATCTAGAATTAAGAATGATATTTTTATTGAAGAAAATATAAATGAGAAATTTCCTGATGAACAGTTATATGTTATTCAAGGATGCCAAACACCTTGGTATGCGATATGTTAACTATTTAGTTAGCAATATTCTACCTTATGGATTGAATAATAAATATATTAAGAAATTTTAAAATGATGCTAAATCTTATATTTGGGAAGATCCTCATTTATTTAAATTGGGAAGAGATTCTATAATTCGAAGATGTGTACCTTATGAAGAAACTTCTGCTATTATTCAAAAATGTCATGATTCCGGATTTGGAGGACACTTTGGAGTAGATAAAATGCATTTAAAATTTTAAATTCAGGATTTTATTGGCCTACCTTGTTCAAAGATGTGAGACATTATGTTAAAACATGTGATGGATGTCAAAGGATGGGAAATATATCTAGGAAAGATGAAATACCTTTAAATTATATATTAGAAGTTGAAATTTTTGATATATGGGATTTAGACTTTATGGGACCATTTGTACCATCATGTGGAAAGATTTGTATTTTATTAGCAGTTGATTATGTTTCAAAGTGGATTGAACTGTAGCTTTACCTAACTGTGATTCCAAAAGTGTTTCGAAATTTTTAAAGAAAATGATTTTTTCTAGATTTGGAATGCCTAAAGTAATTATCACAGATGGTGGAAGTCATTTCAAAAATATAAGAATTCAATCATTACTAGAAAAATTTAGAATCAAACATAGAATTACAACTGCTTATCACCCACAAACAAGTGGAATGGCTGAAGTATCAAACAGAGAAATTAAAAGAATTTTAGAGAAGGCTGTTAATCCTAAAAGAACTGATTGGGTTGATAGACTTGATTCTGCATTATGGGCTTATAGAACAGCTTATAAGACACCAATCGGAATGTCACCTTACCGATTAGTTTATGGTAAACAATGTCACTTACCTATTGAACTTGAACATAAAGCTTATTGGGGGATAAAGGAGTTTAATTTTGATTTAAATATTGCAGGAGAAAAAGGATTATTACAATTAAATGAGATGGATGAAATAAGAAGTCATTTGAAAATGCAAAGATTTATAAAGAGAAAATGAAGATATTACATGATAAAAAGATTTCAGGAAAAATATTTGAGCCTGGATAAGAAGTATTATTATTTAATACTCATTTAAGACTTTTTCCTGGAAAATTAAGATCTAAATGGATGGGACCATATATAATTGATAAAGTATACCATTATGGAGCTGTGGATATTAAAGACCCCAAAACAGGAAAAATATTTAAAGTTAACGGATTAAGACTGAAGCATTATTTGGGAGAAATAAAAATGATTTATAAAGAGGCTTACGAGTTGAGTCTACCTGATTAAAGACTTAATTAGGTCAGGCTGACGACGTTAAACTAAGCGCTTTGTGGGAGGCAACCCATAGTTATTTTTGTGTGTTTTTACATTTTTTAATGTAAGGTTATGCCTCGATCTTGACTAATTTTATATAACTTTAGAAAATTGGATGCTAACAAGTCTTTATTGACTTAAGCTAAAGATTATCTTGAAGTATATAAAGTTTAGACTTTGGATCACTCCATTTTGTATGTGAGTAAAAAGGAGATCAAGTTAACCTTCATTGTTTTAATTACTGAGTTTATATTGATCTTACCATTCTAATTTACCTATTTTTGAGATCGAAACTTTGAAATTTGACGTTAGGCGAAACGGAGTCAAACATGGTTCTGGCGCCTAGGCGTCAAAATCCGGTGCCTAAGCGCCAGAGTAAACTATGTGTCGATGGGTCTGGCACCTAGGCGCCAGATTTGGCGCCTAAGCGCCACAGTTATTGGGTCGTGTAAAAACTGAAAATTTTCAGTTCTTCACATGATTTTCTCCTATAAACTACCCCATCTTCGTCCCCAATCCCTAAGCAACCATAGTTACGACCTTTACACTTAACACTTGAGGAGATAAGAGAAAAATTTGAAGAAAATGGAGAGAAGAAATCATGGAGAAGAGGCTAGAGATAAGTATTCTAAGGATCCTCAACCTTACTTCAATGGTTTCATTGCTGTTAGTTTGGAGAAGTTTTCGAGTCGTCTAGATAAGTTTGAAGTGGAATTCAAAAGCATTGGAGATTGCCTCCATGAGATGTATCATCAAATCAAGCATCTGGAATGGTAGGCAAAGCTTCAATTCAATCATCTAGCGGCCTATCAAGATGCTCAAGTGGAGATGTATGCGAAGAACAAATGGATCGATGAGAAAACGACTACGGATTTTCCAAGGGCATTAGTGTTCTTCCCAAGTAGGACAAGAAATCTTCATTGCGATGAAAATGGAAATTTCTAATTTGAAGATTAGATAGTAAATGTGGTTAGATCGAGACTTTATCTAGTGTGTCGTTGTATCGATTTGGTAAATCGATTGTGTTGTTTGTGTGTTTGTTTTATTGTTTAATGTGTGTTGTATTTGCTTTGAAATTGTTTTGTTTGATTGTTTGTTAAGACTTGAATCTTATTATTATACTTATCTATATTGTATTGAGCCAAATTGAAGATTATGAATGGAATTAGAAGAGTTTGACTTAAACTTGTATTTAATTGATGGATTTAATTTTTAATTTTTAAAATTTTTGGAAAATATTTTGGAAGTTAGAAACTGAAGCAATACTCTTATATGAGTAATTAGAAGTTCATATTGTGAGTCTTGGTGGAAAATTAATTTTTAAAAAATGATTTTTGTGAAAGGCGAGTCTGGCACCTAGGCGCCAGAATTCGGCGCCTAAGCGCCGGTTCGGCCTGCTACCCGAAAATCAGGATTTAAACCCCCAAAAACCATGGACGACGCCTAAGCGTCATCCCCTTCCTCATTTTCATGAAAATACACCCCTTAGATCCATCTTGATGTCAAAACGTCACGTATTTGAGCCCGAAATCACTCGATTTCTTCATCTTAAGGTAAGATATACCTTCTAATCCATTTATTTTTTATTTCTACCATGGATTTTCCAAACCAAAATTTTGGATAAAATTTTTTATTTTTAGAAATTTTCTATGGATTTTATGAACTCATTTTAAGTTTCTCAAGCTTAAAAGAGTTTAGATCTTTGATTCCTTTATTTATTTGTGTTTTCTTTCACATTTAGATGGCACCTAAATCTAAGCACAGAAAAGCACAAGAAAATTTTGACAGCAGCAAGTTTGCTACTGCGGCAGCGCACTTTCGTTATCACGAATTTGCGTCAACAAGGAAATTTATCTCGGAGCGCAGTTTTTACAATCCTGGAGAGATGATCGTGAACACGATTGTTACACACAACTGGCAACGATTCTGTTATTTCACTATCGTTGGTGTTATTCCTGTTGTACGAGAGTTTTATGCCAACTTTTTGGATGAGGAAAACTACAAAGTCTTTGTTAGAGGTGTCAAAGTGGGATTCACTACGGAACGTATCAATATTTTCTACGGCCTACCACCTACCGTCGAGTGCTACTATTCTGGTCTATCTCCATCTGAAGGAGATCTGGAGATGATTATTGCATATCTGACTGATGGCACTGGAGCTTGGAAGATCCGAAACGACAAACGGGTAAACTTTAAATCTTCTAAGCTGAATGGTATTTCAAAGGCCTGTCACTATTTTATTTATGCTAGTCTACTTCCTTCCAACCACCTAAGTGAAGTTACCAGAGATAGAGCTATTCTGAACTACTGCATTCAGGAGAGGAATCCGATAGATGTTGGAAGCATTATCTATGATTCTGTGGAGTCTATTGCAAGATCCAGCACTTCTGTGGGATTAGGATTCCCATCCTTGATATATTCTTTATGTGTGAGTAATGGAGTTATTGCTGATATTTCAGAGGAGAAGCTGAAGACTATAAAGCCTATTGGGCAGGAGAGTGTTAGTATTTATGATCATCTTCGTGAGAAGAGATCTACTGCTCCTACTATGCACGTACCTACTCCAGGTAGAGCTTCTACTTCTAGACTTCTACTGCTGACCAACATCTAGTTTCTGGGAATCAATGCATGATCAATATTTGGAGCAGCAGAATGAGTTATTTCTAACTCACTGCAGAGTAGATACTATAGACAAGAAGATTGATCATCTATCTGAATATACCCAAAGTAAAAGTGATTATGATGTTGAGTTCTCGGAGTCTTTAGTTATATTCTTGAAGGGTGAGCATGATGTTCAGTTCCCTACCTGTCCTAGATTTTCACCGTATGTTGATCCAAAGGATGTTGAATTTTCTTTTGGTGATGACGATGACGAGGCTACAGATAGTGATTAGTAGCTTGAATTACCTGCGGAGATGAGTTGATTCTGTTTTTAGTTTATTTCTTGTTTGTTAGTACTGATTAGTTTGTTGTTAGTTAGTGTCGATTTGTTTAAAGTAACTTTGTGTGGATTTTTTTTTATGTTGAGACTGTTTTTAGAGTATCTAGTTTGATATGTGTTTAAGACTGAAATATGGATGAATTTTTTTCATTTTCTATGATAAATGTTCATTTATGTTTTCAACCTATTGTTTAGTATTCTTATGTAGTTATTGATGTTGTTTTGTTTCTGTTATTGTGATTAGTATAGTCGTTTAATTTTGCTAATGATATAAAAATTGAGCCTGCTTACTTTTATATATGCTTCATTATTTCATTAATATTCATAAAAAGCATGTGTAGAAGTAAATTTTTCTTTGTAGACTGTTTTTACATACTTATAAAAAAATTTCTTCTTTAAAATTATGCCTTTCTTTCTCTCATACTTTAAAATTTTTCATGATATATCAAAACTTAAATTTGGGGGAAGGGAAAATACATGCAAATTTAAATTTTATTTGTCCTTAAAGTGCTAAAATTTTCTAAAAAAAATATTAACATAACATAAAGAATGAAAAACCTATTTAAGATCACTTAAATTTTTGAAATTATAAATAATTTAGTAAACTTAACAAAAAATTTTAATAACTTTGATTGATTTTAAGAATAGAATTATTCAACTTAAAGAATAGAAAGATTAAGAATTTTTTCTATTCATGATATAATTAAATTTTAGAAGTATTAAGAAATCAAGAATTATAACTTGAAAAAGAAAAAGATTGAAAGTCTTTTTGAAAACTATTCATGTTATAGTAATTAAGTGAAAATGTATAAGTTTGAAAATATAAGTTAAGGATAGTGAAGGTCAAAACCATTAACAGGCTATCCAGATACAGTAATCCTCACTGTGAAAAAAAAAAAAAAAAAAGAAGTGAGGAGAAGCTTGAGGAGATGCCTAATCAAAAATTGGCTTCACTTGAATTATCTTATAAAAAGAAAACTAATTACATACTTTACTTAATTTTTATGCATGTATCTTTATTAGAAAAGATTTTCATGAAGATCTTTTTCTTGTAAATAATTTATGTGATCTTAATATAATAAACTACAATTATTTTCGAAATGAATGAAAAATTTTTGAAGTCTTACAATTTGGTAGTTAAATATTCTTTAAATTCTTAAAATTAAACTTAGTTAGTGAAATTTGGTTAATGATTTACTAAAGCCTTTATAAAATCAAAAAATACAAGGAATCTTAAAAATATACCTTTATTCCAAATGTTATACATTTTATATAGTAAAAAGGGTTACTTGAGGACAAGAAACGTTTAGGTTTGGGGGATTTTGATCCATGAAAAAAATACCTGTTTTTATGCCTTGATTTTTGTTAAATTTTTAAGGATATTATGCTTTAATGAAAGGTATCTTATGTTTTTGGATGTAGGTGATGCAAAAATGTTCAAAAAGGAAAAAAAAATAATAAAGAATGAAAAAGGAGCAAAAAGGAGCAAAAATGGAGCCAAAATGCAAAATTGCCAAAATAATGAGCTTGGCGCCTAGGCGCCAGAATCCGTCGCCTAAGCGCCATGTTGATACCAAATCTGTGACGATTTTTGTAACTACTTTTGGATGGTTATTTTGACGGTTAGAGTGGTTATTGGACCATCTAGAAGATTGGCAGTTATTCCTGGATTATAGGACATGTGATACATTGTATTTAGACGCTTGGAAACGGTTTGGATCATGAAGAGGTGCGATCCAAAGTGAAGAGGTGTGAAGAACTGGACGTGGAGTCCGGCGCCTAAGCGCCAGATTCCGGCGCTTGGGCGCTAGACACACTTTCTAGAAGATTCATTGAACTTGGATACATTTTGAAGAGGTGCCTTAGGCAACCCTTGAAGCCTATAGATAGGAGGCTATTCCTACAGAGAAAAATGCCCACCCTAAGTAGCCCAATAAAAAATCAAAAAATTAGAGAGATAATTTTAAGGGCCATACTTTTTGTTTACTATCCTTCATAAATTAGTTAGTTTATTTTATTTAGAGTTTGTATTGAGAGTTTGGAAGAGTTGGTGCTTTTGAACTCTATTACGCTTTGGAGTCAGTAGGAATTAGAGGTTCAGTTGGAGAAACACTTGAGATAAGTATTTGTAATTTTATTCAAAGTTTTATTTATATGTTTTGTTATTTAGATTCAATGTGTTCTTAGTAGTTACTTTACTTTCTCCTTTCAATTATGAAAAGATAAATAAGATAATCTAAAATTCGTTGGAGAATTAGAAACTAAAATATGTTTTAAATATTGTGATGATATTAATACCGGATCTTAATTTACTATTTAAAATGGCCATTTAAATTGTTAAAATCTGTTGAAGAGTTTTGAGACCTAAAAGGAGTTGAAATCTTAACTAGTATATATCACTTGAATCCTTGGGTAGTCGAAGGCCTTGTGCGGGGTATTCAAGGTGAAGAGCAAATAAATAGGAAAATATTATTCAATGGGCGTAGAATTGATAAGTTTTTAGAGTGACAGACTAAATTCTTGTAATTTGGTTTGTAGATTGGGAACGGGTCACTAGTAGGGCCGACCATAGCCACCCTTGGATATGTAGTAGTGTGAGGCTATATTAACCCATTCTACTAAAAATACATTCAGACCTGATCTATAGATTAGCCAATGTTCTTTATACGATCGAGCGAAGGTAAAGAATAGGACTGCTTCTTGTCGGCTTATTTTTAGGTTAAGTTGTATTTTTGAAAAGGGGTCGCCTACAGAAATTGTCGGCGAATTTTAGATTTTAAATTGAATTTAAATATATATATATATAATGTAGAAAGTAGCATTTGATTTTGAAACTAATTTTATGTTTGAAATTTTTAAGATATGAAATCAAACCAATCTCACATCCTAAATAGTTTATGTAAACGAGCACCGCACCACAAACCGTGCATCTATCCCGAAGAATAAACACACTGCTTGATGATGGGGCTCGATTAAATAAACTAGAATATTTGTGACATCCGTTTGGTCTGCGAACCAACTTTATAAGTCTACAAGTTCCCCTGCTTAATGTAAAGGAATTAAGCAGGGTTTATATTACTTGGGTTCTTAAAGTTCCCTATAAGGGCAAGCCCCTATAGTTAATTACATCTTAAATGACGGGAATCATTTAAGAAAACTCTCGATAATGATCGGTTGTTTTGCTCTCGAGAATTTCAAAGTTTAAGGTTTTCAAACAATTGGATTTTGAAAATTTCAATAAGGAATGGATCAAATTCGGAACAGTTATTTTGAGAGTCCAAAAGAAGAGAAGTAGGGGATGTCACGGACCAGAAGTGAACTTCAGTGACTTCCCGACTATCTTATTATTTGGCTTCAATTTGAGAATTTACTTAATGTTGCAATCCTGCCAATTTTAATTAATTAGGACTTATATTTGTATGATATAATCACACATGTACCTCGAAGGTGTGAGGGTTTATGTCGTACCAAACAACTACCTCAGAATCCTAAGATCGATTAGGACTTAATTTGCATAAAATGATTATGTAAATGCCTAACGAAAAGTTGAGGATTTATGTTGCACTAGGAAAACTACCTCGAAATCCTATGGCTTGTTATTTAAACTAAGAAAGGTTTTGCTGATGTTGATTCCAGTTTTGCTGACGATGATGGCCGTGCTGCCTACTATGCTCCAAGCTCCTTGTTGTTACAAAGGTTTAGTTTTAGAAAGTGAAAATCTGGAGATGAGAGAAGTTTTTTGGTTTAGAAAAGATTTAAAGTCCAAATAGTTTTTTAATGTTTTATTAGGGGAATCTTAAAGTTGATTATAACAACACCGGTTAAGATCCCACGGTTCCATCATTCCAGCATCATTATTTTTATCGGATTCACATAGTCCAGATGAATTTGCTAAACTCAATTGAATGAGTTCCACACTTTCATATAGACCGTGGGAAATCCCGTTAGCAACACATAGGTTACATTATCCGAGGTATTCCCGATCATCCAACAAGACATTTTGATTTAGTTATAGTTATAGTTTTGTGTTCTGTTTGTGATTAAATTTTAAGTTGTTTTATATTTTGAAATATTGTGGAAGTGGATTTTATCTTGTTTTGACTTTTAATTTTAGTTTTGTGTTTCAGTTTTGTGGCTATCCTAAAGGTTTCAGTTTTCATGCAGGGTGTCAATCTTGTTTAACATGCAAGAAAAGTAAAGTGCAGTACAGGTAAGTAAATTGCAATAAAATAAAAACGTACCTGGAGAGTCTTCTCGTCATTCCAAGCTGCATTTAAGACATATGTTAAAGCATTTGTATATTTGCAACAAGTATCTAGGTAAGACTAAGGATATGTTTTGGTTGTCTACCAAAATCCTAATCTTACTCCTAGTCAATTCCTATGACGTCTAGGTTCTTTTGTTTTATTAAGGATGATTGTCTTCATCAAAGAAAAATTAAGTTCAGTTGTTCTTCTAAAATATCTCATCATATTGAGAAAGTGCTTAGGACGAATCTTAAACATCTTTTCAATATTTTTGAGATTATTTTTAGTCCAAATGAATTTTATTGTACTGGTGAATTAATCATCCAAGAATTCAATCAAATTTTGCTTATTGCTCAGTGAATTAAGATGTTTGATTATCCTATGAGTGAAGTGACGTTTCACTTAATGCTCCATTTAAGAGTTATGATAACACAAGCCTTTAAGGGCAAATCAGTTTATTAAAGATTTTAATGATTTAAAATTGGAATTAATGATTTAAAATGATTTAATTTAATTACGAAATTTTAATAATTTTTTTTTTAAGTTTGGAATAGTGTTCAAGTTGTTTTAAATTTAGTTAAATCTTTACATTTTAAATTATCTCAATGTATTAGATTAATTTAGATTGAAAGAGGTGGTTTTTAGATTATTCAATTTAGATTTTAATGAGTTAATTTTAATTTAATTAAAGTATTTTATGTTAATTTTTAATTGGTTTGATTTTTAATTATGAATTATTTTTTGAGGTTGATTTTGATGTTTCAATTTTGTTTTAGATTTGCTTTTAAGTGATCTTTGAGATTAATTTTTAATGTTTTAAATTTATTTTAATTTGATTGTTAAATTACTTAATGTTTTAAGCTTTTAATTTAATTAAGGTTTATTTTCTTTTTAATTATTTAATTAATTAATTTCAATTATCATTTTTGAATTGGATTAAGAATTGAATATTATTAAAGTGATTCATTTAGGGATTTTAACTTAAGTGATTATAGTCTCCCTAAATTACAACCCCTTTTTAATAATTTAGACTTCAATTAATCTTCCAAAATTTAAATTATTTAATTAATTAAGGTTTCTTTTTTTTTTGGATTATTAGAAATGATTAATGGGTTCCTACCCTTTAATTTCCCAAAATTTCAATCATCTAAGAGAAAATTAAGATCACATATTTTACCCTCCATTTTGATTAAACCTAAAGTTTTAATTAGGGGTTAAAATTCTTAATTACTTATTATGCCCTTTTAAGCTAATTATTTCATAACTCATCAAATTGAGCTCAAATGAGCTTAAAATTTTTATGTCACTTCACTCACATGTCAATTAAGACATTAGAGGAGAAAATATGATTTTTACGAACTTAGTTTAATTTATATAATTATCTTAATGAAAAAAATAGGGATTTTCAATGGAAATTCAACAACATGACCAAGGCGAGGTTTACATCCTTAAGAAAATTATGGGATGTCCCTATTGACCAGAGAACCACTTGGACCAATTTTGGTGATTTTTCAAATTATATTTTATTTAATATAATTATTTTGAGTTTTGGAGTGTTAATGAATTATAAAAAAATTAAAGTTGAAAAATAGATTTTATGTTTTTCATAAATCTCTTTGACCTCAAGGAGTTCAGAGAAATAAATTTTATATTTTTTTCTGATTTTTCTTTGATTTATCAGAATTAATTTAGTGAAAATGTAAGGAAATTCATTTTTTAATATTAAAAATTGTTTTAAGCCTTTAAAATTCAATATCTTAACCTAGAGACTTGAGAAAAATATTTAGTTTGTTCCTAAGTGATTAGGAAGCAAAATATGACATTTTTATGATTTTTAATATTTTTATGATTATTATTATTATTTTAATTATTAAAATATTAAAATATGATTGAAAATGAAGATTTTTAGAAAATTTTAATTTTAATTTTCTTAGACTCCCCTAACATCAGAGAAGCCCCAAAACTATTTTGGTGAATTTTTAAAATGTATTTTTGGAGTTATGAATTTTTAAAGATTAATTTGGTCATATAACTTAATTAGTCCATTTAGTGGGGCTAATCACCTCCAATTGATCTCAAATTTTTATTTGAGGTTCCCCTGATCCTAAAGACTAGTGGAAAATTTATTTTAAGTTATTTTGATGCATGGTTAATCCTAATTAATTAAAATTCAATTTTGAGTGTTTAGGCCAATTAGGGTTATTCTTAATGAATTAACTCAAAGCATAATTTTCCTAGGGTCCTATGGTCCTAAGATACTTCCCCAAATTTTCCTAGAATTTTCTAAGCAATATGCTAATTATTAGAATTAGAATGCCAAAACAGACACAAAAATTTGGAAAATCAATAACTTGCCATATAGGTGGCTTCTGACCTTGGAAAATTTAGGGAATGTTCCCAAGATCAGAGGCTACAAAAGTCCTATGGTCTCATGCCATGGACAATTGTCTATGCAAATGAAGAATTAAAACATTGAAATGAGTAAATAATTAATTAAAAATAAAATGCTCATCAAATTAACTCAATTCTTTTTCCACATTATTCTCCTCTATTCACTGAGCAAGAGGGTATTTTTAGTTTATTTTTTTGATTTTTTTATGCAAAGATATGGATTTTTGAAGTTCTAGGTAATTAAATAAATCCAAAATACCCTATTTATCTAATTATCCACGCGGCGCCGACTCATCCTCGGCAGCTCCGAAAGCCCATGCGTCGCCTCCCTATTCGACGCCGCCATCCGACTCAGCACTCCGGGGGCCCGCGGTTCATGTCCTGTTCACTCATTCGACGTGATCTGCACCGTCCATTCGATACACGCTCGATCCAACGGCGCGTGGTCATCATCTACGACTGGTGTGTCCCGTGAGCCGTCCACACTAAAACCCTATGATCTCTCTCATTTCTTAACAGATTTTTGTGTTCTTATGCTTTATGGATTTGTCTTGAGGAGATGAACACATCCATACGGTTTATGTGCTATGAAATTAAGCCAAGAAAAATAAAGAATCGCTGGAAGCTCGAGAGGAAGAAGGGGTCCATACCTTGGCTCTGAGAAGTGAAGCTTCAATCAGAGAGTTGTAGCACCTTCGATTTCACCTAAGGAAGCTCCGGATCAAGTCTCTAGCTGCGGGAATTGCACTAGGTATGAAAGTGACCAAGGCCGATTTCAAAGCTTGGCCGATAGAGTGGATGGTGGCACAGTGAGGGGGCTTTTCTTTGGGAACTCCTTCTCTGGGTCTTGTGCGGGTGTGAGTGAGTTTAATTTGATTTTGGTGGAGGTTTCAGAGCTGTCCTGGTTTTTGGGTGGATTTTTTATTGAGAAATTGAGCTCTGTTAATGGGGATTAAGGCAAAGGGACACTGGGAATCAATTGCTCTATGTTAGGAGAAGGTCCTGGAGCAATTTTGGCTGAGTTTTGTTAAGTTCTGGTTCATCACCTATTTTTGCTTAGATGGTGGTGGGTTTAAATAGACATGGCTAGAGGGCCTCCCAGGGGAGTTAGGGCTTGGGATCGATTGCCTTAGTCGAGGAAGAACGGCCATGAAGTCCGATTGAGTTGGGACGGCTCGGTAAGGTGAATTTGAATTTTTGAATCCAAATAAAGCTCTCAGCCATGGTGTTTTCTGGCTGCTGTGGTAGCTGGCCGGCCAGGCATGGGTCACCTCTATGGTCAGTGAGGTCAGGGTTTGAGTTTGGTACAAGCAATGGAAATTGGCCATGTGTAAAGAGCTCGATTCAAAATGGAATGGGGAAGGGGCTCTTTTGGACTTGGTTTGGTCAACCCATGGAAATGGGCTTGGTGAACCCACCATGGTCTGATTTGGGCTGAAGGGAATCAGGTAAGTCAGCTAGCTTAGTGGGGAGAAGTCACCATCTAAGCATATTTAAGTTTAAGCATAGTTTAGGGGAAGCATGAAAATGTTTAATCACTCTTAAGGGAATCATTAAAGGACTCCCTCCTTTTGCCCAATATGGTATGGTCACAAGGACACCACTCACATGGCTTGCATGGGGCTTAAGGATGGCTTCAAGGCTAGCCTATGGCTTGCTCATGGCTTGACTCAATTTCATGAAAATGGATTTTGGGATTTTTGATGGATTTAGAGGAAATTGTCATGAGGCTTGATTTGGAATGATTTAAACATTGATTTAAAACTTAGGGATGGCTTCAATTGAAATGGATGATGGAAAGAGATGCTATGTGGGCTTTAGGCTCAATTTTGGGCTTTTGGAATTGTTTAGGAATGTGGGCTTTTTAGATTTTAAATCAAGTTGATGCATGAACATTTTGGTTAAGATTGGGCCTTACAAATGTTTGGTTTAATTTATGGATGGGTCATGAGTGATTTGGAATAGATTTGAAATAATTTGGAGTTGAATTGGGTTTAATTTGGGCTTCCTTAGTGATAGGGTCAAAGTGGGGCAAATTGGGATAACTTGGGCTAATGTTGGGATAGTGTTGGATTTGATGTAAAATTAATGTTGAGAAATGTTTATGGGTGTGTAACAAAGAGCTTTCAACTTTGGATGGGCTTTGGTTTTGGGATTTGGGCCTACTTGGATTCATGGTGGGCTTTAGGCCAAATTGGGGATTTTTGATTTGGGTTAGATTTGAGTGAAGTTTGGGTTCAAATTTTGGACAAATAAAGTTAGTGTTTTGTTTGTGGGGGTGTTAGGAAGGTTTTAGAAAAGATTTGGGGCTAATTGGAGTAGAATTGGATTGGGTTGGGCTAAGTTTAGGTCATGGGCCAAAATTGTGCTTTAAGCTTCAAATTGAAATTGGATTCACATATTGGTAAGATTAGGCTTGGATTTGGTCTAAATTAATATTGGACATGTTGAATTGAAGTTTAGAATTGAATTGGATCAACATTGAGGTTAATTGGAGTGGTTTGGTTTGACATTGGGTTCACTTTGGATTAAGAATGGGTCAAATTGGGGGTTTTGGTAAAAGTGGGTTAAATTGACAAAATTGGCTTATGGTGTAGTTGAACAAAATGAAATTGGGAATATTTAGGATTTTCTGAAATTTTCTAGGAATTTTCTGAATTTTTGGAATTTTTGGGTTAAGAGGGTATTTTTGGTATTTGGAGGTTATTGGGGGGTATTTTAAAAATTTTGGTGTATTTGGTCATGGATGATCAATTTGAGTTGGGGGAAATGTTTAGGACTGATTTTGAGGAATTTTGGGTAATTTAGGCAATTTTGCAAATATTGGGCAATTTCAAGGGCATTTGGTAAGTTTGGTGGGTTTAGGGCCCCCAGGGTCAAAAATTGAAATTTTTGGAAAGTGAAGATTGATCAAGTGTGAGTGAAATGAAATCATTTTGGTTGAGCCATGAAGCCATATTAAGCTCACAAAAGCCATGAGAGGACTCATTTTAGGCATTCACTATGTTGTTCCTAACCTTCTTAGCTAGGGGCCTAAGGGTTGAGGTCCATCCATATGGATTGCCTACATGAGTCGGGAAGTCAAATTGGCTAAAGGTAATCTTAGGGTTTAGAATGTGTGTGTGGGGGAGTGTGGTGTGTGCAAGCTTACCCTCACCAGACCAGGCCACCCAGGGTAATCCTAAGGCCAAAGAGTCCTATAGGAAACTCATCCTTGAAACCTTCACATTTAGTGTTAACCCTCCAAGTGGCTTAGGGGTTTACAATCAAACTTGTGGGGTTTGAAGGGAGCCAAGAAGTGTTTGGAATTTCTAAGTGGTGGGTTCCATCTCTAGTCCTCTAGGATAGTCAGAGGGAAAGCCTAAGGCTAGATCTTAAGTACTAAGGAGAGAGATCAGACCTCATCAAAAATGAGGTCAACAAATGGACCCCCAATAGGTGTGGTGTGCTAACTAAGCACACCACGCGTATTGGCGTTGGCTGAAAAGATCAACAGAACCAACACCGACGCCTAAGTGACACACTTAGAATGAAGTATAGAAAATTTTTCCGCTGGGGAGTGACAGGTAAACCTACAAGACTGAGGATTCCAGAACTCTCGCTGGGGAAGAGAAAAGGAGGTAAATTCTAGATCACAAGATCTAGAGAGATTCGATTTTAGATTCGTTTCATTTTCCCGTTTCAAGTTTTAATGTGTGAGTTTGGATTTTGGTTTGAGTTTAAATTCCGATTGAAGTTCGATTCAAGATTTATTTCAAGAGGGATTTCGTGGAAATCCGGGATTTAAGGTGAGCGTCGGAACCTAGGTTCCAACCTCGGGATTTGAAGAGAATTAGAATTTAGGGTCTAGTCTCAAGAAGAGAGTTGGAAGTTAGGCTCTAGCCTCGGAAATTGAAAGAGAGCTAGAATTTAGGCTCTAGTCTCGAAGAAGAGAGTTGAAATTTAGGCTCCAACCTCGGAAATTGAAAGAGAGTTAGAATTTAGGCTCCAGTCTCGAAGAAGAGAGTTGGAATTTAGGCTCCAACCTCGAAAATTGAAAGAGAGCTAGAAGTTCGGCTCTAGCCTCGAAGAGAACTGGAAGTTCAGCTCCAGCCTCGAAAATTTGAAAGAGAGCTAGAGCTCCAGCCTCGGAAATTTGAAAGAGAGCTAGAAGTTCGGCTCTAGCCTCGAAGAGAACTAGAAGTTCGGCTCCAGCCTCGAAAATTTGAAAGAGAGCTAGAAGTTCAGCTCTAGCCTAGAAGAGAACTGGAAGTTCGGCTCCAGCCTCAGAAATTTGAAAGAGAGCTAGAAGTTCGGCTCTAGGCTCGAAGAGAACTGGAACTTCGGCTCCAGCCTCAGAAATTTGAAAGAGAGCTAGAATATCAGCTCTAGCCTCGAAGAGAACTGGAAGTTCGGCTCCAGCCTCAAAAATTTGAAAGAGAGCTAGAAGTTCGACTCTAGTCTCGAAGAGAACTGGAAGTTTGGCTCCAGCCTCAAAAATTTTAAAAGAGAGCTAGAAGTTCGGCTCTAGCCTCGAAAAGAACTGGAAGTTCGGCTCCAGCCTCAGAAAATTTGAAAGAGAGCTAGAAGTTCGGCTCTAACCTCGAAGAAAACTGGAAGTTCGGCTCTAGCCTTGAAGAGAACTGGAAGTTCGGCTCCAGCCTTGAAAGTTTGAAAGAGAGCTAGAAGTTTGGCTCTAGCCTCGAAGAGAACTGGAAGCTCGGCTCCAGCCTCGGAAATTTGAAAGAGAGCTAGAAGTTCAGCTCTAGCCTTGAAGAGAACTGGAAGTTCGGCTCCAGCCTCGGAAATTTGAAAGAGAGCTAGAAGTTCGGCTCTAGCCTCGAAGAGAACTGGAAGTTCGACTCCAGCCATGGAAGTTTAAATGAGAGCTAGAAGTTTGGCTCTAGCCTCGAAGAGAACTGGAAGTTCGGCTCCAGCCTCAGAAATTTGATCTATATGAAGAGGGACCCAATCCCATGCCCTCAGAACCAAATCGAACAAAGTTTGTGGCTCCGTGTCAATAGGAGTAGTCGATCCTCTAACACACAGAGGAAGGAGAATTGAAAGGTTGGATTTAAAGGATTTAGAATGAAAATCAGTCTGAGGTTTAGATTTGTTTTAGTGATTCGATTTTATTTTGGTCTATTTAGAGTTCGTATTAATTTGGAGTTTATTTTGACATTCAAATTCTTAAAAAGAAGGAATTCCTTATTCATTTTCTTTCTCTTTTCGTTCTTTGTTCGAAGTTCATTTAGCTTAATGGCGTTTCCTAGTCAATTTGCACAAAAAGAGGTGAAGGCAGAACATGACATGATCATTCTCATTCCAATCTGTCGAAAATACATCATACAACTTGATCCAAAACATGATGATATTTTCCTCGAAAATTCAGTATCTCATACAATCCTCATAAATCTAAAATGGATTGTGTATAATTCTTGTTGATTCTTCCAAAAGCATTTGTCAAAATCCATGTATGAATAGTAAGATACATGGACAATAGCATCACTTTCCAAGCCACCCATGGCAGGAATGCTGTACGGATGTGCATGGGAGGTGTGCTATCTCCCATGTAACTCATAGCTCGTAGGACCAGAGACTCTCTAACTCTGGATCTGGCTGAAAATGAAAATGCATCTTACTGTCGTCCATCCTTCTGAAAGTGACAGAGATTCGTTCAACAGGCACTCCTGGAATGCAATGTTTTGCTATGTCCGGTCCATTTCCTTTTAATACCATGACGGAACCTACCGGTAGTGGTATTTCCACCAGCCCTCGGAATTTTCTGGGGCCCACTATTTGGAGGTCAGATCTGAACATGATATTACACTGGTTGACAAAAGAGATCATGCGAAAGGTCGATAAAGTCATGATGGTCTATGTGTGGAGGTATGCAGTCGCCCTCCTTGTAAATGTTAATGATGCAGCTATTAGGTATGCAATCTGCAGGCAATACCCTCCATGTCACCATCCCTTTTATCATTCTTTTGATAATTCTTGGCATCAGATCCACCTCACTGTGACGGAGTATCCCTAGTGGATTTCCTTTTCTGTCTTCTGCGAGTTATAGCAACACCCGCACTGGATAATAACTCTTCCTTTTCCTGGCATCCATCTTCGGGGCTCTGAATAGGTTTTCTCCCTCAGATGACTAGCTCGGCCCATTTTCTGAACCTCGATAATGCAGTCCACAATATGCTGTTGTTCGTAATCTGAAAACACATCTGTATGCAGCTCAAGGCCTTCCAAGATGTTGACCCTCTTGCCTCGAATTCTCTCGAAGTATTCAAAAGTTTTCTTTTCAACTTCTTGTAATTTCTCTAGTTCGTATTCCGGGATTATCTGAAGTCCTCGGGGTCTGGTAACATACTGCGGGATGTACGGCTCAACCCCAGCACACTCTCCTGCATGTCTTGGCTCCTCGGGGATAGTCTCTGTCGGGACATCCTCCGGGGTTGCTTTCGCAACAAGACTCTTCAAAACTGGTAGCTCTGTCTGGCGTCGTGGTACTATCTCCGTTTCTATTTTCCTAGGGATTTCTTTCATCCTTTCTGCTATTCTTGGAATTGACTTCTACCTTTCTGGCTCCTGCGAACCAATTTCTTCGAAGTACTTGCATTGAAGGTATCAACTGTCTCCTCATGTTGATCTGCTTCCAGCTAAGTCAGCATCTTGCGAATGCGACAGTTCTTGTTTCTTCGTTGAGTAGGAATGAGAGTGGCTCTCCTCACCTCTTGAATTTCCGTAGGTATGGCGCTGACAAGTCTGCCTTCTGCTGTAGCCACCACGGACTTAAATTTCTTATCCTCTCCCGTTGCATGAGCGGTGTTTGCCTTTCTCTTCTTGCTGGTGGACTGTTGACTTGGTCCACCCAATTTCATCTTGTCTCGCTGTGGAATTCTTACCGATTAATCAAAGTTCAATCATTTTCTTCATATTGTAGGCCGGCCGGTGTGAAATCAGAGTCAATTTCAATCACGGCTCCATCCTTCATCCTCTTTTCATTGAGTGCCAGACTGACGCCATTTTTAAAGTTCGGAACCAACCACCCGTTCAACATTTCCCTGCTAAAAAAAAGGAAAGGATCAGGGGCTGTACTAAGAACAAGAACAATAAGAAAACATTTATTAATGAAAATTTTATTTACTTCTTTTAAATTTTAAAGGAAGTAGGAAGAGATGAGGATAGATTAGGAATGAATTGATTTAAAGGAAAAGATCAAAATTTTATCATTTCACACATTTTCTTTTTAACACATTTTTTTTGTTAATGATTTTTTTTTTATCTTATCATCCATTTTTTTTATATTTTGGGTTCGGACACAGTTACGAAGGATTACTCTACCCATGTTTCTAGGAATGGGAATTCATTCTTCGAAACATCAGGTCGCGTAATACTTCTTCAAATATCGTCCATTAATTGGAAGCATGGTCGTTCTCCACGACATTTAACAAGCTGGTAGGAACCCCCTGAGTAGACTGTCTCAACCACGAACGACCCTTCCCAAGTTGATTCAAATTTACCTCCTATCTTGCGGTGTGCAAGAATATGTCTTCTGCGTACTAGAACCAAATCACCGACTTTGAATGTCCTTGGGCTGACCAGTTTATCATGAGCCTAGATCATCTTGGCTTGATACAGTTCCAAATTCTGCTGCGCTGAAAGTCGTTTCCCTTCTAAGCTTTATAATTCTTCTAGTAGTAATTTGGCATTTTCTTCTGTAGTGATCTTGTTCGCAACTGCAATTCTGAGTGAGGGAAGCTGTACCTCCAAGGGTAAAACGTCCTCGGACCCGTACACTAAGGCGTAAGGCGTAGACTGGGTAGGAGTTCTGAAAGTCGTTTTGTAGGCCCATAAAGCTTCTAACAACTTCTCGTGCCAATTTCTTTTATTGTCATCCAAAATTTTCTTTAATATTTGGATTGAGTTTATTAAAAGCTTCGGCCAAGCCGTTTGCTCTTGGGTAGTAGATCGTTGAATATCGCTAGTCAATCCTGTGTCTCTTGACAAAATTATTGATCTTTGTACTCTTGAACGTGGACCCATTATCTGAAATGATTCTGCATGGTACCCCGAAACAGTAGACAATTAGATTCTTGAAGAGCAGTAGCACGTGGTGTGCCTTCACTTCTCTAAGCGGTATTGCTTCTGCCCATTTGGAAAAGTAATCTGTAGCTGTAAGACTGAAGCGATTTTCTCTTGAAGAAGGCAGTTCTATCGGGCCCACAATAACTGTGCCCCAACATTCAAATTGCCATGACGCAATTTTTGGATGTAGCACATTTGGAGGTTGATGTAAAACCACTCCATGCACTTGGCACTGGTGACAACTCTTTACAACTTTCATGCAGTCGGTCATCATTAAGGGCCAGTAGTACCCTAATCTTTTAATTTTCATCTTCATTTCAGACCCGACTGATGAGCGCCACAAAGTCCTGAGTGCACTTCCTTAACAATTTCACGAGCCTCGGACTCGCTCAGGCACCTTAGCCACATCTGATCAAAAGACCTTATGTATAATGTATTGTTTATTAATGCGTAAAGACAGAGTTCTTTTCTTGATTTGATGGGCTAATGACTTATCGTCCGGTAGGTTTCCTGTTTGCAGGTAGTCTATGAGTGGTTGACGCCAGTCTTCCATTTTACGTTACTGCCGCAACTGATTCTTCTTCTTTTTCTGACTTGTGTATCATGTCTATGTCGAGCTACGAGAGAACCTGATGCCCCTGAACTGACACTTCAACTGATTCATTCTGTTAGCAGGCAAATTCCTTTGTAAGGCGGGCTAACGCATTTGCGAGAGCATTTTCTCTTTTGGGACTCTTGTAGATCGTTACATTCGGAATCTGCTCTAACAATTTCATGGCATACTGAAAGTACTGCTCGAGTCTTGGCTTTAGAATTCTGTATTGTACTACGACCTGTTGAATTATCAACTGAGAATCCTCATAGATGTTGATATCCGTTATCCCCATCTGAATGGTTAATTCCAATCCGGTTATAATGGCTTCGTACTCTGCTTCGTTGTTTGTACACGGTTCTGTTAAGTGGTAGGAGTACTTTAACATTCCTCGCTCCGGTGTTATAAATATTAGTCAGATTTCTGCCTTACCGGGCACTATCGTTTGCAATTCTTTATTTCTCTATGCTGAAGATGCTCTGTCAAAGTACAGTTCCCAACGTCGATCATCGGGGTCTTCTAGGCTCATTATCTGCTCGTCTGGCAAGTCATCGTTGAGAGACGATTCTGCCGGTAAAGGGTGTGCTGCGAGGAAATCTGCTAGGACTTGTCCCTTTACGGCACGAAGCGGTACAAAAGTTATATCGAATTGCAATAGTATCATTGACCACCTGGCCAATCTGCCGGAAAGCATCGGTCGAGTCATCAAATATTGCAATGGATTAACTTTCGAGATAAGGTTGACCTTATGAGAAAGCACGTAATGCCTGATCTTTTGAGCAGCAAAGATCAGGGCCAAACAATGCTTCTCAATCGGGGGATACTTTACTTCTGTCAGAATTAGACGATGACTTAAGTAGTAGAGGGCGTTCTCTTTCCTCTCGTCATTGACCTGGGCTAGCAGGGCTCCAAGGGATTCATCTAAAGCTGCGGTATAAAGTATCAACGATCTACCCGAGACTGGGGCTGCTAAGATAGGAGGTGTCATTAAATATTGTTTGATGTCATCAAAGGCATGTTAACATTTGGAGTTCCAAGTAAACTTAGCATCCTTCTTAACCAAAGCAGAAAAAGGTTGACACCTTCCTGACAAATTCGAAATAAAGCGTCGAAGATATGTCAACTTCCCTTGAAATGATTGTAATTGTTTCAAGGTTTTGGGAGGTGACATTTCTAAGATAGCTTTAATTTTTTCCGGATTGATTTCAATTCCACGATGTCTGACAACAAATCCTAAGAATTTCCCAGAGGCGACGCCGAAGGCGCATTTCAAGGGATTCATCTTAAGGTTATATTGTCTTAATCGTTCGAAAACAATTCTCGAATCATACGGTGATCTTCCTTCGAGTTTGCTTTTGATGACTACATCATCCACGTAGCATTCGACTTGGTTGTCAATGAGATCATAAAAATTCTCGTCATAGCTCTTTGGTATGTTGCTCCCGCGTTCTTCGATCCGAAAGGCATCCACTGTATGCGGTATATTCCGATTTGCGTTCTGAAGGCTGTGAGCTTTTCATCTTCCGGTGCCATCTTTATCTGGTTATATCCTGAATATCCATCCATGAAAGAGAAGACTTTGTGCGTTGAGGCGATGTAGATCATTAATTCTGGGATTGGTTGTGGGAATTCATCCTTTGGACACGCTTTATTCAAATCTCTAAAGTCTACGCAGATTCTGATCTGTCCATTCTTCTTTCTGACTGGTACCACGTTGGCTAACCAAGTTGGATATTGCTCTTCACGGACAAATTTAGCGTCTATTAGTTTCTTAACTTCAGCTATAACTTGTTGTTCGATTTCTAGACGCATTCTTCTCGGAGCTTGTCTGACTGGAACGACAGTAGAATCCACTCCTAGTTTGTGGACTGCGACTTCTGGAGCTAATCCTGGCATTTCATCATAATTCCAAGCAAAATAGTCCTTGAATTCTATCAGTAGCTTGATCATCTCTTCGGAGTCTTCTTTACTGAGTAAGGAGCTAATAAAGGTCGGCTTAGGCTCTTCGCTAGTACCTAAGTTAGCTTCCATTAACTCGTCTACTGTAGAATTAATTTCTTCTTCGAATTCTGGTGGAGCATCTCCGATTTGCAGATCTTTGAGATCATCTGAGGTTTCTAAGCAGACTTCATAAGGCTCACAAGTGACAACCAAGCAAAACTCTGAGTCATCAACTGATCCTACTGTGCTGAATCCGAGACCATGTTTTGAATTGGGAGGCCGACCAGCATTATTCCATAATTTTTCAACGTGTTTTGATCGACCTTTTGTCCATTGTTTAGGTAAGACACCACGTTGAATTAAATTCTGAACACAGGGAGAATACCACTCAAAGGGCAATTCCATTAATTCAGATGAAGCAACATCTTCAAATTTTACATCATTTTCAGTTTTGGAAGAAGAAGCACCACGGTAGAATTTGATCGGCTTAGCACCACCGCCATGTACTTCCTTAACCACCATACCCTCGATCTTATTAGAATGGATCGGGGTCAAGGTCATAGTATGCACATAGTGGTTAATCTTCTTGTACATTGATTTGTATTCTTCATTCTTTTCATCTTCGAGAGAGATCTTAAACTGGGGTTTCTTTTGATTTACTGTTGCTGCTTCTTTCTTGATTTCTTCTTTTTCGGAACTGTTCTTCCAATCAACGTCGATGACCGGTTTCTTCTATCCAACTGTTCCAACGTCTCTTCCTCGACCTCGTCCCCGGCCTCGACCTCGGGTGTAAGTTCTGGAGAAACCTTCACCATCTCGCCGTAAGGGAGTGGTGAGTAACTGTTGGACTAAAATTTCAGGTTCTTCGTCGTCCCGAACTTCTTTTGCTTCATTTGGTACTATATTTCTGGAGAAGATTGTTTTCTTCAGAGGCGCGTAATAGGCTGCATCTTCATGAATTTCAATCTCGTGTACGGAGAATGTTTGCAAGTCACCTTTGATACACTGTTCTCCTCCTTCGTAATACTTTATGCACTGGTGCAAAGACGACGGTACCATCCAGTTTTCATGGATCCATGGCCGACCCACTAGAGCGTTGAACGATGTCTCAGAATCAATTATGTGGTATTTTGCGGTTGTCTTTGCTAAATCACCAGTCTTCATTAATAGTGTTATCGATCCAAGAGCTCTTTCTCCCTTCTGATTGAACCCTCTTAATAACATCTTATCTGCTTCAAGCTCGCGAGCATCAATTTCCAAATATGCCAATGTCCGAAGATTCATTATGTTGATTGATGCTCCTGGATCAACCAACACTCTGGAGAGAGTAAACTTTCCAATAGTAGTCGAAATGTACAACGGTCGGTTGTGATCGATACATTCCAAGTAGTAGATCATTGTCCGTGAAGGTAACTCCTCGGCTCGTTCTTTTAATGAGCAAACCTCGTCTAAGGAATTACCGGCTATCTGAG
The DNA here is from genome assembly GCA_022702705.1 of Papilionanthe hookeriana x Papilionanthe teres. Taxonomy (NCBI): domain Eukaryota; kingdom Viridiplantae; phylum Streptophyta; class Magnoliopsida; order Asparagales; family Orchidaceae; genus Papilionanthe; species Papilionanthe hookeriana x Papilionanthe teres. Next base: position 79,215,258 of record CM040434.1, on the reverse strand, counting down.
CTAAACAAATCTCTGGATCAAGTAAAGCCTTGATCAGAGTTTCCCTCATCTCCTTTGACAGGATCAGAGCATCCTAGATGCTCAGTTTGGCTGGTAGCTTCCTAAGATGGGCTAGCACATTATAATCCACTTTATTACCATGTTCCTCGATTTCTTCTCGAACGAGTAATTCTTTTGTAAGGGTTGGCTCTTCCTGAGCAACCACCTGCTTTCCTTTATCCTTTGGACCCATTCTCGGAGGTAGAACTTTCCCGCTTCTTAGGTTGACTTCAGTTATTTCTTTTGCATCTGGTGCTGAATCTGCCGGTGTCTCCTCTTGAATCAGAATGACTGGCTTTTCTGGAATTGCTTCAGAATCTGATAACTCCAGTTCTATAGTGATTGGAGTTCCTCAGAATTCACAAATAGATTCGTTGCTTGTTGAGCTTTCGTAGCCATCTTTGTGAGCGTCTTCTCATTCGCCGTGGTTATCAAGGTTTAGTATGATTTGAGAATTGTTTATCGTATCAGAATCAAGATCTGTATTAGGTTGGTTGTCGTTAGTTATGTATTCGTTAGAAACAGTCAAAACGTAGCCAACACAAAAACTCTTATCACTGTAAGATCCCACCGGGGCGAGCAAATAATCATACAGAGTCAGAGGTCTGAGGGATTTCTCCCTCGAATCGGAAACAACCATCCTAGGATAAGCAGCCCCTAGTCTACCCTTTGGAGCCTCAGTCTTCTTTTCTTCCATGATCTTCTCCTCCTTCAGGGGCGGTTCTTCAATCGCAAGTGATAGCACCAGCTCGACGGGTTTCAAACTCTGAGTTGAAGAGCGCACCGAAGCGTTCTGGATATGATCCAAGATTTTCTTTGAAGACTTTGTCCAGACGGTACTCCATCCATCATTGGTCGTGTAAGGGTCTATCAAAATAATAGGATCTGTTTAAATAACATTGATAGAACCTCCTTTTTGGGGTTCCTTCATGTATTCCTTCGGGATCGTTATTTTCCCTCTTCGGAGATTACCTTCGAGCCAATTCTTAAAAGTGAAGCAGTCTTCAACCTTGTGTCCGATCATCCGGTGCTAAGGGCAGTAGTTCGGATGATCTTTCTTATTGACTTCTTCTGGCTTTTTGGGTTCTGGTAATTGAAAATCAGGTGTTTTCATCAAACTGCGAAACATCTTAGCTACTGCTTTTGTCTTGAATGGATATTCCTTGTTCAGAAGTTCCTCCAGGGGACGTGACGAACGAGGTAATGGTTGACTATGCTGCCATGGCTGGTGGCTCAGTCGAGGCTGTTGGTAGCCCTGCTGAGGTTGCTGATAAATCTGTTGTGGTTGTAGGTAAGTTCGTTGTGGTGGTTGATAATTAGGCTGTGGTTGTTCTGGCCGTATTTGCACTGGCTGCTTGCCTTTATCTACTGCCACGACAATCCCGGATTTCTTTTCAAATGCCTTCACTGGTTTCTGCTTATCGGTCTTGTCGACAAAACTCAGCTGCTTTGCCTCCTCTTGCAAGCTCCCGACCTTGCTAAGCAACTTCTTGAAAGTCTTGATTGTAAATCCTTTAAGGAGAAGTGCTATCGGGCCATGGATACTTTTCAGCAAAATACCGATCGCATAATGTTCCTGAAGTTGTGGTTCACACTTCATGCTTAAGTTTCTCCATCAAAGTATGTAATCCACCAAAGTTTCGTTACGTTTACGTTGCTCCACTACTAAATCACCGATAGTGATGTGGTGTCGAGCCCAACGAATCGCTTAACGAAGAGGTTTTCCAATTTTGAAAAGGTCTTAACTGAGCCATTTGGCAATTCTGCATACCAATTGAAGGTAATCCCTGACAGGCTGCTGACAAACTGTCAAAAGAGTTAAGCATCGCTCCCACCGACATTGCAGCAACTAGCACGAAAATGTACGACATGCTGCCGGGGGTTTCCCGTTCCATCAAAAGTCTTGAACAGAGGTGGTACGAAGCCTTTTGGGTATTGGACCGCATCAAATTCTTCAGGGTAAGGTCTACCCGTCTGAATAGAAGTTCCGCTCTTAGACTGTGCTAAGGCTTCTCGCACCTGCTGTTCTACCATGTTTTTGATAACCTTTTCGGGAATCATGCTTTGCGTAGAATCCTTTTTCGGTTGTTCATCTCCATTAACAGATGTGATCTCCTTTCCTCCATCCACAACATGGATGATCTCCGGGGGTATTTCTTTCTGAGGTTGCACCTGACTCTGGAGAGTGGCTAAAGCGGCCACCATCTCTTCCATCTTCCTTGCCATTTGAGAAATTGTGTTATCCTTCTCTTGAAGTTGTGCTCTCATCACTTCCGGTTCATCTCTTTCCGCTGCTGTCGGAGCACCTTGCGAAGCTAATGATGCTCGTGTCTCAACCATGTTGATCTCAGCATAATCTTCATCCATAAACTCTGATGAATCTACTTCAGTTTCCAATTTTTCTCCTCTTTCATTTGCCAACCGTCGGATGTCCCTTCTTAGCTTGCCTAAGGAATCCTCTAGTGGCCACTTCCAAACAGTTTCACGGTTGTCATGTGATGACTGTTGGACTTCATTCTCAGGAGTTTCCTTTAATGCAGTAGCACATTCTTCAGATTCTGGCTTTCTGACGAGACTCTTCTTTCCAGAACATTGTGCTTGTATTGGTTCAGCAATAATAGGTCACCACACCATCCTTCTCGCAGTAGGAGGTCTAGGACCAGATGGTCTGTCGGTTGTGCATCGGTTGGTGGTGTCCTACCTAATATGGTGTCCCGATACGACAACAGGCGAACTAGCTCGCACTTTCTTCCTTGGCCTATCCGGGGCAGTGACGGGGTTCACTCGTGGTCCGAGGTGGGATTTGACTGGCACTCATGCCATCCTTCTTAAGATTTCTGATACGGGGCATCTTTCTTTCTTAGCTAGTTTCTCTACTACGGCCCGCAGTCGAGCAAGCGGCGTAGTCTTAGCCCTCTTCCTCTTACAGTCACTATAGTATGCAAGTTGGGGTAATGCAGCGGCGATCCTCCGGACATCTTCTTCATCCGATGCAGCAGAGGAGGGTGGAACCTACTTCCTCCCACCAGTGGTGAAATTTCAGGTAGTTTTTTTTCTTCTTCCTCAGGAATCTCTTCCAGAAAAGCAACTTCAGCAGCCTTAGCCTTCTCGATATTGGCAATCCTTCTGCTCCTATTTCTTCTCTGAGTCTGAGTCAGGGGTGCAACTCTTGAACTGGACCCAATCTCGAAGACAGAAGGTATTGCAGTAAAATCTGTACCCTCCACGGTGGCAGGCTCATCACAAACTTGGATTTCCTTCCCCTTCAATTTGGCAGGAGCTGGGGTAGGTGCAGAGATGACTAAACCAGTGGGGGTAGAGACAACAGTTCTCCTACGAATAGCAGTACTTCTTTCAACTGGGACCCTTTGTAGGAGAGGGAACGCTTGAGTCGATTTCAGGTTAAACTCAATCATGGGCTCCTCAGTTTCTGGCACTTTGTCCATTAGTGTGAAGAGGGTGACGTCAGCGAACTTAATATCTGTATTGTCGAATCCTTGTCCAAAACAGATGATTCCATTGTCGGGCAGTTCATCCTTATAGACGACGAAGTCCATTACATTGTTGAAGGAGAAAATTAACTTTGGTGCAGTCATTTTCTGCAGGGTAAATTCCGAACGTCAGTCCCGAATTATGCTTCCTTTTGTCACAAAACTTAAGACAGAAAAGAAAGAGTCCGAACTCATTTTAGTTTATCTTAGTATATTTGCGATTTAAAAGAGTTCGTTTATTAAAAGGTTGTTTATTAAAGGATTTGTTTGTTAGGAACAAAATGATTAATGGAGGAAGGTTAAAGGAAAGGTAAAGGACCCGATTCAGAATTGGAAAGGAAGAGAAAGTCTCATAAGACTTCTCAACTTAAATGACCGCTCCTAGGCTAACACCTATTGGGGGTCCACCCTACCTCAGAAAGAGGCAAAAAGGATTTCAGAACCTCTCTGTTTAGGGAAAGGAGTTGACTATACCTGTCCAAAATCTAAAAGGAGTTGACTATACCTGTCCAAGACAGAAATGAACGTGGTATGCCAACGGAAAGTATGGTAGTTTGGTCCAATAGAGGTATGGACTCACTACTAATTTATGAAAGCAAGACCATCTGATCATAATGGAGAGAGGAACTAGTCCCCAGCGGAGTCGCCAGAAATTGTCGGCATATTTTTAGGTTAAGTTGTATTTTTGAAAAGGGGTCGCCTACAGAAATTTTCGGCGAATTTTATATTTTAAATTTAATTTAAATATATATATATATATATAATTTAGAAAGTAGCATTTGATTTTGAAAATAATTTTAAGTTTGAAAATTTTAAGATATGAAATCAAACCAATCTCACATTCTAAATAGTATATGTAAACAAGCACCGCACCACAAACCGTGTATCTATCCCGAAGAATAAACACACTACTTGATGATGGGGCTCAATTAAATAAACTAGAATATTTGTGACATCCGTTTGGTCGCGAACCAATTTTATAAGCCGACAAGTTCCACAGCTTAATGTAAAGGAATAAAGCGGGGTTTATATTACACAGGTTCTTAAAGTTCCCTATAAGGGCAAGCCCCTATAGTTAATTACATCTTAAATGACGGGAATCATTTAAGAAAACTCTCAATAATGATCAGTGGTTTTGCTCTCAAGAATTTCAAAGTTTAAGGTTTTCAAACAATTGGATTTTGAAAATTTCAATAGGGAATGGATCAAATTTGGAACAGTTATTTTGAGAGTCCAAAAGAAGAGAAGTAGGGAATGTCACGGACCTGAAGTGAACTTCGGTGACTTCCCGAATATCCTATTATTTGGCTTCAATTTGAGAATTTACTTAATGTTGCAATCCTGCCAATTTTAATTAATTAGGACTTATATTTGTGATATAATCACACAAGTAGCCTCGAAGATGTGAGGGTTTATGTCATACCAAACAACTACCTCGAAATCCTAAGACTGGTTAGGACTTAATTTGCATAAAATGATTATGTAAATGCCTAACGAAAAGTTGAGGATTTATGTTGCACTATGCAAACTACCTCGAAATCCTATGGCTTGTTATTTAAACTAAGAAAGGTTTTGCTGATGTAGATTCTAGTTTTGCTGACGATGATGGCCGTGCTGCCCACTATGCTCCAAGCTCCTTGTTGTTGCCGAGGTTTAGTTTTAGAAAGCGAGAATCAGGAGATGAGAGAAGTGTTTTGGTTTAGAAAAGATTTAAAGTCCAAATAGTTTTTTAATGTTTTATTAGGGGAATCTTAAAGTTGATTATAACAACACCGGTTAAGATCCCATGGTTCCATCATTCCGGCATCGTTATTTTTATCGGATTCACTTAGTCCAGATGAATTTGCTAAACTCAACTGAATGAGTTCCACACTTTCATTTAGACCGTGGGAAATCCCGTTAGCAACACTTAGGTTACATCATCTGAGGTATTCCCGATCATCCAACAAGACGTTTTGATTTAGTTATAGTTATGGTTTTGTGTTCTGTTTATGATTAAATTTTGAGTTGTTTTATATTTTGAAATATTGTGGTGGTGGATTTTATCTTGTTTTGACTTTTAATTTTAGTTTTGGGTTTCAGCTTTGTGGCTATCCTAAAGGTTTCAGTTTTCATGCAGGGTGTCAATCTTGTTTAACATGCAAGAAAAGTAAAGTGCAGTACAGGTAAGTAAATTGCAATAAAATAAAAGAGTACCTGGAGGGTCTTCTCGTCATTCCAAGCTGCACTTAAGACATATGTTAAAGAATTTATATATTTGCAACAAGTATCTAGATAAGACTAAGGGAAGGTTTTGGTTTTCTACCAAAATCCTATTCCTACTGCTAGTCAATTCCTATGACGTCTAGGTTCTTTTGTTTTATTAAGGATGATTTTCTTCATCAAAGAACAATTAAGTTCAGTTTTTCTTCTAAAATATCCCATCATATTGAGAAAGTGCTTAGGACGAATCTTAAACATCTTTTCAATATTTCTGAGATTATTTTGAGTCCAAATGAATTTTATTGTACTGGTGAATTAATCATCCAAGAATTCAATCAAATTTTGCTTCTTGCTCAGTGAATTAGATGTTTGATTATCCTATGAGTGAAGTGAAGTTTCATTTAATGCTCCATTTAAGAGTTATGATAACGCAAGCCTTTAAGGGCAAATCAGTTTATTAAAGATTTTAATGATTTAAAATTGGAATTGATGATTTAAAATGATTTAATTTAATTATGAAATTTTAATAATTTTTTTTTTAAAGTTTGTAATAGTTTTCAAGTTGTTTTAAATTTAGTTAAATCTTTACATTTTAAATGATCTCAATGTATTAGATTAATTTAGGTTGAAAGAGGTGTTTTTTAGATTATTCAATTTAGATTTTAATGATTTAATTTTAATTTAATTGAAGTATTTTAGGTTAATTTTTAATTAGTATGATTTTTAATTATGAATTATTTTTTGAGGTTGATTTTGATGTTTCAAGTTTGTTTTAGATTTGCTTTTAAGTGATCTTTGAGATTAATTTTTAATGTTTTAAATTTATTTTAACTTGATTGTTAAATTACTTAATGTTTTAAGCTTTTAATTTAATTAAGGTTTATTTTCCTTTTAATTATTTAATTTATTATTTTCAATTTTCATTTTTGAATTTCATTAAGAATTGAATATTATTAAAGTGATTCATTTAGGGATTTTAACTTAAGTGATTATAGTCTCCCTAAATTACATCCCCTTTTTAATAATTTAAACTTCAGTTAATCTTCCAAAATTTAAATTATTTAATTAATTAAGGTTTCTTTTTTTTTAGATTATTAGAAATGATTAATGGGTTCCTACCCTTTAATTTCCCAAAATTTCAATCATCTAAGAGAAAATTAAGATCACATATTTTACCCTCCATTTTGATTAAACCTAATGTTTTAATTAGGAGTTAAAATTCTTAATTACTATTATGCCCTTTTAAGCCTAATTATTTCATAACTCATCAAATTTAGCTCAAATGAGCTTAAAATTTTTATGTCACTTCACTCACATGTCAATTAAGACATTAGAGGAGAAAATGTGATTTTTCTGAACTTAGTATAATTTATATAATTATCTTAATGAAAAAAATAGGGATTTTCAATGGAAATTCAACAACATGACCAAGGCAATGTTTCTATCCTTAAGAAAATTATGGGATGTCCTATTGACCAGAGGACCACTTGAACCAATTTTGGTGATTTTTCAAATTATATTTTATTTATTATATTTATTTTGAGTTTTGGAGTGTTAATTAATTATAAAATAAAATTAAAGTTAAAAAATATATTTTATATTTTTCATAAATCTCTCTGACCTCAAGGAGTTCAGAGAAAGAAATTTTATATTTCTCTGATTTTCCTTTGATTTATATTGAATTAATTTAGTGAAAATGTAAGGAAATTCATTTTTTAATATGAAAAATTATTTTAAGCCTTTAAAATTCAATATCTTAACCTAGAGACTTGAGAAAAATATTTAGTTTGTTCCAAAGTGATTAAGAAGTAAAATATGATATTTTTATGATTTTTATTATTTTATGATTATTATTATTTTTTTATTTATTAAAATATTAAAATATGATTAAAAATGAAGATTTTTAGAAAATTTTAATTTTAATTTTTTTAGACTCCCTAACATCAGAGAAGCCCCAAAACCATTTTGGTGAATTTTTAAAATGTACTTTTGGAGTTATGAATTTTTAAAGTTTAATTTTGGTCGTATAACTTAATTAGTCCATTTTGTGGGGCTAATAACCTCCAATTGGTCTCAAATTTTTATGTGAGGTTCCCCTGATCCTAAAGACCAGTGGAGAATTATTTTCAAGCTATTTTGATGTATGGTTAATCCTAATTAACTAAAATTCAATTTTGAGTGTTTAGGCCAATTAGGGTTATTCTTAATGAATTAACTCAAACCATAATTTTCCTAGGGACGTCTAGTCCTAAGATACTTCCCCAAATTTTCCTAAAATTTTCTAAGCAACATGCTAATTATTGGAATTAGAATGCCAAAACAGACACAAAAATTTGGAAAATCAATAACATGCCATAGAGGTGGCCTCCGACCTTGGAAAATTCAGGGAATGTTCCCAACAATTCTTTTTCAACATTATTCTCCTATATTCACTAAACAAGAGGGTATTTTTAGTTTATTTTTCTGATTTTTCTATGCAAAGATATGGATTTTTGAAGTTCTGGGTAATTAAATAAATAAAAAATACCCTATTTATCTACTTATCCACGCGGCGTCGACTCATCCTCGGCAGCTCCGAAAGCCCATGCGTCGCCTCCCTATTTGATGCCGCCATCTGACTCATCGCTCCAGGGGCCCGCGGTTCATGTCCCATTCACTTATCTGACGCGATCTGCACCGTCCATTCGATACACCCTCGATCCAACGGCGCTTGGTCATCGTCTACGATTGGTGTGTCCCGTGAGCCATCCACACTAAAACCCTAAGATCTCTCTCATTTCTCAACGGATTTTCATGTTCTTATGCTTTATGGATTCTTCTTGAGGAGACGAACACATCCATACAGTTTATGTGCTATGAAATTAAGCCAAGCTAAATAGAGAATCGCTGGAAGCTCAGGAGGAAGAAGGGGTCCATACCTTGGCTCTGAGAAGTGAAGTTTCAATCAGAGAGTTGTAGCACCTTCGATTGCACCCAAGGAAGCTCTAGATGAAGTCTCTAGCTCTGGGGTATTGCCTAGGTATGAAAGTGACCAAGGCCAATTTCAAAGCTTGGCCGATAGAGAGGATGGCTGGCCTGGTGAGGGGGCTTTCCTTGGGGAACTCCTTCTTTAGGTCTTGTGCAGGTGTGGGTGAGTTTAATTTGATTTTGCTGGAGGTTTCAGAGTTGTCCTGATTTTTGGGTGGATTTTTGATTGAGAAATTGAGCACTGTTAATGGGGATTAGGGCAAAGGGACACTGGGAATCAATTGCTCTGTGTTAGGAGAAGGTCCTGGAGCAATTTTGGCAGAGTTTTGTTAAGTTCTGGTTCATCACCTCTTTTGGCCGAGAAGGTGGTGGGTTTAAAATAGACATGGCTAGAGGGCCTCCCAGGGGGAGTTAGGGCTTGGGATCAGCTGCCTTGGTCAAGGAAAGAACAACCATGGAGTCTAATTGAGTTGGGACAGCTCAGCCAGGTGCATTTGAATTTTTGAATCCAAATAAAGCTCTCGGCCATGGTGTTTTTCGGCGGCTGTGGTGGCTGGCCGGCCAGGCATGGGTCACCTTCATGGTCAGTGATGTCAGGGTTTGAGTTTGGTGCAAGCAATGGAGATTGGCCATGTGTAAAGAGCTTGATTCAAAATGTAATGGGGAAGGGGCTTTTTTGGACTTCGTTTGGTCGACCCATGGAAATGGGCTTGGTGCACCCACCAAGGTCTGATTTGGACTGAAGGGAATCAGGTAAGTCAGCTAGCTTAGTGGGGAGAAGTCACCATCTAAGCATATTTAAGTTTAAGCATAGTTTAGGGGAAGCATGAAAAGGTTTAATCACTCTTAAGGGAATCATTAAAGGACTCCCTCCTTTTGACCAATATGGTATGGTCACATGAACACCTCTCACATGGCTTGCATGGGGCTTAAGAATGGCTTCATGGCTAGCCTATGTCTTGCCCATGGCTTGGCTCAATTTCATGAAAATGGATTTTAGGATTTTTTATGGATTTAGACGAAACTGTCATGAGGCTTGATTTAGAATGATTTAACCATTGATTTAAAACTTAGGGATGGCTTCAATTGAAATGGATGATGGAAAGAGATGCTATGGGCTTTTGGAATTGTTTAGGAATCGTCTTTTAAAGGCTTTAGGCAAGTGAGCTTTTTAGATTTTAAATCAAGTTGATGGATGAAAATTTTGGTTAAGATTGGGCCTTACAATTGTTGGGTTTAGTTTAGGGATGGGTCATGAGTGATTTGGAATAGATTTGAAATAATTTGGAGTTGAAGTGGGTTTAATTTGGGCTTCCTTAGTGATAAGGTTAAAGTGGGGAAAATTGGGCTAACTTGGGCTAATGTTGGGCTAATGTTGGATTTGATGTAAAATTAATGTTGAGAAATGTTTATGGGTATTTAACAAAGAGCTTTCAACTTTGGATGGGCTTTGGTTTTGGGATTTGGGCCTACTTGGATTCATGGTGGGCTTTAGGCCAAATTGGGGATTTTTTACTTGGGTTAGATTTGACTGAAGTTTGGGTCCAAATTTTGGACAAATAAAGTTAGTGTTTTGTTTTTGGGGGTGTTAGGAAGGTTTTAGAAAAGATTTGGGGCTAATTGGAGTTGAATTGGATTGGGTTGGGCTAAGTTTAGGTCATGGGCCCAAATTGGGCTTTAAGATTCAAATTGAAATTGGATTCACATATTGGTAAGATTAGGCTTGGATTTGGTCTAAATTCATATTGGGGATATTGAATTGAAGTTTAGAATTGAATTGGATCAACATTGAGGTTAATTGGAGTGGTTTGGTTTGACATTGGGTTCACTTTGGATTAAGAATGGGTCAAATTTGGGGTTTTGGTAAAAGTGGGTTAAATTGACAAAATTGGCTTATGGTGTAGTTGAACAAAATGAAATTGGAAATATTTGGGATTTTCTAGAATTTTCGTGGAATTTTCTGAATTTTTGGAATTTTTTGGTTAAAAGGGTATTTTGAATATTTGGAGGTTATTGGGGTGTATTTTAAAAGTTTTTGTGTATTTGGTCATGGATGATCAATTTGAGTGGGGGGAAATGTTTAGGACTGATTTTGAGGAATTTTTTGTAATTTAGGCAATTTTGCAAATTTTGGGCAATTTCAAGGGCATTTGGTAGGTTTGGTGGGTTTAGGGCCCCCGAGGTCAAAAATTGATATTTTGGAAAAGTGAAGATTGATCAAGTGTGAGTGAAATGAAATCATTTTGGTTGAGCCATGAAGCCATATTAAGCTCAAAAAATCCATGAGAGGACTCATTTTAGAAATTCACTATGTTATTCCTAACCCTCTTAGCCAGGGGCCTAGGGGTTGAGGTTCATCCATATGAATTGCCTACATGAGTCGGGAAGTCAAATTGGCTAAAGGTAGTTTTAGGGTTTGGAATGTGTGTGTGTGGGAGTGTGGTGTGTGCAAGCTTACCCTCACCAGACCAGGCCACCCAGGGTAATCCTAAGGCCGAAGAGTCTATAGGAAACTCATCCTTGAAACCATCACATTTGATTTTAACCCTCCAGTGGCTTAGGGGTTTACAATCAAACTTGTGGGGTTTGAAGGGAGCCAAGAAGTGTTTGGAATTTCTAAGTGGTGGGTTCCATCTCTAGTCCTCTAGGATAGTCGGAGGGAAAGCCTAAGGCTAGATCCTAAGTACTAAGGAGAGAGATCAGACCTCATCAAAAATGAGGTCAACACTTCTATTTGGCAAAATACCATAAATTTATATTCTCCATGAATATTATATTATCTAAAAAGTCTTGGATTAATTGAAAGGAAGAAATTTGTTTGCTTATTATTATTACATCACTCATTATTTTAGTACTGCTTTAATTCTACTTTTAGTAAATTAAATATTAAATTTAAAACTTTAAAAGAAATACATAAAAATGAAATTTAAATATTTAAAAATCTATAAACCTCCTCGTGGGATCGATACTGGGGTCTTTATTTAAAGCCCTATATTACTTGAAATGATACGTATACTTGCGTAGTACCTCTAGTGTGTAAAATATTTTCCATAAATTTATATTTATATACACTAGCATGTCTATTATTATTTGGGTCAAAGTATTGACTATAACATATTTTTGAAAGCATAAATTACTTCGTTGTAAGCGGATAGCGGACCAGGCATCTCGTTTCTTCTAGAAATATTGCCTACACGTTGTCATCGATCACAATTTTTAATATATGCATTAACATCTTTAAAAATTGTAGGCCAATAAAATCCAGATTGTAAAATTCTATAAGCAGTTCTATCAACTCCAAAATGTCCCCCATAACCAGAATTGTGACATTTTTGAATAATTTGCACACATCTTTGAATGATCAGATCCTTTCCTTGTTTATATAAAAATGGGTCATAATAAATTTTAACATCAGATAAAAATTTCTTCCTCTCCTAGTATGTCAAACCAAATGGTAAAATATCACTGACAATAAAGTTTACAATGTCAGCATACCACAAAATACACCACTCATTAATAATGAACAATTTTTCATCAGGAAAATGTTCATTAAACTCTTTAGTATAACTAAGAGATTTTTCAGTTTCAAGCATGGATAAATGATCAACAATTTGATTATCAACACCCTTCCTATATACTATCTCAAAATCAAATTCTTGCAGAGGAAGAATCCATCTGATCAATCTTGGTTTCGCATCTTTCTTCTTCATTAAAGATTTGATTGAAGAATGATTAGTAAACACTAAACATTTAGTTCCTATTAAATATGATCTAAATTTATCAAAAGTAAATACTATAGCTAATAACTCTTTCTCAGTAGTGGTAGAGTTAATTTGAGCTTCATTAAGAGTTTTACTAGCATAGTAAATTACTTTGAAAATTTTATCATATTTCTGACCCAAAACAGCACCAATAGCATAATCACTAGCATCACACATTAATTCAAAAGGTTCTTCTTAATTTGGTGAAATTATAATAGGTACAGTGATTAATTTTTCTTTTAATGTTTCAAAAGCTTTTAGGCATTCATCATCAAAATAAATAATTACAACCTTTTCCAATAAACGACATAAGGGTTTTGAAATTTTTAAAAAGTTTTTAATGTAACGCCTATAAAATCTAGCATGTCCCAGAAAACTTCTAATTCCCTTTACATTTGTTGGACAAGGTAAATTAAAGATAACTTGAATTTTTGCAGGATCTACCTCTAAACCTTTTTCTGATATTCTATGTCCTAATACAATTCCTTCTGCTACCATAAATTGGCATTTTTCCCAATTAAGGAACAAATTAGTTTCTTTAAAGCGTTTTAGAACTTTAGATAAATGTTTTAAACTTGATTCAAATGAACTTCCAAACACTGAAAAGTCATCCATAAAAACTTCAATCCATTTTTCAATTAAATCACAGAAAATAGTCATCATACATCTCTGAAATGTAGTGGGGGCATTACATAAAACAAAAGACATTCTTCTAAAAGCACACATACCATAAGGACTGGTAAACGTTGTTTTTTCTTGATCCTCAGGAGCAATTTGAATTTGGTGGTACCCAATATATCGATCGAGAAAACAAAAGTACTTATGTCCATCCAGTCTATCCAACATCTGATCTAGAAATGGGAGTGGAAAAAATGATCTTTCCTTGTAGCAAGATTTAATTTTCTATAATCAATTCATATTCACCACCCTGTAACTTGTCTTTTTGGTATAATCTCAGTCTTCTCATTAACAGTCACAATTACTCCTCCTTTCTTAGGAACATAGTGAATATGACTAACCCATGCACTATCTAAAATAGGGTAGATAATCCCAACATCCAGTAACTTTAAAATTTCTTTCTTAACAACATCTTTCATGATATGATTTAATCTCCTTTGAGGCTCAGCCCTAGGTTGCAGTTATCTTCCATAAGGATTCTATGCATGCACATTGAAAGACTGATTTCTTTAATATTAGCTATCATCCATCTAGAGGCTTTCTTGTACTTTTTCAAAACTTCAAACAAACTCTCTTCTTCTTTTTTAGTTAATTGAGAGGAAATTATCACTCGCAAAGTTGAGGAGTCACCTAAAAAAATATACTTCAAATGATCAAGAAGCTTCTTTAACTAAAGTTCGGGAGGTTTTTCAATTGATGGACCAAAAGATTCATCTTTTTTAGTCATGCCCAACAGTTCAAAATTTTCATGAACATAATTTAGATCTTCCTCATGAAAATCTTCAAAATGATGTAACTCCTCTTCTTTCTCATGTTCTAATTCTTCTCTTTCAGATTTCTCTTCATAAGTTTATTTGAAATGACATTCACTCAAATACTTGATAACACCCATCCTATAACATTCATCATCTCTAACTCTTGTAGGACATTTCATTGATTTTGAAATGTTGAATGTAACAGTCTGATCATTAACTCTCATTGTTAGTTCCCCTTTTTGCATATCTATCATTGCTCTACCTGTGGCTAGGAAAGGTCTTCCCAAAATTATGGGTATCTCTTTATCTTCCTCCATATCCAGCATAGTGAAATCAACAAGAAAGATAAATTGATCCACTTTCATCAAAACAACTTCTATAAATCCTTTAGGATATGTGATCGAACGATCTGCTAATTGCAGAGTTACAGTAGTTAGAGTTAATTCTCCTAATAACAGTCTTTTGAATATTGATAGAGGCATAAGGTTAATGCTTGCACCCAAATCACATAAAGCTTTTCCATAAAATCTGTCTCTGATTGCACATGGAATTGTGAAACTACCAGGATCTTTAAGCTTTTCAGGAAGCTTCTTCTGAATTATTGTACTACACTCCTCACTAAATGCAACTGTCTCATTATCTTCAAACTTTCTTTTTTTGTTGAGAATATCCTTCATAAATTTCACATAGCTTGGCATCTGTTCTAAGGCTTCAACAAATGGAATGTTGATTGTAAGCTTTTTAAATATCTCCAAGAATTTTGAATATTTCTTATCCAACTTTTATTGTCGAAGTCTTTGAGGAAATGGAGGAGGTGGTTTTTCCAAATCTTCCTTAAGTGGAGAAATAGGTCTTTCCAAACCTTTCGGAGCATCCTCTTTCGGTTCTTCAATCTCATCTTTCTCTACTTCAATTTCTTTTTGAACTCTACCTTCCAACTCTATTCCACCTCTCAGTTAAATTGCTTTTACATGCTCTTTATTCTTATCTCTTATATTTACTTCAGTATTACTTGGAAGCATACCATGGGATCTATTACTTAATGTATTGGTAATTTGTCCTAATTGATTTTCATTATTTCTAATTGTAGCTCCTTGACTTCGCAATCGTTTTCCCATTTGTAACACCACTTCTTCAATAGAAAACTTCTTCTCCTTAAATTGTGAAGCATTGTTAAAACCTGGAGGATAGGTTGATCTATAATTATTATTCCCTTGGTTGTTCCAGTTCCCCAATGGGTTTACTTGGTTGTTCCCCCATTGTTGATTAATACCACCTTGATTATTGGTATTCCAGTTAAAGTTTAGATGGTTCTTCCAACCTAGGTTATAATAATTAGAATAAGGGTTATTAGGCTTAATTATAACATTCAAAGTTTCTGGTGAAGTATGAGAATCAACCATTTAACTTAATGAATTTTGTTCAATCATTGCAATTGGCTGAGAAAAATACATACCAAATTCATCTATCTTCCTTGAAATTGTAGCAACTTGATTTGCTAACATCGCAAAAGCATCATTTTCATGAATATTAGCTACCTTTTTAGAATTTAACCTTTTAGAAGACCATTGAATATTATTAGTATCCATTTCTTCTATCAAAGCATAAGCATCAGTAAACTGTTTAGACATCAGTGATCCTTCTGAAGCAGCATCGATAATAGATCTAAGAGATCCAACTAATCCATTATAAAAGGTTTGAATTATTAACCAATCTGGTATCGAATGATGTGGACATTTTCTGAGGAGATTTTTAAATCGTTCCCATGCCTCATATATAGATTTACCTTCAAACTGACAAAAAGATGTGATATCATTTCTAAGCTTCGCAGTCTTTGATGGTGGAAAATATTTAGCAAGTAATTTTTGTACTAGATCACCCCAAGTTCTGATAGATCACCCCAAGAACAAATAGTACTTAAAAACATCCAAAACTTTTAGTAGGCACATTACATATTTAAACAAGGTATGATGGTTGTTGGGATCTAACCGTACCTGATATGCATCCAATGCTAGGAGCTTGAACTTCTCCAGAGACTCAGCTCATGATATATAAATGGAGAAAGGATTCTCCAACTAAATTGACACCTTAATGTATTTGAATCATTGCCTCTCAACTTACAGAGATCCAACGTCATCTTGGTACTATGAGTCTTCAGCCCTTTTAGGGTTGTTGTTCAACCGTTTATCATTGTGTGTCGAAGCCACCTCGTGAGGTAGGTTCCACACCCCGGGGGGGGGGGGGGGGGGTCCGATCTCCATCTATGGTTGCAACGGTCCACAGTACCACCACGATCTGGCTAGACACTTGATCCATGATTTAGCTCCTCATCTCCGGCATCCCTCACTACATGTGTTTGTCCATGTCATCTCGAGAGTGTTCCACATAGACTGTTTCTTTCTGGTGACCTCTCTCCTCTCTGTTATCGTTAGGCTCCTCTTTTTTTTGACGACATGACTCCACGCTCACTGCATCTTTTAAGATGTTGAATCCAAATATATTTGGGAGACATGCATAAGAAATATAGCCCGTCGGAAAAAAAGAGAGAGCAAAGAGCTGAGCAATGAACAATAAGATTGCGTTAAAATTTTATTCATGAAATGAACCATTATGTATAGGAAGGGGGCTGTAGAATTACGCTTTGTACCCTTAGAGTAAATAGGTACAACGAGGGTATTTTGCTCAACACATAAAAATTGGGTTGGATTCCTAAAATGACACCCCGACCTGATGGGCCCGAGAGTTTGAAATGACACCCGATCTGATGGGGCTGAGAGTCGGAGATGACTTCAGGCCAGATGGGGCCCAGGAGCTCAAAATGACTTCCGGCCGATGGGGTCGAGAGTCTAAGATGATTTTCGGCAGGATGGGGTGGAGAGCCTAAATTGGCTGCCGACCAAATAGATCCGGGAACCCCGGCCAGTTCCTACTCAGCTTTTATGGGTCAGGTGACCATATGTTTGGTGTCTCAAGTGAATGCCTGTAGCCCGACCTGGTCGGAGAAACATTGTTAATTTCTTCCACGCGAGTCTTATATCGGTGACCTTTGGAAGGTGGTTGAATTTTGACCATCTTGGAATTATCTTCCTCCCACGTGTAGGTGTCTGTTGACTATGAGAGATATTTATGTACAGAGTACACACACAGTTCTGCGTGTGTACTCCCAAAATAACCTCTCAATAACTTGTTCTTTATTGAGATATTAACTCGAATAACCTCAATAACCCCAAATAACTTACCAATAACTTCCGCGGTTCTACTCTCATATTTTTTGTGTTATTCGAGGATTTTTTGAGGTTATTGGGGGTGTTAACCCCAATAACATTCACATAACCTCAATCCCCTCCCCGAACAACATTTATAGTTCGTACACACGCAAAACTGCATGCGTACTCCGTACGTAAATATTTTTCATTGACTAGACATAAGTTCGGGGGTTGTCCCTAGTGGGCCCAAAGTTTCACGTCTTCTCATCCATTGGTCTTCAAATCTTTTAAGATTCGTGCTGTCATATTTTCTATTTACAATTATAAAAAAAAAAAACAAAAACTAAAATGAATAAACTTAAAATTTTGAAAACATCTTTTTAATCATTTACTCAAAATAAATAAATATGATTAATTCACCATTATATCCAAAAGAAAGCTCCAATCATTTCCTAATATTGACGCAGAACGAACGAAAAACTGACCGTGAAACACGTGTAAAGTGTAATTATCAAGCTAATTAAAGAGGAGAACATCATGATGTGGCAAATAAAAGGCGATTAGCATACTTCCTACGTACATAAAGAACTTTCATTCCATCAGGAGTAATCATATGTATCAAGCAGCGGTAGGTCAGCATGCTTGGCTTTTAAAATAATTTGGATTAGGGAGACATTTCAGTAATGCTTGCGCATTCACAAAACCAATGCCTCGTGATTGGGAGCACTTAATTTACCTATATTTTTATTAGCAGATCCAAGCTAAAGTTTGGTCACCAAAGTTGAACGAAGCTAAGCTTGTAGCTCATTATGGCCCATTATTCTCTTTATAGGGAAAGAAAAAGGCTCAGAGGTGACCTCTTATAAAGATTAATGTAAATAATTCCATGATTAATTTGAAATTTATCTATAAAAAAAATATTTATTTTTTTAATCGAATAAGTTTGAACTGAGATTTAAGAAGTCAAACTTGTATACTAATGCAATATTAGAATTTTCTTTCACTATGTGCTTATATTATTGTAATATTAGAATTGAATTTTTCAAAATCAAAATTAAGATAATCCGAAGCTGATTTATTTACACTCATTGTCAAACAGAACATTCCGATGAGATAAACTACCAGCAAAATTTAAATAAAGTATTTGATGTGTAGTTAAAACTCTTGGTACATTACTTGAAACGTAAACAAATCAAATTTTGGCATATTTACAGTCTACAATGAAAAGAAAAATATTAAGATACTTAAATGCTAAAGAATAATATATGATTAAATAAATCAACATAGTTTATATATATGGTGGGGGTGTTTTAAAATTTTAGATATATAGATTTACCAAAATTTCAATTCTCAAAAACAATAATTTTAATACACATTATTAATATAATTAAAATTATTGCATACATATGACTGTGAACTTCCATGCCTATCACCACAACTAAGAATGTTATACACATTATTACCTGTAAGTATGAGACGCACATCGTCAACACATGGACATGGCATCACCAAATAGGTGTTATAGCCTAGCAATGCATGTTATGCTTATAAGACTAATGCATGTCCTTGATAATCATATTGATGCATGTCAACTTTATGACCTCTCATTACTCGCAACATTGATGTTCACCATTGCCAATAGAATTGATGCACACACAAAGTCTAATTTTTAATATCAACACTATGATTATAATGAGTTATAGATATGTGATGTTCTCTCATCAATGAGGAATTATCATACAAATTAACTATAATAAGATCTCACCGTAAAACAGTTTTTACTTTCATCATAGACTCTATCATATAAATGTGACGTATGTCATATTGTATCAATGCCTTCCTCAACTATTGAAATTGACATCTTTTATAATCATCGACATGCATTAGAAAACTATTTTAAGTGGGTCTCCCTTATTTTTTTTTTATTGAGCTTTTATCTCTCTTTCTCTCAGACACACATACACACACACACAGATTTGTGTGTGTTAAAGAAGATGACTAACGCTCTCTATTCTCACAAAATTTTCTTTCACGTTATAAATTTCACATTATCTACGGGAAACAGTTATGGGTTGGGTGCAGCTCCTGTTATAACCTCAAATGATCCTTGACATATATATTAATGTTATGGGCATATTTTAACAAGACAATTCCCTTTCTATCATCTAGAACATCATTTATAAAAGTAGCTAATCAAGATTAGGAGTTGAACTAAATTACAAACAATAAAAGGTCACATCCTATACATGGTTATATTTAGAAGACTTCTCATTTTATTATCCATTATCACATATGTGTTCCATGGAGAACAAGCCAGGAGTGGTCGGAAGCCCTTGTTTCAGCCTCGAAGGAATAATCATATTAAAATCCCAAGCACAATAGCAGTTGGGCAAGTCCCTCCTCCACCCTTCATTTTTTATGTGCTAATAATTATCTTTATCAAAGCTAACAATTTTACTTTTTTACATCGTCAATTGACAATATTTTTTTCTGAAAACTAATTATATTCGTGCTAAGCATATCTAAACTTCAAATTCACTATATATACAAGAAAAAAATCTTATCTTAGACTACATTATAAGTAATTATGTGTTTCGTTAAAAGATGTAACACATTGAGGTTGAGTGTTATTTTATTCGAGAAGCAGTAGCATTATGAAGCAATATCAACTTGCATCAAGATGGCGGAACCTTATATTTGTTGAAATTTAAACTTGATTTTAGTTGTTTTAAAAGTCTAATAAGAGCCTCATCTAGAAGCTTATTCTAGAATGTATGGTAGGTGTGGTAGGTGTAGAATTATTGTATGGTAGGTGTTGAATTATTGTGTGGTAGGTGGGGAATTATTGTAACCATTGGATTAGAATTATGGTGGCGCAATCCTAGCCGTTAATTTAGGAGGTGCCACTAGTATAAATAGGGGTGGAGTCTTTGAGTTTGTATCAAGCAAAGAAAATAAAGTGAAGCTTCTTCCATAAATTTCTAGCCTTGCCAAATCCCAAAAGCCTCTCCATTCCAACAAAGTGGTATCAGAGCCTAAAGGTCCCTTTATAGAGCAATGGCAAATGGTGGTATGGTTTCCTTCCAAGTCCCGATGCTTAAGGAAAGCATCTACGACAATTGGAGTATCAAGATGAAGGCACTTCTTGGAGCGCATGATGTTTGGGAGGTTGTGGAGAAAGGCTACGATGAGCCAAGCGACGAGTCCGCTCTATCCACAACACAAAAGGAGAGCTTAAGAGACTTGCGAAAGAGAGACAAGAAGGCTCTCTTCCTCATCTATCAAGCTTTAGATGAAGATGCTTTTGAGAAGATCTCAAGTGCTACTTCGGCCAAGCTAGCATGGAAGAAGCTCGAGGTTTCGTATAAAGGAGAAGAGAAGGTTAAAAAGGTACGACTTCAAACTTTAAGAAGTCAATTTGATATTTTGCATATGAAAGAAGGCGAGTTGGTCTCCGATTACTTTTCTAGAGTCATTACAATTTCCAATCAACTAAAAAGAAATGGAGAGAAGTTAGAAGATGTGGCTATCATGGAAAAGATTCTTCGTTCATTAGATTCAAAATTTGATAGTATCACAACTATTATCGAAGAAACCAAGGATTTACAAGCCATGACTATAGAGCAACTTCTGGGTTCATTGCGAGCCCACGAAGAAAAGAAGAAGATGAATGAAGAGATTGTCGAACAACTTCTCAAGACGAATATTCAACCAACTCTAAAAGATGAAAGCTTCAACAATATTAGAAGCCTACATGGAAGAGGTGGTGGACAAGGACGAGGTCATGCTAGCAAGCAAGGGTGGGGTTCCAACAATAACTATGAGAAAGGAGAAAGATCTACAAGAGGACGTGGTCGAGGGCGCTCAAATTCGAGGTACGATAAATCTCAAATTAAGTGCTATAATTGTAACAAGTTCGGGCATTATGCAAAAGAATGTAGAGCTCCTATGAACAAAGTTTATGAAAGAGTCAACTACATAGAAGAAAAGAGAGAAGAAGATGGCACGCTACTACTAGCATACAAGGACAATGAAAGAGGTGAAGATGGTACATGGTACCTGGACACCGGTGCAAGCAACCATATGTGCGGGAGACGAAGCATGTTCGTAGAGCTTGACGAATCAGTAAGCGGCAATGTGTCGTTTGGAGATGAGTCCAAGATAGAGGTGAAAGGCAAAGGTAACATTCTCATCCGACGTGAAAAATGGGAAGCATCAATTTATTTCTAATGTTTACTTTGTGCCGAATATGAAGAGCAACATCTTGAGTTTAGAGGCAACTATTGGAGAAGGGATATGATATTCACTTGAAAGAAAATACTCTCTTCTTAAAAGACAATATTGGTAACTTGATTGCTAAGGTGCCAATGTCTAAAAATAGAATGTTCTTGCTTAACATTCAAAACGATATTGCCAAATGTCTCAAGACCAGTTATAAAGATGCTTCTTGGCTTTGGCATCTTCGATTTGGGCATCTCAACTTCGGAGGACTCGAATTGCTTTCAAAGAAAGAGATGGTGAGAGGCTTACCTTGCATCAACCACCCTGATCAATTATGTGAAGGATGTTTACTCGGAAAGCACTTCGGAAAAAGCTTTCCAAGGGAGTCAAGTTCAAGAGCTCAAAAGCCTCTTGAGCTCATACATACAGATGTGTGCGGTCCAATAAAGCCAAACTCACTCGGTAAGAGCAACTATTTCCTTCTCTTCATAGATGATTTCTCACGAAAAACATGGGTGTATTTCTTAAAACAAAAATCAGAGGTTTTTGGAATGTTCAAAAAGTTTAAGGCGGATGTAGAAAAGGAGAGTGGTCTCGAGATCAAAGCTATGCGATCCGATCGAGGAGGAGAATTCACTTCGAAAGAATTTCAAGAATTCCGTGAAGCCAACGGAATACGTCGACTTCTAACTGTTCCAAGATCCCCCAACAAAATGGAGTAGCAGAAAGGAAGAATAGAACCATCCTTAACATGGCAAGAAGCATGTTAAAAAGCAAGAAATTACCGAAGAAGTTTTGGGCAGAAGCAGTCGCATGTGCTGTTTATTTGGCTAACCGATCACCAACAAGAAGTGTGTGGGGAAAAACACCACAAGAAGCATGGAGTGGAAGGAAGCCCGGCATCTCTCATCTGCGAGTTTTTGGATGCATAGCTCATGTACACATACCGGACGAAAAAGAAGCAAGTCTGGATGATAAGAGCGAGAAGTTCATCTTCATTGGTTACGACACCAACTCGAAAGGCTACAAGCTATACAATCCGAATACAGGGAAGTCAATCATCAGCGAGAGATGTCATATTCGATGAAGGAGGAGAATGGGATTGGGAATCACATGACGAGGACTACAACTTTTCCCATACTTACAAGAAGAAGACGTAGAGCGACCACGGATCGAACAAACAAGAGACGAGCCTACTACTCCACAAACAACATTAACTACAAATACTCAAAGTGACTCATCACCATCAAATTCAAGTGAAAGAGTACCACGCTTTAGAAGATTACAAGATCTTTATGAGGTAACTAACAATCAAGATAATCTTACTCTTTTTTGTCTCTTTGTCGATCGTGAGCCCATGGATTTCCAAGAAGCCATACAAAGCAAGAAGTGGAAAGATGCAATGGATGAAGAAATCAAGGCAATCGAGAAGAATGACACATGGGAGCTAGCTTCACTTCCAAAAGGGCACAAGACAATTGGTGTGAAATGGGTGTACAAAGCAAAGAAGAATTCCAAAGGAGAAATTGAAAGATACAAAGCAAGATTGGTGGCAAAAGGCTACGATCAAAGAGCGAGCATCGACTATGATGAGGTATTTGCCCCCGTTGCTCGATTAGAAACTATTAGACTAATCATCTCTTTGGCGAGCCCAAAATAAGTGGAGAATACATCAATTGGATGTAAAATCTGCCTTTTTGAATGGAATACTTGAAGAAATAGTCTACATTCAAGCAACCACCAGGATATGAAGTCAAAGGACAAGAAGACAAGGTTCTAAAGCTAAAAAAGGCTCTCTACGGGTTGAAGCAAGCACCAAGAGCATGGAATAGTCGAATAGACAAATATCTGCAAGAGAATGACTTCATAAAGTGTCCTTACGAGCATGCTCTTTACATCAAGAATAATGATGGAAATGTCTTGATTGTTTGTTTATATGTTGATGACTTGATCTTCACAGGAAATAATCCAAATATGTTTGAAAAGTTCAAAGAAGCGATGACGAAGGAGTTCGAGATGACAGATATTGGGCTCATGGCATATTATCTTGGCATTGAAGTCAAGCAAACAGAAGATGGGATTTTCATCTCTCAAGAAGGTTATGCAAGGGAGATATTGAAGAAGTTCAAGATTGATAATAGCCAACCTATAAATACTCCTGTAGAATGTGGAGTAAAGATATCAAAGTATGATGAGGGAAAAAGAATTGATCCAACATTTTTCAAGAGTTTGGTTGGAAGTTTGCGCTACTTGACATGCACAAGGCCAGATATCCTTTATGCTGTTGGATTTGTCAGTCGCTACATGGAGACTCCAACTGCTACCCACCTGAAGACCGCTAAAAGAATTATGCGCTATATCAAAGGTACAATTGATTTTGGCTTATTTTACTCATCATCTAACAATTTCAAGCTTGAAGGATACAGCGACGATGGATTGGGCTGGAGACATGGATGATAGAAAGAGCACTACATGGTTCGTGTTCTTCATAGGAGATACTGCTTTCACTTGGATGTCAAAGAAACAACCAATTGTCACTCTTTCTACGTGTGAAGCAGAGTACGTGGCTGCAACCTCATGTGTTTGTCATGCAATTTGGCTTCGAAACTTATTAAAAGAGTTAAGTTTACCACAAGAAGAGGCGATCAAAATTTTTGTCGATAACAAGTCTGCAATAGCGCTAGCAAAGAATCCAGTTTTCCACGATAGAAGCAAGCACATTGATACGCGCTATCACTTCATCAGAGAATGCATCGAAAGAAAGGAGATACAAGTGCAATACGTGAAGTCTCAAGATCAAGTTGCTGATATATTTACCAAGCCACTCAAAAGTGAAGACTTTATTAAATCGAGAAGTTTACTTGGAGTCACAAAATCAAGTTTAAGAGGGGTGTTGAAATTTAAACTTGATTTTAGTTGTTTTAAAAGTCTAATAAGAGCCTCATCTGAAGCTTATTCTAGAATGTATGGTAGGTGTGGTAGGTGTAGAATTATTGTATGGTAGGTGTTGAATTATTGTGTGGTAGGTGGGGAATTATTGTAACCATTGGATTAGAATTATGGTGGCGCAATCCTAGCCGTTAATTTAGGAGGTGCCACTAGTATAAATAGGGGTGGAGTCTTTGAGTTTGTATCAAGCAAAGAAAATAAAGTGAAGCTTCTTCCATAAATTTCTAGCCTTGCCAAATCCCAAAAGCCTCTCCATTCCAACAATATTTCCCCAACATAGAACAACTATCAAAAACCTCTATCAAGGTTCGTGTTCCCTTCAAAATTTCAAGCTATGAAAGAAATTAAACCTAATTGGTATATATGCTTTTAGCTTGGTGGGTTATCTTAAATAATCTTACATTTCTTCTATAATTTTTTTTTAACAATGTAAGTAAACTATTTTTGTTTTATTAATAATAATGAAGATGATTAATGAGTGTTTTAATAACACTGAAAAAAAATAAATAAATGACTATTTTTAAGATTTAAAAAAATAATTTAGAAAAAATATAAGAGTTAGCATACATTACAATATTTTATATTTCTTTTGTTAAAATTAAATAGGAATATCGGAGCTCTTTCTAAACTTAGTTGTACATATGATTACTGATTACCAACATACGCCACTCACTACTATGCTCTGCATGTGATGTTTTATAGTATATATATATATATTTTATCATAAGCACATTCCCATCCCGTCTTGGCATGGGAGCATTAATATTAATTTTTTCAAAAGGAAATTCATTCCACTTAAGTAATCAAGCAAAGCTTACATAATGATTCCATTGCTCAAAAAGACCGTTATATATGATTTTGTTTTGGAATCCAAAGGCTTCAGTGATGGCCTAAAGCACCAATCTCTCCACTTCGTTCTTACAATTAAAAACTGATTTATAATTTCACTACTATAGCTTGGTTAAGCATCCACAACTGTTTCAGAAAACTCATAATTTCTGAATGATAATACGACCCAGGACACGCCCTCTAAATTATGCCAAGTAATTAATTAAAGATCATTTTGAATCCACGTTTGAGATGAATACATGATCGACGCTTAATTAAGCGCAACTAAGCTTGAATCATGCAATCGTCTCTATCAGCTATTCAGAAAGATGTAAGCTTGATGTGGAGTTGCAATCAACTAATGATGTTGTGGGTCTGATCCTCCAGGGCTCAGGCGCTTTGGATTAAACACCAGCTTCTTCTCATGTATATCACCAACAAAAACGATCTTCTTAGCTCCCTCTGAATCGCTACCCATCTCCCCATATGGCTTGTCCTTATGTTCCAAACTCCGAGACTCAAAGCTCAAAAATGTCGAAGATAATATGAATAAGAGGCATATCAGAGCTCTTACGTTGGTGCATGCCATTCTTCCTCTCTTATTAATATATTCTCTAATATATATGGATGTATTGGTGTTTGTGTGTAACCCATAAGCTTCCAGGCCAGACTTTATATAGGCTGCATTCCGCACTTCTTCTACCATTCCCAACTAAATGAACATTTTAAAGTGGCGACCAAACTCTTCAAGTATTAAAATCAATGTGGAAACTTGTCCTTTTCTGTTTGGGAGTTAGCGAGGCCTAAAATCATGTCTCTTGCAGGATTTATTAGAGCATCAGCAGTACAAAATATGGAGCGTCACCCACCTACTATATAAAATATTTGTGCTTTCCTGAACATTCACTTATTTATTTGCATTTAAAGGTCTGTAACGTATCATCGTTCTCCCTTTCCTAGGAAATCTTTCTCTTCAGTGTGAATCTAGTCAGTTTGTCCCACCTGTAATCTTCACCAATCAACTGGAAGCTTATCCTGAGCCATGCTTGATTTACTTCTTAAAACTGGAGCACATTTTACTCATTTACGTACCGGAATTGACTTCCTAGTGCCTTACATTCTATCGTAGGAAATGTGGATGAGAAGTTCACTATGCCTTAAATTAACGAAGATGAGATTAGGTGTAGTTGATTGCGTGGCTTTAGTAGATAGCTGAGAACTACTCATGCACCAATTCCTTCTTGATAAAATGGTAGATAGCTTATGGGCCGAAACAAATAATAAAAAAAATTAAGAAAAAAAAAATGAAAGGATCCGAGATCTATTAGTCAACGAAGATGATTGTATTTTTAAAATCGTAAGCAATTTACTGCTCAACGTTCTAAAAAAATGATTGTAGAATTCCCAACGGAAAGTATATTTTTTGAAAACACTATGAGTATTATAATTTGTCTCTCTTTCAAAAAATCAAAAATAAAAAATAAAATATAAAAACGGGAATAATTTTACTTGATGTTAAAGGTTATTTCACTAATTACAATCTTATAGGAAAATATTATATTCGTCGTCAGCACATACGGATGACAATGCAGATTAAAACATAACAATACCGTCAAATGCAACTATGAGTAACCACACGTAATAACAAATTCGTAAGTTTTGATCTTGAAATCATAAACTTGTAGTAAAAACTAAAACTATCAACTATTAGGTGAAGATAGGTGTTGAAAATTTGTAATGATAATAGGAAGATTTGGATCACTAAACTTTGTTGAGTAGCCTTTCGACTTAAATGACAACGTCATGGTTATACCTATTTATAGGCATGAGTGGCTAACTCTAGAAATTTCTAAGCTCTCACATTTCTTTCTAGAAAAACATATTCTAGATTCCTCCTAATTAAATATTTCAAAGTATTCTCTTTTAATATAAAAATTTTCTAGAATCTTCTAATTAAGACTTGAAAGAATATTCTCTAATATTAGAGAAATAACATCAATCTCATCTATCCTCCTTGATACAAATTTCGATTACTCCAATCATATTACGTAATAGCTTAAATATTTTATTCAATCTTCCTTTGTAAATATATCTACTAATTGTTCTTCAATCTTGCAGCACTTTGAGTTTAATTACTTGATTGGCCTCAGCTTCTCTAATGAAGTGATATTGGTAGCACAATATTTAGTTATGCAATGAATACATAATTTTTTCCATTGCTACTGGTAATTTTCTATCAAAATAAATTTCTGTAGCTTCTATTTGTGGCTCACCCTTAACTCATTGTTTGTATTTTAGCCATACAACTTGGCTTATAGTTGTAGTAGTTGCAATAAATTCAACTTCAACTGATGATTGCATAACAATTGATTGTTTCTTTGATGCCCAAAAAAATATTCTTGAGCCTAGTGTGAATACATATCCAGAAGTATTCTTCATGTCACACCCTAATTCGGCCCAATCACTGTAAGTATATCCAATTAGCCTTGAGTTAGGAATGGATTCATACTAGATACCTGATCTATAAAAAAATATCTATTTCTTTATGTCTTAATTCTTATTAATTTCTAAGGATATTATGCTTTAATGAAATGTATTTTATGTGTTTTTGGATGTAGGTAATGTAAAAAGGTCTAAGAAGGAAAAAGGAGCAAAAAGGAGCAAAAACAGAGCAAAATACCAAAAGTATAAAAAAATATGGCCTGGCGCCTAGGCGCCAGAAAATGGCGCCTAAGCGCCACTCGATACTAAAACTGTCAAGTTTTTGACAACGTTTAATCAGTTATTTTGACGGAGTGAGCGGTTATCGGACATTCTAGAAGGCTGGCAGTTGTTCCTTGATAATAGGACATGTGATACATTGCATTTGGACGCTCCAAAACAGTTTTAATCGCAAAGAGATGCGAGCCAAAGTGAAGAGGTGCGAAGAACTGGATGCGGTGTCCGGCGCCTAGGCGCCAGACCGACCTTCTAGAAGATTCATTGAATGTGGACATGTTTTGAAGAGGTGCCTCAAGGCAACTCTTGATGCCTATAAATAGAGGTCCAATTCTTCAGAAAACGTGCCCCTCCCATTGTACCCCTTTCTCTTATCTACTTTAGGATCTCTCATCCTTAGAGAGAGAATTAGAGAGAGAAATTTAGGGCCACTTTTGTTTATTTTAGTGAGTTTATTTTCAAGTTATTGCATGCGAAGTTCACTACTGCTGTGGAGTCGAGTAGGAATCGGAAGATCGCAGAAGAAATATTTGAGATAAGTATATTTTTGCATTTGATTCAAAGTTTAATTATCATGTTTTGTTATTTATTTTCAATGTGTTACGAGTAGTTAGTTACTTTCTTACTTCAATTATGAAGAGATAGATAAGATAATATAAAGATTCGATGGAGAATTAAAATTCAAAATATTTTCAAAGCATTGTGATGACATTAATACCTGATCTTACTTTACTTTTTAAATTGGGTACATTTGAATTGTTAAAACTCAGTTGAAGAGTTTAGAAACCTTGTAGGAGAAGAACTCTTAACTTGTAAATGTCACATGAATCCTTGGGTAGTCGAAGGCCATGAGCGGGCTATTCATGGTGAAGTGCAAATAAATAGGAAGATAATATTTAAAAGGGCCTAGAATTGATAATTTTTTAGAGTGACAGACTAAATTCTTATGATTTGATTTATAGACTAGGAAAGGGTCACTAGTAGGGCCGACCATAGCCACCCTTGGACATCTAGAAGTGTGAGCCTAGATTAACCCATTCTACTAACAATATATCCGGACCTATTACGTAAATTAGTCAATGTTCTTTGCACTGGATCGAAAGGGTAAAGAATAGGAATGCTTCATTTGGCACGATACCATAAATTAAATTCTCCAACGAATATTAAATTATCTTAAAAATCTTGGATTAATTGAAGGAAAGAAAGTTGTTTATTTTATACGAGTTCATAAAATCATTTTCTTATTATTGTTTTCTTTAATTGCATCTAGTAAATTAATAGTAATTTATAATTAAAATAAAAATATTTTCACTTATTTTATTTCGCTTTCGCTTTATAGAAAATTTATTTCTATAAATCTTCCTATGGGATAGATATTGGGGTCTTTGTTTAAAAACCACTATATTACTTGAAACGATACGTATACTTGCATAGTACCTCTAGTGTGTAAAAATATTACTAAATTATATAATATTAATTTTATACAATAGGTTGCTTATTTATAAATTGAGTCGATGCTTTTTGGTTATCTTTTGGAAAGCAAACATTATTTGCGTTAAGCGCGGCGGTCGAGTCAAGTTTTTGGCGTCGTTGTCGGGGTAGAAATCAAAGGAAAAAAGAAATAGAATAGTTAAATTTTATTGCTTGTTTTATGCGAAGATTTGGTTCTGAAGGATTAATACCTTTAGATTCTGAATTAGAAAGAACAATTAGAAAAATTTAAAAGGGAAAACAAATTCAAAAATTTCGAGAAATGGCTACTTTACAAAATCCGATTGAACTTAATAATCAAAATGCTTATAAACCATTAAGGGATTATGCTAACCCTACGAGTTGATGAACTTCATAGTAGTATTCGAAATACCCACTGTAGATGCTTAATTCTTTTGAACTTAAACCGTCCATTATTCGAATGGTGCAAAACAATCAATTTGGTGGATCACCGAATGAGGATCCAAATTTACATCTTGTTAGTTTTTTAGAACTTTGTGCTACTTTTAAATATAACAATGTTTCGATGATCTTTATTAGACTTAGACTCTTTCCATTTTCTTTAAGAGATAAAGCGAAGATTTGGTTAAACTCATTAGCGATTGGTTCATTAAAACATGGACTGAAATGGCACAAAAATTCCTTGCTAAATATTTTCCTCCTTCTAAAACTGCTAAATTAAGAAATGATATTACTTTATTTAGTCAATTTGACGGGGAGACTATATATGAAACTTGGGAAAGATTTAAAGAACTATTAAGAAAATATCCTTATTATGCTTTACCTGATTGGTTTATTATTCAAACATTTTATAATGGATTAATTGGATCTTTAAAATCAATTATTGATGCTTCTTCTTTGGAGGTTCTTTAATGTCTAAATCATTTGAAGAAGCTTACACTTTAATTGAAGAAATGGCTAACAACAATTTTCAATGGCCTTCCGAAAGGATTAACCCCAAAAAGATGGCCAATATTCAAGATAATGAAGCCTTTTCTATCTTAGCTTCACAAGTTGCATCAATGTCTAAGAAATTAGATAATTTTACAATTAATATTTCGCATAATAACTCTGCTAATATTGAAGATCCTCAAATTATTGAAACTTTACAAGCTATTGCAAATAAAAATAATCCTTATTCAAATTATTATAATCCTGGGTGGAAAAATCATCCTAATTTTAAACTGGAATAATTCACGACAACAATGGGGTAATAATCGATCTCATCCCATCGGAAATTGGAATAATCGAGTTAATTCAAATTATAATCCTCCTGGATTTAATAATCAACGAGAAAAAGTTATCGATAGAGGAATTAATTATGCGAATGAATAATCGATTACAAAATCGAAATACTACTTATTCGTATTATTGAAAATCGAATGGGGCAAATTGCTACTTTAATTAATAACGGACACTGTAGGAACACTTCCTAGTAATGTTGAAATCAATCCAAAGGAAACTGAAAAGAACATGAACAAGTTAAAATGTCATGCAACTTAAAAGTGGAAAGGAATTAAAAGAAAGATTGCAGAATGAAATTGAAAAAAAGATTGAGGTTGAAGAGATTGAAAAACCTAAAAAAACTCTCTCTCCTAGTCAAGATCAGACTGTTATACCTGTTAATGTGGAAGTTGAAAAACCACCACCACCTTTTCCTTAAAGACTTAAACGGCGAAACTTGATCATCAATTTTCTAAGTTCTTTGAAATTTTTAAGAAACTTACTATTAACATACCTTTTGCTGAAGCTTTGGAACAAATGCCAACTTATGCAAAATTTATGAAGATATTTTAAGCAAAAAAAAGAAAATTTGAAGATTTTGAAACTGTTGCATTAAGTAAAGAATGCAGTGCAATAATTCAAAAGAAATTACCTGAAAAGCTTAAAGATCCTGGAAGTTTCACTATACCCTGTGCTATTGGAGAAAAATTTTGCGGAAAAGCTTTATGTGATTTAGGAGCAAGTATTAATCTCATGCCACTTTCTATCTTTCGAAGATTAGATTTAGGAGATATTACTCCCACCACTGTAACTCTTCAATTAGCTGATAGATCTATCACTTATCCTAAATGAGTTATAGAGGATGTCCTTGTTAAAGTGGATAAATTTATCTTCCCTGTAGATTTCATAGTACTTGATATGGAAGAAGATAAAAAATACCTATTATTTTAGGAAGACCTTTTCTAGCTACCGGACGAGCTATGATTGATGTGCAAAAAGGAGAATTAACCATGAGATTCAATGATCGAAATTAAATTCAATGTTCTTAAATCGATGAAGTACTACGATAAAGAGAAATGTTATCGAATGGATATAATTGATTATTTAATTGAAAAACATTATCAAGAAAAATGTAAAATTATTTACGAAGAAAAATTTCAATTTTAAGCGATGAAGATGAAATAGTAGAAGAAGAAGAGACTCATTTTATTAAAGATAATTGGGAAACTTTAGACATAACTCAAAATGATATACTTTTACCTTCAATTAAAAAAGCACCTGAACTGGAATTAAAAATGTTACCTTCCCATTTAAAATATGCTTTTCTTTGAAATTCGTTAACTTTACCTGTTATTATTTCTTACGAGGCTGAGTAAAGATCAAGAAGAAAAATTACTAGGTGTGTTAAAGAATTATAAGAAAGCTATTGGTTGGACTATTGTTGATATAAAAGGAATAAGCCCTTCCATTTGCATGCATAGAATTTTAATGGAAGAAAATTTTAAACTTACTATAGAATCGCAAATAAGATTAAATCTATTATAAAAGAGGTTGTTAAAAAAGAAATTATTAAGTGGTTAGATGCTTGGTATTATTTATCTATTTCGGATAGTCGATAGGTAAGTCCTATTCATTGTGTTCAGAAGAATGGAGGAGTAAGCTATCATTGTTAATGATAAAAATGAACTTATTCCTACAAGACAAGATTCTTGGATGGCGAATTTGTATTGATTATAGGAAACTAAATAAAAGCTACTAGAAAGGATAATTTTCCTTTACCTTTCTTGGATCAAATGCTCGATAAATTAGTTTGGACACTCATATTTCGTTTTACGGATGGATATTCTGGTTATCATCAATTACTTATTGCTCACGAGGACCAGAAAAGACAACATTTACAAGTCCTTATGGAACATTTGCTTTTAGAAGAATGTCTTTTGGTTTATGTAATGCACTGCAACTTTTCAAAGATGTATGATGTCGATATTTTGTGATTGGATTGACAAAGGAATTGAAATATTCATGGATGATTTTTCGATCTTTGGAACTTCTTCGAATCTTGTATGGAAAACATAGCCAAAGTTACGAAAAGATGCGAAGAAACAAATTTATTTCTTAAGCGGGAAAAATGTCGATTCATGGTCACGAAGGAATTGTACTTGGACACAAAGTATCACGAAAGGGATGGAAGTAGATCAAGCAAAAGTGAAAATTATTCTTTGAATTACGACCACCTACTATCTATTACGATGTGAGAAGTTTTCTAGGTCATCTTGGATTTTATAGAAGATATATAAAGGATTTTTCTAAAATTGCTAAACCTCTTTGTCATTTATTAGAAAACGATGCACAATTTGAATTTAATGAAGACTGTATTAATGCTTTTAATATTCTAAAAGAAAAATTAATAACTGCACCTATCATTGTTGCACCTAACTGGAATAAATATTTTGAATTAATGTGTGATGCAAGTGATTTTGCAATTGGAGCTATATTAGGACAAAAATATGAGAAAGTTTTCAAAGTTGTATATTATGCTAGTAAAACTCTCACTGAAACACAAAGAAATTACACTACCACTGAGAAAGAGCTTCTAGCTATAGTATATGCCTTTGATAAATTTAGACATTATCTTCTTGGTACTAAATGCATAGTTCATTGCTGATCATTCTACTATTAAATATCTAATATCTAAGAAGGATTATAAACCTAGACTTATAAGATGGGTTTTACTTCTACAAGAATTTGATTTTCAAATAGTAGATAGAAAAGGAACGAAAACCAAATTGTCGATCATTTGTCAGAATTAAAAATGATATTATTTCGAAAAAAATATAAATGAGAAATTCCACGATGAATCTTTATATGTTATTCAAAGATACAAAACACAGTGGTATGCTTATATTGTTAATTATTTAGTTAGCAATATTTTACCTTATGACTTGGATAACAAATTTATTAAGAAATTTAAATATGATGCTAAATCTTATATTTGGGAAGAACCTCATTTATTTAAAATTGGTAAAGATTCTATGATTCAAAGATGTGTACCTTATGAGAAAACTTTTGCTATTATTCAAAAATGTCATGATTCGATTTTGGAGGACACTTTGGCATAGATAAAGCTGCATTTAAAATTTTAAATTCTGGATTTTATTAGCCTACCTTATTTAAAGATGTGAGACAATATGTGAAAACATGTGATCGATGTCAAAGGATGGGAAATATATCTAGGAAAGATGAAATGTCGTTAAACTATATATTGGAAGTTGAAATTTTTGATATATGGGGATTATACTTTATGGGACCATTTGTTCCATCATCTGGAAAAATTTATATTTTATTAGCAGTTGATTATGTTTCAAAGTGGATTGAAGGCATTGCTTTACCAAGCTGTGATTCCAAAAGTGTTTCAAAATTTTTAAAGAAAATGATTTTTCAAGATTTGGAATGCCTAAGGTAATTATCACTGATGGTGGAAGTCATTTCAGGAATATAAGAATTCAATCATTACTTCAAAAATTTGGAATCAAACATAGAATTGCAACTGCTTATCACCCTCAAACTAGTGGAATGGTTGAAGTATCAAACAGAGAAATTAAAAGAATTTTAGAAAAGACTGTTAATCCTAAAAGAACTGATTGGGTTGATAGACTTGATTCTACATTATGGCTTATAGAATAGCTTATAAGACACCAATCGGAATGTCACCTTACCTGTTAATTTATGGTAAAAATTGTCACTTACTTGTAGAACTTGAACATAAAGCTTATTGGGCGATAAAGGAGTTTAATTTTAATTTGAATAAAGCAGGAGAAAAACAATTATTGCAACTAAATGAGATGGAAGAAATTAGAAACGAATCGTATGAAAATGCGAGAATTTATAAAGAGAAAATGAAGATGTTGCATGATAAGAAAATTTCAGGAAAAATTTTTGAGCCTGGACAAAAAGTTTTACTATTTAATTCTCGTTTAAGACTTTTTCCTGGAAAATTAAGATCTAAATGGATTGGACCTAATTTTATTGAGAAAATACACCATTATGGAGCTGCGGATATTAAAGATCCCAAAACTGGAAAAATTTTTAAAGTAAATGGATTAAGATTGAAGCCTTATTTGGGAGATATTAAGAAGATTTATAAAGAGGCTTATAAATTGAGTCAACCTGATTAAAAATTTACTTAAGTCGGGCTGACGACGTTAAACCAAGCGCTTTGTGGGAGGCAACCCATAATTATCTTGTGTTTTTTGTGTTTTAAGGTAAGGTTATGCCTCAATCTTGATTAATTTTATATTACTTTAGAAAAATTTAATGTTATTAAGTCTTGGTTGACTTAGGCGGAAAATGATTTTGAAGTATGTAAGATTTAAAAATAGGATCACTCTATTTTAAATATGAGTAAAAAGGAGATCAAGTTAACCTTCATTATGATTGCTTATAATTTGTGTTATCGAGTCTAAATTACTCTTACCAGTATAATTTACCTATCTTGGAGAACGAAATTTTGAAAATTTGACGATTAGGCGAAACGGAGTTGAACATAGTTCCGGCGCCTAGGTGCCAGAATTCGGCGCCTAAGCGCCAGAATCAACTATGTATCAATAGGTCCGGCGCCTAGGCGCCAGATTCGGCGCCTAGCGCCATCATTCTTGGGTCGTGCAAAAACTGAAAATTTTCAGTTTTTCACACAATTTTCCCCTTTAAATCTACCAATCTTCTTCCCTAACCATCAAACAATCAAAATTACGTCCCTTACATTTCATTATTGAGAGAATTGAGAAATTTTTGAAGAAATGGAAAGGAGAAATCATGGAGAAGAGGCTAGAGACAAGGTCTCAAGGGATCCTCAACCCTACTTCAATGGTTTCATCGCTGTAAGTTTAGAGAAAATTTCTAGTCGTTTGGATAAGTTTGAAGAAGATTTTAAAAGGATTGGAGATCACCTTCTTGAGATGTTTCATCAAGTTAAACATCTAGAATGGCAAATGAAGCTTCAATTTGATCATATTGCGGCTTATCAAGATGCTCAAGTTGAAATGTATGCGAAGAACAAGTGGATTGATGAAAAGAGGGCTACAGATTTTCCAAGAGCGTTAGTATTCTTTCCAAGTGGAATACAAAATTTCCCTTATGAAGATTAGAATATTCTGGTAAAGAGATAGTTATTATGGTTTGTTGAGTCGTTGTATCGATTTAGAGAATCGATTGTGTTTGTTTGTGTATTTGCTTTCATGTTCGATGTGTGTTGTATTTGCTTTGAAAGCTTGTGATGTTTGAGTGTGTATTAGGAACTTGAATCAAATGTAGTACTTATCTGGAATGTATTGAGTCAAAATTGAAAATTTTAAATGGAAATTAGTGAGTTTGATTGAAAACCTTATGTTTGATTGGTGGATTTAATATTTAATTTTTATAAATTTTTGAAAAATGTTGTGGAAGTTAGAAACTAAAGCTGTACTCTGATATGAGTAATTGGAAGTTGAATTTATGAATTTTGGTAGAAAAATAAATTAAAAAATTTTTTTTTTGTGAAAAGCGAGTCTGGCGCCTAGGTGCCAGAATTCGGCGCCTAAGCGCCAGTTCGGCCTGCTACCCGAAAATTACCATTTAAACCCCCAAAAGCCATTTTTGACGCCTAAGCTTCATCTTCTTCCCCCTTTTCATGAAAATACATCCTCTAGATCCCTTTTGAGATCAAAACATCAAGGATTTGAGCGCGAAACCACTCGATTTCTTCGTCTCAAGGTCAGATCTACACTTTAAACCATTTATTTTTTATTTTCACCATAGATTTCCCTAAGTTTTGCTAAGAACCAAAAATTTGAAAAAAATATTCGATTTTTAGTAATTTATTTGGATTTATAAACTTATTTTAAGTTTTATAAACTTAAAAAGAGTTTAAATCTTTGATTCCTAAATTAGTTCTTGTTTTCTTTCACGTTTAGATGGCTCCAAAATCTAAGCGCGGGAAAGGACGAGAAAATTTTGATAGCAGCAAATTTCCAACTGCGGCTGCGCATTTTCGCTTCCACGAACTTGCGTCGTCTAGAAAGTTCATCTCGGAACAAAGTTTTTATCATCCTGGGGAGATGATCGAAAACACTATCGTTGCGCACAAGCCGGCAACGATTTTTTTACTTTCTGCTTATTCGTTGTTATCCCGATTGTTCGAGAATTTTATGCAAATTTTCTGGATGTCGAGGATTCTAAAGTCTTTGTTACGGGAATCGGAGTAGGATTTACTCCGAGAAGAATCAACATATTCTATGGCTCGCCACCGACTATTGAGTGTTATTATTACGGATTATCACCATCCGAGGGAGATTTGGACATGATTATTGCTTATCCGACTAACGATCTTGGATCTTGGAAGATCGGGAATGGAAAGAGGGTAAACTTCAAATCCTCACGAATTAAATGGTGTATCTAAAGCATGGCACTACTTTATTTCTGCAAGATTGTTACCTTCCAACCACCTGAGTGAAGTGATTAGAGATCGAGTGATCTTAAATTACTGCATTCAGGAGAGGAAACCTATTGATGTCGGGAGCATTATTTATGATTCTGTGGAGTCTACTGCGAGATCCAACACTTCTGTTGGATTGGGATTTCCATCTTTGATCTATTCACTATGTGTTAGTAATGGAGTCACCGTTGATATTTACGAGGAGAAGCCGAAGTCTACTAAGCCAATTGGGCGGGGAGAGTGTTAGTATCTATGATCGTCTTCGAGGGAAGAGATCGACCGCTCCTTCTACTTCGCACATACTTTAGGTAGACCTTCTACTTCTATACCCTCTACCTGCGCCGAGCCACCATCAGATTTCAGGAATCAATGCATGATCGGTTTTAGAGCGACGGCGGGAGTTATTTTAAACTCACTGCGGGATTGATACTATTGATAGAAAACTAGATCATTTATCTGACTATACCCAGAGGAAGAGTAATTATGATGCTGAGTATGATGAGGCCCTGGTCAGATTTCTGAAGGGTGAACGTGATGTTAGTTTTCCTACTTTTCCTAGATTCACACCATTTGTTGATCCTAAGGACGTAGAATTTTCCTTTGGTGATGAAGATGATGATGAGGCTATAGCTAGTGATTAGTTGTTATCGATTTCTATGATGTGTTACTCTGTTAGTTTGTTTTATTTGGATTGTTTGTTAGTTTTGTATTTGATGTATGTTGATTGTTTAGTATTAGGATTCTGTTGTGTTGAGACTGAATTTAGAATTAGTTTATATGTTGTTTTAGTTTAATGTTTAGTACTTAATTATTTTGCTCTGTTTTAATTCTATTTCAAATTTAATATCATCATAAAATTAGCCTGCTTACTTTTCTATATACATGCTTCAATTTTATCTTAATTATTCATAAAAGCATGTTTAGAAGTTAATTTTTCTTTTTAAGATTGTTTTTTACATACTTACTAAAAATACTTATGTTTTTCTTTCTCTCATACTTTCAAATTATCATAGTATACCAAAACTTAAGTTTGGGGGAAGGGAAAATCCATTCAAAATTAAATTTTATTTGTCCTTAAAGAACTAATACTTTCTTAAACATAGAAACTTTTTAACATAACTTAAGGAATGAGGAATTTATTTGAGATCACTTTTACTTTTGAAATTATAAACAATTTAGTGAAATTAACCAAAATTTTACTAACTTTGATTGATTTTAAGAATAGAATTATTTAACTTAAAGAAGAATGAGAAAAATAATTTTTCTATTCATGATAGAAATAATAGAATTTTAGAAATATTAAGTAATAAAAAATTATCACTTGAAAAAGAAAAGATTGGAATTCTTTTTGAATTTTTATTTATGTTATAATAATTAAGTGGAGATGTATAAGTTTTGAAAATATAAGTTAAGGATAGTGAAGTTCAAAACCATTAACGAGCTATCCAGGATATAGTAATCCTTTCTATATATAATTAAAAAAATAAATAAATAAAATAAAAAAAGAGATAGAGAGGAGAAGCTTGAGGAAATGCCTAATCAAAAATTGGCTTCACTTGAATTATTTTATAAGAAGAAAACTAATTACATACTTTACTTAATTTTTATGCATGAATATTTATTTAGAAAAGATTTTTCAAGAAGATCTTTTTCTTGTAAATAATCTATGAAAGCTTAATATAATTGATTTCTATTATTTTCAAAATGAATGAAAAGTTTGAAATCTTATGATTTGGTAGTTAAATATTCTTTAAATTCTTAAAATTAAACCTAGTTAGTGAAATTGGGTTAATAATTTACTAAAAACTTTATAAAATCAAAAATTATAAGGAATCTTAAATATTTATCTTTTATTTCCAAAAGTTATATTTTAGGTAGTAAAA
Source organism: Papilionanthe hookeriana x Papilionanthe teres (assembly GCA_022702705.1). Lineage (NCBI taxonomy): Eukaryota > Viridiplantae > Streptophyta > Magnoliopsida > Asparagales > Orchidaceae > Papilionanthe > Papilionanthe hookeriana x Papilionanthe teres. The sequence continues at coordinate 79,176,376 of CM040434.1, read as the reverse complement.
AGAGTTACTTGAGGGCAAGTAACATTTAAGTTTGGGGGATTTTGATCTATAAAAAATACCTATTTCTTTATGTCTTGATTCTTATTAATTTCTAAGGATATTATGCTTTAATGAAAGGTAATTTTTGTGTTTTTGGATGTAGGTAATGTAAAAAGGTCTAAGAAGGAAAAAGGAGCAAAAAATAGAAAAAATAGAGCAAAATACCAAAAGTATAAAAAAATATGGCCTGGCGCCTAGGCGCCAGACTCGATACGAAAACTATCAAGTTTTTGACAACGTTTGATCAGTTATTTTGACGGAGTGAGTGGTTATTGGACATTCTAGAAGGCTGGCAGTTGTTCCTTGATAATAGGACATGTGATACATTGCATTTGGACGCTCCAAAACGGTTTTAATCGCGAAGAGGTGCGAGCCAAAGTGAAGAGGTACGAAGAATTGGACGCGGTGTCCGGCGAATGTGGACATGTTTTGAAGAGGTGCCTCAATGCAACTCTTGAAGCCTATAAATAGAGGTCCAATTCTTCAGAAAACGTGCCCCTCCCATTGTACCCCTTTCTCTTATCTACTTTAGGATCTCTCATCCTTAGAGAGAGAATTAGAGAGAGAAATTTAGGGCCACTTTTGTTTAGTTTAGTGAGTTTATTTTCAAGTTATTGCATCTGGAGTTCATTACACTGTGGAGTCAGTAGGAATTAGAAGATCAGTAGACGAAATATTTAAGTATATTTTTGCATTTGATTCAAAGTTTAATTATCATGTTTTGTTATTTATTTTCAATGTGTTCTGAGTAGTTAGTTACTTTCTTACTTCAATTATGAAGAGATAGATAAGATAATATAAAGATTCGATGGAGAATTAAAATTCAAAATATTTTCAAAACATTGTGATGACAATAATACCTGATCTTACTTTACTTTTTAAATTGGCCGTTTAAATTGTTAAAACCTGTTGAAGAGTTTAGAAACCTTGTAGGAGAAGAACTCTTAACTTGTAAATGTCACATGAATCCTTGGGTAGTCGAAGGCCATGAGCGGGCTATTCATGATGAAGTGCAAATAAATAGGAAGATAATATTTAAAGGGCGTAGAATTGATAAGTTATTAGAGTGACAAACTAAATTCTTATAATTTGATTTATAGACTAGGAAAGGGTCACTAGTAGGGCCGACCATAGCCACCCTTGGACATCTAGAAGTGTGAGTCTAGATTAACCCATTCTACTAACAATACATCCGGACCTATTACGTAAATTAGTCGATGTTCTTTGCACTGGATTAAAGGGTAAAGAATAGGAATGCTTCTATTTGGCACAATACCATAAATTAAATTCTCCAACAAATATTAAATTATCTTAAAAATCTTGGATTAATTGAAGGAAAGAAAGTTGTTTATTTTATATAGAGTTCATAAAATCATTTTCTTATTATTGTTTTCTTTAATTGCATCTAGTAAATTAATAGTAATTTATAATTAAAATAAAAATATTTTTACTATTTTATTTTGCTTTCGCTTTATAAAAAATTTATTTCTATAAATCTTCCCTGTGGGACCGATACTGGGGTCTTTGTTTAAAAACCCTATATTACTTGAAACGATACGTATACTTGCATAGTACCCCTAGTGTGTAAAAATATTACTAAATTATATAATATTAATTTTATACACTAGTCGCTATTTATAAATCGAGTCAAAGCTTTTTGGCTATCTTTTGAAAGCAAACATTACTGCGTTAAGCACGGCGGTCGGGTCAATACCATATTTCTTTGTTCATTGTAGATATTTATGAACTCTCTTATCTGCTTCTTGATGAACTCGGCTTGGACTTTACATAAATTTTGAGAGTAGAATTTTCATAGAAATGATACATGGTCACATCATTGTTAAACAAAATATGCTTCCAATGAGACATTGATAGAACGTGTTGTCAACCTTTGTTACATTTTCATACTTCATACGTGTATTGTTGTGTAGTGAAGTAGCTCTATCTTGCAATTATTCATTATAAACATTTTAAAAGATTTTTTTATACATTTATTTTTGAGATGAAGATCCCCTTTCATTTTGAATTACTTCTCTCAAGAAAATAATGCATCAGATCTATGTCAGTCATCTTGAATATTTTCATCATGTCTTCTTTAAAATTATTGATCATACTCTTATTAATTCTTGCATAGGCAATATCATCTAGAGTTAGAAGATAATGAGAGTGATGCTCGTAGCTTGAATATTGACGTGTAATGTTGGCTCACTTTTCTTCCTGAAATTTTTTATCAATTCAAACATACCAAGCTCTTGAAGGTATATTCCTTACCTCTATCACTTTCAGATAGAAGTAAGCCCATCAAAAGTTCTATTCTTCTTTTTAGAAACTCATATTTTTTATGGCGCATATCCAACAATGAGTTGTCATTCCACAGTTTTCTTCTTCACATTACCTGTTAAAGTTATTGAGGTATATTCGTTATCTCTATCACTTCATAAGATTTTCATGCAACAATCACTTTGTTTTTCAACATAAGTCTTAAATTTTTTGAAAATATCAAAAACTTGTGATCATTCTCGAAAGAAATTGACCCATAATATCCTTGTGTAAATATCAATGAAAACGATGAAGTATCTGTTTTGCTCTTATGAAGAACTATGCATTGGTCTAAAATGTCAGTGTGAACTTGTTCTAATAACTCCTTAACCCTCATTACTTTGCTTGATGAAATTGGCTATTCATGTTGTTTACTGAGCACTGTTGACCTCATTTTTGGTGAGGTCTTTTCTTCTCTCCTTAGTGCTTAGGATCTAGCCATAGATTTTTCCTTGACTATCCTAGAGGACTAGAAATGGGGCCCACCACTTAGAAACTCAACCACTTCTTAACTCCCTGCAAACCCCACAAGCTTGATTGTAAACCCCTAATCACCTAGAGGGTTGAGATCAAATGTGGAGGTTTAAAGGATGAGTTCCCTATAAGACTCTTTGGCCTTAGAATTACCCTGGGTGGCCTGGTCTGGTGAGGGTTGACTTGCACATACACTAAACTACCACACACATTCCAAGTCCTAAAACCACACTCTCACCCAACTTGACTTCTTGACTCATGTAGGTAATTCACATGGATGGTCCTTAACCCCTAAGTCCTTGGCTAAGAGGGTTAGGAACAACATAGTGAATGCCTCAAATGAGTCCTCTCATGGCTCCTATGGGCTTAATATGGCTTCATGGATCAACCAGAATGATTTCATTTCACTCACACTTAATCAATCTTCATTTTCCCAAAATTTCAATTTTTGACCCCCGGACCCACCAAACCAACTAAAAGTCCTTGGAACTACCCAAAACCACCAAAATTTCCAAATCACCCAAAACTTTTCCAAAATCAACCTTGAACATTTCCCGACCAATCAAATTGATCATTTACAGCCAAAAATACCAAAATTTCCAAAAATACCCCCAATACCCTCCAAATTACCAAAACGCCCCTCTTGACCCAAAAATTCAAAAATTCCAAAAAATTCCTTAAAAATTCAAAAAAAATCCCAAATATTCCCAATTTCATTTTGTTCAACTACACCATGGGCCAATTTTGTCAATTTACCCCACTTTTACCAAAACCCCCAATTTGACCCATTTTAACCCAAAGTGAACCCAATGTCAAACCAAACCACCCCAATTGACCTCAATTTTAGTCCAATTCAATTATAAACTTCAATTCAATATCCCCAATATCAATCTAGACCAAATCCAAGCCCAATTTGATTGAAATTTGAATCCAATTTCATTTTTAAGCTTAAAGCCCAATTTTGACCCATGACCTAAACTTAGCCCAAACCAACCCTACTCAACCCCAATTGACCCCAAACCTTTTCTAAATTGTCCCAAACATCTCCACAAACAAAACACTAACATAGTTTGCCCAAAATTTGGACCCAAACCTTACTCAAATTCAACCCAAACCCAAAATTCCCTAAATAGGCCTAAATCCACCATGAACCCAAATAGGCCCAAATCCCAAAATCAAAGCCCAACCAAGTTGAAAAACTCTTTGTGACACTCCCATGAACATTTCTCAACATTAATTTTACATCAATTTCAACATTAGCCCAACCTTAGCCCAAGTTAGTCCATTTTGACCTATTTTGACCCTATCACCAAGGGGACCCAAATTAGGCTCAATTCAATTCCAAATCACTTCAAATTGATTCCAAATCACTCATGACACATCCCAAAACTAAACCCAACATTTTTTTAGCCCAATCCTTTACAAAATTTCCACTTACCAATTTGTTTTTAAACTTAAAAGCCCATCCCCTTAAACCATTCTAAAAGCTCACCTTTACCAAATTTTAAAAGCCCAAACCCATCCTAAAGCCCACACTAAAATTTCATCTCATCTTCACTCAATTAATATCACTCCTTAAGTGCTAAATCCATCATGAAAATCAAAACAAAATGGTATTATGCCAAATCCCATTAAATAACCCCAAAATTTTCAAAATTTCATAAACTCTTTTTCATGAAAGTTGACTTGACTTTTCCAAAGCCAAATGTGAGCCATGAACAAGCCATTCTCAAGCCACATGAAGCCATGGGGGCTTTGACTTGTCATTAGTCGACTTATGGCAAGAAGAGGGGGTGCTTTCTTAAACATCCCTTAAACCTTTTTAACCTTATTTATGCTACACACTAAACCATGTTTAGCCACCTCACCATGGATGGGGACTTCACTACCCCAATTCGGTGACCCAAATGATTCTCCCTCGGCCCAAAGTCAAGCCTTGGATGGTGAACCAAGCACAAATACATGGGTTGACCCAAACCAAGCCAAAATCACCCCTTTCCCATTCCATTTCAATTCACCACCTTTACACATGGCAACCATCAATTGAACTCACAGGAATCAAGCTCTGACCTCACTGACCCTGAGGGTGACCCATGCCTGGCCGGCCAGTCACCACAGCCGCTGGAAAATGCGATGGCCGAGAACACCATGTGAGCCCAACATTGAAATTCTCTCTTGTTGAGATGTCCCATGCCCAATGGCTGCCATGGTCTGTTCTTCCCTTGACCTAGCGAGCTGATCCAGAGCCATCAAACCCACAGGAGGCCTTCCGACCACTCCTATTTAAGCACCACCCCTCTCGGCCAAGAAAAGAGTTGCACCAAACCATACGAAACTCGCGCAAAATTGTTCCGGACCATCCTCCACACTTAGAGCAATTGATCCCCAGGTGATAATTTGCCTTAATCCCCACCTACGAGCTCAATTTCTCAGCCAAAATTTCACCCAAAACCAGGACACTTTCCAATTCTCCACCAAACTCAAATTAAACTCACCCACACCTGCACAAGATCAAGAGAAGGAGTTCCCCAGTGGAAGCCCCCTCTCCAGGCCACCCATTTGCTCTAGCCTCCAAGCTTTAGAATCGGGTCTGGTCGAATTTAAGTCTATACAATTCCCTAAGGCCAGAGACTTCATCTGGAGCTTACTCAGACTCAATCGAAGGTGACACAACTCTCAGATCGATGCCACACTTCTCTGAGCAAAGGTATGAACTCTCTCTTCTTCCCGAGCTTCTGAACATTCTCTATTTTGTTTGGATCAATTTCATGCCACATAAACCATATGGATGTGTTCGTCTCTTCAAGACGAATCCATAGAGTATAAGAACATAGAAATTGGTTAAGTATCAAAGGAGATATCAAGCCTGGAAGATGGACGGATCTCGGGTGAGGTCGATCGGGGAAGATGAACAGATGCCGTTTTTTCGCGCGTGTATTGGACGGACGGCTCAGATGGTGTCGGACCAGGAGATGATACGTGAACTGCGGGCCCCGTGGCAGCTGACTCAGATGGTGGCGCCGAATCAAAGCGCGCGGCATGGCCTTTCGGAGCTGCCGAGGATTACGTGGCGCTGCGTGGATAAGTAGGAAAATAGGGTATTTTTCTATTTATTTAATTACCAGAACTTCAAAAATCCATATCTTTGCATAAAAAAATCACAAAAATTAAATAAAAATACCCTCTTGCTCAGTAAACAGAGGAGAATAATGTGGAAAAGAAATTAAGTCATTTCATTGAGTATTTTATTCTTAATTAATTATTTACTCTCTACACTATTTTAATTCTCCATGAATGTAGACCATTCACCATGGCATGAGACCATAGGGCTTTTGAAGCCCCTGAACTTGGAAACATTCTCTGAATTTTCCAAGGTCAGAGGCCATCTTTATGAGAAGTTATTGATTTTCCAAGTTCATGTTGCTGTTTTGAATATTTAATTCCAATAATTAGTATGTTGAGAAATAAATTCTAGGAAAATTTGGTGAAGTTTCTTAGGACTGGAGGACCCTAGGATAATTATGGTTAGGCTTAATTCATTAAGAATAACCCTAATTAGCCTAAATACCTAAAATTGAACATGAATTAATTAGTATTAACCACACACCAAATTGACTTGAAAATAATTCTCCATTTTTTTTTAGGGTCAGAGGAACCTCACATAAAATTTTGAAATCAATTGGACTTAATTAGCCCCACTAAATGGATTTATTAAGCCCTATAAGTGAAATTAAACTTTAAAAATTCCTAACTCACAAAATACTTTTCAAAAATTCACAAAAATGGTTTTGGGGCTTCTCTGACATCAGAGGAGTTTAGGAAAATTAAAATTGTAATTTTCTAAAAAAGTTGATTTTTAGCATTATTTTAATATTTTTAATAATTAAAAAATAATAAAAATCTTAAAAATATTAAAAATCACCAAAATGTCACATTTTGAATTCTAATCACCTAGGAATGAACCAAATATTTTTCCTAAGTCTCTAGGGTAAGATATTGACTTTTAAAGGCTTAAAACAATTTTTGAATTAAAAAATGATTTTCTTTAACATTTCCACCAAAATAATTCTAATAAATCAAAGAAAAATCAGAAAAATATATAATTTGGTTCTCTGATTTCCTTGAGGTCAGAGAGATTTTTGAAAAATATAAAATTCATTTTTCAACTTTTATTTCCTTTTTAAATTAATTAATACTCCAAAACTCAAAATAATTCTAATAAATAAAATATAATTCAAAAAATCACCAAAATTGGTCTAAAAGGTCCTCTGGTCATTAGGAACATTCTATAATTTTCTTAAGACAGAAACATTTCCTTGGTCATTTTATTGAATTTTCCTTGAAAACCCCTATTTTCCACTAAAAATAATTACATAAATAAATTAAATATAGAAAAATCACATTTTTTCCTCTAATGTCTTAATTGACATGTGAGTGAGGTTACATAAAAACTTCAAGTTCATTTGAGCTTAGTTTAGTAAGTTATAGAATTATTAAGCTTGAAGGGCAAATGGGTAATTAAAAAATTTCAACCCTTAATTAAAATTTTAGGATTAATCAAAAAGGGGAGGGTAAAATATTTGATTTTAAACTGATTTTGGATGATTGAGGGTAGAAACCTACTAACCATTTCAAATATAATTAAAATAAAAACTTTAATTAATTAATTAATTGAAATTTTGGAAGAATAATAGAAATTGGAATTATTAAAGTAAGGATATTATTAAGAGGACATTTATTCTTTAATTTAAAAATCCCTAAATAAGTCACTTTAACAATACTTAATTCTTAATTAAAAAATTAAAATAATAATCCAAATTAATAATTAAAACTAAAATTAAAACAAATTAAATTAAAATTAAATTAAAATTAAAATTAAAATTAAATTAAATTAAATTAAGTTTAAAATTAAATTAAAATTAAAGTTAAACCAAAAATATTAATTAAAATTAAATTAAAACCAAAATTTAAATTAAATTAAATTCAATTAAATTAAAAATCAAATTAAAATTAAATTAAAAAAATTAAAATTATATCAAATCAAATTAAATTAAATTAAATTAAATCAAATTAAATCAAATTAAATTAAATAAAATTGAATTAAACTTAAATTAAATTAAATTAAAATCATTCAACAACAAACCTAAATGAAATCATTAAGAGTTAAACCAAACACTTAAAGTAAACTTAAAACATGAACACTATTCGAAACTTAAACTAATTTTTTATAATTAAGTCAAAATTAAAATTAAACCATTAAGTTTAAAATCATTAAAATACTTAATAAGTTGATTTGCCTTTTAAAGCTCTTATTATTATAACTCTTAAATGAAGTATCGAAGTGAAGTGTTACTTCACTTATAGGATATTCGAATGTCCTAGTTCAGCTGAGCGAGGAACAAACTTAAATCCCTGGATGATTAATTCACTTATACCACTAAATTTACTTGGACTCGAAACAATCCCAGAAATATCGAAAAGATGTTTAGGACTCGTCCTAAGCACTTCCTCAATATGACGGGATGTTTTAGAAGAACAATTGAATTTAATTGTTCTTTGATGAAGAAAATCATCCTTAAACCAAACCAAGAACCTAGACGTCATAGGAGATGACTAGTTATAGGATTAGGAACTTGGTAGACAACCAGAACCCTTTCCCTTAGCTTTGCCTAAGTATTTCTTGCAAAATATTCAAATGCCTTAACATGTGTTTTAAGTGTAGCTTGGGATGACGGGAAGACCCTCCAGGTACGCTTTTATTTTATTGCAATTTACTTACATGCATTGTACTCTACTTTTTCTTGCATGATAAATAAAATTGTTGCATGAAAACCAAAACCTTTAGGATAGTCCCTAAACTGAAACCAAAACTAAATTAAAATTCATTGTAAGATAAAATTCACCGCCACAACATTTCAAAATATAAAACAACTCAAAATTTAATCACAAACAGAACAACAAAGCTACAATTACAACTAAATTAAAACGTCTCATTGAATGATCGGGAATACCTCGGATGATGTAACCCACGTGTTGCTAACGGTATTTCCCACGGTCTAAATGAAAGTGTGGAACTCATTTAGTTGAGTTTAGCAAATTCATCTAGACTAAGTGAATTCGATGAAAATAACGGTGCCGGGATGACGGAACTGTGGGATCTTAATCGGTTCTGTTTAAACAACTGTAAGATTTATTTTAATTAAAATATTAAAAACACTTGGATTTTAAGATTCTCTCTAAACCAAAACACTTCTCTTATCTCCTGATTTATGAATTCTAAAACTAAACCTCTGCAACAACAAGGAGCTTGGAGCATGGTGGGCAGCACGACCATCGTCATCAGCAAAACTTGTGTCTACTTCAGCAAAACTTTCTTAGAACTAAACAACAAAGCCATATGATTTCGAGGTAGTTTGCCTATTGCAACATAAATCCTCAACTTTTCGTTAGGCATTTGTATAATCATGTTTGTCGGCATATTTTTAGGTTATGTGTTGTATTTTGAAAAGGGGTCGCCTACAGAAATTGTCGGCGAATTTTAGGTTTTAAATTTAATTTAAATATATATATATATAATTTAGAAAGTAGCATTTTATTTTGAAAATAATTTTAGTTTGAAAATTTTAAGATATGAAATCAAACTGGTCTCACATCTCAAATAGTTTATATAAACGAGCACCGCACCACAAACCGTGCATCTATCCCGAAGAATAGACACCTTTGCTTGATAATGGGGCTCGATTAAATAAACTAGAAGATTTGTGACATCCGTTTGGTCGCGAACCAATTTTATAAGCCGACAAGTTCCCCTGCTTAATATAAATGAATTAAGCGGGGTTTATATTACTCAGGTTCTTAAAGTTCCCTATAAGGGCAAGCCCTATAGTTAATTACATCCTAAGTGACGGGAATCACTTAAGAAAACTCTTGATAATGATCGGTGGTTTTGCTCTCAAGGATTTCAAAGTTTAAGGTTTCAAACAAATGGATTTTGGAGTTTCAATAAAGAATAGATCAAATTTGGAACAGTTAATTTTTGAGAATCTAAAGGAAGAGAAGTAGGAGAAGCTGAGGATCAAGAGGAATCTTGGCAACTTCCAAAACTATCCTTTTGTTTGGCTCGAATTTAAGAAAATCCTAATATTATCTGATATTTCAATCTTGCCAATTTTAGTTAATTAGGACTTATATTCGTATGACATGATCATACAAACAGTCTTGAAGATGTGAGGGTTTATGTCGTATCAAACGACTACCTCGGAGTCCTAAGACCGGTTAGGGCTTAATTTACATAACATGATCATGCAAATGCCTAACGAAGAGTTGAGGATTTATGTTGCACTAACCAAACTACCTCGAAATCCTATGGCTTTGTTGTTTAAATTCTAGGAATGTTTAGTTGATGTAGATTCGAGTTTTGCTGATGACGGTGGCCTTGCTGCCCACCATGCTCCGAGCTCTTTGTTGTTACAGAGGTTTGGTTTTAGAAGTCATAAATCAGGAGATGAGAGAAGTGTTTTGGTTTAGAGAAAATCTTAAAATCCAAGTGTTTTTAATATTTTAATTAAAACAAATCTTAAAGTTGTTTAAACGGAATCGATTAAGATCCCGCGGTTCCGTCATCCAGACACCGTTATTTTCATCGAATTCACTTAGTCCGAGATGAATTTGCTAAACTCAGTTTGAATGAGTTCCACACATTCATTTAGACCTTGGGAAATCTCGTTAGCAACATGTGGGTTACATCATCCGAGGTATTCCGATCATTCGACGAGACGTTTTAATTTAGTTGCAATTGTAGTTTGTTGTTACGTTTGTGATTAAGTTTTGAGTTGTTTTATATTTTGAAATGTTGTGGTGGTGAATTTTATCTTGTAATGATTTTTAATTTAATTTTGGTTTCAGTTCGGGGACTATCCTAAAGGTTTTGGTTTTCATGCAACAGTTGTTTATCATGCAAGAAAAGTAAAGTACAGTGCATGTAAGTAAATTGCAATAAAGTAAATTGCAATAAAATAAAAGCGTACTTGGAGGGTCTTCCCGTCATCCCAAGCTGCACTTGAAAAACATATTAAGGCATTTAAATATTCCAACAAGTACCTAGGTAAAGCTAAGGGAAAGATTTTTGGTTGTCTACCAAAGTCCTAATCCTATAGCTAGTCATCTCCTATGACGTCTAGGTTCTTGTGTTTTGGTTTAAGGACGATTTTCTTCATCAAAGAACAATTAAATTTAATTGTTCTTATAAACATCCTATCATATTGAGGAAGTGCTTAAGACGAGTCTTAAACATCTTTTCAATACCTGCAGGATTGTTTTAAGTCCAAGAGAATTTAATTATACAAGTGTATTAATCATCCGAGAGTTTAAGTTTTGTTCTTTTGCTCAGTGAACTAGGACATTTGAATATCCTATAAATGAGATAACACTTCACTTGATACCTCATTTAAGAGTTATAATAACAAGAGCTTTAAAAGGGCAAATCAACTCATTAAGTATTTTAATGATTTAAACTTAATGATTTAATTTTAATTTTTATTTAATTTTAGAAAATTAGTTTAAGTTTGGAATAGTGTTCAAGTTATTTTAGATTTAATTCTTAATGATTTCATTTAGGTTTGTTATTAAATGATTTTAATTTAATTTAATTTTGATTTAATTTAATTTAATTTAATTTAATTTTAATTTAATTTAATTTCAATTTAATTTTAATTTAATTTAATTTCAATTTAAATTTAATTTTCATTTAATTTTAATTTAATTTAATTTCAATTTAAATTTAATTTTAACTTAATTTTAATTTGATTTAATTTTAATTTAGTTTAATTTTAATTTAATTTAATTTAATTTAGTTTAATTTAACTTAATTTGATCTCAATTTATTTTTCTTTTAATTTAATTTAATTTGATTTTAATTTAATTTAAATTTTAATTTAATTGTGATTATTCTTTTAAATTTTTTAATTAAGACTTAAGTATTATTGAAGTGATTTATTTAGGGATTTTTAAATTAAAGAATAAATATCCTCTTAAATAATATCCCTACTTTAATAATTCCAATTTCTATTATTCTCCCAAAATTTCAATTAATTAATTAATTAAAGTTTTATTTTAATTATTTTTGAAATAGTTAATAGGTTTCTACCCTTAATCATTTAAGTTTCAATCATCCAAAATCAGTTTAAAATCAAATATTTTACCCTTCCTTTTTGATTAATCCTAAAATTTTAATTAAGGGTTAAAGAATTTAATTACCATTTTTGCCCTTCAAGCTTAATAATTCTATTACTCACTAAATTAAGCTCAAATGAACTTGAAATTTCTATGTAACCTCACTCACATGTCAATTAAGACAGTAGAGGAGAAAATGTGATTTTTCTGTATTTAATTTATTTATGTAATTATTTTTAATGGAAAATAGGGGGTTTTCAAAGAAAATTCAACAAAATGACCAAGGAAATGCTTCTGTCCTTAATAAAATTATGGGATGTTTCTAATGACCAAAGGACCATCTGGACCAATTTTGGTGATTTTTTGAATTATACTTTATTTATTAGAATTATTATGATTTTTGGAGCATTAATTAATTTTAAAATAAAATTAAAGTTGAAAAATAGATTTTATATTTTTCTTAGATCTCTCTGACATCAAGGAGTCCAGAGAAATAAATTTTATATTTTTCTAATTTTTTTTGATTTATTAGAATTATTTTAGTGAAAAGGTTGGAAAATACATTTTTTAATATTAAAAATTACATTAAGCCTTTAAAATTCAATATCTTACCCTAGGGACTTAAGAAAAATATTTGGTTTGTTCCTAAATGATTAGAATTCAAAATGTGATATTTTGGTGTTTTTTAATATTTTTATGATTTTTATTATTTTTTAATTATTAAAAATATTAAAATAATGATAAAAATCAACTTTTTTAGAAAATTATAATTTTACTTTTCCTAAGTTCCTCTGATATCATAGAAGCTCCAAAACCATTTTTGTGAATTTTTGAAAAGTATTTTGTGAGTTATGAATTTTTAAAGTTTAATTTTACCCATTTTTGCTTAAGAGGCTTAATCAACCCATTTGGTGGGGTTAATCAAGTCCAATTGGTTTCAAATTTTTATGTGGTGTTCTCCTATCCCTAGAGGATAGTGGAGAATTGTTTTTAAGTTAATTTGATGTGTGGCTAACCCTAATTAATTAAAGTTCAATTTTGGGTATTTAGGCAGATTAGGGTTGTTCCAAGTGAATTAACTCAAAACTTATTTTTCCTAGGTTCCTCTGGTCACAAGAAACATCACCAAATTTTCCTAGAATTTATTTCTCAACATGCTAATTATTGGAATTAAAATACTCAAAATAGTAACATGAACTTGGAAAATCAATAACTTCTCATAGGGATGGCCTCTGACCTTGGAAAATTCAGGGAATGTTCCCAAGTTCAGAGGCTTCAAAAGCTGGTCTCATGCCATGATGAATTGCACTATGCAAATGGAGAATTAAAACAATGCGGAGAGTAAATAAATCATTAAAAATAAAATACCTAATGAAATTACTTGATTTCTTTTCCACATTATTCTCCTCCGTTCAGCTGAGCGAGAGGGTATTTTTATTTTATTTTTAGGATTTTTCTACACAAAGTTATGAATTTTTGAAGTTATGGTAATTAAATAAATAGAAAAATACCCTATTTTCCTACTTATCCACGCGGCGCTGACTCAACCTCGGCGCCTCCGAAGCTCCACGCGTCGCCTCTTGATTCGGCGCCGCCATCTGACTGGGATGCCACGCGGCCCGCGGTTCATGTCCCGTTGCGCTGTCCGGCTTGATCTCGACCGTCCGCTCGATACACGCTCGATCCAACGGCTCCCACTCATCTTCTACTACTGGTGTGAACCCGTGACCGTCGACCTTCTAACCCTAATATCTCACTCGATTCTCAACGGATTTTTGTGTTCTTATGCTCTATGGATTCGTCTTGAAGAGACGAACACATCCATACTGTAAACATGCATTGAAATTAACTCAAACTAAATGGAGAATCTCCGGAAGCTTGGGAGAAGGAGAGAGCTCATACCTTTGCTCGGAGAAGTGAAGCTTGATGCGAGGGCTATGTCACCTTCGATTGGGTCGAAGCAAGCTCCGGATGAAGTCCTTTGGCACAGTGAATTGCTAGGAACAAAAGTGACCACAGCCGATCACAAAGCTTGGAGGTGGAAGCGATGGCTGGCTCAGTGAGGGGGCTTTTGCTGGGAAACTTCTCCTCTTGGTGCAGTGAAGGTGTAGAGTCAATCAATTTGAGGATTGACTCAACGTGGTGAAGTGTCCTCGTTTTGGGCTTGGATTTCGACTCTAAAATTGAGCTCGCGGAGAGGAAATGGCGGGGGATTTCGGTGGGGATCAAGTTCTCAGGGTGTGGGGAAGAGTACGGAATGATTTTGGTAGAGTTTCCTTAAGGTTTGTTTTAGCACCTCTCTTGGCCGAGAGGAGGGGGTGTTTAAATAGGAGAGGCTGGAGGGCCTCCGGGGGTTTAAGGGTTGGGATCGGCTGCTGCGGTGAGGAGAAGAACGATGCGCAATGGCCATTTGGAGTGCGGCGGCTCGGCGAGGAGGAATTCAAAATTTGGCTCCTCCCGAGGTCTCGGCCATGGTGTTTTCCGGCGATCCGGGCGGGTGGCCGGCGAGGCATGGGTCACCCTCGGGTTCGGGTGAGTGAGGGCTTGATGTTGGTGAATTCGATTGAAGCTTGACATGTGTAAAGTGGTTTGATTCAAATGGAATGGGGAGGTGGCTCTTTTGCACTTGGTTTGGTCAACCCATGGAAATGGGTTTGGTTCACCTCCCCATGGCTGATTTGGGCTGAGGGAGGATCATTTGCATCAGCTAAAAAGGGGTGGTGAAGTCCCCATCCAAAGTGATGTGGCTAATCTTGGTTTAGTGTGTAGCATGGAAGGGGTTATAAAGCTTAATGAAGGTTTATGAAAGAGAGTCCCCCTTTTGCCATTAATGGGTTGGTCACATGTCAAACATCCCATGGCTTCATATGGCTTGTACATGGCTTGTCTTTGGCTCACATATGGCTTGGCAAGAGTTTGGTCAACTTTCATGGAAAAGGGCTTTAGGAATTTTTTGAGATTTTGGGGTTATTTGATGGGATTTGGCATAATACCATTTTGGTTTGATTTTCATGATGGGTTTAGCACTTAGGGAATGATATCAATTAAGTGAGGATGAGATGTGATTGTAATGTGGGCTTTAGGATGGGTTTGGGCTTATGAATTTGGTAGAAGTGGGCTTTTAGGAAGGTTTAATGGAGTGGGCCTTTATGTTTAGCAATGGGCTTTTAGATGAAAAATTTTGCAAAGGGCCATGCCAAATAAATGTTGAGTTTAGTTTAAGGATGTGTCTTGAATGATTTGAAGCAAATTTGAGGTAGTTTGGAATTGAATTGGGTTGAATTTGGGTTCATTTGGTAAATGGGCCAATGTAGGTCGAATTGGGCTAATTTGGGCCAATGTTGGGCTAGGGTTGAAATTGATGTAAAATTAATGTTGGGAAATGTTTATGGGAGTGTTTTAAAGAGGTTTCAACTTTGGTTGGGTTTTGGTTTTGGGACTTGGGCTTATTTGGGTTAGGTTTGGGTTTAGGTCAAAATTGGGCTTTTTGGTTTTGGGTTGAATTTGAGTGGGGTTTGGGTCCACATTTTGGGCAAATTATGTTAGTGTTTTGTTTTTGGGGATGTTAGGGAAGGTTTAGAAAAGGTTTGGGGTCAATTGGAGTTGAATTGGTTTGGTATGGGCTAAGTTTGGGTCATGAGTCCAATTTTGGGCTTTAAGGCCAAAAGTGAAATTGGATTCAAATGTTAATCAAATTGAACTTGGATTTGGTCTAGATTGATATTGTGGATATTAAATTGAAGTTTAGAATTGAATTGGACCAAAAGTGGGGTCAATTGGGTAGATTTGGTTTGACATTGGGTTCACTTGGGTTAAGAATGGGCTAAATTGGGGGGTTTTGGGGGATATTTTTTGGAATTTTTGGTATTTTTGGCTATGGATGATCAATTTGATTGGTGAGGAAAATGTTCAAGGTTAATTTTGGGGAATTTTGAGTGATTTGGAAATTTTGGAGGATTTGGGCAATTTTAAGGGCTTTTGGTAGGTTTGATAGGTGTGGTGTCCCCGGGGCCAAAAATTGAAATTTTGGAAGAATGAAGATTGATCAAATATGAGTGAAATGGAATCACTTTGGTTGAGCCATGAAGTCATATTAAGCCTATATGAGCCATGAGAGGACTCATTTGAGGCATTTACTATGTTGTTCCTAACCCTCTTAACCAGGGGCTTAGGGGTTAATGTCCATCCATATGAATTACCTACATAAGTCAAGGAGTCAAGTTGGGTATGGGTGTGGTTTTAGGATTTGGATTGTGTGTGTGAGAGTGTAGAGTATGAGTGTAGTGAGTGTGTAAGTCGACCCTCACCGGACGAGCCACCCGGGGGTGGTCCTAGGGCCCGAAGAGTCCTATAGGGAACTCATCCTTTAAACCTTCACTTTTGATCTCGACCCTACAGGTGATTAGGGGTCTACAGATCAAGCTTGTGGGGTTTGCGGGGAGACAAGAAGTGGTTCAAATTTCTAAGGGATGGGTCCCGATTCTAGTCCTCTAAGATAGTCGAAGGAAAAGCTAAGGCTAGATCCTAAAAACTAAAGAGGGAAGAGAAGACCTCATCGAAAATGAGGTCGACAAATGGACCCCGATAGGTGTGGTGTGCTTAACGAGCACACCGCGAGTATTAGCGTTGACCGAAGAGATCAACAAAACCAACACGGATGTCAAGTGACAAACTTAGGATGAAGTAGAAGAATTTTCCTACGGGAAGTATAAGGTAAATCTCAAGTCGAAGATTCCGGAACTCTCGGCGGGAAAAAGGAGGTGAATTTCAGATCACAAGATTTTAAGAGATTGGATCTTAGATTCGTTTCATTTTTATTTCAAGTTTTAATTTTGAGTTTGAATTTCGATTTGAGTTACAATTTTGGTTTTATGCGGAGAAAGAGTAGAGCTAAGGCCCACCCGAATGCATTTGTATGCTTTGAGAAGGAAGACGGGAGTGAACATATTCCATATGTGTATCTTTGAGAAGGATTAAGGCTGAGCCTATCTCAAATGTGTATGTTGAGAAGGATTAGGAGTGAGCTATCCCAAATGCTTGAGGAAGAATAGGACAAAGCTTATCGAAATGCGAGTGCTTTAATTTTAATTTCTTGCGAGAGGATCGAATTTTGAGATTCTTTGAGAAAGGAGTAGGATTGTGCCTATCCGAGTGCGAGAATTGCTGAGAAGGGAGTAGGGCGGATGCATATCCCAGGTGAGAATTGCGAGAGAATATCTTTGAGATGGGAGTACGGCGGAAGCCTATCCGACGGCGGGAATTGTTGAGAAGGGAGTAGGGCGGAAGCCTATCCGAGTGCGGGGTTGTGAGAAGGAGTAGAGTGAAAGCTCTATCCGAGTGCGAGAATTGTTGAGAAGGGAGTAGGGCGGAAGCCTATCCGAGTGCTTGAGAATTGCTTGAGAAGGGAGTAGAGCGAAAGCTATCCCAGTCTTGAGAATATCTTGAGAATGCTTGAGATTGCTGAGGATTGCTGAGAGTCTTGAGAATGCTGAGAATTCGTGAGAATTGCTGAGATTCTTGAGATGGGAGTACGGCGGAAGCCTATCCAGAATGCTTGAGAATATCTTTGAGATGGGAGTACGGCGGAAGCCTATCCGAATGCTGAGAATTGCGGAGATGCAGTGAATGCGGAGACATTGACGAATTTCGCTGACTTATGCTTGAGAGCTGAAGAATTTTGTTGAAATTTATTTATGCGAGAGATTGAGGAAATTTTCTTGCTAAGGTCCATGGGGAATTTTCTTTGAGATTCGGTTTATGCGGTGGTTGTGAAAAATTTTGTTGATATTTGATTTATGCTTATGACTATGAAGAATTTTGCTGAGATTTGGATTTAGCGGGAGATCGAAATGAGATATGAAAGTGTTCCATATCCCATGGGAATCAATCAAAGTCGGATTACTTGGCGAAGGGTACGAACCCATGCCATCCGAATCAAATTGAAAATTCTTCGTGATTCTGAAATCATCCCGAGAGAGGGTTTCAAAGGAGGTCTGGAATAGATCTTGATTTGAAGAAGGATTGGAGGATTTGAAAAGATGGACTTAAACTGGAATTCAATTTGAGCTTTAGATTTGTTTTGTTTGTCCTTTAACTGTCCAATTTGTTTTAATTGTTTATTTGGTGTTCATGTGGATTTGAAGTTCTTTTTAATGTTTGGGATTTTATTGAAGAGAGTTCTTATTTATTTTCCTTTTCTTTTTTGTTCTTTGTTCGAAGTTCATTTAACTTTAATGGCGTTTCCCAGTCAATTTGCACAAAAAGAGGTGAAGGCAAAATGTAACATGATCACTTTCATTCCAATCTTGTTGAAGATACATCATACAACTCGATACGAAATATTTCTTATACAATCCATGACTCAAAACGGGCTATGTATGATTCTTGTTGATCCATCCAAAAAGTATCTATTAAATCCATGTACGAATAATGAGATACACGGTCGATAACATCACCTTCCGAAGCCATCCTTGGTAGGAATGCCACATGGATGTGCATTGGAGGTGTGCTATTTCCCGTGTAACTCACAGCTCGTAGGGCCGAAGACTCTCCAATTCTGGATCTGGCTGGAAGTGTTAAGGCGCCTTTCTATCGTCCATCCTTCTAAAAGTGACAAAGATCCGCTTCACTGGTACTCCCGGTATATAATGTTTTGCGATGTTTGCTCCATGTCCTTGTAATATCATGACGGAACCTACCGGAAGTGGTATCTCCACCGGCCCTCAGAATTTACCGGGCACTGTTATCCGGAGGGTCGGATCCGAACATGATATTGCATTGGTTGACGAACGAAGCTGTGCGAAAGGTCGACAAAGTCATGGTGGTCTATGTGTGGAGGTATGCAGTCGCCCTTCTGATAAATGTTGATGATGCAACTGTTGGGTATGCAGTCTACTGGCAGTACCCTCCACGTTATCATTCTTTTCACCATTCTTTTAATTATCCTTGGCATTGGATCCACCTCACTGTGACGGAGTATCCCTGGTGGATTTCCTTTTCTGTCCTCTGCGAAGTTATAACAACATCCGCATTGTATTGTGACTCTTCCTTTCCCTAGCATCCATTTCCGGGGTTCCGAATAAGTCTTTTCTCTCAGACGGCCTGCTCGACCCATTTTTTGAAGTTCTAAGATGTAATCCACAATCTGCTTGTTGCTCGTACTACGAGAATACACATGTGTTGTAACTCGAGGCCTTCAAAATGTTGATTCTTTTGCCTCCAATCCTTTGAAAGTATTCGAATGTTTTCTTCTCGACATTTTGCATTCTTTCTAGTTCATATTACGGGATGATCCGCAAGTGACGAGGCCTAGTAACGTATTGCGGGATGTATGGCTCAATCCCGTCGCGTTCTCTGCATACCTTGGCTCCTCGGGGATTGTCTGCTGTCGGGACATCCTCCGGGGTTGCTTCGGCAACAAGGTTTTTCGGATACGGTATATCTATCGACGTCGAGGCGATCTCTCGCCTACGATCTTCTCGAGTTTCCCTTATCCTTTCTGTTGTTCTTGGAGCTTGTTCTCTCTTTTCAGGTTCCTGATGAACCGGTATCTTTGAAATGTGTGTGTCGGTGAAAGTGGTTGTTTCCTTGTATTGATCTACTGCTAGTTTAGTCAACATCTTGCAGATACGGCGATTCTTATTCCTTCTTTGAGTAGCAGTGAACGTAGCTCTCCTCACTTCCTGAATTTACGCGGGCGCGGCGGCGAGCACGCCCTCTGTCGGGCAACTGCGACTTGATTTTCTTGCTTTCCTCGGTGTTTGTCTTTCTTTTCTTGTTCTTTGGATTGGAGGCTTGGGCCACCCATCTTCATCATTTGTACTGGCTATGAAGCTCTTCTCGGTCCACTGGGACCCGATCATTTTCTTCATGCTTGTAGGTTTGGTCGGTGTGAAGTCGGAATCAATCTCTATCACTACTCCATCCTTCACCCTCTTTTCATCGAGTGTGAGACTCACGCCATTTTTAAAGTTTAGGACCAACCGCCCCTTCGACATTTCCCTGCGAAGAAAACAAGGAAAGGATCAGGGGCTATACTAAGAACAAGAACATTAAGAAAGTATTTATCACTCAAGATTCTTATTCACTTATTTCAATTTTAATTTTTAAGGAAAGTAGGAAAAGATGAAGAAAGATCAGGAAAAAGATTTGATTTGAAAGGAAGGGTAAAACTTTATTATTATGATTTCACATATTTTATTTTTAGTACATACATTTTTTTAATGATTTTTCTTTTGTCATCCATTTTTATGTTTTTGGGCTCGGACCCAGTCACAAAGTGATTACTTCACCCGTGTTTCTAGGGATAAGACTCTATTTTAGAGGCCACCCTTCGAAACATCAGGTTGTGTAATACTTCTTCGAAATATCATCCATTGATTGGAAGCATTTATCGTTCTCCTTGGCAATTCACAAGTTGGTAGGAGCCTCCTGAAGTAGGCTGCCTCGACCACGAAACGGCCCTTCCCGAGTCGGTTCAAATTTGCCTCCTATCTTGCGATGTGCGAGAATAGGTCTTCGAGAACAAGAACTAAGTCACCAACTTTGAAAGTTCTTGGGCGGACCGGTTTATCATGGGCACTGGATCATCTTAGCTTGGTACGGTTCCAAATTTTGTTGCGGCTGCAAGTCTTTTCCCTTCCAAGTTTTCCGAGTTCTTCCGGTCGTAATCGGCATTTTCTTCTGTAGTAATTTTATTTGCATGCTACGATCACGAGTGATGGAAAGTTGGACTTCCAATGGTAACACTTGCCTCGGACCCGTATACTTAAAGCATAAGGCGAAGACTGAGTAAGAGTCCTGAAAGTCGTCTTGTAGGCCCATAAGGCTTCTAACATCTTCTCGTGCCAATTTCTCTTGTTGTCATCCAAAGTTTTCTTTAAAATTTGAATGAGAGTTTTATTAAAAAGCCTCGGCCAAGCCTTTTGCTCTTGGGTAGTAGATTGTTGAGTATCGCCAATCGATTCCATGTCTTCTGACAAAATTGTTGATTTTTGTGCTTCGAATGCGGACCCATTATACGAAATGATTCGCGCGGTACTCCGAAACGGTAGACAACTTAATTTTTGAAAAGCTGTAGCACGTGGTATGCCTTTACTTCTCCGAGTGGAGCCGCACGCCCATTTAGAAAAGTAGTGCGTAGGCTACGAGGATGAAGCGATGTCCTCTTGAAGAAGGTGGTTCTATCGGACCCACTATATACGTGCCCCAACACTCGAATGGCCGCGACGCGATTGTCGGATGTAGCACATTTGGAGGTTGGTGTAGAACCACTCCGTGCACTTGGCACTGGTGACAACTCTTGGCGACTTTCATGCAGTCGGTCATCATCGAGGGCCAGTAATACCCTAGTTTTTTAATTTTCATTTTCATTTTCGGACCCGACTGATGAGCGCCACAAAGTCCTGAATGCACTTCTTTGATAATTTCACGAGCCTCGGACCCGCTCAGGCATCTTAACCACATCTGATCAAAAGACCTTATGTATAATGTATTGTTTATTAATGCGTAAGACGAAGTTCTTTTCTTGATTTGATGTGCTTAATGACTTATTGTCCGGTAATTTCCCTGTTTGCGAGGTAGTCCATTAGCGGTTGACGCCTGATCTTCCGTGTTTTCCATCACTCGCTTATAGCTGATTCCTCTGCTTTTTCGATTTACGTATCATATCCATGTCGAGTCGTGATAGGACTGTCGTCCTTGAACTAACACTTCAAGCGACTCATCTTGTAAGCGAGGCAAATTCTTTTGCGAGGCGAGCTAGCGCATCCGCGAGAGCATTTTCTCTTCTGGGGATCTTGTAGATTGTTGCATTCGGAATCTATTCCAACAGTTTCATGGCATACTGAAAGTATTGCTCGAGTCTTAGTTTTAAAATTCTATATTGTCCGGCGATCTGTTAAATGATCAACTGAGAATCTCCGTAGATGTTGATATCCGTTATTCCCATTTGAATGGTCAGTTCTAGTCATGTTATGAGGGCCTCGTATTCTGCCTCATTGTTTGTGCACGGCTTTGTTAAGTGGTAGGAGTATCTTAACATCCCCGCTCGGTGTTATAAAGATTAGTACGATTCCGCTTTACAGGGCACTATCGTTTGCGATTCTTTGTCTTTATCTGTCGAGGATGCTCGAGTCGAGTATAGTTCCCAACGTCGATCATCGGTGTCTTCTAGGCTCATTATCTGCTCGTCGGGCGAAATCGTCTTCGAGAGGCGAATCTGCCGGTAAAGGGTGTCTTTGCGAGGAAGTCGGCTAGAACTTGTCCCTTTACGGCACGAAGAGGAACGAAAGTTATGTCGAATTGCGATAGTATCATCGACCACCAGCAAGTACTGCCGGAAAGTGTTGGACGGGTCATCAAATATTGCAACGGATTAACTTTCGAGATAAGGTTGACCTTATGAGAGAGCATGTAATGCACGAGTTTACGTGCGGCGAAGATCGGGGCCAAACAATGCTTCTCGATTGGAGGATACTTTACTTCCATCGGAATCGAACGGCGGCTTAAGTAGTAGAGAGCATTTTCTTTTCCCTCATCATTGACACGGGCTAGCGGGGCTCCAAGGGAGTCGCCTAGTGCCGCGGTATAAAGTATCAACGGTCTACACGAGAGCCGGGGCTGCTAAGACGGGAGGTGTCATTAAGTATTGCTTAATGTCCTCGAAGGCCCGTTGGCATTTCTCTTCCCAAACGAATTTGGCGTCCTTTTTAACTAATGCCGAGAAGAGTCGACACCTACCGACAAGTTCGAAATAAAGCGTCGAAGATATGCCAACTTCCATTGAAAGGATCGTAGCTATTTTAAGGTTTTGGGAGGCGACATCTCTAAGATAGCTTTAATCTTTTCCGGATCAATTTCAATCCTGCGATGTCGAACAACAAATCCTAAGAATTTCCCGGAGGTAACGCCGAAGGCGCATTTTAAGGGATTCATCTTAAGGTTGTATTGCCTTAGTCGCTCGAAAAAAATTCTCAAATCATATAGGTGATCTTCCTTCAGTTTGCTTTTAATGACCACATCATCCACAAAGCACTCAACTTGGTTGTGAATGAGCTCATAAAAAATCTTTGTCAATTCTCTTTGGTATGTTGCTCCTGCGTTCTTTAGTCCGAATGGCATTATTGTGTAGCAATACACTCCGATTGGTGTTCTGAATGCCGTGCGCTTTTCGTCTTCTGGTGCCATCTTTATTTGGTTGTATCCTGAAGATCCATCCATGAAAGAGAATATTTCATGTGTCGAAGCGATGTCGATCATTAACTCTAGAATTGGTAGTGGAAATTCATCCTTCGGACATGCTTTGTTCAAGTCTCTGAAATCCACACAGATTCTGATCTGACCATTCTTCTTCCTGACTGGTACCACATTGGCTAGCCAAGTAGGGTATTGTTCTTCACGGACAAATTTAGCATCGATTAGCTTCTTAACTTCAGTTATTACTTGTTGTTCAATTTCCAAACGCATTCTTCTGGAAGCTTGTCTGACTAGAACGGAAGTAGGATCCACTCCTAGCCTGTGAACTACGACTTCGGAGCTAATCACGGCATTTCATCGTAACTCCAAGCAAAACGGTCCTCGAATTCCATTAATAGCTTGATCATTTCCTCGGAATCTTCTTTATTGAGTAAGGAGCTAACAAAGGTTGGTCTAGGCTTTTCGCTAGTACCTAAGTTAACTTCCATTAACTCATCTATTGTAGATTTGATTTCTTCTTCGAACTGCGGTGGAGTGTCTCCACTTTGCGGATCTTGAGCACTTCTGTAGTTTCAGCCGGTCTTCATTAGGTTCGCAAGTGACAACCAAACAAAATTCCGTATTGTCAACTGAACCTACTGTGCCGAATCCGAGACCATGTTCTGAATTAGGAGGCCGACCGGCATTATTCCATAATTTTTCGAAGTGTTGTGATTGACCTTTTGTCCATTGTCGAGGTAAGACACCACATTGAATTAAATTTTGAACACAGGGAGAGTACCACTCAAAAGGTAATTCCATTAATTCGGAAGAAGTGACATCTTCAAATTGTACATCTTTTTCATTATTGGAAGAAGAAGTACCACGGTAAAATTTGATTGGCTTTGCACCGCTGCTATGTACTTCTTTGACCATCATACCCTCGATATTATTAGACTGGATCGGGGTCAGGGTCATAGTGTGTACATAGTGGTTAATCTTCTCGTACATCGATTTGTATTCTTCGTTCTTCTCATCTTTGAGAGAGACCTTGAATTGTGGTTTCTTCCGGTTTATTGTAGCTGCTTCTTTCTTGACTTCCTCTTCTTCCTCAGAGCTGTTCTCCCAATCAACGTTGATCACCGGCTTTTTCTGTCCAACTGTCCTAGTGTCTCTTCCACGACCTCGTCCCCGGCCTCAAACTCGGATGCGAGTTCCGGAGAAACCTTCACCATCTCGCCGTAAGGGAGTGGTGAGTGGTCGTTGGACTAGAACTTCAGGTTCTTCATTGTCTCGAATTTCTTTTGCTTCATTTGGCACTATGTTTCTGGAGAAGATTGTTTTCTTCGGAGGTGCGTAATAAGCTGCATCTTCATGGATTCCATTCTCATGTACGGAGAAAGATTGCAAATCACCTTTAATGCACTTGTTCTCCTCCTTCGTAGTATTTTATGCATCGATGCAGAGACGATGGTACCATCCGGTTTTCATGGATCCACGGCCGGCCCGAGTAGAGCGTTGAACGATGTCTCGGAGTCGATTATGTGGAATTTTGCGGTTGTCTTTGCTAAGTCACCGATCTTCATCAACGGTGTTATTGATCCGAGGGCTCTTTCTCCTTTACGGTTGAATCCTCTTAGTAACATCTTGTCCGCTTCAAGCTCGCGAGCATCGATTTCCAAGTATGCTTAGCGTCAGAAGATTCATTATGTTGATTGACGCTCCTGGATCCACCAATACTGCGGAGAGCGTAAATTTTTCGATTGTGAGTCGAAATGTACAACGGTCGGTTGTGATCGAGTCATCCCAGTAGTAGATCGTTGTCCAGTGAAGGTAACACCTCGTTGTTCCTTTAACGAGCAAACCTCGTCTAAGGAATCTCCGGCCATACGAGCTAAACAAATCTGCTGGATCAAGTAAGGCCTTGATCGAGCTTGCCTCATCTCTTTTGATAAGATGAGAGCGTCGTAGATGCTTGGTTTGGTCGGTAGTTTCCTAAGATGGGCTAGCACGTTATAGTCCACTTTGTTACCATGTGTCTCGGTTTCTTCCCGAATGGGCGATTCTTCTGCGGGGTTGATTCTTCACGAACAACCACCGCTTTCCTTTGTCTTTTGGACCCATTCTTGGAGGTATAACCCTTCCGCTCCTTAAGTTGACTTCGTGATTTCTTCGAATGCGATGTACGAGTTCTGTGGTGTCTCCTTTTGAATCGGCATGACGGAGTTCTTCGGACTCGCTTCGAATGCGAAAGCTCTAACTCTATTGTGATTGGAGCTCCTTGAAATTCACGAAATAGATTCATTGCTTGTTGAACTTTCGTAGCCTTCTTGGTGAATGTCTTCTTTGTCATCGTGATTGTCGAGGTTGTGTATGATTTGAGAATTGTTATTGGTATCGAAATCGAGATCCGGATTAGATTGGTTGTCGTTAGTTGCGTAATCATTAGAAACAGTCAAAACGTAGCCAACGCCATAACTCTTATATCATTATAAGATTCCGCCAGAGCGAGCAAATAATCATACAAAGTCAAAGGTTCGAGGAATTTTTCCACCGAATCGGAAACAACCGTCCTAGGATAAGCAGCCCCTAGTCTAGCCTTAAGAGCTTCGGTCTTTTCTTCTTCTACAATCTCCTTCTTTTCTACGATCTTTTCTTCTCGGGGAGGTTCTTCGATTGCAAGCGATAGCGCGCGGCTAGACAGGGTTTCAAACTCCGAGTTGAAGCATGCTCCGAAGCGGTTTGGATGCGATCCAAAATTTTCTTCGATGACTTCGTCCAAGCGGTACTCCATCCATCATCAGTCGTGTAAGGGTCTCTCGAAACAATGGGATCTGTTGAAATAACATTGACAGAACCTCCTTTCTGGGGTTCTTTTATGTATTCCTTTGGGATCGTTATGTTCCCCTTTCGGAGATTGTTGTCAAGCCAACTCTTGAAGGTGATGCAATCCTCTATCTTATGTCCGAGCATCCGGTGGTAAGGGCGGTAGTTGGGATGGTCTTTCTTATTAACTTCCTCGGCTTCTTGGGTTACGGCGGTTGAAAATCCGAAGTCTTCATCAAGCTGCGGAACATCTTTGGACTGCCTCATTCTTGAATGGATATTCTCTATTTATAAGCTCCTTTAACGTGCACTGTGGGCGAGGCGGTTGCTCATATTGTTGAGTTGGCTGATAACCGGGTTGAGGTTGTTGGTAGTTCTGCGGAGGTTGTTGATAGCTGGGCTGCGGCTGTATTTGCATTGGTCGCTTGCCCTTATCGACTGCCGTGACGATCCCGGATTTCTTTTCAAGTGTCTTCACAGGCTTCTATTTGTCTGTTTTGTCGACGAAACTTAGTCGCTTCACTTCCTCTTGCAAGCTTCCGGCCTTGCTTAACAACTTCTCGAAAGTCTTAATCGTAAATCCCTTAAGGAGAAGTCTTTATCGGGCCGTGAATGCTTTTAAGCAAGATACTGGCTGCATCTTTGCTCTTGTAGTTGTGGCTCACACTTCATGCTTAGATTTCTCCATCGAAGTATGTAGTCCACTAAAGTTTCGTTCAGTTTTTGTTTCTCCACCACTAGATCACCGATGGTGAAATGGTGCTGAGCTCTGGCAAACCGTTTTACGAAGAGGTTTTCTAATTCTGAAAATGTCTTCACTGAACCATTCGGTAACTCTGCGTACCAATCGAAGGTGATCCACGACGAGTGCTGCGACGAATTGTCGGAAGAGTAAGGCGTCACTTCCACCGGCGTTGCAACAACTAGCGCGAAAATGTGCGACATGCTTGTCGAGGGTTTTCGGTACCATCCAAAGTCTTGAACGAGAGGTGGTACGAAGCCTTTTGGGTATTGTACGGCATCGAAATTCTTCGGGGTAAGGTCTGCCGTCTGAATAGATGCTCTGCTCTTAGGCGTCGCTAAGGCTTCTCGCACTTGCTTGTTCTACCATGTTCTTGATGTCCTTCTCCGGAATCATATTCGAGTAGAGTCTTTCTTCGGTCGATCGTCTCCGATTAACGGATGTAATCTCTTTTCCTCCGTCTGTAATATGAATAACTTCTGGAGACGTTTCTCTTGGGGGTTTAACCTGATTCTGAAGAGTGGCTAGGGCTGCAGCCATCTCTTCCATCCTTTTTGCCATTTGAGAGATTGTATCATCTTTTTCTTAAATTTGTGCTCTTAATGCTTCCGGTTCATCTCTCTCGCAGTTGCCGGAGCACCTTGCGAAGGCGACGATGCTCGTGTCTCGACCATGTTGATCTCCGCATATTCGTCATCCATGAACTCCGACGAGTCAACTTCATCTCCAAACTTTTCTTCTCTTTCTCTTGCTAATCGTTGAATGTCGGTTCTTAGCTTTTCGATAGCGTCCTCCAATGGTCTTTTCGTACGGTTTCGCGATTATCATGCGATGACCGTTGGATTTCCTTCTCGGGAGTCCCCTTCATTGCAGTGGCGCTCTCTTCGGACTCGAGTCTCCTGACGAGACTTTCCTTTTCTGGTCATTGTTTCGGTCTTAATTGGTCAGAAGTAGGACGCCGTACCATCCTTCTAGTAGCGGAAGGCCTAGGACCGGATGGTCGGTCGGCTGAATGCTGGAAGGTGGTATCCTCCGTGATTTGTAAACCTGAAACAACAATAGGTGGACTAGCTTTCATCTTCTTATTCAGCTTTTCTGTGGCGCTAACGGGTTACACTCGCGGCCCGAGACGGGACTTGGGCGGCACCCGCCTATTCTTCTTAAAATCTACGATACGGGACATTTCTCTTTCTTTGCTTAACTTCTACTATCACGGTCGTGAGTCGGCAAATGGTGTAATCCTAGCCCTTTTCTTTCGTACTGTCGCTATAGTATGCGGGTCGAGGTAATGTAGAAGCAATCTTGCGGACATTTTCCTCGTCGAGTTCGCGGCGGAGAGGGGATGGAATCTACTTCCTTCCAAAAGCGGTGTATACTCAGGCAATGGTATGTACTCAGGTAGTGGTGTGTACTCAGGCAGTGGTGTGTACTCGGCAGCTCTTCCAAGATAGCAACTTCAGCAGCTCTGGCTTTCCTTGCAATCTTTCTACTCCTGTTTCTCCTCTGAGTTCGTGTTAGGGGTGGAACCCTTGAGCTGGACCCAATTTCGAAAACAGAAGGTCTCGCACGGAGATCTGTACCCTCCACGGTAACATGCTCGTCACAAATTTGAATTTCCTTCCCCTTCAGTTTGGCGGAAGCCGGGGTAGGTGCAGAGACGACTAGACCGGTGGGGGTAGAGACAACAGTCCTCCTATGAACAGTAGTATTCCTCTCAGCTGGAAACCTTTACAGGGGAGGGAACGCTTGAGTTGACTTGAGGTTGAACTTGATCAAAGGTCTTTCAGTTTCAGGCACTTTGTCTGTAAGTGTGAAAAGGGTGACGTCAGTGATCTTGACATTTGTATTCTCGAATCCTTGCCCGAAACGGATGATTCCATTGTCGGAAGCTCCTCCTTGTAGACGGCTAGGTCAAGTCCGTTTGTAAAGGAGAAAATCGGCTTTGGGGCAGTCATTTTCTGCAAGGCAGATTCCGATTGTCAGTCCCGAGTTATGCTTCTTCTCATCAGGACGAAAAGAAAGGAATCGAAAAGAGTTCGAACACATTTTTGTTCATGTATTTATAAAAAGGAGTTATTTGTTAAAAGAGTCATTCATTAGAGGGTTTGTTTATTAGGAACGGAATGTTCGAAAGGTGTAGAGAAGGTAAGGAATCCGATTCGAATTGGAAAGGAAGAGAAAGTCTTATGCGAAGACTTCTCGACTCGAAGGACCGCTCCTAAACTAACACCTGATTGGGGGTCCACCCCACCTCGAAAAAGAGGTAAAAGGATCTCGGAACCTCTCCGTTTAGGGGTGTCTAAACGAGTGGCTCCTAAATCCGAGAGGCGTTGGGCTATACTCGTTCAAGACGGAAATGAACGGGGTATTCCAACGGAAGAATGGTAGTTTGGTCCACTAGGGGCATGGGCTCACTACCAATTTATGAAAGCAAAGCCATCTGATCAAAATGGAGAGAGGAACTATTCCCCAGTGGAGTCGCCAGAAGTTTTCGGCATATTTTTAGGTTATGTGTTGTATTTTGAAAAGGGGTCGCCTACAGAAATTGTCGGCGAATTTTAGGTTTTAAATTTAATTTACATATATATATATATAATTTAGAAAGTAGCATTTTATTTTGAAAATAATTTCGAGTTTGAAAATTTTAAGATATGAAATCAAGCGAGTCTCACATCTCGAATAGTTTATATAAACGAGCACCGCACCACAAGCCGTGCATCTATCTCGAAGAATAGACACACTTCTTGATAATGGGGCTCGATTAAATATACTAGAAGATTTGTGACATCCGTTTGGTCGCGAACCAATTTTATAAGCTGAAAAGTTCCCACGCTTAATATAAATGAATTAAGCGGGGTTTATATTACTCAGGTTCTTAAAGTTCCCTATGAGGCAAGCCCACATAGTTAATTACATCTTAAGTGACGGGAATCACTTAAGAAAACTCTCGATAATGATCGGTGGTTTTGCTCTCGAGGATTTCAAAGTTTAAGGTTTTCAAACAATTGGATTTTGGAGTTTCGATAGGGAATAGATCAAATTTGGAACGAGTTAATTTTTGAGAATCCGAGAGGAAGAGAAGTAGGAGAAGGCTGAGGATCGAGAGGAATCTTGGCGACTTCCCAAACTATCCTATTGTTTGGCTCGAATTTAAGAAAATCCTAATATTATCTGATATTTCAATATTGCCAATTTTAGTTAATTAGGACTTATATTCGTATGACATAATCATACAATCAGCCTAGAAGATGTGAGGGTTTATGTCGTACCAAATGACTACCTCAGAGTCCTAAGACCGGTTAGGGCTTAATTTACATAACATGATCATGCAAATGCCTAAGGAAGAGTTGAGGATTTATGTTGCACTAAGCAAACTACCTCGAAATCCTATGGCTTTGTTGTTTAAATTCTAGGAATGTTTAGTTGATGTAGATCCGAGTTTTGCTGATGACGATGACCTTGCTGCCCACCATGCTCCGAGCTCTTTGTTGTTGCAGAGGTTTGGTTTTAGAAGTCATAAATCAGGAGATGAGAGAAGTGTTTTGGTTTAGAGAAAATCTTAAAATCCAAGTGTTTTTAATATTTTAATTAAAACAAATCTTAAAGTTGTTTAAACGAACCGATTAAGATCCCGCGGTTCCGTCATCCCGGCACAGTTATTTTCATCGAATTCACTTAGTCCAGATGAATTTGCTAAACTCAGCTGAATGAGTTCCACACTTTCATTTAGACCTTGGGAAATCCCGTTAGAAACATGTGGGTTACATCATCCGAGGTATTCCTGATCATTCAACGAGACGTTTTAATTTAGTTGCAATTGTAGTTTTGTTGTTCTGTTTGTAATTAAGTTTTGAGTTGTTTTATATTTTGAAATGTTGTGGCGGTGAATTTTATCTTATAATGATTTTTAATTTAATTTTGGTTTCAGTTCAGGGACTATCCTAAAGGTTTTGGTTTTCATGCAACAGTTGTTTATCATGCAAGAAAAGTAAAGTACAGTGCATGTAAGTAAATTGCAATAAAATAGAAGCGTACCTGGAGGGTCTTCCCGTCATCCCAAGCTGCACTTAAAACACATATTAAGGCATTTAAATATTCCAACAAGTACCTAGGTAAAGCTAAGGGAAAGATTTTTGGTTGTCTACCAAAGTCACAATCCTATAGTTAGTCATCTCCTATGACGTCTAGGTTCTTGTGTTTTGGTTTAAGGACGATTTTCTTTATCGAAGAACAATTAAATTCAATTGTTCTTATAAACATCCTATCATATTGAGGAAGTGCTTCAGACGAGTCTTAAACATCTTTTCAATACCTCTAGGATTGTTTTAAGTCCAAGAGAATTTAATTATACAAGTGAAGTTTAAGTTTTGTTCTTTTGCTCAGTGAACTAGGTCATTTGAATATCCTCTAAGTGAGATAACACTTCACTTGATACCTCATTTAGGAGTAATAATAACAAGAGCTTTAAAAGGGCAAATCAACTCATTAAGTTTTTTAATGATTTAAACTTAATGATTTAATTTTAATTTTTACTTAATTATAGAAAATTGGTTTAAGTTTGGAATAGTGTTCAAGTTATTTTAGATTTAATTCTTAATGATTTCATTTAGGTTTGTTATTAAATGATTTTAATTAATTTAATTTAATTCAATTTAATTTAATTTTGATTTAATTTAATTTAATTTAATTTAATTTAATTTAATTTAATTTAATTTAATTTCAATTTAGCTTTAATTTCAATTTAAATTTAAATTTAATTTAATTTTAATTTAATTTAATTTCAATTTAAATTTAATTTTAATTTAATTTTAATTTGATTTAATTTTAATTTAGTTTAATTTTAATTTAATTTAATTTAATTTAGTTTAATTTAACTTAATTTGATCTCAATTTATTTTTCTTTAATTTAATTTAATTTCAATTTTAATTTAATTGAGATTATTCTTTTAGTTTTTTTAATTAAGACTTAAGTATTGTTGAAGTGATTTATTTAGGGATTTTTAAATTAAAGAATAAATATCCTCTTAAATAATATCCTTACTTTAATAATTCCAATTTCTATTATTCTCCCAAAATTTCAATTAATTAATTAATTAAAGTTTTATTTTAATTATATTTGAAATGGTTAATAGGTTTCTACCCTTAATCATTTAAGTTTCAATCATCCAAAATCAGTTTAAAATCAAATATTTTACCCTCCCCTTTTTGATTAATCCTAAAATTTTAATTAAGGGTTAAAGAATTTAATTACCATTTTGCCCTTCAAGCTTAATAATTCTATAACTCACTAAATTAAGCTCAAATGAACTTGAAATTTCTATGTAACCTCACTCACATGTCAATTAAAACATTAGAGGAGAAAACTTGATTTTTCTGTATTTAATTTATTTATGTAATTATTTTTAATGGAAAATAGGGGTTTTCAAAGAAAATTCAACAACATGACCAAGGAAATGTTTCTGTCCTTAAGAAAATTATGGGATGTTCCTAATGACTAGAGGACCATCTCGATCAATTTTTGTGTTTTTTTGAATTATACTTTATTTATTAGAATTATTTTGAGTTTTGGAGTATTAATTAATTTTAAAATAAAATTAAAGTTGAAAAATGGATTTTATATTTTTCATAGATCTCTCTGACCTTAAGGAGTCCAGAGAAATAAGCTTTACATTTTTCTGATTTTTTGTTTAATTTATTAGAATTATTTTAGTGAAAAGGTTGGAAAATACATTTTTTAATATTAAAAATTACGTTAAGCCTTTAAAATTCAATATGTTACCCTAGGGACTTAAGAAAAATATTTGGTTTGTTCCTAAATGATTAGAATTCAAAATGTGACATTTTGGTGTTTTTTTTAATATTTTTATGATTTTTATTATTTTTTAATTATTAAAAATATTAAAATAATGATAAAAATCAACTTTTTTTTAGAAAATTATAATTTTAATTTTCCTATGTTCCTCTGATATCAGAGAAGCTCCAAAACCATTTTTGTGAATTTTTGAAAAGTATTTTGTGAGTTATGAATTTTTAAAGTTTAATTTTACCCATTTTTGCTTAAGAGGCTTAATCAACCCATTTGGTGGGGTTAATCAAGTCCAATTGGTTTCAAATTTTTATGTGGTGTTCTCCTATCCCTAGAGGACGGTGGAGAATTCTTTTTAAGTTAATTTGATGTGTGGTTAACCCTAATTAATTAAAGTTCAATTTTGGGTATTTAGGCCAATTAGGGTTGTTCCAAGTGAATTAACTCAAAACTTATTTTTCTTAGGTTCTTCTGGTCACAAGAAACATCACAAAATTTTCCTAGAATTTATTTCTCAACATGCTAATTATTGGAATTAAAATACTCAAAATAGTAACATGAACTTGGAAGATCAATAACTTCTCATAGGGATGGCCTCTGACCTTGGAAAATTCAGGGAATGTTCCGAAGTTCAGAGGCTTCAAAAGCCCTATGGTCTCATGTCATGATGAATTACCTATGCAAATGGAGAATTAAAACAATGCAGAGAGTAAATAAATCATTAAAAATAAAATACTTAATGAAATTACTTGATTTCTTTTCCACATTATTCTCCTCCGATTCACTCGAGCGAGAGGGTATTTTTATTTTATTTTTAGGATTTTTCTACACAAAGTTATGAATTTTTGAAGTTCTGGTAATTAAATAAATAGAAAAATACCCTATTTTCCTACTTATCCACGCGGCGCTGACTCAACCTCGGCGCCTCCGAAGCTCCATGCGTCGCCTCTTGATTCGGCGCCGCCATCTGACTGGGATGCCACGCGGCCCGCGGTTCATGTCCCGTTGCGCTGTCCGGCTCGATCCCGACCGTCCGCTCAATACACGCGCGATCCAACGGCTCCCAGTCATCGTCTACGACTGGTGTGAACCAGTGACCGTCGACCTTCTAACCCTAATTTCTCACTCGATTCTCAACGGATTTTTGTGTTCTTATGCTCTATGGATTCTTCTTGAAGAGACGAACACATCCTTACGGTAAACATGCATTGAAATTGACTCAAACTATATGGAGAGTCTTCAGAAGCTCGGGAGAAGGATAGAGATCATACCTTTGCTCAGAGAAGTGAAGCTTCAATCTGAGGGCTATGTCACCTTCGATTGGGTCCAAGCAAGCTCCAGATGAAGTCCCATGGCCTGGTTAATTGCCTAGGTACAAAAGTGACCACAGCTCGATCACAAAGCTTGGAGGTCGGAAGCAATGGCCGGCTCGAGTGAGGGGGCTTTTGCTGGGAAACTTCTCCTCTTGGTCAGGTGAAGGTGTAGAGTCAATCAATTTGAGGATTGACTCACTGTGGTGAAGTGTCCTAAAATTGGGCTTGGACTTCAACTCTGAAATTGAGCTCACAGAGAGGAAATGGCAGGGGGATTTCAGTGGGGATCAAGTTCTCCAGGTGTGGGGAAGAGTCTGGAATGATTTTGGCAGAGTTTCCTTAAGGTTTGTTTTAGCACCTCTCTTGGCCGAGAGGAGGGGGTGTTTAAATAGGAGAGGCTGGAGGGCCGCCCAGGGGGGTTTAAGGGTTGGGATCAGCTGCTCCGGTGAGGAGAAGAACAATGCTGCAATGGCCATTTGGAGTGAGGCAGCTCAGCAAGGTGGAATTCCAAAATTTGGCTCCTCCCAAGGTCTCGGCCATGGAGTTTTCTGGCGATCTAGGCGGCTGGTCGGCAGGCATGGGTCACCCTCAGGTTCAGGTGAGTGAGGGCTTGATGTTGGTGAATTCAATTGAAGCTTGACATGTGTAAAGTGGTTTGATTCAAATGGAGTGGGGAGGTGGCTCTTTTGCACTTGGTTTGGTCAACCCATGGAAATGGGCTTGGTTCACCTCCCCATGGCTGATTTGAGTGAGGGAGGATCATTTGCATCAGCTAAAAAGGGGTGGTGAAGTCCCCATCCAAAGTGATGTGGCTAATCTTGGTTTAGTGTGTAGCATGGAAGGGGTTAAAAAGCTTAATGAAGGTTTAAGAAAGAGAGCCCCCCTTTTGCCATTAATGGGTTGGTCACATGTCAAACATCCCATGGCTTCATATGGCTTGTACATGGCTTGTCTTTGGCTCACATATGGCTTGGCAAGAGTTTGGTCAACTTTCATGGAAAAGGGCTTTAGGAATTTTTGGAAATTTTGGGGTTATTTGATGGGATTTGGCATAATAACATTTTGGTTTGATTTTCATGATGGTTTTAGCACTTAGGGAATGATATCAATTAAGTGAGGATGAGATGTGATTGTAATGTGGGCTTTAGGATGGGTTTGGGCTTATGAATTTGGTAGAAGTGGGCTTTTAGGAAGGTTTAAGGGAGTGGGCCTTTATGTTTAGCAATGGGCTTTTAGATGAAAAATTTTGCAAAGGGCCATGCCAAATAAATGTTGAGTTTAGTTTAAGGATGTGTCTTCAATGATTTGAAGCAAATTTGAGGTAGATTGGAATTGAATTGGGTTGAATTTGGGTTCATTTGGTAAATGGGCCAATGTAGGTCAAATTGGGCTAATTTGGGCCAATGTTGGGCTAGGGTTGAAATTGATGTAAAATTAATTTTGGGAAATGTTTATGGGAGTGTTTCAAAGAGGTTTCAACTTTGGTTGGGTTTTGGTTTTGGGACTTGGGCTTATTTGGGTTAGGTTTGGGTTTAGGTCAAAATTGGCTTTTTGGTTTTGGGTTGAATTTGAGTGGGGTTTGGGTCCAAATTTTGGGCAAATTATGTTAGTGTTTTTTTGTGGGGATGTTAGGGAAGGTTTAGAAAAGGTTTGGGGTCAATTGGAGTTAAATTGGTTTGGTTTGGGCTAAGTTTGGGTCATGAGTCCAAATTGGGCTTTAAGGCCAAAAGTGAAATTGGATTCAAATGTTAATCAAATTGGACTTGGATTTGGTCTAGATTGATATTGTGGATATTAAATTGAAGTTTAGAATTGAATTGGACCAAAATTGGGGTCAATTGGGTAGGTTTGGTTTGACATTGGGTTCACTTGGGTTAAGAATGGGCTAAATTGGGGGGTTTTGGGGGATACTTTTGGAATTTTTGGTATTTTTGGCTATGGATGATCAATTTGATTGGTGAGGAAATGTTCAAGGTTAATTTTGGGGAATTTTGGGTGATTTGGAAATTTTGGAGGATTTGGGCAATTTTAAGGGCTTTTGGTAGGTTTGATAGGTGTCGGGGTCCCTGGGGCCAAAAATTGAAATTTTGGAAGAATGAAGATTGATCAAATATGAGTGAAATGGAATCACTTTGGTTGAGCCATGAAGTCATATTAAGCCTATATGAGCCATGAGAGGACTCATTTGAGGCATTCAGCTATGTTGTTCCTAACCCTCTTAACTAGGGGCTTAGGGGTTAAGAGTCCATCCATATGAATTACCTACATGAGTCAAGGAGTCAAGTTGGGTATGGGTGTGGTTTTAGGATTTGGATTGTGTGTGTGAGAGTGTAGAGTATGAGTGTAGTGAGTGTGTAAGTCAACCCTCACTGGACCAAGCCACCTGGGGGTGGTCCTAAGGCCTAAGAGTCCTATAGGGAACTCATCCTTTAAACCTTCACTTTTGATCTCAACCCTCTAGGTGATTAGGGGTCTACAATCAAGCTTGTGGGGTTTGCAGGGAGACAAGAAGTGGTTCAAATTTCTAAAGGATGGGTCCCAATTCTAGTCCTCTAAGATAGTCAAAGGAAAATCCTAAGGATTGATCCTAAGCATTAAAGAAGGAAGAGAAGACCTCATCAAAAATGAGGTCAACAATGTTATGCAAGTTAAGCCCTAACCGGCGGTCTTAGGACTCCGAGGTAGTCATTTGATACGACATAAACCCTCACATCTGCGAGGCTATTTGTATGATTATGTCATATAAATATAAGTCCTAATTAATTAAAACAGGCAAGATGAAACATTAAATGAACTCCCAAATTAAAGCCAAACAATAGAATAGTTCGGGAAGTTGCCAAGATTCTTCTTGGATCCTCAACCTCTCCTGCTTCTCTTTCTTCGGATTCTTAAAATAAACTGTTTCAAATTTGAGCTAATCCCTATTGAAAATTCCAAAATCCAATCCTTTGAAAACCTTAAACTTTGAAATTCTTGAGAGCAAAACCACTGATCATTATCGAGAGTTTTCTTAAATGATTCCTGTCATTTAAGATGTAATTAACTATAGGGGCTTGCCCTTATAAGGAACTTTAAGAACCCAGGTAATATAAACCCTGCTTAATTCCTTTATATTAAGCGGGTGAACTTGTCGGCTTATAAAATTGATTCGCGGACCAAACGGATGTCACACATCTTCTAGTTTATTTAACCGAGCCCCATCATCAAGCGATGGTGTCTATTCTTCGGAATAGATATACGGTTTGTGATGTGGTGCTCGTTTATATAAACTATTCGGGATGTGAGATCAGTTTGATTTCATATCTTAAAATTTTCAAACTTAAAATTATTTTCAAAATCAAATGCTACTTTCTAAATTATATATATATTTAAATTAAATTTAAAATCTAAAATTCGCCGACAATTTCTGTAGGCGACCCCTTTTCAAAATACAAGACACAACTTAAAAATATGCCGACAAGCACACATCCTTTATATATATCATTGATTTCCTTTATCGTAGGGAGCTCTCTTATCATATATTTTGGCGAAGAATTTATAGCCATGGAAGTTGAAGTGCCCAAGTCACTTGTGCCATAATCATGACACATCACTTTGTGTCTTCATTGCTACTTTTTTTATATATCTCCAATTTATAAGAAAGCACCAATTTTTGTTTCATCATCACAATTTCAAGAGATTTTTTTTGCTTATAATGTATTATACAAATTTCTCCCTCAAAATTCAAAGAGTATCATTTCTCAATCATTTTACCCATAATGAGCAGATTTCGATCATTTTTTGATACTAGGAGTAAATCATTGAAATATCTCATTTATTTTCTCATGTTAATGGCTATGGTGCCTCTTCATGTTTCCTCTATGAAATCTCCATGTTCTATTTTGAATTTTATCTTGATTTATTCAAGACTGCAAAATATTTTTCATCTTTTGTCATGTGATTACTACAACCAAAATTTAGGAGAAAATATTGCATCCGGACGACACATGTCTGGACACCAATTGTAGTACGACAGCTGGACTTACACCTCATTTTTTTGATGAGATGGTGCACGACCATGCTGAGCTGTCACCTAGAGATTGGTCGTCCAGACGTACATCCATTCAGAGGCAATATTTTCTCACTATCTAGATACCATGTAGCTTTCTTCACTTCTTATAAACTTGATAAACATAGAAGAAATGTTTATCTTCAATTTTTTTCTTTTGAAAAATTAGCTTGTTTATTTTTCCTTAAGTGACAAACATTTTTTGTGTGCCTAAATTTCATACAATTTTGACATTGTGGTTTTAATTTAAACTAAAAAGTTTTCTCCAAATGAATTTTCTTTTGCAAATATCACTTATGATATTTGTCATATTCTCCTTAATTATTTTAGTTTTATAATTTTCATGTGAATTTCTCCAACCTTTTAATTTATGTGACCTCAAATTTTTTTTTGGTTAAATAAATTTTCTATAGTTTTCTCACTTCGTCTATTCAACCTTTTTTCATATGTTTCCAGAGAGTACATTGATTCTATTAGTGATAATTATTTCTAGATCCCTTGATTCTTCAATTCCATAAATTTAATATCATAATTTTTTGTAAACGAAATTATTATCTTTTCTACTATTTCTTGTTAGAAATGGTTGCTGCATAGTCTTCTATTTGATTAATATTTTCTTTATTTAGAATATTTATCTTTTACGGTCTCATTATCTTTCATTTTAATATTCTCAAAATCTCATTTAAGTTTTTTTTTTAATTTAAAGAAGTGTACTAGTTGACCTTACTTTTGATGAGGTCTAGTCTTTATTGTGTAGAAGCCTAGGATATAGCCATTAGACTTTCTTGTTGACTATCCTAGAAGACTAGTGATGGGATCCTACCCCATTAGAAATTCTAAAAACTTATTTACTCTCCTTGGAGTCTAGCACTTAGGATGGAGTTAAACATGAGGGAGCACAAGATGATTTCCTATAGAATTGCTTGGCTTTAGAGTTAGCCCTAGGTTGTGTGGCCTTGGACTGTCTTGCACACACACTCTTGAGCCTTTCACTTTCACTCACAACCCAAAACCCTAACATGTCATGCTTAACCTAGTTCCCTACTCTTTCAGAAACTCAAGTGGGTGGTCCTTTGCACCCTTAGCCCTAGGCTAGGGTTTGGCTAGGACCAACTGACCCGATTTTTGTATTTCCAAATACAAGAATTTATTACCACTACTAGAAAATTTAATTTCTGGCAATGGTGCAAAACACTTGACCCGGAAATAACTTGCTATATAGATGTGTAACAAATTTTAATACGACAATAGCTTTTAAATAAAACTTGATCGCTACAGAATGCTAGGCCGTTAGTCATTAATACTTTTTAAATATATGTTTATATAGCAAAATATAATTTTAAAGGAAAATATTTTATATACTTTTTTTGGTACTAGCAAGTATACATATCGTTTCAAGTAATAAAGGGCTTTGAAACAAAGACCCCAGTATCGATCCCACGGGGAAAAATGGTAATAAATTTTTAAATATTGTATTTCAAAATCTTTTTTTATTTTAATCTAACTATAAATTACTTTTAATTTACTAGATGCAGGTAAAAAAAACAAAAATAAGAAAATGATTTTGTGAAAATAATATAAAACAAACAACTTTCTTCCTTTCAATTAATCCAAGATTTTTAAGATAATTTAATATTCGTTGGAGAATCTATTTTATGGTATTGTGCCAAATAGAAGCATTCCTATTCTTTACCCTTTGATCCTGGCGCAAAGAACATTGGCTAATCTACGGATCGAGTCCGGATGTATTGTTAGTAGAATGGATTAATCTTGGCTCACACTACTAGATGTCCAAGGGTGGCTATGGTCGGCCCTAGTAGTGACCCTTTCCTTATCTATAAATCAAATTATAAGAATTTAGTCTGTCACTCTAAAAACTTATCAATTCTACGCCCTTTAAATCTTATCTTCCTATTTATTTGCACTTCACCTTGAATAGCGTGCGTATGACCTTCGACTACCCAAGGATTCATGTGATATCTACAAGTTAAGAGTTCTTCTGCTTCTAGGTCTCAAAACTCTTCAACAGGTTTTAACAATTTAAATGACCAATTTAAAAAGTAAAGTAAGATCAGGTATTAATATCATCACAATGTTTTGAAAATATTTTGATTTTCAATTCTCCATCGAATTTTATATTATGTTATTTATCTTTTCATAATTGAAGGAAGAAAGTAAACTAACTACTCAGAACACATTGAATATAAACAGTAAAACATAATAAATAAACTTTGAATCAAAAATAAAATACTTATCTCAAATATTCTTTCTACAGATCTTCTGATTCTTACCGACTCCACAGTGTAATGAACTCCAGATGCAACAACTTGAAATTAAACTCGCTAAACTAAATAAAAGTGGCCCTAAATTTCTCTCTCTATTTCTCTCTCTAAGGATGAGAGATCCTAAAGTGGATAAGAGATATGGGTTACAATGGGGGCACTTTTTTCTTGTGGAGTGGACTCCTATTTATAGGCTTCAAGGGTTGCCTTGAGGCACCTCTTCAAAACATGTCCAAATTCAATGAATCATCTAGAAGGTCTGTCTGGCGCCTAGGCGCCAACTTCTGGCGCCTAGGCGCCAGGCCATAATTTTTTATAATTCTTGTATTTTACTCCATTTTTGCTCCTTTTTCACCCTTTTTCTTTTTTTGGACCTTTTTACATAACCGACATCCAAAAACACAAAAATACCTTTCATTAAAGCATAATATCCTGTCGGCGAATTTTTTAGATTTTAAATTTAATTTAAATATATATATAATTTAGAAAGTAGTATTCGATTTTGAAAATAATTTTGATTTTGAAAATTATAAGATATGAAATCAAACTGATCTCATATCCTAAATAGTTTATATAAACGAGCACCACACCACAAACCGTGTATCTATCTCGAAGAATAGACACACTGCTTAATGACGGGGCTCAATTAAATAAACTAGAAGATTTGTGACATCCGTTTGGTCTACGAATCAATTTTATAAGCTGACAAGTTCCCCTGCTTAATATAAAGGAATTAAGCAGGGTTTATATTACTCGGGTTCTTAAAGTTCCCTATAAGGGCAAGCCCCTATAGTTAATTACATCTTAAATGACAGGAATCATTTAAGAAAATTCTCGATAATGATCAGTGGTTTTGCTTTCAAGAATTTCAAAGTTTAAGGTTTTCAAAGGATTGAGTTTTGAAATTTTCAATAGGGATTAGCTCAAATTCGAAACAGTTTATTTTAAGAGTCCAAAGGAAGAGAAGTAGGAGAAGCTGAGGATCCAAGAGGAATCTTGGCAACTTCCCAAACTATCTTTTTGTTTGGCTTCAATTTGGGAGTTTATTTAATATTGCAATCCTACCAATTTTATTTATTTAGGTCTTATATTTGTATGACATAATCACACAAATAACCTTGAAGATGTGAGGGTTTATGTCGTACCAAATGACTACCTCGGAGTCCTAAGACCGGTTAGGGCTTAATTTGCATAACATGATTATGCAAATGCCTAACGAAAGGTTGAGGAATTATGTTGCACTAAGCAAACTACCTCGATGTCCTATGGCTTGGTTATTTAATTCTAAGAAAGTTTTGCTGAAGTAGATCCGAGTTTTGCTGATGATGATGGCCGTGCTGCCCACCATGCTCCAAGCTCCTTGTTGTTGCAGAGGTTTAGTTTTAAATGTGAAAATCAGGGGGATGAGAAAAGTGTCTTGGTTTAGAATAGAATCTTAAAATCCAAGTGTTATTAATATTTTAATTAAAACAAATCTTAAAGTTGTTTAAACAGAACCGATTAAGATCCCACGGTTCCGTCATCCCAGCACCATTATTTTCATCGAATTCACTTAGTCCAGATGAATTTGTTAAACTCAACTGAATGAGTTCCACACTTTTATTTAGACCATGGGAAATCCCGTTAGCAACACGTGGGTTACATCATCCGAGGTATTCCCGATCATTCAACGAGATGTTTTAATTTAGTTGCAATTGTAGTTTTGTTGTTCTGTTTGTGATTAAATTTTGAGTTGTTTTATATTTTGAATATTGTGGCGATGAATTTTATCTTATGGTGATTTTTAATTTAGTTTTGGTTTCAGTTTAGGGACTATCCTAAAGGTTTTGGTTTTCATGCAACAATCTTGTTTAACATGCAAGAAAAAGTAAAGTACAGTGCATGTAAGTAAATTGCAATAAAGTAAATCGCAATGAAATAAAAGCGTACTTAGAGGGTCTTCCCGTCATCCCAAGCTGCACTTAAAGCACATGTTAGAGCATTTAAATATTTCAACCTAAGTAAAGCTAAGGGAAAGGGTTTTGGTTATCTACCAAAATCCTAATCCTATAACTAGTCATCTCCTATGACGTCTAGGTTGTTGTGTTTTGATTTAAGGATGATTTTCTTCATCAAAGAAGAATTAAATTCAATTGTTCTACTAAAACATCCCGTCATATTGAGGAAGTTCTTAGGACGAATCCTAAACATCTTTTCAATATTTCTGGGATTATTTTGAGTCCAAATGAATTTTGTATTGTACGGATGAATTAATCATTCAAGGATTTGTATTTTTTTTTTGTTTCTTGCTCAGTGAACTTAGGCGTTTGATTACCTAATGAATGAAGTGACATCTCACTCAATACTTTATTTAAGAGTTATAACAATTAAAGTCTTTAAGGGCAAGTTGGTTTATTGAGAATTTTAATCATTCTTAATTTAAGGTTCGAGTTAATGGTTTAAAGTGTTTTAATTTTTAATTATGAGGTTTCAATTAATAATTTTAAGTTTGGAATAGTGTTCAAATTATTTCAGATTTAGTTCTTAATGATTTCATTTAGGTTTGTTGTTAAATGATTTTAATTTAATTTAATTCAATTTGATTTCAATTTAATTTAATTTTATTTAATTTTAATTTAATTTTAATTTAACTTTAATTTAATTTTAATTTAACTTTAATTTAATTTTAATTTAATTTAATTTAATTTAATTTTAATTTTAATTTAATTTAATTTAATTTAATTTAATTTGATTTAAATTTTGATTGTTAGTTTTAGTTTAACTTTAATTTTAATTTGATTTTAATTTAATTTGATTTTAATTTTAGTTTTAATTATTAACTTAGATTATTATTTTAATTTTTCTAATTAAGACTTAAATATTGTTAAAGTAACTCTTTTAGGGATTTTTAAATTAAAGAATAAACATCCTCTTAATAATATCCCTTTTCT
Organism: Papilionanthe hookeriana x Papilionanthe teres; assembly: GCA_022702705.1. Lineage (NCBI taxonomy): Eukaryota > Viridiplantae > Streptophyta > Magnoliopsida > Asparagales > Orchidaceae > Papilionanthe > Papilionanthe hookeriana x Papilionanthe teres. Next base: position 79,133,251 of record CM040434.1, on the reverse strand, counting down.
TTTTAAAGATCCAAATTTAAATATATTCTTTCCAAAATTTAAATTATTTAATTAATTAAAGTTTCATTTTTGATATTTTCAAAGTGTTTAATGGGTTTCTACCCCTTAATTTCCTTAAGTTTCAATCATCCAAGAGAAAATTAAAATAAAATATTTTACCCACCCCCCCCATTTTTAATTAAACCTAAAATTTTAATAAAGGGGTTTAAATCCTTTAATTACCTTTATGCCCTTTTAAGCTTATTTATTTCATAACTCATTAAATTGAGCTCAAATGAATTTAAAATTTTTATGTCACCTCACTCACATGTCAATTAAGACATTAGAAGAGAAAATGTGATTTTTCTGAATTTAATTTATTTATATAATTATTTTTAGTAGAACATAAGGGTTTTCAAAGAAAATTCAACAACATGACCAAGGAAAGGTTTCTATCCTTAAGAAAATTATGGGATGTTCCTAATGACAAGAGGACCACTTGGACCAATGTTTGTGATTTTTTTGAATTATATTTTATTTATTATAATTATTTTGAGTTTTGGAGTATTAATTAATTTTGAAATAAAATAAAAGTTGAAAAATGGATTTTATATTTTTCAAAAATCTCTCTAACATCAAGAAAATCAGAGAAACAAATTTTATATTTTTATGATTTTTCTTTGATTTATTGGAATTAATTTAGTGAAAAGGTTGGAAAATACATTTTTAATATTAAAAATTTACATTAAGCCTTTAAAATTCAATATTTTATCCTAGGGACTTAGGAAAAATATTTGGTTTGTTCCTAAGTGATTAGGAGTCAAAATGTGACATTTTTATGATTTTTAATATTTTTATGATTTTTATTATTTTTTAATTATTAAAATATTAAAATATGCTTAAAAAAAGAAAATTTTTAGAAAATTCCAATTTTATTTTTCTTAGACTCCTCTGATATCAGAAAAGTTCCAAAATCAATTTGGTGAATTTTTGAAATGTATTTTTGGAGTTATGAATTTTTAAAGTTTAATTTCGATTATGTGGCTTCATTAACCCATTTAGTGGGGTAAAACATTTCCAATTGACTTCAAATTATTATGTGTGGCCTTTCTGATCCTAAAGATCAGTGGAGAATTATTTTCAAGTCAATTTGATGTGTGGTTATCCCTAATTAATTCAAATTCAATTTTAGGGGTTTAGGCCAATTAAGGTTATTATGAATGAATTAACTCAAAATATATTTTTCATAGGGTTCTCTGGTCCTAAGGAACATCACTAAATTTTCCTAGAATTTATTTCACAACATGCTAATTATTGGAATTAAAATACCTAAAACAGTGAAATGATCTTAAAAAATCAATAACTTTTCACAGAGATAGCCTCTGACATTGAAAAATTCAGAGAATGTTCCCAAGATCAGAGGCTTCAAAAGCCTTATGGTCTCATGCCATGGTGAATTGTCTATGCAAATGAAGAATTAAAATACTGAAAACAACAAATAAATTATTAAAAATAAAATACTCATCCAATTAACTTGATTTCTTTTCCACATTATTCTCCTCTGTTCACTGAGTAAGAAGGTATTTTTATTTTATTTTTGTGATTTTTCTATGCAAAGATATGAATTTTTGAAGTTCTGGGCATTTAAATAATTCAAAAAATACCCTATTTATCTACTTATCCACGCGGCGCCAGCGCAACATCGGCAGCTCCGAAAGTCCACGATGCGTATTCCCATTCGACACCGCCATCCGACTCAGCGCTTCGGGGGCCTGCAGTTCATGTAACATTCCTTTGTCCGGCGCAATCTGAACCGTCCGCTCGACACATGCGCGATCCAACGGCTCCTGGTCATCATCTACAACTGGTGTGCACGCGTGACTGTCCACACTAAAACCCTAAGATCTCACTCGATTCTCAATGGATTTTCATGTTCTTATGCTCTATGGATTCATCTTGAAGAGACGAACACATCCATATGGTATATAGGCTATGAAATTAACTTAAACAAAATGGAGAATCACTGAAAGCTCGGGAGGAAGAGTGAGTTCATACCTTTGCTCAGAGAAGTGAAGCTTCGATCTGAGAGTTGTGTCACCTTCGATTGGGTCCAGGCAAGCTCCAGATGAAGTCTCTGGCTCTGGGGAATTGTCTCAGGTATGAAAGTGACCAAGCCCGATCACAAAGCTTGGAGGCTGGAAGCAATGGCTGGCTTGGTGAGGGGGCTTTTGCTAGGGAACTTCTCCTCTTGGTCTGGTGAAGGTGTAGGACCAATTAATTTGGAGATTGGCTCACTGTGGTGGAGTGTCCTATTTTTTGGGTGGATTTTCGACACGAGAATTGAGCTCCGTCGATGGGGATTAGGGCAAAGGAACACCGGGGATCAACTCGCTCGCAGGTTAGGAGAAGGTCCTGGAGCAATTTTGGCAGAGTTTCCTTAAGGTCTGGTTCATTACCTTGTTTGGCCGAGAGGTGAGTGGGTTTAAATAGAGGTGGCTGGAGGGCTTCCCAGGGGGGTTTGAAGGCTTGGATCAGCCGCCTTGGCTAAGGGAAGAACAGTACGCAATGGCCATTGGGCATGGGACGACTCGGCAAGTTCAAATTGAATTTTGATTCAAGTCGAGCCTCTCGACTCGGTAGTTTTCGGCGGCTGTGGTGGCTAGTCGGTCAGGGTCAGGTCACCCTCAAGGTCAGGAGGACCAGTGCTGGAGGTTTGTGCAAGCAATTGTCCAATGCCAAGTGTAAAGTGTTGGATTTAAGTGGTAAAGGGAGAAGAGTGATTTTGGGTTCACATGTGTCAACCCATGTATTTGGGCTTGGTTCAACTCCCCATGGCCTGATTTTGGGTCAAGGGGATCAATTGGGTCAGCTGCCATGAAGTGGTGAAGTCCCCATCAAAATAGTTTAAGTTAATTTTGGGTTATGGTGTTGAATTAAAGAGGTTAAAATGGCTTAAGGAAGGCTTAGGAAAGGACTCCCTCTTCTTGCCATTAATGGCTTGGTGACAAGTCAACCCCCCCATGGCTTCATGTGGCTTATCCATGGCTTGCATGTGGATCCATTTGGCTCATCCTTGGCTTAGGAAAAGTGGATTCCTTTATATGAAAAAAGAATTTGGAGATTTTGGTAATTTAGTGAAAAATTTAGATGGTGCTTGATTTAGGTTGATTTGATGATTGATTTGGGACTTAGGAATTGATTCCAATTAAAGGGTTGATGAGAAGGAATTGTCATGTGGGCTTTGGAATGGGTTTGGGTATTTCGATTTCTCTTTTGATGGGCTTTCAAGATGGTTTAGGGAAGTGTGCTTTTGGATTTTTAGGATGGGCTTTTGGATTTCACTTTGGATGGGCTTTAATTTTGGGTTTGGGCCCATTTGGGTTAGGTTTGGGCTTAGGTCAATTTAAGGGATTGGTTTTGGGTTAGGTTTGGGTGGAGTTTAGGTTCAAATTTTGGGCAAATCAAGTTAGTGTTTTGTTCATGGGAGTGTTAGGAAGGCCTTAGAAAAGGTTTGGGGCCAATTGGAGTTGAATTGGATGGGTTTGAGCTAGGTTTAGGTCATGGGCCAAAATTGGGCCTTAGGCCTCAAATTGAAATTGGGCTCAAATGTCAATCAAATTGGACTTGGATTTGATCTAAATTGATATTGGGGATATTTAATTGAAGTTTAGAATTGAATTGGACCAAAATTGAGGTCAATTGGGATGGTTTGGTCTAACATTGGGTTCACTTGGGTTTAAAATGGGCCAAATTGGGGGTTCTAGTAAAAGTGGGGCAAATTGGCAAAACTAGCCCATGGTGTAGTTGAACAAAATGAAATTGGGAATATTTGGGATTTTTTGAAATTTTTTTGGGAATTTTCTGAATTTTTGGATTTTTGGGCTAAGAAGGGCATTTTGGGAGTATTTTTAGCTATGGATGATCAATTTGAGTGGGGGGAAATGTTTAGGACTGATTTTGAGGAATTTTGGGTAATTTAGGTGGTTTTGCAAATTTTTGGTAGTTCCAAGGGCATTTGGTAGGTTTGGTGGGTGTAGGGCCCGGGGGTCAAAAATTGAAATTTTGGAAAAATGAAGATTGATTGAACGTGAGTAGAATGGAATCACTTTGGTTGAGCCATGAAGCCATATTAAGCTCATATAAGCCATGAGAGGTCTCACATGAGGCATTCACTATGTTGTTTCTAACCCTCTTAGCCAGGGGCTTAGGGGTTAAAGACCATCCATATGAATTACCTACATGAGTCAGGAAGTCAAGTTGGGTGAGAGTGTGGTTTTAGGACTTGGAATGTGTGTGAGAGTGTAGTATATGCGCAAATCAACCCTCACCAGACTAGGCCACCCAGGGTATTCTTAAGGCCAAAAATTCCTATAGGGAACTCATCCTTTAAACCTCCACATTTGATTTCAACCCTCTAGGTGATTAAGGGTCTACAATCAAGCTTGTGGGGTTTGCAGGGAGTTAAGAAGTGTTTGAATTTCTAAAGGGTGGGTTCCACTTCTAGTCCTCTAAGATTAGTCAATGGAAAAGCCTATGGCTAGATCCTAAGTACAAAAGAGAGAAGCAAAAGACCTCATCAAAAATGAGGTCAACAAATGGACCCCCAATAGGTGTGGTGTGCTGACGGAGCACACTGCGCGTATTGGCATTGACCAAAGAGATCAACAAAACCAACACAGATGTCCAAGTGATAAATTTAGGACAAAGTAGAAGAATTTCCGCTGGGGAGTATCAGGTATATTTCCAAGACTGGAGATTCCTGAACTCTTGCTGGGGGAATGGAAAAGGAGGTGAGTTCCAAATCACAAGATCTGGGGAATTCGATTTAGATTTCATTTTACCTTTAAATTTAAATTTTCAATGTGCAAGTTTGGATTTCGATTGAAGTTTAATTTAAAATCGATTTAAGGAAATTTTGAATTTGAAATTTAGATTTGAAATGAGAATTAAAACCAGGGTTTCAACCTCGGGATTGTAAAGAGAACTGGAATTTAAGTACTAGCCTCGGAGTGAGAATCAGAGTTTGAGTATCGACAGAAAAAGGATGAGAATCAAAATTTAGGCACTAATCTCGAAAGGGAGGAAAATTGAAATTTAAGTATCAATATTGAAAGAGAGTCGAAATTTAGGTATCGACCTCGAAAAGGATTAGATTCAGAATTTAGGTACTGATCTCGGAATGAGAACTGGAATTTAGGTACCAGTCTCGAAAATGAGAATTGAAATTTAGGTATCAATCTCGGAAGAGAGTCGAAATTTAGGTATCGACCTCGAAAAGGATGAGAATCATAATTTAAGTACTGATCTCGGAATGAGAACTAGAATTTTGGTACTAGTCTCAAAATGAGAACTGGAATTTAGGTACCAGTCTCGGAAGAGAGTCGAAATTTAGGTATCGACCTCGAAAAGGATGAGAATCAGAATTTAGGTACTGATCTCGGAATGAGAACTAGAATTTAGGTACTAGTCTCGAAATGAGAACTAGAATTTAGGTACCAGTCTCGGAAGAGAGTCGAAATTTAGTTATCGACCTCGAAAAGGATGAGAATCAGAATTTAGGTACTGATCTCGGAATGAGAACTAGAATTTAGGTACTAGTCTCGAAATGAGAACTGGAATTTAGGTACCAGTCTCGGAAGAGAGTCGAAATTTAGGTATCGACCTCGAAAAGGATGAGAATATGAATTTAGGTACTGATCTCGGAATGAGAACTAGAATCTAGGTACTAGTCTCGAAATGAGAACTGGAATTTAGGTACCAGTCTCGGAAGAGAGTCGAAATTTAGGTATCGACCTCGAAGGAAGAGAACTAGAATTTAGGTACCAGTCTCGGAATTTAGAATTGAAATTTAGGTATCAATTCGAAGGAAAATCAAAATTTAGGTATCGATCTAGAATGAGAGTCGGAATTTAGGTACCGACCTCGAAATGAGAGCTGGAATTTAGGTACCAGTCTCGGAAATTTAGAGGATTGAAATTTAGGTATCAACCTCGAAAGAGAATCAAAATTTAGGTATCGATCTCGAATGAGAGTCGGAATTTAGGTACCGACCTCGAAATGAGAACTGGAATTTAGGTACCAGTCTCGGAAATTTAGAGGATTGAAATTTAGGTATCAACCTCGAAAGAGAATCGAAATTTAGGTATCGATCTCGAAAAGAGAGTAAAAATTTAGGTACCGACCTCGAAATGAGAACTGGAATTTAGGTACCAGTCTCAGAAGAAATGGGAATCAGAATTTCGATATTGATTCCGAAAAGAGAGTCGGAATTTAGGTACCGACCTCAAAAGGAGAGAACTGGAATTTAGGTACCAGCCTCGAAAGTTTGAAAGAGGACTAGAAGTTAGGCTCTGGCCTCGAAGATTTATCTGTATGAAGAGGGACCCAGTCTCATGCCATCAGAACCAAATCGAACAAAGTTCGTGGCTCCGTGTCAATAGAACTAGTCGATCCTCTAAGACATAGAAGAAAGATAACTGAAAGGAGCTGGTAAGTGTACCAAGCTGAAAAGACTTGACTTAGCAATAAGTCGAGGAAAATATTCAAGTTTTAAAAGAGTTTCAAACAGATTTCAATTGAGGAAAGAACTGAAAGGATCGATTCAGAGGTTTCAGATCAGAATTCAATTTGAGATTTAGATTCATTTTGTTTGTCCTTTAACGATCCCTTTTTTTTATATTTGTGTTGTTTATTTAGTGTTCATGTGAATTTGAAGTTCATTTTAGTATTTGGATTTTTTTTTAGGAAAAGTTCTCATTTATTTTCTTTTTTTTCTTTTCTGTTCTTTGTTCAAAGTTCATTTAACTCTAATAGCGTTTCTCAGTCAATTTGCACAAAAAGAGGTGAAGGCAAAATATGACATAGTCATTTTCATTCCAACTTGCTGAAAGTACATCATACAACTTGATCTAGTCATGATGACATTTTCTTCAGAAATTTAATGTCTCATACAATCCATGTAAATCCAAAACGGACTGTGTAAGTTTCTTGTTGATCCATCCAAAAGCGTTTGTCAAAAATCCATGTCTGAATAGTAAGAAACATGGGCCATAACATCACCTTCCAAGCCACCCTGAGCAGAAGTGCCTCATGGATGTGCATTGGAGGTGTGCTATTTCCCATGTAACTCACAGCTCGTAGGGCCGGAGACTCTCCAATTTTGGATCTGGTTGAAAGTGGTAAGGCATTTTTCTGTCGTCCATTCTTCTAAAAGTAACTGAGATCCGCTCCACAGGCACTCCTAGAATGCAATGCTTCGCAACGTCTGCTCCGTTTCCTTTTAACACCAGGTCGGAACCTACCGGTAGTGGTATCTCCACCGGCCCTCGGAACTCACTTGGTCCTGCAATCTAGAGGTCAAATCCGAACATGATGTTGCACTGGCTGAGGAATGACACTGTGCAGAATGGTCTAACAAAGTCATGATGGTCTATATGCGGCGGTATGCAGTCGCCTTCCTTGTAGATGTTGATAATGCAGTTGTTGGGTATGCAATCTACAGGCAGTACCCTCCATATTATCATCATTTTCACCAATCTTTTGATGATTCTTGGCATTGGATCCACCTCATTGCGACGGAGTATCCCTGGCGGGTTTCCTTTTCTATCTGTGGCAAAATTGTAGCAACATCCGCATTGGATTGTAACTCTTCCCTTTCCCGGCATCCATCTTCTGGGTTCTGAATATGTCTTTTCTCTCAGGTGGCCAGCTTGACCCATTTTCTGCAATTCAAGGATGCAATCTACAATTTGTTGTTGCTCATAGTCTGAGAAAACATCTGTATGTAGCTCGAGGCCTTCCAAGATGTTGACTCCTTGTTTCCAATTCTTTCAAAGTATTCAAAGGTTTTCTTCTCAACTAGTTGCATTCTCTCCAGCTCGTATTCCGGGATTATCTGAAGTCCTCGGTGTCTAGTAACATACTGCGGGAGGTATGGCTCAACCCCAGCACGTTCTTCTGCATGTCTCGGCTCCTCGGGGATAGTCTCCGTAGGGAAATCCTCCGGGGTTGCTTTCGCAACAAGAATCTTTGAATCTGGTACATATGCTCGGCGTCGAGGTACCGACTCTATTTATGCTTTTCTTAGTATTTTTTTAATTTGTTCCGACCTTCTTGGAATTGAATTTCTTTTTTCTGGTTCCTGAAGAACCGGTCTCCTTGGAGCATTTGCACTGACAATATCCACTGTCTGTTCATGTTGATCTTCTGCTAACTTGGTCAGCATTTTGCGAATGCGACGATTCTTATTTCTTCGTTGGGTAGCAGTGAGAGTAGCTCTCCTTACCCCTTGAATTTTTATGGGCGCGGTGCTGACAAGCCTACCCTCTGCTGTGGCAACCACAGACTTAACTTTCTTATCTTTTTCGGTTGCATGCACGGCGTTTGTTTTTCTTTTCTTACCGCTGGATTGGTGGCTCGAGCCACTCATTTTCATCGCTGTCTGGCTGTGAAGTTCTTCTTGATCAACTGGGATCCAATCATTTTATTCGTATTGTAAGCTGGCTGGTGTGAAGTCTGAGTCAATCTCTGTCACTGCTCCATCCCTCACCCTCTTTTCATCAAGTGATAGACTCATGCCATTTCTAAAGTTTAGAACCAACCGCCCGTTTGACATTTCCCTGCGAAAAAATAAGGAAAGGATCAGGGTCTGTACTAAGAACAAGAACAATAAGAAAAACACTTAAAAATTCTTATTCACTTCTTTTAAATTTAAAGGAAGTAGGAAGGGATGAGAAAATATCAGGAATGATTGGATTTAAAAGGAAAGATTGACATTTTATTATTACGATTTCCTATGTCTTATTTATAACATTTTTATTGATAAGATTTTTTTTTATCCATTTTATTTTGTTTTGGGTTTGGACCTTTCCACAAAGTGATTACTTCACCCGTTTTTCTAGGGATAAGATTCTATTTTGGAAGCTACCCTTCTAAACATCAGGTTGCGTAATACGTCTTTAAATACCGTCCATTGATTGGAAGCATAGGTCACTCTCCACGGCAATTTACAAGTTGGTAGGAACATCCTAAGTAGACTGTCTCGACCACGAAAGACCCTTCCCATGTTGGTTCAAATTTACCTCCTATCTTACGATGTGCAAGAATAGGTCTTCTGAGAACAAGAACTAAGTCACCGACTTTGAATGTCCTGGGACGGACCAGTTTGTCATGGGCCTGGATCATTTTGGCTTGAGACAGTTCCAAATTCTGCTGTGCGGAAAGTCTTTTCTTTTCCAAGATTTCCAATTCCTCCAGTCGTAGTCTGGCATTTTCTTCTGTAGTGATCTTGTTTGTAACTGCAATTCTGAGAGAACGAAGCTGAACCTCCAGTGGCAAGATGGCCTCGGACCCGTACACTAAAGCGTAAGGCGTAGACTGAGTAGGAGTCCTAAAAGTCGTCCTGTAGGCCCATAAGACTTCTAACAACTTCTCGTGCCAATTTCTCTTATTGTCATCCAAAGTTTTCTTTAAAATTTGAACGAGAGTTTTATTAAAAGCCTCGGCCAAGCCGTTTTCTCTTGGGTAGTAGATCGTTGAGTATCGCCAATCGATCCCGTGTCTTCTGACAAAATTATTGATCTTTGTACTTTTAAATGCAGACCCATTATCTGAAATGATCCTGCGCGGTACCCCAAAATGGTAGACGACTTGGTTCTTGAAGAACTGTAGCACGTGGTGTGCCTTTACTTCTCTGAGTGGTAGAGCTTCTGCCCATTTAGAGAAATAGTCTGTAGCTGTAAGAATGAAGCGATGTCCTCTTGAAGAAGGCAGTTCTATCGGACCCATTATATCTGTGCCCTAACACTCAAATGGCCACGACGCGATTGTCGGATGAAGCACATTTGGAGGTTGGTGTAGAACCACTCCGTGCACTTGGCACTGGTGACAACTTTTGGCAACTTTCATACAGTCGGTCATCATTGAGGGCCAGTAGTACCCTAGTCTTTTAATCTTCATTTTCATTTTCGGACCCTACTGATGAGCGCCACAAAGTCCAGAGTGTACTTCTTTGACAATTTCACGAGCCTCAGACCCGCTCAGGCATCTTAGTCACATCTGGTCAAAAGACCTTCTGTATAACGTATTGTTAATTAATGCGTAAGACAGAGTTCTTTTCTTGATTTGATGGGCTAACGACTTATCGTCAGGCAGGTTTCTTGTCTACAGATAATCTATTAATGGTTGCTGCCAATCTTCTGTATTTTCTGTCACTGCTGCAATTGTTTCTACTGCTTTTTCTGTTGATTTGTGCATTGTATCAATGTCGAGCTGTGATAGGACCTGTCTTCCTTGAACTGACACTTTAACTGACTCATCCTGCAAGCAGGCAAATTCCTTTGCAAGGCAGGCTAGCGCATCTGCGAGAGCATTTTCTCTTCTAGGAATCTTGTAGATTATTACGTTTGGAATCTGTTCCAACAGTTTCATGGCATACTGAAAGTACTGCTCGAGTCTTGGCTTTAAAATTTTGTACTGTCCGGCGACCTGTTGAATGATCAACTGAGAATCTCCGTAGATGTTGATGTCCGTTATTCCCATCTGAATTGTTAATTCCAATCCGGTTATAAGGGCTTCGTACTCTGCCTCGTTGTTTGTACACGACTCTGTTAAGTGGTAGGAGTATTTTAACGTCCCCCGCTCCGGTGTTATAAAGATTAGTCCGATTCCTGCCTTACCGGGCACTATCATTTGCAACTCTTTGTTCTTCTGTGCTGAGGATGCACCGTCGAAGTACAGTTCCCAATGTCGATCATCAGGGTCTTCTAGGCTCATTATCTGCTCATCAGGCAAATCGTCGTCGAGAGGCGAATCTGCCGGTAAAGGGTGTGCTGCAAAGAAGTCTGCTAGGACTTGTCCCTTTACGGCACGAAGAGGAACAAAAGTTATGTTAAATTGCAATAGTATCGTCAACCACTTAGCAAGTCTGCCAGAAAGCATCGGTCGGGTCATCAAATATTGCAGCGGATTAACTCTCGAAATAAGGTTGACCTTATGAGAAAGCATGTAATGCCTGAGCTTCTGTGCGGCGAAGATCAGGGCCAAGCAGTGCTTCTCAATAGGAGGATACTTTACTTCCGTCAGAATTAGACGACGACTTAAGTAGTAGAGAGCATTTTCTTTTCCCTCATCATTGAGCTGGGCTAGCAAGGCTCCAAGGGAGTCGTCTATAGCCGCGGTATAAAGTATCAACGGTCTACCTGAGACTGAGGCTGCTAAGACAAGAGGTGTCATTAAGTATTGTTTGATGTCATCGAAGGCATGTTGACACTTGGAGTCCCAAGTAAACTTGGCATCCTTTTTAACCAAAGCAGAAAAAGGCTGGCACCTTCATAACAAATTTGATATAACGCGTCGAAGATATGCCAACTTTCCTTGAAAGGATCGTAGCTGTTTCAAGGTTTTAGGAGGTGGCATTTCTAAGATAGCTTTAATCTTCTCCGGTTCGATTTCAATCCCGCGATGCAGACACCAAATCCTAAGAATTTCCCGGAGGTGACGCCGAAGGCGCATTTTAAGGGATTCATCTTAAGGTTATATTGTCTTAGACATTTGAAAACAATTCTCAAATCATACAGGTTATCTTCTTTCAGTTTGTTTTTGATGACCACATCATCTACGTAGCACTTAACTTGGTTGTGAATGAGATCATCAAAAATTCTTGTCATTGCTCTTTGGTATGTTGCTCCTGCGTTTTTTAGTCCGAATTGCATTACTGTGTAGCAATAGACTCCGATTGGCGTTCTGAATGCTGTGAGCTTTTCTTCTTCTCGTGCCATCTTTATCTGGTTGTATCCTGATGATCCATCCATGAATGAAAATATTTCATGTGTTGAAGCAATATCGATCATCAATTCTGGGATTGGTAGTGGAAATTCGTCCTTTGGACGTGCTTCGTTTAAATCTCTGAAGTCTACGGAGATTCTGATCTGACCATTCTTCTTTCTGACTGGTACCACGTTGGCTAACCAAGTTGGGTATTGTTCTTCACGGACAAATTTATCGTCTATTAGCTTCTTAACTTCGGCTATTACTTGTTGTTCAATTTCTAGACGCATTCTTCTGGGAGCTTGTCTGACTGGAACGGAAGTAGGATCCACTCCTAATCTGTGAACTGCATCTTCTGGAGCTAATCCTGGCATTTCATTGTAACTCCAAGCAAAACGGTCCTTGAATTCCATTAGTAGCTTGATCATTTCCTCGGAGTCTTCTTTATTGAGTAAGGTGCTAACAAAGGTAGGCCGAGGCTCTTCGCTAGTACCTAAGTTAACTTTCGTTAACTTGTCTATTGTAGATTTGATTTCATCCTCAAATTCTGGTGGAGCATCTCCGATTGGTAGATCTTCGAGATTTTCTGAAGCTTCCAAGCAGTCTTCATTAGGCTCGCAAGTGACAACCAAGCAAAATCGCGTATCGTCAACAGACCCTACTGTGCCGAATCCGAGACCATGTTTTGAATTGGGAGGCCGATCGACATTATTCCATAATCTTTCAAAATGTTGTGATTGACCTTTTATCCACTATCGAGGTAAGACACCACGTTGAATTAAATTTTGAACACAGGGAGAGTACCACTCAAAAGGTAATTCCATTAATTTGGAAGAAGTAACATCTTCAAATTGTACATCACTTTCAGTCTTGGAAGAAGAAGCACCACGGTAAAATTTGATTGGCTTAGTACCACCACCATGCACCTTCTTGACCACCATACCCTCGATCTCATTAGAATGGATCGGGGTCAGGGTCATAGTATGCACATAATGGTTAATCTTCTCGTACATTGATTTATATTCTTCATTCTTTTCATCTTCGAGGGAGATCTTGAACTGGGGTTTCTTTTGACTTATTGTCGCTGCTTCTTTCTTGATTTCTTCTTCTTCTGAAGTGTTCTCCCAATCAACGTCGATGACCTGTTTCTTCTGTCCAACTTTTCCAACATTTCTTCCACGTCCTCGTCCCCGGCCTCGACCTCGGGTGCGAGTTCTGGAGAATTCTTCACCATCTCGCCGTAAGGGAGCGGTGAGTAACTGTTAGACTAGAACTTCAGGTTCTTCATCTTCTCGAATTTCTTTTGCTTCATTTGGTATGGTATTTCTGGAAAAGATTGTTTTCTTCAGGGGCGCGTAGTAGGCCTCATCTTCATGAATCTCGATCTCGTGTACGGAGAATGGTTGCAAGTCAACTTTGATACATTATTCTCCTCCATCGTAATACTTTATGCACTGGTGCAGAGACGACGGTACCATCCAGTTTTCATGGATCCATGGCCAACCCAGTAAAGCGTTGAACGATGTTTCAGAATCAATTATGTGGAATTTTGCAGTTGTCTTTGCTAAATCGCAGGTCTTCATTAGCAGTGTTATCGATCCAAGAGCTCTTTCTCCTTTTTGATTGAAGCCTCTTAATAGCATCTTGTCTGCTTCAAGCTCACGAGCATCAATTTCCAAATATGCTGCGTCCGAAGATTCATTATGTTGATTGATGCTCCCGGATCAACCAACACTCTGGAGAGCGTAAACTTTCCAATAGTGACTGAAATGTATAACGGTCGGTTGTGATCAGCTGTTCCAAGTAATAGATCATTGTCCGTGAAGGTAACACCTCGCTGTTATCTTAACGAGCAAACCTCGTCGAAGGAATTACCGACCATTTGGGCTAAAAAAATCTCTGGATCAAGTAGAGCCTTGATCAAAGCTTCTCTCATCTCCTTTGACAGGATCAGAGCGTCGTATATGATTAGTTTGGCTGGTAGCTTCCTAAGATGGGCTAGCACGTTGTAGTCCACTTTATTACCATGTTCCTCGCTTTCTTCCCGAATGGGCGGTTCCTCCGCCTGGGGTTGGCTCTTCCTCGGCAACCACCTGCTTTCCTTTATCCTTTGGACCCATTCTCGGAGGTAGAACTTTTCCACTTCTTAAATTTACTTCAGTTTTTTCTTCTGAATTTAGTGTTGAATCTGCCGGTGTATCCTCTTGAATTGGAACCACTGGCTCTTCTGAAGTTGCTTCGGCATCTGATGGTTCTAATTCTATCGTGATCGGAGCTCCTCGGAATTAATAAATGGACTCGTTGCTTGTCGAGCTTTCGTAGCCTCCTTTGTGAACATCTTCTTCGTCGTGGTCGTCGAGGTTGTGTATGATTTGAGAATCGTTAGTTGTATTGGAATCGAGATCTGGATTAAGCCGGTTTTCATTAGTTACGTAATCGATAGATACAGTCAAAACGTAGCCAACGCCATAACCCTTATCATTATAAGATCCCGCCGGAGCGAGCAGATAATCATACAGAGTCAGGAGTTCGAGGGATTTTTCCCCCGAATCAGAAACAACCATCCTAGGATAAGTAGCCCCTAGTCTACCCTTTGGAGTCTCGGTCTTCTTTTCTTCCATGATCTTCTCTTCCTTTTGGGGCGGTTCTTCAATCGCAAGTGATAGTGCCGGCTCGACAGGTTGCAAACTCTGAGTTGAAGCACGTACCGAAGCGGTCTGGATGTGATCCAAAATTTTCTTCGATGATCTTGTCCAGACAGTACTCCATCCATCATCAGTCGTGTATGGGTCTATCGGAACAATGGGATCCGTTGAAATAACATTGACAAAACCTCCTTTCTGGGGTTTTTTCATGTATTCCTTTGGGATCGTTATGTTCCCTTTCCGGAGATTGTCATCAAGCCAACTCTTGAAAGTGATGCAATCCTCTATCTTGTGTCCGAGCATCCGGTGGTAAGGGTAATAGTTCGGATGATCTTTCTTATTGACTTCCTCCGGCTTCTTGGGCTCTGGCAGTTGAAAATCCGGTGTCTTCATTAAGCTGCGAAACATCTTCGCTACTGCTTCAGTTTTGAACGGATATTCTCTATTTAGAAGTTCTCTTAAAGTACGTGATGAACGAGGCGGTTGTTCATAATGCTGAGGCGACTGATAGCTCGGACGAGGTTGCTAATAACCCTGCTGAGGTTGCTGATAGCCCTGCTGAGGTTGCTGATAGCCCTGCTGAGGTTGTTGGTATGTCCGTTGCGGTGGTTGATAACTAGGTTGCGGCCGCTCTGCCGGTATCTGCATTGGTTGCTTGCCCTTATCTACTGCCGCGACGATTCCAGATTTCTTCTCGAATGTTTTCACAGGCTTCTGCTTATCACTCTTTTCTACGAAACTTAACTGCTTTGCCTCTTCTTGCAAGCTCCCGACCTTGCTAAGCAACTTCTCGAAAGTCTTGATTGTAAATCCTTTAAGGAGGAGTGCTATCGGGCCATGGATACTTTTAAGTAGGATGCCGACTGCATGTTGTTCTTGAAGCTGTGGTTCACACTTCATGCTTAAGTTTCTCCATCGAAGTATGTAATCCACTAAAGTCTCGTTCAGCTTTTGTTGCTCTACCACTAGATCACCGATAGTGATGTGGTGCTGAGCCCCGGCAAATCGCTTAACGAAGAGATTCTCCAGTTCTGAAAAGGTCTTTACCGAACCGTTCAGCAATTCAGCGTACCAGTCAAAGGCAATCCCTGACAAACTGCTGACGAACTGGCGGAAGAGTAAAGCGTCGCTCCCACCGGCATTGCAGCAACTAGCACGAAAATGTGCGACATGCTGCCGAGGGTTTCCTGTTCCATCAAAAGTCTTAAACAGAGGTGGTACGAAGCCTTTCAGGTATTGGACTGCATCGAAATCTTCGGGGTAAGTGTCGGCATATTTTTTAGGTTAAGTGTATTTTTGAAAAGGGGTCACCTACGGAAATTTTCGGCTAATTTTTAGATTTAAATTTAGTTTAAATATATGTATAATTTGGAAAGTAGTATTTGATTTTGAAAATAATTTTAAGTTTGAAAATTTTAAGATATGAAATCAAACTGATCTCACATCTCGAATAGTTTATATAAACGAGCACCGCACCACAAACTGTATATCTATCCCGAAGAATAGACACATTGCTTGATGATGGGGCTCGATTAAATAAACTAGATGATTTGTGACATCCGTTTGGTCTGCGAACCAATTTTATAAGCCGACAAGTTCCCCGCTTAATATAAAGGAATTAAGCGGTGGTTTATATTACTCGGGTTCTTAAAGTTCCACTATAGAGGCAAGCCCCATAGTTAATTACATTTTAAATGACAGGAATCATTTAAGAAAACTCTCGATAATGATCAGTGGTTTTGCTCTCAAGAATTTCAAAGTTTAAGGTTTTCAAAGGATTGGATTTTGGAAATTCAAAAGGGAATGACTCAAAATTTGGAACGATTTATTTTTTAGAATCCAAAGGAAGAGAAGTAGGAGAAAGTCGAGGATCCAAGAAGAATCTTGGCAACTTCCCAAACTATCCTATTGTTTGGCTTAGATTTGAGAAAATCCTAATATTATCTGATATTTCAATCTTGTCAATTTTAGTTAATTAGGACTTATATTCGTATGACATAATCATACAATCAACCTCGAAGATGTGAGGGTTTATGTCGTACCGAACGATCACCTCGGAGTCATAAAACCGGTTAGGGCTTAATTTACATGATATGATCATGCAAATGCCTAACGAAGATTTGAGGATTTATGTTGCACTAGGCAAACTACCTCGAAGTCCTATGGCTTGATTATTTAATTCTAAGACAGTTTTGCTGAAGTAGACACAGGTTTTGCTGATGACGATGGTCGTGCTGCCCACCATGCTCCGAGCTCCTTATTGTTGCAGAGGTTTAGTTTTAGAAGTCATAAATCAGGAGATGAGAGAAGTGTTTTGGTTTAGAGAAAATCTTAAAATTCAAGTATTTTTAATATTTATTTTAATTAAAATAAATCTTAAAGTTGATTAAACAGAACCAATTAAGATCCCACGGTTCCGACATCCCGGCACCGTTATTTTCATCGAATTCACTTAGTCCAGATGAATTTGCTAAACTCAAAAGAATGAGTTCCACACCTTCATTTAGACCGTGGGAAATCCCGTTAGCAACACGTGGGTTACATCATCCGAGGTATTTCCGATCATTCAACGAGACGTTTTAATTTAGTTGCAATTGTAGTTTTGTGTTCTGTTTGTGATTAAATTTTGAGTTGTTTTATATTTTGTGGCGGTGATTTTTATCTTGTGATGAGTTTTAATTTAGTTTTGGTTTCAGTTCAGGGACTATCCTAAAGGTTTTGATTTTCATGCAACAATAGTTTATCATGCAAGAAAAGTAAAGTGCATTTGCAATAAAGTAAATTACAATACAATAAAAGCGTACCTGGAGGGTCTTCCCGTCATCCCAAGCTGCACTTAAAACACATGTTAAGGCATTTAAATATTCCAACAAGTACCTAGGTAAAGCTAAGGGAAAGGTTTTGGTTGTCTACCAAAGTCCTAATCCTATAACCAGTCATCTCCTATGACGTCTAGGTTCTTGTGTTTTGGTTTAAAGACGATTTTCTTCATCAAAGAACAATTAAATTCAATTGTTCATATAAACATCCAATCATATTGAGGAAGTGCTTAAGACGAATCTTAAACATCTTTACAATACCTCTAGGATTATTTTAAGTCCAAGGGAATTTAATTATACAAGTGAATTAATCATCCGAGAGTTTAAGTTTTGTTCTTTTTGCTCAGTGAACTAGGACATTTGAATATCCTATAAGTGAGGTAACAATTCACTTGATACCTCATTTAAGAGTTATAATAACAAGAGCTTTAAAAAAGGGCAAATCAAATTATTAAATACTTTGATGATTTAAACTTAATGATTTAATTTTAATTTTGATTTAATTATAGAAAATTAGTTTAAGTTTGGAATAGTGTTCAAGTTATTTTAGATTTAATTCTTAATGATTTCATTTAGGTTTGTTATTTAATGATTTTAATTTAATTTAACTCAATTTAATTTAATTTTTGATTTAATTTAATTTAATTTAATTTAGTTTTAATTTAGTTTTAATTTAGTTTAATTTCAATTTAATTTCAATTTAATTTAATTTAATTTAATTTCAATTTAATTTTTAATTTAATTTCAATTTTAATTTATTTTAATTTAATTTAATTTAATTTAATTTAATTCAATTTAGATTATTCTTTTAATTTTCTTTTTTAATTATCATTGAAGTGATTTATTTAGGGATTTTTAAATTAAAGAATAAATATCATCTTAAATAATATCCCTACCTTAATAATTTCAATTTTCCATTAATCTTCCAAATTTAATTAATTAATTAATTAAGGTTTACTTTAATTATTCTTAATATGATTGGTGGGTTCCTACCCTTAACCATTTAAGTTTCAATCATCCAGAATCAGTTTAAATCAAATATTTTACCCTCCCCTTTTTGATTAATCCTAAAATTTTAATTAAATGTTGAAAATTTTAATTACCATTTTGCCCTCCAAGCTTAATAATTTTATAACTCACTAAATTAAGCTCAAATGAACTTAAAATTTTTGTGTGACCTCACTTACATGTCAATTAAGACATTAGAGGAGAAAATGTGATTTTTCTGTATTTAATTTATTTATGTAATTATTTTTTATAAAAAATAGGGATTTTCAAGGAAAATTCAATAACATGACGAAGGAAATGTTTCAGTCCTTAAGAAAATTATGGAATATTCCTAATGACCAGAGGACCATTTGGACCAATTTTGGTGATTGTTTGAATTATATTTTATTTATTAGAATTATTTTGAGTTTTGGAGCATTAATTAATTTTAAAATAAAATTAAAGTTACAAAATGGATTTTATATTTTTCTTAAATCTCTCTGACCTTAAGGAGTTCAGAGAAACAAATTTTTTATTTTTCTAATTTTTTTTTGATTTATTAGAATTATTATAGTGAAAAGGTTGGAAAATACATTTTTTAATATTAAAAGTTACATTAAGCCTTTAAAATTCAATATCTTACCCTAGGGACTTAAGAAAAATATTGGGTTTGTTCCTAAATGATTATAATTCAAAATGTGACATTTTGGTGCTTTTTAATATTTTTATGATTTTTATTATTTTTTAATTATTAAAAATATTAAAATAATGATAAAAATCAAATTTTTTAGAAAATTACAATTTTAATTTTCCTAAGTTCCTCTGATATCAGAGAAGCTCCAAAACCATTTTTGTGAATTTTTGAAAATTATTTTGTGAGTTATAAATTTTTAAATTTTAATTTTACCCATTTTGCTTAAGAGACTTAATCAACCCATTTAGTGGAGTTAATCAAGTCCAATTGGTTTCAAATTTTTATGTGGTGTTCTCCTATCCCTAGAGGACAGTGGAGAATTATTTTTAAGTTAATTTGATGAATGGTTAACCCTAATTAATTAAAGTTCAATTTTGGGTATTTAGGCCAATTAGGGTTTTTCAAAGTGAATTAACTCAAAACTTATTTTTCCTAGGTCCCTCTGGTCACAAGAAACATCACCAAATTTTCCTAGAATTTATTTCTCAACATGCTAATTATTGGAATTAAAATACTCAAAACAGTGACATGAACTTGAAAAATCAATAACTTCCCATAGGGATGGCTTCTGACCTTGGAAAATTTAGGGAATGTTCCCAAGTTCAGAGGCTTCAAAAGCCCTATGGTCTCATGCCATGATGAATTGCCCATGCAAATGGAGAATTAAAACAATGCAGAGAGTAAATAAATCATTAAAAATAAAATACCGAATGAAATTACTTGATTCTTTTCCACGTTATTCTCCTCTATTCACTGAGTAAGAGGGTATTTTTATTTTATTTTTAGGAATTTTCTACACAAAGTTATGAATTTTTGAAGTTCTGGGAATTAAAAAAAAAAGAAAAATAGCCTATTTATCTACTTATCCACGCGGCGCCGCGTCAACCTCGGCAGCTCCGAAGGGGGTGCGTGTTGCGCTGTGATTGGGCGCTGCCATCTAAGTCAGCCGTCCCGAGACCCGCCTTTCACGCAACATGTTCTGGTCCGACGCGATCTAAGCCGTCCATCCGATACACGTGCGATCCGACGGCTCCCAGTCATCGTCTACGACTGGTGCGAACCCGTGGCCGTAGACCTTCTAACCCTAATTTCTCACTCGATTCTCAACGGATTTATGTGTTCTTATGCTCTATGGATTCGTCTTGAAGAGACGAACACATCCATATGGTAAACATGCACTAAAATTAACTCAAACTAAATGGAGAATCTCTGTAAGCTCGGGAGGAAGAGTGAGTCCATACCTTTGCTCGCGAGAAGTGAAGCTTCGATCCGAGGGTTTTGTCACGTTCGATTGGGTCAAAGCAAGCTCCGGATGAACTCCTTGGCACGGTGAATTGTCTAGGTATGATTTCGACCAAGCCCGATCACAAAGCTTGGAGGCTGGAAGCAATGGCTGGCTCAGTGAGGGCGCTTTTGCTGAGAAACTTCTCCTCTTGGTCTGGTGAAGGTGTAGAGTCAATCAATTTGAAGATTGACTCACTGTGGTGAAGTGTCCTGGTTTTGGGCTTGGATTTCAACTATGAAATTGAGCTCACAGAGAGGAAATGGCAGGGGGATTTCAGTGGGGATCAAGTTCTCTATGTGTAGAGAGTGGTATGGGATGATTTTGGCAGGGTTTCAGTAAGGTTTGGTTCAGCACCTCTCTTGGCCGAGAGGAGGGGGTGTTTAAATAGGAGAGGATGGAGGGCCTCCCAGGGGCGTTTAAGGGTTGGGATCAGCTGCTCTGGTGAGGAGAAGAACAGTACTGCAATGGCCATTTGGAGTGAGGCGGCTCGGCGAGGTGGAATTTCAAAATTTGGCTCCTCCCAAGGTCTCGGCCATGGTGTTTTCAGGTGATCCGGGCAGGTGGCCGGCAGGCATGGGTCACCCTCGGGTTCGAGTGGGTCGGGGCTGGAGGTTTGTGCGAGCGATTGAGCTTTGCCATGTGTAAAGGGCTTGGATTAAAATGGCATGGAGGAGAGGCCATTTTGGCTTGATTTGGTCCAAGCCATGATTTTGGGTTAGGTTCACCTCCCCATGGCTGATTTGGGCTGAGGGAGGGTCATTTGCATCAGCTAGAAAGGGGTGGTGAAGTCCCCTTCTAAAGTGATGTGGCTAATCATGGTTTAGTGTGTAACATGGAAGGGGCTAAAAAGCTTAATGAAGGTTTAAGAAAGGGGGCCCTCCTTTTGCTACTTTGGGTATGGTCACATGTCAAACATCCCATGGCTTCATTTGGCTTGTACATGGCTTGTCTTTGGCTCACCTATGGCTTGGCAAGAGCTTGGTCAATTTCATAAAAAAGGATTTTGTGAATTTTGGCATTTTGATGGGAATTGTTATGAGGCTTGATTTGGAATGGTTTAATTGATAAATTAGGACTTTAGGAATGATCTTAAATTGAATTTGTGATGAGGGAAAGTGTCATGTGGGCTTTAGATTGATTTGGGCTTTTGAATTTGGTGGAAATGGGCTTTTAGGAAGGTTTAAGGGAGTGGGCCTTTATGTTTAGCAATGGGCTTTTAGATAAAAAATTTTGCAAAGGGCCATGCCAAATAAATGTTGAATCTAGTTTAAGGATGTGTCTTGAATGATTTGAAGCAAATTTGAGGTGGTTTGGAATTGAATTGGGTTGAATTTGGGTTCATTTGGTAAATGGGCCAATGTAGGTCAAATTGGGCTAATTTGGGCCAATGTTGGGCTAGGGTTGAAATTGATGTAAAATTAATGTTGGTAAATGTTTATGGGAGTGTTTCAAAGAGGTTTTAACATTGGTTGGGTTTTGGTTTTGGGACTTGGGCTTATTTGGGTTAGGTTTGGGTTTAGGTCAAAATTGGGCTTTTTGGTTTTGGGTTGAATTTGAGTGGGGTTTGGGTCCAAATTTTGGGCAAATTATGTTAGTATTTTGTTTGTGGGGATGTTAGGGAGGGTTTAGAAAAGGTTTGGGGTCAATTGGAGTTGAATTGGTTTGGTTTGGGCTAAGTTTGGGCCATGGGTCCAAATTGGGCTTTAAGGTCAAAAGTGAGATTGGATTCAAATGTTAATCCAATTGGACTTGGATTTGGTCTAGATTGATATTGTGGATGTTAAATTGAAGTTTAGAATTGAATTGGACCAAAATTGGGGTCAATTGGGTAGATTTGGTTTGACATTGGTTTCACTTGGGTTAAGAATGGGCTAAATTGGGGGTTTTGGTAAAAGTGGGGTAATTTGACAAAATTGTCTCATGGTGTAGTTGGACAAAATGAAGTTGGGAATATTTGGGATTTTCTAGAATTTTCTGGGAATTATCTGAATTTTTGGATTTTTTTTGCTAAGAGGGGCATTTTGGGTATTTGGAGGGTATTGGGGGGTATTTTTGGAATTTTTGGTATTTTTGGCTATGGGTGATCAATTTGATTGGTGAGGAAATGTTCAAGGTTAATTTTGGGGAATTTTGGGGGATTTGGAAATTTTGGAGGATTTCGGCAATACTAAGGGTTTTAGTAGGTTTGGTAGGTGTAGGGTCCCCGGGGCCAAAAATTGAAATTTTGGAATAATGAAGATTGATCAAATATGAGTGGAATGGAATCACTCTGATTGAGCCATGAAGCCATGTTAAGCCTATATGAGCCATGGGAGGACTCATTTGAGGCATTCACTATGTTGTTCCTAACCCTCTTAACTAGGGGCTTAGGGGTTAAGGTCTATCCATATGAATTACCTACATGAGTCAAGGAGTTAAGTTGGGTATGAGTGTGGTTTTAGGATTTGGATTGTGTGTGTGAGAGTGTAGAGTGTGAGTATAGTGAGTGTGTAAGTCAACCCTCACCAGACCAAGCCACCCAGGGTGGTCCTAAGGCCAAAGAGTCCTATAGGGAACTCATCCTTTAAACCTTCACTTTTGATCTCAACCCTCTAGGTGATTAGGGGTCTACAATCAAGCTTGTGGGGTTTGCAGGGAGTTAAGAGGTGTTTTAAATTTCTAAGGGATGGGTCCCAATTGTAGTCCTCTAAGATAGTCAAAGGAAAAGCCTAAGGCTATATCCTAGACACTAAAGAGGGAAGAGAAGACCTCATCAAAAATGAGGTCAACAGTAAGGTCTACCCGTCTGAATAGATGCTCCACTCTTGGATTGTGCTAGGGCTTCTCGCACCTGCTGTTCTACCATGATCTTAATGTCCTTTTCGGGAATCATGCTTTGTGCATGATCATTCTTTGGTTGTTCGTCTCCGTTGACGGATGTGATCTCTTTTCCTCCATCCGCAATATGGATAATTTTTGGGGGTGTCTCTTTCTGAGGCTAAGCCTGACTCTGGAGAGTGGCTAAGGCAGCAGCCATCTCTTCCATCCTCTTTGCCATCTGTGAAATTGTATCATCTCTTTCCCGAAGTTGTGCTCTCAACACTTCTGGTTCATCTCTTTCTGCAACCGCCGGAGCACCTTGCAAAGCTAACGGTGCTCGTGTCTCAACCATGTTGATCTCGGCATATTCCTCATCCATGAACTCTAATGAGTCAACCTCATCTCCTAGTTCTTCTTCTCTTTCTTTTGCTAACCGTCGGATATCGGTCCTTAATTTGTCCATGGCATCCTCTAGTGGCCCTTTTCGCGCGGTCTCGCAGTTGTCATGTGACGGTTGTTGAACTTCTTTTTTGGGAGTTTCCTTTATCGCAGTAGCACTTCCTTCTGATTCCAGTCTCCTGACGAGACTTTGCTTCTCATGACAATCTTTTTGTCTTAGCTGACCAGTGGTAGGTCGCCATACCATCCTTCTCGCAGCCGGAAGCCTAGGATCGGATGATCTGTCGGCTATATGCTGGAAGGTGGTATCCTCCCTAATTTGTAGACCCGATACAACAACAGGTGGACTGGCTTTTATCTTCTTCTTTGGTTTCTCTCGCGGCAACGAGGGCTCTATTCGCGGTCCGAGGTGGGATTTAGCTGGCACCCATCCTATCCTTCTTAAGATTTCTGACACAGGGCATCTTTCTTTCTTTGCCAATCTTTCTATCACAGCTTGCAGTCGGGCAAATGGCGTAGTCTTATCCCTTTTCCTTTTGTAATTGCTGTAGTACGCAGGTCGGGGTAATGCAGTGGCGATCCTACGAACATCTTCTTCATCTGATGTGGCAGAGAGAGGGTGAAATCTGCTCCCTTCCAACAGAGGTACATACTCAGGCAGTTCTTCTCTTTCCTCAGGGATTTCTTGTAGAAAAGCAACTTCAGCAGCTCTAGCTTTCTTGGCGATCTTCGTGCTTCTATTTCTCCTTTGAGTCCGAGTTAGGGGTGCAACTCTTGAACTGGACCCAATCTCAAAAATAAATGGTGTTGTAGCGAAATCTGTACCCTCCACGGTGACGGGCTCATCACGGACTTGGATTTCCTTCCCCTCGGTTGCGTGAAGTCGGGGTAGGTGCGGAGATGACTAGACCGGTGGGGGTAGAGATAACGGTCCTCCTACGAACAATAGTACTCCTCTCGAGTCGGAACCCTTTGCGGGGAGGGAATTCCTGAGCCGACTTCAAGTTGAACTCAATCACGGGCTCTTCAGTTTCTGGCACTTTGTCCATTAGTGCGAAGAGAGTGACGCCAGCGAACTTGATATCTGTGTTGTCGAATCCTTGTCCAAAACGGATGATCCCATTGTCGGGCAGCTCATCCTTGTAAACAGTGAAGTCCATTCCATTGGTGAAGGAAAAGATTAACTTTGGGGCAGTCATTTTCTGCAGGGCAGATTCCGAATGTCAGTCCCGAATTATGCTTCTTTTCATCGTAAAGTTTAGGACGAGAAAGAAAGGGTCCGAACACATTTTCGTTTATCTTAATGTATTTTTAATTTCTTTTTTATAAAAAAAGATTGTTTATTAGAAGGTTCGTTTGTTAGAAACAAAACGATTGAAGGAAGAAGGTTATAGAAAAAGTAAAGGACACGATTTAGAATTGGAAAGGAAGAGAAAGTCTTATGCAAGACTTCTCAACTCGAAGGACCGCTCCTAAACTAACACCTATGGGGGTCCACCCCACCTCAGAAAAGAGGTAAAAGGATCTCGCAACCTCTCCATTTTGGGGTGTCTAAACAGTGGCTCCTAAATCCGAGAGGAGTTGGTTATACTCGTTCAAGACAGAAATGAACGAGGTATTCCAACGGAAGAATGGTAGTTTTGGTCCACTAGGGATATGGACTCACCACCAAGTTATTAAAGCAAAACCATCTGATTAAAATAGAGAGAGGAACTATTCCCCAGCGGCGTCGCCAAATATCCTTAGAAATTGATAAAAATCAAGGCATAAAAATAGGTATATTTTTTTTATGGATCAAAATCCCCCAAACTTAAATGTTATTTGTCCTCAAGTAACCATTTTTACTATAAAAAATATATAACTTTTTGGAATAAAAGATAAATATTTAAGATTCCTTTTAATTTTTTATTTTATAAAGTCTTTAGTAAATTATTAACCCAATTTCACTAACTAGGTTTAATTTTAAGAATTTAAAGAATATTCAACTACCAAATCATAAGATTTCAAATTTTTTATCCATTTTGAAAATAATAGAAGCTTATTATATTAAGATCTCATAGATTATTTACAAGAAAAAGATCTACTTGAAAAACCTTTCTTAAATAAAGATTCATGCATAAAAATTAAGTAAAATATGTAACTAGTTTTCCTTCTATAAGATAATTCAAGTGAAGCCAATTTTTTATTAGGCATTTCCTCAAGCTTCTCCTCTCTTCTCTTCTTTTTTTTTTTGTTTTTTATGTAGAGAGGATTACTATATCTAGATAGCCTGTTAATGATTTTGAACTTCACTATGAATAAAAATTCAAAAAGATTTTCAATCTTTTCTTTTTCAAGTGATAATTTTTTATTACTTAATACTTCTAAAATTCCATTATTTCTACCATGAATAGAAAATTTTCTTAATCTTATTATTCTTTAAGTTAAATAATTCTATTCTTAAAATTAATCAAAGTTATTAAAATTTTGGTTAAGTTCACCAAATTGTTTATAATTTCAAAAATAAAAGTGATCTTAAATAGATTCTTCATTCCTTAAGTTATGTTAAAAAGTTTTTATTTTAAGAAAATATTAGCTCTTTAAGGACAAATAAAATTTAAATTTGAATGTATTTTTCCTTCCCCCAAACTTAATTTTTGGTATACTATGAAAATTTGAGAGTATGAGAGAAAGGAAATCATAATTTTTAAAAAGGAAATTTTTATAATTATGTAAAAACGATCTTAAAAAGAAAAATTTACTTCTAATCATGCTTTTATGAATAATAAAGATAAAATTGAAGCAGGTATAAAAAGCAAGCAGGCTAATTTTTATGATTATACTAAATTTAAAACAAAATAAAAGCAGAGCAAAATTACTAATTACTAAACAGTAGACTGAAACAAACATATCATAAATTAACTCTAATCTCAGTCTCAAACACAATATACTAAGAATATTCTAACAACAGAATCTTAACACTAATCAATCCACACAGGTACATAACAAATCAACATACATCAAACATCAAACAAACCAACAAACCAAACAAAACAAACTAACAATAAAGTAGCACAACATAGATATCTATCAACTACTAGTCACTAGCTGTAGCCTCATCATCATCATCGTCACCAAAGGAAAACTCAACATCCTTAGGATCAACAAATGGTGTGAAACTAGAAAAAGTAGGGAAACTAACATCATGCTCACCCTTTAGAAATCTGACGAGGCCTTCATTATACTCAGCATCATAGCTACTCTTCCTCTTGGTATAATCAGATAAATAATCAAGTTTCCTATCAATAGTATCAACCCTGCAGTGAGTTTGAAATAACTCCCGCTGTTGCTCTATAAACTGATCATGCATTGACTCCCAGAAACTCGATGGTGGCTCAGCAGAAGTAGAAGGTCTACCTGGAGTGGGTGCAGAAGAAGAAGGAGCAGTCGATTTCTTCCCACAAAGACGATCATATATGCTAATACTCTCCTGACAAATCGGCTTAGTAGTCTTTGTTGACCTCATTTTTGATGAGGTCTCTTCTTCTCTCTTTAGTACTTAGGATCTAGCCTTAGGCTTTTCCTTTGACTATCCTAGAGGATTAGAATTGGGACCCACCACTTAGAAATTCAAACTACTTCTTAACTCCCTGCAAACTCCACAAACTTGACTGTAGACCCCTAATCACCTGGAGGGTCGAAATCAAATGTGGAAGTTTAAAGGATGAGTTCCTATAGGATTCTTTGGCCTTAGGACCGCCTCAGGTGGCCTCGGTCCGGTGAAGGGCCGACTTACACACACATTACACCTATACACTACACTTTCACACACCTCCTAAAAACACACCCATACCCAATTTGACCTCCCGACTCATGAAGGTGATTCACATGGATGGTCCTTAACCCCTAAGCCCTCGCAAGTGGGTTAGAACAACATGAGTGTATGCCTCAAATGAGTCCCTTCATGGCTCATGTGGGCTTGATGTGGCTTCATGGCTCAACAAAAATGATTTCATTCCACTTACATTCACCCAATCTTCAATTTTCCAAATTTTCAATTTTTGACCCTCGGGACCCTACACCCGCCTGGCCTACCCAAAACCCTTGAAACCCTCCAAAATTTGCAAAATCACCTAAACTACCCAAAATCCCCAAAATCAATCCCAAAAATTTCCACATTACTCAAATTGATCATCCATACCCAAAAATACCAAAAATTCCAAAAATACCTCCCAATACCCTCCAAATACCCAAAATACCCCTCTTAGCCAAAAAATCCAAAAATTCAGAAAATTCCCAGAAAATTCCAGAAAATCTCAAATATTCCCAATTTCATTTTGTTCAACTACACCATGGGCCAATTTTATCAATTTACCCCACTTTTATCAAAACCCCCAATTTGACCCATTTTAACCCAAAATGAACCCAATGTCAAACCAAACCTACCCAATTGACCCAAATTCTGGTCCAATTCAATTCTAAACTTCAATTCAACATCCCCAACACCAATCTAGACCAAATCCAAGCCCAATTTGATTGGCATTGGGATCCAATTTCACTTTTGGCCTTAAAGCCCAATTTGGACCCATGACCCAAACTTAGCCCAAACACACCCAATTCAACTCCAATTAATCCCAAATCTTTTCTAAACCTTCCTTAACATTCCCATAAACAAAACACTAACATGATTTGCCCAAATTTTAGACCCAAACCTCACTCAAATTCAACCCAAAATCAAAAAACCCAATTTTGACCTAAACCCAAACCTAACCCAAATAGGCCCAAACCCCAAAATCAAAACCCAACCAAAGCCTAAACCTCTTTGAAACACTCCCAAAAACATTTCCCAACATTTATTTTACATCAATTTCAACTCTAGCCCAACATTGGCCCAAGTTAGCCCATTTTGGCCCACCTTAGCCTCTTTACCAAAAGGCCCATATCCAACCCAATTCAAACCCAAATCACCTCAAGTTTGTTTCAAACCACTCATGACACATCCCTAAACCAAACTCAACAATTATTTTGCCCAACCTCTTTACAAAATTTCCATCCATAAATTCATTTTTAAACTTAAAGGCCTATTCCTTAAACCATTTTAAAAGCCCATCTTTTACCACATCCAAAGGCCCAAAATTGGTCCCAAAGCCCATATGATATTTCCCCTCATCATACTTTCAATTAAACTCAACACATAAGTCCTAAATTCATCATCAAATCATTCCAAATCAAGTTTCATACAAATTTTCATCAAATTACCAAAAAATTCCTAAAATCCATTTTCATGAAATTGACTAAACATTTCCCTAAGCCGAAGACAAGCCATGCAAGCCATGGACAAGCCACATGAAGCCATGAAGAGTTTGACATGTGATCAAGCCATTAATGGAAAAAGGAGGACCCCCTTTCCTAATCCTTCTTAAGCCTTTTTTACCTTAAGCATGTCACACTCTAAACCATGCTTTGCCACCTAATCCTTGATGGAGACTCCACCACACATGGGAGATCGACCCACCGACCTCCTCAGCCCAAAACTAGGTCTTGGGGAGGTGCACCCAACCCATTTGCATGGGTTGACCAAAATAAGCTAAAATAGCCCCTTCCCCTTTCTACTTTGATTCAACCACTTTACACATGTCAAACCTCAATTGAATGCACCAAACCCCAGCCCTGACCCACCTGAACAAGATGGTGACCAGTGCCTGGCCGGCCAGCCACCAGGCCGCCGGAAAACACCATGGCCGAGGCCTTGGGAGGAGCCAAAAAATTCAATCCTCCCTTGCTGACTTGTCTCAACCCAAATGGATAGCATAGCTCTCCTTCTCCTCACCCGAGCAGCTGATCCCCAGCCTTGAACCCCCCTGGGAGGCCCCCAGCCTCTCCTATTTAAACCCCTCACCCTCACGGCCAAAGGAGGTGTTGAACCAGACCATACCAAAACTCTGCCAAAATCACTCCTCACTCCCCTCCAGACTTAGAGCAATCGATCCCCACCGTTCTCCCTGCTCTAATCCCCATTGATCGAGCTCAATTTTGGAGCTCAATTCTCGAGCCGAACAGGACACTCCCGAATCCTTCACCAAAATCAAATTAAACTCACCTACACCTTCACCAGGTCAAGAGAAGAAGTTTTCCAGGTGAAAGCCCCTCTCCGTGCCACCCGGCTTGTTCCAGACTTCAAAGGTTGTGATCGGCCGTGGTGGAAACTACACCTAGGCGATTCACCACATCCCCAGGCTTCATCCCTAGCCTCCTGCAGCTCCAACGAACGTGCCGAACATCTCTGATCGAGGCTTCACCTCTCAGAGCCAAGGTATGGATCAATTCTTCATCCCGAGCTTCTGAACATTCTCCATTTCAAATGCCTTAATTTCAATGCATGATCACCGTATAGATATGTTCATCTCTTCAAGACGAATCCATAGAGCACAAGAACACGAAAATCCGTTAAGTATTGAGTGAGATATTAGGGATTTCGTGTGGACGGTTCTCGGGTTAGGAGGCTTGGGGACGATGAACGGATGTCGTTCATTTAATACACGCGCGGATGGACGGCCAGGATCGCGCCGGACGAGGGGACGGAACGATACAGCGGGCCCCCGGAGCGCTGAGTTGGATGGCGGCGCCGAATCGAAGGCGACGCGTGTGCGTTCGGAGCCGCCAAGGTCGAGTCGGCGCCACCGTTTTAAATAGAAAATTAGGGTATTTTCTTATTTATTTAATTCCCTAAACTTGGAAAATTCATATCTTTGTGTAGAAAAATCACAAAAATAAAATAAAAATACGCTCTTGCTCGAGTGAACGAGAGGAGAATAATGTGGAAAAGAAATTAATTAATTTTGTTTAGTACTTTATTTTTAATTAATTATTTACTCCCTGCATTGTTTCAATTCTCCATGCATTCATACAATTCACCATGGCATGAGACCATAGGGCTTTTGAAGCCTCTGAACTTGGGAACATTCCCTGAATTTTCCAAGGTCAGAGGCCATCTCTGTGAAAAGTTATTGATTTTTCAAATGCATGTGGCTGTTTTGAGTATTTTAATCCCAAAAATTAGCATATTGTGAAATAAATTCTAGGAAAATTTGGTGATGTTCCTTATGACCAGAGAACCCTAGGAAAAATAGGACTTGAGTTAATTCACTTAAGATAACCCTAATTAGCCTAAATACCAAAAATTGAACTTTAATTAATTAGAGTTAACCATAGATCAAATTGACTTGAAATCAATTCTCCACTGACCTTTAGGATCAGAGGAACCCACCATAAAAGTTTGAAGTCAATTGGACTTGGTTAGCCCTACTAAATGGGTTGATTAAGCCATTTAGTCATTTTAAACTTTAAAAATTCATAACTTTCAAAATACCTTTAAAAAATTCACCAAATTAGTTTTGGAGCCTCTCTGATATCAGGGGAATTTAAGAAAATTAAAATTTTAATTTTCTAAAAAAGTTAATTTTTTAGTATTATTTTAATATTTTAATAATTAAAAAATAATAAAAATCGCAAAAATAATAAAATTCACCAAAATGTCATATTTTGAAATATAATCACTTAGAAACAAACCCCATATTTTTCTTAGGTCTATTTAATGAGATATTAAATTTTAAAGCCCTAGGGTAATTTTAAAATTAAAAAAATGTATTTTCTAGCATTTTCACTAAAATAATTATAATAAATCAAAGCAAAATCAGAAAATTGTAAAATTTGGTTCTTTGGAATCCTTGATATCAGAGAGAATTTTATAAATTATAAAATTCATTTTTCAACTTATATTCTTTTTTTAAATTAATTAATACTCCAGAAATTAAAATAATTTTAATAAATAAAATATAATTAAAAAAATCACAAAAATTGGTCCAAGTGGTCCTCTGGTCATTAGGAATGTCTTATAATTTTCTTAAGGACAGAAACTTTCCCTTGGTCATATTATTGAATTTTCCTTGGAAATTCTTATTTTCAACCAAAAATAATTATATAAATAAATTAAATACAGAAAAATCACATTTTCTCCTCTAATGTCTTTATTGACATATGAGTGAAGTCACATAAAAATTTCAAATTCATTTGAGCTCAATTTAGTGAGTTATGAAATTATTAAGCTTGAAGGGCAAAATGGTAATTAAAATTTTAACCCTTAATTGAAACTTTAGGCTTAATAAAATTAAATAGTAAAATATTTGATCCTAATCTGATTTGGATGATTGAAATTTAAATAATTAAAGGGTAGAAACCTATTAAACAATTCAACAATAATTGAAATGAACTTTAGTTAAAATAATTAATTAAATTTGGAAGAATAGTAAAATTGGAGTTATTAAAATAGGGATGTTATTAGGAAGAAATTTGTTCTTTAATTTAATAATCCCTAAATTAATCATCTCAATAATATTTAATCCCTAATTAAAATGATAATCCAAGTTTAAGGTTTAAAATGCTAAAAGACTTAATCATTAAATTAAGTTAAGGTTAAATTATTTAAAGAAAATCCCTTTAAAATAAAATATTAAATTAAATTAAATTAAATTAAATTAAATTAAAACAAAATAAATTAAATTAAATTAAAACAAATTAAATTAAATTAAAATTAAATTAAATTAAAATTAAATTAAATCATATTAAATAAAATTAAACTAAATTAAATTAAATTAAATTAAATTAAATAAAATTAAACTAAATTAAATTAAATTAAATTAAATTAAATTAAATTAAATTAAATTAAATAAAATTAAATTAAATTAAAACTAAATCAAATTAAATTAAATGAAATTGAACTAAATTAAGCTAAAGCATATCATATTAAATTAACTTAAATTAAATTAAATTAAATTAAACCACATTAAATTAAATTAAGTTAAGTTAAATTGAATTAAATTAAATATAACATCACCTAAGACATGAAGAATTCAAAATAAATCTAAAATAACTTGAACACTATTCCAAACTTAAATCATTAATTTGAACTTAAATTTGAATCACAAATCATTAAATATCATTTTGCCCTTAGGAGCTTTTCACTATTATAACTCCTAAATGGAGTATCAAGTGAAATGTCACTTCACTCATAAGGATATTCAAACATCCTAATTCACTGAGCAAGAAATAAAACTTAACTTAAACACCCTGGATGATTAATTCACCTGCACAATAGAATTCTTTTGGACTTAGGATAATTCCCGAAATATTGAAAAGATGTTTAAGATTCGTCTTAAACACTTCCACAATATGATGGAATGTCCTTAAGAACAAATTGAGCTTAGTTGTTCTTTGGTGAAGAAAATCATCCTTAAAACCAAAATTGAAGACCTAGACGTCATAGGAGTGACTAGCTATAGGATTAGGATTTTGGTAGAAAACCATAACCTTTCCCTTAGCTTTACCTAGGAAATTGTTATAAATGCTTAAATGCTCTAAATTGTATTTTAAGTGCAGCTTGGGATGACGGGAAGGCCCTCCAGGTATGTTTTTATTTTATTGCATTTTATCTTACTGCAATTCATTTACTCGTGTTGCACTTTACCTTTCTTGCATGATAAACAACAGTTGCATGAAAACATACACCTTTAGGACGTAAACCAAAACCGAAACCCATAACTAAATTAAAAGACACTACAAGATAAAATTCACCGCCACAACATTTCAAAATATAAGACAACTCAAAATTTAATCACAAACGTAACAACAAAACTACAACTACAACTAGATTAAAACGTCTCATCGAATGATCGGGAATACCTCGGATGATGTAACCCACGTGTTGCTAACGGGATTTCCCACGGTCTAAATGAAAGTGCGGAACTCATTCAGTTGAGATTAGCAAATTCATCCGGACTAAGTGAATTCGATGAAAATAACGATGTCGGGATGACGGAACCGTGGGATCTTAATCGGTTCGTTTAATCAACTCTAAGACCCGTTTTAATTAAAATATTAAAGACACATGGAAATTAAGACTTTCTCTAAAACCAAACACTTCTCTCATCTCCTGATTTATGACTTCTAAAACTAAACCTCTGCAACAACAAGGAGCTCGGAGCATGGTGGGCAAGCACGGCCATCGTCATCAGCAAAACCTAAGTCTACTTCAGCAAAACTTTCCTTAGAATTAAATAACAAAGCCGTAGGACTTCGAGGTAGTTTGCCTAGTGCAACATAAATCCTCAACTCTTCGTTAGGCATTTGCAAGATCATATCATGTAAATTAAGCCCTAACGGGTCTTAGGATTTCCGAGGTAGTCGTCCGATACGACATAAACCCTCACATCTTCGAGGCTATTTGTATGATTTTATCATACAAATATAAGTCCTAACTGATTAAAATCGGCAAGATCAAAACATTAAATAAACATTAGGACTTTCCTAAATTCAAACCAAACAATAGGATAGTCGGGAAATTACCGAAGTTCGCTTCGAATCTGTGATTTCTCCTACCCTTCTTCCTTTGAATTCCCAAAACAAAATGTTTCAAATTTGATCCATCCCCAATTGAAATTCCAAAACTCAATCCCTTGAAAACTTAAACCTTGAAATTCTTGAGAGCAGAACTACTGATTATTATCGAGAGTTTTCTTAGGTGATTTCCGTCACTTAAGATGTAATTAACTATAGGGGCTTGCCCTTATAGGGAATTTTAAGAACCCAGGTAATATAAACCCTGTTTAATGTTTTCATATTAAGCAAGGGAACTTGTTGGCTTATAAAATTGGTTCGCAGACCAAACGGATGTCACAAATCTTATAGTTTATTTAATCGAGCCCCATCATCAAACAATGTGTCTATTCTTCGGGATAGATACATGGTTTGTGATGTGGTGCTCGTTTATATAAACTATTCGGGATGCGAGATCAGTTTGATTTCATAAAATTTCCAAATTTAAAATTATTTTCAAAATCAAATACTACTTTTCAAATTATTTATTTAAATTAAATTAAAATTCGCCGACAATTTCGTAGGCGACCCCTTTTTTCAAAATAAAACACATAACCTAAACATATGCCGACAATTTCGGCGACTCACTTGGGAATAGTTCCTCTCTCCATTTTAATCAAATAGTTCGCTTTCAAAAATCGGTAGTGTATCCATGTCCCTAATGGATCAAACTACCCTTCTTTCCGTTGGAATATTATGTTCATTTCTACCTTGAACGAGTATGGCCAACATTCTCTCGGATTTAGGAGCCACTCGTTTAGACACCCCTAAACGGAGAGGATCCGAGATCCTTTTACCTCATTTCGAGGTGGGGTGGACCCTCAATAGGTGTTAGTTTAGGAGTGATCCTTCGAGTCGAGAAGTCGTGCATAAGACTTTCTTTTCCTTTCTAACTCGAATCGATTCATTACCTTCTCTACACCTTCGAACATTCCGTTCTAAATAAACAAACCCTCTAATGAATGACTCTTTTAACAAATATACATGAACTAGAATGTGTTCGGACACTTTTCGTTTCCTTTCTTTTCGTCCCGATGAGAAGAAGCATAACTCGAGACCGACAATCGAATCTACCTTGCGAAATGGAAGCCCCAAACCGATTTTCTCCTTCACCAATGGACTAGACTTCGCTCGTTTACAAGGATGAGTCTGCCCGACAATGGGATCATCCGGTTTGGACAAGGATTCGAAAACACAAATGTCAAGATCGCTGACGTTACCCTTTTCGCACTAATGGACAAAGTGTCAGAAACTGAGAAACCCATGATTGAGTTCAACCTTAAATCAACTCAAGAATTTCCTCCTCTGCAAAGGGTTCCAGCTGAGAGGAGTACCGCTGTCCATAGAAGGACCGTTATCTCTACCCCCACTGGTCTAGTCGTCTCTGCACCGACCCCGGCTCCCGCCAAACTGAAGGGGAAGGAAGTTCAAGTTTGCAACGAGCATGTTACCGTGGAGGGTACAGATTTCCGTACAAGACCTTCTGTTTTTGAAATTGGGTCCAACTCAAGGGTTCCACCCCTAACACGGACTCAGAGGAGAAACAGAGGCAGGAAGATTGCCGTGAAGGCCGTAGCCGCTGAAGTCGCTTTCCTAGAAGAAATTCCCGAGTACACACCACTACCTGAATACATACCATTGTCTGAGTATACACCCCTTTTGGAAGGGAGTAGATTCCATCCCCTTTCCGCCGCAGCTGACGAGGAAAATGTCCGCAGGATTGCCTCTACATTACCTCGGCCCACATACTATAACGACAACAGAAGAAAGAGGGCTAGGGTTACACCACTTGCCCGATTACAGACTGTGATTGAAAGGTTAGCTAAGAAAGAAAGATGCCCTGTGTCGGAAATTTTAAGAAGGATAGGGTGGGTGCCGGCCAAATCTCGTCTTGGGCCGCGAGTAGAATCTGCTATTGCTGCAGAAGAACCAAATAAGAAAATGAAGGCTAGCCCACCCGTTGTTGTTTCGAGTTTACGGATCGTGGAGGATACCACCTTCCAAGCATTCGACCGACGTACCATCCGGTCCTGGGCCTTCGTCGCTGAGAAGGATGGTATGGCGTCCCACTACCGCCAATTAATACCGAAACAACGACTAGAAAAGGAAAGTCTCGTCAGGAGACTTGAGTCCGAAGAAAGTGCTACCGCAAAGAAAGGGAACTCATGAGAAAGAAACTCGACAGTTATCACATGATACCCGCAAGGATATACGTAAAAGGCCATTAGAAGACGCTATGGAAAAGTTAAGAACCGATATTCGTCGACTAGCAAGGGAAAGAGAAGAGAAGTTCGGAGATGAGGTTGACTCGTCGTAGTCCATGGATGATGTGTATGCGTAAATTAACATGGTAGAAACACGAGCTTCGTCGACTTCACAAGGTGCTCCCTGCAGCTCGGCAGAAGAGAGGAGCCGGAAGTAATGAGAAGGCAACTTCAAGAGAAAGATGATACGATTGCCCAAATGGCAAAAAGGATGGAAGAGATGGCTGTAGCCCTAGCCACTCTCCAGAGTAAGGTTCAACCCCAAAGGGAAACACCCCCGAAAGTCATTCACATTGTAGACGGAGGAAAGGAGATTACATCCGTCAATGGGGATGATCAATTAAAGAAGGATGCAACACAAAGCATGATTCCGAGAAGGATATTAAGAACTTGGTGGAACAAAGAAAGTGCGAGAAGCCTTGGCACAATCAAAGAGCGGGACATCCATTCGGACGGGTAGACCTTACCCCGAAGAATTCGACGCCGTCCAATATCCGAAAGGCTTTGTACCACCTCTCGTTCAAGACCTTCGATGGAACCGGAAACCCTCGGCAAGATGTTGCACATTTTCGTGCCGCTTGTTACAATGCCGGCGGAAGTGATGCTTTACTCTTCCGACAATTTGTCAGCAGCCTGTCAGGGATCGCCTTTGATTGGTATGCGGAATTACCAAACGGTTCGGTGAAGACATTTTCAGAATTAGAGAACCTCTTCATCAAGCGATTTGTCGGAGCTCAACACCACATCACTATAGGTGATTTAGTGGTAGAGAAGCAGAAGCCGAATGAAACCTTGGTGGACTACATACTTCGATGGAGGAACCTAAGTATGAAATGTGAGCCATAGTTACAAGAACAGCATGCAGTCCGCATTTTACTAAAAAGCATCCATGTCCCGATAGCACTTCTCCTCAAGGGATTTACTATTAAGACTTTCGAGAAGTTGTTAAGCAAGGCCGGAAGCTTGCAAGAGGAGGCGAAGCAATTAAGTTTCACCGATAAAGCAGACAAACAGAAGCCCGTGAAAACTTTTGAAAAGAAGTCCGGGATCGTCGCGGCAATCGATAAAGGCAAGCAACCGATACAAATATCGTCGAACGGCCGCAAAGAAACTCAACGAATTACCAACAACCCCGACCCAGACTATCACTCATCTCAACAATATGAACAACCGCCTCGTCCGCAACGGACGTTTAGGGAGTTCCCGAGCAGGAGTATCCGTTCAAGAATGAGGCAGAGGCCGAAAATGTTCCATGCACTCGATGAAGACTCCAGATTTCCAACTGCTAGAGCCTAAAAGACCAGAAGAAGTCGACAAGTGGGGTGATCCCAACTTTTGCCCTTACCACCGGATGCTTGGACACAAGATAGAATATTGTATTACCTTCAAAAGTTGGCTCAACGACAATCTTCGGAAAGGGAATATAATGATCCCGAAAGAATACATGAAGGAACCTCAGAAAGGAGGTTCCGTCAATGTTATCTCGACGGATTTCATTGTTCCGATAGATCCCTATGCGATTGATGATGGATGGACTACCGCTTGGACAAAGTCTTCGAAGAAGATTTTAGATCACATCCGAGACCGCTTCGGTGCGAGCTTCAATTCAAAGTTCGAAACCGTCGAAGTCGGCGCTATCACTTGCGATGGAAGAACCACCTCAACAAGAGACAATCGAAGAAAAGAAGAAAATTGATGAAGAAGAGAAGGTCGAGGCACCTAAGGCTAGACTAGGGGCCGCTTATCCTAGGATAGTTGTTTCCGATTCGGGGAGAAATCCCTCGAACCTCTCGACTCGTATGATTATCCGCCCACTCCGGTGGGATCTTATAATGATGAGGGTATGGCGTTGGCTACGTTTTCGATCGTTTCTAACGATTACGTAACTAGCGACAATCGACCTAATCCGGACGTCGATTCCGATACAAATAACAATTCTCAAATCATACACAATCTCGACGATCACAATGACGAAGAAGACATCCACCAGTGGAGGCTACGAGAGTTCAACAAGCAACGAATCTATTCGCGAATTTCGAGGAGCTCCGACTCACAATAGAGTTAGAGCCTTCAGACTCCGAAGCTAATCCTGAAGAACTTGTCATTCCAAGGAGGAGACACCAGCAAACTCAATGCTAAATTCAGAAGAAATCACAGAAGTCAACTTAAGAAGTGGAAGAGTTCTACCTCCGGGAATGGGTCCAAAGGACAAAGGAAAGCAGGTGGTTATTCAGGAAGAACCAACCCCGGCGAAAGAAATACCCATTCGAGAAGAAAACGAGGCACATGAAAACAATAT
Source organism: Papilionanthe hookeriana x Papilionanthe teres (assembly GCA_022702705.1). Classification (NCBI taxonomy): domain Eukaryota; kingdom Viridiplantae; phylum Streptophyta; class Magnoliopsida; order Asparagales; family Orchidaceae; genus Papilionanthe; species Papilionanthe hookeriana x Papilionanthe teres. The sequence continues at coordinate 79,094,905 of CM040434.1, read as the reverse complement.
GGACTACAACGTGCTAGCCCATCTTAGGAAACTACCAGCCAAACTGAGCATCTACGACGCTCTCATCTTATCAAAGGAGATGAGAGAAGCTCTGATCAAGGCCTTACTTGATCCAGAAATTTGCTTAGCTCAAATGGCCGGAGAGTCCTTAGATGAGGTTTGCTCGTTAAAGGAACAGCGAGGTGTTACCTTCACGGACGACGACCTACTACTTGGGACAGCAGACCACAACCAACCCCTGTACATTTCAGTTACCATTGGGAAGTTTACACTCTCCAGAGTATTGGTGGATCCAGGAGCATCAATCAATATAATGAATCTTCGAACGCTAGCATACTTGGAAATTGATGCTCGCGAGCTCGAGGCGTACAAAATGTTATTAAGAGGATTCAACCGTAAAGGAGAAAGAGCCCTCGGCTCAATAACACTGCTAATGAAGACCGGTGACTTAGCAAAGACAACCGCGAAATTTCACATAATTGATTCAGAAACGTCATTCAACGCTCTACTGGGCCGACCATGGATACATGAAAACAGGATGGTACCATCATCTCTACATCAATGCATTAAATACTACGATGGAGGGGAACAGTGTATTAAAGGTGACTTACAACCGTTCTCCGTACATGAAATCGGAATTCATGAAGATGCAGCTTATTATGCACCTCCGAAGAAAACAATCTTTTCCAGAGATACCATAACAAATGAAGCAAAGGAAATTTGGGACGACGAAGAACCTGAAATCCTAGTTCAACAGTCACTCACCACTCCCTTACGGCGAGATGGTGAAGGTTTCTCCACAACTCGCATCCGAGGTCGAGGCCGGGGACAAGGTCGTGGCAGAGACGTTAGGACGATTGGACAGAGGAAACCAGCCATCAATGTTGATTGGGAAGATAGTTCTGAAGAAGAAAAAGAAATCAAACGAGAAGCAACGGCAATAAGTCGAAGAAGCCGCAATTCAGAATCCCTCTCGAAGATGAAAGAAACGAAGAATATAAATCGATGTAAGAGAAGATTAACCACTATGTACAAACTATGACCCTGACCCCGATCCATTCTAATAAGATCGAGGGTATGGAGGTCAGAGAGGTACGTAGCGGTGGTGCAAAGCCCATCAAATTCTACCGTGGTGCTCCTTCCTCCAAAACTGAAAATAATGTACACTTGAAGATGCTACTTCATCGAATTAATGGAATTGCCTTTCGAATGGTACTCTCCCTGTGTTCAAAATTTAATTCAGCGTGATTTCTTACCTCGACAATGGACAAAAGGTCAATCACAACGTTTTGAAAATTTATGGAATAACTCCGGTCGTCCACCCAACTCAAAACATGGTCTCGGATTCGGCACAAGTAGGATCAGTCGACGATATCGAATTTTGCTTGGTTGTCACCCGCGAGTCTAATGAAAACCGCAAGGAAACTGCGAAGAACTCGAAGATTTGCAAATTGGAAACGCTTCACCAGAATTCGAAGAAGAGATCAAATCTACGATAGATGAGTTAACGGAAGTTAACTTAGGTACTAGCGAAGAACCTAGACCTACCTTTGTTAGCTCCTTATTTAATAAAGAAGACTCCGAAGAAATAATCAAGTTATTAATGGAATTTAAAGACTGTTTTTCTTGGAGCTACGATGAGATGCCGTGTTTAGCTCCGCAGGTCGCAATCCATAAGCTAGGAGCGGACCCCGCTTCGTTCCGCCGACAAGGTCCCGTAAGAATGCGTCTAGAAATCGAACAACAAGTCATAGCTGAAGTTAAAAAGCTAATAGACGCCAAATTTGTCCGTGAAGAACAATACCCGACTTGGTTAGCCAACGTGGTACCTGGTCGGAAAGAAGAATGGTCGATCGAATTTGTGTGGATTTCGGAGATTTAAACAAGGCATGTCCGAAAGATGATTTTCCTCTACCGATCCTGCGAATTAATGATTGACATTGCTTCAACACATGAAATATTCTCATTCATGGATGGATCTTCGGGAAACAACCGGATAAAAATGGCTCCGTAAGATGAAAACTTACAAGCATTCGAACACCGATCGGAGTATATTGCTACACAGATGATGCCATTCGGACCGAAGAACGCAGGAGCAACCTACCGAGAGAGCGATGACAAGAATTTTTGATGATCTCATCCACAATCAAGTCGAATGCTACGTGGATGATGTGGTCATCAAAAGCAAAGTAAAGGAAAACCACTCGTATGATTTGAGAATTGTTTTCGAGCGATTAAGACAATTTAACCTTAAGATGAATCCCTTAAAATGCGCCTTCGGCGTCACCTCCGGAAATTCTTAGGATTCGTTGTCCGACATCGCGGAATTGAAATCGACCCGGAAAAGATTAAAGCCATCTTAGAAATGCCACCTCCCAGAACCTTAAAACAACTACGATCTTTTCAAGGGAAGTTGGCATATCTTCGACGCTTTATCTCAAACTTGTCAGGTAGGTGTCAGCCTTTCTCGGCACTAGTTAAAAAGGACGCCAAATTTATTTGGGAAGAGAAATGCCGTAGGGCCTTCGAGGACATTAAACAATATTTAATGACACCTCCCGTCTTAGCAGCCCCGGCCTCGTGTAGACCGCTAATACTTTATACCGCAGCTTTAGACGACTCTCTCGAGCCCCGTTAGCCTGTGTCAATGATGAGGGTAAAGAAAATGCTCTTTACTACCTAAGCCGTCGTTTACTCGCCGACGTAAATAAGGTATCCCGCAATCGAAAAGCACCGTTTGGCCCCGATCTTCGCCGCTCAAAAGCTCGTGCACTACATGCTTTCTCATAAAGTCAACCTGATCTCGAAATTTAATCCATTGCAATACTTGATGACCCGTCCAACGCTTTCCGGCAGACTTGCCAGATGGTCAATGATATTATTGCAAATCGATATAACTTTCGTACCTCTTCGTGCCGTAAAGGGACAAGTCTTAGCGTACTTCCGCAAGACACCCTTTGCACGGCAGAATCTCCTCTTAATGACGACTTGCCGATGAACAAATAATGAACCTAGAAGACCCCGATGATCGACGTTGGGAATTATATTTCGACGGAGCATATTCAAGCACACAAAGACGAAGAATCGCAAGTGATAGTGCTCTGTGAAGGCGGGATCGGACTAATATTTATAACACCGGAGCGGGGGATGTTAAGATATTCCTACCACTTAACAGAGCCGTGTACAAATAACGAAGCAGAATACGAAGCCCTCATAACGGGAATGGAATTAACTATTCAAATGGGTATAACAGACATCAACATCTACGAGGATTCGCAGTTAATCATTCAACAGATCGCCGGACAGTACAGAATTTCAAAACCAAGACTCAAGCAATACTTCCAGTATGCCATACAAAATTGCTAGAACGATTCCGAATGTGACAATCTACAAAATTCCTAGAAAAGAAAACGTTTTAGCGGATGCGCTAGCCCGTCTCGCAAAAGAATTTGCATGTTTGAAAGATGAATCAGTGGAAGTGTCGGCTCACCTGGACGTCGAGTCCTATCACAACTCGACATAGTACACAATACACAATTCAAAAAAGAAGAAGAATCAACTAGCAGACAGTGATGTAAAAACACGTAAGATCGGCGACAACCATTAATAGATTACTCCGCAAACAGAAAACTACCGGACGATAGGTCGTTAGCCCATCGATCAAGAAAAGAACTCGTCCTACGCATTAATAAACAACACATTATACGAAGGTCTTTTCGATCAAATGTGGTTAAGGTGCCTAAGCGGGTCCGAGGCCCGTGAAATTGTTAAAGAGGTGCATTCGAGACATTGTGGCGCTCACCAGCCGGGTCCGAAGATGAAAATGAAAATTAAAAGACTAGGGTACTACCGGCCCTCGATGATGACCGACCGCATGAAAATCGCCAAGAGCCGTCACCAGTGCCAAGTGCACGGAGTGGTTCTACACCAACCCCCAAATGTGCTACATCCGACAATTGCGTCGTGGCCATTCGAATGTTGGGGCACGTGATATAGTGGGTCCAGTAGAACCACCATCTTCAAAAGGACATCGCTTCATTCTTGCGGCTACAGATTACTTTTCCAAGTGGGCGGAGGCGGCTCCACTTGAGAAGTGAAAGCACATCACGTGCTACAATTTTTCAAGAACCAAGTTGTCTACCGTTTCGGGTGCCGCACGAGATCATCTCGGATAATGGGTCAGCATTCGAAGCACACAAATCAACAATTTTGTCGGAGACACGGAATCGACCGGCGATATTCAACAATTTACTACCCAAGAGCAAACGGCCCAGTCGAGGCTTTTAACAAAACTCTCGTTCAAATTTTAAAGAAAACCTTGGACGATAATAAGAGAAATTGGCACGAGAAGTTGTTAGAAGCCTTATGGGCCTACCGGACAACCTTCGTAACTCCTACTCAAGCTACACCTTACGCTCCGGTGTATGGGTCCGAGGCAAGTGTTACCCTTAGAGGTCCAGACTTCCTTCACTCGTAATTGCGCTTGCAAACAAAATCACGACGAAGAGAATGCCAAATTGCGACTAGAAGAATTGGAAAGCCCGGAAGGGAAAAGACTTACAGCACAGACGAGAATTTAGAACTATACCAAGCTAAGATGGTCCAAGCTCATGACAGACCGGGTCCGCCCAAGAACCTTCAAAGTTGGTGACTTAGTCCTCGTTCTCAAGAGACCTATTCTCGCACACCACAAGATAGGAGGAAAATTTGAACCCACTCGGGAGGGACCGTTCAGTAGCTGAGGCAAGCCTACTCAGGAGGCTCCTACCGCCTAGTGAATTGCCAAGGAGAATGACATATGCTTCCAATCAATGGACGATACTTGAAGAAGTATTACGCTACCTGATGTTTCGAAGGAATGAATTTTCCATCCCTAGAAGCACGGGTGAAGTAATTACTTATGACTGGGTCCGAACCCAAAATAATAAAGAATGTGCTAAAATAAATAAAATCATGATAATAAAGTTTTCTTTGTTTTCTCTCTTCCAAATCAAAATCTCTTTCCTGATCTTATCCCACTTCATTCCTGTTAAATTGAAAATTACAAAAGTAATAAAAAAACTGTCTTTAATAAACATTTTCTTAATGTTCTTGTTCTTAAGTACTGCCCCCGATCCTTTTCCTTGTCTTTTCGCAGGGAAATGTCGAGCGGGCGGTTGGTCCCGAACTTTAGAAATGGCGTAAGCCTTGCACTCGACGAAAAGAGGGTGAAAGATGGAGTGATAATAGAGATCGACTCGTACTTCGCACCGACAGGGCCCGCAATACGAGGAAAGTGACCGGGTCCCGATTGACGGAGAGGAACCGCCTAGTCGACAAGTAATGAAAGTGGGTGGCCCAAGCCACCAATCCAACAGAGAAGAAAAGAAAAGCAAACACCGAAGAAGACAAGAGAATCAAGTCCGTAGTCGCTACGAGCAGGCGGGCTTGTCGGCGCCGCGCCTACGTAAATTCAGGAAATACAAAGAGCTACTCTCACAAGCAACTCAACGAAGAAATAAAAATCGCCGTATCCGCAAGATGTTAACTAAATTAGCGAATGGATCGACGCGATGAGACAGCTTGCTACCGCCGATGCATATACCTCAAGGATACCGATTCGCCGGAACTCGAAGGAAGGAGGCCAGCTCCGAGATGACGAAGAAACCGGAGAAATCTCAAGAAGAACGGAAGAAAGAAGGCTACTACGCCACCAGATGAAGCCACCGTAATGCATGACCTTGTTGCAGTAACCCCGGAGGATGTCCCGACGGACATCATCCCCGAGGAGCCGAGGTATGCGTGAGAACGTGAAGGGATCGAGTCATATATCCCACAAGACGTCACTGTGCCTCGCCATTTGCAAATTATCCCGTAATACGAGCTAGAAAGAATACGTAATGTCCAAAAGAAAACTTTTGAATACTTCGAGAGAATCAGAGGCGAGGAGGATCAACATACTGAAGGCCTCGAGTTACATACGTACGTATTCTCGAATACGAACAACAACAAATCGTGGACTGCATCCGGGATTTGAAAAAGATGGGCCGAGCGGGCCGCTTAAGAGAAAACACATACTCGTAACCCCGGAGATGGATGCCGTGGAAGGGAGAATTACAATACAATGTGGATGTTGCTACAACTTCGCAGAAGACAGAAGGGAAACCCACCGTGGATACTCCGTCATGGCCGGTAGATCCAATGCCATTAGTCATTAAAAGGATGGTAAAAAGAATGATAACATGGAGGGTACTGCCGCAGATTGCATACCCAACAGCTTGCATTATTAATATTTACAAGAAGGGTGATCGCATACCCCCGCACATAGATCACCACGACTTTGTCGACCTTTCGCATGCTTCTTTTCTGAATGAGTGTAATATCATGTTCGGATCTGACCTCCGGATAGCAGGCCCAGGTGAGTTCCGAGGGCCAGTAAAGATACCATTACCGGTAGGTTCCGTCATGATACTGAAGGGCAACGGAGCAGACGTCGCTAAACATTGCATACCAGGAGTACCAGTGAAGCGGAACTCAGTTACTTTCAGAAGGATGGACGACAGAAAGCACCTTACCACTTCCAGCGCAGACCGGAGCTAGAGAGCCTCCGACCTTACGAGCCGTGAGTTGCATGGAAAATATCACACCTCCAACGTACATCCATACGGCATCCTTGCTAAGGATGGCTTGGAAGGTGATGTTATCGACCATGTACCTCACTATTCGTACATGGATTTTTGACGAATACTTTTTGGATGGATCGACAAAGATCATACATAGTCCGTTTCGAGTCTACATGGATTGTATGAGATGTATTCCGGATCGAGTTGTATGATGTATCTTCAACATGATTGGAATGAAAGTGACCATGTCACAATTTTGGCCTTCACCTCTTTTGTGCAAATTGACTGGGAAACACCATTAAAGTTAAACGAACTTCGAACAAAGAACAGAAAAGAAAAAAAAATAATAATAAAAAAAAAGAGAAAATAAAAATATAAATAATAAATGAGAATTATTTTTTCTTTCTCCATTAAAAAATCCAAACATAAAAATAACTTCAAAATCCACGCGAACGCTAAATAAAATTCACATGAACATTTGGAAAGTTAAAGGACAAACAAAATGAAAATGAATCTCAAATCGGATCCCACTCTAAATTCATCTTTTCAAGCATTTCAAATCAACCCCAAATCGAGATTTATCTCAAGAAGCTTTGAAATTCTCTGTCGGGACAACTCTTTCTCACAAGAGACCCACACTTCAATTTTCAGAACCCCAAACCTTTTTTATCACATCAAAATCATTTCGACTTTTGTGGCCTACCTTTTCTTCCTGTATGGAGATCGACTAGGTCTATTGACAACGGAGCCACGAACTTTGTTCGATTTGGTTCTGATGACATGGGACTGGATCCCTTTTCACACAAATAAACTTCCGAGATTGGAATTCATTTCCAACTCTCATTAAACCTTTGAGATTGGAACCGCTTCCATTTCTCTTAGACCTTTGAGATTGGAACCAGCTTCCATTTCTCTTTAGACCTTTGAGATTGGAACCAGCTTTCATTTCTCTTTAGACCTTCGAGATTGCAACCAGCTTCCATTTCTCTTTAGACCTTCGAGATTGGAACCAGCTTCCATTCTCTTTAGACCTTCGAGATTGGAACCGGCTTCCATTTCTCTTTAGACCTTCGAGATCGGAACCAGCTTCCATTTCTCTTAGACCTTCGAGATTGGAACCGGCTTCCATTTCTCTTTAGACCTTCGAGATTGGAACCAGCTTCCATTTCTCTTTAGACCTTCGAGATTGGAACCAGCTTCCATTTCTCTTTAGACCTTCGAGATTGGAACCGGCTTCCATTTCTCTTTAGACCTTCGAGATTGGAACCGCTTCCATTTCTCTTTAGACCTTCGAGATTGGAACCGCTTCCATTTCTCTTTAGACCTTGAGATTGGAACCGCTTCCATTTCTCTTTAGACCTTCGAGATCGGAACCAGCTTCCATTTCTCTTTAGACCTTCGAGATCGGAACCGGCTTCCATTTCTCTTTAGACCTTCGAGATCGGAACCGCTTCCATTTCTCTTTATACCTTCGAGATCGGAACCAGCTTCCATTTCTCTTTAGACCTTTGAGATCGGAACCAGCTTCATTTCTCTTTAGACCTTCGAGATTGGAACCAGTTTCCATTTCTCTTTAGACCTTTGAGATTGGAACCAGTTTCCATTTCTCTTTAGACCTTCGAGATTGGAACCAGCTTCCAATTCTCATTAGACCTTTGAGATTGGAACCAGCTTCCATTTCTCTTTAGACCTTCGAGATTGGAACCAGCTTCCATTTCTCTTTAAACCTTCGAGACTAGAACCCGATTCCAGTTCTCTTTAAACTTTTGAGATCAGTACCTAAATTCTGATTCTCATCCCCTTCAATCAACACTTAAACTCCGATTCTCATTCTGCAGCTGGTACCCCGATTCCAGTTTTCTCCACAATCCCGGATTGGAACCTCGTTTCGAATCCAAACTTCAGATCCAAATTTCCTCAAATTGATTTTAAACCAAACTTCAATCTAAATTGAAACTCAAAATCTAAACTTACACATCAAAACTTAAACTAAAACAAAACGAAAATCTAAATCGAAATTCCCCGCATCATGTGATTTGGGACTCACCTCCTTTTCCTTTCCCCGCCGAGAGTTCAGGAATCTCCGCTTCGGAGATATACTTGACATTCCCCAGACGAAAATTCTTCTACTTCGTCCTAAGTTTGTCACTTGGACATCCGTGTTGGTTTTGTTGATCTTTTCGGTCAACGCCAATACGCGCGGTGTGCTTGGTTAGCACACCACACCTATTGGGGTCCATTTGTTGACCTCATTTTCGATGAGGTCTCTTCTTCTCTCTTTAGTACTTAGGATCTAGCCTTAGGCTTTTCCTTCGACTATCCTAGAGGATTAGAATTGGGACCCACCACTTAGAAATTCAAACTACTTCTTAACTCCCCGCAAACTCCACAAACTCGATCGTAGACCCCTAATCACCTAGAGGGTTGAAATCAAATGCGGAAGTTTAAAGGATGAGTTCCTATAGGATTCTTCGGCCTCAGGACCGCCTCCGGTGGCCTCGGTCCGGTGAAGGGCCGACTTACACACACATTACACCTATACACTACACTTTCACACACCTCCTAAAAACACACCCATACCCAATTTGACCTCCCGACTCATGAAGGTGATTCACATGGATGAGTCCATAACCCCTAAGCCCTCGCGCAAGAGGTTAGGAACAACATAGTGTATGCCTCAAATGAGTCCCTTCATGGCTCATGTGGGCTTGATGTGGCTTCATGGCTCAAAAAAAATGATTTCATTCCACTTACATTCACCCAATCTTCAATTTTCCAGATTTTCAATTTTTGACCCCCGGGACCCTACACCCATCTGGCCTACCCAAAACCCTTGAAACCCTCCAAAATTTGCAAAATCACCTAAACTACCCAAAATCAATCCCAAACATTTCCACATTACTCAAATTGATCATCCATACCCAAAAATACCAAAAATTCCAAAAATACCTCCCAATACCCTCCAAATACCCAAAATACCCCTCTTAGCCAAAAAATCCAAAAATTCAAAAAATTCCCAGAAAATTCCAGAAAATCCCAAATATTCCCAATTTCATTTTGTTCAACTACACCATGGGCCAATTTTATCAATTTACCCCACTTTTATCAAACCCCCAATTCGACCCATTTTAACCCAAAATGAACCCAATGTCAAACCAAACCTACCCAATTGACCCAAATTCTGGTCCAATTCAATTCTAAACTTCAATTCAACATCCCCAACACCAATCTAGACCAAATCCAAGCCCAATTTGATTGGCATTGGGATCCAATTTCACTTTTGGCCTTAAAGCCCAATTTGGACCCATGACCCAAACTTAGCCCAAACTCACCCAATTCAACTCCAATTAATCCCAAATCTTTTCTAAACCTTCCTTAACATTCCCAAAAACAAAACACTAACATGATTTGCCCAAATTTTAGACCCAAACCTCACTCAAATTCAACCCAAAATCAAAAAACCCAATTTTGACCTAAACCCAAACCTAACCCAAATAGTGCCCAAACCCCAAAATCAAAACCCAACCAAAGCCAAAACCTCTTTGAAACACTCCCAAAAACATTTCCCAACATTTATTTTACATCAATTTCAACTCTAGCCCAACATTGGCCCAAGTTAGCCCATTTTGGCCCACCTTAGCCTCTTTACCAAAAGGCCCATATCCAACCCAATTCAAACCCAAATCACCTCAAGTTTGTTTCAAACCACTCATGACACATCCCTAAACCAAACTCAACAATTATTTGGCCCAACCTCTTTACAAAATTTCCATCCATAAATTCATTTTTAAACTTAAAGGCCCATTCCTTAAACCATTTTAAAAGCCCATCTTTTACCACATCCAAATGCCCAAAATTGGTCCCAAAGCCCATATGATATTTCCCCTCATCATACTTTCAATTAAACTCAACACCTAAGTCCTAAATTCATCATCAAATCATTCCAAATCAAGTTTCATACAAATTTTCATCAAATTACCAAAAAATTCCTAAAATCCATTTTCATGAAATTGACTAAACTTTTCCCTAAGCCAAAGACAAGCCATGCAAGCCATGGACAAGCCACATGAAGCCATGGAGAGTTTGACATGTGATCAAGCCATTAATGGAAAAAGGAGGACCCCCTTTCCTAATCCTTCTTAAGCCTTTTTTACCTTAAGCATGTCACACTCTAAACCATGCTTTGCCACCTAATCCTTGATGGAGACTCCACCACACATGGGAGATCGACCCACCTGACCTCCTCGACCAAAAACCGAGTCTTGGGGAGGTGCACCCAACCCATTTGCATGGGTTGACCAAAATAAGCTAAAATAGCCCCTTCCCCTTTCTACTTTGATTCAACCACTTTACACATGTCAAACCTCAATTGAATGCACCAAACCCCAGCCTCGACCCACCCGAACAAGATGGTGACCGATGCACGGCCGGCCAGCCACCAGGCCGCCGGAAAACACCATGGCCGAGGCCTTGGGAGGAGCCAAAAAATTCAATCCTCCCTTGCTGACTTGTCTCAACCCAAATGGACAGCTGATCCCCAGCCTTAAACCCCCCTGGGAGGCCCTCCAGCCTCTCCTATTTAAAGCCCTCACCCTCACGGCCAAAGGAGGTGCTGAACCAGACCATACCAAAACTCTGCCAAAATCACTCCTCACTCCCCTCCAGTACTTAGAGCAATCGATCCCCACTCGTTCTCCTCTGCTCTAATCCCCATTGATTGAGCTCAATTTTGGAGCTCAATTCTCAGGCCAGAACAGGACACTCCTGAATCCTTCACCAAAATTAAATTAAACTCACCTACACCTTCACCAGGTCAAGAGAAGAAGTTTTCCAGTGAAAGTCCCCTCTCCAGGCCACCCAGTTGTTCCAGACTTCAAAGGTTGTGATCGGCCGTGGTGGAAACTACACCTAGGCGATTCACCACATCCCCAGGCTTCATCCCTAGCCTCCTGCAGCTCCAACGAACGTGCCGAACATCTCTGATCGAGGCTTCACCTCTCAGAGCCAAGGTATGGATCAATTCTTCATCCCGAGCTTCTGAACATTCTCCATTTCAAATGCCTTAATTTCAATGCATGATCACCGTATAGATGTGTTCGTCTCTTCAAGATGAATCCATAGAGCACAAGAACACGAAAACCCGTTAAGTATTGAGTGAGATATTAGGGATTTCGTGTGGACGGTTCTCGGGTTAGGAGGCTTGGGGACGATGAATGGATGCCGTTCATTTAATACACGCGCGGATGGACGGCCAGGATCGCGCCGGACGAGGAGACGGAACGATACAGCGGGCCCCCGGAGCGCTGAGTTGGATGGCGGCGCCGAATCAGAAGGCGACGCGTGTGCGTTCGGAGCTGCCAAGGTTGAGTCAGCGCCGCCGTTTTAAATAGAAAATTAGGGTATTTTCTTATTTATTTAATTCCCTAAACTTGGAAAATTCATATCTTTGTGTAGAAAAATCACAAAAATAAAATAAAAATACCCTCTTGCTCAGTGAACAGAGGAGAATAATGTGGAAAAGAAATTAATTAATTTTGTCCAGTACTTTATTTTTAATTAATTATTTACTCCCTGCATTGTTTCAATTCTCCATGCATTCATACAATTTACCATGGCATGAGACCATAGGAGCTTTGAAGCCTCTGAACTTGGGAACATTCCCTGAATTTTCCAAGGTCGGAGGCCATCTCTGTGAAAAGTTATTGATTTTTCAAATGCCTGTGGCTGTTTTGAGTATTTTAATCCCAAAAATTAGCATATTGTGAAATAAATTCTAGGAAAATTTGGTGATGTTCCTTATGACCAGAGAACCCTAGGAAAAATAGGACTTGAGTTAATTCACTTAAGATAACCTTAATTGGCCTAAATACCTAAAATTGAACTTTAATTAATTAGAGTTAACCATAGATCAAATTGACTTGATATCAATTCTCCACTGACCTTTAGGATCAGAGGAACCCACCATAAAAGTTTGAAGTCAATTGGACTTGGTTAGCCCTACTAAATGGGTTGATTAAGCTATTTAGTCATTTTAAACTTTAAAAATTCATAACATTCAAAATACCTTTCAAAAATTCACCAAATTAGTTTTGGAGCCTCTCTGATATTAGGGAAATTTAAGAAAATTAAAATTTTAATTTTCTAAAAAAGTTAATTTTTTAGTATTATTTTAATATTTTAATAATTAAAAAATAATAAAAATCACAAAAATAATAAAATTCACCAAAATGTCATATTTTAAAATATAATCACTTAGGAAAAAACCCCATATTTTTCTTAGGTCTATTTAATGAGATATTAAATTTTAAAGCCCTAGGGTAATTTTAAAATTAAAAAAATGTATTTTCTAGCATTTTCACTAAAATAATTATAATAAATCAAAGAAAAATCAGAAAATTGTAAAATTTGGTTCTCTGGAATCCTTGATATCAGAGAGAATTTTAAAAATTATAAAATTCATTTTTCAACTTATATTCTATTTTTAAATTAATTAATGCTCCAGAACTTAAAATAATTTTAATAAATAAAATATAATTCAAAAAATCACAAAAATTGGTCCAAGTGGTCCTCTGGTCATTAGGAATGTCTTATAATTTTCTTAAGGACAGAAACTTTCCCTTGGTCATATTATTGAATTTTCCTTGGAAATCCTTATTTTCCACAAAAAATAATTATATAAATAAATTAAATACAGAAAAATCACATTTTCTCCTCTAATGTCTTTATTGACATATGAGTGAAGTCACATAAAAATTTCAAATTCATTTTGAGCTCAATTTAGTGAGTTATGAAATTATTAAGCTTGAAGGGCAAAATGGTAATTAAAATTTTAACCCTTAATTGAAACTTTAGGCTTAATAAAATTAAAGAGTAAAATATTTGATCCTAATCTGATTTGGATGATTGAAATTTAAATAATTAAAGGGTAGAAACCTATTAAACAATTCAACAATAATTGAAATGAACTTTAGTTAAAATAATTAATTAAATTTGGAAGAATAGTAAAATTGGAGTTATTAAAATAGGGATGTTATTAGGAAGAAATTTGTTCTTTAATTTAATAATCCCTAAATTAATCATCTCAATAATATTTAATCCACTAATTAAAATGATAATCCAAGTTTAAGGTTTAAAATGCTAAAAGACTTAATCATTAAATTAAGTTAAGGTTAAATTATTTAAAGCAAATCCCTTTAAAATAAAATATTAAATTAAATTAAATTAAATTAAATTAAATTAAATTAAATTAAATTAAAACAAAATAAATTAAATTAAATTAAAACAAATTAAATTAAATTAAAATTAAATTAAATTAAAATTAAATTAAATCATATTAAATAAAATTAAACTAAATTAAATTAAATTATATTATATTAAATAAAATTAAACTAAACTAAATTAAATTAAATTAAATTAAATTAAATTAAATTAAATTAAATTAAATTAAATTATATTAAATTAAATTAAATTAAATTAAAACTAAATCAAATTAAATTAAATCAAATTGAACTAAATTAAGCTAAAGCATATCATATTAAATTAACTTAAATTAAATTAAATTAAATTAAACCACATTAAATTAAATTAAGTTAAATTGAATTAAATTAAATATAACATCACCTAAGACATGAAGAATTCAAAATAAATCTAAAATAACTTGAACACTATTCCAAACTTAAATCATTAATTTGAACTTAAATTTGAATCACAAATCATTAAATATCATTTTGCCCTTAGGAGCTTTTACTTATTATAACTCCTAAATGGAGTATCAAGTGAAATGTCACTTCACTCATAAGGATATTCAAACATCCTAATTCACTCGAGCAAGAAATAAAACTTAACTTAAACACCCTGGATGATTAATTCACTCGCACAATAGAATTCATTCTGGACTTAGGATAATTCCCGAAATATTGAAAAGATGTTTAAGATTCGTCTTAAACACTTCCTCAATATGATGGAATGTCCTTAAGAACAAATTGAGCTTAGTTGTTCTTTGGTGAAGAAAATCATCCTTAAAACCAAAATTGAAGACCTAGACGTCATAGGAGTGACTAGCTATAGGATTAGGATTTTGGTAGAAAACCATAACCCTTCCCTTAGCTTTACCTAGGAAATTGTTATAAATGCTTAAATGCTCTAAATTGTATTTTAAGTGCAGCTTGGGATGACGGGAAGGCCCTCCAGGTATGTTTTTATTTTATTGCAATTTATCTTACTTGCAATTCATTTACTCGTGTTGCACTTTACCTTTCTTGCATGATAAACAACGATTGCATGAAAACCTACACCTTTAGGACAGAAACCAAAACCGAAACCCATAACTAAATTAAAAGACACTACAAGATAAAATTCACCGCCACAACATTTCAAAATATAAGACAACTCAAAATTTAATCACAAACGAAACAACAAAACTACAACTACAACTAAATTAAAACGTCTCATTGAATGATCGGGAATACCTCGGATGATGTAACCCACGTGTTGTTAACGGGATTTCCCACGGTCTAAATGAAAGTGCGGAACTCATTCAGTTGAGATTAGCAAATTCATCTGGACTAAGTGAATTTGATGAAAATAACGGTGTCGGGATGACGGAACCGTGGGATCTTAATCGGTCTCGTTTAATCAACTCTAAGACCTGTTTTAATTAAAATATTAAAGACACATGGAAATTAAGACTTTCTCTAAAACCAAACACTTCTCTCATCTCCTGATTTATGACTTCTAAAACTAAACCTCTGCAACAACAAGGAGCTCGGAGCATGGTGGGCAGCACGGCCATCGTCATCGGCAAAACCCGAGTCTACTTCAACAGAAACTTTCCTTAGAATTAAATAACCAAGCCGTAGGACTTCGAGGTAGTTTGCCTAGTGCAACATAAATCCTCAACTCTTCGTTAGGCATTTGCAGGATCATATCATGTAAATTAAGCACTAACCGGTCTTAGGATTTCCGAGGTAGTCGTCCGATACGACATAAACCCTCACATCTTCGAGGCTATTTGTATGATTTTATCATACAAATATAAGTCCTAACTGATTAAAATCGGCAAGATCAAAACATTAAATAAACATTAGGACTTTCCTAAATTCAAACCAAACAATAGGATAGTCGGGAAATTACCGAAGTTCGCTTCGAATCTGTGATTTCTCCTACCCTTCTTCCTTTGAATTCCCAAAACAAAATGTTTCAAATTTGATCCATCCCCAATTGAAATTCCAAAACTCAATCCCTTGAAAACTTAAACCTTGAAATTCTTGAGAGCAGAACTACTGATTATTATCGAGAGTTTTCTTAGGTGATTTCCGTCACTTAAGATGTAATTAACTATAGGGGCTTGCCCTTATAGGGAATTTTAAGAACCCAGGTAATATAAACCCTGTTTAATGTTTTCATATTAAACAGGGGAACTTGTCGGCTTATAAAATTGGTTCGCAGACCAAACGGATGTCACAAATCTTCTAGTTTATTTAATCGAGCCCCATCATCAAACAATGTGTCTATTCTTCGGGATAGATACATGGTTTGTGATGTGGTGCTCGTTTATATAAACTATTCGGGATGTGAGATCGAGTTTGATTTCATAAAATTTCCAAATTTAAAATTATTTTCAAAATCAAATACTACTTTTCAAATTATTTATTTAAATTAAATTAAAATTCACCGACAATTTCGTAGGCGATCCCCTTTTTCAAAATAAAACACATAACCTAAACATATGCCGACAATTTACGGCGACTCCATCAGGGAATAGTTCCTCTCTCCATTTTAATCGAATAGTTCTGTTTTCAAAATCGGTAGTGTATCCATGTCCCTAATGGATCAAACTACCCTTCTTTCCGTTGGAATATTATGTTCATTTCTACCTCGAACGAGTATGGCCAACATTCTCTCGGATTTAGGAGCCACTCGTTTAGACACCCCTAAACGAGAGGATCCGAGATCCTTTTACCTCATTTCTGAGGTGGGGTGGACCCCCAATAGGTGTTAGTTTAGGAGTGATCCTTCGAGTCGAGAAGTCGTGCATAAGACTTTCTTTTCCTTTCTAACTCTGAATCAGATTCATTACCTTCTCTACACCTTTGAACATTCCGTTCTAAATAAACAAACCCTCTAATGAATGACTCTTTTAACAAATATACATGAACAAGAATGTGTTCGGACACTTTTCGTTTCCTTTCTTTTCGTCCCGATGAGAAGAAGCATAACTCGAGACCGACAATCGGAATCTACCTTGCGAAATGGAAGCCCCAAAACTGATTTTCTCCTTCACTAATGGACTGGACTTCGCTGTTTACAAGGATGAGCTGCCCGACAATGGGATCATCCGGTTTGGACAAGGATTCGAAAACACAAATGTCAAGATCGCTGACGTTACCCTTTTCGCACTAATGGACAAAGTGTCAGAAACTGAGAAACCCATGATTGAGTTCAACCTTAAATCAACTCAAGAATTTTCTCCTCTGCAAAGGGTTCCAGCTGAGAGGAGTACCGCTGTCCATAGAAGGATCGTTATCTCTACCCCCACTGGTCTAGTCGTCTCTGCACCGACCCCGGCTCCCGCCAAACTGAAGGGGAAGGAAGTTCAAGTTTGCAACGAGCATGTTACCGTGGAGGGTACGGATTTCCGTACAAGACCTTCGTTTTCGAAATTGGGTCCAACTCGAGGGTTCCACCCCTAACACGGACTCGGAGGAGAAACAGAGGCGGGAAGATTGCCGGGAAGGCCGTAGCCGCCGAAGTCGCTTTCCTAGAAGAAATTCCCGAGTACACACCACTACTCGAATACATACCATTGTCCGAGTATACACCCCTTTTGGAAGGGAGTAGATTCCATCCCTTTCCGCCGCAGTCGACGAGGAAAATGTCCGCAGGATTGCCTCTACATTACCTCAGCCCACATACTATAACGACAACAGAAGAAAGAGGACTAGGGTTACACCACTTGCCCGATCACAGACTGTGATTGAAAGGTTAGCAATGAAAGAAAGATGCCCTGTGTCGGAAATTTTAAGAAGGATAGGGTGGGTGCCGGCCAAATCAAGTCTTGGGCCGCGAGTAGAATCTGCTATTGCTGCAGAAGAACCAAATAAGAAAATGAAGGCTAGCCCACTCGTTGTTGTTTCGGGTTTACGGATCGGGGAGGATACCACCTTCCGAGCATTCGACCGACGGACCATCCGGTCCTGGGCCTTCGCTCGCTAGAAGGATGGTATGGCGTCCCACTACCGGCCAATTAATACCGAAACAACGACTAGAAAAGGAAAGTCTCGTCAGGAGACTTGAGTCCGAAGAAAGTGCTACCGCAGTAAAGGGAACTCATGAGAAAGAAACTCGACAGTTATCACATGATACCTGCAAGGATATACAGAAAAGGCCATTAGAAGACGCTATGGAAAAGTTAAGAACTGATATTCATCGACTAGCAAGGGAAAGAGAAGAGAAGTTCGGAGATGAGGTTGACTCGTCAGAGTCCATGGATGATGAGTATGCAGAAATTAACATGGTAGAAACACGAGCTTCGTCAGCTTCACAAGGTGCTCATGCAGCCGCAGAAAGAGAGGAGCCGAAAGTAATGAGAAGGCAGCTTCAAGAGAAAGATGATACGATTGCCCAAATGGCAAAAAGGATGGAAGAGATGGCTGTAGCCCTAGCCACTCTCCAGAGTCAGGTTCAACCCCAAAGGGAAACACCCCCGGAAGTCATTCACATTGTAGACGGAGGAAAGGAGATTACATCCGTCAACGGGGATGATCAATTAAAGAAGGATGCAACACAAAGCATGATTCCGGAGAAGGATATTAAGAGCTTGGTGGAACAGCAGGTGCGAGAAGCCTTAGCACAATCAAAGAGCGGGACATCCATTTGGACGGGTAGACCTTACCCTGAAGAATTCGACGGCGTCCGATATCCGAAAGGCTTTGTACCACCTCTCGTTCAAGACCTTTGATGGAACCGGAAACCCTCGGCAAGCATGTTGCACATTTTCGTGCCGCTTGTTGCAATGCCGGCGGAAGTGATGCTTTACTCTTCCGACAATTTGTCGATGTACTCGTCAGGGATCGCCTTTGATTGGTATGCGGAATTACCAAACGGTTCGGTGAAGACATTTTCAAAATTAGAGAACCTCTTCATCAAGCGATTTGCCGGAGCTCAACACCACATCACTATAGGTGATTTAGTGGTAGAGAAGCAGAAGCCGAATGAAACCTTGGTGGACTACATACTTCGATGGAGGAACCTAAGTATGAAATGTGAGCCACGATTACAAGAACAAAGCATGCGATCGGCATTTTACTAAAAAGCATCCATGGCCCGATAGCACTTCTCCTCAAGGGATTTACTATTAAGACTTTCGAGAAGTTGTTAAGCAAGGCCGGAAGCTTGCAAGAGGAGGCGAAGCAATTAAGTTTCACCGATAAAACAGACAAACAGAAGCCCGTGAAAACTTTTGAAAAGAAGTCCGAGATCGTCGCGGCAGTCGATAAAGGCAAGCAACCGATACAAATATCGTCAGAACGGCCGCGACAGAACTCAACGAATTACCAAGCAACCCCGACCCGGCTATCAATCATCTCAACAATATGAACAACCGCCTCGTCCGCAACGGACGTTTAGGTAGTTTCGAGCGAGGAGTATCCGTTCGAGAATGAGGCGAGTGCCGAAAATGTTCCGCAGACTCGATGAAGACTCCGGATTTCCAACTGCCAGAGCCTAAAAGACCAGAAGAAGTCGACAAGAGGGGTGATCCCAACTTTTGCCCTTACCACCGGATGCTTGGACACAAGATAGAAGATTGTATTACCTTCAAAAGTTGGCTCAACGACAATCTTCGGAAAGGGAATATAACGATCCCGAAAGAATACATGAAGGAACCCCGTAAAGGAGGTTCCGTCAATGTTATCTCGACGGATTTCATTGTTCCGATAGATCCCTATGCGACTGATGATGGATGGACTACCGCTTGGACAAAGTCTTCGAAGAAGATTTTAGATCACATCCAGACCGCTTCGGTGCGAGCTTCAATTCATAGTTCGAAAACTGTCAAGTCGGCGCTATCACTTGCGATAGTAGAACCACCTCAACAAGAGACAATTGAAGAAAAGAAGAAAATTGATGAAGAAGAGAAGGTCGAGGCACCTAAGGCTAGACTAGGGGCTGCTTATCCTAGGATAGTTGTTTCCGATTCGGGGGAGAAATCCCTCGAACCTCTGACTCTGTATGATTATCTGCCCACTCCGGTGGGATCTCATAATGATGAGGGTTATGGCGTTGGCTACGTTTTCGATTGTTTCTAACGATTACGTAACTAGCGACAATCGACCTAATCCGGACGTCGATTCCGATACAAATAACAATTCTCAAATCATACACAATCTCGACGATCACAATGACGAAGAAGACATCCACCAGGGAGGCTACGAGAGTTCAACAAGCAACGAATCTATTTGCGAATTTCGAGGAGCTCCAGTCACAATAGAGTTAGAGCCTTCAGACTCCGAAGCTAATCCTGAAGAACTTGTCATTCCAATTCAGGAGGAGACACCAGCAAACTCAATGCTAAATTCAGAAGAAATCACAGAAGTCAACTTAAGAAGTGGAAGAGTTCTACCTCCGGGAATGGGTCCAAAGGACAAAGGAAAGCGGTGGTTGTTCGGAGAAGAACCAACCCCGGCGAAAGAAATACCCATTCGAGAAGAAAACGAGGCACATGAAAACAAAGTGGACTACAACGTGCTAGCCCATCTTAGGAAACTACCGACCGAACCGAGCATCTACGACGCTCTCATCTTATCAAAGGAGATGAGAGAAGCTCGATCAAGGCCTTACTTGATCCAGAAATTTGCTTAGCTCAAATGGCCGGAGAGTTCTTAGATGAGGTTTGCTCGTTAAAGGAACAGCGAGGTGTTACCTTCACGGACGACGACCTACTACTTGGGACAGCAGACCACAACCGACCCCTGTACATTTCAGTTACAATTGGGAAGTTTACACTCTCCAGAGTATTGGTGGATCCAGGAGCATCAATCAATATAATGAATCTTCGAACGCTAGCATACTTGGAAATTGATGCTCGCGAGTTCGAGGCAGATAAAATGTTATTAAGAGGATTCAACCGTAAAGAAGAAAGAGCCCTCGGCTCAATAACACTGCTAATGAAGACCGGTGACTTAGCAAAGACAATCGCGAAATTTCACATAATTGATTCAGAAACGTCATTCAACGTTCTACTGGGCCGACCATGGATACATGAAAACAGGATGGTACCATCATCTCTACATCAATGCATTAAATACTACGATGGAGGGGAACAGTGTATTAAAGGTGACTTACAACCGTTCTCCGTACATGAAATCGGAATCCATGAAGATGCGACTTATTATGCACCTCCGAAGAAAACAATCTTTTCCGGAGATACCATAACAAATGAAGCAAAGGAAATTTGGGACGACGAAGAACCTGAAATCCTAGTTCAACGATCACTCACCACTCCCTTACGGCGAGATGGTGAAGGTTTCTCCACAACTCGCATCCGAGGACGAGGCCGGGGACGAGGTCGTGGCAGAGACGTTAGGACGATTGGATAGAGGAAACCGACCATCAATGTTGACTGGGAAGATAGTTCTGAAGAAGAAAAAGAAATCAAACGAGAAGCAGCGGCAATAAGTCGGAAGAAGCCGCAATTCAGAATCCCTCTCGAAGATGAAAGAAACGAAGAATATAAATCGATGTAAGAGAAGATTAACCACTATGTACATACTATGACCCTGACCCCGATCCATTCTAATAAGATCGAGGGTATGGAGGTCAGAGAGGTAAGTAGCGGTGGTGCAAAGCCCATCAAATTCTACCGTGGTGCTCCTTCCTCCAAAACTGAAAATAATGTACAATTTGAAGATGCTACTTCATCAGAATTAATGGAATTGCCTTTTGAATGGTACTCTCCCTGTGTTCAAAATTTAATTCAGCGTGATTTCTTACCTCGACAATGGACAAAAGGTCAATCACAACGTTTTCAAAATTTATGGAATAACTCCGGTCGTCCACCCAACTCAAAACATGGTCTCGGATTCGGCACAGTAGGATCAGTTGACGATACTGAATTTTGCTTGGTTGTCACCTGCGAGTCTAATGAAAACTGCATGGAAACTGCAGAAGAACTCGAAGATTTGCAAATTGGAAACGCTCCACCAGAATTCGAAGAAGAGATCAAATCTACGATAGATGAGTTAACGGAAGTTAACTTAGGTACTAGCGAAGAACCTAGACCTACCTTTGTTAGCTCCTTACTCAATAAAGAAGACTCGAAGAAATAATCAAGTTATTAATGGAATTTAAAGACTGTTTTGCTTGGAGCTACGATGAGATGCCGGGTTTAGCTCCGGAGGTCGCGATCCATAAGCTAGAACGGACCCCGCTTCGTTCTAGTCGGACAAGGTCCCGAGAAGAATGCGTCTAGAAATCGAACAACAAGTCATAGCTGAAGTTAAAAAGCTAATAGACGCCAAATTTGTCCGTGAAGAACAATACCCGACTTGGTTAGCCAACGTGGTACCGGTCAGAAAGAAGAATGGTCAGATCAGAATTTGTGTGGATTTCAGAGATTTAAACAAGGCATGTCCGAAAGATGATTTTCCTCTACCGATCCCAGAATTAATGATTGACATTGCTTCAACACATGAAATATTCTCATTCATGGATGGATCTTCAGGATACAACCAGATAAAAATGGCTCCAGAAGATGAAAAACTTACAGCATTCAGAACGCCGATCGGAGTATATTGCTACACAGTGATGCCATTCGGACTGAAGAATGCAGGAGCAACCTACCAGAGAGCGATGACAAGAATTTTTGATGATCTCATCCACAATCAAGTCGAATGCTACGTGGATGATGTGGTCATCAAAAGCAAAGTAAAGGAAAATCACCTGTATGATTTGAGAATTGTTTTCGAGCGATTAAAACAATTTAACCTTAAGATGAATCCCTTAAAATGCGCCTTCGGCGTCACCTTCGGGAAATTCTTAGGATTCGTTGTCCGACATCGCGGAATTGAAATCGACCCGGAAAAGATTAAAGCCATCTTAGAAATGCCACCTCTCAGAACCTTAAAACAACTACGATCTTTTCAAGGGAAGTTGGCATATCTTCGACGCTTTATCTCAAACATGTCAGATAGGTGTCAGCCTTTCTCGGCACTAGTTAAAAAGGACGCCAAATTTATTTGGGAAGAGAAATGCCAGAGGGCCTTCGAGGACATTAAACAATATTTAATGACACCTCCTCGTCTTAGCAGCCCCGGCCTCGGGTAGACCGCTAATACTTTATACCGCGGCTTTAGACGACTCTCTCGGAGCCTCGTTAGCCTGGGTCAATGATGAGTGTAAAGAAAATGCTCTTTACTACCTAAGCCGTCGTTCTATCGCCGACGAAATAAGGTATCCCGCAATCGAAAAGCACTCGTTTGGCCTCGATCTTCGCCGCTCAAAAGCTCGGGCACTACATGCTTTCTCATAAGGTCAACCCGATCTCGAAATTTAATCCATTGCAATACTCGATGACCCGTTCAACGCTTTCCGACGGACTTGCCGGATGGTCAATGATATTATTGCAATTCGATATAACTTTCGAGCCTCTTCGTGCCGTAAAGGGACAAGTCTTAGCAGACTTCCTCGCAAGCACACCCTTTGCCGCGGAATCTCCTCTTAATGACGACTTGCCAGATGAACAAATAATGAACCTAGAAGACCCTGATGATCGACGTTGGGAATTATATTTCGACGGAGCATCTTCAGCACACAAAGACGAAGAATCGCAAGTGATAGTGCCCGGTAAGGCAGGGATCGAACTAATATTTATAACACCGGAGCGGGGGATGTTAAGATATTCCTACCACTTAGCAGAGCCGTGTACAAATAACGAAGCAGAATACGAAGCCCTCATAACAAAACTGGAATTAACTATTCAAATGGGTATAACAGACATCAACATCTACGGGGATTCGCAGTTAATCATTCAACAGATCGCCGGACAGTACAGAATTTCAAAACCAAGACTCGAGCAATACTTCCAAGTATGCCATACAATTGTTAGAACGGATTCCGAATGTGACAATCTACAAAATTCCCGAAAGAAAACGTTTTAGCGGATGCGCTAGCCCGTCTCGCAAAAGAATTTGCCTGTTTGCAAGATGAATCAGTGGAAGTGTCAGTTCACGGACGTCAGGTCCTATCACAGCTCGACATAGACACAATACACAAATCAAAAAAAAGAAAAAGAAGCGATTACAGCAGATGACGTGAAAACACGAGAAGATTGGCGACAGCCATTAATAGATTACTTGCAAACGAGAAAACTACCGGACGATAGGTCGTTAGCCCATCGGATCAAGAAAAGAACTCGTCCTACGCATTAATAAACAACACATTATACGAAGGTCTTTTGATCAAATGTGGTTAAGGTGCCTAAGCGGGTCCGAGGCCCGTGAAATTGTTAAAGAGGTGCATTCGGGACTTTGTGGCGCTCACCGGTCGGGTCCGAAGATGAAAATGAAAATTAAAAGACTAGGGTACTACTCGGCCCTCGATGATGACCGATCGCATGAAAATCGCCAAGAGCCGTCACCGGTGCCAAGTGCACGGAGTGGTTCTACACCAACCCCCAAATGTGCTACATCCGACAATTGCGTCGTGGCCATTTCGAATGTTGGGGCACGGATATAGTGGGTCCGAGTAGAACCACCATCTTCAAAAGGACATCGCTTCATTCTTGCGGCTACAGATTACTTTTCCAAGTGGGCGGAGGCAGTTCCACTTAGAGAAGTGAAAGCACATCACGTGCTACAATTTTTCAAGAACCAAGTTGTCTACTGTTTCGGGGTGCCGCGCAGGATCATCTCGGACAATGGGTCAGCATTCAGAAGCACGCAAATCAACAATTTTGTCAGGAGACACGGAATCGGTCGGCGATATTCAACAATTTACTACCCAAGAGCAAACGGCTCGACCGAGGCTTTTAACAAAACTCTCGTTCAAATTTTAAAGAAAACCTTGGACGATAATAAGAGAAATTGGCACGAGAAGTTGTTAGAAGCCTTATGGGCCTACCGGACAACCTTCAGAACTCCTACTCAAGCTACACCTTACGCTCTGGTGTATGGGTCCGAGGCGAGTGTTACCCTTAGAGGTCCAGCCTTCCTTCACTCGAATTGCGGTTGTAAACAAAATCACGGCAGAAGAGAATGCCAAATTGCGACTAGAAGAATTGGAAAGCCTGGAAGGGAAAAGACTTACAGCGCAGCACAATTTAGAACTATACCAAGCTAAGATGGTCCAAGCTCATGACAGACTGGTCCGCCCAAGAACCTTCAAAGTTGGTGACTTAGTCCTCGTTCTCAAGAGACCTATTCTTGCACACCACAAGATAGGAGGAAAATTTGAACCCACTTGGGAGGGACCATTTGTAGTCGAGGCGAGTCTACTCGGAGGCTCCTACCGGCCTAGTGAATTGCCAAGGAGAATGACATATGCTTCCGATCAATGGACGATACTTGAAGAAGTATTACGCTACCCGATGTTTCGAAGGAATGAATTTTCCATCCCTAGAAGCACGGGTGAAGTAATTACTTATGATCGGGTCCGAACCCAAAATAACAAAAAATGTGCTAAAATAAATAAAATCATGATAATAAAGTTTTCTTTGTTTTCTCTCTTCCAAATCAAAATCTCTTTCCTGATCTTATCCCACTTCATTCCTGTTAAATTGAAAAATACAAAAGTAATAAAAAAACTGTCTTTAATAAACATTTTCTTAATGTTCTTGTAATTAGTACATGACCCTCGATCCTTTTCCTTGTCTTTTCGCAGTGGAAATGTCGAGCGGGCGGTTGGTCCCGAACTTTAGAAATGGCGTAAGCCTTGCACTCGATGAAAAGAGGGTGAAAGATGGGGCGATAATAGAGATTGACTCGGACTTCGCACCGGCGGGCTCGCAATACGAGGAAAGTGACTCGGGTCCCGATTGACCGAGAGGAACCGCCTAGTCGGACGATAATGAAAGTGGGTGGCCCAAGCCACCAATCCAACGAAGAAGAAAAGAAAAGCAAACACCGAAGAAGACAAGAGAATCAAGTCCGTAGTCGCTACGGCAGAAGGCGGGCTTGTCGGCGCCGCACCTACGTAAATTCGGGAAATACGAAGAGCTACTCTCACAAGCAACTCAACGAAGAAATAAAAATCGCCGTATCCGCAAGATGTTAACTAAATTAGCAGTGGATCAGCGCGATGAGACAGTTGCTACTGCCAGTGCATATACCTCAAGGATACCGATTCGCCAGGAACCTGAAGGAAGGAGGCCAGCTCCCAGGATGACAGAAGAAACCGGAGAAATCTCAAGAAGAATGAGAAGAAAGAAGGCTACTACGCCACCGGATGAAGCCACCGTAATGCATGACCTTGTTGCGAAGCAACCCCGGAGGATGTCCCGACGGACATTATCCCCGAGGAGCCGAGGTATGCGGTGAGAACGTGAAGGGATTGAGCCATATATCCCACAAGACGTCACCGAGGCCTCGCCATTTGCAAATTATCCCGGAATACGAGCTAGAAAGAATACGTAATGTCCAAAAGAAAACTTTTGAATACTTCGAGAGAATCAGAGGCAGGAGGATCAACATACTAGAAGGCCTCGAGTTACATACAGACGTATTCTCAGAATACGAACAACAACAAATCGTGGACTGCATCCGGGATTTGAAAAAGATGGGCCGAGCGGAGCCGCTTAAGAGAAAACACATACTCGTAACCCCGGAGATGGATGCCGTGGAAGGGAAGAATTACAATACAATGTGGATGTTGCTACAACTTCGCAGAAGACAGGAAGGGAAACCCACCAGGGATACTCCGTCATGGCCGAGTAGATCCAATGCCATTAATCATTAAAAGGATGGTAAAAAGAATGATAACATGGAGGGTATCGCCACGGATTGCATACCCAACGGTTGCATTATTAATATTTACAAGAAGGGTGATCGCATACCCCCGCACATAGATCACCACGACTTTGTCGGACCTTTCGCACGGTTTCTTTTACGAATGAGTGTAATATCATGTTCGGATCCGACCTCCGGATAGCGAGCCTAGGTGAGTTCCGAGGGCCAGTAAAGATACCATTACCGGTAGGTTCCGTCATGATACTGAAGGGCAACGGAGCAGACGTCGCTAAACATTGCATACTAGGAGTACCAGTAAAGCGGATCTCAGTTACTTTCAGAAGGATGGATGACAGGAAAGCATCTTACCACTTCCAGCCAGACCCGGAGCTAGAGAGCCTCCGACCTTACGAGCTGTGAGTTGCATGGAAAATATCACACCTCCAACGTACATCCATACGGCATCCTTGCCAAGGATGGCTTGGAAGGTGATGTTATTGACCATGTACCTCACTATTCGGTACATGGATTTTTGACGGATACCTTTTTGGATGGATCGACAAAGATCATACATAGTCCGTTTTGAGTCTACATGGATTGTATGAGATGTATTCCAGATCGAGTTGTATGATGTATCTTCAACATGATTGGAATGAAAGTGACCATGTCAAGATTTTGGCCTTCACCTCTTTTGTGCAAATTGACTGGGAAACGCCATTAAAGTTAAACGAACTTCGAACAAAGAACAGAAAAGAAAAAAAAATAATAATAAAAATAAAATGAGATAAAAAAAAAGAGAAAATAAAAATATAAATAATAAATGAGAATTATTTTTTCTTTCTCCATTAAAAAATCCAAACATAAAAATAACTTCAAAATCCACGTGAACGCTAAATAAAATTCACATGAACATTTGGAAAGTTAAAGGACAAACAAAATGAAAATGAATCTCAAATCGGATCCCACTCTAAATTCATCTTTTCAAGCATTTCAAATCAACCCCAAATCGAGATTTATCTCAAGAAGCTTTGAAATTCTCTGTCGGGAAAACTCTTTCTCACAAGAGACCCACACTTCAATTTTCAGAACCCCAAACCTTTTTTGTCACATCAAAATCATTTCGACTTTTGTGGCCTAACTTTTCTTCCTGTATGGAGATCGACTAGGTCTATTGACAACGGAGCCATGAACTTTGTTCGATTTGGTTCTGATGACATGGGACTGGATCCCTTTTCACACAAATAAACTTCCGAGATTGGAATTCATTTCCAACTCTCATTAAACCTTTGAGATTGGAACCAGTTTCCATTTCTCTTTAGACCTTTGAGATTGGAACCAGTTTCCATTTCTCTTTAGACCTTTGAGATTGGAACCAGTTTCCATTTCTCTTTAGACCTTCGAGATTGGAACCAGTTTCCAATTCTCATTAAACCTTTGAGATTGGAACCAGTTTCCATTTCTCTTTAGACCTTTGAGATTGGAACCAGTTTCCATTTCTCTTTAAACCTTCGAGACTAGAACCCGATTCCAGTTCTCTTTAAACTTTTAAGATCAGTACCTAAATTCTGATTCTCATCCCCTTCAATCAACACTTAAACTCCGATTCTCATTCTGCAGCTGGTACCCCGATTCCAGTTTTCTCCACAATCCCGGGATTGGAACCTCGTTTCGAATCCAAACTTTAGATCTAAATTTCCTCAAATTGATTTTAAACCAAACTTCAATCTAAATTGAAACTCAAAATCTAAACTTACACATCAAAACTTAAACTAAAACAAAACGAAAATCTAAATCGAAATTCCCCCAGATCATGTGATTTGGGACTCACCTCCTTTTCCTTTCCCCAGCGAGAGTTCAGGAATCTCCAGTTTCAGAGATATACTTGACATTCCCCAGCGAAAATTCTTCTACTTCGTCCTAAGTTTGTCACTTGGACATTTGTGTTGGTTTTGTTGATCTTTTCGGTCAACGCCAATACGCGCGGTGTGCTTGGTTAGCACACCACACCTATTGGGGGTCCATTTGTTGACCTCATTTTTGATGAGGTCTCTTCTTCTCTCTTTAGTACTTAGGATCTAGCCTTAGGCTTTTCCTTTGACTATCCTAGAGGATTAGAATTGGGACCCACCACTTAGAAATTCAAACTACTTCTTAACTCCCTGCAAACTCCACAAACTTGATCGTAGACCCCTAATCACCTAGAGGGTTGAAATCAAATGTGGAAGTTTAAAGGATGAGTTCCTATAGGATTCTTTGGCCTCAGGACCGCTTCCAGGTGGCCCGGTCCAGTGAAGGGCTGACTTACACACACATTACACCTATACACTACACTTTCACACACCTCCTAAAAACACACCCATACCCAATTTGACCTCCCGACTCATGAAGGTGATTCACATGGATGGTCCTTAACCCCTAAGCCCTTGCGCTAAGAGGTTAGGAACAACATAGTGTATGCCTCAAATGAGTCCCTTCATGGCTCAAGTGGGCTTGATGTGGCTTCATGGCTCAACAAAAATGATTTCATTCCACTTACATTC
Source organism: Papilionanthe hookeriana x Papilionanthe teres (assembly GCA_022702705.1). Lineage (NCBI taxonomy): Eukaryota > Viridiplantae > Streptophyta > Magnoliopsida > Asparagales > Orchidaceae > Papilionanthe > Papilionanthe hookeriana x Papilionanthe teres. Next base: position 79,065,823 of record CM040434.1, on the reverse strand, counting down.
ACCCAATCTTCAATTTTCCAAATTTTCAATTTTTGACCCCAGGACCCTACACCCGCCTGGCCTACCCAAAACCTCGAAACCCTCCAAAATTTGCAAAATCACCTAAACTACCCAAAATCCCCAAAATCAATCCCAAACATTTCCACATTACTCAAATTGATCATCCATACCCAAAAATACCAAAAATTCCAAAAATACCTCCCAATACCCTCCAAATACCCAAAATACCCCTCTTAGCCAAAAAATCCAAAAATTCAAAAAATTCCCAGAAAATTCCTGAAAATCCCAAATATTCCCAATTTCATTTTGTTCAACTACACCATGGGCCAATTTTATCAATTTACCCCACTTTTATCAAACCCCCCAATTTGACCCATTTTAACCCAAAATGAACCCAATGTCAAACCAAACCTACCCAATTGACCCAAATTCTGGTCCAATTCAATTCTAAACTTCAATTCAACATCCCCAACACCAATCTAGACCAAATCCAAGCCCAATTTGATTGGCATTGGGATCCAATTTCACTTTTGGCCTTAAAGCCCAATTTGGACCCATGACCCAAACTTAGCCCAAACTCACCCAATTCAACTCCAATTAATCCCAAATCTTTTCTAAACCTTCCTTAACATTCCCATAAACAAAACACTAACATGATTTGCCCAAATTTTAGACCCAAACCTCACTCAAATTCAACCCAAAATCAAAAAACCCAATTTTGACCTAAACCCAAACCTAACCCAAATAGGCCCAAACCCCAAAATCAAAACCCAACCAAAGCCAAAACCTCTTTGAAACACTCCCAAAAACATTTCCAAACATTTATTTTACATCAATTTCAACTCTAGGCCAACATTGGCCCAAGTTAGCCCATTTTGGCCCACCTTAGCCTCTTTACCAAAAGGCCCAAATCCACCTCAAGTTTGTTTCAAACCACTCATGGCACATCCCTAAACCAAACTCAACAATTATTTGGCCCAACCTCTTTACAAAATTTCCATCCATAAATTCATTTTTAAACTTAAAGGCCCATTCCTTAAACCATTTTAAAAGCCCATCTTTTACCACATCCAAAGGCCCATAATTGGTCCCAAAGCCCATATGATATTTCCCCTCATCATACTTTCAAATAAACTCAACACCTAAGTCCTAAATTCATCATCAAATCATTCCAAATCAAGTTTCATACAAATTTCCATCAAATTACCAAAAAATTCCTAAAATCCATTTTCATGAAATTGACTAAACTTTTCCACTAAGCCAAAGACAAGCCATGCAAGCCATGGACAAGCCACATGAAGCCATGGAGAGTTTGACATGTGATCAAGCCATTAATGGAAAAAGGAGGACCCCCTTTCCTAATCCTTCTTAAGCCTTTTTTACCTTAAGCATGTCACACTCTAAACCATGCTTTGCCACCTAATCCTTGATGGAGACTCCACCACACATGGGAGATTGACCCACCTGACCTCCTCAGCCCAAAACCGAGTCTTGGGGAGGTGCACCCAACCCATTTGCATGGGTTGACCAAAATAAGCTAAAATAGCCCTTTCCCCTTTCTACTTTGATTCAACCATTTTACACATGTCAAACCTCAATTGAATGCACCAAACCCCAGCCACGACCCACCCGAACAAGATGGTGACCAGGTGCTCGGCCGGCCAGCCACCGGGCCGCCGGAAAACACCATGGCCGAGGCCTTGGGAGGAGCCAAAAATTCAATCCTCCCTTGCTCGACTTGTCTCAACCCAAATGGACAGACATAGCTCTCCTTCTCCTCACCGGCAGCAGATCGATCCCCAGCCTTAAACCCCCCGGGAGGCCCTCCAGCCTCTCCTATTTAAACCCCTCACCCTCACGGCCAAAGGAGGTGCTGAACCAGACCATACCAAAACTCTGCCAAAATCACTCCTCACTCCCCTCCAGACTTAGAGCAATTGATCCCCACTGTTCTCCTGCTCTAATCCCCATTGATTGAGCTCAATTTTGGAGCTCAATTCTCAGGCCAGAACAGGACACTCCTGAATCCTTCACCAAAATCAAATTAAACTCACCTACACCTTCACCAGGTCAAGAGAAGAAGTTTTCCAGTGAAAGCCCCCTCTCCAGGCCACCCAGTTGTTCCAGACTCCAAAGGTTGTGATCGGCCGTGGTGGAAACTACACCTAGGCGATTCACCACATCCCCAGGCTTCATCCCTAGCCTCCTACAGCTCCAACGAACGTGCCGAACATCTCTGATCGAGGCTTCACCTCTCAGAGCCAAGGTATGGATCAATTCTTCATCCCGAGCTTCTGAACATTCTCCATTTCAAATGCCTTAATTTCAATGCATGATCACCGTATAGATGTGTTCGTCTCTTCAAGACGAATCCATAGAGCACAAGAACACGAAAATCCGTTAAGTATTGAGTGAGATATTAGGGATTTCGCGTGGACGGTTCTCGGGTTAGGAGGCTTGGGGACGATGAACGGATGCCGTTCATTTAATACACGCGCGAATGGACGGCCAGGATCGCGCCGGACGAGGGGACGGAACGATACAGCGGGCCCCCGGAGCGCTGAGTTGGATGGCGGCGCCGAATCAGAAGGCGACGCGTGTGCGTTCGGAGCTGCCAAGGTTGAGTCAGCGCCGCCGTTTTAAATAGAAAATTAGGGTATTTTCTTATTTATTTAATTCCCTAAACTTGGAAAATTCATATCTTTGTGTAGAAAAATCACAAAAATAAAATAAAAATACCCTCTTGCTCAGTGAACAGAGGAGAATAATGTGGAAAAGAAATTAATTAATTTTGTCCAGTACTTTATTTTTAATTAATTATTTACTCCCTGCATTGTTTCAATTCTCCATGCATTCATACAATTCACCATGGCATGAGACCATAGGACTTTTGAAGCCTTTGAACTTGGGAACATTCCCTGAATTTTCCAAGGTCAGAGGCCATCTCTGTGAAAAGTTATTGATTTTTCAAATGCATGTGGCTGTTTTGAGTATTTTAATCCCAAAAATTAGCATGTTGTGAAATAAATTCTAGGAAAATTTGGTGATGTTCCTTATGACCAGAGAACCCTAGGAAAAATAGGACTTGAGTTAATTCACTTAAGATAACCCTAATTGGCCTAAATACCCAAAATTGAACTTTAATTAATTAGAGTTAACCATAGACCAAATTGACTTGAAATCAATTCTCCACTGACCTTTAGGATCAGAGGAACCCACCATAAAAGTTTGAAGTCAATTGGACTTGGTTAGCCCTACTAAATGGGTTGATTAAGCCATTTAGTCATTTTAAACTTTAAAAATTCATAACTTTCAAAATACCTTTCAAAAATTCACCAAATTGGTTTTGGAGCCTCTCTGATATCAGGGGAATTTAAGAAAATTAAAATTTTAATTTTCTAAAAAGTTAATTTTTTGGTATTATTTTAATATTTTAATAATTAAAAAATAATAAAAATCACAAAAATAATAAAATTCACCAAAATGTCATATTTTGAAATATAATCACTTAGGAACAAACCCCATATTTTTCTTAGGTCTATAAAATGAGATATTAAATTTTAAAGCCCTAGGGTAATTTTAAAATTAAAAAAATGTATTTTCTAGCATTTTCACTAAAATAATTATAATAAATCAAAGAAAAATCAGAAAATTGTAAAATTTAGTTCTTTGGAATCCTTGATATCAGAGAGAATTTTAAAAATTATAAAATTCATTTTTCAACTTATATTCTATTTTTAAATTAATTAATACTCCAGAATTTAAAATAATATTAGTAAATAAAATATAATTCAAAAATCACAAAAATTGGTCCAAGTGGTCCTCTGGTCATTAGGAATGTCCTATAATTTTCTTAAGGACAGAAACTTTCCCTTGGTCATATTATTGAATTTTCCTTGGAAATCCTTATTTTCCACCAAAAATAATTATATAAATAAATTAAATACAGAAAAATCACATTTTCTCCTCTAATGTCTTTATTGACATATGAGTGAAGTCACATAAAAATTTCAAATTCATTTGAGCTTAATTTAGTGAGTTATGAAATTATTAAGCTTGAAGGGCAAAATGGTAATTAAAATTTTAACCCTTAATTGAAACTTTAGGCTTAATAAAATTAAAGAGTAAAATATTTGATCCTAATCTGATTTGGATGATTGAAATTTAAATAATTAAAAGGTAGAAACCTATTAAACAATTCAACAATAATTGAAATGAACTTTAGTTAAAATAATTAATTAAATTTGGAAGAATAGTAAAATTGGAGTTATTAAAATAGGGATGTTATTAGGAAGAAATTTGTTTTATAATTTAAGAATCCCTAAATTAATCATCTCAATAATATTTAATCCCTAATTAAAATGATAATCCAAGTTTAAGGTTTAAAATGCTAAAAGACTTAATCATTAAATTAAGTTAAGGTTAAATTATTTAAAGCAAATCCCTTTAAAATAAAATATTAAATTAAATTAAATTAAATTAAATTAAATTAAATTAAATTAAATTAAAACAAATTAAATTAAATTAAATTAAAACAAATTAAATTAAATTAAAATTAAAAAAAATTAAAATTAAATTAAATCATATTAAATAAAATTAAATTAAATTAAATTAAATTAAATTAAATTAAATAAAATTAAACTAAATTAAATTAAATTAAATTAAATTAAATTAAATTAAATAAAATTAAATAAAATTAAATAAAATAAAATAAAATTAAATTAAATTAAATTAAAATTAAATCAAATTAAATTAAATCAAATTGAACTAAATTAAGCTAAAGCATATCATATTAAATTAACTTAAATTAAATTAAATTAAATTAAACCACATTAAATTAAATTAAGTTAAGTTAAATTGAATTAAATTAAATATAACATCACCTAAGACATGAAGAATTCAAAATAAATCTAAAATAACTTGAACAATATTCCAAACTTAAATCATTAATTTGAACTTAAATTTGAATCACAAATCATTAAATATCATTTTGCCCTTAGGAGCTTTTACTATTATAACTCCTAAATGGAGTATCAAGTGAAATGTCACTTCACTCATAAGGATATTCAAACATCCTAATTCATCTGAGCAAGAAATAAAACTTAACTTAAACACCCTGGATGATTAATTCACCTGCACATGATAAATTCATTTGGACTTAGGATAATTCCCGAAATATTGAAAAGATGTTTAAGATTCGTCTTAAACACTTCCTCAATATGATGGAATGTCCTTAAGAACAAATTGAGCTTAGTTGTTCTTTGGTGAAGAAAATCATCCTTAAAACCAAAATTGAAGACCTAGACGTCATAGGAGTGACTAGCTATAGGATTAGGATTTTGGTAGAAAACCATAACCCTTCCCTTAGCTTTACCTAGGAAATTGTTATAAATGCTTAAATGCTCTAAATTGTATTTTAAGTGCAGCTTGGGATGACGGGAAGGCCCTCCAGGTATGTTTTTATTTTATTGCAATTTATCTTACTGCAATTCATTTACTCGTGTTGCACTTTACCTTTCTTGCATGATAAACAACGATTGCATGAAAACCTACACCTTTAGGACGAAACCAAAGCTGAAACCCATAACTAAATTAAAAGACACTACAAGATAAAATTCACCGCCACAACATTTCAAAATATAAGACAACTCAAAATTTAATCACAAACAAAACAACAAAACTACAACTACAACTAAATTAAAACGTCTCATTGAATGATCGGGAATACCTCGGATGATGTAACCCACGTGTTGCTAACGGGATTTCCCACGATCTAAATGAAAGTGCGGAACTCATTCGGTTGAGATTAGCAAATTCATACGGACTAAGTGAATTCGATGAAAATAACGGTGCCGGGATGACGGAACCGTGGGATCTTAATCGGTTCTGTTTAATCAACTCTAAGACCTGTTTTAATTAAAATATTAAAGACACATGGAAATTAAGACTTTCTCTAAAACCAAACACTTCTCTCATCTCCTGATTTATGACTTCTAAAACTAAACCTCTGCAACAACAAGGAGCTCGGAGCATGGTGGGCAGCACGGCCATCGTCATCAGCAAAACCTGAGTCTACTTCAGCAAAACTTTCCTTAGAATTAAATAACCAAGCCGTAGGACTTCGAGGTAGTTTGCTCTAGTGCAACATAAATCCTCAACTCTTCGTTAGGCATTTGCAGGATCATATCATGTAAATTAAGCCCTAACCGGTCTTAGGGTTTCCGAGGTAGTCGTCCGATACGACATAAACCCTCACATCTTCGAGGCTATTTGTATGATTTTATCATACAAATATAAGTCCTAACTGATTAAAATCGGCAAGATCAAAACATTAAATAAACATTAGGACTTTCCTAAATTCAAACCAAATAATAGGATAGTCGGGAAATTACCGAAGTTCGCTTCGAATCTGTGATTTCTCCTACCCTTCTTCCTTTGAATTCCCAAAACAAAATGTTTCAAATTTGATCCATCCCCAATTGAAATTCCAAAACTCAATCCCTTGAAAACTTAAACCTTGAAATTCTTGAGAGCAGAACTACTGATTATTATCGAGAGTTTTCTTAGGTGATTTCCGTCACTTAAGATGTAATTAACTATAGGGGCTTGCCCTTATAGGGAATTTTAAGAACCCAGGTAATATAAACCCTGTTTAATGTTTTCATATTAAACAGGGGAACTTGTCGGCTTTTAAAATTGTTTCGCAGACCAAACGGATGTCACAAATCTTCTAGTTTATTTAATCGAGCCCCATCATCAAACAATGTGTCTATTCTTCGGGATAGATACATGGTTTGTGATGTGGTGCTCGTTTATATAAACTATTCGGGATGTGAGATCGGTTTGATTTCATAAAATTTCCAAATTTAAAATTATTTTCAAAATCAAATACTACTTTTCAAATTATTTATTTAAATTAAATTAAAATTCGCCGACAATTTCTGTAGGCGACCCCCTTTTTTCAAAATAAAACACATGCCGACAGTCTTCAACCTTTCCTCTGAAATATCTGCAGTGACTCCATTGCTAATACATAATGAATAAATCAGAGATGGGAATCCCAGTCCAACATAAGTGCTGGATGTCACAGTAGAATCTACAGAATCATAAATAATACTGCCGACATCAATAGGCTTCCTTTCCTGAATGCAGTAGTTTAAGATCCCTTGATCTCTAGTCACTTCACTCAGGTGGTTGGAAGGTAACAATCTTACAGAATAAAATAGTGCCAATTCTTTAGAAATACAATTTAACTTGGAGGATTTGAAGTTTACCTTGTTTCCGTTCTTGATCTTCCAAGATCCAGCACCATCTGTCAAATAAGCAATGATCATATCCAAATCTCCCTCAAATGGAGATAATCCAGAATAGTGGCACTCTATAGTCGGTGGCAGGTAATAAATTACATTGATCCTTTCAGGAGTAAATCCTACTTCGACACCTCTGACAAAAACTTCATAATCTTCGGCATCCAGAAAATTTGCATAAAACACTCGAACTATAGGGATAACAGCAACAGTAGTGAAATAACAGAATCGTTGTCAGTTGTGCGCAATGATAGTGTTTTCAATCATCTTCCCCGGATGATAGAAACTTCGTTCTGAAATGAACTTCCTCGACGTCGCAAATTTGTGGAAACGAAAATGCGCAGCCGCAGTTGAAAATTTACTGCTATCGAAGTTGTCTGATGCTTTCCCGTGTTTAGATTTCGGAGCCATCTAAACTTGTAAGAAAACAAGAACAAATTTTGGAATAAAAAATTTAAACTCTTTTTAAGTTTAGAAAACTTAAAATAAGTTTAAAAATCCAAAGAAATCACTAAAAATCAAAAAAATTTTTCAAAATTTCAGTTCTTAGCAAAACCTAGGGAAATCTATGGTGAAAATTGAAAATAAATGGTTTAAAGTGTAGATCTGACCTTGAGACGAAGAAATTGAGTGGTTTCGCGCCCAATTCCTTGATGTTTTGACCTCAAAATAGATTCTAAAAGCTGATTTTTGCGAAAAATGGAGGGAGAAGAGGGCTTAGGCGTCGATAATAGCTTTTTGGGGTATTTAAGGAATTTTTCGGGTACAGGCCGAACCGGCGCTTAGGAGCCGAATTCTGGCGCCTAGGCGCCAGACTCACCTTTCACAAAAAATTATTTTTAAATTTAATTTTCCACCAAAACTCATAAATTCAACTTCCAATTACTCACATTAGAGTAGGGCTTCAGTTTCTGACTTCCAAAAATTTTAAAAATTAAATATTAAATCCACCAATCAAACATAAAGTTTAAATCAAACTTCACTAAATTCCATTTATAATCTTCAATATTGGCTCAATATATTCCAGATAAGCATCATACTTGATTCAAGTTCCTAATACACAATCAAACACAACAATTTCTAAGCAAAAAACAACCCACATTGAACATGGAAGTAAATACACAAACAAACACAATCGATTCACTAAATCGATACAACGACTCAACAAACCAAACAATAATGATCTCATTACCAGAATACTCTAATCTTCACAAGGGAAATTGTGTATTGCACTTGGAAAGAACACTAATGCTCTCGGGAAATTAGTAGCCGTCTTTTCGTCAATCCACTTGTTCTTCACATACATTTCAACTTGAGCATCTTCATAAGCCGCAAAATGATCAAATTGAAGTTTCATATGCTATTCTAGATGTTCAATCTGATGAAACATCTCATTAAGGTGATCTCCAATGCTTTTAAAATATGCTTCAAACTTATCCAAACAACTAGAAATTTTCTCTAAACTTACCGTGATGAAACCATTGAAGTACGGTTGAGGATCCTTCGAGACCTTGTCCCTAGCCTCTTCTCCATGATTTCTTCCTTCCATTTCTTCAAAAAATTCTCAAATCTCTCAAGAATGAAGTGTAATGGACGTAACTTTGATTGCTTGATGGTTAGGGATGAAGATGGGTTGATTTAAAGGTGAAAATCGTGTGAAATACTGAAAATTTTCTGTTCTTGCATGACCCAGTAACCGTGGTGCTTAGGCGCCAAATCTGGCGCCTAGGCGCCGGACCTATTGATACATAGTTTAACTCGGATGCTTAGGCAACGAATCTTGGCACCTAGGTGTCGGAACTATGTTCAACTCTGTTTCTCCTAATAGTCAAATTTCAAAGTTTCGTTCTCCAACATAGGTAAATTATACTGGTAAGAGTAATATAGACTCAATAACACAAATTATAAGTAATCATAATGAAGGTTAACTTGATCTCCTTTTTACTCATATTTATAATAGAGTGATCAAATTTCTAAATCTTACATACTTCAAAATAATCTTCAGCTTAAGTCAACAAAGACTTATAAGCATCAAATTTTTCTAAAGTAATATAAAATTAGTCAAGATCGAGGCATAACCTTACATTAAAACATAAAAATACTCAAGACAAAAGATAATTATGGGTTGCCTCCCACAAAGCGCTTGGTTTAACGTCGTCAGCCCGACTTAAGTAGATCTTTAATCAGGTTGACTCAATTCATAAGCCTCTTTAAAAATCATTTTAATATGTCCCAAATAAGGCTTCAATCTTAATCCATTTACTTAAAAAAATTTTCCTGTTTTTGGGTCTTTAATATCAACAGCTCCATAATGGTATACTTTCTCAATTATATAGGGTCCAATCCATTTAGATCTTAATTTTCCAGGAAAAAGTTTTAAACGAGAATTAAACAGTAATACTTCTTGTCCAGGCTCAAAAATTTTTCTTGAAATTTTCTTATCATGTATCATCTTCATTTTCTCTTTATAAATTCTTGCATTTTCATATGATTCATTTCTTATCTCTTTCATCTCATTCAATTGCAATAATCGCTTTTCTCCTACTTCATTCAAATTAAAATTAAACTCCTTTATTGCCCAATAAGCTTTATGTTCAAGTTCAACAGGTAAGTGACAATGTTTACCATAAATTAACCGGTAAGGTGACATTCCGATTGGTGTCTTATAAGCTGTTCTATAAGCCCATAATGTAGAATTAAGTCTATCAACCCAATCAGTTCTTTTAGGATTAACAGTCTTTTCTAAAATTCTTTTAATTTCTCTGTTTGATACTTCAGCCATTCCACTTATTTGTGGGTGATAAGCAGTTGCAATTCTATGTTTGATTCCAAATTTTTGTACTAATGATTGAATCCTTACATTCCTGAAATGACTTCCACCATCAGTGATAATTACCTTAGGCATTCCAAATCTTGAAAATATTATTTTCTTTAAGAATATAGAAACACTTTTGGAAACAGTTTGGTAAAGCAACAGCTTCAATCCACTTTGAAACATAATCAACTGTTAATAAAACATAAATTTTTCCAAATGATGGAACAAATGGTCCCATAAAGTCTAAACCCCATATATCAAAAATTTCAACTTCCAATATATAGTTTAAAGGCATTTCATCCTTCCTAGATATATTTCCCATCCTTTGACATCAATCACATGTTTTCACATAATGTCTTACATCTTTAAATAAGGTAGGCCAATAAAATCCAGAATTTAAAATTTTAAATGCAGTTTTATCTATGCCAAAGTGTCCTCCAAAATCGGAATCATGACATTTTTGAATAATAGCAAAATTTTTCTCATAAGGTACACATCTTCGAATTATAGAATCTCTTCCAATTTTAAATAAATAAGGATCTTCCAAAATATAAGATTTAGCATCATATTTAAATTTCTTAATAAATTTGTTATCCAATTCATAAGGTAAAATATTGCTAACTAAATAGTTAACAATATCAGCATACCAAGGTATTTTGCATCCTTGAATAACATATAAAGATTCTTAAGGAAATTTTTCATTTATATTTTCTTCCGAAATAATATCATTTTTAATTCTGGAAAAATGATCAGCAATTTGGTTTTCAGTTCCTTTTCTATCTACTATTTGAAAATCAAATTCTTGTAGTAGTAAAACCCATCTTATCAGTCTAGGTTTAGAATCCTTCTTAGATATTAGATATTTAATAGCAGAATGATCAGTATGAACTATGCATTTAGTACCAAGAAGATAAGGTCTAAATTTATCAAAGGCATATACTATAGTTAGAAGCTCCTTCTCAGTGGTAGTGTAATTTCTTTGTGTTTCAGTGAGAGTTTTACTAGCATAATATACAACTTCGAAAACCTTCTCATATTTTTGTCCTAATACAGCTCCAATTGCAAAATCACTTGCATCACACATTAATTCATAAGATTTATCCAATTAGGTGCAACAATGATAGGTGCAGTTATTAATTTTTCTTTTAGAATATTAAAAGCATTAATACATTCTTTGTTAAATTCAAATTTCGCATCTTTTTCCAATAAATGACAAAGGTGTTCAACAATTTTAGAAAAATCCTTTATGTATCTTCTATAAAATCTAGCATGACCTAGAAAACTTCTCACATCAGTAACAGTAGTAGGTGGTTGCAATTCAGCAATAATTTTCACTTTCGCTTGATCTACTTCCATCCCATTTTGTGAAACTTTGTGACCAAGTACAATGCCTTCTGTGACCATGAATTGACATTTTTCCCAGTTAAGAACTAAGTTTGTTTTGTCACATCTTTTTAGAACTTTGGAAATGTTTTCCAAACAAGATTCAAAAGAAGTTCCAAAAACTGAAAAATCGTCCATGAATATTTCCATTCCTTTGTCAGCTAAATCACAAAATATTGACATCATACATCTTTGAAAAGTTACAGGTGCATTAGATAAACCCAAAAGGCATTCTTCTAAAAGCAAAGGTTCCATAAGGACTTGTAAAAGTTGTCTTCTCTTGGTCGTCAGGAGCAATAAGTAATTGATGATAACCAGAACTTCCATCCATAAAGCAGAAATATGGGCGTCTAGCTAATTTATCGACCATTTGATCCAAGAAAGGTAAAGAAAAATGATCCTTTCTAGTGGCGTTATTTAATTTCCTATAATCAATATAAATTCGCCATCCAGTAACTTGTCTTATAGGAATTAGTTCAATTTTATCATTAACAATGACAGTTACACCTCCTTTCTTCGGAACACAGTGAATAGGACTTACTCATTGACTATCTGAAATAGGATAAATAATACCAACATCTAACCACTTAACAATTTCTTTTTTAACAACCTCTTTCATGATAGGATTTAATCTTCTTTGCGTTTCAATAGTAGGTTTAAAATTTTCTTCCATTAAAATTCTATGCATACAAATGGAAGGGCTTATTCCTCTTATATCAGCAATAGTCCAACCAAAAGCTTTCTAATAATTCTTTAACACACCTAGTAATTTTTCTTTTTGATCTTTACTCAGTTCAGAAGAAATAATAACAGGTAAAGTTAACGAATTTCCAAGAAACGCATATTTTAAATGTGAAGGTAATATTTTTAATTCCAGTTCAGGGGTTTTTTTAATTGATGGTAAAAGTATATCATTTTGAGTTATGTCTAAAGTTTCCCAGTTATCTTTAATAAAATGAGTCTCTTCTTCTTTTACTTCTTCATTTTCATCAGTTAAAAATTCAAATTTTTCTTCAGAAATGACTTTACATTTTTCTTGATAATGTTTCTCAATTAAATAATCAATTATATCCATTCGATAACATTTCTCTTTATCAGGGTACTTCATTGATTTAAGAACATTGAATTTAATTTCTTGATCATTAACTCTCATGGTTAATTCTCCTTTTTGCACATCAATCATAGCTCGTCCGGTAGCCTAGAAAAGGTCTCACTAAAATAATAGGTATCTCTTTATCTTCTTCTATATCAAGTACGATAAAATCTACAGGGAAGATAAATTTATCCACTTTAACAAGGACATCCTCTATAACTCCTTTAGGATAAGTGATAGATCTATCAGCTAACTGAAGGGTTATAGTGGTGGGAGTAATCTCTCCTAAATCCAATCTTCGAAAGATAGAAAATGGCATGAGATTAATACTTGCTCCTAAATCACATAAAGCTTTTCCACAAAATTTTTCTTCAATAGCACAGGGTATAGTGAAACTTCCAGGATCCTTAAGCTTTTCAGCTAATTTCTTTTGAATTATTGCACTGCATTCTTCACTTAATGCAACAGTTTTAAAAGCTTCAAATTTTCGTTTCTTGATTAAAATATCCTTCATAAATTTTGCATAAGTTGGCATTTGTTCCAAAGCTTCTACAAAAGGTATGTTAATAGTAAGTTTCTTAAAAATTTCAAAGAACTTGGAAAATTGATGATCAAGTTTCTGCTGGTTAAGTCTTTGAGGAAAAGGTGGTGGTGCTTTTTCAACTTCTACATTAATAGGTATAACGGTCTGATCTTGACTAGGAGAGAGAGTTTCTTTAGGTTTTCCAATCTCTTCAACCTCAATCTCTTTTTCAATTTCATTCTGCATTCTTTCGTTTAATTCCTTTCCACTTCTATGTTGCACAGCCTTAACATGTTCATGTTCTTTTCCAGTTTCCTTTGGATTAATTTCAACATTACTAGGAAGTGTTCCTACAGGTCTGTTATTAATTAAAGTAGCAATTTGCCCTATTTGATTTTCAATATTATGAATAGCATTATTTTGATCTTGTAATTGATTATTCATTTGTAAAATTAATTCTTCTATTGATAAGTTTTTCTGTTGATTATTAAATCCAGGAGGTTTATAATTTGGATTAACTTGATTATTCCAATTTCCAGTGGGATGAGCTTGATTATTACCCCATTGTTGTTGTGAATTATTCCAGTTAAAATTAGGATGATTTTGCCACCCAGGATTATAATAATTTGAATAAGGATTATGTTTACTTGCAATAGCTTGTAAAGTTTCAATAGTTTGAGAATCTTCAATATTAGCAGAGTTATTATGTGAAATATTAATTGCAAAATTATCTAATTTTTTAGACATTGCTGCTACTTGTGAAGCTAGGATAGAAAAGGCTTCATTATCGTGAATACTTGCCATCTTTTTAGGATTAAGCCTTTCGGAAGGCCATTGAAAATTGTTATTAGTCATTTCTTCAATTAAAGTGTAAGCTTCTTTTTCTATTGACACGGAGCCACGAACTTTGTTCCATTTGGTTCTGATGGAATGAGACTGGGTCCCTCTTCATACAGATAAATCTTCGAGGCCAGAGTAACTTCTAGTCCTCTTTCAAACTTTCGAGGCTGGTACCTAAATTCCAGTTCTCTCCTTTTGAGGTCGGTACCTAAATTCTGACTCTCTTTTCAGAATCAGTACCTAAATTCTGATTCCCATTTCTTCCGAGACTGGTACCTAAATTCCAGTTCTCATTTCGAGGTTGGTACCTAAATTCTGACTCTCTTTTCGAGATCGATACCTAAATTTCGATTCTCTAAATTTCCGAGACTGGTACCTAAATTCCAGCTCTCATTTCGAGGTCGGTACCTAAATTCTGACTCTCATTCGAGATCGATACCTAAATTTCGCTTCTCTTTCGAGGTTGATACCTAAATTTCAATCCTCTAAATTTTCAAGTATGGTACCTAAATTCCAGTTCTCTCCTTTTGAGGTCGGTACCTAAATTCCGACTCTCTTTTCGGGATCAGTACCTAAATTCTGATTCCCATTTCCTTCGAGGCTGGTACCTAAATTCCAGTTCTCTCCTTTCGAGGTCGGAACCTAAATTCCGACTCTCATTCGAGATCGATACCTAAATTTCGATTCTCTTTCGAGGTTGATACCTAAATTTCAATCCTCTAAACTTCCGAGACTGGTACCTAAATTCCAATTTTCATTTCGAGATCGGTACCTAAATTCCGACTCTCTTTTCGAGATCAATACCTAAATTTCGATTCTCCTTCGAATTGATACCTAAATTTCAATTCTAAATTCCGAGACTGGTACCTAAATTCCAGTTCTCATTTCGAGATCGGTACCTAAATTCCGACTCTCTTTTTGAGATCGATACCTAAATTTCGATTCTCTTTCGAATTGATACCTAAATTTTAATTCTAACATCCGAGACTGGTACCTAAATTCCAGTTCTCATTCCGAGATGAATACCTAAATTCTGATTCTCATCCTTTTCGAGGTCGATACCTAAATTTCGACTCTCTTCCGAGACTGGTACCTAAATTCCAGTTCTCATTTCGAGACTAGTACCTAAATTCTAGTTCTCATTCCGAGATCAATACTTAAATTCTGATTCTCATCCTTTTCGAGGTCGATAACTAAATTTTGACTCTCTTCCCAGATTGATACCTAAATTTCAATTCTCATTTTCGAGACTGGTACCTAAATTCCAGTTCTCATTCCGAGATCAGTACCTAAATTCTGATTCTCATCCTTTTCGAGGTGGATACCTAAATTTCGACTCTCTTTCGAGATCGATACTTAAATTTCTATTCTCCTCCCTTTTGAGATCAGTACCTAAATTCTGATTCTCATATATTTTCTGTCAATACTCAAACTCTGATTCTCACTCCGAGGCTGGTACTTAAATTCCAGTTCTCTTTGCAATCCCGAGGTTGAAACCCAGGTTTCAATTCTCATTTCAAATCTAAATTTCAAATTCAAAATTTCCTTAAATTGATTTCAAATTAAACTTCAATCAAAATCCAAACTTTCACATTGAAAATTGAAATTTAAAGGTAAAATAAAATCTAAATCGAATTCCCCAGATCTTGTGATTTGGAGTTCACCTCCTTTTCCATTCCCGCCGAGAGTTCAGGAATCTCCAGTCTTGGAAATATACCTGATATTCCCCAATGGAAATTCTTCTACTCTGTTCTAAGCTTGTCACTTGGACATCTGTGTTGGTTTTGTTGATCTCTTCGGTCAACGACAATACGCGCGGTGTGCTCCGTCAGCACACCACACCTATTGGGGGTCCATTTGTTGACCTCATTTTTGATGAGGTCTTTTGCTTCTCTCTTTAGTACTTAGGATCTAGTCATAGGCTTTTCCTTTGATTAATCTTAGAGGACTAGAAGTGGAACCCACCCTTTAGATATTCAAACACTTCTTAACTCCCTGCAAACCCCACAAGCTTGATTGTAGACCCCTAATCACCTAGAGGGTTGAAATCAAATGTGGAGGTTTAAAGGATGAGTTCCCTATAGGAATTTTTGGCCTTAGGAATACACTGGGTGGCCTGGTCTGGTGAGGGTTGATTTGCACATACACTACACTCTCACACACATTCCAAGTCCTACAACCACACTCTCACCCAACTTGACTTCCTGACTCATGTAGGTAATTCATATGGATGGTCCTTAACCCCTAAGCTTCTGGCTAAGAGGGTTAGGAACAACATAGTGAATGCCTCAAATGAGTCCTCTCATGGCTTTTGTTAGCTTAATATGGCTTCATGGCTCAACCAAAGTGATTCCATTATACTCACGTTCAATCAATCTTCATTTTCCCAAAATTTCAATTTTTGACCCCCGGGGCCCTACACCCACCAAACCTACCAAATGCCCTTGGAACTACCCAAAATTTGCAAAATCACCTAAATTACCCAAAATTCCTCAAAATTAGTCCTAAACATTTCCTCCCACTCAAATTGATCATCCATAACTAAAAATACCAAAAATTCCAAAAGTACCCCCAATACCCTCCAAATACCCAAAATGCCCTTCTTAGCCCAAAAATCCAAAAATTCAGAAAATTCCCAAAAAATTCCAGAAAATTCCAAATATTCCCAATTTCATTTTGTTCAACTACACCATGGGCTAATTTTCCAATTTACCCCACGTTTACCAAAACCCCCAATTTGGCCCATTTTAAACCCAAGTGAACCCAATGTCAAACCAAACCATCCCAATTGACCTCAATTTTGGTCCAATTCAATTCTAAACTTCAATTCAATATCCCCAATATCAATTTAGATCAAATCCAAGTCCAATTTGATTGACATTTGAGCCCAATTTCAATTTGAGGCCTAAGGCCCAATTTTGGCCCGTGACCTAAACCTAGCTCAAACCCATCCAATTCAACTCCAATTGGCCCCAAATCTTTTATAAAGCCTTCCTAACACTCCGATGAACAAAACACTAACTTGTTTTGCCCAAAATTTGAACCTAGACTTCACCCAAACCTAACCCAAAATCGAAATCCTTTAAATTGACCTAAGTCCAAACCTAACCCAAATGGGCCCAAATCCCAAAATTAGAGCCCAACCAAAGTTGAAAACTCTTTGTGACATTCCCATAAACATTTCTCAACATTAATTTTACATCAAATCCAACTTTAGCCCAACCTTAACCCAAGTTAGCTCAATTTGGCCCTCTTTGGCCCATTTAACTAAAAAGCCCAAATTCAACCCAATTCTACTCCAAATCACACCAAATTGATTCCAAACCATTCATGAAACATCCCTAAACCAATTGCAACATTTATTTGACATGGTCCTTCACAAAATTTTCATCCAAAAGCCCATCCAAAAAATCCAAAAGCCCACTTCCCTAAACCATCTTGAAAGCCCATCCAAAGAGAAATCCAAAAGCCCAAACCCATTCCAAAGCCCACATGACAATTCCTTCTCATCATCCCTTTAATTGGAATCAATTCCTAAGTCCCAAATCAATCATCAAATCAACCTAAATCAAGCACCATCAAAATTTTACACTAAATTGCCAAAATCTCCAAATTCCTTTTTCATATAAATTAATCCACTTTTCCTAAGCCAAGGATGAGCCAAATGGAGCCACATCCAAGCCATGGACAAGCCACATGAAGCCATGGGGGGGTTGACTTGTCACCAAGCCATTAATGGCAAGAAGAGGGAGTCCTTTCCTAAGCCTTCCTTAAGCCATTTTAACCTCTTTAATGCAACACCATAACCCAAAATTAACTTAAACTATTTTGATGGGGACTTCACCACTTCATGGAAGCTGACCCAACTGATCCCCTTGACCCAAAATTAGGCCATGGGGAGGTGAACCAAGCCCAAATACATGGGTTAACACATGTGAACCCAAAATCACTCTTCTCCCTTTACCACTTAAATCCAACCCTTTACACTTGGCATTGGACAATTGCTTGCACAAACCTCCAGCACTGGTCCTCCTGACCTTGAGGGTGACCTGACCCTGGCCGGCCAGCCACCACAGTCGCCGAAACCACCAAGCCGAGAGGCTTGACTTGAATCAAAAATTCAATTTGAACTTGCTGAGCTGTCTCATGCCCAATGGCCATTGCAACTGTTCTTCCCTTGGCCAAGGCAGCTGATCCAAACCTTCAAACCCCCCTGGGAAGCCCTCCAGCCACCTCTATTTAAACCCACTCACCTCTCGGCCAAACAAGGTGTGAACCAAACCTTAAGGGAACTCTGCCAAAATTGCTCAAGGACTTTCTCCTAACCCAGAGCAGTTGATCCCCAGTGTTCCTTTGCCCTAATCCCCATTGACAGAACTCAATTTCTAAGTTGAAAATCCACCCAAAAAAATAGGGCACTCCACCACAGTGAGCCAATCTCCAAATTGATTGGTCCTACACCTTCACCAGACCAAGAGGAGAAGTTCCCCAGCAAAAGCCCCCTCACCAGGCCAGCCATTGTTTCCAGCCTCCAAGCTTTGTGATCCGGCTTGGTCACTTTCATACCTAGACAATTCCCCAGAGCCAGAGACTTCATCTGGAGCTTGCCTGGACCCAATCGAAGGTGACAAAACTCTCAAATCAAAGCTTCACTTCTCTGAGAAAAGGTATGAACTCACTCTTCCTCCTGAGCTTCTAGTGATTCTCCATTTTGTTTAAGTTAATTTCATAGCTTATAAACCGTAAGGATGTGTTCGTCTCTACAAGACGAATCCATAGAGCATAAGAACATGAAAATCCATTGAGAATTGAGTGAGATCTTAGGGTTTTAGTGTGGATGGTCACGGGGGCACAGCAATTGTAGACGATGACCAGGAGCCGTTGGATTTTGCGTGTATCGAGCGGACGGTCGAGATCAAGCCGGACAGCGCAATGGTACGTGAACCGCGGGCCCCTGGAGAGCTGAGTCAGATGGCGGCATCGAATGGGAGCGCGACACCTAGGGGCTTTGGAGCTGCTGAGGTTGATGCGGCGCCGCGTGGATAAGTAGATAAATAGGGTATTTTTTGAATTATTTAAATGTCCAGAACTTCAAAAATTCATATCTTTGTATAGAAAAATCAAAAAAATAAAATAAAAATACCCTCTTGCTCAGTGAACAGAGGAGAATAATGTGAAAAAGAAATCAAGTTAATTGGATAAGTATTTTATTTTTAATAATTTATTTCCTATTTTTCAGTATGTTAATTCTTCATCTGCATAGACAATTCACCATGGCATGAGACCATAGGGCTTTTGAAGCCTCTGATCTTGGGAACATTTCTTGAATTTTTCAAGGTCAGAGGCTATCTCTGTGAAAAGTTATTGATTTTTCAATTTTATTTCACTGTTTTAGGTATTTTAATTCAAAAATTACCATGTTGTAAAATAAATTCTAGGAAAATTTGGTGATGTTCCTTAGGATCAGAAAAACCTATGAAAAATATATTTTGAGTTAATTCATTCATAATAACCTTAATTGGCCTAAACTCCTAAAATTAAATTTGAATTAATTAAGGTTAACCATATATCAAATTGACTTGAAAATAATTCTCCACTGATCTTTAGGATCAGAGAGGCCACACATAAAAATTTGAAGTCAATTGGAAATATTTTACCGCACTAAATGGATTAATTAAGCCACATAATCCAAATTAAACTTTAAAAATTTATAACTCCAAAAATACATTTCAAAAATTCACCAAATTGATTTTGGGACTTCTCTGATATCAGAGGAGTCTAAGAAAAATAAAATTGGAATTTTCTAAAAATTTTGTTTTTTTAAGCATATTTTAATATTTTAATAATTAAAAAATAATAAAAATCACAAAAATATTAAAAATTATAAAAATGTCACATTTTGACTCCTAATCACTTAGGAACAAACTAAATATTTTTCCTAAGTCCCTAGGATAAGATATTGAATTTTAAAGGCTTAATGTAAATTTTTAATATAAAAAATGTATTTTCCAACCTTTTCACTAAATTAATTCCAATAAATCAAAGAAAAATCATAAAAATATAAAATTTATTTCTTTGACTTTCTTGATGTCAGAGAGATTTTTGAAAAATATTAAATTCATTTTTCAACTTTTATTTTATTTTAAAATTAATTAATACTCTAAAACTCAAAATAATTATAATAAATAAAATATAATTCAAAAAATCACAAAAATTGGTCCAAGTGGTCCTCTGGTCATTAGGAAAATGCCATACTTTTCTTAAGGAAAGAAACCTTTCCTTCGTCATGTTGTTGAATTTTCTTTGAAAACCCTTATTTTCTACTAAAAATAATTATATAAATAAATTAAATTCAGAAAAATCACATTTTCTCCTCTAATGTCTTAACTGACATGTGAGTGAGGTGACATAAAAATTTCAAATTCATTTAAGCTCAATTTAATGAGTTATGAAATAAATAAGCTTAAAAAGGCATAAAGGTAATTAAAGGATTTAACCCCCTTTATTAAAATTTTAGGTTTAATTAAAAAATTGGGGGGGGGGGGGTAAAATATTTGATTTTATTTTTCTCTTGGATGATTGAAACTTAGGGAAATTAAGGGGTAGAAACCCATTAAACACTTTGAAAATATAAAAAATGAAACTTTAATTAATTAAATAATTTAAATTTTGGAAAGAATATATTTAAATTTGGATCTTTAAAAGAAAAAAGTGATATTATTAAGAGGATGTTTATTCTTTAATTTAAAAATCCCTAAATGAGTTACTTTAACAATATTTAATTCTTAATTAAAAAATTAAAATAATAATCTAAGTTAATAATTAAAACTAAAATTAAAATCAAATTAAATTAAAATCAAATTAAAATTAAAGTTAAACTAAAACTAACAATCAAAATTAAAACTAAAATCAAAATTTAAATCAAATTAAATCCAATTTAATTAAAATTAAATTTAATTAAATTAAAATTAAAGTTAAATTAAAATTAAAATTAAATAAAATTAAATTAAATTAAAATAAAATAAAATTAAATTAAATTAAAATTAAATTAAAATTAAATTAAATTAAATTAAAATTAAATAATACTAAATTAAAATCAAATTGAATTAAATTAAATTAAAATTATTTAACAACAAACCTAAATGAAATCATTAAGAATTAAATCGAAATAATTTGAACACTATTCCAAACTTAAAATTATTAATTGAAACCTCATAATTAAAATTAAAATACTTTAAACCATTAACTCGAACCTTAAATTAATAATGATTAAAATTCTCAATAAACTAACTTACCCTTAAAGACTTTAATTGTTATAATTCTTAAATAAAATATTTAGTGAGATGTCACTTCATTCATTAGGTAATCACACGCCTAAGTTCACTGAGCAAGAAACAAAACAAAAATACAAATCCTTAGATGATTAATTCATCCGTACAATAAAAAATTTATTTGGACTCAAAATAATCCCAGAAATATTGAAAAGTTGTTTAGGATTCGTCCTAAGCACTTCCTCAATATGACGGGATGTTTTAGAAGAACAATTGAATTTAATTGTTCTTTGATGAAGAAAATCATCCTTAAATCAAAACACAACAACCTAGACGTCATAGGAGATGACTAGTTATAGGATTAGGATTCTGGTAGATAACCAAAACCCTTTCCCTTAGCTTTACTTAGGTTGAAATATTTAAATGCTCTAACATGTGTTTTAAGTGCAGCTTGGGATGACGGGAAGACCCTCCAGGTATGCTTTTATTTAATTGCAATTTACTTTATTGCAATTTACTTACATGCACTATACTTTACTTTTCTTGCATGATAAATAAAACTGTTGCATGAAAACCAAAACCTTTAGGATAGTCCCTAAATTGAAACCAAAACTAAATTAAAAGTCATTGCAAGATAAAATTCACCGCCACAACATTCAAAATATAAAGAGAACTCAAAATTTAATCACAAACAGAACAACAAAACTACAATCGGAACTAAATTAAAACGTCTCATTGAATGATTTGGAATACCTCGGTTGATGTAACTCACGTGTTGCTAACGGGATTTCCCACGGTCTAAATGAAAGGGTGGAACTTATTCAGTTGAGTTTTGCAAATTCATTTGGACTAAGTGAATTCGATGAAAATAACGGTGCCAGGATGACGGAACCGTGGGATCTTAATCGGTTCTGTTTAAATAACTTTAAGATTTTTTTTAATTAAAATATTAAAAAAAAACTTGCATTTTAAGATTTTATCTAAACTAAAACACTTCTCTCATCTCCTGATTTATGACTTCTAAAACTAAACCTCTGCAACAACAAGGAGCTTGGAGCATGGTGGGCAGCACGGCCATCATCATCAGCAAAACTGGAATCCACATCAACTAAACCTTTCTTAGCATTAAATAACAAAGCCATAGGATTTCAAGGTAGTTTGCCTAGTGCAACATAAATCCTCAACTCTTCGTTAGGCATTTGTATAATCATGTTATACAAATTAAGCCCTAACCGGTCTTAGGACTCCGAGGTAGTCGTTTGGTACGACCTAAACCCTCATATCTTCGAGGTTGTTTATGTGATTATATCATACAAATATAAGTCCTAATTAATTAAAATTGGCAGGATTGAAACATTAAATAAATTCTCAAATTGAAGCCAAATAATAGGATAGTTTGGGAAGTTGCCAAGATTCTTCTTGGATCCTCAACTTCTCCTACTTCTTTTCTTTTGGACTCCTGAAAATAACTGCTCTAAATTTGATCCATTCCCGATTGAAATTTCCAAAACTCAACTCTTTTGAAAACCTTAAACTTTGAAATTCTTGAGATAAAAACCACTGATCATTATCGAGAGTTTTCTTAAATGATTCCTGTCATTTAAGATGTAATAAACTATAGGGGCTTGCCCTTATAGAGAACTTTAAGAACCCAGGTAATATAAACCTTGCTTAATTCCTTTATATTAAGCAGAGGAACTTGCCGGCTTATAAAATTGGTTTGTAGACCAAACAGATGTCACAAATCTTCTAGTTTATTTAATCGAGCCCCATCATTAAGCACTGTGTCTATTCTTCGAGATAGATACACGGTTTGTGGTGTGGTGCTCGTTTATATAAACTATTTGGGATGTGAGATCGGTTTGATTTCATATCTTAAAATTTTCAAACTTAAAATTATTTTCAAAATCAAATGTTACTTTCCAAATTATATATATTTATATTAAATTTAAAATTTAAAAATTCGCCGACAATTTCTGTTAAGTGACCCCCTTTTCAAAACACATAACCTAAAAATATAGCCGATAGCTACGTGGATGACTTAGTCATTAAGAGCAAAGAAACGAATAATATTTTTTATGATTTGAGGATCATGTTCAAATGATTATGATAATATAATATCAAGATGAATCTTTTAAACTGTGCTTTCGGCGTTACCTCTAGAAAATTTCTAAGATTCATTGTCCATCATCGAGGAATGAAAATTGACACAGAGAAGATTAAAGCTATTTGGAAATCCCGACCCATAAAATCTTGAAAAAACTACATTCTTTTCAAGGTAAATTGGCATACCTAAGGTGCTTTATATCTAAACTGTCAGTAAGGTGTCAGCCCTTTTCAACTTTACTTTAAATGGATGCCAAGTTGTATTGTGGAGAGATGTGCCAACGGGCATTTGAAAATATTAAACAATACTTAATGATAGCTTCTATTTTAATAACCCCTATCCTGAGTCAACCGTTGATATTTTATATCCAAGCCTTAGACAACTCCCTCGGAGCTATACTAGCCTAAGTAATTGATGAGAGAAAGAAAACACACTATATTACATGATTCTACGTCTAATATCGACAGCAAAAAAATATCCTCTTATTGAGAAGCATTTGATGGCATCCGGAGTTATGTGATCCTGGCTCGTCGGTGGCCCATCACCTTTGAGATTCTCTTTTGTCAATGTGAGATGTGAAATATCAATGTAGTTGTTTGGGAAAGTCGCCACTCTATTTACCTATCATATCGCCTTATTCTTTAAGAAATCTTATTTCTTTGGATCATGTAAAGGATCCTCGGATGTTAAGAAATTTGAAAAATAAGGGCTGATAGAATATAAAACATTAGAATAAGAAATGTCAGTGATAATTCTTATAAAAGGGGATTCTAGAATGCCTTATTCTAGAAATTTTTATATAAGGAGGATCACATGTAAAATTTTGATAACCAGAGTATCTTGGTATGATACCTATCCCGAGTTCTTAAATCTCCTATAGGAGCAAGCTCCTATAGTTAATTACATCTTAGATAATTAGGATTGTCTAAAAAACTACTAATTGATGTTAACACTGTTTTCTAAGAAATTTCACGAATAAGGAAAGGAACATTAATGTTCAATCCTAGGGGTAATATATTTATAAGTGTTATGTACTACCCTAAATGTTTGGTTTATATCGATTTTAGTTTTTTCTTTTTGTTGTTTATCATTTTATTATCGTTCTGTCTTGAAGTTTTTTATTTGTTTGGTGGCTATCCTAAAAGTTTAGGTTTTGTGATTATCCTAAAAGTTTATGTTTTGTTTCATTATTTGTCTTGATTATGTCATTTCAGTTTTTTTTAATGAAATTCATATTAATTCTTTTTTAATTTGTTGTTTGTTCCATCTTCAGAATGTCATCTTATAAAAACAGAGTTAGCACACCCTAATAACATGCAAGGTAAATCTAAAGCAGAACTTGTCTTCAACTTGCAAGAGAAACAGTGTCAGAGTAATGTCAATTATATTTCTTCAAAGTTGGTTAGTTTTTAATTTTTAGAATACACGTTCAAGATGTCCAAGGCTCCGTCATCCTAGGGTCATCAGTTGCCTTAATCTTCTTAGTCTCAAAGGTGTTTAAACCAGGACTGGATGTTTTTTGCCAACAATTAGGATTGCATCATCCAAGAAATCTTTGTAGATTAAGAATGTTGCGGTTCAAGTTAGGTTGATCCTAAAGATTTTGAATTAGGTATATTAGACCTAGGTATGATTTGAATTAGGATCAATGTCAGTTGAACCTAATTTAAGTTTGGATCAGGTTCAATGTAGGTTGAACTTGAGTTAAGTTTAGATTAAGTTCAGGTTTGATTAAACTTAAGTTTGACATGAGCTAGGTTCAATTTAGATTGAAGCAAAATTAAATTTGAGTTAGGTATAATGTAGGTTGAACCTGAGTTAAGTTTAAGTTAGGTCGTAGAAGTTTGGTTTAAGTTGAACGTAAGTTTATAGGTTTGACTTTAGGTTCAATATGAGTTGAATAAAGTTTGACATAGATCCAATATAGGTTTAATCAAAAGTTTGATTAATTTGGGTTCAAAGTTATGGGTTTGAGTTATGTTCAATAATGTTTGAACTTAAGGTTATAGGTTTTGACTTAAGTTTAATATGAGTTGAACTTAAGTTTGACTCAAGTTTAAATTCAATATTGGTTGAACTTAAATTTGATTAAACTTAGGTTCACGTTAGGTTAAACCTAAGTTAGATATTTGACTTAAGTTCAATAGGATTTGAACTTAAGTTTGGTTTAACTCAGGTTCAGGTTAGGTTGAACCTAAGTTTGATGTTTGACTTAAGTTCAATATGGGTTTAACATAAGTATAGGTTAATTTTAGGTTCAATATATGTTGGACCTAAATGGTTTAAGTTCTATTTAGGTTCAAGTTAGGTTGAACCTATGGGTAGGTTAAGGTTAGGTTCAGTGTATGTTGAACCTAAATGGTTTATGTTTGACTTTGGATCAAGTTGGGTTGAATCTATGTGTAGGATAAGGGTAGGTTCAATATATGTTGGACATAAATGGTTTAAGTTTGAGTTAGATTCAAGTTGGGTTGAACCTAAGTATTGGTTAAGGTTAGGTTTAATGTATATTGAACCTATATGGTTTAAGTTTGACTTAGGTTCAAGTTGGGTTAAATCTAAATGTAGGCTAAGGTTAAGTTCAATGTGTGTTGAACCTAAAAGGTTTAAGTTTGAATTAGGTTTGAGTTGGTTTGAACCTAAGTATAGGCTAAGGTTAGGTTTAATGTACGTTGAACCTAAATGGTTTAAGTTTGATTAAGGTTCAAGTTAGGTTGAACCTAAATATAGTTTAATGTTAATTAAACCTATCTTTGATAAGGTTTAATTGATTAATTATACTTAGTTGTGCTTAAGTATAATTAGGTTAATGTTAATTAAACCTAATTTAGATAAAGTTTAGTTGATTAATTAGACATAATTATGGTTAAATCTAATTAGTTTAAGGTTAATTAAACCTAATTTGGGTAAGGTTTAATTGATTAATTACACTTAGTTGTGGATAAGTCTTATTTGGTTAAGGTTAATTAAACCTAATTTGGATAAGGTTTAATTGATTAATAAGACTTATCTATGGTTAAGTCTAATTAGATTAAGGTTAATTAAACCTAATTTGGGCAAGGTTTAATTGATTTATTAGACTTAGTTGTGATTATGTCTCATTAGGTTAAGGTGAATTAAACCTAATTTGGGTAAGGTTTAATTGATTAAATTAACTTAGTTGTGGTTAAGTCTAATTAGGTTAAGGTTAATTAAACCTGATTTGGGTAAAGTTTAATTAATTAATTAGACTTAGGTGTGGTTAAGTCTAATTAGGTTAAGGTTAATTAAACCTAATTTGGGTATGGTTTAATAGGGTTAAATAGGTTTAATTAGTGTCTTAGACCTAATTAGGGTTTATGGTATTAAACCTAATTTGATTAAGGTTAATAGGTTTAATTAGGTCTAATTGGTGTCTTAGACCAAATTAGGGTTTGTTAATTTAAATCTAATGTTATTAAGGATTATTTTGATTTAACTAGGTCTATTTGGTGTCTAAGACCTAATTAGGGTTTATTAAGTTAAACCTAATGTGATTAAAGCTTAACTTAATTTAATTAGGTCTAATTCGTGTCTTAGATTTAATTAGGGTTTATTAAGTTAAACCTAATGTGATTAAGGCTTAACTTGATTTAATTAGTTCTAATTGGTGTCTTAGACCTAATTACAGTTTATTAAGTTAAACCTAATGTGATTGTAATTTAATTAAGTCTAATTGGAGCCTTAGATCTAATTAAGGTTTATTAAGTTAAAACTAATGTGATTAAGGCTTAACTTGATTTAATTAGGTCTATATGGTGTCTTAGACCTAATTAGGGTTTATTAAGTTAAACTTAATGTGATTAAAGGTTAACTTAATTTAATTAGGTCTAATTAGTGTCTTAGCCCTAATTAGGGTTTATTAAGTTTAACATAATGTGATTAAAGCTTCACTTAATTTAATTAGGTATAATCGGTGTCTTAGACCTAATTAGGTTTTCTTAAGTTAAACCTAATGTGATTAAGGTCTAACTTGATTTAATTAGGTCTAATTGGTGTCTTAGACCTAATTAGGGTTTGATTTGTATTAAACCTAATTTAAATAAGGTTTAATAAGTTTTAATAAGTTTTAATTAGGTATAATGGTGGACTAGACCTAATTAGAGTTTGATCTGAGCTTATTTGGTGTTAAGACTCATCAGACTTAGTCCAATGTGGAATGGGCTAAAAATGGTGAAAATTTGAGTCTTAAAAGATTTTTAAGGTTTTAGATATTAATACGTAATTAATAATTTTAACCCTAAAAATAAATATTTCATTTTAAATTTTCAAAAGCCTAAGATTTGTCAGTTTAGAGTTTAAGTCTGTCACCCCAAGGTTCCTAACCAATTTCCAATTTAATTTCTTTATTTTGGATTTTTTATAATTATTGTTAAAATAATTACAAAGCTTAATAGAAATTAATAAATCTTATCCTAGGTAATTTTCCTAGCCTTAGAAAAAGTTAGAGGACGTTCATAAGGACATAAAGGTTGATCCCTAAAATTTTTAATATTTAATAACTAAATTACTCCAAAGAGTACTTAATTAATTAAAAATTAAATTAAACTCCATAATTCATGATTTAATTTCCATATTATTCCTCTCGTTGTCCTGAGTTCTGGAATATGTTTATTATATTTTTGGGATTTTTATTTATCAAGATATGGATTTTTGATTAGTTTAAAGTTAATCTTGATTTAATTAAATCTTTATTAACTATAAATAACCAAACGTCACCGCATGTCCTCAGATGCGTCGAAACCCGAATTATCCGCTGCGGGGCTCAGAACACAGAATCGGTTGGGATTAAATAAAAGATGTCAATTTCCAAAACACGGAAATGGCAGGCATCCGTTCATCTCCTTCCTCTGGTCTAAACTTGTAAGTCGTTCATAGTTTAGGAATAAAATCTCGCTTTATTCTTGATGAGTTTCAGTGATTTCTGTTTCTGTAGCTTCATCTGAAGAGAGAATACCCATCCATACGGTGATGTTACAGTTGTGAATTGGATTGTTTCACAACGTATCATACCTGAGCTCGGTTTGAACCCAAAGAACCATACCTTGGACCGTGTTGATGAAACATCAATTGAATTGGTTCTACAGCTTCACCTTGACCTCATAAAGCTTGTCCCTAACTAAATTTGAGGTGAAGTTAGAGCTAGATATGAGTTGGATCTGAGTGAGTCACGGTGTTGAAAATGAAAGTGGAATAGTGGGTTAGAGCATATGGGAAGGATCAATTTTGATTGGGCTTGTCTTCGTAGGGCTCTAGAAAGCTTTTAGAGGAGTTAATTTGATATTTTGAGAAACTTCATTTCAAACCCAAAAATTATCTTTTTTTGGGTAGATAAATTGGAAGGGAACAATAGGTTTCAAGACTTAATTCTATGGCGGATCGATTTCTTAGGATCTGTGAAAGAAGTTTGATGTAGGACGGTTCAAGTGATTCAGCTTGTATCTTGGTCTATTCTTCTCTTGAAGGCTTTCGATTTAGCCTATTTATAGACTTGTGGGAACCATGGGTGAGCCAAAATCTGCTTTGTTTTACTTGGGGGAGGTGACAAGTCATTCAATGATGACTTACGGATCAAATTTCAGCTAGGAGATGAGCATGCTTGGATTTCCCTATACTAACCCATGTTATGTTCAACCATGGTGGAAACTTGGTTCAAATCTTGGCTTCTCTCCGTTGGTTCATTTATGAGGTGGATAAAATTGGTTAAAGTTTGCTGAATTCACCTTCCTAGTGAATTGTGTCAATATCTTGATGAAGTTTGAGAAGAATTCCTCATAAGCCTTTCTCTTCCTCATTTTCCATGTAATGTCATGATGAGGCTAAACATAGTGTAAAGGACAATGTAGATAAGCTTCTTCTTCACTTGGATGAAAGGTGAATGGCGAGTCACTCACCTCATTCTTTAAAGATGGGATGAAAGAATTACACCATTTTTACTTATTTAAAATGGTTTCATGATGAGCCCTTACTTTGGTTAACGATGTTAACCCATGGATTTGTCATAGGGTTAATCATGTCATGATGAGTCTAATATGTAATGGGTAACCCATGGGTGACTCTCCATAAATTGAATTTAATTTTAAAAATCAATTATGGATTATTGATGTCATGGGTGATATCATAATTTCCAATTCAATTTAAGCTTATTTAATCATAATTTCATTTTTAATTAATTATGTCATTAATTAAAAATGTAGAAAATTATAATATTAACCCATAAATTAATCAAAATGATTTTGAAGGTTAATCATTTGATTAGTTTTTATTAATTTGGTTCAAAATTAAGTATTTTGACCAAATTTGAGTAAAGTTAACCATGTCATGATTGACCAAAGTTGACCTAGTTGATCAAAGTTGACCTAGGTTGATTAAAGTTGACTAGATTGGTTAATGGAGTAGTCATTGGGTCATGGATTGAAAATATTGATCGAATTTGACCATTTGAGTCAAGGGTTGACCAGTTTGGTCAATTTGGTGGTGTTGGCGTCATGTATTGACCATTTTGACCTAATTTGACCATTTATGTTAAGGGTTGACTAGTTTGGTCAATGTGGTGGTCATTGGGTCATTGATTGAACATTTGACCTAGTTTGACCATTTGGGTCAAGGTTTGACCAGTTTGGTCAATGTGGTCGTTATTAGGTCACAGATTGACCATTTTGATCTAATTTGACCATTTGCATCAAGGTTTGACCAGTTCGGTCAATGTGGTGGTCATTGGGTCAGCTATAGACCATTTTAACCTTATTTGATCATTTGGGTCAAGGGTTGAATAGTTTGGTCAATGTGTTGGTCATTGGGTCATGGATTGACCATTTTGATCTAATTTGACCATTAGGATTAAGGGTTGACCAGTTTGGTCAATGTGGTGGTCATTGGGCCATGGATTGACCATTTTTACCTAATTTGA
The DNA here is from genome assembly GCA_022702705.1 of Papilionanthe hookeriana x Papilionanthe teres. Lineage (NCBI taxonomy): Eukaryota > Viridiplantae > Streptophyta > Magnoliopsida > Asparagales > Orchidaceae > Papilionanthe > Papilionanthe hookeriana x Papilionanthe teres. The sequence goes on along the minus strand of CM040434.1, from coordinate 79,035,556 downwards.
CCATTTGGGTCAAGGGTCGACCAGTTGTTTCATTGTGGTGTTTATTGGGTCAAGGATATATCGTTTTTACCTAACGACCATTTGGGTCAAGGGTTGATCAGATCAGGGTTTGTCATTACTGATTTGATGCTTTTAAAATATCGCTAAGATTTGGATAAAAAACCTTCATTGGAGATGTACCCTAGACATTAAGGTTTAGGGATCATTGCTAAGAATTAGGAGGTCAATATTGGTAGATTTCTTTTCTCAAGATGATTGATAAATGATCCTCATAAAAGTGAGGTCAACAAATGGACCCCCAATATGTGTGGAATACTGAATAATTATGCCGCACATATTGGCATTGACCGAACTGGTCTGGATAACCCAACAGATTTGTCAATAAAAAATAATTTTAATATCAAACAAATCGTATTTTTAATATTTGAAAAGAAGATGGATGTCATATTTCATTAAAAGAGATCTTACACCTCTTTTCAAAAATATCTAATGTTGGTATGTGATTTTGAGAAGGACTGCTACACAACTTATATCATTTCTAAAAGAAAGAGTTAAAGGAATGCCATATCTCCATGTCAGGAAAGGTCTTCTATCCAATAACTGGAGAGAGAGTGGATGCTATACCATCTCTCAGAAATGTCAAATGTCGTTATGTCAGTTTTGAGAATGAGTGTTATACGACTTATATCCTTTCTCAAAGAGAGAGAGTAGATTCTGTATTCCTTTTAATGAGGTCTTACACAATTTCTCGTAGATGTCAAGTGTCGGTATTGTTAGTTTTGAGAAGAAAAGCTATGCGACTTATATCCTTTCTCCAAAGAGAGCTAAAGGAATACCATATTTTCGTGTCAGAAATGGTCTTATATCCACCAGTTGGAAAGAGAGAGTGGATGCCATATCATCTCTCAGAAATGTCAGATGTTGATATTTCAATTTTGAGAAGGACTGGTATGCGACTTATGTCCTTTTTGTAAATGTGTTTTTGGCATTGGAAATGATGTTCACAAAATACATCACTTTGAAAAGTGAATAAGAGTCTTTTGTTCGACATTTTTCTTCAAGCAACAGGCTAATGGAAACATATTAGACTAAGTTTTGATTTAATTTGACAATCTGAAATTCATTATTATCGAGAAATGATGTTCACAAACACATGTTATGTGAACAGAAAGAAATGTTTAAAGAAAGAAACTGATTGTCAGAAATTTCATTTGTCATTTTATTCATTGTTTTCGCAGTTTATAAATAATTCGTCATTTTCATGTTGCAAAATATTTTTTTAAAAAATGCCCGTTCTTTTGGGGTAAGTTTCTTACTTCTTGACAGTCTACCAATTTGTAAAATCCTCTCAAATTTGTCTTTTAAATTACATATGGGCCTTCTCATATTGGTTCAAAATTTCCATATATTCTTCGATGAATGAGGATAGGTCTTCGAAGAAATAAAACTAGTTCACCGATTCGAATTGTTCTAGGGTGAACTAATTTTTCGTGGGCTTGTATCATTTTTGCTTGATATAATTCAAGATTTTGTTGAGCCTATAGACGCTTACCTTCTAAACACTCAAGTTCTTTAAATCGTAATTTGGCATTTTCTTCTTCAATTATTTTGCTTGCGACCACAACTCTGATAGAAGGAATTTGCACTTCAAGTGGTAAGATAGCTTCAAAACCATTTACCAAAGCAAACGTCGTTGACCGTCTTGATGTTCAGTATGTAGCCCTATAGGCCTGTAAAGCTTCAATCAATCACTTAGAAGGCGAAACCAATCAAAGCATGATGCGTGGGCTTTAGCAGCTACCGAGGATGAGTTGGTGTCGACTTGGTTAAGTAGGAAATTATGGAATTTTCTGAATTATTTAAATCAGACCAACTTTAAAAATCCATAACATTGTGTCAAAAAATCAGAAAAATAAAAGAAAAATACCCTCGTGCTCTGTGGGCAGAGGAGAATAATGTGAAAATGGTATGAAATTTATTTGATGCATGTTTGATTTTTAATAAATTAGATACAATGTATAGTCCTTTGATTCTTCATGTGCATGCATATTTCACCACAGTTTGATATTTTGGTTTGTTGTTGCCTATGTCTTAGAGGATCTTCTCTGATTTTTCCAAATTCAGAGGTGATCTCTAGATAGAGATATCTATTTTCACATTATCATTCCTGTTTTGGTGTAAAAATTGTAATAGTTAAAATAATGATCAGAAAAATACAAAGTAACTTTTGTTAGGTTACTTATGACACGAGGACCCTAAAAAAAAAAAATGAAATCTTAGTTTAAATTATTAAACATAACCCGAATGGTAATTAAGACCTAAAACTCAAATAAACATAAATTGGATGAAATATAAATGTGAATAACCGAAAAAAACTCTCCACTGTAATTTAAGGTCAGAGGAACTCCCATATAAAATTTCAAGTCAATTGGAGTTGATTTGGTCACTCAATTGAATTTTCTTAAGCTAAATGGTATTTTTTACTCCAAAATAATTTTATTAATTCAGATATAAGGAAAAAACAAGTATGGAATTAGTTTTGGGAGTTCCTGATGCCTAGAGGAATTTTCTAAAAATAGAATTAAGATTAAAATAAAATCTTCGTTTTTAAGCCTAAAAATTAACATAAATAAAAAATTAATAAAATTTATGAAAATGTTCTAAATTGTCTCTTAATCACTTAGGAGTAATTGGGAAATTTTTTCTAATCTTCTAAATGAATATATCAATTTTTGAAGCTTAAAAATAATTTTTTAAAGGCTAAAATGGAGATTCCTTAATTTTTTACTAAAATAATTTTAATAATTCAAAGAAAAATAAAAAAAAAATGAAATTTATTTCTCTGGGTTCCCTAACCTTAGAGAGATGTAAGAAAATTGCAAAACCTAATTTTCAACTTAATATTATTTTGCATTTAATTAATACTCCAAAAAATGGATTAATTATTTTAATTAAATTAAAATTAAAAAAATCTTGAAATTTTGTCCATGTGGTCCTCTAATCTTCTCAGGGATAGAAACTTTGATTTTATTAAGTTATTGAATTTCCTTTGAAAATCCTTTTTTTGCATTAAAATAATTATATAAATTAAATTAAACTTGGAAAAATCATATTTTCTCCTTTAATGTTTCAATTGACCCATGAGTGGAGTAATATGAAAATTTCAAAATCAGTTGAATTAAATTTAATGAATTATGAAGTGATAAAGCCTTTTTGGGAAAAAAATACATTTTTGAAGAATTTAGCCTTAATCAATATTTAGGCTTAATTAAAGTGGGAAATGGGTAATGAATGATCTTAATTATTATGTTTGAATGACTGAAACATAAAGGGATAAATGATAGAAACCCATCTCATTTTTTTCATATTAAAAGGATAAGCTTATAATTTTATTAGTCATTATAATTTGGATGAAAATTAAATTAAGTATCCTTAAGGTTAGGGGTTGATCTTTGGAAGTTAATAATTCACTAATTCAATACCCCTAGTTGATGTTGAATAATGGTATAATACATTGATAAGAATAATAATTATGTAACTTAACTTTTCTAATAATTACAAACATACCAACCTAAATCTTAAGGGCTTAGTAGTGAGAGTAAGTTTATTAAATTTTGACTTTTGAGGATTAGAAAAGAAAACACAATTAATCTTAAACACTTTTGAAACACTACAAGCTCATCAAAATTGATTAAATTCTCTCATAAATTAAATTACCTTTAAATTACCAACTTAAATAATTCATAAGTGAAACATCAAGTGATATTTGCCCCACCTTTTGGGGTAATTAAAACATTAGTTCACTAAGCATAAGGGCAAAAAATAAATAAATCATTTAATAATTATGATAAGTCCAAAATAAACTCAAGGAAGCTCACAAGGATTGTAATATGTCTTAGTATCTCCTAGGCCCTTCTCACAAATCTTCTGGACACCTTGTAAAACAACTGAACCTATCATATTTAAGAGATCTCTTAAATGGATGAATAGGACCCACCAAGTTATGACATAGGGTGTGGTAGGCCAGTAACAAAACTATCATTAAGCTTCACTTTCCTGCAAATTATAAATGTTTACTGCAAAAGATTCTAAATTCTCTGGTGGAGGAATGAGAAGACTCGCCAGGTACACTTTTACAAGTTTACAATACATTCTTTTCAGTACTTCCTTTACTTTACTTTTCTTTCTTATGAGCTTGCATGTTAAACAACAATGTTACTCTGCATTAAAACCAAAACATTTAGGATCGCCACAAAATCAAAACCAATATTAAGTTAGAACAAAATAAGATAAAATTCACCGCCACAACGGTAAAATTATAAGACAACTCAAAATTTAATCATAAACAAAAAAAATTACAATTGCAACTAAATTAAAACGTCTTTATCGGAAGATCAGGAATACCTCGGAAGAAGCAACCTACAGCTGCTGACAGGATTTCCCATGATCTAAATGAAAGCATGAAACTCATTAAGTTGAGTTTAGTAAATTCATCTAGACTAAGTAAATCCGAAGAAAATAGTGGTGCCGGAATGAGAGAACCGTGGGATCCTAACTGCTGTCGCTATAATCATCTTAAATATTCTCCTAATAAGACATTAAGACAACTCAATTTAAATATTTACAAAACATGATACTTCTCTTTTCTTTCAATTGACACTTCTTAAAACTAAACCTGCTACGTGGATGAGCTTGTAGCATGCACAGTGGACAGCAAGACCATCTTCAACAACAAAACCCCTTAGAATTAAACAATAAGACATAGGGCTTCGAGGTAGCTTACCTAGTGCAACATAAACACTCACCTTATCTCTTTAGGCCTTTGCACTTCATGCAATATAAGCCTTAACTCGTCTTAGGATTCCGAGGTCGTCATTGGGTATGACATAAACCCTCCTATCTTCCAGGGCATTCATATGATCGATATCAAGTGAATGTAAACCCTAATTAAATAAAATTGGCAGGATGAAACACCGATTAACTTTCCTAAATTAAAGCCATACCATAGGATAGTTTGGTAAAAATCTAATTTTTCTCCTCGATCTATGTCTTTCCCCTAGTCTCCTCTTCCCTTGGATCCTTACAATAACTGTTCTAAAATTTGAGCCATTCACCTACTGAATTTTCTAGTACCACGTTCTCTTGATGAACCTTACCTTTTGGAAGTCATGAATATTTCCTGATTTATATCAAGAGTTTTTATAGGTAACTTCGGTCATCTAAGATGTAATTAACTATAAGGGCTTGCCCTTATAAGAAACTCAGAGACCCCAGATTAATATAAACCTTATCTAATGCTCTCATATTAGATATGGGAAATTGTCGGTTAACATAAATGGTTTGCAGACCAAACGGATGGCACAGGCTCTTTAGTTTACTTTATGAAGCCTTTACACTAAGCAATGTATCTATTCTTCGGAATAAATACATGGCTTGTGGTGTAGTGCTCGGCTATTTAAACTATTGTCTCTCTGAGATCATTTTGATTTCATATTTTGAAATTAAAAATGAAACTTTCAAAAATATTATACATATATATATATATATATATATATATATATATATATATATATATATATATATATATATATATATATATTTAAAAGGAAAGAGCAATAGCTCCTTATATGTTTCCCAAAAACAAAGAGATTACAGAACTAGAGGAATTAGTTCCTAGGTACACAAAAGAAACCAATCCCCATAAATACAGTAGAAAGATAGTACTCTAAGGATCCTAGATACAGATAGGACAACAGCTGACTAAAGCACCACTAAAACAAATACAGAAAAAGGTAGCAGCAGACCCAAAACAACACAATTCAATTCTGGGCAATTGACTCTAATATAAGGTGGGGGAGCCTCAAAATGTCCCCAACAATTAGGAAATTGAGTTCTGATGGAGGGGATAGAGAAACCAAAACCTGCTGGGATTCAGCACCAGTACAGGCTAGCCAATGTGCTGCTTTATTCCCCTCTCTGAAAATGGAAGAAAAGGTTGTCTGGGGGGGTTTTAAATTGTTAATCTACTTTTTCCAGAAGTTATGAAGCCAATTTATAGAATTTTCTTAATTCAGACTGTTTAGGAGCATATTGGAATCAACTTCAATCCAAATATTATTCCAGTTGGCAATTCTGGCTAATTGCAGTGCCCACAGTACAACAATTAACTCAGCTTCTAGAGCATCATATGCTACCACTGGGGCATAGAAGTATAGTAGACATTTACCAAATTGATTTCTAAAGATTCCCCAACTCCAGACCTGTCATTTGAGAAGCTTCCATCTGTGTTAATCTTAATGGTAGGACTTGTGGGTGGATCCCATCTAATTGTTTTGACAAAGGTGCCAGCAGTAGTTGGTGGATCAATGTGAAGGATATTAGGAAATTTCTTATATGTGATGATCTTGTACAAGTATGCTTTGCAATTACTCACAACTTTGGCAACAGTAGCGGTGATCCCATCAAACTTAGCATTATTCCTAGCCATCCATAAGAACTAGATGACAATGAGATGGACAGTAAGGATTCTATGGCTCTTCCAGTCTACCCAGCATTTATGGAAATCTTCCCAGTGACAATTGAGATTTAATTTCAGCCAGACAGCCTGGGAGAAAGAATAGCTAAAGAAAAGGTGTGGGATAGATTCATCCTGATTGCTACACAGTACACATTTTGAAGGTCCCCTAAGTCCTTTCAATTTGAGAATGTCATCAGTGGGGATTATGCTGTGAAAAGTTCTCCAGCACAGAAAAGACATAGATGGGGACAGGAACTTGCCCCATATGGTATTCCCCCAGGGTACAGGAGGCCAATTGTATAGTTTCCTGTCGATGGCTTTTGTGATGCTCTGGAGATGATGGATGTGCCAATTTATTTTGTCAGGATTACTTCTGTTAAATTTAATAGTAGAGATCTGGTAGGCATAGTGATCCTGGAGTATAGCTTTAAGATGTGGTAGAGACCAGTTTTGACCATCCCAGTAATCAGCAACCTTAGTTGCATGATCAACATGGCTCCCCCTAGCAATTAACCAATCCTTGGGGTACCAATTATCCAACCAGAAGTTAATTTCACGATTCCCCAGTTCCCATATAAACAAATCCTCAGCAGTGTTTCTTACTTTGAGCAATTTTACCAAAATTTTAGAGTCTCCAAGTTTCCTGACCACCTGAGACATGTACAAGTCCAGCCCCCTAATTTTTCATATGTAGAACCAATGCTATTAAAATCTCCTCCCCCCAGCCAGGGTGAGTTCAGCTGAACACTAATCCCATGCAAATGAGTCCAAAGAATCTGTTTATCCTCCTTACTGTAGCCTGCATATACAAAAGTTATCACACCAATTCTACCATTGATTTGAAAGGAGGAATGGATGAATTGTTTATTATCTATAAGGATAGACCAAGATATCTCACCTCTACAAAAAATCCAGATCTTATTGTTGCAGTTAGCATAATGTGTGAATCCATGCAGTTTGCTGATTACTTTCTGTGGGTATTTATGAACCATGGGTTCCAAAATAGTAATACACCAAGGTTTGTGTTTCTTGTTAAGATTTAAAAGTCTTTTTAAAGATAAAGGGTTAGAAATTCCCTTAACGTTCCAGCATAAAAAGTTGATCATTTATTTGGAGGGGGAGGAAAAGACGGTTGAGATCTTGATCTAGACCTGCCCCTAGTTTTTGAAGTGCTAGCCAACTCCCCCTTAGATAAAGGGGTCCCTAACTTCTGCACTTCTGAAATAGCATTTTTTTTTCTTTTTCGTAGAAGTTTGGGTGTGCCATTTACCTTCTAAATCATGCTGCATCTCCCTGACTTCAAGTGCTATTGGGGCCTGTGAATCAATTAAAAGTTCAGTTGATTGGGATGGAGTTAATATTCTGACCTCTTCTTATTCCCTTCTACACGAAGGTGTAGGATCCTCACTATAACCTGAGGGGGACCCAATTCCAGATGGAGACAGAGAGCCTCCAATAGCATTTCTTGGGGAACCAAGTCTAGATTGAGAAAAAGATCCCCTAATAGAAATTGGGGAGCTATGCTTCCTGGGAGAAACTGATTTCACTGCAGTTCTATTTTCCAGAATTGGTATGGGGACCATGGCCTGCTGCACCATAGCTGATTCTGTTTCATCAACAGCTTGCATAGGTTGGTTATCTTTACTCGGAGTTGTAGTTCTTCTAGTGGGAGGGTGAATTCTGTAGCATCTCTCAATGGTGTGGCCAAACATTTTACAATGGGAGCAGAAGTATGGTTTTTGTTGCATTATGACCTCTTGCCACTGTCCATCCTTTGCTGAGCTAATACAGATCTTCTTCACCTCAGGTAGAGAGATATCCCTCTCAATATGGATCCTGGCCATTTCAGGTTTAGCCTTGTTTATGGTTGTAGCATCCAGCCTGAGGGGGGTTCCAATGGATCTCCTAATTTGAAAAAGAGCATTCTGGTTAAAATATCTGTAGGGGAGATTTGGGAATTTAAACCAAATTGGCACTATGGGGGGGTCTATGCAAGGATCAAAATTAGGTGTCCATTTTATTATTTTCATCTCAACTCCAGGAATGCTAACTAATTGTTTAGCAAAACGCATAGCATAGTCCTCTTCAGAAGTGAAATTGATGAGCAGATGCCTCCCATCCAAAAGCCCAATCTTCCAGCTACCTTTAAAATTCAGAGATTCAAAAAACTTTCTCACAAGATCCATCTTTGGGTGGCCTAACATAAATTTACCAATTAAGGTTAATTTGACTTCAACATCCAGTTCTTCCAACTCCTGCTAAGTGAATATTACAGCCGGGTGGCCTTCTTTCTCCTCAATAAGTCTGATGAAAGGGCAGGTAATCCTGCCAGCTGCTGCATCATGCAGTCGTTGTGGGAAAATTAGTTTGGATGGGTCTGAAATGGAAGGGGCATTACCTACCACTCCAGCATAAGTGGCCTTAGCCCACTCAATGTTGGTTTCTAAGTCAATAGGGCTGGCCATAAGAACTGCCAACCAGGGAGAAAACCAAAAGAGCAGTAAAGGTAAACCAGGGAGTGCTAAATAAACTCAAACCAGGAGCCAGAATCAGCAGCCCAAAACTCCAGTCCAATAGGTAACACCCTAAAGGGAAGCCAATGGAACAGTAAATTTTGAAAATAAGGGAGCCTGGGCTAAACAAAACACAAGAAATAAAGCAAACAGCCCGAAAAATGACTAAACTACTTCAGTAACCAATCTACACCAACTTTCCCTTACTTGAGCCACCACCCAGCAGGCTGCCGCCGGCAGACTCATGCTAGAAACCCTAGCAGAGCAGTTTTAGCGCCAGCACCAACTCCATGAGGGAGAAAATATTATATTTGTACATATATATATATATATATATATATATATATATATATATATATATATATATATATATATATATATTAAAATAAAACTCATCACACCTAAGCCCCCTTCCGCACGTCGAAAGAATGCTATAGGACCACGGATATTTTTAAGCAGGATTTCTAAGCAGGATTTCGACAACATGTTGTTTGTGGAGTTGTGGTTCACATTTCATGCTAAGATTTCTCCAGCGTAAAATGTAATGTACTAGGATCTCTCCTGCTTCTTGTTTTTTTACCACCAAATCATTAACTGTTGTATGGTGTTGTGCTCCAATGAACCATTGAATGAAGATGTTTTTAAGCTCTAAAAAATTTTTAACATACTCGTTATGAATTTTCACATACCCGTCTTCAGAATGTCGTCCTGCAAAAATATAGTTAGCTCACCCTAATAACATGCAAAGTAAATATAAAGAGTAACTTGTCTTCATCCTGCAAGAGAAACAGTGTCAGTGTAATGTCAATTTTATTTCTTCAAAGGTGGTTAATTTTTAATTTTAGATAACCCGGTCAATATGTCTATGGCTCCATCTTCCCAGGGTCATCGGTTGCCTTAATGTACTTTCTCTGAAAGGTGTTTATAGCAGGACCAAAAGATTTTTGTTAACAACCAGGATTACATCATCTAAGAAATCTTCGTACTATAAGAATGTTGGGGTTCAATTTGCACTTGGTGATCTTTTTTCATTAAGTTCTCATTTAAGTTTTAATGTCTTTTCAAATTTTAGGTTGAAAAATTTTAAGTTATTTACAATTTATTAACCAATTAAAATTTTCTATCTGTCATTTTAATTAATTTTTATATTTCAGTTTTGATTTGTTTATTTCAGTCTAAAGTAATTTTAACTTAAAGAAATGATTCAAGTTTATTTAGATCTAATGTCTATAAAATCTAATTAGACTTGAGAGTTTTAGATTAAGTGTCGCTTGAATCGAATGATTTTGAGTTAAATCTAATATGAATTAGATTTAGTAATTTAGATTTAATGTCTTTTGAATCAAAGGGTTTTAAGTCTAATGTAGATTAGACTTAAATAAAATCTAACATAAGTTAGACTTTAAGATTTTAGAGTCGATGTCTTTTGAATCTAAAGATGTTATGTCTATTGTAAATTGGACATAAATTAGACTTTAATATTCTAGATTTGATGTCTTTTGATTTTAGAGGTATTTAATTTTATGTCTAAAATGAATTTGACTTATAGTTTAGATAAAATCCGACATGAGTTAGATTTTAGATTTGATGTTGTTTGAGTCTAAAGAATGGGTTGAGTTTAGATTCAACATAGGTTGTACCTAAAAGTTTTGACTTTGTTATATTGGAACTAAGTAAGATTTGAACGAGGTTCAATGTTGGTTGAAACTAATTTAAGTTTGGATCAGGTTCAATGTAGGTTGAACCTGAGTTAAGTTTAGGTCAAGTTCAGGTTGGATTAAACTAAGCTTTGGCTTGAGTTAGGTTCAATGTAGATTGAACCTAAGTTAAATTTGAGTTAGGTTCAATGTTGGTTGAACCTGAGTTAAGTTTAAGTTAGGTCCTAGAAGTTTGGTTTAAGTTGAACTTAATTTTATAGGTTTGATTTTAAGTTTAATTTGAGTTAAACTTAAGTTTGAGTTAGATCCAATATTGGTTGAATCTAAAGTTTGATTAACTTGGATTCTAAATTATGGGTTTGACTTAAGTTCAATCTGGGTTGAACTTAAGGTTATAGGTTTTAACTTAATTTTAATATGAGTTGAACTTAAGTTGACTCAACTATAAATTCAATATGAGTTGAATTTAAATTTGAGTTAACTTCGGTTCAAGTTAGGTTAGGAAAGGAGCTGATAATCAAATTGCTGATCATCTGTCAAGGCTTGAAAATGAAAAATCTCTCAGTTTTGATGAAGAAATTAAAAACATTTTCTTAATGAAAAATTGTTCATTATTAATGAGTGGTGCGTTCCATGGTATGCCAACATTGTGAATTTTCAATATTACCTTATGGATTGACATACCAATAGAGGAAGAAAAATTATCTGAAGCTAAAACTTATTTTTGGGATGACCCATTTTTATATAAAATAGGAAAAGATCTAATTATTCAAATATGTGTGCCTTTAGAAGAAACTTATGAAATCATCCAAAATTTTGGTGATTCTGATTTTGGAGGAAATTTTTGTGTTGATAAAACTGTCGGCATTCGGAACCGTGTCAGAGATTTTCTTGATGTCAATGTCGATGTCAATGTTTTGGAGTCGCCACTCTGTTTATCTATAATATTACCCTATTTTCAAAAAACAATCTTATTTCTTTTGGATCATGTAAAGGATCCTTAGATAATAAGTAGTCTGAAGAAATAAGGGCTAATAAAATAGAAAACAGTAGAATAAGAAATGTCGGTGATACTCTTTATAAAAGGAGATTCTAGAATGCCTTATTCTAGAAATTTTATATAAGGACAATCACATATGAAATATTTATAACTAGAGTTTTCTTGGTGTGATACCTACTATGAGTTCTTAAATCTCCTATAGGAGCAAGCTCCCATCTTAGAAAATTAAAATTATCAAAAAAAACTTTTCATTAATGTTAACACTAGTTTTCCAAGAAGTTTCAAGAACAAGGAAAGGAACGTCAACGTTCAATCGTAGTGGTATTTTATCGTACTACCCAAAGAGTTTGATTTTTGTCAATGTCATTTGTTATGTCGATTTCATTTTTTTTATTTTTTTGTTTGTTATTTGATTATTGTTTTGTCTTATAGTTTATTATTTGTTTGGTGACTATCCTAAAAGTTTAGGTTTTATGGCTATCCTAAAAGTTAAGGTTTTGTTTTGTTTTGGTATTGTCATTTTAATGTTGTTTATATTTTGTTTTCTTCTGTTTTGTTGTTATTTTGTTGTTGCTTTAATTTTATTTTATTTTCTTTTGTCTCATCTTCAAAATTTCACCATATAAAATAGAGTTATCGCACGCTAATAACATGTAAAGTAAATCTAAAGCGGAATATATCTTTAACCTGTAAGAGAAATGAGTGTCAGATTTAAAAGAAATAATGTTAATCTTATTTCTTAAATCTTTTTTTTAGTTGGTTAAATTTTAAATAACCGGTCAAGATGCCACTGGCTACGTCATCCCAAGGTTATCAGGGGACTTAATCTACTTAGTCCGAATGGTGTTTAAACGAAGACTGAAGACTCCTGTCAACAACCAGGATTGTGTTGTCCAAGAAATCTTCGTAGACCAAGAACACTAGGGTTCAAGTTACTTTCGATGATCTTTGTTCATTAAGTTTTCTTTTAAAGTATTAATGTTTTTTCTGATTTTAGGTTGGAAAATTTTAAGTTATTTACGAATTATTAACCAATTACAATTTTCCATATGTCATTTTGATATATGTTGGTTTTGATTTGTTTATTTAAGTCTAAGTAATTTAGACATAAAGAAAAGGGTGAAGTTTATTTAGATCTAATGCCTGTATGATCTAATTAAACTTAAGAATTTTTAGATCCAATAAAATCTAACATAAATTAGACTTTAAAACTTTAGATTTGATGTCATTTGAATCTAAAAGGTGTTAATTCTAATGTAGATCAAACTTAAATTATATAACATAATTTAGAATTTAAGATTCGATGTCATTTAAATCTAAAAAGTGCTAATTTTAATGTAGATTATACATGAATTGTGTAAAATCTAACATAAGTTAGATTTCAGAATGTTTGATTCGTTGTCATTTGAATCTAAAAGGTGTTAGGTCTAATGTAGATTAGATTTAAATTGATTAATATAAGTTAGACTTTTAGATTTGAATCTAAAAAGTACTAAGTCTAATGTAGATTAGACTTAAATTAGAGTTCGAAGTATTGTCTTAAGTTTAATATGGGTTGAGTTTAAGTTGGGGTTAATTTGGGTACAATTTAGGTTGAACCTAAGTTAGAAATGTTGACATAAGTTCAATATGATTTGAACTTAAGTTTAACTTGGGTATAATTTAGGTTGAACCTAAGTTAGAAATGTTGACTTAAGTTTAATATGAGTTAAACTTAGGTTTGAGTTAACTTGGGTTTGATTTAGGCTAAACCTAAGTTAGAAAGGTTGGTTAAGTTCAATATGGGTTGAGTTTAATTTTGAGTTAACTTAGGTTCAATTTAGATTGAACTCAAGTTAGAAATGTTGACTTAAGTTCAATATGGGTTAAACTTAAGTTTAAGTTCAATTGGGTTCAATTTAGGTTGAACCTAAGTTAGAAAGGTTGGTTTAAGTTCAACATGGGTTGAACTTATGTTTGAGTTAACTTAGGTTCAATTTAGGTTGAAGTGAGGTTAGAAATGTTCACTTAAGTTTAATATGGGTTGAACTTAAGTTTAATTTGAATTGGGTTCAATTTAGGTTGAACCTAAGTTAGAAAGGTTGGTTTAAGTTCAACTGGGTTGAACTTAAGTTTAAGTTAACTTAGATTCAATTCAGGTTGAACTCAAGTTAGAAATGTTGACTTAAGTTCAATATGGGTTGAACTTAAGTTTAAATTGGGTACAATTGAGGTTGAACCTAAGTTAGAAATGTTGACTTAAGTTCAGTATGAGTTGAACTTATGTTTGAGTTAACTTGGGTTCAGGTTTGGTTGAACTTAAGTTAGAAAAGTTGTTCTAAGTTTCTTAGGTTCAATTTAGGTTGAACTCAAGTTAGAAATGTTGACTTAAGTTCAATATGGGTTGAACTTCAGTTTAACTTGGGTAGAATTTTGGTTGAATCTAAGTTAGAAATGTTAAATTAAATTCAATATGAGTTGAACTTTGGTTTAACTTAGGTATAATTTAGGTTGAACCTAAGTTAGAAATTTTGACTTAAGTTCAATATGGGTTGAACATAAGTTTGACTTGACTTGGGTTACAATTTAGGTTGAACCTAAGTTAGGATTTGGTTGAGTTAGGTTCAATATGGGTTGAACCTAATGTTTAGGTTAACTTGGGTCCAAGTTTGGTTGAATTTAAGTTAGGTTTTGGTTTATGTCTAATTAAAACTAGATTTAATTAGTGTTTAAGGTTGTTTAAACCTAATTTAAATAAGGTTTAATGGTTTAATTAGATATAATAGTTAGACCTAATTAGAGTTTAAGGTTAATTAAGCCTAATTTAAGTAAGGCTTAAGGGTTTAATTAGGTATAATGGGTTAGACCTAATTAGAGTTTAAGGTTGTTTAATCCCAACTTAAGTAAGGCTTAACGGTTTAAATAGGTCTAATAGGTTAAACCAAATTATAGTTTATCGTTGTTTAAGCCTAATTTAAGTAAGGCTTAAAAATTAATTAAACCTAATTTAGGTAAGCTTTAATTGATTTATTAGACTTAATTAGCGTTAAGTCTAATTGGTTTAAGGTTAATTAAAACTAATTTATGTAAGTTTTAATTAATTAATTAGACTTAATAAGGATTAAGTCTAATTGGTTTAAGGTTAATTAAACCTAATTTAAGTAATGTTAATTAATTAACTAGACTTAATTAGGTTTAAGTCTAATTTGTTTATGGTTAATTAAACCCAAAAAATCCCCGAAATTATCAAAATGCCCCTACATGGCCAAAAATTTGAAGAATTCCAAAAATTTATAAAAATTCCCAGAATCTCCAAAAAATTTTAAATTTCATTTTCTCCAACTACAGCATAGCCCAATTTTGTTAATTTAAGCCGATTTAATCAAAAGCCCCAATTTTGACTTAAGCCAGACCTAGGCTCCGGTTGGACCCAATTTGACACAATGTTAGCCAATTTCTTCCCGATTTAAATTTTTGACGCTTCGGCACATCCCCCTAAACTAAATGCAACATTTGATCACCACCAATTTGGCCTTGAATTTTAACCAAATCCGATTTCATCACAAAATCCCCAAATTTGACCTTTTTTTGACCCGTTTAGACAACGACGTTGCCCAAATGACCTCGGATTTGCAAATTGACTTTTTCGTTGTGTCCGAAACATAAAAATTACTTGGTAAACATATATAATTTATTACATTTCAGTGAACAATAAAATCAGCTCGAAAACCGACGCGATTTCAATTAAAATTTATGATTTTGTCACCTAAAACTTAACCTACATCTCCAAACCTTGCCTAGGCCTAGCCGACGCCTCCCCCTTCTCTATTTCGTGAATTCCATCGAGCCTTAGCCCACAAAGCTATGAAATCCACGTTGCGCATCCCCTTCCTTGTGATTTTGTCGTGGCTTATCCTCCTTCTTCGCCTAGGGGACGTGTGGCTTCTTTCTCTCCCTATAATCTCTTCCATGGAAGCATCTTCTGGCCCTAAATCACATCTATGACAAGCCCTTTCACTTCTATGTTGCTTGGTCACTTCTCCATGGCTTTTCTTTTCATTTCCATCATCTCAAAGATGGGTAAGTGGCTTCACCTTCTTTAAACCTTTTGGTATTACCCATAGAAAAGTTCAGGGATTCTTCTGCCTTCTCCCATGGCTATAAAATAGCTTTCTTTCTCTTTTTTTTTGGTTGACCGAAATTTGAATAAGCAAGGAAGGAGAAGTGTTGTAGGAATTTTGAGTTGCTTGCTTCAATCCATCATTTGGTTTGTTCTACATTTTGATACAAAGTTATTTCTTTCTCTTTTGTTTCTCTTCAAAGATAGATTGATTTTCATGTTATTTAAAATTTTATCTATTTCTCTTTGAATGCAAAAGGAAATTGCATGCTTAAGATGATTTAGGCTATGATTATTTCATGTAGTATATTAAAAAGGTTCCTAGCTAAAGTTCTATGTTGGGAAGCTTAAAGGTTTAATGCTTGAGGTGTTTTATGTGAGATTTTTGATTTGTTCTTTTGCTCTTTCTTGACTTGGCCGAAATTTGCATATGGCTTTATATGCTTGGGGTGTTTTATAATATGATTCTTGTGTTCCTTTGTTCCACTTATGGCTAGCCAAAAGATACACATATGAAAGTTTAGTATTTTCTTTGTTTCATATGAAGTTTGGAAGCTTTTTCATGCCTCCTTTTAGCTTGGCCGAAATCTCCATGAGGGGAGGATGTAATTTCGCTTTGCCTTATGTGATTTTTAAATGACTTTTTTTGTGTTTCTTTCGTAGCCAAAGGCATGCCTATTTTTTTAAAAAAAATATGATGCACTTCTTATGAAAAGTTTGAAGCTTTGCTCTCTTCTCTTCTAAACTTGTTATGTTATAGGTAGAAGTTTAAAGTGGCATACTTTGCATTGTACTCTTTTAAAAACTAGCATGTTTCATGTGAAGATTTTAAAGTTTGACATGCTTTACTCCTTTTAAAGTAGGCATATTTCATGAAGGGGCTTTAAATGACATGATCATCTTCCGTTAAATTTAATACATTTTATATGAATGCTTTTAAAATGCTTCGCCCCATTCTCTTTTAATTTGGTAAGCTTCATATTGGAGTTCAAAGGGGCATGTTCACTTTTTTAGCTTGATACATCTCATAAGGAAGCCTTTAAAGTTGTTTTGCTCTATTCTCCTTTAACATGATATGATTCATATGAAGGCATTTTTTTTAAAGTTTGGAATGCTATATTTCTGTTTAAACCAAGTATGTTTCATATGAATGTTTTAAAATTTGGCTTGCTCATTCTTTTGAGCCTTGGTCTATTTCATAAGATGCATATTTAGAGAGGGAAAAGAAAAGAAAAAAAAAGTGATAAAGAAATGAAAAAAAGAGGAAGGAAATGGGGGAAAAATGAGAGAGTGAAGAGTATTTGAGAGGGACAATTCTCATTTACTTTGCCTCAAAAGAGAATTCTAGTGTTTCAATTTTTTCCATGTTATTTTCATACTTGGAGGTTTGGAAGGCATGAAAAAGTCCCTTTAAATTTGAAAAAGAACTTTTGATTGTGGCTTGTTCCATCTCATTCTATTGTTCACTATGGCACATAAGAAAAGTTTGGTGCTTGTGGGAGAAAGATTTCGAGAAAAGAGGGGGAGTGCTTGTCATGGCTTAATTTACTCATCTATCTAATCTATTCTTAAAACTCATCATTACCTACCATGTTTGATGTTGCCATTGGTAAGGCAAAGTTCATGCTTAACATGTTCCAAATTTTAAATTTCTCATGAGATATTTATGTGGTTTTCTTGCATCTTTGGTTGGTTAAAGAAAATTCAAGTTTGAGGGTTTATTGGAAATTTTGTGTGCTATTTTCGGAGAGCCAAGGTTTATGTATCAAATGTCTAAAGCTTTTCTTATTTCATGTGCAAGTTGGAAATGAAATTGGCTTAGTGACCCATTCTTGTGATTTTCGGATTTGGAAATGTATACACATACAACTTCCAAATTTGAAGCCATATGACCTTGTTTCTCACTTATTCCAAAACGTATTCACACATACATCACTTAAGATTCAATTTCAAATACTTTTCATCTCATCCCATGCACAAAAATGATTTAATAAAATATTTGTAATTTTCGGATTTGGGAATGTACACACATACAACTCGCAAATTTGAAGCCATGAGAGATTCTTGTTCACTTATTTCAACATATATTCACATGTATATGTCGGCGAATTTTAAATTTAATTTAAATATAGATATAATTTAGAAAGTAGTATTTGATTTTGAAAATAATTTTAAATTTGAAGATTTTAAGATATGAAATCAAACCGATCTCACATCCCAAATAGTTTATATAAACGAGCACTCGCATCACAAACCGTGTATCTATCCCTAAGGATAGACACACCGCTTGATGGTGGGGCTCGGTTAAATAAACTAGAAGATTTGTGACATCCGTTTGGTCCGCGAACCAATTTTATAAGCCGACAAATTCCCCTGCTTAATATGAAAACATTAAACGGGGTTTATATTACTCGGGTTCTTTAAAATTCTCTATAAGGGCAAGCCCCTATAGTTAATTACATCTTAAGTGACGGGAATCACCTAAGAAAACTCTCGATAATAATCAATAATTCCGCTCTCGAGAATTTCAAAGTTTAAGTTTTCGAAAGGATTGAATTTTTGAATCTCAATAGGGAATGGATCAAGTTTGGAACATTTTATTTTGGGAATTCAAAGGAAGAAAAGTAAGAGAAATTACGGATTCGAAGTGAACTGCGATAATCTCCCAACTATCCTATTGTTTGGCTTGGATTTAGGAAAGTCCTAATGTTTATTTAATGTTTTAATATTGCCAATTTTAATTAATTAGGTCTTATATTTATATGATAGAATCATACAAATAGCCTGGAAGATATGAGGGTTTATGTCGTATCGGACGACTACCTCAGAATCCTAAGACCGGTTAGGGCTTAATTTGCAATGCAAATGCCTAACGAAGAGTTGAGGATTTATGTTGCACTAGGCAAACTACCTCGAAGTCCTATGGCTTTGTTGTTTAATTCTAGGAAAGTTTCTTCTGAAGTAGGTTCGAGTTTTCTTGACGACGATGGCCGTCTTGCCCACCATGCTCCGAGCTCCTTGTTGTTGCGAGAGGTTTAGTTTTAGAAATCATAAATCAGGGGATGAGAAAAGTGTTTTGGTTTAGAGAAGTCTTAATTTCCAAGTGTTTTTTGTGTTTTAATTAAAACAAATCTTAAAGTTGATTATAACAACACCGGTTAAGATCCCACGGTTCCATCCTTCCGGCATCATTATTTTTATCGGATTCACTTAGTCCGGATGAATTTGCTAAACTCAACTGAATGAGTTCCACACTTTCATTTAGACCGTGGGAAATCCGAGTTAGCAACACGTAGGTTACATCATCCGAGGTATTCCCGATCATCCAACAGGACGGTTTAATTCGGTTGTAATTGTAGTTTTGTGTTACGTTTGTGATTAAATTTTGAGTTGCTTTATATTTTGAAATGTTGTGGCGGTGAATTTTATCTTGCAATGACTTTTAACTTAGTTTTGGTTTCGGTTTTAGGGACTATCCTAAAGGTGTGGGTTTTCATGCAACAGTTGTTTTATCATGCAAGAAAAGTAAAGTGCATTTGCAATAAAGTAAATTGCAAGAAAGTAAATTGCAGGAAAGTAAATTGCGATAAAATAAAAGCGTACCTGGAGGGTCTTCCCGTCATTCCAAGCTGCACTTAAAACACGATTAGAACATTTAAGCAAGTTCCTAGGTAAAGCTAAGGTAAGGGTTATGGTTTTCTACCAAATTCCTAATCCTATAGCTAGTCATTTCCTATGACGTCTAGGTTCCTTATGTTTTTGGTTTGAAGACGATTTTCTTCATCAAAGAACAATTAAGTTCAATTGTTCTTATAAATATCCTATCATATTGAGGAAGTGCTTAAGAAGAATCTTAAACATCTTTTCAATATTTCTAGGATTGTTTTAAGTCCAAATGAATTTAATTATGTAAATGAATCGATCGTCCGAGGTTTTCAAGTTTTGTTAAATTGCTCGATGAACTAGGATATTTGAATGTCCTATAAGTGAAGTAACATTTCATTTAATATTACGTTTAGGAGTTATGATAACTAAAGCTTTTGAGGGTAAATTGGTGTTCAAATGGTTTGTGATTTAGCTTAATTTCAATTGAAGGGTTTAAATTTGGAATAGTGTTCAAGTTATTTTAGGCTTATTTCTTTATGTCTTAGGTGATGTTATTTAATTCAACTTAATTTAATTTAATTTAATTTAATTTAATTTAATTTAATTCAATTTAATTCAATTTAGTTTGATTTGATGTTATATTAAATTAATTTGATTTAATTTAATTTTTTTTAATTTAATTTGATTTAATTTAATTTAATTTAATTTAATTTATTTAATTTAATTTAATTTTTAATTTAATTTAATTTAATTTAATTTAATTTTTAATTTGATTTAATTTGATTTAATTTAATTTTTTAATTTAATTTTATTCATTTTAATTTTAATTAAAATTTTAAAAGAGTTCAATAATTTAATTTTAGTTTAATGATTAAGTCTTTTAATGTTTTAAATTTGAATTATCATTTTAATTAGGAATTAAACATTAATGAAATGATTAATTTAGGGATTTTTTAAATTAAAGAATAAATCTCTTCCTAATAATATCCCTATTTTAATAATTCCAATTTTATTATTCTTCCAAATTTAATCAATTATTTAATTAAAGTTTAATCATTTTAAATTGCTTAATGTGTTTCTACCCTTCAATTATTAAATTTCAATCATCCAAATCAGATTAGGATCAAATATTTTACTTGTTAATTTTTTATTAAACCTAAAGTTTTAATTAAGGATTAAAAAAAAATTTAATTACCACTTTACACTTTAAGCTTAATAATTTCATAACTCACTAAATTGAACTCAAATGAACTTGAAATTTTTATGTGACTTCACTCATATTTCAATAAAGACATGAGAGGAGAAAATGTGATTTTTCTGTATTTAATTTATTTATATAATTATTTTTGGTAGAAAATAGAGATTTCCAAGGAAAATTTAATAACATGACCAAGGGAAAGTTTCTGTCCTTAAGAAAATTAGGGGACATTCCTAATGACCAGTGGACCACTTGGACCAATTTTGGTGATTTTTTGAATTATATTATTTTTATTATAAATATTTTAAGTTCTGGAGTGTTAATTAATTTAAAAATAAAATAAATGTTGAAAAATGAATTTTATGTTTTTCAAAAATCTCTCTGATATCAAGGAAATCAGAGAAGCAAATTTTGCAATTTTCTGATTTTTCTATGATTTATTATAATTATTTTAGTGAAAATGCTAGAAAATACATTTTTTTAATTTTAAAATTACCCTAGAGCTTTAAAAATTAATATCTCACCAAATAGGCCTAAGAAAAATATGGGGTTTGTTCCTAAGTGATTAAAATTCAAAATGTGACATTTTGGTGAATTTTATTATTTTTGTGATTTTTATTATTTTTTAATTATTAAAAATATTAAAATAATATTAAAAATCAACTTTTTAGAAAATTAAAATTTTAATTTTCTTAAATTCCCCTGATATCAGAGAGGCTCCAAAACCAATTTGGTGAAATTTTGAAAGATATTTTGAAAGTTATGAATTTTTAAAGTTTAAAATGACTAAGTGGCTTAATCAACCCGATTAATAGGGCTAACCAAGTCCAATTGACCTCAAATTTTTATGGTGGGTTCTTCTGATCGTAAAGGTCAATGGAGAATTGATTTGAAGTCAATTTGATGTATGGTTAGCTCTAATTAATTAGAGACCTATTTTGAGTGTTTAAGCCAATTAGGGTTGTCTAAAATGAACTAACTCAAAACCTATTTTTCCTAGGGTTCTCTCGGTCATAAGGAACATCACCAAATTTTCCTAGAATTTATTTCACAACATGCTATTTATTGGAATTAAAATACTCAAAACAGATGACATGAATTTGAAAAATCAATAACTCTTCATAGGGATGGCCTCGACTTTGGAAAATTCAGGGAATGTTCCCAAATTCAGAGGCTTCAAAAGCCCTATGGTCTCATGCCTTGGTGAATTGTATACATGCATGGAGAATTAAATGTATGCAGAGAGTAAATAAATTATAAAAAATAAAATACTTGATGAAATTAAATGATTTCTTTTCCACATTATTCTCCTCTATTCACTGAGCAAGAGGGTATTTTTATTTTATTTTTCTGATTTTCCTACACAAAGTTATGAATTTTTGAAGTTTAGGGAATTAAATAAATAGAAAATATCCCTAATTTTCTATTTATCCACGCGGCGCCGCTTCATCCTCGGCATCTCCGAACGCACACGCGTCGCGATCCCATTCGACGCCGCCATCCGAGTCAGCGCTCCCGGGGCCCGCTGTATCGCTCCGTCTTCTGATCCGAAGCGATCCTGGCCGTCCGTCCGCGCGTGTATTAAATGGACGGCATCCGTTCATCGTCCCCAAGTGTCCTCACCCGAGAGCCGTCCACACTAAATCCCTAATATCTCACTCGATACTCAATGGATTTTCATGTTCTTATGCTCTATGGATTCGTCTTGAAGAGACGAACACATCTATACGGTTATCATGCATTGAAATTAAAGCATTTGAAATGGACAATCTCCAGAAGCTCGGGATGAAGAATTAGCTCATACCTTTGCTCAGAGAAGTGTGGCTTCGATCTGAGAGTTGTTGCACCTTCGATTGGATCCTAGCAAGCTCCAGATGAAGTCTCCTGGTCTGGTGAATTGTCTAGGTTGGACTTCGACCACAGCCGATCACAAAGCTTGGAGGTTGGAGCAACTGGGTGGCCTGGAGATGGGGCTTTTGCTGGTGGACACCTTCCCTTGGTCGCAGTGAAGGTGTAGAACCAATCAATTTGGGGATTGGCTCACCGTGGAGAAGTGTCCTGGTTTTGGGTGGAATTTCGGTTGGGAAATTGAGTTTTATCGAGTGGGGATTAGGGCAAATTGACACCGGGGATCAAGCTGCTCTAAGGGTGGAGAAGGGTCCGGAACAATTTTGGCGAGTTTCAGCAAGGTTTGTGCAACTCTCTTCTCATGGCCGTGAGGGGGTCGGGTTTAAATAGAGGTGGCTGGAGAGCCTCCCGGGGATGGCCGAGGGTTGGGATCAGCTGCTCTGGTCATGGGAAGAACAGCCATGATGGCCATTGGGCATGGGGCAGCTCAGCAAGGTGGAATTCCAAAGTTGGCTCACATGTGAGCTCTCGGGTATGGTGTTTTTCGGCGATCTAGGCTGCTGGCCGGCAGGCATGGGTCACCATCTTGACCAGGGAGGTCAGGGCTTGGCAATGGTGAAGTCAATTGGGCTTGGACATGTGTAAAGTGTTTGGATTAAAATGGTATGGGGGAGAGGCCACTTTGGCTTGAAATTGGTTAACCCATTGGTTTGGGTTGAGTTCACCTCCCCATGGCTGGTCTTGGGCTGAGAAGATCGGTTAGGCTAGCTGGTCGAGAGGTGGTGATGTCCTTATCCAAGAATATTTGGATTAAATCTTGGTTAAGGGGAAACATGCTTAAGGCTAATGACTTTTAGGAGATGGTTAAAGGACCTCCTCCTTTTGCCATTAATGGCATGGTCACATGCCAAACTTTCATGGCTTCATATGGCTTGTGAATGGCTCATCCTTGGCTCCATTTGGCTTGGGAAAAGCTTGGGTCAATTTCATAAAAAGGGATTTAAGAAAATTTTGATATTTTGATGGGAATTTGTATGGGGCTTGATTTGGAATTGTTTAATTGATGACTTTTGAACTTAGGGACAATTTTGATTAAATGGATGATGAGGGGAAGTGCCATGTGGGCTTTGGATGAATTTGGGCTTTTGAATTTGAAGGAAGTGGGCTTTTAGGAAAGTTTAAGGGGAAATGGGCTTTTTGATTTTAGGATGGGCATTTGGGTAAAGATTTTGTGAAGGACCTTGTCAAATAAATGTCATAATTGGTTTAGGGATGTTCTATGAAGGGCTTGGAGTCAATTTGGTGTGATTTGGAGTTGAATTGGTTTGAATTTGGGTTTATTTGGTAAGTGAGCCTATGTAGGTCAAATTGGGCTAACTTGGGCCAATGTTGGGCTAGGGTTGAAATTGATGTAAAATTAATGTTGAGAAATATTTATGGGAGTGTTTCAAAGAGGTTTTGACTTTTGGTTGGGCTTTGATTTTGGGGTTGGGCTCATTTGGGTTAGGTTTGGGTTTAGGTCGAAATGGGCCTTTTAGCTTTGGAGTTGAATTTGAGTGGGGTTTGGATGTAAATTTTGGGCAGGCTCGTATTTAGTGTTTTGTTTGTGGGAATGTTAAGGAAGATTTAGAAAAGATTTGGTCGATTGGAGTTGAATTGGGTGAGTTTGGGTTAGGTTTGGGTCATGAAGTCAAATTGGGCTTTAAGACGAAAAATGGAGATTGGATCCGAATGTCGATCAAATTGAAGGCTTGGATTTGGTCTGAATTGGTATTGGGAATGTTGAATTAGTACGAACTGAATTGGACTAGAATTTAGGTCAATTGGGTAGGTTTAGTTCATTAGGTTAAAAGCTTAGGGTTAAAATGGAGTCAGGTGGGGTTTTTGACAAAGTAAAATTAAATTGACAAAATTGGCAGCAATTGGCAGATTAGACAAAAATGAAATTGAGAATATTTAGGATTTTGGAATTTTCTGGGAATTTTCACAGATTTTTAGTTTTTGGGTCGAGAAATTATTTTGGGTATTTGGAGGGTATTGGGAGGTATTTTTGGAATTTTGGTATTTTTGGGTATGGATAGTCAACTTGAGTGATGTGGAAATGTACGGGAATGATTTTGGAGAATTTTGGGTAATTTGGAAATTTTGCGAAATTTGGGTAATTTGAAGTTTTGGGTAGATTAAGCGGGTGTGAGTCCGGGGGTCGAAATTGAAAAATTTGGAAAATTGAAGATTAGGTAAATTTGAGTGGAATGAAATCATTTTAGTTGAGCCATGAAGCAATGTCAGTAATATGAGCCATGAAGGGGCTCATTTAGGCGTTATTTATGTTATTCTGCTTCCTGTGAAGCTTAGGGGTTAAGGACGAAATCGTGAATCACTGGTGGCGAGGAGGAGTCGAGTTAGGTATGGTTGTGGTTTTAGGAAGTGTGTGAAAGTGTAATGTGTAAGTGTAGTGTGTGTGTAAGTCGACCACTTCCCACCGAGCCAAGACCCCGCACAGGGCGATCCTGGAAGCGAGTCACCAACGAATATCGCTAAACTTCATTTGATTTGACCCTGCAGGTGATTGGGGTATAGTCGGTTGTGGAGTTTGCGGGGGTTAGAAGTGGTTTGAATTTAAAAAGGTGGGTCCCGATTCTAGTCTCTAGATAGTCGAAGGAAAAGCTGAAGAGTAGAATCCTGTATTAAAGAAGAAGAAGCATAGCGAAAATGAGGTCGTAATAATATCATAAATCTTTAAATTAAACTCGAATGACTTTCTGAATTTTTATCTTTACGCACTCATGAATCAATTAAAGTATCAAAGGAGAAAAATGTAATTTTCTTATTTTTATTTATTTTTAGAATTATATTTAATGCAAAATAGATATTTTTTCAAGTTAATTTATTTACTTATCAAAAGTACGCCATGTGTCCTTAAAAACATTATTTGACATCTAGGTTAGAGAATGACTTAGACGATTTTCATGATTATTTTAGTTTTATTTTAATTATTATAATATTATTTGATTTTGAGTATTGATTAAATATAAAATATAATTTAACTTGAAATTTACTTTTTATATTTTTCTTAAATCTCTTTGAGTCCAGAGAACTCAGAGAAACAAATTTCATATTTTTGTGATTTATATTTTATTTAGTGTAATTATTTTAGTGCAAAATTAAGAAAAATTCATTTAAGCCTTTAAAAATTCATAACTTTACTTAGAAAATGTTTTAAATACTCTGATCTTAGGAAACGATTTGGAATATTTTGTTCTTTTATTTTTGTGATTATTATTATTTTTTATTATTTTTAATTATCTTTAAATTTAAAATTAGCTTAAAAATAAGTATTTATTTTCATATCCATTTTATTTTCATAAATTCCTGCGGTTAAAAGGCATAAAAACCGGCTTTTGTAATTTTTAAATTATATTTTATTTATTATAGTCTTTTTGTATCTGAAAACGCCATTTCTTGAAAATCGAGTTTAGTGATCGAAATCGATTAAATGTGACTCGAAACTTTTTAGGGAGTTTCTTTGTTATTTTAACTTTAATGGGGATTCGAATTTTGTAATTTTTCTAATTATATTTTATTTATTTAATTTTTCTTAAGTGTTAATGAGTTAAATACATAAAATACGATTTTATTTATTTAAATCATTTTATATTATTTGTAGTGTCATAAATGCAGTGAGCTATGCGCTTCATTTTTATAATTTTACGTTTGTATTTTAATTTTATAATTTTTTAATCAATAGAGTATTTTATTACAAAATAGGGTTCAGCACTCCAGAGATGTTCACCGATCTTGGAAAAATCGAGCATCACAAAGACATGAAGTTCAAACCTTCAAAATTTTAAGTTATGGTGATTAATATTTAATTAATTATAATTTAATGAAGATTTTGAGTATTAATTAATTTAAAAATAAATATAAGTCTAATATTTTAAATTTTTGTTACATTGTTCTCACATATTAAATTTTAAACGATAAGATATTTTTCTTTTTTATTTTTAATATTTTTTTACGCACAGTTATGAATTTTCTAAGTATGAATTAAAATAAATAAAAAAATTAGAGATTTACCTACATTTATCCGCGTCGGCGGCAAAGTCATCCTGGCAATACCGAAAACGCGTGTTATCGCACGGGTGGATGTCGCCATCGAGTCGGCTTCGTGCGCATGTAACAAGAGTTCGTCGACCTTATCCCGGCCATAAATTCCAACGCAACGATCAAAGCCAGTATCAATCTTGTCTATTTGGTGTAAACGAGAAGCGAGTATCTTGAACCCTTAGATCTCTCTACGATATTTGACGAATCACATGAGGTTGTTCTACACATTCATCTAGTTCAGACGAACACATCAATATGGTCACATGCACATGAATTTAAACTTTTCTTCATAAAAGTCTAAACTGAGCTCGATTTGGAAGAAAATGGCTTATACCAGAGCCTAAAAGGTGAGGCCTCGATTGGGTGCTTATGAGAGCACGTTGGGCCATGACGAACCTCCTCACGATGTCATCCCAGCCCTGCGGGAATGGCCGACTGGTACGACTTCCTCCTAGAGGTGGTGCGACCTCGATCAAAGTCTGGTGCAGAGAGCTTGGGAGATGAGGCTTTCAGTGGGTAACTTCTTCATTTGGTCTAGAAGTAGGAAGCGATTAATTTGGAGATTTATTGGAGTTTGAGGTGTTACATTGCTTTATTTTTGGGTGAAGAAATTGGCCTCAGGCAGTGGAGGAGATTGTTGGAGAGTGGTAGGCATGAGCTTAGGAAGGTCTGAGGAAGCTCTGGAAGCAATTTGACAGAGTTTCCCCTAGGTTTATGCACTTTTTTTGGCCATGAGGGTGTGGTGGTTAAATATGCGCAACCATGGTGGCGCCCGGGGCAAGCTTGAGGGTGGAAAGTGTTCTTTGAGGTGGAGGAGTGATTGTTTTGGTTACCGTGGGATCTATGCCTTGGATGAGTGAAATTGGGTTTAAATGATGGGGTTATCCTTCTCGGGTTGGGTTTTTTGGCGACTAGGCCAGACGGCCAAGGCAAAGCTGGTGACTAGGTGGCTCAGTGAGTTCAGAGGAGTTAATGAGAATAGTTTGGGGGCTTGGGAAGGCTGGCGACAAGGATCCTCTTGGCTTAACCATATTTGGATAGAAATCCCCTAATTCGGGTGACCCTTGGTTCGTGGCTCACCTAGGGTGGGCTAGGTGGATCTTGGTCAGTTCTTAGGGCTCCAATGGTGGTTGTGGTGGTCCAAGTTTGGGCTAGACCAAATGGCTTGGGGTGGACTTTGGGTTTGGGTTCAAAACCATGGCTTAAGCTTGGACTTGGATTTGAGTTTGGCTAAACTTTGCATTTGGCTCCATTGAGGGCTTAGAATTGTGTGGAATATTTTCATGAGAAGTTTGAATATCAATTAGGTTGGAATTGGAGAGATATGAAGTTTTATTTGGGGAGTTTTCGATTTTGGGTCAAAATTGGGTATTTAGGCTTGAGTTGGATTTAGGCTAGGTTTGGTTCCACATTTGGACCAATTGAGGTTCAAGTTGATTTAGGAGAATTTTATGAAGAGTTGAATTTAGCAGAGATGAATGAGTTATGGGATTCGATTTGGTGGATTTTAGGCTTAGGAGTCGGTTAGGGTATTTCGCCAGGCTTGGAACTTGAGTTTGAAATTGGGTTGATTGGGCTTGAATTGGTTTTTAATTGGGGTGAGCTTATGGTGAATTTTGATTTGGAGTTGAAATTGAAGAAGTTTGTAATCAATTTGGTGGAAACTGGAGGTGATTTGGGGATTTTGGGTATTTACGGGCAATTTTGGGATTTTGGTTAAAAATTGGTCAATTTGGGCGAAATTGGGGCCAAGAAATGGTTCAAATTAATTTTGGGATATTTTGAGTGATTTTGGAGATTTTGGGAATTTTTGGAAGTTTTGGGGTATGAAGAAATTATTTTCTGGTAATTTAGGAGGTATTTTGGGAATTTTAGGAATTTTGAGGTATTTTGGTCAACTTAAGTGATTTGGAATAATTTGATATGATTTTATGAAGAGACAACACGGGAATTTGAACAATTTTGATAAAATTAGTTTTTTAGGGGCAATCTGATAATTTGGTGAAAGTTTGTGGCTAAGAGGTCAAATTTAAGGGTTTTGGTAGGTGAGATTAATTGAGAATGTTAATCATGGAATTACCTATTGAGCCATGAGACGAGGAAATCCCCAATTTCGATCTCCGTGTGTTGTCACAGCAAACCCCCAACTTGGTAAAAGGTCGAGGACCACTCATATGAGTTTCAAAATAGTGGGGAACAGTTAAGGGTGATTGGCTTAGGCTTGGGGTTGACGAGTGGAGTTGAGGTTGTATGCGCAATGCGACGAGCCACTGTGGGAAGAAGCTAATCACAAGGCTAGGTAATTACATGGGATTGCTCGGCCAGCTTACTTATGTTTAGCCTCTCTCTTAAGTCTTTAGGTTAGAACGAACATATGGAACTCGAGAAAATCAAAAGAAGTGTTTGAAAATTACAATGGGGTAGGGCTCCGTCAACTGGTCATAAGATAGTCGACGGGGAAATCCTTTAGCTAGATTAGGGGCTCATAAAAAGAAAGACAATACCTCGATAAAGTGATGTCAACATTCGAATAGATAGGGAAATAATTTTTGATGAAATTTAGAAGCTGATGTTTCTAGGGTAACATCTTCGTTCTTTTGTCGATTGATGTATGTTTGTATCTGAAAATTCATAGTAGGTCACATAGAGAGCGCGATGGGTAATCTAAGTGAGAGGATAGAATACCTTTCAGCCATTCTCATAAAGTTTTGGAAATGGCTTTAGGTTGTGATGTTAACATGACATGAGAGGGAGTAAATGATATGTATCTTGTTGTCACAAATACGTCGTTTTATCTTGTCATTTAAATCCACCGTGATTAATATCTGCTGTAAGGGAATTATCTTTTTGTAACGTTGAGCTACGCTTTTAAATTTTATTAGTCTTTTGAACTTTATTAAACTTATAAATTTTTGTTATTACTTTACCTTAAATTTAGTTTAGCAATTCTGTGAACATATCGACATCTATCTCCTATCATATTAATCTGCAATTTAGATAGAGGTTTTGCAAGTTAATATTAAAGAGTTACGGCTTTCGTCGTAGAGATCGTATTGAAAATGCTGTCTTCTTGGCTTATAGGTATAACACACGTAGTATGTCTAGTGTGAGCATTATCTATTTTACAATAAATTCCATTATTAATTTAGCACTAAATATAATTGGGACAAATTTTTGGCAATCTTAAGAAATATAAGTATTTACGTAATTGCGGGTCGGGTGATTTTGACAGATTGGTTGAGATAACGACGGAACATATTAAATTTTTAAATTATATTTGAATTGTAGATTTATTTTAGGAGAATTAAAAATTAATTTTAGTACTTTTTATTTTAGAAAAGCTGAAAATTAAAAAAATAGAAAAAATTGAACAAAAAATATTATTATTTCTTTTAAATGTTTTAAGTTTTATTTGTTGTTATTTATTTTTAAAATTTTACTTTGTATACGCATAGTTCGGGATATAAAAGGTTTAGTGACCTACGATTCGAATTAGAGCATTATAAGAAAAATTGAAAACAAAAAGAACGCACAATTTTAAAGTAATGACAGCATGTAAATAAACATTGATATTCAAACTATTACCCGAGAGCAAACGATTCAGTTGAGGCTTTTAATAAGACTCTGATGAATCTAATTAGGAAGGGCCTCCATTCTAACAATGAGTGGCATGATAAACTCCCAAAGGCATTGTGGGTCTGTAATATAACTTATCATACCCTCACGGGTACTACACCTTAGGAGTTCTTACTTTGGAAGTAGAACTATCTTCATACTGTGTGGCTTTCTGCCACAAGATTAATTGTAGTTATAATGCTTGCCTTCAATTATAAGAGCTTTATAGCTTGGATAAACTTAGGTTCTTGGGCAGAACCTAGAGTTATACCAACTCTGTAAGCTGAAACACACGAAAGAATGGTGAGACATAAAACTTTTATTGTTGAGGATATTGTGCTCATTTTGAGGTGCTACATTTTTAACATCGGCTCATAAAATTTTGAGCTGACGGAAGAAACAAATTGTGATCGAGAAGGCCTACGACAGTTAAGCCTTCCTGTTGGTCGACACGGACGGTAGCGACCAGATGCCCCAAATTAATAGGAGAAGTCTGAAGTATCATGGAAGAGATACTTTTGTATTTTATTTTCATATATGACTTGTAGTGTGAGTGTAGAGTGATGGTGTTATCTCATATGTAGTTATAATTTACTTTGAGTAATACAAGTGGCTTTTCATACCTTTATGACCTTTATAATATGAACTTTTGTGTATTTGACCTTGTAATATGTATTGAACATCCTTGGTGAGTCGCTTGCATCGATAAAGTTTGACTTTACTAATATGCGATTATCTTAGAGAGTGAAATAAGATTATGTTACGATATGGTAAATGTTTCCTCTGACACGTGTATATAGTCTTCAAAACTTTATAGGATGAAAGCTTATGCTTCGTTTAGTTGTTCCCGGTTTAGATGATTCGACAAGGTTCGGGTTACCAAAAATTAAATTCCATAATTTAGCGTATTTTGGCTAGATTTAGATGATATTAGTCTTCTTTTAAGACGATTTTTCACAAATTTATGGGCATTACCCTGGATAAGGTGTGTTACCTTTGTGATCTCAATGTAAGTCATCCAATTGTCTTTAGGAGATGTGAGAGAAGGATTATCTTTTCCTTTGAATTCATATAAAAAATTATGCAATCTCTCATGTTGTACCATCATGAAATCCATGTAAAGTGATGTGAAAGAGTTGTGTTTCACATAAGATGTTAAAGACTTTTAAACACAAATTTCAAAAACTTGTATCAACAAATGAAGATGATTGAAAGAAAATATATAAATAGATGATTAAGATGCATGCAACATCATTGTTTATTTCTATCAATAAATGCATATGATCATAAAAGAAGATATGATGATCATTTTATTTATTTTATGAAATTATTGACATGGATTTTTGCTAAGTTTGTGAGATACTTTATCATTTAGTAGTTGTATCATTGTTCACCTCAATAATTTGTTATTATTCTTTCATTTTGGAGCACTCCAAACTGTTGTGGAATGAAAAAAGTTGTATTGTTGTCATGGATTTTGAACCAACACAGAACTCTAGTTGGTCCTAATTTCTCATAGAAGTTTGTTCAAGTTATTTATACTTTTGTTGTCATTTATCTTTATATGTGTTTTGATGGAAGATATAAAGGAATAGACATATCAGACATTTAAATTTGATTTTTGGAGCTACATTATGAATAAAAGTAGAAAAAAATATGAAGAGAGAGAAAAAAAAAGTTAAATTAGACAAAGATGTCCTTAGTTATTATAAGCTCTTGAAGGAGACAGAGATGATTTGCCTCGGGTTGCAAGGCACTTCTTATGATTTTTATCACTATATTCATAGTACATCCTAAAGAGCATAACCTTATCACTTTAGAGCTTGAGTTAATAAAGATGGTGAGGTAGTTTGATGGTTACATATGACATAAGATAGTTATTACTACACAAAACAATCAAAATAATAAGAGAGGTTAAGTCATAATAGAAATTCCTACTTACATGCTATAATATCATTAGTCATATTTACTTAGTCCTACTAATAGTTTTGTTGAATTTGATTAGCACAATCTCTTACCATTTGTAGGCATACAGTTTGTATTATATGCGTGCCTTTTATTCAGCTAGTTCAGACAATATCTAATCCAAGTTATTATATAGAATTTTGGACTCAAGATTATAACAAATGATAAGACGTGTCATAGCAACTTGCTCACAAAAGAATTTTCATGGAGAATCGGGGCAATGTATGTGCGAAATTTGAGCAAACATTTAAAGTTAAAGAATTTAAAATTCAACATCTATGTATATGTGTTAACAAGGTCGGGAACAACGGATACCGTCTAGATTTGGTTATCCATAATATTCGGGAAATAGTAAAGAAACAATCAAACATCCTACCAAGGTCAATAAGCAATAGCTTAGAGAAAACGGAAATATGTGGCTTGTCTTTGCGATAAGTGAAATTTTGACCTTTCAAAGAGAGTTGGATCGTGATAAATTTTGGATTAGTTGACATGAATTAATGTGGATACCCACATTAAAATATGAGATACATGGTGGGAATCATGGCTCCCATATAATGTTCACTTATAATGATTAAGATATTTCTTTCAAGAGATTTTTTTGTTTTTTTTTTTTTAGTTTTAAGGTATGCATTGATGATCTTATTAATGTTGTAGGCATCAGATTGGACTTGATGCATGTCATTTGAAGTCAAAGTACCTAGATGGCAACAATGGTTTATTTATCATAGCCTTTGTTATTGTATAAATTGAATCAAAAAACAAATGTAAATGGTTTTTGGAGAATTTAATCAACGCATTTGGTATTGAGATTGCACCATTAGCTTTTATTTCTAATAAGAAGAAAGTATTGAGACTAGCTATTAACAATATTTTTTCTAAGTACATATCATAGAGTTTGTTTTCATCTATGATAGAATATTTAAAAGTATCACTATTGTAAATATAGCAACAAAATTCAAAAGTATTGTGTGGTCAGTTACAAATGCAGATATGAGTTTGATGATAAAATAAATCATTGAACATTTCATCTCTCCTCCGTTCTTATATGCTCAAACTTACATACAAATAATCTAAATTCTAGTTCATTCAAGAGAAAAAAAAAATCACATTACAAATAATATAGCATAATCAATTAATTCATGAATTGGGGAGATTGTTGGACATGATTAGAGGCATGTTGATGGAGAAATGGCAGAAAGGAAAATGAGCTCTTGTATGGAAGAGGAGCTGATTCCATTTACTGAGGAGCATATAAGATAAGTAATCACTAGAAATGCTCATTTTATTATTAGGAAAACAACAAATAAAAAGAATGAGGTAGAAGGTCATCATGGTATACAAGAAGAAGATACCATAGTTAGAGAATATACTTGTAGATTTTGCGAGATGATTGAATTGCCATATATCCATATAAGCATTTTTATAAGGACCAAGGAACATCATACGCATAGAACATGCATGTTGATGATCATTACTATATTAACATGAGGGATTCATTATCATGCCACTTCACCTCATCAATTAGTGCTAATGATATTATTTTCAATGCAAATAAATGATGGCTTGTGATAGTGCCATCTCAGCCATGCTAAGAAACAATGGGATGCTTATGACAACACTTAATTGGTGTACGAAAGACATTAGAGCCAAAGGAGACAGCAAGGAAAAAATGATTTAAATGTTTTTGGAAGTAAATAGAAAAAAAAATAGTTCATAAATGTAGTCATTGTGGACTTCAAGCTAATCATAAGAGTAATTGTAAGAATCCTTTAAATTAATTAATTTCAATAGTTCCAAATGTCATTCACATAATATGTTTGACATAGAGGAAATGGAGAGCTAGCTTTTGACCATATTTGATTGATTACCTTCATAAGGAGTTTTTGGTGTAGTGGATGCATCTATTACTTTTATTTTTGAAGAACTTTAAATTATTAAAGTCAAGTGTGAGAAACAACATAATATATCTTACTTTGGGAGACAAGTTTGATAAGCAAATGTAACATTGTTTTTTTTATTATTATTTTATTTTATTTTTATTCTTGGGTAAATTGAAGTATAATGGACAATTAAAATTTATAACTATGTACCACACAATTTTTTTGTATTTACATATCTATAAGCTAAAGTATTATATTTACATCTATAACACTTTGGTGTTATAAGCTTGCATTGTTTCTCAACGTCCAAAGATGTTTTTAGTAAGTGGTTGATGCTTGCTAATAAAGAGGACACATATGAAAGTAGCATTAAAGTTAGATGTATGATTTGCCTCTCATTTTGAGCTGCTAGAAGCCAATCATATTCTAGCCATGGTAACTTACGATAATGAGGCTCATGTGGCAATTGTTATGGATGGAGAGTATTTTGTTTATTTTGAGACTGAATTAGTAAGAATCGATCATTTCTTGCATATTTATTATATTTTTAATGGTAATGAATGTTGTGTTATTAAACCTTTTTTTTTTCATCTTCTGAATATTTTGCACTCTACTTGCTTTTCCTTATGATATATTATCGCTTTATATTGGACTAAGTTGCTCCTATTGGATAACTAAAGTTTGCACTATTATTTTCAAGTTTAGTCCAACTGCCGGTCGAGCTAGCCGACTCAGGGGTCCCGGCTCGGCGCCGTGCACACGCATGCGCACACACCCACTCACACGTGCGTGCATGCACGTGTGCAACCGGCTTATTAGATTGGTGTGGTCAAGCCGAGTACCGGAACTAGCCACGCCCGAGGAGTTCCTTGGTGTGTTCACATCCGAGTTGAGATGTAGCCACGCTTGTGGTGACCGAGCATGGTCACGCTATGGTGGCCACAGCTGACCATGCCCGTGATCCATCCACGCCGGCGATACGTGGCTTTCATCCTTGGATCCGGCGGCAAATAGATGAGTCGGTTCTTCATCGGTTATGCAGCAGGCTTGATCATCGAATAATCTCGGCAGATCAATCCACCACCTTAATCGATGGTCATTGAGGCCTCTGCCACGCCTCTCCGGCCCTAAAAAAAGCCTCAGCACTCCCCTTTGACAAACTTGGGTGAGCAGTGACGACTTCCACACAAGGAGAAGAGTTGAGCCTCACCTCCGGCGAACCACGCGGCTACCTCCTTTCCATAAGCCTTCTCCTCCTCTCTTTTATATCGTGTTTAGGTCATTTAAGTCAATAAGTTAAATCAGCAAAATCGGTCGCCTGGACTGAAGCAGGTTGGAGTTCGGCTCGATCGACTTGAACCTAGTCTGGCCTTAACTCGAACCCGATCGCCTTAACATGAACCCGATTAACTGCGACCCAAATCCTAGCTCTAACACAACACTGCCTTCTTGGCGAACTGGGCCGAAACGACGAGCCTTGACTCGATCTCTAACATGATCTCTAACATAGACACGACCAACCCTA
This sequence comes from Papilionanthe hookeriana x Papilionanthe teres, assembly GCA_022702705.1. Taxonomy (NCBI): domain Eukaryota; kingdom Viridiplantae; phylum Streptophyta; class Magnoliopsida; order Asparagales; family Orchidaceae; genus Papilionanthe; species Papilionanthe hookeriana x Papilionanthe teres. Next base: position 79,000,022 of record CM040434.1, on the reverse strand, counting down.
ACTCGACGTGACAAAAACCCGATCGAAAGTCGACACAGGTTAACCTAGGTTCAACTCGAGTCGGCTTCAGGTTCAATGCAGGAGTCGTCCAAGATCGACTCAAGTGTTTACCCAGGGTTAACTGTGTGCGTTTTGATCTAATAGTAGTTGAACTGTGACCTCAGCCCATTCCCGGCCTAAAGTCTGTCTGAGCTAAATTAATGTTATACTCTTAATGTTTAGTTTCATATTCTTATTCCATGTGTAGTTTCAAAAGCAACAATAATAAAAGAAGTAATAACAAAAATGCATAAAATAAAAAAGGGAGAGCTTCTCGCAAGATGGTTTTTACGCCCCACAAATATCTCGGAAAATACCTAAAATTTAAAGAAAAAATTAAAATTAAAAACTTGGAAAATCATAATGTTTCACCATGATCAACGGAATTTAAAATTGAAACAAAACACGAATTAAATATTGAATCTCACAATAACTTCTAAAACATGCCAACATAAAGAACGAAAGTCATCCATAGCTAGATGCGACACAAACCACAGGTTAGCCAACAGACATCGGGCGAAGTTATACTCTACCTTAGGTTAGTCCAAGTATAGAAACATGGTTGTCGATAGGTGTTTTAGTTGTTGAGGCCAGGACATATACAACGAAACAACATATCCTTTGAGACTAGAGGAGACAACTGTATGATATAACCCATGATTAAAAAGACATTTGGCAAGCTTTGAAACAGAAACCCTCCACATGCCATGATCTTTGTGATCAATCGGGATTTTGATTATAGGAGTTGGTTATAGTTGAAGGATATCAAACGTCTTTCCGGAAACGACGGAAAACCATGGGCATCATATAGAGGAAATTATTCCCAAAGTCGTTTAGTCCACCCACTAAAATTCTTTATAGAGTATAGTGTCGATCTAATCTAGAAATCTTTCTTACACGACTCTATTCCCTCTGTTTAGGAGCTTCAACAACCCCGGTCGGTTGAACCGTGTATTCTTAAGTTATCGGTGACACCTCCGTGGACGAGCTAGTTATCGGTCTTTTCAAACTCTTTAACTATCATCATTAGGACAAACCTCATTCCCTGGATGGTTAAATCTCTTTGTCTAGGCCTTTCATGATACTGTCATTAAATATGTAACTCCTCTTTTAGCTTAATTCTTAAATTTGGATCCTTCATTCCAAGCCAGTTCAATTCTTAAAGTCCAACATTCCAAAACGATTACATAAATCGTTATATTAATCGAGAGTTCTTTAGGGCTAAAAATAGCTTTTGAAGATGTAATTAATTATGACTTGCGCTTATAGGGAACGACTAGAAATAAAATAAACGATGTCTTTTGATAAGGTAGAGAGAAAGAATCACTGGTTACAGAGACTTCGTAGTGTAGTCATACGAGTTGAATAGGCCCATTTGAAGGTAGTATTTATTCCAAGTAAGAGATATATTATTAACGAATGTCGTGCTCGATCGTTTAGATAATAGTCTTCCGAAAGTTTTATAGTAATAACAATGATAATGTCCCCATGATAATGAAATTTAATGTGGAAATTTCTTTAGATGGGAAGTATAATATTTTTCCCTCTAAATTAGTAACCATCAACCACATCTTATGATAAATTTTCCTTATACTATTATGTCTTTATGTTGAGCAAATCTGCCCTTGTTGCCCTATCATTTTTAGTTGCTGGCAATGATGTATTCAAGCTAAAGTCTACCTATGGTAATGAGGCTTATGTAGCAGGTTCTTTGGATGATAGAGCATTTTGATTTTTTTTCTCTCTAAATCAATAAGCATTGGCCATATCTTATGATAGCTTTGCCACAAACTCTATTATCTGGCTTTATATCGGGTTGCCCTGATTATCCTCTCATCTTGACTTACTGTCGGATATTGCTAAAGTTTTACACTTGTATTTATTTGATAGCTTCCTTCTTGCTTCAATTATTATAATATAAGAACCTATACTTGATGTATCAGAAACTCTGTTGAGTATGTATTGCGATATATTGATGATGATAGCCATGATGAAATCTTTTCTAATATTTTACATGCCACACAGTTACTCGACTAGATTTTCAGTGCCAGGAGGAAGCCACACTAATGCAATCAAAATTATCTCATCTGTTGTGATAACATTGATGTTAATTATTCACAATTAAGTAATATATGCACATTGGTTTCTAATCCATACCATTCAAGTAACATTTACATGGATTAAATTAGAATAGAGAACAATTTTACAATCAAATAATAGCTACAACAAACAACTCCTTCAAGAAAACCACCACCATGCTATGATTACATAAAAGATCGCCAACATAATTTTCAGATTTGACATATTTACAATCCATGTGCTCAAATGCTACAAAACTCGGTTGGCTCAATACAAAGGTCGGTCGATCTATTTCCTCGATCAATAGAAAAGAAATGCCATTGTCTTCTGATCTATTTAAGGTACACTAGCAGAATCTTGCTATGGTTTTCTACCATATATTATGTGAATTTTTTGCAATGCAAGTTACAGTGGCAATAAATTTGACAGCCTTGGTTACACATTGAAGCAATTGATTGGCTCAAACTCATTTTAAATAATGATTTGATTGTAACATGAAAAATATTAGTTTGAAGATTTACACTTATATTGCGATCAAAATAAGAACTTAAACTTCATATAAAAGTTCCACAATTAAGAAGGGTTGTTCTACGAATGCAAGATAAAATAGAGCATTGAAAAATAAACTAAATTTGAGAATATGCATCAAACATTCATAACGCCTCTTCATTATACATTATAAAACAGAAGGATCTTTTTCTCATACAATGAATACGATGGTTGCTTTGTAGATCTGCAGAAGGACAGTAACATTTATTGTGAAAATCTTAAAAACCAAACTCTTAACAACTAGGATTAATGAACCTATTTCCTATCACTCCAAGATTGTTCTGTTAATCAATTCTTATGGATATTTTACTCTTCTTTAACCTTAATCATTTATCATACAAAACTTCATTATTGTCTTACAATGGAGACAATTGATTCTTTAGATACATAAGACTGAAGACATCTCTAATAGCTAAATGTCACGATAACATATGTAATATCTATAAGTTCAGCATTTGTCAGGATAAACTAAATAAAAAAAATTTAAAAAAATGTACAATAAAAAAGGTGATCGAATAAATAGTATGATCAAAGAAGCAAGCTTGTAAATATAATGATGAAATTCATTTCAGTTGAGCAAGCCCTATGATTTAGAAAAATAACTGATTAAATCAATCAGGTACAAGGTGAAGAGAGGGAAAGGGAGAATAATTAAATTGGGCACCATTACATCACTTCGGAAGGGGGAAGGAAGAGACTTGCAAGACAGGGGGAAAGAGGAATGACTGAACAAGGGACCTTGACAAACGAGCGGAAAAGGGGAAGGAAACAAACAAAATACGGACAAAGATAATAAACCAGACATTTTATTGAAAAACTTACAGTAGCCTTTGCAAAAACATCTTGCCCCGATCTCGCCGGCAATGCATTACTGCCACAACTTGGGAAGCCGTTTGATGCCACACTATGGACCAGCACAGGAGAGAAGATTACACACTGTTCGGGATGGCTCAAAGTTTTGCCCGTTATATATATATTTTTTTCAATGAGGTTTAACAACAATAATAATTTTTCATGGATGGAGAGATTTTAAGTGTTGGATGGGAAACCATTATGATTTGTATTTGATGTGTAATTATAAGTTTTCCTTGTGTATATAAATCTCATATCATTTTTATTTGCGTGTGGGTGTGATTAAACCTCTTCACTTCCTCTCCTAACTTCCTCATAAATATAAGCAATATTTAAATAGAATCACATAAATTCATACAATTTCCAGAAATTTGATTGATCTTTATATTTTCCTTTCCGTTGTAATATAATACATTCCCAGGAACAGCCGCATTGAGTTTGGGCTTCCTTCACTTCTCTTTTCACAAATTTTTATTCTATATTTGTTTCCCCCCTAAAGGCATCTGTTATATATATATATATATATAACTTGAATGATACTATAATCAATCATCAATAAATTGTGAGCAAAACAGAGCTCATCAAAGGATTAAATATGAGAAGGATCTCACTTCAATGCCCTAAAATCCTACAACACACCTTTCAATTTTAAGTTGTCATCCTTAACTGACAGATTCAAACATTAAGAGATGTCAACAACAATGGCTCGATTCACCTTCTCATTTAAGTTTCAAGACTTCAGCCCAAAATAGTAGTTGCGTAGCTATCCATTAATCAGATGGCCTTCTCCAACCATCCTAGAAGCGCAAAACATCCCCAAGTTTGGTGAGGAAAACAGCATAAAGAATATGCAGCAATAAAACAAAGAATCCACAGTTGAGCAGAAGCTGTTTCAGAGCACTGACAAATCAGAATTTATTCAATACAATATTAACAGAAAATTGCTGAAAAAGAAAGGAAAATACAGTACCAGTGTCCCAAATATAGCATATATAGCATCCATTGTTGGTATAATACTCACTCCAATGGCTGCCAGGACATAGGTAGACGAAGACATGAACATTAATGGTGATCTGTAAGAAAAAAAACTAGTTAGCAGGAAAAAATTCATATTTCAATTTAGAGTAACTTCAGGCAGTACCAGATTCAGTATATTCTCTCTTATTAAAAAAGAGGTTAGTAGAACATAACCAAGAACTCCAGTCACTCGAACCTGCACTTTCAGGTTTGACAAAAATAATCAGCATTTAATCGTCGAAAACAGAAGGTTTAATTAATAGAGGTGTTGTAGGATTTTAGGGCATTGAAGTGAGATCATACCATATTTAATCCACAGTAGGTCATTTATACAATTTATTGATGATTAATTATAGTATCATTCAGGATATATATATATATATATAACAGATGCCTTTAGGGAAACAAATATAGAATAAAATTTGTGAAAAGAGAAGTAATGAAAGCCTTAAACTCAGTAAAACATTTCACAGAATGTATTATGATACAACGGAAAGGAAAATATAAGAATCAATCAAATTTCTAAAATTATGAATTTATGTGATTCTATTTAAATATTGCTTATATTTATGAGGAAGCGGAGAGGAAGTGAAGAGGTTTAATCACACCCACACGCAAATAAAAATGATAAGGGAGATTTATATACACAAGGGAAAACTTTATAATTACATATCAAATATGTAAATCTCAATGGTTTCCCATCCAACACTTAAAATCTCTCCATCCATGAAAAATTATTATTGTTGTTAAACCCCTCATTGAAAAAAATATATATATAACGGGCAAAATTTTCTTGAGCCATCCCGAACAGTGTGTAATCTTCTCCTCATGTTGGTCCATAGTGTGGCATCAAACGGCTTCCCAAGTTGTGGCAGTAATGCATTGCCGGCGAGATCGGGGGCAAGAGTCATATCTTCCAGGCTATTTGTATGATTCTATCATATAAATATAAGCCCTAATTAATTAAAATTGGCAAGATTAAAACATTAAATAAACATTAGACTTTCCTAAATCCAAGCCAAACAATAGGATAGTCGGAGATTATCGAAGTTCACTTCGAATCCGTAATTTCTCCTACTTTTCTTCCTTCGAATTCCCAAAATAAAATGTTCCAAACTCGATCCATTCCCTATCGAGATTCAAAAATTCAACTTTTCGAAAACTTAAACTTCAAATTCTCGAGAGCGAATTATCGATTATTATCGAGAGTTTTCTTAGGTGATTCCCGTCACTTAAGATGTAATTAACTATATGGGCTCTGCCCTTATGTGGAATTTTAAAGAACCCAGGTAATATAAACCCCGTTTAATGTTTTCATATTAAGCATGGGAATTTGTCGGCTTATAAAATTGGTTCGCATACCAAACGGATGTCACAAATCTTCTAGTTTATTTAACCGAGCCCCACCATCAAGCAGTGTGTCTATCCTCAGTGATAGATACACTGCCTGCGATGCGGTGCTCGTTTATATAAACTATTCGGGATGTGAGATCGGTTTGATTTCATATCTTAAAATCTTCAAATTTAAAATTATTTTCAAAATCAAATACTACTTTCTAAATTATATCTATATTTAAATTAAATTTAAAACTCGCCGACAACTTCTGGCGACTCCGCTGGGGAAAAATCCTCTCTCCATTCTAATCAGACAATTCTGCTTTCAAAAATCTAGAAGGCATCCATGTCCCTTATGGATCAAACTACTCTTCTTTCCGTCGGGATACTATGTTCATTTCTACCTCGAACAAGTATAACCAACATTCTCTCGGATTTAGGAGCCACCGTTTAGACACCCCTAAACAGAGAGGTTCCGAGATCCTTTTACCTCATTTCGAGGTGGGGCGGACCCCCAACAAGTGTTAGGTTCAGAGTGATCCTTCGAGTCGAGAAGTCTCGCTTAAGACTCTCTTTTCCTTTCCAACTCCGATTCGATTCCTTACCTTCTCTACACCTTTCGAACACTCCGTTCTAAATAAACAAACCCTCTAATAAGTGATTCTTTTAATAAGTGATTCCTTCTTATAAATACATGAACAAGAATGAGTTCGACTCTTTTCAATTCCTTTCTTTTCGTCCTAAAGAAAAGAAGCATAACTCGGGACCGACAACCGTAATCTACCCCGCGAAATGGAAGCCCCGAAACCGATTTTCTCTTTTACCAATGGACCGGACTTCGCCGTCTATAAGGATGAGCCGCCCGACAATGGAATCATCCGATTTGGACAAGGATTCGAAAACACGAACGTCAAGATCACCGACGTCTCCTCTTCGCACCGACGAACAAGGTATCCGAAGCCGAGGAGCCGCCGCTCGAGTTCAACCTCAGGTCGACCCAAGAATTCCCTCCTCTCGCAAAGGATCCCGACTAAGAGGAATACCGCCGTCCGGCAGAGGACCGTGCTCTTACTACCCCCACCGGTCTAGTTGTTTCCGCACCTACCCCGACTTTTGCCAAATCAAAGGGGAAAGAAATCCAGTAATTATGATGACTTCGTTACCGTGGAGGGTACGTATCTTCTCGTAAGACCCTTCGTTTTCGAAATCGGGTCGCAAGCTTCAAAGATTCCGTCACCGACAAGGACCCAAAGAAGAAACAAGTAGCAAGGATCGCAGAGAAGCCGTAGCCGCCGAAATTGCTTTCCTGTGAGGAAATTCCGTAACCGCCGTAATATACACCGCCGCTCGAATACATACCACTCTTGAGGAAGCAGGTTTCATCCCCTCTCCGCCGCGAAGATGAAGAAAGTATTCGCAAGATTGCCGCCACATTACCACAGCCTCGCATATTACAACGATACCGCAAGAAAAGAACTAGAACTACGCTCGTTTGCTCGACCGCAAACTTTGGTAGAAAAGTTAGCAAAGAAGGAAAACTCGCCCCGTATCGGAAATTCTACGAAGGATGTGACGGTGCCGCTAAATCCCGTCTTGGGCCCCGAGTAGAACCCGCCATCATGACAAAAGCCAAGTAAAAGAATGAAGGCTAGTCCGCCCGTTGTCGTCTCAGGATTACAAATTAGGAGGATACCACCTTCCAAGCATTCGGCCGACTGCACCATCCGGTCCTAGACCTTCCGCCGATGAAGGATGGCATGGCGTCCCACTCACCGGGCAGCCGAGATCGAAACAAGCAGCTCGAGAAAGAAAGTCTCGCCAGAGACTCGAATCCGAAGAAAGTGCTACCGCGATGAAGGGGACTCGTGAGAAGGGGACCTACAGCGCTATCGCACGACAACCACGAAGACACACGAAAGCCCCGCTAGAAGATGCCATGGAAAAGCCGAGAACCGATATCCGACGATCGGCAAAAGAAAGAGAAGAAAAGTTCGGAGACGAGATTGATTCATCGGAATTCATGGACGACGAATACGCAAATCAACATGGCCGAGACACGAGCTTCATCGCCTTCGCAAGGTGCTCCCGCAACTCGCAGAAGAGAGGAGCCGTAACCGATGAGAAGGCACCAGGAGAAAGACGACACGATCGCTCAAATGGCGAAAAGGATGGAAGAGATGGCCGTAGCTCCGGCCACTCTCCCGCAGTCAAGTACAACCACATAGAGAGACACCCCTGCAGGTCATTCACATCAGAGACGGAGGAAAGGAGATTACGTCCGTCAACTGAGATGATCACCGAAAAGGATACAACACAAAGTATGATTCCCGAAAAGGATATCAAGAACTTGGTGGAACAAAGAAAGCGAGAAGCCTTAGCACAATCGAAGAGCGGGACATCCATTCGGACGGTAGACCTTACCCGAAGAATTCGACGCCGTCCAATACCCGAAAGGCTTCGTACCACCTCTCGTTCAAGACCTTCGACGGAACCGGGAACCCCCGACAAGATGTGGCACACTTTCGTGCCGCTGTTGCAATGCCGGCGGAGCGATGCATTACTCTTCCGATAGCTTCGTCGCCAGTCCGTCGTGAATCGCCTTCGACCGGTATGCGACTACTAAATGGTTCTAGTGAAGACGTTCTCGCAGCTAGAGAACCTCTTCATCAAGCGATTCGCCGGAGTCTCGCACCACATCACTATAGTGATTTAGTGGCAGAGAAACAAAAGCCGAATGAAACTTTGGTGGATTACATACTTCGATGGAGGAACTTAAGCATGAAGTGTGAACCACAACCGCAAGAACAACACGCAATGGGCATTTTACTTAAAAGCATTCACGGCCCGATAAAGCACTTCTCCTCAAGGGATTCACTATTAAGACTTTCGAGAAGTTGTTAAGCAAGGCCGGAAGCTTGCAAGAAGAGGCGAAGCAATTAAGTTTCGCCGACAAGACGGACAAACAAAAGCCCGTAAAGACTTTCGAAAAGAAATCCGGATCGTTGGCAAAGCAACTGACAAAGGCAAGCAACCGATGCAAATACCACCGTAACGGCCGCAGAAGAACCACAACAGAATTACCAAAGAACCCCGGCCCAAATATCACCATCTCGCAAGATGAACAACCACCTCGTCCGCAACGTACATTAAGGGAGCTTTTGAGCAGAGAATATCCGTTCAAGAATGAAGCAAAGGCCGAAAATGTTCCGTAGTCCGATGAAGACTCCAGATTTCCACTGCCGTAGCCTAAAAGACCGCAGGAAGTCAACAAGAAAGGTGATCCCAACTTTCGCCCTTACCACCGGATGCTCGGGCACAAAATAGAAGATTGCATTACCTTCAAAAGTCGGCTCAATGACAACCTTCTGAAAGGGAATATAACGATCCCGAAGGAGTACATGAAGGAACCCCGTAAAGGAGGTTCCGTCAATGTTGTCTCGACCGATCCCATCATTCCGATAGATCCCTATACGACCGACGATGGATGGACTACCGCTTGGACGAGGTCTTCGAAAAAGATTTTAGACAAGCATCCAAACCGCTTCGGTGCGAGCTTCAATTCGTAGTTCGAAACCCGTTAAGCCGGTACTATCACTCGCGATGAAGAACCACCTCAACAGAGACGATCAAGAGAAGAAGAAAATCGACGAAGAAGAGAGGACCGAGGCTCCTAAGGCAGACTAGGGGCCGCTTATCCTAGATAGTTGTTTCCGATTCGGGGAGAAATCCCTCGAACCTCCGATCTCGTATGATTATCCCGCCCACTCCGTGGGATCTTATAATGATGAGGGTTATGGCGTTGGCTACGTTTTCGATCGTTTCTAACGATTACGTAACTAGCGACAATCAACCTAATCCGGATGTCGATTCCGATACAAATGACAATTCTCAAATCATACACAATCTCGACGATCACAATGATGAAGAAGACATCCACCAGGAAGGCTACGAGAGTTCAACAAGCAACGAATCTATTCTGCGAGTTTCGAGGAGCCCCAATCACAACAGAAGTTAGAGCCTTCGCACTCCGAAGCTAATCCCGAAGAACCCGTCATCCCGATTCAGAAGAGACACCAAGCAAACTCAATGCTAAATCTCGAAGAAATCACAGAAGTCAACTTAAGAAGTGGAAGAGTTCTACCTCCGAGAATGGGTCCAAAAGACAAAGGAAAGCAGGTGGTTGTTCAGGAAGAACCAACCCCGACAGAAGAAATACCCATTCGAGAAGAAAACGAGGCACATGAAAACAAAGTGGATTACAACGTGCTAGCCCATCTTAGGAAACTACCTGCCAAACTGAGCATCTACGACGCTCTCATCTTATCAAAGGAGATGAGAGAAGCTCTGATCAAGGCCTTACTTCGATCCGGAAATTCGCTTAGCTCAAATGGCCGGAGAGTCCTTAGATGAGGTTTGCTCGTTAAAGGAACAACGAGGTGTTACCTTCACTGGACGACGACCTATTACTCGGGAACAGCAGATCACAACCGACCATTGTACATTTCGGCTACAATCGGGAAGTTTACACTCTCCGCAGTATCGGTGGATCCAGGAGCATCAATCAATATAATGAATCTTCGAACGCTAAGATACTTGGAAATTGATGCTCGCGAGCTCGGCGTACAAAATGTTATTAAGAGGATTCAACCGTAAAGGAGAAAGAGCCCTCGCTCAATAACACTGCTAATGAAGACCGGTGACTTAGCAAAGACAACCGCGAAATTTCACATAATCGATTCGTAAACGTCGTTCAACGCTCTACCAGGCCGACCATGGATACATGAAAACAGATGGTACCATCATCTCTACATCGCATGCATCAAATACTACGACGGAGGGGAACAAAGGCATCAAAGGTGACTTACAACCATTCTCCGTACATGAAATTGGAATCCACGAGGATGCAACCTTATTATGCACCACCGAAGAAAACGATCTTCTCCGCAGATACCATAACAAATGAAGCAAAGAAAGTTCGGACAACGAAGAACCTGAAATTCTAGTCCAACAGCTCACTCACCACTCCCTTCCGGCGAGATGGTGAAGGTTTCTCCACAACTCGCATCCGAGGTCGAGGCCGGGGACGAGGTCGCGGTAGAGACGTTAGGACGATCGGACGAGGAAACCGACCATCAATGTCGATCGGGAAGATAAGTTCTCGAAGAAGAAAAGGAAATCAAACAAGAAGCAACGACAATAAGTCAGAAGAAGCCGCAATTCGAGGTCTCTCTCGAAGATGAGAAGAATGAAGAATACAAATCAATGTACGAGAAGATTAACCACTACGTACATACTATGACCCTAACTCCGATCCATTCTAATAAGATCGAGGGTATGGTGGTCAAAGAGGTACGTAGCGACGGTGCAAGGCCAATCAAATTCTACCGTGGTGCTTCTTCCTCCAAAACCGAAAATAATGTACAACTCAAGATGCTCACTTCATCGAATTAATGGAATCGCTTTCGAGTGGTACTCTCCCCGTGTTCAAAATTTAATTCAACGTGGTTTCTTACCTCGACAATGACAAAAGGTCAATCTCAACATTTTGAAAATTTATGGAATAATTCCTGTCGTCCACCCAACTTCGAAGCATGGTCTCGGATTCAGCACAAGCAGGTCGCCGATGATACCGAATTTTGCTTCGATTGTCACTCGCGAATCTAATGAAAACTGCATGGAAACTACGACGAACTCGAAGATTTACAAATTGGAGACGCTCCACCGTAATTCGAAGAAGAAATCAAATCTACAATAGATGAGTTAACTGAAGTTAACTTAGGTACTAGCGAAGAGCCTAGACCTACCTTTGTTAGCTCCTTACTCAATAAAGAAGACTCGAAGAAATAATCAAGTTATTAATGGAATTTAAAGACCGTTTTGCTTGGAGCTACGATGAGATGCCGTGATTAGCTCCAGCAGGTCGCAACCATAAGCTAGGAGTGGATCCTACTTCAGCCCCACCGACAAGGTCCTGTAAGAATGCGTCTAGAAATCGAACAACAAGTCATAACCGAAGTTAAAAAGTTAATAGATGCTAAATTTGTCCGCGAAGAACAATACCCAACTTGGCTAGCCAATGTAGTCCCAACGTAAAGAAGAATGGTCGTATCGAATTTGTGTGGACTTCGTAGATTTAAACAAGGCATGTCCAAAAGATGAATTCCTCTACCGATCCTGCACTAATGATCGACATCGCTTCAACACATGAAATATTCTCATTCATGGATGGATCTTCAGATACAACCAGATAAAAATGGCTCCGTAAGATGAAAAGCTTACAAAGCATTCGTAACGCCGATCGGAGTATTTTGCTACACGATGGATGCCATTCGGATCGAAGAACGCAGAGCAACCTACCAAAGAGCAATGACAAGAATTTTTGATGATCTCATCCATAATCAAGTCGAATGCTACGTGGACGATGTGGTCATCAAAAGCAAAGTAAAGGACAACCACTCGTATGATTCGAGAATTGTTTTCGAACGATTAAGACAATTTAACCTTAAGATGAATCCCTTAAAATGCGCCTTCGCGTCACCTCCGGAAATTCTTAGGATTCGTTGTCCGACATCGTGGAATTGAAATCGACCCGGAGAAGATTAAAGCTATCTTAGAAATGCCGCCTCCCAAAACCTTAAAACAACTACGATCTTTTCAAGGAAGCCGGCATATCTTCGACGCTTTATCTCAAACTCGTCGTAGGTGTCAGCCTTTCTGCACTAGTTAAAAAGGACGTCAAATTTATTTCGGAAGAGAAATGCCGTAGGGCCTTCGAGGACATTAAACAATACTTAATGACACCTCCCGTCTTAGCAGCCCTCGGCCTCTGTAGACCGCTAATACTTTATACCGCGGCTTTAGACGACTTCTCTGAGCCCCGTTAGCCTGTGTCAATGATGAGGGTAAAGAAAATGCTCTTTACTACCTAAGCCGTCGTTTACTTGCCGACGGAAATAAGGTATCCCGCAATTGAAAAGCATTGTTTGGCCCCGATCTTCGCCGCTCAAAAGCTCGTGCACTACATGCTTTCATAAGGTCAACCTAATCTCGAAGTTTAATCCATTGCAATACTCGATGACTCGTCCAACGCTTTCCGGCAGTACTTGCCGATGGTCAATGATATTATCGCAATTCGATATAACTTTCGTGCCTCTTCGTGCCGTAAAGGGACAAGTCTTAGCAGTACTTCCTCGCAAAGACACCTCTTCGCGGCAGAATCTCCTCTCAATGACGATTCGCCGATGAACAAATAATGAACCTAGAAGACCCCGATGATCGACGTTGGGAATTATATTTCGACGGAGCATCTTCAGCGCACAAAGACGAAGAATCGCAAGTGATAGTGCCCGGTAAGGCAGGAATCGGCTAATCTTTATAACACCGGAGCGGGGATGTTAAGATACTCCTACCACTCGACGTAACCATGTACAAACAACGAAGCGGAATACGAAGCCCTCATAACGGACCGGAATTAACCATTCAAACGGGGATAACAGTACATCAACATCTACGGATTCGCAGCTAATCATTCAACATGATCGCCGGACAATACAGAATTTTAAAACCAAGACTCGAGCAATACTTCCAAGATGCCATACAAACTGTTGGAACAAATTCCGAATGTGACAATCTACAAAATTCCCGTAAAAGAAAACGCTTTAGCGGATGCGCTAGCCCGTCTCGCAAAAGAATTTCGCCCGTTTGCAAGATGAATCGCTGGAAGTGTCAGCTCACGGACGTCGGTCCTATCACAAGCTCGACATAGACACAATACACAAATCGAAAAAGGAAAAGGATCAATCGCAACAGAGTGACGTAAAACACGTAAGATCGGCGACAACCATTGATCAGATTACCCGCAAACAGAAAGCTACCGATGATAGTCGCTAACTCCATCGTATCAAGAAAAGAACTCCGTCCTACGCATTAATAAACAACACATTATACGAAGGTCTTTCGATCAAATGTGGCTAAGGTGCCTAAGCGGGTCCGAGGCCCGCGAAATTGTTAAGGAGGTGCATTCAGACTCGTGGCGCTCACCACCGGGTCCGAAGATGAAAATGAAAATTAAAAGACTAGGGTACTACCGGCCCTCGATGATGACCGACCGCATGAAAATCGCCAAGAGCCGTCACCGATGCCAAGTGCACGGAGTGGTTCCACACCAACCTCCAAATGTGCTACATCCGACAATCGCATCGTGGCCATTCGAATGTTGGGGCACGTATATAGTGGGTCCAATGAACCACCGTCGTCAAAAGGACATCGCTTCATTCTCGCGGCTACGCATTACTTTTCCAAGTGGGCAGAGCAGCTCCACTCGGAGAAGTGAAGGCACACCACGTGCTACGCTTTTTAAGAACCAAGTTGTCCACCGTTTCGGGTGCCGCGCAGATCATCTCTGATAACGGCACGCATTCGAAGCACGCAAATCAACAATTTTGTCGAGAGACACGGAATCGATCGGCGATATTCAACAATTTACTACCCAAGAGCAAACGGCCTCGCCGAGGCTTTTAATAAAACTCTCGTTCAAATCTTAAAGAAAACCTCGGACGATAATAAGAGAAATCGGCACGAGAAGTTGTTAGAAGCCTTATGGGCCTACCGGACAACCTTCGTAACTCCTACGCAAGCTACACCTTACGCTCCGGTGTATGGGTCCGAGGCAGATGTTACCTTTAGAGGTTCAGCCTTCCTTCACTCGAATTGCAATTGCAAATAAAATCACAACTGAAGAGAACGCCAAATTACGACTCGAAGAATTAGAGAGCCCGGAAGAGAAAAGACTTGCAGCGCAATGTAATTTAGAACTATACCAAGCTAAGATGGTTCAAGCCCATGATAAACCGGGTCCGCCCAAGAACCTTCAAAGTTGGTGACTTAGTTCTTGTTCTCAAGAGACCTATTCGCACACCGGCAGATGAGAGGAAAATTCGAACCCACTCGGGAAGGACCGTTCGTGGTCGAAGCAAAGATACTCGTGGAGGTTCCTACCAGCCTAGTGAATCGCTGTGGAGAACGACATATGCTTCCGATCAATGGACGATACTTAAAAAAGTACTACGCTACCCGATGTTTCGAAGGAATGAATTCTTCACACTCTAAGAAACACGGCGAAGTAATTACTTATGATCGGGTCCGAACCCAAAAAATAATAAAATGTGCTAAAATAAATAAAATCCCGATAATAAAATTTTCCTTTGTTTTCTTTTCCAAATCAAAATCTCTTACCTCGATCTTATCCCACTTCATTCCCGTTAAGTTTAAAAATATAAGAATAATAAAAAAATGTCTTTAATAAACATTTTCTTAATGTTCTTGTTCTTAAGTACATCCCCCGATCCTTTTCCTTGTCTTTTCGCAGGAAATGTCGAACCGGCGGTTGGTCCCGAACTTTAAGAATGGCGTAAGCCTCGCACTCGATGAAAAGAGGATGAAAGATGGAGCGATAATCGAGATCGACTCGGATTTCGCACCAAGCAGGCCTACGCGACGAGGAAAGTGACCGGGTCCCGCCGACCGAGAAGAACCGCCCGACGTACAAGTGATGAAAGTGGGTGGCCCAAGCCACCAATCCAAAGAAGCAAGAAAAGAAAGACAAACATCGAAGAAGATAAGAAAATGAAGTCCGTAGTCGCTGCAGCTGACAGGCGGCTTGTCGCGCCGCGCCCACATACGATTCAAGAAGTTCGAAGAGCTACTCTCACAACGAACGCAACGAAGAAATAAGAATCGCCGTATCCGTAAGATGTTAACAAACTAGCCGCGGACCAGCACGACGAGACAGCTAGCTAATGTCGCTGCATACACTTCAAGGACACCGGCTCACCAGAACTCGAAGAAAGGAGGCCACTCCTAGGATAACAGAAAGAACTGTGGAAATCTCCGAAGATCGAAGAAAGAAGGCTACCACGCCACCGGATAGAACCACCAATGATGCATGACCTTGTTGCAGAGCAACCCCGGGGATGTCCCGACATGCATCATCCCCGAGGAGCCAAGGTATGCATGAGAACGTGAAGGGATCGAACCGTATATTCCACAATATGTCACTGTGCCTCGCCATCTCGCATCATTCCGGAATACGAGCCGGAGAGAATGCGTAATGTTGAAAAGAAAACCTTCGAATACTTCGAGAGAATTAAAGGCGAAGAATCAATATACTAGAGGGCCTCGAGCTACATACGTACGTATTCTCGCAGTATGAACAACGAAGAAATCGTGGATTGCATCCGAGATTTGAAAAGAATGGGCCGAGCGGGCCGCCTAAGGGAAAACACATACTCGTAACCCCGGAGATGGATGCCGTGGAAAGGAAGAATCACAATACAATGTGGATGTCGTATAACTTCATGGAGGACAGAAGGGAAACCCACCGGAATACTCCGTCACGGCAAGTGGATCCGATGCCATTAGTCATCAAGAGAATGGTAAAGAGATTGATAACATGGAGGGTATCGCCAGCAGATTGCATACCCAATAGCCGCATTATCAACATCTACAAACAGAGTGACCGCATACCCCCACACATAAATCACCACGACTTTGTCGACCTTTCGCACGCCTCTTTCCCGAGCGAGTGTAACATCATGTTCGGATCCGACCTCCGGATACAGGTCCAGTGAGTTCCGAGGGCCGCAAAGATACCTTTACCGGTAGGTTCCGTCATGATACCGAAGGGCAACGGAGCAGTATATCGCTAAGCATCGCATACCATGAGTACCAAGAAGCGGATCTCAGCTACTTTCGAAGGATGGACGACAGGAAGACACCTTACCATTTCCAGCACTGCACCCGAGCTGAGAGAGCCTCCGCCTTACGAGCCGTGAGTTACATGGAAAATATCACACCTCCAATGTACATCCATACGGCATCCTTGCTAAGGATGGCTTGGAAGGTGATGTTATCGACCATGTACCCCACTATTCGTACATGGATTTTTGATGCATGCTTCTTCGATGGATCGACAAAGATCATACACGATCCGTTTTGAGTTTACATGGATCGTATGAAATATATTCCAGATCAAGATGTATGATGTATCTTCTACATGATTGGAATGAAAGTGACCATGTCACATTTTTGGCCTTCACCTCTTTTGTGCAAATTGATCGGGAAACGCCGTTAAAGTTAAATGAACTTCGAACAAAGAACGTAAAAGGAATAAAAAAAAGAGAATAAAAGAAAACTTTCCTTAAAAAAAAAATCTAAAAAAAAATGACAAACACCAAATTCACATGAACATTAAATAAACGATAAAATAAAAATTTAATCATTAAAAGATAAACAAAATCAACATAAATGTTAAATCAAATTCTCAATCAAATTTCAAATGTGATCTTCCAAATTTCAAATCAAATCTTAAATCAAATTTCAACCGAGTTCAAACTCATCCTTCCAAATTTCAAATTCAATCTTTCCAGATTCCAAATCTCAATCAAATTCAAGTTCAATCTTTCCAGATTCCAAATCTCTATCAAATCTCAAATTCGATCTTCCAGATCTTAAATCAAATCTCAATCGAAAATTCAAATTCAATCTCCCAAATCTGAAATCCAATCCGTTCGTTCTCTCCTCGTCCGGGATGGAAGCGGTCGATTCCATCGACACGGATCGAATCCGATGGCGAGGAATTATATCCAATCCAAACCAAAGAACTTCCGATCAACTCTTTCGAATGGGATATGTGACATCTACATATTCTCTCCTAATCTATTTCCTTCCACGAAAGTCTTTTACAACTTTCATGAAATTCTCGAAAAACCAAAATTCCACACTCTTCAAATCAACACTACAAATCTTTGCAAAATCAATTACCAAAAAAAATTCAAATTCAAACTTTCGGGTCGAGGATTTTACATCCAAGACCGCACTCGCTTTAGGATTCTTTCCCTATCGCACCGAAATACATCAAATTCAAACTTTGGGTCGAGGATTTTACATCCAAGACTCGCACCGCTTTAGGATTCTTTCCCTATTGCACCGAAATACATCAAATTCAAACTTTTGGGTCGAGGATTTTACATCCAAGACTCGCACTCGCTTTAGGATTCTTTCCCTATCAGCACCGAAATACATCAAATTCAAACTTTCGGGTCGAGGATTTTACATCCAAGATCGCATCGCTTTAGGATTCTTTCCCTATTGCACCGAAATACATCAAATTCAAACTTTTGGTCGAGGATTTTACATCCAAGACCGCACCGCTTTAGGATTCTTTCCCTATCGCACCGAAATACATCAAATTCAAACTTTCGGGGTCGAGGATTTTACATCCAAGACCGCATCGCTTTAGGATTCTTTCCCTATTGCACCGAAATACATCAAATTCAAACTTTTGGGGTCGAGGGTTTTACGTCCAAGATCGCACCGCTTTAGGATTCTTTCCCTATCGCACCGAAATACATCAAATTCAAACTTTGGGTCGAGGATTTTACATCCAAGACCGCACCGCTTTAGATTCTTTCCCTATCGTACCGAAATACATCAAATTCAAACTTTCGGTCGAGGATTTTACATCCAAGACCGCACCGCTTTAGGATTCTTTCCTATTGCACCGAAATACATCAAATTCAAACTTTCGGGTCGAGGATTTTACATCCAAGACCGCACCGCTTTAGGATTCTTTCCCTATCGCACCGAAATACATCAAATTCAAACTTTCGGGTCGAGGATTTTACATCCAAGACCGCACCGCTTTAGGATTCTTTCCCTATCGCACCGAAATACATCAAATTCAAACTCTCGAGTTAAGGATTTTACATCCGAGACCGCATCGCTTTAGGATCATTTCCCTATCGCAATGAAATACATCAAAATCAAACTCTCGAGGTTAAGGATTTTACATCCAATACCGCATTACTCCGAGATCTTTCCTCATTGTAATGATCCAATCCAATCGATTCGATCTTCTTTTGGGGTCAAGATGTTACATCTAAAACCTCAAAATTCCAATTTTCATTTCAAATCAAATCCCTTCAAATTAATTCGACAAACTTCAATCTAAATCGAAACTCCAAATCGAAATCTAAACTCACACATCATGACTTGAACATGAAACAAAATAAAATCTAAATCGAAATTCTCCCGCATCATGTGATTCTGGGATTCACCTCCTTTTCCTTTCCCTGCCGAGAGTTCAAGAATCTCCAGCCTGCAGATATACTCGACACTCCCCAGCAGGCTCTTCTACTTCGTCCTAAGTTTGTTACTTGGACATCCGTGTTGGTTTTGTTGATCGCTTCGCCAACACCAATACGCGCGGTGTGCTCCGTCACTCACCACACCTATCGGGGGTCCATTTGTCGACCTCATTTTCGATGAGGTCTTCTCTTCTTCTTTAGTGCTAGATCTAGCCTCAGCTTTTCCTTTCGACTATCTTAGAGGATTAGAATCGAGACCCACCTTTTAGAAATTCAAACCACTTCTAAACTCCCCGCAAACCCCACAAACTCGACCGTAGACCCCTAATCACCTGGAGGGTCGAAATCAAATGTGGAAGTTTAAAGGATGAGTTCCTATAGACTTTTCGGCCTTAGGACCGCCTCGGCGGCCCGGTCCGGTGAGGGGCCGACTTACACACACACTACACCTCATACACTACACTTTCACACACCTCCTAAAAACACACCCATACCCAACTTCGATCTCCCGACTCATGCAGGTGATTCACATGGATGGTCCTTAACCCCTAAGCCCTCGCTAAGCAGGGTTAGGAACAACATAAATGAATGCCTCAAATGAGTCCCTTCATGGCTCATATGGGCTTGATATGGCTTCATGGCTCAACCAAAATGATTTTTATTCCACTTATATTCACCCAATCTTCAATTTTCCAAATTTTCAATTTTTGACCCCCGGGACCCTACACCCGCCTAACCTACCAAATGCCCTTGAAACTACCCAAATTTTTCAAAAATCTCCAAATTACCCAAAATTCCTCAAGACCAATCCTAAACATTTCCCCCCACTCAAATTGATCATCCATAACCAAAAATACCAAAAATTCCAAAAATACCTCCCAATACCCTCCAAATACCCAAAATACCCCTCTTAGCCAAAAAATCCAAAAATTCAGAAAATTCCCAGAAAATTCTAGAAAATCCCAAATATTCCCAATTTCATTTTGTTCAACTACACCATGGGCCAATTTTGTCAATTTACCCCACTTTTATCAAAACCCCCAATTCGACCCATTTTAACCCTAAGTAAACCCAATGTCAAACCTAACCTACCCAATTGACCCAAATTCTGGTCCAATTCAGTTCTAGACTTCAAATCAACATTCCCAATACCAATCTAGACCAAATCCAAGTTCAATTTGATTGACATTTGGATCCAATTTCACTTTTGGCCTTAAAGCCCAATCTGGACCTATGACCCAAACCTAACCCAAACTCACCCAATTCAACTCCAATTAACCCCAAATCTTTTCTAAATCTTCCTTAACATTCCCACAAACAAAACATTAACATGATGTGCCCAAAATTTAGATCCAAACCCCACTCAAATTCAACCCAAAGCTAAAAGGCCCATTTTTGACCTAAACCCAAACCTAACCCAAATGAGCCCAAACCCCAAAATCAAAGCCCAACCAAAGTCAAAACCTCTTTGAAACACTCCCATAAATATTTCTCAACATTAATTTTACATCAATTTCAACCCTAGCCCAACATTGGCCCAAGTTAGCCCAATTTGACCTACATAGGCTCACTTACCAAATAAACCCAAATTCAAACCAATTCAACTCCAAATCACACCAAATTGACTCCAAGCCCTTCATAGAACATCCCTAAACCAATTATGACATTTATTTGACAAGGTCCTTCACAAAATCTTTACCCAAATGCCCATCCTAAAATCAAAAAGCCCATTTCCCCTTAAACTTTCCTAAAAGCCCACTTCCTTCAAATTCAAAAGCCCAAATTCATCCAAAGCCCACATGGCACTTCCCCTCATCATCCATTTAATCAAAATTGTCCCTAAGTTCCAAAGTCATCAATTAAACAATTCCAAATCAAGCCCCATACAAATTCCCATCAAAATATCAAAATTTTCTTAAATCCCTTTTATGAAATCGACCCAAGCTTTTCCCAAGCCAAACTGGAGCCAAGGATGAGCCATTCACAAGCCATATGAAGCCATGAAAGTTTGGCATGTGACCATGCCATTAATGGCAAAAGGAGGAGGTCCTTTAACCATCTCCTAAAAGTCATTAACCTTAAGCATGATTTCCCTTAACCAAGATTTAATCCAAATATTCTCTGATAAGGACATCACCACCTTCGACTCGCCTAGCTCTAACCGATCTTCTCAGCCCAAGACCAGCCATGGGGAGGTGAACCCAACCCAAACCAATGGGCTGACCAATTTCAAGCCAAAGTGGCCTCTCCCCCATACCATTTTAATCCAAACACTTTACACATGTCCAAGCCCAATCGACTTCACCATTGCCAAGCCCCCGACCTCCCCGGTCAAGATGGTGACCCATGCTCGCCGGCCACCCGCCCGGATCGCCGGAAAACACCATACCCGAGAGCTCACATGTGAGCCAACTTTGGAATTCCACCTCGCCGAGCCGCCCCATGCCCAATGGCCACCATGGCCGTTCTTCCCATGACCGTAGCAACTCGATCCCAACCCTCGTCATCCCCGGGAGGCTCTCCAGCCCACCTCTATTTAAACCCGACCCCCTCACGGCCATGAGAGGAGAGTTGCACAAACCTCGCCGAAACTCGCCAAAATTGTTCCGCACCCTTCTCCACCCTTAGAGTAGCTCGATCCCCGATGTCAATTCGCCCTAATCCCCACCGATAAAACTCAATTTCCCAACCGAAATTCCACCCAAAACCAGGACACTTCTCCACGCGGAGCCAATCCCCAAATCGATTGGTTCTACACCTTCACCGCACCAAGGGAAGGTGTCCACCAAAGAAAAGCCCCATCTCCAAGCCACCTGAGCTTGCTCCAAACTCTCCAAGCTTTGTGATCGGCCGTGGTCGAAGTCCAACCTGGACAATTCACTGCACCGAGAGACTTCATCCGGAGCTTGCACAGATCCAATCGAAGGTGCAACAACTCTCGCATCGAAGCCACACTTCTCCGAGCAAAGGTATGAGCTAATTCTTCATCCCGAGCTTCCGGAGATTCTCCATTTCAAATGCTTTAATTTCAATTCATGATAACCATATAGATGTGTTCGTCTCTTCAAGACGAATCCATGTAGCATAAGAACATGAAAATCCATCGAGTATCGAGTGAGATATTAGGGATTTAGTGTGGACGGCTCTCGGCGAGGACACTCGGGACGATGAACGAATGCCGTCCATTTAATACACGCGCGGACGGACGGCCAGGATCGCGCCGGATCGAAGACGGAGCGATGCGCCGGGCCCGGGAGCGCTGACTCGGATGGCGGCATCGAATGGGATCGCGACGCGTGTGCGTTCGGAGATGCCGAGGATGACGCGGCGCCGCGTGGATAAATAGAAAATTAGGGATATTTTCTATTTATTTAATTCCCTAAACTTCAAAAATTCATAACTTTGTGTAGGAAAATCGTAAAAATAAAATAAAAATACCCTTCGCTCGCTGAATAGAGGAGAATAATGTGGAAAAGAAATCATTTAATTTCATCAAGTATTTTATTTTTTATAATTTATTTACTCTCTCGCATACATTTAATTCTCCATGCATGTATACAATTCACCATGGCATGAGACCATAGGGCTTTGAAGCCTCCGAATTTGGGAACATTCCCCGAATTTTCCAAAGTCGAGGCCATCCCTATGAAGAGTTATTGATTTTTCAAATTCATGTCACTCTTTCGAGTATTTTAATTCCAATAAATAGCATGTTGTGAAATAAATTCTAGGAAAATTTGGTTATGTTCCTTATGACTGCAGAGAACCCTAGGAAAAATAGGTTTTGAGTTAGTCTCATTTTAGACAACCCTAATCTGGCTTAAACACTCAAAATAGGTCTCTAATTAATTAGAGCTAACCATACATCAAATTGACTTCAAATCAATTCTCCATTGACCTTTAGGATCAGAAGAACCCACCATAAAAATTTGAGGTCAATTGGACTCGGTTAGCCCTATTAATCGTGTCGATTAAGCCACTTAGTCATTTTAAACTTTAAAAATTCATAACTTTCAAAGTATCTTTCAAAAATTCACCAAATTGATTTTGGAGCCTCTCTGATATCAGGGGAATTTAAGAAAATTAAAATTTCAATTTTCTAAAAAAGTTGATTTTTAATATTATTTTAATATTTTTTTAATAATTAAAAAATAATAAAAATCACAAAAATAATAAAATTCACCAAAATGTCACATTTTGAATTTTAATCACTTAGGAACAAACCCCATATTTTTCTTAGGCCTATTTGGTGAGATATTAATTTTTAAAGCTCTAGGGTAATTTTAAAATTAAAAAAATGTATTTTCTAGCATTTTCACTAAAATAATTATAATAAATCATAGAAAAATTAGAAAATTGCAAAATTTGCTTCTCTGATTTCCTTGATATCAGAGAGATTTTTGAAAAACATAAAATTCATTTTTCAACATTTATTTTATTTTTAAATTAATTAACACTCCAGAACTTAAAATATTTATAATAAAAATAATATAATTCAAAAAATCACCAAAATTGGTCCAAGTGGTCCCCTGGTCATTAGGAATGTCCCCTAATTTTCTTAAGGACAGAAACTTTCCCTTGGTCATGTTATTAAATTTTCCTTGGAAATCTCTATTTTCTACCAAAAATAATTATATAAATAAATTAAATACAGAAAAATCACATTTTCTCCTCTCATGTCTTTATCGACATATGAGTGAAGTCACATAAAAATTTCAAGTTCATTTGAGTTCAATTTAGTGAGTTATGAAATTATTAAGCTTAAAGGGTAAAGTGGTAATTAAATTTTTTTTAATCCTTAATTAAAACTTTAGGTTTAATAAAAATTAACAAGTAAAATATTTGATCCTAATCTGATTTGGATGATTGAAATTTAATAATTGAAGGGTAGAAACCCATTAAGCAATTTAAAATGATTAAACTTTAATTAAATAATTGATTAAATTTGAAGAATAATAAAATTGGAATTATTAAAATAGTGGATATTATTAGGAAGAGATTTATTCTTTAATTTAAAAAATCCCTAAATTAATCATTTCATTAATGTTTAATTCCTAATTAAAATGATAATTCAAATTTAAAACATTAAAAGACTTAATCATTAAACTAAAATTAAATTATTGAACTCTTTTAAAATTTTAATTAAAATTAAAATGAATAAAATTAAATTAAAAAATTAAATTAAATCAAATTAAATCAAATTAAAAATTAAATTAAAAATTAAATTAAATTAAAAATTAAATTAAATTGAATTAAATTAAATTAAAATTTAAATTAAATTAAATTAAATAAATTAAATTAAATTAAATTAAATTAAATCAAATTAAATTAAAAAAAAAATTTAAATTAAATCAAATTAATTTAATGTAACATCAAATCAAACTAAATTGAATTAAATTGAATTAAATTAAATTAACTTAAATTAAATTAAATTAAATTAAGTTGAATTAAATAACATCACCTAAGACATAAAGAAATAAGCCTAAAATAACTTGAACACTATTCCAAATTTAAAACCCTTCAATCGAAATTAAGCTAAATCACAAACCATTCAACACCAATTTACCCTCAAAAGCTTTAGTTATCATAACTCCTAAATGTAATATTAAATGAAATGTTACTTCACTTATAGGACATTCAAATATCCTAGTTCACCGAGCAAGTTAACAAAACTTGAAAACCTCGGACGATCGATTCATTTACATAATTAAATTCATTTCGACTTAAAACAATCCTAGAAATAATGAAAAGATGTTTAAGATTCTTCTTAAGCACTTCCTCAATATGATAGGATATTTATAAGAACAATCGAACTTAATTGTTCTTTGATGAAGAAAATCGTCTTCAAACCAAAAACACAAGGAACCTAGACGTCATAGGAAATGACTAGCTATAGATTAGGAATTTGGTAGAAAACCATAACCCTTACCTTAGCTTTACCTAGGAACTTGCTTAAATGTTCTAATCGTGTTTTAAGTGCAACTTGGAATGACGGGAAGACCCTCCAGTACGCTTTTATTTTATCGCAATTTACTTTCCCGCAATTTACTTTCTTGCAATTTACTTTATCGCAAATGCACTTTACTTTTCTCGCATGATAAAACAACCGTTGCATGAAAGCCCACACCTTTAGGATAGTCCCTAAACCGAAACCAAAACTAAGTTAAAAGTCATTGCAAGATAAAATTCACCGCCACAACATTTCAAAATATAAAGCAACTCAAAATTTAATCACAAACAAGTAACACAAAACTACAATTACAACCGAATTAAAACGTCCCGTTGGATGATCGGAATACCTCGGATGATGTAACCTACGTGTTGCTAACGGGATTTCCCACGGCCTAAATGAAAGTGTGGAACTCATTCAACTGAGTTTAGCAAATTCATCCG
Organism: Papilionanthe hookeriana x Papilionanthe teres; assembly: GCA_022702705.1. Classification (NCBI taxonomy): domain Eukaryota; kingdom Viridiplantae; phylum Streptophyta; class Magnoliopsida; order Asparagales; family Orchidaceae; genus Papilionanthe; species Papilionanthe hookeriana x Papilionanthe teres. The sequence goes on along the minus strand of CM040434.1, from coordinate 78,974,613 downwards.
ACTAAGTGAATCCGATAAAAATAATGATGCCTGAAGGATGGAACCGCGGGATCTTAACCCAGTGTTGTTATAATCAACTTTAAGATTTGTTTTAATTAAAACACAAAAAACACTTGGAAATTAAGACTTCTCTAAACCAAAACACTTTTCTCATCCCCCGATTTATGATTTCTAAAACTAAACCTCTCGCAACAATAAGGAGCTCTGAGCATGGTGGGCAACGACGGCCATCGTCGTCAAGAAAACTCGAAATCTACATCAAAGAAACTTTCCTTAGAATTAAATAACCAAGCCGTAGGACTTCGAGGTAGTTTGCCTAGTGCAACATAAATCCTCAACTCTTCGTTAGGCATTTGCATTGCAAATTAAGCCCTAACCGGTCTTAGGATTCCGAGGTAGTCGTCCGATACGACATAAACCCTCATATCTTCCAAAGCTATTTGTATGATTCTATCATATAAATATAAGCCCTAATAAATTAAAATTGGCAAGATTAAAACATTAAATAAACATTAGGACTTTCCTAAATCCAAGCCAAACAATAGGATAGTCGGGAGATTATCGAAGTTCACTTCGAATCCGTAATTTCTCCTACCTTTCTTCCTTCGAATTCCCAAAATAAAATGTTCCAAACTTGATCCATTCCCTATCGAGATTCAAAAATTCAATCCTTCGAAAACTTAAACTTTCAAATTCTTGAGAGCAGAATTATCGATTATTATCGAGAGTTTTCTTAGGTGATTCCCGTCACTTAAGATGTAATTAACTATAGGGGCTTGCCCTTATAGGGAATTTTAAAGAACCTAGGTAATATAAACCCCGTTTAATGTTTTCATATTAAGCTGTGGAATTTGTCGGCTTATAAAATTGGTTCGCGTACCAAACGGATGTCACAAATCTTCTAGTTTATTTAACCGAGCCCCACCATCAAGCAAGTGTGTCTATCCTTAGGATAGATACACGGCTTGTGATGCGGTGCTCGTTTATATAAACTATTTGGGATGCGAGATCGGTTTGATTTCATATCTTAAAATCTTCAAATTTAAAATTATTTTCAAAATCAAATACTACTTTCTAAATTATATCTATATTTAAATTAAATTTAAAACTCGCCGACAATGAGTTTAACCACATCTTTGCTTTATCTCTTAAAGAAAAAGGAAAGAGTCTAAGTCTAATAGCATCATTAGAAACATTGTTATATTTAAAGGTAGCGACTAAGTTCTAAAAAACTAACAAGGTGTAAATTCGGATCCTCATTTGGTGTTCAACCAAATTGATTGTTTTGCACCATTCGAATAATAGACGGTTTAAGTTCAAAAGAATTAGCATCTACAAGTGGGTATTTGAATACTACTATGAAGTTCATCTACTGTAGGGTTAGCATAATCCCTTAATGGTTTATAAACATTTTGATCATTAAGTTCAATTGGATTTCGTAAAGTAGCCATTTCTTGAAATTTTTGAATTTGTTTTCCCTTTTTAATTTTTCTAATTATTCTTTCTAATTCAAAATCTAAAGATATTAATCCTTTAGAACCAAATCTTCGCATAAAACAAGGAATAAAATTTTTATATATATATTAGTATCTTTTTTTATTATTTTTTAATATTTTTGGAAATATAAGATTTTAAAAAAAAATTTATAACTATTCTATTTCTTCCCCGGCAACGGCGCCAAAAACTTGACCTGACTTTTGTACTTCCAAATACAAGAATTTGTTACCACTGCTAGAAAATTTAATTCTGGCGAAGACACGAAACACATGACCTGGAATAACTTGCTATATAGATGTGTACCAAATAAAACTTTTTAAATATATGTTTATATAGCAAAATATAATTTTAAAAAAGAAAATATTTTATATACTTTTTGGGTACTACGCAAGTATACGTATCATTTCAAGTAATATAGTGCTTTGAAACAAAGACCCCAGTATCGATCCCACGGGGAAGAATTATAGTAATAAATTTCTAAATATTTTATTTCAAAAATCTTTTTGTATTTTAATCTAACTATAAATTACTATTAATTTACTAGATGCAAATAAAGAAAACAATAATAAGACAATGATTTTATGAAAACTATATAAAATAAACAACTTTCTTCCCTTCAAATAATTTAAGATTTTTAAGATACTTTAATATTCGTTGGAGAATTTGATTTATGGTATTGTGCCAAATAGAAGCATTCCTATTCTTTACCCTTTGATCCAGGCGCAAAGAACATTGGCTAATTTACAGATCAAGTCCGGATGTATTGTTAGTAGAATGGGTTAATCTATACTCACACTACTAGGTGTCCAAGGGTGGCTATGGTCGGCCCTACTAGTGACCCTTTCCAAATCTATAAATCAAAATATAAGAATTTAGTGTCACTATAAAAACTTATCAATTCTACGCCCTTTAAATCTTATCTTCCTATTTATTTGCACTTCACCTTGAATAGCCCGCACATGGCCTTCGACTCCCCAAGGATTCATGTGATACTTACAAGTTAAGAGTTTTTCTCCTTCTAGGTCTCAAAACTCTTTAACAGGTTTTAACAATTTAAATGACCAATTTAAAAAGTAAAGTAAGATCAGGTATTAATGTCATCATAATGTTTTGAAAATATTTTGAATTTCAATTCTCCATCGAATCTTTTATTATCTTATTTATCTCTTCATAATTGAAGGAAGAAAGTAAACTAACTACTCATAACACATTGAATATAAACAGCAAAACATAATAAATAAACTTTGAATCATATATAAAATACTTATCTCAAATATTCCTTTTACAGATCTTCTGATTCCTACTGACTCCACAGTGTAATGAACTCCAGATGTAACAACATGAAAATAAACTCACTAAACTAAACAAAAGTGGCCCTAAATTTCTCTCTCTATTTCTCTCTCTAAGGATGAGAGATCCTAAAGTGGATAAGAGAAAGGGGTTACAATGGGGGGCACGTTTTCCTGAAGAAATGGACTCCTATTTATAGGCTTCAAGGGTTGCCTTGAGGCACCTCTTCAAAACATGTCCACATTCAATGAATCTTCTAGAAGGTCCATCCGGTGCCCAGGCGCCGAACCGCGCCTAGCGCCGGAATCGGCGCCAGCGCCGAATCCGGCGCCTAGGCGCCGGATACCGCGTCCGCTCTTCGCACCTCTTCACTTTGGCTCGCACCTCTTCGCAATTAAGACCATTTTGGAGCATCCAAATGCAATGTATCACATGTCCTATTATCGAGGAACAACTCGTCGATCTTCTAGAATGTCCAATAACCACTCACTCCGTCAAAATAACCATTCAAACGTTGTCAAACACTCGACGGCTTCTGTATCGAGTCTGGCGCTTAGGCGCCAACTTCTGGCGCCTAGGCGTCAGGCCATATTTTTTAAACTTTTTGTATTTTTCTCCATTTTTGCTCCTTTTTGCTTCTTTTTCCTTTTTGAACCTTTTTACATCACCTACGTCCATAAACACAAAAAAATACCTTTCATTAAAGCATAATATCCTTTGAAATTGATAAGAATTAAGACATAAAGAAATAGGTATTATTTTATAGATCAATACCCTCAATCTTACAAGGATAGATCGAGGTTAGGGTCATAGTCTCCACATAGTGGTTAATCTTTTCGTACATCGCTTTGTATTCTTCATTCTTTTCATCTTCTAGTGAGATCTTGAATTGAGGTTTCTTCTGACTTATTGTTGCTGCTTCTTTCTTGATTTCTTTTTCTTCTTCTTCGGAATTGTCTTCAGAATCAACTTTGATAACCGAATTCTTTTGTTCAACTATTCCACCGTTTCTACCTCGATCTCATCCCCGACCTCGACCTCGGATGCGAGCTCTGGAGAAACCTTCACCATCTCACTGTAAGGGAGTGGTGAGTAATTGTTGAACTAGAATTTCAGGTTCTTCGTCGTCTTTAGTATCCTTTACTCCGTTTGGCATGGCTTTTCTGGAGAAAATTGTTTTCTTCGGGGGTGCGTAGTAGGCAGCATCTTCATGTATTCCAATTTCGTTCACGAAAAACGGTTGCAAGTCACCTTTGATGCACTGTTCTTGTCCTCCTTCATAATACTTTATACACTGGTGTAGAAACAACAGTACCATCTGGTTCTCATGGATCCACGGTCGGCCCAGTAGAGCGTTGAACGACGTTTCAGAGTCAATTATGTAGAATTTTGCGGTTGTCCTTGCTGTTGACCTCATTTTTTGTGAGGTCTTTTGCTTCTCTCTTTAGTACTTAGGATCTAGCCTTAGGCTTTTCCTTTGACAAATCTTAGAGGACTAGAAATGGAACCCACCATTTAGAAATTCAAACTACTTCTTAACTCCCTGCAAACCCCACAAGCTTGATTGTAGACCCCTAATCACCTAGAGGGTTGAAATCAAATGTGGAAGTTTAAAGGATGAGCTTCCTATAGGACTCTGTGGCCTTAGGAATACCCTGGATCGCCTGGTCTGGTGAGGGTTGACTTACACATACACTACACTCTCACACACATTCCAAGTCCTAAAACCACATTCTCACCCAACATGACTTCCTGACTCATGTAGGTAATGCATATAGATGGTCATTAACCCCTAAGCCCCTGGCTGAGAGGGTTAGGAACAACATAGTGAATGTCTCAAATGAGTCCTCTCATGGCTCATATGGGCTTAATATGGCTTCATGGCGCAACCATAATGATTCCATTTCACTCACACTTGATCAATCTTCCTTTTTTTAAAATTTCAATTTTTGACCCCCGGGGCCCCTACACCCGCCAAACCTACCAAATACCCTTGAAATGACCCAAAGTTTGCAAAATTACATAAATTAACCAAGAATCCTCAAAATTAATCCTAAACACTTCTCACCACTCAAATTGACCATCTTTGGCCAAAAATACCAAAATTTCCAAAAATACCCCTAACCCCCCCCCAAATTACCAAAATACCCTTTTACCCAAAAAATCCAAAAATTCTAAAAATTCCCATAAAATTCCAGAAAATCCCAAATATTCACAATTTCATTTTGTTCAACTACACTATGGGCCAAGTTTGCCAATTTACCCCACTTTTACCAAAACCCCCAACTTGACTCATTTTTAACCCAAGTGAACCCAATGTCAAACCAAACCACCCCAATTGACCCTAATTCTGGTCCAATTCAATTCTAAACTTCAATTCAACATCCCCAACATCAATTTAGACCAAATCCAAGTCCAATTTAATTGACATTTGAGCCCAATTTCAATTTGAATCCTAAGGCCCAATTTTAGCTATGACCTAAACATAGCCCAAACCAACCCAATTCAACTCCAGTTGGCCCGAAATCTTTTCTAAAGCCTTCCTAACATCCCCATAAACAAAACACTAACTTGATTTGCCCCAAATTTGAACCTAAATTCCACTCAAACCTAACCCAAAACCAAAATCCCTTAAATTGACCTAAGCCCAAACCTAACCCAAATGGGCCCAAATCCCAAAATTAGAGCCCAACCAAAGTTGAAAACTCTTTGTAACACTCCCATAAACATTTTTCAACATTAATTTTACACCAAATTCAACCTTAGCATAACTTTAGCCCAAGTTAGCCCAATTTGACCCACCTTGGCCCCTTTACCAAAAAAGCCCAAATTCAACCCAATTCTACTCCAAATCACACCAAATTGATTCCAAACCATTCATGAAACATCCCTAAACTATACCCAACATTTATTTGGCATGGGCTTTCACAAAATTATTCATCCAAAAGTCCATTTTGAAATATAAAGGCCCACCCATTTAAGCCTTTTTAAAAAGCCCACTTCCACGAAACCCAAAAGCCCAAAAATTAATTCCAAAGCCCACATGAAATTTTCCCTCATCATTCCCTATGATTTAAATAACCCCTAAGTTTCAAAATCATCATTGAACCATTCCATATCAAGCTTCATCCAAATTTCCACCAAAATGCCAAAATTCATAAAATCCCCTATCATGAAATTGACCAAATATTTTCCCAAGCCAAATGAAGCCATGGAGCCATGCATAAGCCAAATGCAAGCCATGGGAGTCACTTTACACCTCACCATGTCATTTATGGAAAATGGAGGGGGCCTCTTTCTTAATCCTTCATTAAGCCATTTGACCATACTCATGTTACACTCTAAACCAAGCTTAGCCACCTCACCATGGAAAGAGACCTCACCACTCTCTCTTGGCTGAACCCACTTATTTCCCTCAGCCCAAAATCAGGCCTTGGGGAGGTGCACCTAGCATAAACCATGCCTTGGACCAAAATGAGCCCAAAATGCACTCTCCCCCATTCGACTTAAATCAAACCTCTTTACACATGGCAACAGCCAATTGAGCTCACAAACATCAAGCCCTGACCTCCCTGAGCCAGATGGTGACCTAACCCTGCCAGCCAACCACCTGGGTCGCCGGAAAAAGAAATGCCCAAGAGCTCCATGTGAGCCAAAATTTTCAATTCTTCCTTGCTGAGTTGTCCCAGTCCAATTGAACACCATGGATGTTCTTCTCTTGCATAGAGCAGCTGATCCCAAGCTTCAAAACCCCCTGGTGAGTCCTCCAGCCACCTCTATTTAAGCACCACCTCCTCTCGGCCAAAGGAGGTGTTGAACCAAACCTTACCAAAACTCTGCCAAAATCACTCCAGATCCCTCTCCAGAAATAGAGAACTTGACCCCACTGAAATCCAGCCCAAAAACCCTCTATGTGAGTCAAATTTTGGAGTTGAAATTCAAGCCCAAAACCAGGATACTCCACCAGAGTGAGCCAATCTTCAAATTGATTGACCCTACACCTTCACCAGACCAAGAGGAGAAGTTCCCCAGCAAAAGCCCCCTCACCTTGGCAGCCATTGCTTCCAGCCTCCAAGCTTTCTGATCGGCCTTGGTCACTTTTGTACCTAGGCATTTCCCCAGAGAAAGAGACTTCATCTGGAGCTTGCTTGGACTCAATCGAAGGTGACACAACCCTCTGATCAAAGCTTCACTTCTCTGAGCAAAGGTATGAACTCACTCCTCCTCCCTAGCTCCTGGAGATTCTCCATTTAGTTTGAGTTGATTTCAATGCATCTTAACCGTATAGATGTGTTCGTCTATTTAAGATGAATCGATAGAGTATAAGAATGCAAAAATCCATGGAGAATTGAGTGAGATCTTAGGGTTTTAGTGTGGACGGTCACGGGTGCACACCAGTCGGAGATGATAACCAGGAGCCGTTGGATCCCGCGTGTATCGAGCGGACGGACGAGATCAAGATGGACAGCGCAATGGTACGTAAATGTCGGGCCCCCGTAGCGCTAACCCAGATGGCTGTGTCGAATCACGGAGCGACGCGTGGGCTTTCGATCCGGATAAGGATGACGTGGCGTCGAGTCGGATAAGTAGAAAATTAGGATTTTTTTGGATTTATTTAAATACTAGAACTTCAAAAATTCATATCTTTGCATAGAAAAATCACAAAAATAAAATAAAAATACTCTCTTGCTCACTGAACAGAGAAGAATAATGTGGAAAAGAAATCAAGTTAATTGGATGAGTATTTTATTTTTAATAATTTATTTACTGTTTCCAATGTTTTGATTCTTCATTTGCATAGACAATTCACCATGGCATGAGACCATAGAGCTTTTGGACCCTCTGATCTTGGAAACATTCCTTGAATTATTCAAGGTCAGAGGCCATCTCTGTGAAAAGTTATCGATTTTTCAAGTTCATGTCACTGTTTTAGGTATTTTAATTCCAATAATTATCATGCTGTAAAATAAATTCTAGGAAAATTTGGTGGTGTTTCTTAGGACCAGGGGACCCTATGAAAAATATATTTTGAATTAATTCATTCATAATAACCTTAATTGGCCTAAACTCCCAAAATTTAATTTGAATTAATTAGGGTTAACCACACACCAAATTACTTGAAAACAATTCTCCATTGCTCTTTAGGCTCATGGGAAGCTTACATAAAATTTTGAAATCAATTGGACTTGATTAACCCCACCAAATGGATTGATTAAGCCTCATAAGCAAAATGGAACTTTAAAAATTCATAACTCCAAAAATACTTTTCAAAAATTCACAAAAATGGTTTTGAAGCTTCTCTGGTATCAGCGGAGTTCAGGAAAATTAAAATTGGAATTTTTTAAAAAAGTTGATTTTTTTCACAATATTTTAATATTTTAATAATTAAAAAATAATAAAAATCAAAAAAATATTAAAAATCATAAAAATGTCACATTTTGACTCCTAATCACTTAGGAACAAACCAAATATTTTTCCTAAGTCCCTAGGATAAGATATTGAATTTTAAAGGCTTAATGTAATTTTTAATATTAAAAAATGAATTTTCAACCTTTTTCACTAAAATAATTCTAATAAATTAAAATAAAATAAAATAATTATAAAATTAGTTTCTCTGGACTCCTTAAGTTCAGAGAAATTTAAGAAAAATATAAAATCTATTTTTTAATTTTTATTTAATTTAAAATTAATACTCTAAAACTCAAAATAATTATAATAATAAAATATAATTCAAAAATCACCAAAATTGGTCCAAGTGGTTCTCTGGTCATTAGAAACATCCCATAATTTTCTTAAGGATATAAACTTTACCTTGGTCACGTTGTTGAATATTCTTTGAAAACCTTTATTTTCTACTAAAAATAATTATATAAATAAATTAAATTCAGAAAAATCACATTTTCTCCTCTAATGTCTTAATTGACATATGAATGAAGTGACATAAAAATTTCAAATTCATTTGAGCTCAATTTAGTGAGTTATGAAATAAATAAGCCTAAAAGGGCATAAGGGTAATTAAAGAATTTTAACCCTTAATTAAAACTTTAGGTTTAATCAAAATGGAGGGTAAAATATTTGATTTTAATTTTCTCTTGGATGATTGAAACCTAGGGAAATTAAAAGGGTAGAAACCCATTAAACACTTTGAAAATATCAAAATGAAACTCTAATTAATTAAATAATTTAAATTTTGGAAAGAATATATTTAAAATTTGGTTTATTAAAATAGGGATATTATTAAGAGGATATTTATTCTTTAATTTAAAAATCCCTAAATAAGTCACTTCGATAATGTTTAGTTCTTAATTAAAAATTAAAATAATAATCCAAATTAAATAAATTAAAAATTAAAAGAAGATAACCCTTAAATGAATTAAAGCTTAAAATGTTAAATGGTCCAATAATTAAAATCAAATTTAAAATCTTGGAATTAAATTAAATTAAATTAATTTAAGTTAAGCAAAAATTTAAATTAAATTAAATTAACACCTTAACAATTAAATTAAATTAAACTTAAAATTTTGGAACTAAAATTAAATTAAATTAAAATTAAATTAAATTAAAATTAAATTAAATTAAATTAAATTTAAATTTAAATTAAATTAAAATTAAATTAAATTAAATTAAATTAAATTAAAGTCAAATTAAATGAAGTTAAATTAAATTAAAATCATTTAACAAAAAACCTAAATGAAATCATTAAGAGTTAAATCAAAACATATCAATAATTTCAACACCTCTTTCTACCTAAGTAAATTTAAAACATAAACATTAATCTGAAATACTAAGATAATTGAAAGTGTAAAGATTTAAATTAAATCTAAAATAATTTGAGCACTATGCAAAACTTAAAATTATTAATTAAAACCTCATAATTAAATTAAATCACTTTAAATCATTAACTCAAACTTTAAATTAAGAATGATTAAAATTCTCAACAACCCAACTTGCCCTTAAAGGCTTTACCTATTATAACTCTTAAATAGAGTATTAAGTGAGATGTCACTTTATTCATCAGGTAATTGTCGGCATATTTTAGGTTATGTGTTTTTAAAAGGGGGTCGCCTACAGAAATTGTCTGCGAATTTTCATATTTTAAATTTAATTTAAATATATATATAGTTTAAAAGATAACATTTGATTTTGAATATAATTTTAAGTTTAAAAGTTTTAAGATATGAAATCAAACCGACCTCACATCCCAAATAGTTTATATAAACGAGCACCGCACCACAAACCGTGTATCTATCCCGAAGAATAGACACACTGCTTGATGATGGGGCTCGATTAAATAAACTAGAAAATTTGTGACATCTGTTTGGTTTGCGAACCAATTTTATAAGCCGACAAGTTCCCCTGCTTAATATAAAGGAATTAAGCAGGGTTTATGTTACCTGGGTTCTTAAAGTTCCCTATAAGGGCAAGCCCCTATAGTTAATTACATCCTAAGTGACGGGAATCACTTAAGAAAACTCTCGATAATGATCGGTGGTTTTGCTCTCGAGGATTTCGAAAGTTTAAGGTTTTCAAAGGATTGAATTTTGGAGTTTCGATAGGAATAGATCAAATTTGGAACGGTTAATTTTTGAGAATCCAAAGGAAGAGAAGTAGGAGAAGCTGAGGATCAAGAGGAATCTTGGCAACTTCCCAAACTATCCTATTGTTTGGCTTGAATTTAAGAAAATCCTAATATTATCTGATATTTAAATCTTGCCAATTTTAGGTAATTAGGACTTATATTTGTATCACATAATCATACAATCAGCCTAGAAGATGTGAGGGTTTATGTCGTACCAAACGACTACCTCGGAGTCCTAAGACTGGTTAGGGCTTAATTTACATAACATGATCATGCAAATGCCTAACGAAGAGTTGTGGATTTATGTTGCACTAATCAAACTACGTCAAAATCCTATGGCTTTGCTGTTTAAATTCTAGGAATGTTTAGTTGATGTAGATCCGAGTTTTGCTGATGCCGATGGCCTTGCTGCCCACCATGCTCCGAGCTCTTTGTTGTTGCAGAGGTTTGGTTTTAGAAGTCATAAATCGGGAGATGAGAGAAGTGTTTTGGTTTATAGAAAATCTTAAAATCCAAGTGTTTTTAATATTTTAATTAAAACAAATCTTAAAGTTGTTTAAACAGAACCGATTAAGATCCCACGGTTCCGTCATCCCGCACCGTTATTTTCATCGAATTCACTTAGTCCAGATGAATTTGCTAAACTCAACCGAATGAGTTCCACACTTTCATTTAGACCTTGGGAAATCCCGTTAGCAACACGTGGGTTACATCATCCGAGGTATTCCCGATCATTCAACGAGACGTTTTAATTTAGTTGCAATTGCAGTTTTGTTGTTCTGTTTGTGATTAAGTTTTGAGTTGTTTTATATTTTGAAATGTTGTGGCGGTGAATTTTATCTTGTAATGTTTTTTAATTTAATTTTTGTTTCGTTCGGGGACTATCCTAAAGGTTTTGGTTTTCATGCAATGATTGTTTATCATGCAAGAAAAGTAAAGTACGAGTGCATGTAAGTAAATTGCAATAAAATAAATTGCAATAAAATAAAAGCGTACCTGGAGGGTCTTCCCGTCATCCCAAGCTGCACTTAAAACACATATTAAGGCATTTAAATATTCCAAAAAGTACCTAGGTAAAGCTAAGGGAAAGATTTTTGTTTGTCTACCGAAGTCCTAATCCTATAGCTAGTCATCTCCTATGACGTCTAGGTTCTTGTGTTTTGGTTTAAGGACGATTTTCTTCATCAAAGAACAATTAAATTCAATTGTTCTTATAAACGTCCTATCATATTGAGGAAGTGCTTAAGACGAGTCTTAAACATCTTTTCAATACCTCTAGGATTGTTTTAAGTCCAAGAGAATTTAATTATACAAGTAAATTAATCATCCGGAAGTTTAAGTTTTGTTCTTTTGCTCAGTGAACTAGGACATTTGAATATCCTATAAGTGAGGTAACACTTCACTTGATACCTCATTTAAGAGTTATAATAACAAGAGCTTTAAAAGGGCAAATCAACTCATTAAGTATTTTAATGATTTAAACTTAATGATTTAATTTTAATTTTGACTTAATTATAGAAAATTAGTTTAAGTTTGGAATAAGTGTTCAAGTTATTTTAGATTTAATTCTTAATGATTTCATTTGGGTTTGTTATTAAATGATTTTAATTTAATTTAATTCAATTTAATTTAATTTTGATGTAATTTAATTTAATTTAATTTTAATTTAATTTAATTTAATTTCAATTTAATTTTAATTTAATTTAATTTCAATTTAAATTTAATTTAAATTTAATTTAAATTTAATTTAATTTCAATTTCAATTTAATTTTAATTTAATTTTAATTTAATTTAATTTCAATTTAAATTTAATTTTAATTTAATTTAATTTAATTTAGTTTAATTTAACTTAATTTGATCTCAATTTATTTTTCTTTTAATTTAATTTAATTTGATTTTAATTTAATTTCAATTTTAATTTAATTGAGATTATTCTTTTAATTTTTTTTAATTAAGACTTAAGTATTATTGAAGTGATTTATTTAGGGATTTTTAAATTAAAGAATAAATATCCTCTTAAATAATATCCCTACTTTAATAATTCCAATTTCTATTATTCTCCCAAAATTTCAATTAATTAATTAATTAAAGTTTTATTTTAATTATATTTGAAATGGTTAATAGGTTTCTACCCTTAATCATTTAAGTTTCAATCATCCAAAATCAATTTAAAATCAAATATTTTACCCTCCCTTTTTTTGATTAATCCTAAAATTTTATTTAAGGGTTAAAGAATTTAATTACCATTTTTGCCCTTCAAGCTTAATAATTTTATAACTCACTAAATTAAGCTCAAATGAACTTGAAATTTCTATGTAACCTCACTCACATGCCAATTAAGACAATAGAGGAGAAAATGTGATTTTTCTGTATTTAATTTATTTATGTAATTATTTTTATCGGAAAATAGGGGTTTTCAAAGAAAATTCAACAACATGACCAAGGAAATGCTTCTATCCTTGAGAAAATTATGGGATGTTCCTAATGACCAGAGGACCATCTGGACCAAATTTGGTGATTTTTTGAATTATACTTTATTTATTAGAATTATTTTGATTATTGGAGCATTAATTAATTTTAAAATAAAATTAAAGTTGAAAAATGGATTTTATATTTTTCATAAATCTCTCTGACCTCAAGGAGTTCAGAGAAATAAATTTTGCATTTATCTCATTTTTCTTTAATTTATTAGAATTATTTTAGTGTAAAGGTTGGAAAATACATTTTTTTTATATTAAAAATTACATTAAGCCTTTAAAATTCAATATCTTATCCTAGGGACTTAAGAAAAATATTTGGTTTGTTCCTAAATGATTAGAATTCAAAATGTGACATTTTAGTGATTTTTAATATTTTTATGATTTTTATTATTTTTTAATTATTAAAAATATTAAAATAATGATAAAAATCAACTTTTTTAGAAAATTACAATTTTAATTTTCCTAAGTTCCTCTGATATCAGAGAAGCTCCAAAACCATTTTTGTGAATTTTTGAAAAGTATTTTGTGAGTTATGAATTTTTAAAGTTTAATTTTACCCATTTTTTGCTTAAGAGGCTTAATCAACCCATTTAGTGGGGTTAATCAAGTCCAATTGGTTTCAAATTTTTATGTGGTGTTCTCCTATCCCTAGAGGACATTGGAGAATTGTTTTTAAGTTAATTTGATGTGTGGTTAACCCTAATTAATTAAAGTTTAATTTTGGGTATTTAGGCCAATTAGGGTTGTTCCAAGTGAATTAACTCAAAACTTATTTTTTCTAGGTTCCTCTGGTCACAAGAAACATCACCAAATTTTCCTAGAATTTATTTCTCAACATGCTAATTATTGGAATTAAAATACTCAAAACAGTAACATGAACTTGGAAAATCTATAACTTCTCATAAGGATGGCCTCTGATCTTGGAAAATTCAGGGAATGTTCCCAAGTTCAGAGGCTTCAAAAGCCCTATGGTCTCATGTCATGATGAATTGCCTATGCAAATGGAGAATTAAAACAATGCAGAGAGTAAATAAATTATTAAAAATAAAATACTTAATGAAATTACTTGATTTCTTTTCCACATTATTCTCCTCTGTTCACTGAGTAAGAGGGTATTTTTATTTTATTTTTAGGATTTTTCTACACATTATTCTCCTCTGTTCTGGTAATTAAATAAATAGAAAAATACCCTATTTTCCTACTTATCTACGCGGCGCTGACTCAACCACGGCGCCTCCGAAGCTCCACGCGTCGCCTCTTGATTCGGCGCCGCCATCTGACTGGGATGCCACGCTGCCCGCGGTTCATGTCCCGTTGCGCTGTCCAGCTCGATCCCGACCGTCCGCTCAATACACGGGCGATCCAACGGCTCCCAGTCATCGTCTACGACTGGTGTGAACCCGTGACCGTCGACCTTCTAACCCTAATTTCTCACTCGATTCTCAATGGATTTTTGTGTTCTTATGCTCTATGGATTCGTCTTGAAGAGACGAACACATCCATACGGTAAACATTCATTGAAATTGACTCAAACTAAATGAAGAATCTCCAGAAGCTCGGGAGAAGGAGAGAGCTCATACCTTTGCTCAGAGAAGTGAAGCTTCAATCTGAGGCCTATGTCACCTTCGATTGGGTCCAAGCAAGCTCCAGATGAAGTCCCTTGGCCTGGTGAATTGCCTAGGTGCAAAAGTCACCACAGCCGATCACAAAGCTTGGAGGCTGGAAGCAATGACTGGCCTGGTGAGGGGGCTTTTTCTGGGAAACTTCTCCTCTTGGTTTGGTGAAGGTGTAGAGTCAATCAATTTGAGGATTGACTCACTGTGGTGAAGTGTCCATGTTTTGGGCTTGGATTTCAACTACGGAAATCGAGCTCGCGGAGAGGAAATGGCAGGGGGATTTCGGTGGGGATCAAGTTCTCCGGGTGTGGGGAAGAGTCCGGAATGATTTTGGCGAGTTTCCTTAAGGTTTGTTTCAAGCACCTCTCTTGGCCGAGAGGAGGGGGTGTTTAAATAGGAGAGGCTGGAGGGCCTCCCAGGGGGGTTTAAGGGTTGGGATCGACCTGCTGCGGTGAGGAGAAGAACAGCTCGCAATGGCCATTTGGAGTGAGGCGACTCGGCAAGGTGGAATTCCAAAATTTGGCTCCTCCTAAGGTCTCGGCCATGGTGTTTTCCGCCGATCCGTGCGGCGCTGGCCAGCAGCATGGGTCACCCTCAGGTTCAGGTGAGTCAGGGCTTGATGTTGGTGAATTCAATTGAAGCTTGACATGTGTAAAGTGGTTTGATTCAAATGGAATGGGGAGGTGGCTCTTTTGCACTTGGTTTGGTCAACCCATGGAAATGGGCTTGGTTCACCTCCCCATGGCTGATTTGGGCTGAGGGAGGATCATTTGCATCGGCTAGAAAGGGGTGGTGAAGTCCCCATCCAAAGTGATGTGGCTAATCTTGGTTTAGTGTGTAGCATGGAAGGGGTTAAAAAGCTTAATGAAGGTTTAAGAAAGAGAGCCCCCTTTTGCCATTAATGGGTTGGTCACATGTCAAACATCCCATGGCTTCATATGGCTTGTACATGGCTTGTCTTTGGCTCACATATGGCTTGGTAAGAGTTTGGTCAACTTTCATGGAAAAGGGCTTTAGGAATTTTTGGAAATTTTTGGGTTATTTGATGGGATTTTGCATAATACCATTTTGGTTTGATTTTCATGATGGGTTTAGCACTTAGGGAATGATATCAATTAAGTGACGATGAGATGTGATTGTAATGTGGGCTTTAGGATGGGTTTGGGCTTATGAATTTGGTAGAAGTGGGCTTTTAGGAAGGTTTAAGGGAATGGGCCTTTATGTTTAGCAATGGGCTTTTAGATGAAAAATTTTGCAAAGGGCCATGCCAAATAAATGTTGAGTTTAGTTTAAGGATGTGTCTTGAATGATTTGAAGCAAATATGAGGTAGTTTGGAATTGAATTGGGTTGAATTTGGGTTCATTTGGTAAATGGGCCAATGTAGGTCAAATTGGGCTAATTTGGGCCAATGTTGGGCTAGGGTTGAAATTGATGTAAAATTAATGTTGGGAAATGTTTATGGGAGTGTTTCAAAGAGGTTTCAATCTTGGTTGGATTTTGGTTTTGGGACTTGGGCTTATTTGGGTTAGGTTTGGGTTTAGGTCAAAATTGGGCTTTTTGGTTTTGGGTTGAATTTGAGTGGGGTTTGGGTCCAAATTTTGGGCAAATTATGTTAGTGTTTTGTTTGTGGGGATGTTAGGGAAGGTTTAGAAAAGGTTTGGGGTCGATTGGAGTTGAATTGGTTTGGTTTGGGCTAAGTTTGGGTCATGAGTCCAAATTGGGCTTTAAGGTCAAAAGTGAAATTGGATTCAAATGTTAATCAAATTGGACTTTAATTTGGTCTAGATTGATATTGTGGATATTAAATTGAAGTTTAGAATTGAATTGGACCAAAATTGGGGTCAATTGGGTAGATTTGGTTTGACATTGGGTTCACTTGGGTTAAGAATGGGCTAAATTGGGGGTTTTGGTAAAAGTGGGGTAAATTGACAAAATTGACCCATAGTGTAGTTGGACAAAATGAAATTGTGAATATTTGGGATTTTTTGGAATTTTCTGGGAATTTTCTGAATTTTTGTAATTTTTGTAATTTTTGGAATTTTGGGTTAAAAAGGGTATTGGGGGATACTTTTGGAATTTTTGGTATTTTTGGCTATGGATGATCAATTTGATTGGTGAGGAAATATTCAATATTAATTTTGGGGAATTTTGGGTGATTTGGAAATTTTGGAGGATTTGGGCAATTTTAAGGGCTTTTGGTAGGTTTGATAGGTGTAGGGTCCCCGGGGCCAAAAATTGAAATTTGGAAGAATGAAGATTGATCAAATATGAGTGAAATGGAATCACTTTGGTTGAGCCATGAAGCCATATTAAGCCTATATGATTCATGAGAGGACTCATTTGAGGCATTCACTATGTTGTTCCTAACCCTCTTAACCAGGGGCTTAGGGGTTAAGGTCCATCCATATGAATTACCTACATGAGTCAAGGAGTCAAGTTGGGTATGGGTGTGGTTTTAGGATTTGGGTTGTGTGTGTGAGAGTGTAGAGTATGAGTGTAGTGAGTATGTAAGTCAACCCTCACCAGACCAAGCCACCCAGAGTGGTCCTAAGGCCAAAGAGTCCTATAGAGAACTCATCCTTTAAACCTTCACTTTTGATCTCAACCCTCTAGGTGATTAGGGGTTTACAATCAAGCTTGTGGGGTTTGCAGGGAGACAAGAAGTGGTTCAAATTTCCAAGGGATGGGTCCCAATTCTAGTCCTCTAAGATAGTCAAAGGAAAAGCCTAAGGCTAGATCCTAAACACTAAAGAGGGAAGAGAAGACCTCATCAAAAATGAGGTCAACAGTAATCAAATACCCAGATTCACTGAGTAAGAGACAAAGCTTAACTAAACTCCTGGATGATTAATTCACATGTGCAACTAAATTTTTACTTGGACTCAAAATAATCCCAGAAGTATTGAAAAGATGTTTGGGACTCGTCCTAAGCACTTCCTCGATATGACGGGATGTTTTAGAAGAACAATTGAATTTAATTGTTATTTGATGAAGAAAGTCATCCTTAACCAAACACATGAACCTAGATGTCATAGGAGATGACTAGCAATAGGACTAGGAATTTGGTAGACAACCAAAACCCTTCCCTTAGCTTTACCTAGGTACTTGTTGAAATATTTAAATGCTCTAACATGTGTTTTAAGTGCAGCTTGGGATGACGGGAAGACCCTCCAGGTACGCTTTTATTTTATTACGATTTACTTTATTGCAATTTACTTACATGCACTGTACTTTACTTTTTCTTGCATGATAAATAAGACTGTTGCATGAAAACCAAAACCTTTAGGATAGTCCCTGAACTGAAACCAAAACTAAATTAAAACTCATTGCAAGATAAAATCCACCCGCACAACATTCCAAAATATAAAACAACTCAAAATTTAATCACAAATAGAACAACGAAACTACAATTACAACTAAATTAAAACGTCTCGTTGAATGATCGGGAATACCTCGGATGATGTAACCCACGTGTTGCTAACGGCATTTCCCACGGTCTAAATGATAGTGTGGAACTCATTCAGTTGAGTTTAGAAAATTCATCTGGACTAAGTGAATTCGATGAAAATAACGGTGCCGGGATGACGGAACCGTGGGATCTTAATCGGTTCTGTTTAAACAACTTTAAGATTTGTTTTAATTAAAACATTAAAAACACTTGGATTTTAAGAGTTTCTCTAAACCAAAACACTTCTCTCATCTCCTGATTTTCACCTTCTAAAACTAAACCTCTACAACAATAAGGAGCTCGGAGCATGGTGGGCAGCACAGTCATCTTCTTTAGCAAAACTCGGGTCTACATCAGCTAAACATTCCTTAGAATTAAATAACCAAGCCATAGGATTTCGAGGTAGTTTGTCTAGTGCAACATAAATCCTCAACTTTCTGTTAGGCATTTGCATGATCATGTTATGCAAATAAAGCCCTAACCGGTCTTAGGACTCCGAGGTTGTCGTTTGGTATGACAATAAACCCTCACATCTTCGAGGCTATTTGTATGATCATATCATACAAGTATAAGTCCTAATTAATTAAAATGGGTAGGATTGGAACACTAAATAGGTTCCCAAGTTGAAGCCAAACAATAGGATAGTTTGGGAAATTGCCAAGATTCTTCTTGGATCCTCAGCTTCTCCTACTTCTCTTACTTTGGATTCTTAAAATAAACTGTTCCGAATTTTAGCTAATCCCTATTGAAATTTCAAAAACTCAATCCTTTGAAAACCTTTAACTTTGAAATTCTTGAGAGAAAAACCACTGATCATTATTGAGAGTTTTCTTAAATGATTCTCGTCATTTAAGATGTAATTAACTATAGGGGCTTGCCCTTATAGGGAACTTTAAGAACCCAGGCAATATAAAACCCTGCTTAATTCCTTTATATTAAGCAGGGGAACTTGTTGGCTTATAAAATTGGTTCGCAGACTAAACAGATGTTACAAATCTTCTAGTTTATTTAATTGAGCCCCATCGTCTAGCAGTGTGTTTGTCCTTCGAGATAGACACACGGTTTGTGATGTGGCGCTCGTTTATATAAACTATTTGGGATGTGAGATCGGTTTAATTTTTCATATCTTAAAATTTTTAAACTTAAAATTATTTTAAAAAATTAAATACTTCTTTTCAAATTATATATTTAAATTAAATTAAAAATTCGCCGACAACTTCTATAAGCGACCCCTTTTCAAAACACTCAACCTAAAAATACGCCTACAATTTATGGCGACTCCGCTGGGGAATAGTTCCTCTCTCCATTTTGATCAGATGGTTTTGCTTTCATAAATCGATAGTGAGTCCATATCCCTAGTAGACCAAAACTATCATTCTTCCGTCGGCATACTACGTTCATTTCTATCTTGAACGGGTATAGTCAACTTCTCTCGGATTTAGGAGCCACCTTGTTTAGACACCCCTAAATAGAGAGGTTCTCGAAATCCTTTTACCTCTTTTCTGAGGTGGGGTGGACCCCCAATAGGTGTTAGCTTAGGAGCGGTCCTTCGGGTTGAGAAGTTTTGCGAGATTTTCTCTTCCTTTCCAATTCTTAATCTGGTCCTTTACCTTTTCTATACCTTTAATCATTTCTTTCTTAACAAAAAAGTCTTCTAATAAATAACCCTTTAAACAAACTCTTTTAAATCATGAATACATTAAGATAAACGAAAATGTGTTCGGACTCTTTCTTTCTCGTCCTAAATTTTACGACGAAAGGAAGTATAATTCGGGACTGACATTTGGAATCTGCCTTGCAGAAAATGACTGCCCCAAAGTTTATCTTCTCCTTCTCCAATGGAATGGACTTCGCCGTCTATAAGGATGTGCTGCCTGACAATGGGATCATCCATTTTGGACAAGGATTCGATAACACAGATATCAAGTTCGCTGACGTCACTCTCTTCGCACTAATGGACAAAGTGTCAGAAACTGAGAAACGCCTGATTGAGTTCAACTCGAAATCGACTCAAGAATTCCCTCCCCGCAAAGCGTTCCAGTCGAAAGGAGTACTACTGTTCGTAGGAGGACCGTTGTCTCTACCCCCACCGGTCTAGTCATCTCTGCACCTACCCCGACTTCTGCCAAACTGAAGGGGAAGGAAATCCAAGCCTGTGATGAGCCTGTCACCGTAGAGGGTACAGACTTTCCTACAATACCATCTATTTTTGAGATTGGGTCTAGTTCAAGAGTTGCACCCCTAACTCAAACTCAAAGGAGAAATAGAAGCAGAAAGATCTCCAAGATCGAGAAAGCCAAAGCTGCTGAAGTTGCTTTTCTAGAAGAAATTCCTGAGGAAAGAGAAGAACTGCCTGAGTACATACCTCTGTTGGAAGGGAGCAGGTTTCACCCTCTCTCTGCCGCCTCAGACGAAGAGGATGTCCGTAGGATCACCGCTGCATTACCCCGACCTGCGTACTAAAGTAACTACAAAAGAAAAAGGGTCAAGACTACGTCATTCGCTCGACTGCAAGCTGTGATAGAAAGATTGGCAAAGAAAGAAAGATGCCCTGTGTCAGAAATCTTAAGAAGGATGGGACGGGTGCCAGCTAAATCCCGCCTCAGCCCGCAAATAGAGCATGTTGCTGCCACAGAGAAACCAAAGGAGAAGATAAAAGCCAGTTCACCCGTTGTTGTATCGGGTCTGCAAATTAGGGAGGATACCACTTTCCAGAATATAGCCGACAGACCATCCGGTCCTAGGCTTCCGGCTGCAAGAAGGATGGTATGGCGACCTACTACTGGCGAGCTAAGACCGAAACAATGTCCTGAGAAGAAAAGTCTCGTCAGGAGACTTGAATCAGAAGAAAGTGCTACTGCAATAAAGGGGACTCCCAGAAAATAAGTTCAACAACCGTCACGTGAAAACAGCGAGACCGTGTGGAAAAGGCCACTAGAAGATGCCACGGACAAGTTAATGACCGACATCCAACAGTTAGCAAAAGAAAGAGAAGAAAAACTAGAAGATGAAGTTGATTCATCAGAGTTTAAGAATGACGAGTATGCTGAAATCAACATGGTTAAGACACGAGCATCATCAGCTTCACAAGGTGCTCTAGCGGCTGTAGAAAGAGATGAACCGGAAGTGATGAGAGCATGACTTCAAGAGAAGGATGATACGTCCCAGATGGGAAAGAGGATGGAAGAGATGGCTGCTGCTTTAGCCACTCTCCAGAGTCAGGTACAACCTCAGAAAGAAACACCCCCAGAGATCATCCATGTTTCAGATGGAGGAAAAGAGATCACATCCATCAACGGAGACGAGCCACCAAAGAAGGATTCTGTACAAAGCATGATTCCAGAAAAGGACATTAAAAACATGGTAGAACAGCAGGTACGAGAAGCCCTAGCACAATCTAAGAGTGGAGCATCTATTCAGATGGGTAGACCTTACCCCGAAGAGTTCGATGCAGTCCAATACCCGAAAGGCTTCGTACCACCTCTGTTTAAGACTTTTGATGGAACGGGAAACCCCGGCAGCATGTCGCACATTTTCGTGCTAGTTGCCGCAATGCCGGTGGGAGTGATGCTCTACTCTTCCGTCAGTTCGTCAGCAGTTTGTCAGGGATTGCCTTCGACTAGTACGTAGAATTGCCGAACGGTTCAATAAAGACCTTTTCAGAACTAGAGAATCTCTTCATTAAGCGGTTTGCCGGGGCTCGCATACCACATCACTATCGGTGATCTAGTGGTGGAGCAACAGAAGCCGAACGAGACTTTAGTGGATTACATACTTCGATGGAGGAATTTAAGCATGAAGTGTGAACCACAGCTTCAAGAACAACATGCAGTCGGCATCTTGCTCAAGAGTATCCATGGCCCGATAGCACTTCTCCTTAAAGAATTTACAATCAAGACTTTCGAGAAGTTGCTTAGCAAGGTCGGGAGCTTGCAAGAAGAGGCAAAGCAGTTAAGTTTTGTAGACAAGACCGATAAGCAGAAAACTGTAAAAACATTTGAAAAGAAATCTGGAATCGTCGCGACAGTAGATAAGGGCAAGCAGCTAATGCAAATACTGCCAGAACGACCACAGCCCAGTTATCAACCACCGCAACGGACTTACCAACAACCACTACAGATCTATCAGCAACCTCAGCGGGGCTATCAGCAACCTTGTCCGAGCTATCAGTCGCCTCAGCATTATGAACAACCACCTCATTCATCGTGTACCTTAAGAGAACTTCTAAATAGAGAATATCCATTCAAAACTGAAGCAATAGTGAAGATGTTCCGTAGCTTAATGAAGACACCTGATTTTCAGCTACCAGAGCCCAAGAGGCCGGAAGAATTTAACAAGAAAGATCATCCAAACTATTGCTCTTACCACAGGATGCTCGGACACAAGATAGAGGATTGCATCACTTTCAAGAGCTGGCTTGATGACAATCTCTGAAAAGGGAACATAACGATCCCAAAGGAATACATGAAGGAACCCCAGAAAGGAGGTTCCGTCAATGTTATTTCAACGGATCCCATTGTTCCGATAGACCCGTACACGACTGATGATGGATGGAGTACCGTCTGGACAAAATCATCGAAGAAAATTTTAGATCACATCCAAACCGCTTTGGTACGCGCTTCAACTCACTTTGAAACCTGTCGAGCTGGCACTATCACTTGCGATTGAAGAACCGCCCCAGATGGAGGAGAAGATCGTGGAAGAAAAGAAGGCCGAGGCTCTGAAGGGTAGACTAGGGGCTGCTTATCCTAGGATGGTTGTTTCCGATTTTGGGGAGAAATCCCTCGAACTCCTGACTCTGTATGATTATCTGCTCGCCCCGGCGGGATCTTATAATGATAAGGGTTATGGCGTTGGCTAAGTTTTGACCGTTTCTAACGAATACATAACTAGCGACAACCGGCTTAATCCGGATCTCGATTCCAATACAAATAATGATTCTCAAATCATACACAACCTCAATGACCGCGATGAAGAAGATGTTCACAAAGGAGGCTACGAAAGCTCGACAAGCAATGAGTCCATTTGTGAATTCCGAGGAGTTCCGATCACGATAGAATTAGAACTATCAGACACCGAAGCAACTTCAGAAGAGCCAGTTGTTCCTATTCAAGAGGAGACTCCGGTAAATTTAGAAGAGATAACAGAGGTCAATCTAAGAAGCGGAAAAGTTCTACCCCCGAGAATGGGTCCAAAGGATAAATGAAAGCAGGTGGTTGCTCAGGAAGAGTCAACCCCAGCAGAGGAACTGCCCATTCAGGAAGAAACTGAGGGACATGGTAATAAAGTGGACAACAACGTGCTAGCCAATCTTAGGAAGCTACCAGCTAAACTAAGCATATACGACGCTCTGATCCTGTCGAAGGAGATGAGGGAGGCTCTGATCAAGGCTTTACTTGATCCAGAGATTTGTTTAGCTCAAACGGCCGGTAATTCCTTCAACGAGGTTTGCTCGTTAAGAGAACAGTGAGGTGTTACCTTCACGGACAATGATCTATTACTGGGAACAGCTAATCACAACCGACTGTTATACATTTCAGTCACTATTGGAAAGTTTACGCTCTCCAGAGTGTTGGTTGATCCGGGAGCATCAATCAACATAATGAATCTTCGGACGCTAGCATATTTGGAAATTGATGCTTGCGAGCTTGAAGCAGACAAGATGTTATTAAGAGGCTTCAACCAAAAAGGAGAAAGAGCTCTTGGATCGATAACACTATTAATAAAGACCGGTGATTTAGCAAAGACAACCGCAAAATTCCACATAATTGATTCTGAGACATCGTTCAACGCTCTACTGGGTCGGCCATGGATACATGAGAACCGGATGGTACCGTCATCTCTGCATTAGTGCATAAAGTATTACGAAGGAGGAGAACAGTGTATCAAAGGTGACTTGCAACCATTCTCCGTGCATGAAATTGGAATTCATGAAGATGCGGCCTACTACGCGCCTCCGAAGAAAATAATCTTTTCCAGAAATACCATACCAAATGAAGCAAAAGAAATTCGAGACGATGAAGAACCTGAAGTTCTAGTCTAACAGTTACTCACCACTCCCTTACAGCGAGATGGTGAATATTTCTCCAGAACTCGCACCCGAGGTTGAGGTAGGGGACGAGGACGTGGAAGAAATGTTGGAACAGTTGGACAGAAGAAACCAGTCATCAATGTTGATTGGGAGAATAGTTCTGAAGAAGAAAAAGAAATTGAGAAAGAAGCAGCGACAATAAGTTAGAAAGAACCACAATTCAAGATTTCTCTAGAAGATGAAAAGAATGAAGAATATAAATCAATGTACGAGAGGATTAACCAATATGTACATACTATGACCCTGACCCCGATCCATTCTAATAAGATCGAGGGTATGGTGGTCAAGGAAGTGCATGATGGTGGTGATAAGCAAATCAAGTTCTACCGTGGTGCTTCTTCTTCCAAAACTGAAAGTGATGTACAATTTGAAGACGTTACTTCTTTTGAATTAATGGAACTACCTTTTGAGTTGTACTCTCCCTGTGTTCAAAAGTTAATTCAATGCGGTGTCTTACCTCGACGATGGACAAAAGGCCGATCACAACACTTTGAAAAATTATGGAATAATGCCGGTCGGCCTCCCATTCAAAACATGGTCTCTGATTCGGCACAGTAGGATCAGTTGATGATACGGGATTTTGTTTGGTTGTCACTTGTGAACCTAATAAAGACTGCTTTGAAGCTTCATAAGACCTTGAAGATCTACCAACCGGATACGCTCCACCAGAATTCGAAGAAGAAATCAAATCTATAATAGACGAGTTAACGGAAGTTAACTTAGGTACTAGCGAAGAGCCTAGGCCTACCTTTGTTAGCTCCTTACTCAATAAAGAAGACTCCGAAGACATAATCAAGCTATTTATGGAATTCAAGGACTGTTTTGCTTGGAGTTACGATGAAATGCAAGGATTAGCTCCGTAGTAGCGAGTTCACGGTGCTAGGAGTGGATCCTACTTCCGTTCCGATCGGACAAGCTCCCGGAAGAATGCGTCTAGAAATTGAGCAACAAGTAATAGCCGAAGTTAAGAAGCTAATAGACGCTAAATTTATACGCGAAGAACAATACCCAACTTGGTTAGCCAACGTGGTACCGATCGAAACAAGAATGGTCGGATCGGAATCTGCGTGGATTTCGAGAGATTTGAATAAAGCATGTCCAAAGGATGAATTTCCACTACCAATCCCAGAACTGATGATCGACATCGCTTCGACGCATGAAATCTTCTCATTTATGGATGGATCATCGAGATACAACTAGATAATGATGGCACCAGAAGACGAAAAGCTCACGACATTCAGAACGCCGATCGAAGTGTATTGCTACACAGTGATGCCATTCGGACTAATGAACGCAGGAGCAACATACCAAAGAGCGATGACGAAGATTTTTGATGATCTCATTCACAACCAAGTCGAGTGTTACGTGGATGATGTGGTCATCAAAAGTAAACTGAAGGAAGATCACCTGTATGATTTGAGAATTATTTTCAAGAGACTAAGACAATTTAACCTTAAGATGAATCCCTTAAAATGTGCCTTCGGCATCACCTCTGGGAAATTTTTAGGATTTGTTGTCCGACATCGCGGGATTGAAATCGATCCGGAGAAGATTAAAGCTATTTTAGAAATGCCTCCTCCCAAAACTTTGAAACAACTACGATCCTTTCAAGGGAAGTTGACATTTCTTCGACACTTTATCTCGAACTTGTCAGGTAGGTGTCAGCCCTTCTTGGCATTGGTTAAAAAGGACGCCAAATTTGTTTGGGATGAGAAATGCCAGCAGGCTTTCTAGGACGTTAAGAAATATTTAATGACACCTCCTGTCTTAGCAGCCCCAGTCTGAGGTGGACTGTTGATACTTTATATCGCGGCTTTAGAAGATTCTCTCGGAGCCCTGCTAGCCCAGGTCAATGATGAGGGAAAAGAAAATGCTCTCTACTACTTAAGCCATCGTCTAATCCCGACGGAAGTAAAGTATCCTCCCATTGACAAGCATTGTTTGGCTCTGATCTTCGGCGCTCAAAAACTCAGGCATTATATGCTTTCTCATAAGGTCAACCTTATTTCGAGAGTTAATACGTTGCAATACTTGATGACCCGACATACGCTTTTTGGTAGACTTGCTAGGTGGTCAATGATACTATTGCAATTCGATATAACTTTCGTTCCTCTTCGTGCCGTAAAGAGGCAAGTCCTAGCAGACTTCCTTGCATAACACCTTTTGCCAACGGATTTGCCTCTCAATGACGACTTGCCAGACGAGCAGATAATGAGCTTACAAGATCCCGATGATCAACATTGGGAATTGTACTTCGATGGAGCATCTTCAACATAGAAAGATAAAGAATCGCAAATGATAGTGCCCGGTAAGGCAGGAATCGAACTAATCTTTATAACACCGGAGCGGGGAATGTTAAGGTACTCCTACCACTTAACAGAACCGTGTACAAACAACGAGGTAGAATACGAAGCCCTCATAACCGGATTGGAATTAACCATTCAGATGGGGATAGCAGACATCAATATCTACGGAGATTCACAGTTGATCATTCAGCAAGTTGCGGGACAGTACATAATTTTAAAGCCAAGGCTCGAGCAGTACTTTCAGTACACCATGAAATTGCTGGAACAAATTTCAAACGTAACAATCTACAAGATTCCCAGAAGAGAAAACGCTCTCGCCGATGCGTTAGCCCGCCTTGCAAAGGAATTTGCCTGCTTGCAGGATGAGTCAGTTGAAATGTCAGTTCAGGGACAACAAGTCCTATCACAGCTCGACATGGATACAATACACAAATCAGAAAAAGCAGAAGAATCAATTGCAGCAGTGACAGAAAATACAGAAGATTGGCGGCAGCCATTAATAGACTACTTGCAGATAGGAAACCTGCCTGACGATAAGTCGATAGCCCATCAAATCAAGAAAAGAACTCTGTCTTACGCATTAATAAACAACATGTTATACAGAAGGTCTTTTGATCAGATGTGGCTAAGATGCCTGAGCGGGTCCGAGGCTCGTGAAATTGTTAAAGAAGTACATTCAGGACTTTGTGGCGCTCATCAATCGGGTCCGAAAATGAAAATGAAGATTAAAAGACTAGGGTACTACTGGCCCTCAATGATGACCGACTGTATGAAAGT
This sequence comes from Papilionanthe hookeriana x Papilionanthe teres, assembly GCA_022702705.1. Taxonomy (NCBI): domain Eukaryota; kingdom Viridiplantae; phylum Streptophyta; class Magnoliopsida; order Asparagales; family Orchidaceae; genus Papilionanthe; species Papilionanthe hookeriana x Papilionanthe teres. The sequence goes on along the minus strand of CM040434.1, from coordinate 78,947,528 downwards.
TGCCAAAAGTTGTCACCAGTGCCTAGTGCACAGAGTGGTTCTACACCAACCTCCAAATGTGCTACATCCGACAATCGCGTCGTGGCCATTTGAGTGTTGGGGCACAGATATAGTGGGTCCGATAGAACCGCCTTCTTCAAGAGGACATCGCTTCATTCTTGCGACTACGGACTACTTTTCTAAATGGGCAGAAGCTATACCACTCAGAGAAGTGAAGGCACACCACGTGCTACAGTTTTTCAAGAACCAAGTCGTCTACCGTTTTGGTGTACCACGCAGGATCATTTCAGATAATGGGTCTGTATTCAAAAATACAAAGATCAACAATTTTGTCAGAAGACACGGGATCGATTGGCGATACTCAACGATCTACTACCCAAGAGAAAATGGCTTGACCGAGGCTTTTAATAAAGCTCTCGTTCAAATTTTAAAGAAAACTTTGGACGACAAAAAGAGAAATTAGCACGAGAAGTTGTTAGAAGCCTTATGGGCCTACAAGATGACTTTTAGGACTCCTACTCAGTCTACGCCTTACGCTTTAGTGTACGGGTCCGAGGCCATCTTGCTCCTGGAAGTTCAGCTTCCGTCACTCCAAATTGCAGTTGCAGAAAAGATCACTACAGAGGAAAATGCCAGACTACGACTGGAAGAATTAGAAAGCTTAGAAGGGAAAAGACTTTCCGCGCATCAGAATTTGGAACTGTATCAAGCCAAGATGATCCAGGCCCATGATAAATTAGTTCTTCCCAGGACATTCAAAGTCAGTGACTTAGTTTTTGTTCTCAGAAGACCTATTCTTGCACATCGCAATATAGGTGGTAAATTTGAACCAACCTGGGAGGGGCCATTTGTGGTCGAGACAGTCTACTCTGAACATTCCTACCAACTGGTGAATTGCCGTGGAGAACGACCCATGCTTTCAATCAATGGACAATATTTAAAGAAGTATTACGCAACCTGATGTTTCGAATGGTGGCCTCTTAAGTAGAATCTTATCCCTAGAAACACAGGTGAAGTAATCACTTTGTGACTAGGTCCGAACCCAAAACAAAATAAAATGGATGATAAAAAAAATCTCATCAACGAAAATGTTTAAAAGAAAACATGGGAAATCGTAATAATAAAATGTCAATCTTTCCTTTTAAATCCATTCATTCCTGTTATTTTCTCATCTCTTCCTACTTCCTTTAAATTTAAAAGAAGTGAATAAGTATTTTTAAGTGTTTTTCTTATTGTTCTTGTTCTTAGTACAGCCCCTGATCCTTTCCTTTTTCTTTTCGCAGGGAAATGTCGAACGGGCGGTTGGTTCTAAACTTCAGAAATGGCGTAAGTCTAGCACTTGATGAAAAGAGGGTGAGGGATGGAGCAGTGATAGAGATTGACTCAGACTTCACACCAGCCGGCTTACAATACGAAGAAAATGATTGGATCCCAGTTGATCGAGAAGAATTTCACAGCCAGACAGTGATGAAAATGGGTGGCCCGAGCCGCTAATCCAGCAGCAAGAAAAGAAAAACAAACGCCGCTCAAGCAACCGGAGAAGATAAGAAAGTTAAGTCCGTGGTTGCCACAACAGAGGGTAGGCTTATCAGCGCCGCGCCCGCAGAAATTCAAGGGGTAAGGAGAGCTACTCTCACTGCTACCTAACGAATAAATAACAATCCTCGCATTTGCAAAATGTTGACCAAGTTAGCAGAAGATCAACATAAACAGACAGTGGATACCGTTAGTGCAAATGCTCCAAGGAGACCGGTTCATCAGGAACCAGAAAGAAGAAAGTCAACTCCAAGAAAGTCGGAACAGATAAAAGAAGTACCAAGAAAAGCAAAAATAGAGTCAGTACTTCAAGGCCGAGCAGATGTACCGGATCCGAAGAGTCTTGTTGCGAAAGCAACCCCAGAGGATGTCCCTACAGAGACTATCCCCGAGGAGCCGAGACATGCAGAAGAACGTGCTGGGGTTGAGCCATACATCCCGCGGTATGTTTAGATACCGAGGACTTTAGATAATCCATGAATACGAGCTGGAGAAAATGCAACTAGTTGAGAAGAAAACCTTTGAATACTTTGAAAGGATTGGAGACAAGAGGGTCAACATCTTAGAAGGTCTCGAGCTGCATACAAATGTGTTCTCAGATTATGAGCAACAACAAATTGTAGACTGCATCCTCGAATTACAGAAAATTGGTCGAGCTGGCCGCCTAAGGGAAAAGACCTATTCAGAACCCCGAAGATGGATGCCAGGGAAAGTAAGAGTTACAATCCAATGCGGATGTTGCTACAATTTTGCCATAGACAGAAAAGGAAATCCACCAGGGATATTCGGTCGCAGTGAGGTGGATCTGATGCCAATACTCATTAAGAGAATGGTGAAAAGGATGATAACATGGAGGGTATTGCCTGCAGATTGCATACCTAACAGCTGCATTATTAACATCTACAAGGAAGAAGACTGCATACCTCCACATATAGACCATCATGACTTTGTTAGACCCTTCTGCACAGTGTCATTCATCAACCAGTGAAACATCATGTTCGGATCTAACCTCCGGATTACAGGCCCCGGTGAGTTCCGAGGGCCGGTGGAGATACCAATACTAGTAGGTTCTGTCCTCGTGTTAAAAGGAAACGGAACAGACGTTGCAAAGCATTGCATTCCAGGAGTGCCTGTGGAGCGGAGCTCAGTTACTTTTAGAAGAATGGACGACAGAAAAATGCCTTACCACTTTCAGCCAGATCCAGAATTGGAGAGTCTCCGACCCTACGAGCTGTGAGTTACATGGGAAATAGCACACCTCCAATACACATCCATACGGCATTCCTGCCAAGGATGGCTTGGAAGGTGATGTTATTGCCCATGTTTCTTATAATTCAGACATGGATTTTTGACAGACGCTTTTGGATAGATCAACAAGAATCTTACACAATCCGTTTTGGATTTACATGGATTGTATGAGACATTAAATTTCCGAGGAAAATGTCATCATGATTAGATCAAGTTGTATGATGTATTTTCAGCAAGTTGGAATGAAAACGACTACGTCACATTTTGCCTTCACCTCTTTTTGTGCAAATTGACTGGGAAACGCCATTAGAGTTAAATGAACTTTGAACGAAGAACAGAAAAGAAAAGAAAATAAATGAGAACTTTTCCTAAAAATATGAATATTAAAATGAACTTCAAATTCACATGAACACTAAGTAAAAAAAAAAAAAAGATAAAATGGGATCGTTAAAGGACAAACAAAAAGAATCTAAATCTCAAAATGAATTTCGATCTGAATCCTCTGATTCGAACCTTTCAGTTCTTTCCTCCTTTGAAATCTGTTGGAAACTCTTTTGAAATTTGAATATTCTCTTTGACTTTTTGTTAAGTCAAGTCTTTTCAGCTTGGTAAGCTTACCAGTTCCTTTCAGTTCTTTTTCCTCTATGTTTTAGAGGATCGACTAGTTCTATTGACACGGAGCCATGAAATTTGTTCGATTTGGTTTTGATAGCATAAGACTGAGTCCCCTCTTCATACAGACAAATTTCCGAGACTGGTACCAAATTACAGTTCTCTTCCTTTCGAGGTCGGTACCAAATTCCGACTCTCTTTCGAATTGATACCAAATTTCAATTCAAAATTTCCGAGACTAGTACCAAATTCCAGTTCTCTTCCTTCGAGGTCGGTACCAAATTGATACCAAATTTCAATTCTAAATTTCTGAGACTGGTACCAAATTCCAGTTCTCTTTCTTCGAGGTCGGTACCAAATTCTGACTCTCTTTCGAATTGATACCAAATTTCAATTCTAAATTTCTGAGACTGGTACCAAATTCCAGTTCTCTTCCTTCGAGGTCGGTACAAAATTGATACCAAATTTCAATTCTAAATTTCTGAGACTGGTACCAAATTCCAGTTCTCTTTCTTCGAGGTCGGTACCAAATTCTGACTCTCTTTCGAATTGATACCAAATTTCAATTCTAAATTTCTGAGACTGGTACCAAATTCCAGTTCTCTTCCTTCGAGGTTGGTACCAAATTCCGACTCTCTTTCGAATTGATACCAAATTTCAATTCTAAATTTCCGAGACTAGTACCAAATTCCAATTCTCTTCCTTCGAGGTTGGTACCAAATTCCGACTCTCTTTTGAATTGATACCAAATTTTAATTCTAAATTTCCGAGACTGGTACCAAATTCCAATTCTCCTCCTTTGAGGTCGGTACCAAAGTCCGACTCTCTTTCGAATTGATACCAAATTTCAATTCTAAATTTCCGAGACTGGTACCAAATTCCAGTTCTCTTCCTTCGAGGTCGGTACCAAATTCTGACTCTCTTTCGAATTGATACCAAATTTCAATTCTAAATTTCTGAGACTGGTACCAAATTCCAGTTCTCTTCCTTCGAGGTAAGTACCAAATTCCGACTCTCTTTCGAATTGATACCAAATTTCAATTCTAAATTTCCGAGACTGGTACCAAATTCCAGTTCTCTTCCTTCGAGGTTGGTACCAAATTCCGACTCTCATTCGAATTGATACCTAAATTTTGATTCACAACTTTCGAGACTGGTACCTAAATTCCAGTTCTCATTTCGAGGTCGGTACCTAAATTCCGACTCTCTTTCCGAGATCGATACCTAAATTTCGATTCTCTTTCTGGATTGATACTTCAATTTCAAATCTCACTCTCTCGAGATCAGTACCTATATTCTGATTCTCATCCTTTTTCTGTCGATACTTAAACTCTGATTCTCACTCCGAGGCTTGTACGTAAATTCCAGTTCTCTGCGCAATCCCGAGGTTGAAACCCAGGTTTCAATTCTCATTTCAAATCCAAATTTCAAATTCAAAATTTCCTTAAATTGATTTTAAATTAACTTCAATCGAAATTGAAACTCAAAACAAATCAAAATCTAAACTCACACATTGAAACTTGAAATTAGAAAGTAAAATGAAATCTAAATCTGATTCCCCAGATCTTGTGATTTGGAGTTCACCTCCTTTTCCATTCCCCAGCGAGAATTCAGGAATCTCCAGTCTTGGAAATATACCTGATACTCCCTAGCGGAAACTCTTCTACTTCGTCCTAAGTTTGTACTTGGACATCAGTGTTGGTTTTGTTGATCTCTTCGGTCAACGCCAATACGTGCGGTGTGCTTGGTTAGCACACCACACCTATTGGGGGTTCATTTGTTGACCTCATTTTTGGTGAGGTCTTTTGCTTCTCTCTTTAGTACTTAGGATCTAGCCTTAGGCTTTTTCTTTGACTAATCTTAGAGGACTAGAAATGGAACCCACCATTAAGAAATCCAAACTACTTCTTAACTCCCTGCAAACCCCACAAGCTTGATTGTAGACCCCTAATCACCTAGAGAGTTGAAATCAAATGTGGAGGTTTAAAGGATGAGCTTCCTATAGGTTTTAAGTAAACCCTCACCAGACCAGGCCTAAAACCTCCACACTTGCACATACACTACACTCTCACACATATTCCAAGTCCTAAAACCACATTCTCACCCAACTTGACTTCCTGACTTATGTAGGTAATTCATATAGATGGTCTTTAACCCCTAAGCCCCTGGCTAAGAGGGTCAGGAACAACGTAGTGAATGCCTCAAATGAGTCCTCTCATGGCTCATATGGGCTTAATATGGCTTCATGGCTCAACCAAAATGATTCCATTTTACTCACACTTGATCAATCTTCCTTTTTTTAAAATTTCAATATTTGACCCTTGGGGCCCCTACACCCGCAAACCTACCAAATACCCTTGAAATGACCCAAAGTTTACAAAATTACCTAAATTACCCAAGATTCCTCAAAATTAATCCTAAACACTTCCCTCCACTCAAATTGACCATCTTTGGCCAAAAATACCAAAATTTCCAAAAATACCCCTAAACCCCCCCCCCCCAAAATTACCAAAATACCCTTTTACTCCAAAAATCCAAAAATTCTAAAAATTCCCCGAAAATTCCAAAAAATCCCAAATATTCTCAATTTCATTTTGTTCAACTAAACCATGGGTAAATTTTGCCAATTTACCCCACTTTTACATAAACCCCCAATTTGACCCATTTTTAACCCAAGTGAACCCAATGTCAAACCAAACCACCCCAATTGACCAAAATTTTGGTCCAATTCAATTCTAAACTTCAATTCAATATCCCCAATATTAATTTAGACCAAATCCAAGTCCAATTTGATTGACATTTGGGCCCAATTTCAATTTGAAGCCTAAGGCCCAATTTTGGCCCATGACCTAAACCTAGCTCAAACCAACCCAATTCAACTCCAATTGGCCCCAAATCTTTTCTAAAACCTTCCTAACATCCCCATAAAAAAAACACTAACTTTATTTGGCCCAAATTTGAACCTAAACTCCACCCAAACCTAACCCAAAACCAAAATCCCTTAAATTGACCTAAGCCCAAACCTAACCCAAATGGGCCAAATCCCAAAATTAGAGCCCAACCAAAGTTGAAAACTCTTTGTAACACTCCAATAAAAATTTTTCAACATTAATTTTACATCAAATTCAACCTTAGCCCAACCTTAGCCCAAGTTAGCCCAATTTGGCCCACCTTGGCCCCTTTACCAAAAAAGCCCAAATTCAACCCAATTCTACTCCAAATCACACCAAATTGATTCCAAACCATTCATGAAACATCCCTAAAGTAAAACCAACATTTATTTGGCATGGAATTTCACAAAATTCTTCATCCAAAAGTCCATTTTGAAATTTAAAGGCCCACTCATTTAAGCCTTTTTAAAAAGCCCACTTCCACCAAACCCAAAAGCCCAAAAATTCATTCCAAAGCCCACATGAAATTTTCCCTCATCATTCCCTATGATTTAAATCACCCCTAAGTTTCAAAATCATCATTAAACCATTCCATATCAAGCTTCATCCAAATTTCCACCAAAATGCCAAAATTCATAAGATCCCCATTCATGAAATTGACCAAATCTTTTCCCAAGCCAAATGAAGCCATGGAGCCATGCATAAGCCATATGCAAGCCATGGGAGTCAATTTACACCTCACCATGTCATTTATGGCAAATGGAGGGGGCCTCTTTCTTAATCCTTCATTAAGCCTTTTAACCATACTCATGTTACACTCTAAACCAAGCTTAGCCACCTCACCATGGAAAGAGACCTCACCACTCTCTCTTGGCTGAACCCACTGATTTCCCTCAGCCCAAAATCAGACCTTGGGGAGGTGCACCTAGCCTAAACCATGCCTTTGACCAAAATGAGCCCAAAATACACTCTCCCCCATTGCACTTAAATCAAACCTCTTTACACATGGCAACAGCCAATTGAGCTCACAAACATCAAGCCCTGACCTCCCTGAGCCAGATGGTGACCTAACCCTGCCAGTCAGCCACCTGGGTCGCCGGGAAACGCCATGCCCGAGAGCTCCATGTGAGCCAAAATTTTTAATTCTTCCTTGTTGAGTTGTCCCAGTCCAATTGAACACCACGGATGTTCTTCTCTTGCATAGAGCAGCTGATCCCAAGCTTCAAACCCCCCTGGTGAGCCCTCCAGCCACCTCTATTTAAGCACCACCTCCTCTCGGCCAAAGAAGGTGTTGAACCAAACCTTACCAAAACTCTGCCAAAATCACTCCAGATCCCTCTCCAAACATAGAGAACTTGATCCCCACTGAAATCCAGCCCTAAAACCCTCTCTGTGAGTCCAATTTTGGAGTTGAAATTCAAGCCCAAAACCAGGACACTTCACCACAGTGAGCCAATCTTAAAATTGATTGACCCTACACCTTCACCAGACCAAGAGGAGAAGTTGCCCAACAAAAGCCCCCTCACCAGGCTAGCCATTGCTTCCAGCCTTCAAGCTTTGTGATCGGCCTTGGTCACTTTTGTATCTAGGCATTTCCTTAGAGCTAGAAACTTCATCTGGAGCTTGCTTGGACTCAATCGAAGGTGACACAACCCTCAGATTGAAGCTTCACTTCTCTGAGCAAAGGTATGAACTCACTCCTCCTCCCGAGCTCCTGGAGATTCTCCATTTAGTTTGAGTTGATTTCAATGCATCTTAACCGTATAGGTGTGTTCGTCTCTTCAAGACAAATCGATAGATCATAAGAACGCAAAAATCCATGGCGAATCAAGTGAGATCTTAGGGTTTTAGTGTGGACGGTCACGGGTGCACACCAGTCGGAGACCATAACCAGGAGCCGTTGGATCGCGCGTGTATCGAGCAGAAGGTCGAGATCAAGCTGACTCATATGGCAGCGCCCCCATAGCACTGACTCAGATGGCGGCGCCGAATCACGGAGCAATGCGTGGGCTTTCGATCCGGACGAGGATGACTTGGCGCCGAGTTGGATATGTAGAAAATTAGGATTTTTTGGATTTATTTAAATACCAGAACTTAAAAAATTCATTTCTTTGCATAGAAAGTCACAAAAATAAAATAAAAATACCCTCTTGCTCAGTGAATAGAGGAGAATAATGTGGAAAAGAAATCAGGTTAATTGGATGAGTATTTTATTTTTAATAATTTATTTACTGTTTCCAATTTTTTGATTCTTCATTTGCATAGACAATTCACCATGGCTTAAGACCATAGGGCTTTTGGAGCCTATGATCTTAGGAACATTCCCTGAATTTTTCAAGGTCAGAGGCCATCTTTGTGAAAAGTTATTGATTTTCAAGTTCATGTCACTGTTTTAGATATTTTAATTCCAATAATTAGCATGTTGTAAAATAAATTCTAGGCAAATTTGGTGGTGTTTCGTAGAACCAGGGGAGCCTATGAAAAATATATTTTGAATTAATTTATGCATAATAACCTTAATTGGCCTAAACTCCCAAAATTGAATTTGAATTAATTAGGGTTAACCACACAATTGGACTTGATTAACCCCACCAAATGGATTGATTAAGCCTCATAAGCAAAATGGAACTTTAAAAATTCATAACTCCAAAAATACTTTTCAAAAATTCACAAAAATGGTTTTGGAGCTTCTCCGGTATCGGGGAATTCAGGAAATTAAAATTGAAATTTTCTAAAAAAGTTGATTTTTTCACAATATTTTAATATTTTAATAATTAAAAAATAATAAAATTCACAAAAATATTAAAAATCATAAAAATGTCACATTTTAACTCCTAATCACTTAGGAACAAACCAAATATTTTTCCTAAGTCCCTAGGATAAGATATTGAATTTTAAAGGCATAATGTAATTTTTAATATTAAAAAATGAATTTTCAATCTTTTTCACTAAAATAATTCTAATAAATTAAAGAAAAATCAGAAAATTATAAAATTTGTTTCTCTGGACTCCTTGATGTCAGAGAAATTTAAGAAAAATATAAAATCTATTTTTCAATTTTAATTTTATTTTAAAATTAATTAATACTCTAAAACTCAAAATAATTATAATAAATAAAATATAATTCAAAAATTACCCAAATTGGTCCAAGTGGTTCTCTGGTCATTAGAAACATCCCATAATTTTCTTATAGACATAAAATTTACCTCGGTCATGTTGTTGAATTTTCTTTGAAAACCCCTATTTTCTACTAAAAGTAATTATATAAATAAATTAAAGTCAGAAAATTCACATTTTCTCCTCTAATGTCTTAATTGACATATGAATGAAGTAACATAAAAATTTCAAATTCATTTGAGCTCAATTTAGTGAGTTATGAAATAAATAAGCCTATAAGGGCATAAGGGTAATTAAAGAATTTTAACCCTTAATTAAAACTTTAGGTTTAATTAAAATGGTGGGTAAAATATTTGATTTTAATTTTCTCTTGGATGATTGAAAGTTAGGGAAATTAAAAGGGTAGAAACCCATTAAACACTTTGAAAATATCAAAATGAAACTCTAATTAATTAAATAATTTAAAATTTAGAAAGAATATATTTAAAATTTGGATTATTAAAATAGGGATATTATTAAGAGGATATTTATTCTTTAATTTAAAAATCCCAAAATAAGTCACTTCAATAATATTTAGTTCTTAATTAAAAATTAAAATAATAATCCAAACTAAATAAATTAAAAATTAAAAGAAGATAACCCTTAAATGAATTAAAGCTTAAAATGTTTAATGGTCCGATAATTAAAATAAAATTTAAAATCTTGGAATTAAATTAAATTAAATTAAATTAAGTCAAGCCAAATTTTAAATTAAATTAAATTAACACCTTAACAATTAAATTAAATTAAATTTAAAATATTGAAATAAAAATTAAATTAAATTTAATTTTATTTAAATTAAATTAAATTAAAATTAAATTAAAATTAAATTAAAATTAAATTAAATTAAATGAAATTAAATTAAATTAAAGTCAAAATAAATTAAATTAAATTAAATTAAAATCATTTAACAACAAACCTAAATGAAATCTTTTAGAGTTAAATCAAAACATATCAATAATTTCAACACCTCTTTCTATCTAAGTAAATTTAAAACGTAAACATCAATCTGAAATACTAAGATAATTGAAAGTGTAAAGATTTAAATTAAATATAAAATAATTTGGGCACTATTCCAAACTTAAAATTATTAATTAAAAACTCATAATTAAATTAAATCACTTTAAATCATTAACTCAAACTTTAAATTAAAAATGATTAAAATTCTCAAAACCCAACTTGCCCTTAAAGGCTTTAATTATTATAACTCTTAAATAGAGTATTAAGTGAGATGTCACTTCATTCATCAGGTAATCAAATACCCAGATTCACTGAGTAAGAGAGAAAGCTTAACTAAACTCCTAGATGATTAATTCACATGTGCAACTAAATTTACTTGGACTCAAAATAATCCCAGAAATATTGAAAAGATGTTTAGGACTCGTCCTAAGCACTTCCTCAATATGACGGGATGTTTTAGAAGAACAATTGAATTTAATTGTTCTTTGATGAAGAAAATCATCCTTAAACCAAACACAAGAACCTAGACGTCATAGGAGATGACTAGCAATAGGACTAGGAATTTGGTAGACAACCAAAACCCTTCACAAAGCTTTACCTAGGTACTTATTGAAATATTTAAATGCTCTAACATGTGTTTTAAGTGCAGTTTGGGATGACGGGAAGACCCTCCAGGTACGCTTTTATTTTATTGCAATTTACTTTATTGCAATTTACTTACATGCACTGTACTTTACTTTTTCTTGCATGATAAATAAGACTGTTGCATGAAAACCAAAATGTTTAGGATAGTCCCTGAACTGAAACAAAAACTAAATTAAAAGTCATTGCAAGATAAAATCCACCACCACAACATTCCAAAATATAAAACAACTCAAAATTTAATCACAAACAGAACAACGAAACTACAATTACAACTAAATTAAAACGTCTCATTGAATGATCAGGAATACCTCAGATGATGTAACCCACGTGTTGCTAACGGGATTTCCCACGATCTAAATGAAAGTGTGGAACTCATTTAGTTGAGTTTAGCAAATTCATCTAGACTAAGTGAAATCGATGAAAATAACTGTGCTGGGATGACGGAACCGTGTGATCTTAATCGGTTATGTTTAAACAACTTTAAGATTTGTTTTAATTAAAACATTAAAAACACTTGGATTTTAAGATTTTATCTAAACCAAAACACTTCTCTCATCTCCTGATTTTCACCTTCTAAAACTAAACCTCTGCAACAACAAGGAGCTCGGAGCATGGTGGGCAGCACGGCCATCTTCTTCAGCAAAACTCGGGTCTACATCAGCTAAACATTCCTTAGAATTAAATAACCAAGCCATAGGATTTTGAGGTAGTTTGTCTAGTGCAACATAAATCCTCAACTTTTCGTTAGGCATTTGCATAATCATGTTATGTAAATTAAGCCCTAACCGGTCTTAGGACTCCGAAGTAGTCGTTTGGTGTGACAATAAACCCACACATCTTCGAGGCTATTTGTATGATCATATCATACAATTATAAGTCCTAATTAATTAAAATGGGCAGAATTGGAACATTAAATAGGTTCCCAAATTGAAGCCAAACAATAGGATAGTTTGGGAAGTTGCCAAGATTCTTCTTGGATCCTCAGCTTCTCCTACTTCTCTTCCTTCGGATTCTTAAAATAAACTGTTCCGAATTTGAGCTAATCCCTATTGAAATTTCAAAAACTCAATCCTTTGAAAACCTTAAACTTTGAAATTCTTGAGAACAAAACCACTGATCATTATCGAGAGTTTTCTTAAATGATTCCCGTCATTTAAGATGTAATTAACTATAGGGGCTTGCCCTTATAGGGAACTTTAAGAACCCAGGTAATATAAACCCTACTTAATTCCTTTATACTAAGCAGGGGAACTTGTCGGCTTATAAAATTGGTTCGCATACCAAACAGATGTTACAAATCTTCTAGTTTATTTAATCGAGCCCCAACGTCAAGCAGATAGACACACGGTTTGTGATGTGGCGCTCGATTATATAAACTATTTGGGATGTGAGATCGGTTTGATTTTTCATATCTTAAAATTTTTAAACTTAAAATTATTTTCAAAAATCAAATACTACTTTTCAAATTATATATTTAAACTAAATAAAAAATTCTCCGACGACTTCTGTAGGAGAACCCTTTTCAAAACACTCAACCTAAAAATACGTCTACACTTGCTAAATCACCGATCTTCATTGACAGTGTTATTGATCCAAGTGCTCTTTCTCCTTGCTGGTTGAAGCCTCTTAGAAACATTTTGTCTGCTTGAAGCTCGCGGGCATCAATTTTCAAGTAGGCTAACGTCCAAAGATTCATTATATTGATTAATGCTCCCGTATCAACTAATTCTCTAGAGAGAGTGAACTGTCCGATGGCGACTGAAATGTACAAGGGTCGGTTGTGATCGGCTGTCCCAAGTAGCAAGTCACTGTCCGTGAAAGTAACACCAAACTGTTCTCTTAAAGAGCAAACCTCATCTAAGGAGTTGTCGGCCATTTGAGCTAAGCAGATTTCTGGATCAAGTAAGGCCTTGATCAGAGTTTCTCTCATCTCTTTTGAAAGGATTAAAGCATCATAGATGCTCAGTTTGGCGTGCAACTTCCGAAGATGGGCTAGCACGTTATATTCCACTTTGTTGTCTGGTCTTTCAACTTCTTTCCGAACGGGCAACTCTTTTGCTGAGGTTGGCTCTTCCTGAGTAACCACCTACTTTCCTTTATTTTTCAGACCCATTCTCGGGGGTAGAATCTTTCCGCTTCTTAGGTTGACCTCTGTTATCTCTTCTCCTGAGTTTGATTCTGGATTAGCTGACGCTTCCTTTTTCTGAATCGGGGCAGCAGATTCTTCTGGAGTCACTTTGGTATCTGAGAACTCTAGCTCAATCGTGATAGGAGATCCTTGGAATTCACAGATGGGTTCATCATCTTCCAGATCACTGAAATCGCTATCGTCGAGGTTTTGTATGATTTTAGAATCGTTATTCGTTTCGAAATCGATATTCATATTAGGTCTGTTGTCGTCAGTTACGTAATCGTTAGAAGCAGTCAAAATGTAACCAACACCGTAACTCTTATCATTATAAGATCCCGCCGGGGTGAGCAAATAATCATACAGAGTCAGAGGTTCGAGGGATTTCTCCCCCAAATCAGAAACAACCATCCTAGGAAAAGAAGCCCCTACTCTACTCTTCGGAGCCTCGGTCTTCTTTTCTTCTACGATCTTCTCCTTCTTTTGGGGAGGTTCCTCGATTGCAATTGATAGTGCCGGCTCGACAGATTTTGCACTTTGAATTGAAGTGCACACCGAAGCGGTTTGAATGTGATCCAAAATTTTCTTCGAAGACTTTATCCAAACTGTACTCCATCCATCGTTGGTTGCGTACGGGTTTATCGGAACAATAGGATCTGCCGAAACAACATTAATGGAACCTCCTTTCTGAGGCTCCTTCATGTACTCTTTCGGAATCGTTATGTTCCCTTGCTGAAGGTTGTTCTCGAGCCAACTCTTAAAAGTGAAGCAGTCCTCGATCTTGTGTATGATCATCCGATGGTAAGGGCAGTATAACAGATGGTCTTTCTTGTCAACTTCTTCCGGCCTCCTAGGCTCTGGCAATTGGAATCCGTCCTTCTTGATCAAACTACGAAACATCTTGCCAACTGCTTCATTCTTGAAAGGGTAATCCTTCAGAAGTTCTGCCAGACTGCACTTTTGCTGAAACGACTGCTGGTTGTATTGTTGAGATGACTGCTGGCCATACTGCTGCAACGACTGATAGTTCTGCTGAGGCGGTTGATAACTCGACGGAGGTTGTTGATAGCTCTGCTGAGATTGTTTCGTCTGTATTTGCATCAGTTGTTTGCCCTTGTCTACCGTTGTGACGGTCCCGGGCTTCTTCTCGAAGGCTCTGATTGGCTTTTGCTTATCGATCTTATCGGTGAAGTTGAGTTGTTTTGCTTCCTTCTGTAGACTCGCGGCCTTGCTGAGCAATTTCTCGAATGTCTTAATTATAAATCCCTTAAGTAGAAATGCTATCGGATCGTGAGTACTCTTCAGCAGAATTCCAATGGCATGTTGTTCCTGGAGCTGCGGCTCACATTTCATGCTTAAATTCCTCCATCACAGGATGTAGTCCACCAAAGTTTCGTTTGGTTTCTGTTGCTAGACCACAAGATCACCGATGGTGATGTGGTGCTGAGCTCCAGCAAACTGTTTCACGAATAGGTTTTCCAATTCTGTGAATGTCTTTACTGAGCCGTTGGGCAGCTCCGCATACCAGTCAAAGGTAATTCCTGAGAGGTTGCTGACAAACTGGCGGAACAACAAAGCGTCACTACCCCCTGCGTTGCAGCAACTTGCGCGGAAGTGTGCAACATGCTGTCGAGGGTTTCCTGTTCCATCAAAAGTCTTGAACAGAGGTGGTACGAAGCCTTTAGGGTATTGCATGGTATCAAATTCTTCGAGGTATGGTCTACCCTTTAGAATCAATGCCCCGCCTTTGGACTGGGCTAAAGCTTCTCGCACTTGCTGTACTACCATATTCTTAATGTCCTTTTCTGGTATTAGACTCTGAGTGGAATCCTTCTTCGGTTGCTCATCTCCATTAACAGATGTGACTTCCTTTCCTTTGTCAGCAATGTGAATGACTTCCGGGGGTGTTTCCTTTGGGGGCTGAGGCTGACTCTGAAGCGTGGCTAGAGCAGTCGCCATTTCCTCCATTTTCTTTTCCATTCGGTGAATTATATTGTCTTTTTCTCGAATACGGAGCCTCATCACCTCCGGATCTTCTCCAATTGTAGCTGCTGGAGCTCCCAATAGGGCTGACGATGCTCGGGTCTCAACCACGTTGATCTCAACAATATCCTCGTCGATGTATCTTGACAAGTCTTCTTCATTCTCTGATCTTTCCTTTCGTTCTTTGGCTAACTGCTGAATGTATGATCTCAACCTTTCGAGAGTGACCTCGAGTGATTTTCCTCTAATGGTCCTATGGTTGGTGGACTGTAGTTGGTGAACCTCATTATCTGGAGTTGTCTCTGAGACAGCAGTACTCCTTTTAGCTCTGGACTCGGCATCACAACTTCTTATTTCTGGCTGCTCTGTCGGTATTGTCTCCGCGACTTTAGGTCGCCACACCATCCTTTTTGCAATTGGGTGCCTAGAACCGGATGGTTTGTCAGCGGTAGGTTAAAAGGTGGTGTGCCTCATATGATGCGGACCAAATAGCACGACTAGTAACTTCTTGTTGTTCAGTTTCCTCTTCTTCAGTTGAAGTTCCTTTTGGAAGGTAGGGAGAAGTACCCTCGGTCCGAGACGTGCCTTGGCAGGTATTCTCCCCATCCTTCTCAGGATCTCTGGCATAGAGCAGTTATCTTTCCTTGCCAGCTTCTCGATTATCGTCCGTAATCGAGTGAGCAGTGTATTTCTTGCTTTTCTTCCTTTATGCTCATTGTAGTATGCCGGTCGGGGTAACGCGGCAGTGATCTTCTGAGCACTTTCTTTGTTGGGAGTGGCAAAAAGTGGGTAAAATTTGTTTCCTTCCAATAAGGGTGAAAGTTCTGGCAGTTCTTCTTCTTCCTCAGGAATTTCCTCAGGAATGGCAACCTCAGCGGCTTTTGTTTTAGCCGCTCTTCTGTTCTTATTCCTTCTCTGAGATTTAGTCAAGGGTGTCATCCTTGAGCTGGACCCTATCTCGAAGACAGGCAGTATCGCAGCAAAAGTCGTACCCTCCATAGTAACAGGTTCATCACTTGTCTAGATTTCCTTACCCCTCCATTTAGCAGGGGTAGGTCAGTAATTACTAGACCGGCGTGGGTAGCGACAACAGTCCGGGAGGCAATCCTGTCAGCTTTAACTACCAATCTCTTACGAGCAACGGTGTTCCTCCCAGTTAGGACCCTCTTCAGGGGAGGAAACTCCTGAGTCGACTTCAAGCTGAACTCAACTATAGGTTCTACAGATTCAGGTGTCTTGGACCTCAGTAAGGCAACAGTGACGTCCCCGAACTTAATGTTCATCTGGTCAAACCCTTGTCCAAAACGGATGACTGTGTTGTCAGGCAATCGATCTCGACTGATTGCCAAGTCAGTTCCGGTAGCAAAGGAAAAGATCAGCTTCGATGCAGACATCTTCTGCAGAAAAGATGTGGGACGTTAGAGCTACGCTATACTTCCCTTATCGTCACAACGATCTTTGGACGAAAGAAAGAAGATTTAAGGCAAAAGTCCAAACAAGTTTGTTAATTTCATTTAGATTTTGTTTGTTTATTTTGTAAAACTTTTCGGGTTTCGTGGGTTTTATTTCGTTCATCGTTAATTTAGTGAAATCTGGAAACAGAAGGTTGATAAAGACTCGATTGAGGGTAGAAAGCTGCGGGACCTTTATCCTGAATTTAGGAAAGGTAAAACCCCATAGGAAACTCGATTCGGTGGATTGGTCTTAAATCACACCTATTGGGGGTCTCACCTCGCCTATTTGGAGAGGTTAAAAAGGAGGATTTCATAACCTCTCTGTTTAGGGGTGTCTAAACAGTGGCTCCAAAATCCAAAAGGGTATATCATATCTGTTCAAAACAGAAATGAACAAGATACGTCAACGGGAGAATGATAGTTTGATCCATAAGGGATATGGACTTACTACCGATTTATGAAAGCAAAAATATCTGATCAAAATGAAGAGAGGAACTAATCCCCAGCAGAGTCGCCATAAGCTGTAGACATATTTTTAGGTTATGTATTTTGAAAAGGGGGTCTCCTACCGAAATTGTCGGTGAAATTTAAATTTTAAATTTAATTTAAATATATATAATTTGGAATGTAGTGTTTGATTTTTGGAAATAATTTTAAGTTTGAAAATTTTAAGATATGAAATTAGACCGATCTCACATCCCAAATAATCTATATAAACGAGCACCACAACACAAACCGTGAATATATCCCAAAGAATAGACAAACAGCTTGATGATGGGACTCGATTAAATAAACTAGAAGATTTATGACATCCGTTTGGTCTGAAAACCAATTTTTATAAGCCAACATGTTCCCCTACTTAATATAAAGGAATTAAGCAGGGTTTATATTACCTGGGTTCTTAAAGTTCCCTATAAGGGCAAGCTCCTATA
Organism: Papilionanthe hookeriana x Papilionanthe teres; assembly: GCA_022702705.1. Classification (NCBI taxonomy): domain Eukaryota; kingdom Viridiplantae; phylum Streptophyta; class Magnoliopsida; order Asparagales; family Orchidaceae; genus Papilionanthe; species Papilionanthe hookeriana x Papilionanthe teres. The sequence goes on along the minus strand of CM040434.1, from coordinate 78,929,983 downwards.
GTTAATTACATCTTAAATGACGGGAATCATTTAAGAAAACTCTCGATATCGATCAGTGGTTTTTCTCTCAAGAATTTCAAAGTTTAGGGTTTTCAAACAATTAGGTTTGGAAATTTTAATAGGGAATAGTTCAAATTTGGAACAGTTATTTTGAGAGTCCAACGGATGAGAAGTAGGAGAAGTTGAGGATCCAAGAAGAATCTTTGGCAACTTCCCAAACTATCCTATTGTTTGGCTTCAATTTGAAAGAATTATTTAATGTTTCAATCCTATCATTTTTAGTTAATTAGGACTTATATTAGTATGAAATAATCATACAAACAGCCTTGAGGATGTGATGGTTTATGTCATACCAAACGATTACCTCGGAGTCTTAGGACTGGTTAGGGCTTAATTTGCATAACATGATTACGCAAATGCCTAACAAAGAGGTTGAGGATTTATGTTGCACTAGAAAAACTACCTCAAAATCCTATGGCTTAGTTATTTAAGCTAAAGAATGGTTTTCCTGAAGTAGACTCAAGTTTTGCTGATGAAGATGGCCATGCTGCCCACTGTGCTCCAAGCTCCTTGTTGTTGCAGAGGTTTAGTTTTAGAAAGTAGCAATATAAAGATAAAAAAAGTGTTATTGTTTAGGAGAGTCTTAAGGTTCAGATGTCATAATAATTTAATTAAAATAAATCTTAAAGTTGATTAAGCAGAACCGATTAAGATCCCACGGTTTCGTCATCCCGACACCGCTATTTTCATCGGATTCACTTAGTCCAAATGAATTTGCTCAACTCAACTGAATGAGTTCCACACTTTCGTTTAGGCTGTAGAAAATCTCGTTAGCAACACGTGGGTTACATCATCCGAGGGATTCCCGATCATCCAACGAGATGTTTTAATTTAGTTGTAGTTGTAGTTTTTATTATTCTGTTTGTGATTAAATTTTGAGTTGTTTTATCTTTTTAATGTTGGGGCGGTGAATTTTATCTTGTTGTGACTTTTAATTTAGTTTTGGGTTTCAGTTTTGTGGCTATCCTAAAAGGTTTTGGTTTTCATGCAGGGTGGCATTCTTGTTTAACATGCAAATTTTGCAAGAAAGAAAGAATAGCGCAGGTAAATAAATTTCTATAATATAAAAGTGTACATGGAGGGTCTTCTCGTCATTTCAAGCTGGACTTAAAACACATGTTAATGCATTTAAATATTTGCAAGAAATACCTAGGTAAAGCTAAGGGAAGGTTCTGGTCGTCTACCAAAATCCTAATCATATTGCCAGTCAATTCCTATGACGTCTAGGTTCTTGTGTTTTATTAAGGATGATTTTCTTCACCAAAGAACAATTAAGTTTGATTGTTCTTCTAAAACATCCCATCATATTGAGAAAGTGCTTAGGACGAGTCCTAAACATCTTTTCAATGCTTCTGGGATTACTTTGAGTCCAAATGAATTTCATTGTACAAGTGAGTTAATCATCCAAGAATTTAGTTGAATTTTGTTTCTTGCTCAGTGAACTTGGACATTTGATTGTCCGATGAGTGGAGTGACATTTCATTTGATACTCCACCTAAGGGTTATAAGTTGGGAGTCTTCAGGGGCGAATCAGTTTGTTAAGGGATTTAACCGCTAAGATTGAATTATTATTTCAAAACAGTTTAGTTTAGTTATGGAATTTCAAATTGCCTTTCTTTTTAAATGTTTTAAAAATTATTTAAATTAAAGAGGTGTTTAAACTATTTAATTTCATTAAATTTTGGTGATTCAAATTTGCTTTAAGTATTTTGGATTGATTTTAATTATCACATCTTGATTGTAAATTGTTTTGAGATTAATTAAGTTTTAACATTTCAAGTTTGTTTTGGGTTAAGTTGTAAGTGATTTCAAATTAATTTTAATGTTTTAAATTTATTTTAAATTATTAAATCATTTAATTTTTTAAATATTTAATTAAGGGTTGCTTTCTTTTAATTAATAATTTTAATCATCATTTTAGTTAATTAAGAGTTGAATGTTATTAATTGATCCATTTAGGGACTTTACATTAAAGAATTGGTATCTTCTTAAGTCACATCCCCAATTTTAATAATCCAAACTTTAATTATTCTTCCAAAATTTAAATGAATTAATTAATTAGGATTTCATTTTTGATGTTGTAGGTGATCAATGGGTTTCTACCCCTTAATTCCCTAAGTTTTAATCATCCAAGAGAAAGTTAAGATCAAATATTTTACCCTCCCTTTGATTAAGCCTAAAGTATTAATTAGGGTTAAAATCCCTTAATTATCTTTATGCCCTCTTAAGCTTATTCACTTCATAACTCATTAAGTTAAGCTCAAATGAACTTGAAATTTTTATGTCACTCCACTCACATGTCAATTAACACATTAGAGGAGAAAATGTGATTTTTCCATTTTTAATTTAATTTATATATTTATTTTAATGAAAAATAAGGATTTTCAATGAAAATTCAACAACATGACCAAGGTAGTTTCTATCCTTAGAAAAATTATGGGATGTTCCTACCGACCAGAGGACCACTTGGACAAATTTTGGTGATTTTTTTAATTATATTTTATTTATTATAATTATTTTAAATTTTGGAGTATTAATTAATTATAAAATAAAATTAAAGTTGAAAATTAAGTTTTATATTTTTCTTAAGTTACTCGACTTCAAGTAACTCGGAGAAATAAATTTTATATTTTTCTAATTTATCTTTTAATTTTTAGAATTATTTTAGTGAAAAAGGTTTAAAATCCATTTTTAATAATAAAATTTCCATTAAGTCTTTAAAATTCAATATCTCAACCTGGGGACTTAGGAAAAATATTTGGTTGGTTCCTAGATGATTAGGAAGCAAAATGTGACATTTTTCTGACTTTTAATATTCTTGTGATTTTTTATTTTTTTAATTATTAAAATATTCAAAAATAGGTTAAAAAAATTTTAGAAAAATTTCAATTTTAATTTTTATAGACCTCTCTGATATCAGAGATGCTCAAAAAGAGTTTAGTGAATTTTTTAAATATATTTTAGATTTTTATGAATTTTTAAAGTTTAAAAGTGGCCATATGACTTAAATAATCCATTTAGTGGGTTGAATCATTTTTAATTGGTTTCAAATTTTTATTTGAAACTCCTCCGACCCTAAGGATCAGTAGAGAATTGATTTTGTGCTATTTTAATGAGTGGTTGCTTCAAAATAATTTAATCTTAATTTTAAGGATTTGGCCAAATTAGGGTTCATTTAAATGAATTAAGTCAAACCAAAATTTTCCTGGGGTCCTCTAGTCCAGAGATACTTCCCCTAATTTTTCTAGATTTTATCAATCAACATGCTTATTAGTGGAATTAATACCAAAACAGGCACATAAAATTGGAAAATAGATAACTTGCCACAGAGATAGCCTCTGGCCTTGGAAAATTCAGGGGATGTTCCCAAGATCAGAGGCTACAAAAGCCCTATGGTCTCATGCCATGGTGAATTGTATGCATGGATGGAGAATTAAAATACTCAGAACAGTATTAAATTAATTAAGATTAAAATACTCAACAAAATAGATTAATTCTTTTTCCACTCTGTTCACTGAGCAAGAGGGTATTTTTAGTTTATATTTAGGATTTTTTTAGGCAAAGATAGGAATTTTCAAAGGTTCAAGCATTTAAATAAATAAAAAATACTCTAATTTTCTACATATCCAACGCGGCGCCACCTCCCATTCGGCCCCGCCATCTGACTCGGCACATGCTTTTCATTCCACGACTCCGTTCGACTCCATCTTTGTCGTCCATCCTATACACGCGAGATCGAACGGTTGCTAGTCATCATCTTTGTCTGGTTCAACCCGAGAGCCGTCCACCTTCCAAACCTAAGATCTCGCTCTAAACTCAACCAAATCATGCGTGGTTTGTCTCTATCGACGTGTCTAGCCTAGACGAAGCTATCCATACAGCTAACATGCATTGAAATTGCACAGAACAAAATGGAGAATTGCTAGAAGCTTGGGAGGGAGGAGAGGTCAATACCTTGGCTCTGAGAAGTGAAGCTTCAATCAAAGATGCTCGGCACATTCGTTGGGGTGAGAAGAGCCTCCGGATGAAGTCTCTGGTCCTGGTGAGCTGCCTAGGTATCATTTCCTCCAAACCGACTTGGTGTTTTCACGTCTGGAGCAATTGGCTGGCCTGGTGAGGGGACTTCCACTGTGGAACTCCTTCTTTTGATGCTGTGAAGGTGTGGGTGTGTTTTATTTGGTTTTGCTGGAGGTTCAGGAGATGTCCTGTTTCTGGCCTGATTTTTAGCTGAGAAATTGGGCTCGGCTGGTGGGTTTCAAGGCAGAAGGACAGTGGGGATCAAGTTCTCTTGGATAGGAGGAACTCTGGGAGCAATTAGAGAGGGATTTGTGAAGAACTTTTCAGCACCTTTAGTGAGGCCGAAAGGTGGGGATTTTATATCCATGGCAGGAGAGGGAAATTCAGGGCCAGGCAATGAGTGGTTTAGGCCGCTTAGGGTGAGGGCTGAGCAGGCCAGGTGACTAGAGAGGGGATTGCCCACTGCCAAGCCCAAATTTGGGTTTCAAGGACACATGGGCTGCTCGGGCGTGACTGTTCCAGTGGCTGGGGTGGGCGCAAGGACGGTCAGGCGGCAGGGCAGGCTGAGGAGGAGTTTAGCTCAATTAATTTGGACAAGGAGCTTGCTTAAGGAGAGTTAGAGGATGGGACTTAGCTTTAGCCATGTGGCTTGGTCCCTTGGTCCAAAGTGGTGTACTATTGGTCCATGGCTCATGGGGCATGGGTTAGGTCAGGTTAAACCCACCCTAGGAGACCTAGGGTCAGCAGCAAAGAAGTTGGTTTGGTCAATTTTGGTTTGGTTTGGTTCAATTTGGTTCATGTCCACATGGGTTCACATGGGTTTGAGTTGGACTAAATTGAGTTTGGTTTTGAATTGGATCAAATTGATTGTTCAACATTATATAGATGATTGTAAGGAAGATTTTTCATGAAGACATGAAGTGGATTTGAGTTCATTTGGGGTTTCAATTTGGAGCATTTTAAGGTCTTGGTCAATTTTGGTCACCATGGGTTAGGTTGGGTTTAAGTTTGGCTAGAGTTTGGTTCAAGGCCAATTGATGGTCCAAAGTTTTTCAAATGATTGTTAGGAAGGGTTTAGGATAGAAATTGGGTGGAAATTTTGGGCTTAGGGGATTTAATTTAGAGATTTAGGCGTAGGTGACAACTTTAGGGCAAATTTGGGGGTTTTGATTTCAAATGAATTTTGAGTTGGGTTTGGGATCAAATTGAGAGCCAATTGATGTTGTGTTTGGTGTAGGAATGTATTAGGGAGATTTTGGAGTTGATTTGGGGGGGGGGAAATTGATTTGAATTGGGTCGAATTTGGGTAAGTTTGGGTCATTGGTTAAAATTGGGGTTTTGGTTTAAAGTTGAAATTGAACTCAAATGTGGACCAAATTGGGCTTAGATTTGGTTTATATTGGTATTGGAGATGTTGAATTGAAGTTTAGAATTGAGTTTGGGCAAAATTGAGGTCAATTGATTTGACTTGGTTTGACATTGGGTCCACTTGGGTTAAAGATGGGTCTAATTGGGGATTTTGATAAAAGTGGGTTATTTTGACACAATTAGCTTATGATGTAGTTGAACAAAATGAAATTAGAAATATTTGGGATTTTTTGGAATTTTTTGGGAATTTTTGGAATTTTTGGAGTTTTGGGCAAAAAGAGGTATTTAGGGTATTTTGAGATTATTTAGAGTGTATTGGGGTATTTTGGTGGATTTGAGTGGTGGGAATTGTTTCAAAATGATTCTTAGGATTATTAGGAACTTGGGGTAATTTTTGGAAATTTTTGGATGATTTTTTGGTTGTGGGGGCAATTTTATTAGTTTTTGGTAGGTTTAGGGGACCCAATGTCAAAACCAGAAATTTTGGCAAAATGATTGAGGTTTCAAATAAGGAAGAATGAGACGATTTTAGTGGAGTAATGGTTGAGTAAAAATTGATTTGGAATGGAATTAGGGTTTGGAAGCATGAGCCATGGACTTTGCTAAGTCCAACCACTTTGGGACCAAGTCTAGCCAAATGGTAACCACTTTATGATCCTTCACATATTGACTTTAGCCATTTTAATCAAAGATTAGTGGCTTGGGTTCAACCATGTGAGTTTCATAAAGGGTAGAAATTCAAGGGTTCAAGGTTTAGGTTAAGTGGCTTAGGGGTGTGTGTGTGTGCAAGAGAAACCCAAGTCACCCAAGGGCACCCTAAGTCAAAACAATCCTATAAGAACTCACTATTGGTTGCCCATATGGTGATTTTAACCTTCCAAGGTGATTTAGAGGTTTGCAACCATCCAAGTGGGGTCTCAAGAGGAGTTAAGAAGTAGCTTAATTGCTAAAGGGTGGGTCCCAATTCTTGTCCTCTAGGATAGTCAAGGAGAAGTCCTATGGCTAGATCCTAAGCACTAAGAAAAAGAAAAGACCTCACCAAAAATGAGGTCAACAGGCTACAGCCTCAGAAATTGAATGAGAGCTAGAAGTTAGGCTCTAGCTTCAAGATAAGAATTGGAAGTTAGGCTCCAGCCTCAGAAATTTGAATGAGAGCTAGAAGTTAGGTTCTAGCCTCAAGAACAGAACAGGACGTTAGGCTCCAGCCTCGAAAATTGAATGAGAGCTAGAAGTTAGGCTCTAGCCTCAAGAAGAGAATTGGAAGTTAGGCTCCAGCCTCGAAAATTGAATGAGAGCTAGAAGTTAGGCTCTAACTTCAAGAAGAGAACTGAAAGTTAGGCTCCAGCCTCAGAAATTGAATGAGAGCTAGAATTTAGGCACTAGCCTCAAGAAGAGAACTGGAAGTTAGGCTCCAGCCTCAGAAATTTGAATGAGAGCTAGAAGTTAGGCTCTAGCCTTAAGAAGAGAACTGGAAGTTAGGCTCCAGCCTCGGAACTTTTAATGAGAGCTAGAAGTTAGGCTCTAGCCTCAAGATGAGAATTAGACGTTAGGCTCTAGCCTCAAAAATTTGAATGAGATCAGAAGGAGTTTCAAATCCCTCTCAAAAGGTTTCTCGAAAAGGAGATCTGTGTGAGGAGGGACCCAGTCGCATGCCATCAAAACCAAATCGAATAAAAAATTTGTGGCTCAGTGTTAATAGAACTAGTCGATCCTCTAACATACAGAGAAAAGATTAAAAGGAATTGGTAAGTGTACCAAGCTGAAAAGACTAGACTTTGTGATAAGTCGAGGAAAGGATTCAAAATTTCCAAATAGTTTCAAATGAATTTTGATTTGAAGAAGAATTGAAAGATTTGAACCCACGGATTCGGATTGGAATTCAATTCGAGGTTTAAATTTGTTATGTTCATTTTAGTGATTCGATTCCATTTTTGTTCAATTAGAGTTCATGTTAATTTGAAGTTCGTTTTGATATTCAGATTTTTAAAAGTTTTTTACTTATTTTATTTATTTTATTTTATTTTATTTTTAAAATCGTTCTTTATTTGAAGTTCATTGAACTTAGTGGCGTTTTCCAGTCAAATTTGCACAAAAGAAGTGAAGGCAAAACACGACATGGTCGTTTTCATTCTAATTTACTGAAAATACATCATATAGCTTGATCCAAAACATGATGATATTTTCCTTGAAAATTAAGCATCTCATACAATCCACACAAATCCAAAACGGGCTGCGTAAGATTCTTGCAGGTTTCTTCCAAAATCATCTATCAAAATTCATGTCTGAATAGCGAGACACATGGACAATAACATCACCTTCCAAGCCATCCTTGACAGGAAAGTCATTCAGATGTGCATTAGAGGTGTGCTATTCTCCACGTAGCTCACAGCTCATAGAACTGAAGGCTCTCTAACTCTGGATCCGGCTGAAAATAGAAAAGCATTTGTTGTCGTCCATCCTCCTAAAAGTGACAGAGATCCACTGAAGAGGTACGCCCGGGATGCAATCCTTTGCTATGTCTGCTCCATTCCCTTTCAACACCAGAACGGAACCTACCGGTAAAAGTATCTCCACTAAGCCTCAGAATTCTCTGGAGCCTGCTATTCGGAGGTTTGATCCGAACATGATATTACACTGGTTGACAAAAGACACTGTACAAAACGGTCTGAAGAAGTCATGATGATCTATGTGTGGTGGTATGCAGTCTCCTTCTTCGTATATGTTGATGATGCAAACGTTAGGTATGCAATCTGCAGGTAGTACCCTCCATGTCACCATCCTCTTGATAATTCTCGGCATCTGATCCACCTCACTGCGATGGAGTATCCCTGGCGGATTTCCTTTCCTATCTTCGACGAAGTTGTAACAACACCCACACTGGATTTTTCCTTTCATCCATCTCCGGGGTTCTGAGTAGGTCTTCTCTCTTAAACGACCGGCTCGACCCATTTTCTGAAGCTCAATGACGCAGTCCACAATCTGCTGCTGCTCGTAGTCTGAAAAACACGTCTCTATGTAGCTCGAGGCCTTCAAGCATATTGATCTTCTTGCCTCGAATTCTTTTGAAATATTCAAAGGTGTTCTATTCAACTTTCTGAAATTTCTCCAGCTCATATTATGGAATTATCTGAAATCATCAGGGTCTGGTAATGTACTGTGGGATGTATGGCTCAACCCCAGCACGCTCTCCAATGTGTTTCACTTCCTCGGGAATAGTCTCTGTCAAGACATCCTCCGGGTTTGCTTTCGCAACAATGCTCTTCAGAACTGTTGCATCTGTCTGGTGTCGTGGCTCTGATTCTGTTCCTGTTCTTCTTAGAATTTCATTCATCTTCTCTGTTGTTCTTGGAGTTAATCTACTCTTTTCTTGTTCCTGCCGAATTGGTTTCTTCGATGTGCTTGCACTGACAGTAGCAACTGTCTTCTTATATTGATCCAATGCAAGCTTGCTCAATATCCTGTGAATGCGGTGGTTCTTTTTTCTTCGTTTTGTAGGAGTGAGAGTAGCTCTCCTTACTTCCCGAACCTCTGTGGGCACGACGCTGAAAAGCCTACCCTCTGCTGTAGTGACTACGGACATGACTTTCTGGTCCGCTCCAGTCACATGAGCGGCGTTCACTTTCCTCTTTCTGTTGGTAGCTGGCCGACTTGGGCCACCCAATTTTACCACTGTCTGACTGCGGCACTCATCCATGTCGACCGGGGACCAATTGGCCTCCTTGTACCGTAAGCCAGCCGGTGTGAAGTCAGAGTCAATCTCATTCACGACCCCATCCTTCATCTTCTTTTCGTCGAGTGCTAGACTCACGCCATTCTTAAAGTTCAGAACCAACTGCCCGTTCGACATTTCCCTGCGGAAAACAAGGAAAGGATTAGGGGTTATACTAAGAATGAGAACAATAAGAAAAATTGTTCATTAATGAAAGAATTTTATTTATTTATTTTTATTTATTTTGAGATTTAATAAGATAGGAAAAGGTAAGGGAAACAAACAGGAATGGAATTGATTTAGAAGGAAAGGTTAAAATTTCATTATTACGATGGTTACTTTCACATATTTTCTTTTAGAAAAATTTTTTCATCATTTTTTTGTTCAAATTTTTTTTGGGTTCAGACCCAGTTACAAGTGATCACTCTGCCCGTGCTCCTAGGGACGGAACTCTATCCTTTAGAACATCAGGTTGTGTAATACTTCTTCAAATATTGTCTGTTGATTGGAAGCATAGATCGTTCTCCATAGCAATTCACAAGTTGGTAGGAACCTCCTGAGTAGACTGTCTCGACCACGAACGGGCCCTCCCAAGTCGGTTCAAATTTACCTCCTATATTGCGGTGTGCAAGAATAAGTCTCTTGAGAACTAGAACTAAGTCACCGACTTTGAATGTCCTTGGCGGACCAGTTTATCATGGGCCTGGATCATCTTGGCTTGATACAGTTCCAATTCTACTGTGGTGAAAGTCATTTCCCTTCTAGGATTTCCAGTTATTCTAGTCGTAGTCTACCATTCTCTTCTGTAGTAATCTTGTCCGTGACTGCAATTCTGAGAGATGGAAGTTGAACCTCTAAGGGTAAGATAGCCTCGGACTCGTACACTAGAGTGTAAGGCGTAGACTGAGTAGGAGTTCTGAAGGTCGTTCTGTCGGCCCATAAGGCTTCTAACAACTTCTCGTGCCAATTTCTTTTGTTGTCGTCCAAAGTTTTCTTTAAGATTTCGACGAGAGTTTTATTAAAAGCCTCGGCCAAACCATTTGCTCTTGGGTAGTAGATCATTGAATAGCGCCAGTCGATCCCGTACCTTCTAACAAAACTGTTGATCTTCGTATTTCTGAATGCTGACTCGTTATCTGAGATAATTCTGTGTGGCACCCCAAAATGGTAGGCAACTTGATTCCTGAAGAACTACAGCATGTGGTGTGCCTTCACTTCCCTGAGTTGTACTGCTTCTGCCTAGCTGGAAAAGTAATATGTAGCTACAAAAATGAAACGATGTCCTCTTGAGGAAGGCGGTTCTATCGGACCCACAATGTCTGTGCCCCAACATTCAAACGACCGCGACACGATTGTGGGATGTAGCACATTTGGAGGTTGGTGTAGAACTACTTGATGTACTTGGCACTGGTGACAACTTTTGGTAGTTTTAATGCAGTTAGTCATCATCGAGGGCCGGAGGTACCCTAGTCTTTTAATTTTCATCTTCATCTTCGGACCCGGCTGATGAGCACCACAAAGTCCTGAGTCCACATCTTTAACAATTTCACGAGCTTCGGACCCACTCAGGCACCTTAGCCACATTTGATCGAAAGACCTTCTGTACAAGGTATTATTTATTAATGCGTAAGACAGAGTTTTATTCTTGATGTGGTGGGCTAATGACTTATCGTCTGGCAGGTTTCCTGTTCGCAGGTAGTCTATTAACGGTTGCCTCCAATCTTCTACAGTTTTTGTCACTGCTACGTACTGTTTCTTCTTCTTTTTCTGATCGGTGTATTGCATCCATGTCGAGCTACGATAGGACCTTTCGTCCCTGAACTGACATTTCAGCTGACTCATCCTGTAAGCAGGCAAATTTTTTTGCAAGTCGGGCTAGCGCATCAGCAAGAGCATTTTCTCTTCTAGGAATCTTGTAGATCATTACATTCGAAATTTGTTCCATCAACTTCATGGCATACTGATAGTACTGCTCGAGTCTTGGTTTTAAAATTTTGTACTGTCCAACGACTTGTTGTATGATCATCTGAGAATCTCCGTAGATGTTGATATCTGTTATACCCATCTGAATGGCTAATTCCAGTTCGATTATAAGAGCTTCATATTCAGCTTAGTTGTTCGTACATGGTTCTATTAATTGGTAGGAGTATCTTAACATCTCCCGCTCCGGTGTTATAAATATCAGTCTGATTCCTGCCTAACCGGGCATTATCATTTGCAATTCCTAGTCTTTCTGTGCTGAGGATGCTCCGTCAAAGTACAGTTCCCAACATCAATCATCGGGGTCTTCTAAGCTCATTATCTGCTCGTCGGGCAAGTCATCATTGAGAGGCGATTCTACAGGTAAAGGGTGTGCTGCGAGAAAGTCTGCTAGGACTTGTCTCTTTACGGCACAAAGGGGAATGAAAGTTGTATCGAATTGCAATAGTATCATCGACCATCTGACAGCGTCGGTCGGGTAATCAAGTATTGCAACGGATTAAACTTCGAGATAAGGTTGACCTTATGAGAGAGCATGTAATGCCTGAGCTTTTGAGCGATAGAGATCAGGGCCAAACAATGCCTCTCAATTGGAGGATACTTTACTTCCATCAGAATTAGATGACGACTCAACTAGTAGAGAGCATTTTCTTTATCCTCTTCATTGACCTGGGCTAGCAGGGCTCCGAGGGAGTCGTCTAAAGCTGTGGTATAAAGTATCAATGGTCCACCTGAGAGTGGGGCTACTAAGATAGGAGGTGTCATTAAATACTGTTTAATGTCCTCGAAGGCCCGCTGGCATTTTTCTTCCCAAAAGAATTTGACGCCCTTTTTAACTATTACCGAGTAGGGCTGACACCTACTGCTAAATTAGAAATAAAGCGTCGAAGATATGCCAACTTCCCTTGAAAGGATCGTAATTGTTTCAAAGTTTTGAGAGGCTGCATTCCTAAGATAGCTTTAATCTTCTCAGGATCAATTTCAATTCCGCGATGTCGGACAACAAAACCTAAGAATTTCCCAGAGGCGACGCAGAAGGCGCATTTTAGGGGATTCATCTTAAGGTTAAATTGTCTTAATCGCTCGAAAATAATTCTCAAATCATACAGGTGATCTTCCTTCAATTTGCTCTTGATGACCACATCATCCACGTAGCACTCGACTTGGTTGTGAATGAGATCATCAAAAAGCCTTGTTAATGCTCTTTGGTAGGTTGCTCCTGCATTCTTCAGCCCGAAAGGCATTACCGTGTAGCAGTATACTCCTATTGGCGTTCTGAAGGCTGTGAGCTTCTCGTCTTCTTGTGCCAACTTTATCTGATTGTATCCTGACAATCCATCCATGAAATAGAAGATCTCGTGTGTCGAAGTGATGTCAATCATCAATTCTGGAATCGATTGAGAGAATTCATCCTTTGGGCATGCTTTATTCAAATCTCTGAAGTCCACACAGATTCTGATCTGACCATTCTTCTTTCTGACTTGTACCACATTGGCTAACCAAGTCGGGTATTGTTCTTCACGGACAAATTTAGCATCGATGAGCTTCTTGACTTCAGCTATAACTTGTTGTTCAATCTCTAGACGCATTTTTCTAGGAGCTTGTCTGACTGGAACGGCAGTGTGATCCACTCCTAACTTGTGAATTGCAACCTCTGGAGCTAATCCCGGCATTTCATCATAAACCCAAGCAAAACAGTCCTTGAATTCCATTAGTAGCTTGATCATTTCTTTGAAGTTTTCTTTATTGAGTAAGGAGCTGACAAAGGTCGGCCTAGGCTCTTCTCTAGTACCTAAGTTAACTTTCTTTAACTCGTCTATTGTAGATTTAATTTCTTCTTTGAATTCTGGCGGAGCGTCTCCGATTGGTAGATCCTCGAGATCATCTGAAGCTTCCAGGCAGTCTTCATTAAGCTCGTAAGTGACAACCAAGCAAAATTTTGTATCATCATCTGGCTCTACTGTACCGAATATGAAACCATACTTTGAATTGGGTGGTTGACCGGTATTATTCCATAATTTTTCAAAGCGCTGTGATTGACCTTTTGACCACTGCTTAGGTAAGATACCACGCTGAATTAAATTTTGAACACAGAGAGAATACCACTCGAAAGGCAATTCCATTAATATAGATGAAGGAACATCTTCAATTTTTACATCATTTTCAGTATTGGTAGAAGTAGAAGCACTACGGTAAAACTTGATCGGCTTAGCAGCGCCACCATGCACTTCCTTGACCACCATACCCTTGACCTTACTAGGATGGATCAGAGTTAGGGTCACAGTATGCACATAGTGGTTAATCTTCTCGTACATCGATTTGTATTCTTCATTCTTTTCATCTTCAAGAGAGATCTTAAACTGGGGTTTTCTTTGATTTATCTTCATTAATTGCTTCTTAGTTTCTTCTTCTTCAGAACTGTTCTTCTAATCAACATCGATGACCGGCTTCTTCTGTTCAACTGTTCCACCGTTTCTTCCTCGACCTCGGGTGCGAGTTCTGGAGAGACCTTCACCATCTCGCCGTAAGGGAGTGGTGAGTAACTGTTGAACTAGAATTTGAGTTTCTCCGTCATCTCGAACTTATTTTGCTTTGTTTGGTATGGCATTTCTAGAGAAGATAGTTTTCTTTGGAGGCGTTTAGTAGGCTGCATCTTCGTGAATCTTAATTTCGTGTACGGAGAACGGCTGCTAGTCATCTTTGATACACTGCTCTTGTCCTCTTTCGTAATATTTTATGCACTGGTGCAGAGACGATGGTACCATCCGGTTTTCATGGATCCACGGCCGACCAAGTAGAGCGTTGAAAGATGTCTTAGAAATAATTATATGGAACTTTGTGGTTTTTCTTGCTAAATCAACGATCTTCATTGATAGTGTTATCAATCCAAGGGCTCTTTCTCCTTTCTGATTGAAGCCTCTCAGTAACATTCTGTATGCTTCGAGATCGCGGGCATCAATTTCCAAATATGCTAATGTCTGAAGATTCATTATGTTGATTGATGCTCCTGGATCAACTAACTCCCTGGAGAGTGTGAACTTCTCAATAGTGACAGAAATGTACAACGGTCGATGGTGATCAGTTGTTCCAAGTAGTAGATCATTGTCCTTGAAAGTAACACCGCGTTGTTCTTTTAACGAGCAAACATCATCTAAGGAATTACAGGCCATTTGAGCTAAACAAATTTCTGGATCAGAGTTTCCCTCATCTCTTTTGATAGGATCAGAGTGTCGTAGATGCTCAAATTGGCTGGCAGCTTCCTAAGATGGGCTAGCACATTATAGTCCACTTTATTATGAGGTTCTTCAATTTCTTCCCAAATGGGCAATTCCTCTGCTGGGGTTGGCTCTTCCTGAGCAACCACCTGCTTTCCTTTATCCTTTGGTCCCACTCTCGGGGGTAGAACTTTTCCACTTCTTAGATTGACTTCTATTATTTCTTCTGAATCTGGTGTTGAATCTGTCGGTGCCTCCTCTTAAATCGGAATGACTGGCTCTTCTGGAGTTGCTTCAGAATCTGATAGCTCTAATTTTATCGTGATCAAAGATCCTCGGAATTCACAAATGGACTCGTCTCTTCTTGAGCTTTCGTAGCCACCTTTGTGAACGTCTTCTACTCTGTCGTCATCGAGGTTTTGTATGATTTAAGAATCGTTATTCATATCGAAATCAAGATCTGGATTAGGTTAGTTGTCGTTAGTTACTTAATGGTTAGAAGCAGTCAAAACGTAGCCAACACCATAACTCTTATCATTATAGTACCCAATAGGGGTAGATACATAATCATACAGAGTCAGAGGTCCGAGGGATATCTCCCCTGAGTCGGAAACAACCATCCTAGGAAAAGCAACCCCAAGTCTACCCTTCAGAGCTTCAGTCTTTTCTTCTTCCAAGATCTTCTCCTCCTTCTGGGGCGGTTCTTCAATCGCAAGAGATAGTGCCGGCTTGGCAGGTGTTGAATTTTGAATTGAAGTGCGCACCGAAGCAGTCTGATGTGATCCAAAATTTTCTTCAAGAACTTCTTGCAAACAGTACTCTATCCATCGTCGGTTGTGTATGGGTCTATCGGAACAATAGGATCCGTTGAAATAACATTAACGGAACCTCCTATTTGGGGTTTTTTCATGTATTCCTTGGGGATCGTTATGTTCCCTTTCCAGAGGTTATCCTCGAGCCAATTCTTGAAGGTGAAGCAGTTTTCTAGCTTGTGCCAGAGCATCCTATGGTATGGACAGTAGTTCGGATGATCCTTCTTATCGACTTCGTCCGGCCTCCTAGGCTCCGACAACTGAAAGTTGGGCGTTTTAATCAAACTGCGAAACATCTTGGCTACTACTTTAGTCTTGAAGGGGTATTCCATATTCAAAAGCTCCTTCAGGCCATGGGATGGGAGAGGCGGCGGTTGATCATGCTGCTGTGACTGGTAGCTCGGTCGAGACTGTTGATAGCTTTGCTGAGGTTGTTGATAGCTCCATCGCGGTGGTTGATAACTTGGCTGTGGCCACTCTGGCTGTATCTGCACTGGCTGTTTACCTTTATCCATTGCCGCGACGGTTCCTGATTTCTTCTCAAATGCTTTCATCGGCTTCGACTTATCAGTCTTATCGACGAAACTCAGTTGTTTCGCTTCCTCTTGCAAGCACCCAGCCTTGCTAAGGAATTTCTTGAAATTCTTAATTGTTAATCCTTTGAGGAGTGTTGACCTCATTTTTTTATGAGGTCTTCTCTTCTTCTTTTAGTGCTTAGGATCTAGCCTTAGGCTTTTCCTTTGACTATCTTAGAGGATTAGAATTGGGACCCACCTTTTAGAAATTCAAACCACTTCTAAACTCCCTGCAAACCCCACAAACTTGGTTGTAGACCCCTAATCACACTAGAGGGTTGAAATCAAATGTGGAAGTTTAAAGGATGAGTTCCTTTAGGACTCTTTGGCCTTAGGACCGCCTACAGGTGGCACAGTGCAGTGAAGGGTTGACTTGCACACACACTACACTCATACACTACACTTCCATACACCTCCTAAAAACACACCCATACCCGACTTGACCTCCTGACTCATGTAGGTGATTCACATGGATGGTCCTTAACCCCTAAGCCATTGGCTAAGAGGGTTAGGAACAACATAGTGAATGCCTCAAATGACTCCCTTCATGGCTCATGTGGGCTTGATATGGCTTCATGGCTCAGCAAAAATGATTTCATTCCACTTACATCCACCCAATCTTCAATTTTCCAAATTTTCAATTTTTGACCCAGGGACCCTACACCCGCCAACCTACCCGAAGCCCTGAATAGCCCAAATTTCTCAAAAATTTCCAAATCACCCAAAATTCTCCAAAATCATTCCCAAACATTTCCACATCACTCAAATTGATCATCCATACCCAAAAATATCAAAAATTCCAAAAATACCTCCCAATACCCTCCAAATACCCAAAATACCCCTCTTAGCCAAAAAAATCCAAAAATTCAGAAAATTCCCAGAAAATTCCAGAAAATTCCAAATATTCCCAATTTCATTTTGTTCAACTACATCATGGGCCAATTTTGTCAATTTACCCCAATTTTATCAAAATCCCCAATTTGACCCATTTTAACCCAAAGTAAACCCAATGTCAAAACCTAACCTACCCAATTGACCCAATTCTGGTCCAATTCAATTCTAAACTTCCATTCAACATCCCCAACACCAATCTAGACCAAATCCAAGCCCAATTTGATTGGCATTGGAATCCAATTTCAGTTTTGGCCTTAAAGCCCAATTTGGACCTATGACCCAAACTTAGCCCAAACTCACCCAATTCAACTCCAATTAACCCCAAATATTTTCTAAACCTTCCTTAACATCCCCATAAACAAAACACTAACATGATTTGCCCAATATTTTGACCCAAACCCCACTCAAATTCAACCCAAAATAAAAAAGCCCAATTTTGACCTAAACCCAAACCTAGCCCAAATGAGCCCAAATCCCAAAATCAAAACCTAACCAAAGCCAAAACCTCTTTGAAACACTCCCATAAACATTTCCCAACATTAATTTTATATCAATTTCAACTCTAGCCCAACATTGGCCCAAGTTAGCCCAATTTGACCTACATAAGCCCACTTACCAATTAAACCCAAATTCAAACCAATTCAACTCCAAATCACACCAAATTGACTCCAAGCCCTTCATAGAACATCCATAAACCAGTTATGACATTTATTTGACAAGGCCTTTCACAAAATCTTTACCCAAATGCCCATCCTAAAATCAAAAAGCCCATTTCCCTTAAACTTTCCTAAAAACCCACTCCCTTCAAATTCAAAAGCCCAAATTCATCCAAAGCCACATGACACTTCCTTTCATCATCCATTTAATCAAAATCACCCCTAAGTTTCAAAATCATCAATTAAACCATTCCAAATCGAAGCTTCATGCAAATTTTCACCAAAATATCCAAAATTCTTAAAACCCGTTTTATGAAATTAACCCGACCTTTTCCCGAAGCCAAATGGAGCCATGGAGCCATGCACAAGCCATATGCAAGCCATGAGAGCCTCTTTACATGTCACCATGCCATTTTGGGCAAAAGGAGGAGACGCTTTCCTTAATTCCTAAAGGTGATTAACCACTCCCATGTCTCCCCTAACTCTTGCTTAAGCTTAATTGTACTTGGATTGTGACTTGACCCCACTAATCGAAGCTGATCCAGTGACTTTCCCTTCGACCCAAATTGGCCTTGGAGGGTGAACCTAACCCAATACCAAGAGTTGAACCATTTAGACCCAAAACTAGCCCTTTTCCCATTCCACTTTGATTCAAACCCTTTACACATGGCAAGGCCCGATTGACTGCACAAGCCTCCAGCCACGACCCACCTGGACACGAGAGTGACCCATGCCTGCTCGGCCGGCCGCACAGGTCGCCGGAAAACACCATGGCCGAGACCTTGGGAGGAGCCGAATTTTGGAATTCCACCTTGCCGAGGCTGCCTCACTCCGAATGGCCATTGCGAGCATGTTCTTCTCCTCACCGGAAGCGGCTGATCCCAGCCCTCGACTCCCCCAGGAGGCCCTCCAGACCACTGCTATTTAAACTCCCCACCTCTCGGCCATGAGAAGGTGCTGAAACAAACCTTAAGGAAACCCAGCCAAAATTGTTCCAGACTACTCCCCATACACAGAACACTTGATCCCCACTGAAATCCCCCTGCCATTTCTTCTCTGTGAGCTCAATTTCAGAGTTGAAATCCAAGCCCAAAACCAGGACACTTCTCCACGGTGGATCAATCCTCAGAGTGGTTGGTCCTACACCTTCACCGGACCAAGAGAAGGTGTCCGCCAACAAAAGCCCCATCTCCGGGCCACCTAGTTGTTCCGGACTCCAAAGGTTGTGATCGGCCTTGGTGGAAATCACACCTAGGCGATTCACCACATCCCCGAGGCTTCATCCCTAGCCTCCTGCGGCTCCAACAAACGTGCGAGGCATCTGCGATTGAGGCTTCACCTCTCGGAGCTAAGGTATGGCCTCACTCTTCCTCCCGAGCTTCTGAATATTCTCCATTTTTATTGCTAAATTTCATCCCACATAAACCGTATGGATGTGTTCGTCTTTTCAAGACGAATCCATAGAGCATAAGAACATGAAAATCCATTGATTATCGAGTGAGATATTAAGGGTTTAGTGTGGACGGCTCTCGGGTGAGGACACTTGGGGACGATGAACGGATGCCGTCCATTTAATACACGCGCGCACGGATGGCCAGGATCGCGCCGGATGAGGAGACGGAACGATACAGCGGGCCCCGGGACTGCTGACTCAGATGGCGGCGCCCAATCACAGTGCGACGCGTGTGCCTTCGGAGATGTTAAGGATGACGCGGCGCCGCGTGGATAAGTAGAAAATTAGGGGTATTTTCTATTTATTTAATTCCCTAAACTTCAAAAATTCATAACTTTGTGTAGGAAAATCATAAAAATAAAATAAAAATACCCTCTTGCTCGGTGAACGAGAGGAGAATAATGTGGAAAAGAAATTATTTAATTTCATCAAGTATCTTATTTTTTATAATTTATTTACTCTCTGCATACATTTAATTCTCCATGCATGTATACAATTCACCATGGCATGAGACCATAGGAGCTTTTGAAGCCTCTGAATTTGGGAACATTCCCTGAATTTTCCAAAGTCGAGAGGCCATCCTATGAAGAGTTATTGATTTTTCAAATTCATGTCATCTGTTTTGAGTATTTTAATTCCAATAAATAGCATGTTGTGAAATAAATTCTAGGAAAATTTGGTGATGTTCCTTATGACCAGAGAACCACTAGGAAAAATAGGTTTTGAGTTAGTTCATTTTAGACAACCTAATTGGCTTAAACACTTAAAATAGGTCTCTAATTAATTAGAGTTAACCATAGATCAAATTGACTTGAAATCAATTCTCCACTGACCTTTAGGATCGAGAGGATCCCACCATAAAAGTTTGAAGTCGATTGGACTTGGTTAGCCTTATTAATTGGGTTGATTAAAATTTATTTGGTCATTTTAAACTTTAAAAATTCATAACTTTCAAAATATCTTTCAAAAATTCACCAAATTAGTTTTGGAGCCTCTACGATATCGGGGGAATTTAAGAAAATTAAAATTTCAATTTTCTAAAAAAGTTAA
Source organism: Papilionanthe hookeriana x Papilionanthe teres (assembly GCA_022702705.1). Taxonomy (NCBI): domain Eukaryota; kingdom Viridiplantae; phylum Streptophyta; class Magnoliopsida; order Asparagales; family Orchidaceae; genus Papilionanthe; species Papilionanthe hookeriana x Papilionanthe teres. Next base: position 78,910,194 of record CM040434.1, on the reverse strand, counting down.
TTTTTAATATTATTTTAATATTTTTAATAATTAAAAAATAATAAAAATCACAAAAATAATAAAATTCACCAAATGTCACATTTTGAATTTTAATCACTTGGGAACAAACCCCATATTTTTCTTAGGCCTATTTGGTGAGATATTAATTTTTAAAGCTCTAGGGTAATTTTAAAATTAAAAAATGTATTTTCTAGCATTTTCACTAAAATAATTATAATAAATAATAGAAAAATCAAAAAATTGCAAAATTTGCTTCTCTGGTTTTCTTGATATCAGAGAGATTTTTGAAAAACATAAAATTCATTTTTCAACATTTATTTTATTTTTAAATTAATTAATACTCCAGAACTTAAAATAATTCTAATAAATAAAATATAATTCAAAAAATTACAAAATTTGGTCCAAGTGGTCCTCTGGTCATTAGGAATGTCCCATAATTTTCTTAAGGACAGAAAATTTTCCTTGGTCATATTATTAAATTTTCCTTGGAAATCTCTATTTTCTACCAAAAATAATTATATAAATAAATTAAATACAGAAAAATCACATTTTCTCCTCTCATGTCTTTAGTGACATATGAGTGAAGTCACATAAAAATTTCAAGTTCATTTGAGTTCAATTTAGTGAGTTTTGAAATTATTAAGCTTAAAGGGCAAAATGGTAATTAAAATTTTAACCCTTAATTAAAACTTTTGGTTTAATAAAAAAATTAACAAGTAAAATATTTGATCCTAACCTGATTTGGATGATTGAAATTTAATAATTGAAGGGTAGAAACCCATTAAGCAATTTAAAATGATTAAACTTTAATTAAATAATTGATTGAATTTGGAAGAATAATAAAATTGGAATTATTAAAATAGGGATATTATTAGGGAGAGATTTATTCTTTAATTTAAAAATCCCTAAATTAATCATTTCATTAATGTTTAATTCTTAATTAAAATGATAATTCAAATTTAAAACATTGAAAGACTTAATCATTAAACTAAAATTAAATAATTGAACTATTTAATTAAAATTAAAATTAATAAAATAAAATTAAATTAAATTAAAAAAAAAATTAAATTAAATTAAATTAAATCAAATTAAAAATTAAATTAAAAAATTAAATTAAATTAAGAATTAAATTAAATTAAATTAAATTAAAAATTAAATTAAATTAAATAAACTAAATTAAATTAAATTAAATTAAATCAAATTAAATTAAAAATTAAATTAAATCAAATTAATTTAATGTAACATCAAACCAAATTAAATTAAACTAAATCATATTACATTAAATTAACTTAAGTTAAATTAAATTAAATTAAACCACATTACATTAAATTAAGTTAAATTAAATTAAATTAAATTAAATATAAAGACATGAAGAATTCAAAAATAAATCTAAGATAACTTGAACACTATTCCAAACTTAAATCATTAATTTGAATTTAAATTTGAATCACAAATCATTAAATATCATTTTGCCCTTAAAAGCTTTAGTTATCATAACTCCTAAATGGAATATTAAATGAAATGTTACTTGACTTATAGGACATTCGAATATCCTAGTTATCTGAGCAAGTTAACAAAACTTGAAAACCTCGGACGATCGATTCATTTACACAATTAAATTCATTTGGACTTAAAACAATCCTAGAAATATTGAAAAGATGTTTAGGATTCTTCCTAAGCACTTCCTCAATATGATAGGATATTTATAAGAACAATTGAACTTAATTTTTCTTTGATGAAGAAAATCGTCTTCAAACTAAAAACACAAGGAACCTAGACGTCATAGGAAATGACTAAGCTATAGGATTAGGAACTTGGTAGAAAACCATAACCCTTCCCTTAGCTTTACTAGGAAATTGCTATGAATGCTTAAATGCTCTAAATTGTATTTTAAGTGCGAGCTTGGGATGACGGGAAGACCTTCCGGGTACGCTTTTATTTTATTGCGATTTATTTTATTGCAATTTATTTAATCGCATCGCACTTATTTTTCTTGCATGATAAACAACGGTTGCATGAAAACCTACACCTTTAGGACGAAAGCCAAAGCTGAAATCCATAACTAAATTAAAAGACACTACAAGATAAAATTCACCTCCACAACATTTCAAAATATAAAACAACTCAAAATTTAATCACAAACAGAAGAACAAAACTACAACTACAACTAAATTAAAATGTCTCATTGAATGATCGGGAATACCTCGGATGATGTAACCCACGTGTTGCTAACGGGATTTCCCACGGTCTAAATGAAAGTGTGGAACTCATTCAGTTGAGTTTAGCAAATTCATACGGACTAAGTGAATTCGATGAAAATAACGATGCTTGGGATGACGGAACCGTGGGATCTTAATCGGTTCGTTTAATCAACTTTAAGATTTGTTTTAATTAAAACACAAAAAACACTTGGAAATTAAGACTTCTCTAAACCAAAACACTTTTCTCATCCCTTGATTTATGATTTCTAAAACTCGACCTGCTGCAACGACGAGGAGCTCGGAGCATGGTGGGCAGCACGGCCATCGTCGTCAGTAAAACTTGAATCTACTTCAGCAAAAACATTCCTAGTTTTAAACAACAAAGCCATAGGACTTCGAGGTAGTTTGTCCAGTACGACATAAATCCTCGACTCTTCGTTAGGCATTTGCATTGCAAATTAAGCCCTAACCGGTCTTAGGATTCCGAGGTAGTCGTCCGATACGACATAAACCCTCATATCTTCCAAGTATTTGTATGATTCTATCATATAAATATAAGCCCTAATTAACTAAAATTGGCAAGATTAAAACATTAAATGAACATTAGGACTTTCCTAAATCCAAGCGCAAACAATAGGATAGTCGAGAAATTACGAAGTTCGCTTCGAATCCGTAATTTCTCCTACTTTTCTTCCTTTGAATTCCCAAAATAAAATGTTCCAAACTTGATCCATTCCCTATTGAGATTCAAAAAGTTCGATCCTTTGAAAACTTAAACTTTGAAATTCTTGAGAGCGAGAATTATTGATTATTATCGAGAGTTTTCTTAGGTGATTCCCGTCACTTAAGATGTAATTAACTATAGGGGCTTGCCCTTATAGGGAATTTTAAAAAACCCGAGTAATATAAACCATCGTTTAATGTTTTCATATTAGGCGAGGGAATTTGTCGGCTTATAAAATTGGTTCGCGGACCAAACGGATGTCACAAATCTCCTAGTTTATTTAATCGAGCCCCATCATCAAGCAGTGTGTCTATTCTTCGGGATAGATACACGGTTTGTGGTGCGATGCTCGTTTATATAAACTATTTGAGATGTGGGGTCAGTTTGACTTCATATCTTAAAATTCTTTAAAATTATTTTCAAAATCAAAACACTACTTTTCAAATTATATATATATGTAAATTAAATTAAAAAATTCGCCGACAACTTCTGTAGGCGACCCCTTTTAAAAAAAATACAACACAACCTAAAAATATGCCTACAAGGAGAAGTGGTATGAAGACCTTTGGGTATTGGACTGCATCAAATTCTTTGGGGTAAGGTCTACCCGTCAAAATAGATGTTCCACTCTTAGACTGGGCTAAGGCTTCTCACACCTGCTATTCCACCATATTCATAATATCTTTTTCAGGAATCATGCTCTGTTCGGAATCTTTCTTTGGCTGTTCATCTCCATTGACATAAGTAATTTCTTTTCCTCCATCTACAATGTGAATGACCTCTGGAGGTGCTTCCTTCTGAGGTTGAGGCTGACTGTGGAGTATGGCTAAGGCAGCCGCCATCTCCTCCATCTTCTTTTCCATCTGATAGATCGTGTCATCCTTTTCTTGAATATGTGCTCTCATCACTTCTGGTTCGTCTCCTTCTGAAGTTGATGGAGCTCCCTGTAAAGCTGACGATGCTCGGGTCTCAACTACATTGATCTCGGCAAATTCTTCTTCCATGAATTATAATGGTTCCTCTTCATTCCTCAGTCCTTCTCTTCTTTCTCTTTCCAACCGTTGGCTGTCTGTTCTTAGCTTTCTTATAGCAGCTTCAAGAGTTCTTTTCCAAACAGTCTTACGATTTTCAGGCAACGACTGTTGAACTTCATCTTCAGGAGTTTCCTTTAGATCAGCAGCACTTTCCTCAGATTCGGGCTCACTAACGAGACTTCTCTTCCCAGAGTGTTCTGTCGATATCTGTTCAACAATAATAGGTTGCCACACCATCCTTCTTGTAGTAGAAGGCCTAGGACCAAATGGTCTGTCCGCTGTACGTCGGTAGGTGGTGTGTTCCCTAATATGGTGACCTGATACAATGACAGGCGAACTTCTTTCGCTAGCTCGTACCTTCTTTCTTGGCCTTTCTATGGCAGTGAAGGAGTCTACTCGTGGTCTGAGGTGGGATCTAGCTGGAACTCGTCCCATCCTTCTTAGAATTTATGACACGGGGCATCCCTCCTTTTTAGCTAACTTCTCCACTACTGCTCGCAATCGAGCAAGCGGTGTAGTCTTAATCTTCTTCCTCTTACAATCATTGTAGTATGCAGGTAAGGGTAACTTAGCAGTGATCCATTGGGCATCTTCCTCATCTGATGCAGCAGAGAGAGGGTGGAACCTACTCCCCTTTGACAAAGGTGAGATCTGATCCAGTTTAAAAATTACCTATTTTTACCGTAGATTTCATGCTAACTTTATGCACATTATTAAAGATATTACACTTTAAAGGATGAAATTTTGCATATTTTTGTCTTCAAGAATAAAAATATGATTTTAGACAAAATCAAGCAAAAACTATGCAATTTTGAGCCAAAATAAGCAAGGAAGAAAATTCTAACTTAGCACATATTGATATGTCTTTCAATTCTTAATATCTTTTATATTTCTCACATATTTTTGAATGAAATTATACTTTTGAGAAAGGCTATTTTCATGTCTATCTTGTAGGTGAAGATGTTAAGAACGCAACGCAACTAAAATGGGTCGAAACGGAGTTGAAATAGAGCCAAACGGAGCAAAATAGTGGAACTGCGCACAGGGTGGCGCCTAGGTGCCAGTGACGACGAGAAAACGGCGCCTAGGCGCCAGAATCAAGGCCTGGGCACCAGAATCATCCAAAAACTGTTATTTGAATGATTTTTTACAACTTTGGGAGTTATTTTGACAGTGTGTAGTAGTTTCTAGACCTTTTAGAAGACTGTAAGTTACTCCTAATATATAGGACATGTGATACAATGTATCTGGACACATTGGAATGGTTTTAAGCGTGAAGAGGTGCTACCCAAAGTGAAGGGGTGTGAAGACTTGGTCACAGGAGTCTGGCACCTAGGCGCTAGAGTTGGTTTCTAGAAGATTCAATGAATGTGGACTACTTTTGAAGAGGTTCCTTAAGCAAACCTTGGCCATTTTCAGAGCTCTATAAATAGGAGATATTTCTACACGAAAAAGTGCCTCTCTCTTGTCTCTCTCTCTCTCTACCCCTCTCTTTCTTCGCCCTTAGTCATTTTAGTAATTTTAGAGTCATGAAGATGTAGATTTCTACATCTTATGAAGAGATTGGTGAGGGATTTTGAGATATTTATGTAAGGGATGTACGAGCGGTGCATGGATCGGTGGGAAACTTTGGTGGAGCTTCAGAGGGAAAAAGCTAAGTATTGTGTTCTTCATTCTATTGTATTGTTTTAAACACTTTCTAGTGATTTTCTTTGTTTTAAATCAAGTTTTTTGTCGTGATTTATCCATGCTTCGTAAGTGATTTTCTTTACTCTTTCTTTTAATATGAAGTAGTGGCATGTGCAGGAAAATTATTTTTATGATAGAATTATCTATTACATGCTTCTAGGTGACAGATAGTTGCATAAATATAATAGAATACTAATGAAATAAGTTCTTTGTTGGCAATTAATTTATTACACAGTTCTTTCAAGTCTTTTACCTCTTATGCCATTATTTTCATTTACTTTTATTTTGTAATGAAATAGATGCATGTTTAGGAATTAAGATTTGCTTAGATATTCTCTTATTAAATTATCGTGATGATATTCTTACCAGATCATTATTTACTTTAAAAATTGATCACTTGTATTGTTAAAACCCATTGAAGAATTCTGAGACCTATCCGGAGATGAGTTCTTAACTAGTAAATATCACATGAATCCTTGGGTAATCGAAAGCTATATGCGGGTTATTCATGGTGAAGTGCAAATAAATAGGGAGATATTGCTTATTGGCCACAAAATTGATTAGTTTTTAGAGTAAAAAACTAAATTCTAATAATTTGGTCTATAGAAAGGGAACGGGTCACTGGTAGGGCCGACCATAGCCACCCTTGGACAACTAGTAGTGTGAGCCTAGATTAACCCATTCAACTAATAAAACATCCTGAACCGATCTATAGATTAGCCAATAGTCTTTACACCTGGACCAAAGGGTAAAGAATAGGATTGCTTCTATTTGGCACTACTACATAAAATTCTATGCATTTCTTTCCTACACATTATCTATGTAATTGCAAGAGAAAGGTAGTCTTTAACATCTCAAAATTTTCCAAACCAATTTATCCATAAGATATCTTTTTATTTAAGAACTTTATTTAGGATTAGTTATTAGAAACCCTATTTTAATCGACATTCCAAATTTAGGCCTTATAGAAATAGACTGGAATTAGCCTAAGGAATTTCTTACCTCACTTCTCTGTGGGATCGATACTGGGGTTATAAAAGAAAACCCTATATTACTTGAAACGATATGTATACTTGCGTAGTACCCCTAGTGTGTAAAATATTTTCTAAAATTTTACTACATTTTAATTTTATACACTAGCCTCTATTTAAAAATTGGGTCAAGGTTTTTGCCATCTTTTGGAAGCAAAAAATACTGCGTTATTGTGGGTCAGGTCAGGTTTTTTGCGCCGTTGCCGGGGAAGCTTCGGGAAGAAATTTTGGAGAATTTTAGATGAAATAATTAGGTTTAGACTGGGAAATCTGTAGTTTCGTAAAAACTATTTTTGTGTGAAAACGTGTTTTTTTATATGAAAAAGTGTTGTAAAAAAAAGAAAAAAAATTGTTTGTGTGAAAAATAAGGTGTTCGTGAAAATGTTTTGTTGTGTTGAATATATTTCATCTATTATTTGTTTAATTGTTAATGTATTGTTTGTTTTGCTATGTATGCGAAAAAAAGGATCTGCAAGACTTGTGCCTTATGATCCTGAGTTTGAGATAAAAAAAGAAATAAAAATATAGAAAGGACTCGAAAAACTAGAAATGGAAATGGAAAACTTTCAAGATAATAACTTGGAAAATCATCATACTTCATTGAGGGATTACGTAAATCCTACGACAGATGAAATTCACTCAAGTATACAAAACCTTGTCATAGAAGCTGACTCGTTTGAAATAAATCCTGAGATTATCCAACTGGTGTAGAACAATCAGTTTGGGGGAACTCCTTTGGAGGATCCCTATTCACACTTATCTAGTTTTCTATAACTTTGTGCTACATTTTGTTATAACGGTATGTCAGACGATCTTTGTTAGGCTAAGGCTTTTTCCTTTCTCACTAAGGGATAAGGCTAAAATATGGTTATACTCATTAGCACCTGGCTCTATTAAAAATTGGGAGGAGTTAACTCAGAAATTCCTAGCTAAGTATTTTTCACCTTCAAGGACTACTAAACTTAGAAATGATATTATCTCATTTTGTCAATATGAAGGAGAAACAATATACGAAGCCTGAGAAAGATTTAAGGAACTCCTAAGAAAGTGTCCACATCATGCTCTGCCCGATTGGTTAATCATTCAAACTTTTTATAATGGGTTAGTAGGATCCTTTAGGTCTATAATTAATGCTACTACTGGAGGTTCATTAATGTCAAAATCAATTAATGAAGCTATGCATTAATTGAAAAAATGGCTACAAATGAATTTCAATGGCCCTCTGTAAGGGTAAATCATAAAAATGTAGCTAGTATTCATGATACAGATGTGATTACAATTCTTGCATCTCAGGTTGCCGCAATATCAAGGAAGTTGGACCAATTTAGAATAAATCAACCTCAATTTACTTCTGTAAGGAAAGTTCATTAAGGCGTATAATTGATTATAACTTACCATATGACGCTTTCAATACCATAAACAACCCATATTCTAACTTTTACAACCCCTGTTGGGAGAACCATCCTAAATTTAACTGGAATCATACTACTGATGGTGGAAACCAAAAATGGGAAAATAATCATGTGAATCCTAATGGAAGTTGGAATAATTGGGGGAACACAAACGATAGACCTTCATATCCACCGGACTCTAACAATGATCAAGAATTTTAGTATAAGAAGATGTTTATGGAAGAAGTGGTATTGAAAATGGGAAACCAGTTGCAAAGTCAAAATGCTGCGATTAAAAATATAGAGAATTAACTGGGACAAATGGCTAATTCACTTAGCAATAGACCCCAAGGAACACTTCTTCGCAACGTTGAGATCAACCCTAAAGAGAACCTTAATGAACAAGTAGAAGCTGTCCAATTAAAAAGTGGAAGAGAGATAGAGGATGTGGTTAGAAAAGAGAAAGATGTTGTGAGAGAAACAAAGGAAACTAAAAGACCTGAAAAACATGTTTCTAAGGATTTGGAAAAATTAATTTCTCTAACTAAAATCAATTTGGAAAGACCACTTCCTCCATTTCCTCAAAGATTTAGACAACATGAGTTGGATAAGAAATTTTTAAAGTTCATGAAAGTACTTAAGAAGTTAACGATAAACAAGATGCCAAGTTATGCAAAGTTTATTAAGGAGATATTAAACAAGAAAAGGGAATTTGGGGATGATGAGACTGTAGCACTAAGTGAGGAGTGCAACACTATACTTCAGAAAAATTTTCCTCAGAAATTTAAAGATCCTTGTAGCTTTACAATTCCTTGTGCAATTGGAGAAAGATTATTTGGAAAAGCTTTATGTGTATTAGGAGTGAGCATTAATGTGATGCCTCTATCTATATTTAGAAGGTTAGGTTTAGTCGATATTTCTTCCACTACTGTAACCTTTATGTTAGCTAATCGATCTATCATTTATCCAAAAGAAGTTATAGAAGACGTGCTTGTTAAAGTGGATAAATTTATCTTTCCTTTGGACTTTATTGTATTAGATATGGAGGAAGATAAAGAAATTCCATTTATGTTAGGGAGACCTTTCCTTGTTACTGGACAAGCTATGATAATTGTGCAAAAATGAGAGTTGATTATGCAGAAAGTCACTTTTGATGTATTAAAGACTATGAAATATCCAGCTAAGAAAAAAGATGATGATTATTTTTGGATAGATGAAATTGATTAACTAAGTAAAGACCATTTCCAAGAAAGTTTTAAGAGTAAGTTAACAAATGAGATTGAAATAAATTTTCATGATTATTCAAAAATGTTTTTTAAAGAAGACTGTATGTATGTTCAAGAGAGGGGTGAAATGATGGACGCTACTGACCCACCTTAAATATATGCGTACTAAAAATTCAATCCCCGACAACGGCGCCAAAAACTTGACCCGCAATCCGCTGATGACAAATATAATAATTAATGCTTTCAAATATATGTAATAGATAACAATAGCGGCTAGTGTATATAAATATAATTTTATCGAAAATATTTTACACACTAGGGGTACTACGCAAGTATACGTATCGTATCAAGTAATATAGGACTTTGAAACAAAGACCCCAGTATCGATCCCACGAGGAGTGAGTTATGGATTTTTAAATATTTTAATTTTATTTTTAAGTATTTCTTTTATAGTTATAAATTTGATATTTTTAATTTACTAGATGAAATAATAAGGCAGTAATCAAATGATTGATGTAAATAGCAATAAGAAAACAACTTTCTTCCTTACAATTAATCCAAGATTTTCTAAGATAATGATAATATTCGTGAAGAATATAAATTTATAGTATTGTGCCAAATAGAAGCATTCGTATTCTTTACCCTTTGATCCAGGTGTAAAGAACATTGGCTAGCCTATAGATCAGGTCTGGATGTATTGTTAGTAGAATGGGTTAATCTAGGCTCACACTACTAGATGTCCAAGGGTGGCTATGGTCGGCCCTACTAGTGACCATTTCCTTCTCTATAAACCAAATAACAAGAATTTAGTCTGTCACTCTAAAAACTTATCAATTCTATGCCCATTATATAATATCTCCCTATTTATTTGCACTTCACCTTGAATAACCCGCACAAGGCCTTCGACTACCCAAGGATTCATGTGATATCAACTAGTTAAGAATTCAACTCCTTCTAGGTATCAAAACTCTTCAACATATTTTAATAATTTAAATGGCCAATTTAGATAGTAAATTAAGATCCGATATTAATATCATCACAATGTTTTAAAATATAAATAGTTTTTAATTCTCCAACGAATTTTATATTATCTTATTTATCTTTTCATAATTGAAAGGAGAAAGTAAACTAACTACTTAGAACACATTGAATTTAAACAACAAAACATGATAATGAAACTTTGAATAAAATTACAAATACTTATCTTAAGTGTTTCTCCAACTAAACCTCTGAATTCTTCTGACTCCAAAGCAAATAAACTTCAAAAGCACCAACTCCTTAAACTCTCAATGCAAACTCTAAATAAAATAGCTAACTAATTTATGAAGGATAGTAAAATGTAGCCCTAAAGTATCTCTCTAATTCTCTCTCTAGATGGGGCTCTAGATAGGGGGGCCATTTTTTTTTGAAGGAGTACCCTCCTATTTTTAGGCTTCAAGGGTTGCCTCAAGGCACCTCTTCAAAATGTGTCCACATTCAATGAATCTTCTAGAAGGTGTGTCTGGCGCCTAGGCGTCGGACTCTGCGTCCAGTTCATCGCACCTCTTCACTTTGGATCGCACCTCTTTGCGATTAATACCTTTTCCAAGCGTCCAAATACATTGTATCACATGTCCTATAAACCAGGAACAACTGCCAGTTTTCTAGAAGGTCCAATAACCGCTAACACCGTCAAAATAACCGTCCAAAAGTCATCAAAACTCTTGACAGATCCCGTATCAACCTGGTGCTTAGGCGCCAGATTTTGGTGCCTAGGCGCCGGATTCTGACTCCTAGGCGCCAGACCAATAATTTTGACAATTTTTCTTTTTGGCTCCATTTTTGCTCCGTTTCACTTTTTATTCCTTCTTGAACATTTTTCATCACCTATATCCAAAAACACAAAAATACCTTTCATTAAATCATAATATTCATAAAAATTTGATAAAAATCAAGGCATAAAAATGGGTATTTTTTTCATGGATCAAAATCCCCCAAACTTAAATGTTACTTGTCCTCAAGTAACCCTTTTTATTATATAAAATGTATAAGATTTGGAATGAAAGATAAATATTTAAGACTCCTTGTAATTTTTAATCTTATAAAGGCTTTAGTAAATCATTAACCAAATTTCACTAACTAAGTTTAATTTTAAGAATTTAAAGAATATTCAACTACCAAATCATAAGACTTCAAAAAATTTCCATTCATTTCGAAAATAATTGAAGTTTATTATATTAAGATCACATAGATTATTTACAAGAAAAAGATTTTCATGAAAAGTCTTTCCTAAATAAGATTCATGCATAAAAATTAAGTAAAGTATGTAACTAGTTTTCTTCATATAAGATAATTCAAGTGAATCCAATTTTTTATTAGGCATATCCTCGAAGCTTCTCCTCTTTCTTTTTTTTTTTTCACGGTGAGAATTCTCTGTATACGGATAACTTTGTTAATGATTTTGAACTTCACTTATCTTTAACTTATATTTTCAAACTTTTACATTTTCACTTATTTATTATAACATGAATAGAATTTCAAAAGACTTTCAATCATTTCTTTATCAAGTTATATTTTTTTATTTCTTAATACTTCTAAAATTCAATTATTTCTATTATGAATAGAAAATTTTTTTAATATTATTCTTCTTTAAGTTAAATAATTCCATTCCTAAAATCAATCAAAGTTATTAAAATGTTGGTTAAGTCCACTAAATTATTTATAATTTCAAAAATTTAAGTGATCTTAAATAGATTCTTCATTCCTTATGTTATGTTAAGATTTTTTTTTAGAAAATATTAGTTTATTAAGGACAAATAAAATTCAAATTTGCATGTATTTTCTCTTCCCCCAAACTTAAGTTTTGGTATATCATAAAAAAAAAGTATGAGAGAAAGAAAAGTATAATTTAAAAAGGAATTTTATGAGCATGTAAAAAAATATTCTAGAAAGAAGTATAATTTACTTCTACACATGCTTTTTATGAATATTATAGAATTAATGAAGCATATAAAAGTAAGCAGGTTCAAAAAAAAATTTTATTTTGTTCAAAAAAAAAATTTTTTTTTTTTAAAAAAATTTTATATAGCAGTAGTTGAATTGAATAACTATATTACTAACAGAAATAGAATAACATTACTAACTATTCTAGAATACTAAGCGATAAGTGAAAAAAATAAACACGAATTCATTCAAACTTCAGTCTGCAACTAAATATCTAAAACAGTCTCAACATCAAACAATTCATACAAAGTCTCATAAACAAATCTAAACTAGCAAACAACAAACAACAATCAGTACTAGCAAACAAAAACTAAACTAACAACAGACTCGGCACATCTCAGAGGTAAATCAGGCTACTAATCACTATCTACGTAGCCTTGTCATCGTCATCACCAAAAGAAAACTCCACTTCCTTAGGATCAACATATGGTGAAAATCTAGGACAGGTGGGAAACTGAATATCATGCTCACCCTTCTAGAATCTAACTAAAGATACTGAATACTCAGCATCATACTCACTCTTCCTCTGGGTGTAATCAGATAGGTGATCAATTTTCTTATCCATAGTATCAACTCTGCAGTGAGTTAGAAATAACTCATTCTGCTGCTCTAGAAATTGATAATGCATCGATTCCCAAAAACTAGACGATGGCTCAGAAGTAGAAGTAGAAGGTCTGGAAGTGGAAGCTCTACCTGGAGTAGGTGCAGAAGTAGAATGGGCTATAGATCTCTTCCCATGAAGACAATCATAGATACTAACACTCTCCTGCCCAATTGGCTTGGTAGACTTCAGCTTCTCCTCAGAAATATCAGCAGTGACTCAATTGTTGACACATAAAGTATAAATCAGAGATGGGAATCCTAGTTCTACAGAAGTACTGGATCTAGCAGTAGACTCCACAAAATCATAAATAATACTGCCAACATCTATCGGCTTCCTCTCCTGAATGCAGTAGTTTAAGATAACTCAATCTCTAGTCACTTCGCTCAGGTGGTTGGAAGGTATAAGTCTTGCAGAAATAAAGTAATGCCATGCATTTGAAATACCATTTAGCGTAAAATATTTGAAATTTACCCTTTTATCGTTCGGATCTTCCAAGCTCCTGTGCCGTCAGTCAAATAAGCAATAATCATCTCAAGATCTCCCTCAGATGGAGATAATCCTGAATACTGGCACTCGATGGTAGGTGGTAGTCCATAAAAAACATTGATCCTTTCCGGAGTAAATCCTACTCCAACACCTCTGACGAAAACTTCGTAGTCTTCCGCATCCAAAAAGTTAGCATAAAATTCACGCACGACTGGAATAACAGCAACAGCGGTGAAATAATAGAATCATTGCCAGTTGTTCGCAACGATCGTGTTCTCGATCATTTCACCGGGATTGTAAAAGCTTCGCTCTGAGATAAATTTTCTGGACATGACAAATTCGTGAAATTGGAAATACGCTACCGCAGTCGCGAACTTGCTACTGTCAAAATTTTGTCGTGCCTTTCCTCGCTTAGATTTCAGTGTCATCTAAACGTGAAAGAAAACACAAATAAATTAAGGAATCAAAGATTTAAACTCCTTTTAAGCTTAAGAAACTTAAAATGAGTTTAAAAATTCATGGAGAAACATTAAAAAATAAAAATTTTTCTCAAAATTTTGGTTTTTAGCCAAAAATAGGAAAAACTATGGTGAAAATAAAAAATAAATGGATTAGAGTGTAGATCTGACCTTGAGATGAAGAATTCAAGTGATTTTGGGCTTAAAATCTAGATATTTTGACCTCAAAATGGATTTAGAAGGTGGGTTTTCATGAAAAAGAGGAAGGGGATGAAGCTTAGGCGTCAAAAATGGCTAATTGGGGTTTAAATGGTGATTTTCGGGTAAGTAGGTCGAACCGGTGCCTAGGCGCTGAATTCTGGCGCCTAGGAGCCAGACTTGCCTTTCCAAAAAAATCACTTTAAAATTTTTTTTTCCACCAAAATTCATAAATTAAACTTCTAATTACTCATATAAGAGTATTGCTTCAGTTTCCATCTTCCAAAATTTTTTCGAAAAAATTTTAAAAATTAAAAACTAAATCAGCCAATTAAACACAAGTTTAAATCAAACCCTTCTAATTCCATTCATGATTTTCAATTTTGGGCTCAATACAATTCAAATAAGTATCATAACATGATTCAAGTTCTAACAACAATCAAACAACATAAATTTGAAAGCAAATACAACACACATTGAACATGAAAGCAAACACACAAACAAACATAATCGATTCACTAAATCGACACAACGACACACTAGATAAATCACAATCTCACCACATCACTATCTAATTCCCATTATCTTGGTAATGAAGATTGGTTGGCCTACTGGGGAAGAATACTAACGCTCTCGGAAAATCCGTAGTTTTTTTCTCGTCGATCCAATTGTTCTTCACATACATCTCCACTTGAGCATCTTGATAAGCCGCTAGATGATCAAATTGAAGTTTCGCCTGCCATTCTCGATGTTCAATTTGATGAAACATCTCATGAAGGCGATCTCCAGTGCTTTTAAATTCTACTTCAAACTTATCTAGATGACTAGAAATTTTCTCCAAACTTACAACGATGAAACCATTGAAGTAGGGTTGAGGATCCTTTGAGACCTTTCCTCTAGCCTCTTCTCTAAGATTTCTCCTCTCAATTTCTTCAAAAATCCTCTCTAATCTATCAAGAATGGAGTGTATGGGTCGAAATAATGATTGCATAGGGATTGGGGATTTAGATAGGGTAATTTATAAGTGAAAATCATGTGAAAAACTGAAGATTTTCAGTTTTGACACGATCCAGTAACTGTGGCGCTTAGGCGCAAAATCTGACGCCTAGGCGCCGGACCCATCGACTCACAGTTTACTCTGGCGCTTAGGCGCCAAATCTGGCTCCTAGGCGCCGGAACCATGTTCGACTCTGTTTTGCCTAACGTCAAATTTCAAAGTTTCGTTCTCCAAAATAGGTAATTTAGAATGGTAAGATCAATATAGACTCAGTAACACAAATTATAAGCAATCATAATGAAGGTTAACTTGATCTCCTTTTTACTCATATATGAAATAGAGTGATCCAATGTCTAAGCTTTATATATATAACCTTACAGAAAATGTAAAAACACACAAAACAATGAATAACTATGGGTTGCCTCCCACAAAGCGCTTGGTTTAACGTCGTCAGCCCGACCTAATTAAGTTTT
The DNA here is from genome assembly GCA_022702705.1 of Papilionanthe hookeriana x Papilionanthe teres. Classification (NCBI taxonomy): domain Eukaryota; kingdom Viridiplantae; phylum Streptophyta; class Magnoliopsida; order Asparagales; family Orchidaceae; genus Papilionanthe; species Papilionanthe hookeriana x Papilionanthe teres. The sequence continues at coordinate 78,894,700 of CM040434.1, read as the reverse complement.
TAATCAGATAGACTCAACTCATAATCCTCTTTATAAATCTTTTTAATATCTCCCAAATAAGGCTTCAGTCTTAATCCGTTAACTTTAAAAAATTTTCCCATTTTGGGATCTTTAATATCCACAACTCCATAATGGTATACTTTTTCAATTATATACGGTCCTATCCATTTTGATATTAATTTTCCAGGAAAAAGTCTTAAATGAGTATTAAATAATATTACTTCTTGTCTAGGCTCAAATATTTTTCCTAAAATCTTTTTATCAAGTAATATTTTCATTTTATCTTTATAAATCCTTGCATTTTCATATGATTCATTTCTTATTTCATCCATCTCATTTAATTGCAATAATTGTTTTTCTCCTGCAGTATTCAAATCAAAATTAAACTCTTTTATCGCCCATTAAGCTTTATGTTCAAGTTCAACAGGTAAGTGACAATGTTTACCATAAACTAACCGGTAAGGTGACATTCTGATTAGAGTCTTATAAGTTATTCTATAAGCCCATAATGCAGAATCAAGTCTATCAACCCAATCAGTTCTTTTAAAATTAACAGTCTTCTCTAAAATTCTTTTAATTTCTCTGTTTGATACTTTAGCCATTCCACTTGTTTGTGGGTGATATGCAGTTGCAATTCTGTGTTTGATTCCAAAATTTTCCAATAATGATAGAATTCTTATATTTCTAAAATGACTTCCACCATCTGTGATAATTACCTTAGGCATTCCAAATCTTGAAAAAATCATCTTCTTTAAAAAATTTGAAACACTTTTGGAATCACAGCTAGGTAAAGCTACAGCTTTAATCCACTTTGAAACGTAATCAACCGCTAATAAAATATAAATCTTTCCAGATGATCGTACAAATGGTCCCATAAAGTCTAAACCCCATATATCAAAAATTTCAACTTCCAATATATAGTTTAAAGGCATTTCATTTTTCTTGGATATATTTCCCATCCTTTGACATCGATCACATGTTTTCACTTAATGTCTCACATCTTTAAATAAGGTAGGCCAATAAAATCCTGAATTTAAAATTTTAAATGCAGTTTTATCTACTCCAAAGTGTCCTCCAAATTCGGAATCATGATATTTTTGAATAATAGCATAAGTTTCTTCATAAGGTACGCATCTACAAATTACAGAATCTCTTCCTAATTTAAATAAATGAGGATCTTCCCAAATATAAGATTTAGCATCATTTTTAAATTTCTTAATAAATTTTTTATCCAATCCATAAGGTAAAATATTGCTAACTAAATATTTAACTATATCTGCATACCAAGGTGTTTGGCATCCTTGAATAACATACAAATGTTCATCAGGAAAATTCTCATTTATATTTTCTTCAGTAATAACATCATTCTTAATTCTACATAAATGATCAGGAATTTCGTTGTCTGTTCCTTTTCCATCCACTATTTAAAAATCAAATTCTTGTAGAAGTAAAACCCATCTTATCAGTCTAGGTTTAGCATCTTTTTTCAACATTAAATATTTAATAGCGGAATGATCGGTATGAGCTATGCATTTGGTACCAAGAAGATAAGGTCTAAATTTATCAAAGGCATATACTATAGCTAAAAGCTCTTTCTCGGTAGTAGTGTAATTTCTTTGAGTTTCGGTAAGAGTTTTTCTAGCATAATATATAACTTTGAAAATTTTCTCATATTTTTGTCCCAATACGGCTCAATTGCAAAATCACTTGCATTGCACATTAATTCAAAAGGTTTATTCCAATTAGGTGCAATAATTATAGGTGCGATTATTAATTTTTCTTTTAAAATATTGAAAGCATTAACACGGTCTTCATTAAATTCAAATTTAGCTTCTTTTTCCAATAAGTGACAAAGAGGTTTAGCAATTTTAGAAAAATCCTTTATATATCTTCTATAAAATCCGAGCATGACCCGAGAAAACTTCTCACATCGATAATGATAGTAAGGGGTAGCGGTTCAGCGAATAATTTTTACTTTTGCTTGATCAACTTCCATCCCTTTTTGTGAAACTTTATGACCAAGTACAATGCCTTCTGTGACCATAAATTGACATTTTTCCCAATTAAGAACTAAATTTGTTTCTTCACATCTTTTCAGAACTTTGGAAATATTTTCCAAACAAGACTCAAAAGAAGTTCCAAAAACTGAAAAATTGTCCATGAATACTTCAATTCCTTTGTCCATCAAATCATAAAATATTGACATCATACATCTTTGAAAAGTTGCAGGTGCATTACATAAACCAAAAGGCATTCTTCTAAAGGCAAATGTTCCATAAGGACTTGTAAATGTTGTTTTCTCCTGGTCCTCAGGAGCGATAAGTAATTGATGATAACCGGAGTATCCATCCGGAAAACGAAAATATGAGTGTCCGACTAATTTGTCAACCGGTTGATCCAAGAAAGGTAAAGGAAAATGATCCTTTCTAGTGACGTCATTTAACTTCCGATAATCAATGCAAATTCGCCATTCGGTTACTTGTCTTATAGGAATTAGTTCATTTTTATCATTGACAGTGACAGTTACTCCTCCTTTCTTCGGAACACGATGAATAGGACTTACCCATTGGCTATCCGAAATAGGATAAATAATTCCAGCATCTAACTATTTCAAAATTTCTTTTTTAACAACCTCTTTCATGATAGGATTTAATCTTCTTTGCGGTTCAATAGTAGGTTTAAAATTTTCTTCCATTAAAATTCTATGCATACAAATGGAATGGCTTATTCCTCTTATATCAGGAATAGTCCAACCAAAAGCTTTCTTATAATTCTTTAACACTCCTATTAATTTTTCTTCTTGATCTAAACTTAGCTTAGAAGAAATAATAATAGGTAAAGTTAATGAATTTCCAAGAAATGCATACTTTAAATGTGAAGATAACATTTTTAATTTCAGTTCAGGGGCTTTTTTAATTGAGGGTAAAAGTATATCATTTTCAGTTATGTCTAAAGTTTCCCAGTTATCTTTAATATAATAAGTTTCTTTAAATAATTCTTCTTTTAGTTCTTCAATTTCATCAGTTAAAAATTCAATTTCTTCTTCATGAATGATTTTACATTTTTCTTGATAGTGTTTTTCAAATATAAAATCAAAAATATCCATTCGATCGCATTTTTCTTTGTCAGGGTACTTCATCGATTTAAGAACATTGAATTTAATCTCTTGATCATTAATTCTCATAGTTAATTCTCCTTTTTGCACATCAATCACAACTCATCTGGTAGCTAGAAAAGGTCTCCGTAAAATAATTAGTATTTCTTTATCTTCTTCCATATCAAGTAAAATGAAATCCACAGGGAAGATAAATCTATCTACTTTAACATGTACATCCTCTATAACTCCTTTAGGGTAAGTGATAGATCTATCAGCTAACTGAAGGGTTATAGTGGTGGGAGTAATCTCTCCTAAATTCAACCTTCGATAAATAGAAAATGGCATGAGAGTAATACTTGCTCCTAAATCACATAAAGCTTTTCCACAAAATTTTTCTTCAATAGCGCAAGGTATAGTAAAACTTTTAGGATCTTTAAGTTTCTAAGGTAATTTATTTTGAATTATTGCACTACATTCTTCACTTAATGCAACAGTTTCAAAGGCTTCAAATTTTTGTTTCTTACTTAATATATCCTTCATAAATTTTACATAAGTTGGCATCTGTTCCAAAGCTTCAGCAAAAGGTATTTTTATAATAAGTTTCTTAAAAATTTCAAAGAACTTAGAAAATTGATGATCAAAGCTTCGTTGTTTTAATCTTTGCGGAAAAGGTGGTGGTGGTTTTTCAACTTCCACATTAATAAAAATATTAGTTTGATCTTGATTAGGAGAAGGAGTTTCTTTAGGTTTTTCAATCTCTTCAACCTCAATCTCTTTTTCAATTTCATTCTGCATTCTTTCTTTTAATTTCATTCCACTTCTAAGTTGTACAGCTTTAACATATTCATGTTCTTTTCCAGATTCTTTTGGATTAATTTCAACATTACTAGTAAGTGTTCCTGGAGGTCTGTTATTAATTAAATTAGTGATTTGTCCCATTTGATTCTTAATATTATGAATAGCAATATTTTGATTTTGTAATTGATTACTCATTTGTACAATTAATTCTTCTACTGATAACTTTTTCTGTTGATTATTAAATCCAGGTGGTTTATAATTTGAATTTACTTGATTATTCCAATTTCCAATTGGATGGGATTGATTATTACCCCATTGTTGTTGTTGATTATTCCAGTTAAAATTAGGGTGATTTTTCCATCCAGGATTATAATAATTTGAGTACGGATTATTTTTACTAGCAATAGCTTGTAAAGATTTAATAGTTTGAGAATCTTCAACATTAGATGAGTTGTTATGTGATATGTTGATGGCAAAATTATCTAATTTCCTAGATATTGCAGCTACTTGTGAAGCTAAGATAGAAAAAGCTTCGTTATCTTGAATACCTGGCATTCTTTTAGGATTAATCCTTTCAGAAAGTCATTGAAAATTATTGTTAGCCATTTCTTCAATTAAAGTATAAGCTTCTTCAAATGATTTAGACATTAAAGAGCCTCCAGCAGCAGACATCGATAATTGATTTTAGTGATCCAATTAAACCATTATAAAATGTTTGAATAATTAACCAATCAGGTAAAGCATGATGAGGATATTTTCTTAATAGTTCTTTAAATCTTTCCTAAGTTTCATAAATTGTCTCCTCGTCAAATTGACTAAATGAAGTAATATCATTTCTTAATTTAGTAGTTTTAGAAGGAGCAAAATATTTAGCAAGGAATTTTTGTGTCATTTCGACCCATGTTTTAATAGAACCTGTTGCTAATGAGTTCGACCACATCTTTGCTTTATCTGTTAAAGAAAAAGGAAAGAGTATAAGTCTAATAGCATCATCAGAAACATTGTTATATTTAAAGGTAACACAAAGTTCAAAAAACTAGCAATGTGTAAATTTGGATCCTCATTTGGTGTTCCTCCAAATTGATTATTTTGAACCATTTGAATGATAGATGGTTTAAGCTCAAAAGAATTAGCATCTACAGAAGGTATTTGAATACTACTATGAAGTTCATCAGTTGTAGGGTTAGCATAATCCCTTAATGGTTTGTAAACATTTTGTTCATTAATTTCAATTGGATTTTGTAAATTGGTATGTAAATTAGCCATCTCTTGGATTTTTTGAGTTTGTTTTCCTTTTTTGATTCTTTTAAAAATTCTTTCTAATTCATAATGCAAAGGTAATAATCCTTTAGATCCAGCACTACGCATAAAAAGTAAATAAGCAAGAATCTCTATTTGTTAGTAAAAATTTTTTTTTTTATATTTATAGACATATATATATTTATTATTTTTTTTGGTATTTTATATTTTTTACAATAAAATAAAATCAATAAAATAAAATAAAAATATTTAAAATCTAAAAAATTGCCTCCGTTCGATCCCCAGCAATGGTGCCAAAAACTTGACCCACGCTAAATATATGTGTACTAAAAATTCAATCCCCTGCAACGGTGCCAAAAACTTGACCCGCAATCCGCTGATGACAAATATAATAATTAATGCTTTCAAATATATGTAATATATAATAATAGCGGCTAGTGTATATAAATATAATTTTATCGAAAATATTTTACACACTAGGGGTACTACTCAAGTATACGTATCGTATCAAGTAATATAGGGCTTTGAAACAAAGACCCCAGTATCGATCCCACGAGGAGTGAGTTATGGATTTTTAAATATTTTACTTTTATTTATAAGTATTTCTTTTATAGTTATAAATTTGATATTTTTAATTTACTAGATGCAATAATAAAGCACTAATCAAATGATTGATGTAAATAACAATAAGAAAACAACTTTCTTCCTCTCAATTAATCCAAGATTTTCTAAGATAATGATAATATTCCTGGAGAATATAAATTTGTAGTATCGTGCCAAATAGAAGCATTCATATTCTTTACCCTTTGATTCAGGTGTAAAGAACATTGGCTAGCCTATAGATCAGGTTCGTATGTATTGTTAGTAGAATGGGTTAATCTAGGCTCACACTACTAGATGTCCAAGGGTGGCTATGGTCAGCCCTACTAGTGACCCTTTCCTTCTCTATAAACGCAAATCACAAGAATTTAGTCACGTCACTCTAAAAACTTATCAATTCTACGCCCATTATATAATATCTTCCTACTTATTTGCACTTCACCTTGAATAATCCGCACAAGGCCTTCGACTACCCAAGTATTCAAGTGATATCTACTAGTTAAGAATTCATCTCCTTCTAGGTATCAATAGTAAATTAAGATCCGGTATTAATATCATCACAATGTTTTAAAATATAAATAGTTTTTAATTCTCCAACAAATTTTATATTATCTTATTTATCTTTTCATAATTGAAAGGAGAAAGTAAACTAACTACTCAGAACACATTGAATTTAAACAACAAAACATGATAATGAAACTTTGAATAAAATTACAAATACTTATCTCAAGTGTTTCTCCTACTAAACCTCTGAATTCTTCTGACTCCAAAGCAAATAAACTTCAAAAGCACCAACTCTTTAAACTCTCAATGCAAACTCTAAATAAAATAGCTAACTAATTTATGAAGGATAGTAAAATGTGGCCCTAAAGTATCTCTCTAATTCTCTCTCTAGATGGGGCACTAGATAAGGGGGCCATTTTTTCTGAAGGAGTATCCTCCTATTTATAGGCTTCAAGGGTTGCCTCAAGGCACCTCTTCAAATTGTGTCCACATTCAATGAATCTTCTAGAAGGTGTGTCTGGCGCCTAGGCGTCGAAATCTAGCGCTTAGGTGCTGTACTCTGCGTCCAGTTCTTCGCACCTCTTCACTTTGGATCGCACCTCTTCGCTATTTATACAATTTCCAACTGTCCAAATACATTGTATCACATGTCCTATAAACCAGGAACAACTGTCAGTCTTCTAGAAGGTCCAATAACCGCTAACACCGTCAAAATAACCGTCCAAAAGTCGTCAAAAATCTTGATAGATCCCGTATCGACCTGGCGCCTAGGTGCCAGACCAATAATTTTGACAATTTTGCATTTTGGCTCCATTTTTGCTCCTTTTTCACTTTTTGCCCTTCTTGAACATTTTTCATCACCTATATCCAAAAACACAAAAATACCTTTCATTAAAGCATAATATTCTTAAAAATTTGATAAAAATCAAGGCATTAAAAATGGGTATTTTTTTAATGGATCAGCTACCAAAAATAGTAAACTTTTAATTCCATTTGTTGAAAAATCTCATGAACTTAAGATGGATGTTCCCCATACAATTTTAAAGCCTACCTATTTGGGGAATTCATCTACACAACCAATCTTTATATCTTTAGATGCGACTCAATCACAAGAAAAACCTGAATTGAATGATAAACATGATAAAATTTTTAAACTAAGACTTGGAAGAGAATTTGAGGATATGTTTGAAAAGAACTTTGAAGGGGAAGATTTAGAAGATAACTTAAATCAGAAGAGCAATCTAGAAGAATTTGATCCAGAATCTGAATTATCTAACGAGAATTCGATCCAAAATTTTGGAGATCTTGAACTATCTTATAGAGATCCATTTCTTATAAATTTCAAGGATAATTTTAACGCGCAATTTCAGAAAATCAATAGAAGGATATTGCATCTAGAAAGAAACTTGAGGAACAATGATATAAATCAATATGAGATGGAAAAGCTGATTGAAAAATTTAAATTTGAGAATTTTGTAGGAATTCCTGGATTCAAAAAAGAATGGGCGATTGATCAAGGACTACTAAAATGGAATTTTGATCAAGGAGAAATCGTTTGTCGGGCCCGCGACTTTAAAACCAAGCGCTTTATGGGAGGCAACCCATAGTTATCAGTGTGCTTTGAGAGTCATGATTGTTAGTGTTGTTTTGTGTTTGCTTTTGTGCGGATTAGATTAATGTTGTGAGGTTATGCCTTGGTCTTGACTAAATTTGTATATGACTTCTGGTAGTAGCGGTGACGAGTACGTTATGACTTAGTTCTCAACTGGAGCTGAGCACTACCATGAAGCATGTAGAGTTTAGACTTGGACCACTCCATGTCAACTCTATTACTTCCTTTATCTAACTTTTTTTCACTATGTAAGGTCATGAAATTGCATAATGAAAAACAAATGAATGAAATACATTATTTTTATTTATCAGATTATCGTTATTAGTGTAGTTTCTTACGTTAGAAATTGAAAGTAAGGAGGGAAAATATGAGTAGAAAGGAGATCAAATTAACCTCAATTGATATTTGTTTATGAATTTGTGAGTCTAGGTATTTTTGTTTGTGTGTTTGTGTTTGTGTTTGTGTTACAACAATCTAGAGATTTGAATAACACTTAAATATATATTCTTATGCTGATACATGTACTGCTTATTTGATCTTTCTTTAGTTTAATTTTATTCTAGCATGTTTAGTTTAGATTTACTTTATATTGCAAATTGTTATGTTCTGATGAATTTTTGTAGATGTTTTTGACAAACATTTGTGGTAGATAGAATTTCTGAACTATTTTTCTTCCTGCTTATATTTTATGTATTTGAATGTTATACATGTTCAAATTCAAGTTTGAAGGTTGGAAGAAAAATATATTTTAAAGTTAATATACTTCCTTTAAGTTTAATATTATAACAAGCATGTTTTAGGCTAGATTTACTTTCTTCTGCAAACATTCCATCCTGATTATGCATATATATAAATTTGATAGGATGTTGTAGTAGTTAGTAGATTTATCTTTTATTTTTCTTCCTCCTACATTTTATGGAATTAATTGCAAAATATTTTAAAATTCATGTTTGGGGGGGAATGAAAAAAAATTTTCAAAAAATTAAATTTTATTTGTCCTCAAAAATGCTATAAATAAATTTGATTTTTGACTAAAAAATAATTATGTGTATGAAGTTATATTAGGGAAATAAAATTTTGAATATTGAAGAGAGTAAGAGAATTTAGTTAAAATTTATAGTAGTGATGAAAAATTTAAAGATTTTTCTTAGTGAAGAAATGATAAATATTGTGTAATCATCTTTAGTAAGAAAAGTTGTATCTTTAGAAAAATAGAAGGATTAGACTTTTGTTTTCAATTTTTAAATTTCTTTTTTTGAAAAATAATTTTCAAAATTGTTATTATATTTCTAAGTAAAAGATATATATCTACCTTATGCTTTAGGAAAGGATGGGTGGAATTCAAAATTATTAAAGGCCTATCCAGATATAGTAATCCTTGCCTAAAAAAAAAAAAGAAGAAGAAAGAAGAGAAAGAGAAAAAGAAAAAGAAAAGAAAAGTATAGCACGTGAAAAAGGAAGGAAAACCTTGAGGATTAAAGGGCCTAATCAAAAATTAGTTCCACACCTGAGCTTTTTAAAGTATAAGATTTGAGAAAATCTTAAGCTTAAAAATACAATATAGTTAGTATAATTATTTTTAATAAAGGTTTTTAAGTAAAAAAAATAAAATGCCTAACCCCTATATTTTGAAAAATTTACAAACATTTCTGAATTAGATAGCAACACATATTTTCATACTCTTTCATCTAAGAGATTTCTAAAATTCAAATTGGTCTCATTTACTAACATTTTTTCTAAATTGAACTACTACATTTCTAGAACAAAATTTTAGAAACTCCTAAAGAAACTCATACACATGATTTTCTTATGTGGTTTTACATGATTATAGTGTTACTTGAGGACAAGTAACGTTTAAGTTTGGGGGAATTTGATCCACTTTAAAATTTACCTATATTTAGTGTAGATTTCATGCTAACTTTATGCACATTTTTAATGATATTACACTTTAAAGGAAGGAATTTTGCATATTTTTCTTCAAGTATAAAAATATGATTTTAGAGAAAATCAAGCAAAAACTATGTAATTTTGAGCCAAAATAAGTAAGGAAGAAAATTCTAACTTAGCACATATTGATATGTCTTTCTATGCTTAATATCTTCTATATTTCTCACATGTTTTTGAATAAAATTATACTTTTGAGAAAGGTTATTTTTATTTCTATCTTGTAGGTGATGATGTTAGGAATGCAACGCAACTGAAATGGGTCGAAACGGAGTTGAAACGGAGCCAAACGGAGCAAAACAGTGGAACTGCGCACAGGGTGGCGCCTAGACGCCAAACCCGGCGCCTAGGCGACAATGAAGACGAGAAAACGGTGCCTAGGTGCTAGGATCAACCAAAAACGGTTATTTGACGGATTTTTAACAACTTTGAAAGTTATTTTGACGGTGTTTTGTTGTTTCTAGACCTTCTAGAAGACTGAAAGTTACTCCTAATATATAGGACATGTGATACAATATATCTGGACACATTGGAACGGTTTTAATCGCGAAGAGGTTTGACCCAATGTGAAGGGGTGCGAAGACTTGGTCATAGGAGTCTGGCACCTAGGCACCAGATCCCGGCGCCTCGGCGCCAGAGTCGGTTTCTAGAAGCTTCAATGAACGTGGACTACTTTGAAGAGGTGCCTTAAGCAACCCTTAGCCATTTTCAGAGCTCTATAAATAAAAGATATTTCTACAGGAAAAAGTGCCTCTCTCTTGTCTCTCTCTCTCTCCCCCCCTCTCTTTCTTCGCCCTTAGTCATTTTAGTCATTTTAGAGTCATGAAGATGTAGATTTCTACATCTTATGTAGAGATTAGTGAGGGATTTTGAAATATTTATGTAAGGGATGTACGAGCGGCGCATGGATCGGTGGGAAACTTTGGTGGAGAGATCTTCTTCTTTCCTTCAGAGAGAAAAAGCTAAGCATTGTGTTCTTCATTCTCTTGTAATTGTTGTAAACACTTTCTAGTGGATTTTCTTTGTTCTAAATTGAGTTTTCTGTCGTGATTTATCCATTCTTCGAAAGTGATTTTCATTACCCTTTCTTTTAATATGAAGTAGTGACATTTGCAGGAAAATTATTTTTATGATAGAATTATCTATTAAATGGTTCTAGGTGACAGATAGTTGCATAAATATAATAGAATACTAATGAAATAAGTTCCTTGTTGGCACTTAATTTATTACACAATTCTTTCAAGTCTTTTACTTCTTATGTCATTATTTTCATTTACTTTTATTTTGTAATGAAATAGATGCATGTTTAGGAGTTAAGATTTGATTTAATATTCTCTTATTAAATTATAGTGATGATATTCATACCAAAAATTCTATGCATTTCTTTCCTACACATTATCTATGTAATTGCAAGAGAAAGGTAGTCTTTAACATCTCAAAATTTTCCAAACCAATTTATCCATAAGATATCTTTTTATTTAAGAACTTTATTTAGGATTAGTTATTAGAAAACCTATTTTAATCGACATTCCAAATTTAGGCCTTATAGAAATAGACTGGAATTAGCCTAAAGAATTTCTTACATCACTTCTCTGTGAGATCGATACTGAGGTTATAAAAGAAAACCCTATATTACTTGAAACGATACCTATACTTGCGTAGTACCCCTAGTGTGTAAAATATTTTCAAAAATTTTATAACATTTTAATTTTATATACTAGCCGCTATTTAAAAATTGAGTCAAGTTTTTGGCCATCTTTTGGAAGAAAAAATTACTGCGTTATTGCAGGTCGGGTCAAGATCTCAGGCAGTTCTTCTTCTTCCTCATGGATCTCTTCAAGAAAGGCAGCTTCAGCAGCCTTAGTCCTTCCGATCTTAGCAATCTTTCTGTTCTTATTCCTTCTTTGCGTCCGGGTCAAGGGTGCAAATCTAGAACTGGACCCTATCTCGAAAACAGACGGTATTGCAGCAAAGTCTGAACCCTCCACGGTAACAGGTTCATCACTGACTTGGACTTCCTTCCCTTTCAGTTTGGCGAGAGCCGGGGTAGGTGCAGTTATGATCAGACCGGTGGGGTGGAGACAATAGTGTTGGGGGTAGCAGCTAACCTCCTATGAACAGTGGTGTACCTCTCAACTGGGACCCTTTGTAGAGGAGGAAACTCTTGGGTTGACTTCAAATTGAACTCAATTATGGGTTCAATGGTTTCTGATACTTTGGCCATCAGTGTGAAGAGCGTAACATTGGCGAACTTAATTTTTGTACTATCAAATCCTTGTCCAAAGTGAATGAACGCATCGTCAGGCAGCTCGTCCTTGCTAACTGCCAAGTCCAGTCCATTGGTGAAGGAGAAAATCAGCTTCGGTGCAGACATCTTCTGCAGGGTAGATTCTGAACGTCAGTTCCAAATTATGCTTCCTTTCGTCACAAAACTTTTCAAGATGAAAAAAGAATTTCTCCAAAAATAGAGTCCGAACACATTCTCACTTATCTTTTTGTTTTCTTAGTCTTATTTACAAGGTATTTCAGATTTTGTCTTATTCGCGTATTGGGTTTAAAAAGGTTCATCTATTAAAATATTTGTTCTTTAAAAGGTTTGTTTGCTAGAGGTGAAACAATTAAAGGAGGAAGGGTATAGAAAAGGTAAGGGATCAAATTCAGGATTATAAAGGAAGAGAAAGTCTCACAAGACTTCTCAACCCGAGGGACCGCTCCTAAGCTAACACCTATTGGGGGTCCACCCTACCTCTAAGAGGTAGAATGATTATGGAACCTCTCTGTTTAGGGGTGGCTAAACAGTGGCTCCAAAATATAAGTAGAGTTGACTACACCCGTTCAAGACAGAAATGAATGTGGTATGTCAACGAAAAGAATTATAGTTTGATCCATAAGTGATATGGATTCACTACTGATTTATGAAAGCAAAACCATCTGATCAAAATGGAGAGAGGAACTATTCCCCAGCGGAGTCGCCAGAAGCTGTCGACATATTTTAGGTTATGTGTTTTGAAAAGGGAGTCGCCTACAAAAGTTGTCGGTGAATTTTAGATTTCAAATTTGATATATATATATATATATATATATATATATATATATATATATATATATATATATATATATATATATAATTTAGAAAATAGCATTTGATTTTATGAAAATAATTTTAAGTTTGAAAATTTTAAGATATGAAATTAAACTGATCTCACATCCCAAATAGTTTATATAAACGAGCACCACACCACAAACCGTGTATCTATCCCTAAGAATAGACAAACTACTTGATGATGGGGCTCGATTAAATAAACTAGAAGAGTTGTGACATTCGTTTGGTCTACGAACCAATTTTATAAGCAGACAAGTTCCCCTGCTTAATATAAAGGAATTAAACAGGGTTTATATTACCTAGGTTCTTAAAAGTTCCCTATAAGGGCAAGCCCCTATAGTTAATTACATCTTAAATGACGAGAATCATTTAAGAAAACTCTCAATAATGATCAGTGATTTTGCTCTCAAGAATTTCAAAGTTTAAGGTTTTAAAGGATTGGATTTTTGAAATCTCAATAGGGAAAGGATCAAATTTGGAATAGTTATTTTAGGAGTCCAAAGGAAGAGAAGTTAGGGAAGTCACAGACCCGAAGTGAACTTCAGTGACTTCCCAACTATCCTATGATTTGGCTTCACTTTAAGAGTTTATTTAATGTTTCAATCCTGCCAATTTTAGTTAATTAGGACTTATGCTTGTATGATATAATCACACAAATAGCCTCAAAGATGTGAGGGTTTATGCCGTACCAAACGACTACGTCGGAGTCCTAAGATCGGTTAGGACTTAATTTACATAACATGATTATGCATATGCTTAATGAAAAGTTGAGGATTTATGTTACCTGTAGGCGAATACTTCCGAAATCCTATGGCTTGGTTATTTAATTCTAGGAAAGGTTTAGCTGAAGTAGACCCAAGTTTTGCTATTGAAGATGGCTGTGCTGCCCACTATGCTCCAAGCTCCTCGTTGTTGCAGAGGATTAGTTTTAGACGGTGACAATCAAGAGACGACATAAGTGTATTGGTTAAAAAAGGTTGAAAATTGAGATGGCTTAGTAATTTAATTAAAACAAATCTTAAAGCTGATTAAGCAGAACCGATTAAGATCCCACGGTTCCGTCATCTCGGCACCGCTATTTTCATCGGATTCACTAAGTCCAAATGAATTTGCTAAACTCAACTGAATGAGTTCCACACTTTCATTTAGGCGTGGGAAATCTTGTTAGCAACACGTGGATTACATCATCCGAGGGATTCCTGATCATCCAACGAGACGTTTTAATTTTAGTTATAATTGCAGTTTCATTTTTTTGGTGATTAAATTTTGAATTGTTTAAACATTCTGGGTTCGATCATTTTCATGCATTTGTAAGTACAGGAAAGTAAGACATTTAATAAATTGCTAAATGTAAATTGCAATAAACTTAAATGCGTACCTGGTGGGCACTCCCGTCATTTTCACCTGCACTTAAAACACATGTTAAGGCATTTATATAATTGCAAGAAATACCTAGGTAAAGCTAAGGGAAGGTTCCTGGTTGTCTACCAAAGTCTTAATTCTATCGCTAGTCACCTTCTATGACGTCTAGGTTCTTGTGTTTTGTTAAGGATGTTTTCCTTCACCAAAGAACAATGAAGTCTCACTGTTCTTTTAAAACATCCCATCAAGTTAGAGAAGTGCTCGAAACTGAATTCTGAACATCTTCTTAAACATTTTAAGGATTAATTTGAGTTCAGTTAGTTTCATTGTGGTGATAAATCACTCATCCATGCTACTTTTGCTCAGTGAATTAGGATGTTTGATTATCCTTGTGAATAAGGTGACATTTCATTTGATGTTTCATTTAAGAATTATAATAAAGAAAGCCTTTAGGGGCAACTTAGTTTATTAAGAGATTTTAACCACTCTTAATCAAAGTTGGGATTAATAATTTAAAGTGATTTAGTTATAAAGTTGTGGTTAATCCCTTTCTTTTTTTTAATTAAATTATTTTTAAAGTTTGGAATAGTGTTCAAGTTGTTCAATTCAATTAAGTTTTATTATTTTAAATAATCTTAACATTTCAGATTGATCTTTAAAATGTTTTAAATTTATTTTAAATTTAAGCTTCAAACATCTTCGGATTAGTTTTAATGTCTTGAAGTATTCCAATTTAGTCTTAATATTTTGAACATATTTTAATTTAAGTTTTAGACAAATTAATTTCCTTTAGTGTTTTCTTTTTAATCATAAGATTTTCAAAAAACTATTCTTTTCTTAAAATATTAATTTCAATCATCATTTTAGAGTTCCATTAATTGATATTTAAATAATGTTTGATCAAATTATTGATTAAGGGATTTAATTTAGAGGATTAGAATTCTCTTATATTACACCCCTTTAATCTTTAATCATCAAAGCTTTAATTAATCTTCCAAATGTTATGTGATTTAATAAGTGTTTTTTTTTAATGTTAAGGTGATTTAATGAGTTTCTACCACTTAAACTCCCATGTTTCAATCATCCAAAATAAAGCTAGGATCAAAGATTTACCCTTTCCCTTTGGTTGAGCCTAAATTTTAATTAAGGTTAAAATCCTTTAATTACCTTAAGCCCTCTTAAGCATATTCATCTCATAATTCATCAAATTAAGCTCAAATGAACTTGAAATTTTTTTGTCACCTTACTCCAATGTTCATTAAGACACTAGAGGAGAAAATGTTATTTTTTCTATTTTTAATTTAATTTATATAATTATTTAATAAAAGGTTTTCAATGAAAATTTCATAACATGATCAAAAGGAAGTTTCTGTCCTTAGAAATATTATGGTAGGTTCCTATTGACCAGAGGATCACTTGGACCAATTTTATTGATTTTTTTAATTTTATTTTATTTATTATAAATATTTTAAATTTTGAGGTATTAATTAATTATAAAATAAAATTAAAGTGAAAAAATGGGTTTTATATTTTTCTTAATTCTCTCTGATCCCAAGGAGCTCAGAGAAACTAATTTTATATTTTTATGATTTTTCTTTAAATTTTTAGAATTAATTTAGTGAAAAGGTTTAAAAATCCATTTTTTACTATTAAAAAATTGCCTTAAGCCTTTAAAATTCAATATCTTTATTTCGGGACTTAAGAAAATTATTTGGTTGATTCCTAAGTGATTAGGGGACCAAATATAACGTTTTTATGAATTTTAATATTTTTATGATTTTTATAATTTTTTAATTATTAAAATATTAAAAATTAGGTTAAAAATGAAACTTTTTATAAAAATCTAATTTTAATTTTCTTAGACTCCACTGATATGAGAGAGTCACCAAAATCAATTTGATGAATTTTTGAAATACATTTTTAAGTTTTATGAATTTTTTTAGTTTAAGTTTGGCTATGTTACTTAGAAAATCCATTTAATGAGTTCAGCCATTTTTAATTAATTTCAAAATTTTTATGGGGCTTCCTCTGACCCTAAAGATCAGTGGAGAACTAATTTCAAGTTATTCTGATTTTTAATTTGTCATAATTAATTCAAAGTTGAGTATAGGTCAAGTAAACCATTAGGATTTTTTATAATGTCTTGGTTCATGAAATAATTATCCCAAGTTCCTCTGGTCATACGGAACCTATCCTAATTTTCTTGGAATTTCTCAAACAGTATGTTAATTATTTGAATTAAAATACCAAAACAGGCATAAAAATTTGGAAAATAGATAACTTGCCACAGAGATAGCCTCTCACCTACAAAAATTCAGGGAATGTTCCCAAGATCAGAGGCTACAAAAGCCCTATGCTCTCATGCCATGGTGAATTGTGTGTGTGAGTGGACAATTAAAATACTCAAATAAGTGTTTAATTAATTAAAATTTAAATACCGAACAAAATAAATCAATTCTCTTCCAACATTGTTTACCTCTGTAAACGGAGCAAGGGGGTATTTTTCTTTTAACTTTGTGATTTTTCTACACAAAGATTTGAATTTTTAAAGTTCTGGGGACTTAATTAAATCAGAGAAAGGGGATTTTTCTAGTTATCCGACGCGGTGCCACGACATCCTACGATGGGTCGAAGCTCCACGTGTCTCCTCCTGATTCGGCACCACCATCTGACTCGGCAGACACGTGTCCCGCGGTTCATCTTCCGTTGCTCCATCCAGCTTGATCCTGTCCGTCCAATCATTACACGCGCGATCCGGCGGCATCCGTTCATTGTCCCCAACTGGTGTGAGCTGAGAACCGTCCAGCTTCTAACCCTAATATCTCACTCAATACTCAACCAAATCGGGTGCAGTTTCTTCTACATGCTCTTCTAGACTAGAGCTACATATTTATACGGCTAATGCGCATTGAAATCAGGTAAAACAAAATGGAGAATCACTAGAAGCTCGGAAGAGAGAGGAGTTTCCATACATTGGTCCAAGAGGTGAAGCCTCAATTAGATGTGCTCTGCACTTTCATTGGAGCTGGAGGAACCTACAGAAGAAGCCTTGAGCGCTGGTAAATCGTCTTGGTATGAAATAGCTAAAACCTGATTTGGTGTTTTCACTTCTGGAGCAAATGGCCAGCCTGGTGAGGGGGCTTTCACTGGGGAACTTCCTCTCTTCCTCTAGTGAAGATGTGAGAACAGTTAATTGAAGTTTGGTGGTGTCTAAAGGGTTGTCCTGTTTCTGGCCTGATTTTTGATTGAGAAATTGGGCTCAGCCAGTGGGCATCAGGGCAGGAGAACAGTGGGGTTCTTCTTCTCTAGGCTGGGAGAAGTCCTGGGAGTGATTTGGGGAGGTTTTGTTGATAAAAATTTCAACACCTTTCTCATGGCCGAGAAGAGGTGTTTAAATGGCCAGGGCCATTCAGTTGGGCTTGGGTTCAATTGAGGGGTTAATTCTATTTCTTAGGTGGAGGGCAAAGAGGCTCCAAAATTTAATTTGGCTGAGGTGGATAGTTGGAGATATTTGGGCGAGCTTATCCTAGTGGTGGCTCTCGGTTTTGACTCCCTCTGGCGACTAGGCCAGCCGGCAAAGACAGGGGAGCTGGCCCCAGGTCATGAGAATCAGGTGGGGAAGGTTTAATGGTGATTAATCAGTTATGGGAGGATTTGGGGTGGGGCAAAAGGAGATTTATCCACTTTAGGGAAGAGATCCCTAAAAATGGGGGACCCTTGGTCCATGGCTCACTTAGCTTGGGCTAGGTGGATCTAGGGTGTTTCCTAGGGTTCAAATGGTGGCTGTGGAAAGGTTGGTTTAGCCACATTTGGTTCAATTTGGTTAGTTAGGCCAAAGGTTCAATTTGGCTCATTTGGGTTTAAGTAGGGCTAAATTGGGTTTGGGTTTGATTTGGGTTCAAGTGTCTTATGGAAAATTGTTTAAAAGATTTCCATGAAGAACTTTCATGAAATAAGTGGTTTTGAGTTCAATTGAGAGGTCAATTTGGTGGATTTTGGGATTTTAGCTAAATTTGGGTAAGGTTGGATCAAGTTATGTTCAATTTGGGTGAAGGTGAAGTTTAGACCCAATTAAAAGCTTCAAATTTCTTATGGGAATGTATTGGAGAATTCCTAACATCAATTGGGAGGAAATTTTAGGATTAGTCCAATCAAATTGGTAGATTTAGGTCATGAATTCCATTTAGGATAAAATGGGATATTTTGGATTTCAAGTGGACTTAGATCCAGCTTTAGGCTCAAATTGGGATAATTGAATGTTTAATGGGTTTCATGGGAGTGCCATGGAAGGTTTAGGATTGAAATTTTGGGGGAAATGGTTGACATTAGGTTAATTGGGGGTTTTGAATTAATTGGGCAAAATTGAGGACTTGGCTTTCAAATGGAATTGAACTCAAATGTGAACCAATTAGGACTTGGATTTGGTTTATATTGGTAGTGGGTATTTTGAATTAAAGTTTAGAATTGAAATTGGGCAAGATTGAGGTCAAATGGGTTGATTTGGTTTGACAATGGGTCCATTTTGGTTAAAAATGGGTCAATTTGGGGATTTTGATAAAAATGGGACAAATTGGCAAAATTAGGTTATGCTGTAGTTGAAAAAAATGAAATTGGGAATATTTGGGATTTTTTGAAATTTTCTGGGAATTTTTGGAATTTTTGGAATTTTGGGCCAAAAGGGGGTATTTAGGGTATTTGGAGGTTATTTGGAGGGTATTGGGGTATTTTGGAGGATTTAAGAGGTGGGAATTGTTTTAAAATGATTTTTAGGATTTTTAAGATTTTTGGGGAATTTTTGAAAAATTTTGGAGAGTTTTGGGGTTGTAGGGCAATTTAGGTAATTTCAGGTAGGCTTAAGGACCCAATGTCAAAACCAGAAATTTGGCAAAAATGGAGTTTGGTTAGGGTTGGGAAGGTGGAAAAGCTTAGAGTGAGCCATGGACCAAGAATTGTCCATTTTAAACATCTCATATGTTGTTCCTAACCCTCTTCGCCAAGGGTTAGGGTTTGGACTTAGCCACATGAGTGCTCCATTGAACTAGGAGTCAAATTGGGTAGAGTTGGTTCAGGATTTAAGATGGGTGTGAGAGAGTAGTGTGTACAAGCCAGACCTCACCAGGACCAGACCACCCAGGGTTATCCTAAGCCTTGAACATCCTATAGGAATTCATCTTTGTCTTCCCACATATTGGTCCCAACCTTCCAAGTGATTTAGAGGTTGATGACCATTTATGTAAGATTCCAAAGAGAATCAAGATTTGGTTTGAATTTCTAAATGGTGGGTTCCATCTCTAGTCTCCTAGGATAGTCAAGGAGAAGTCCTATGCCTAGACCCTAAGCACTTAGAGGAAAGAAAAATACCTCACCAAAAATGAGGTCAACAACAGGAAGAAGTTCATTTTTGAGAGTGCGCAAGAGTTATATAACAGATTTTTAGCTGTTAGTATTCAAGGAAAAGCAGAGAAGATTGCAAAGATCGAAGCAGATGTTGCGTCAATTGAAGCAAAGGTAAATGAAACTAAATCACATTTAGCACATATTGGATGACAATTAAAGATGCAATTTAGCCACACTGGTCATGTTGAAGAAGTGGATAAAGCGATGTTTTTAAAGAACAAGTGGATATAAGAAAATATAGTAAAAGCATTCAACCAGTGTCCATTCTGTCAAATCTATATACCAAATGGTTCAGATGAAACTAATGGAGTTCTGGATATGTTCCAACTAATGGAGAATGGAATTAAGTTTTATATTGTATTAAGTATTAATAATTTGTGTTATGTGTTAAATCAATTGTGTTAAGTGTTTGTGTTTAATGTTTATGTATGTTGTGTGATATAAATGTGTTTGTGTTTTTAGTATGTGTTTAGTGTTTCCTCTAAAGCTTTTAAATGTGAGTAGAAAATATGAGATCTTCTTCAAGGATATTGGATTAAAGACTTGTCGGCCGTTAAAAATTTAAATCTTGTTATTTTCTTTGGGGTTTGTGAAAATTTTTAAGATGCTTAAAACATAAATTTATAAAATAGAATTTTGATGTAATTTAATATATATAGATTTTTTAAAATATTATTTTAACTTGAAAAATACGAAATCAAACTGATGTCATATAAATGTCAGTTTAAATAATCAAGCGCTTCACCACAAGACATATACCTATCCTGAAGAATAGAAACATTGCTCGGGGTGAAGCTTGATTAAATAAACTAAAGGATTCATCACTTCCGTTTGGTCTGTGAACCATTGTTGATTGACAATTTCCCTCATCTAATATGAAAGAATTAGATAGAGTTTATATTAATATGGAGTCTTTAAGTTTCCTATAAGGGCAAGCCCTTGTAGTTAATTACATCTTAAATGACAAAAGTCACCTAAGAAAACTCTTGATATTGATCAGGAAATATTTATATTCATGACTTTCAAAGGTAATGCTTTCAAAAAAAATGTAACAGTAGGAAATCCAATAGGTGAATGGCTTCATGTTTTGGAACATTTCATTTTATAAAAATCTAAAGGAGAGAAGACTAGGGGAAGGACATATATTCAAGGAAAATCTGGATGTCTTCCCATACTATCCTATGGTTTGGCTTTCATTTAGGATATTTATTTGATATCAACTTTATTATTTAGGGCTTATATTTACTTGATACTGATCGTGTGAATAGCCTGGAAGATAGGAGGATTTATATTATATCTGACGACAACCTCAGAAACCTAAAACGAGTTTAGGGCTTATGTTGCACAACATGGTTATGCAAGGGCCTAAAGAAATAAGGTGAGGATTTATGCTACACTAAGAAAGCTACCTCGAAGTCCTATGGCTTGTTGTTTTAATTTCTAATGGGTTTTGCTTTTGAAGATGGCCGTGCTGCTTACCATGCGTGCTCCAAGCTCCTTGTTGTAGCTTCTTTAGTTTAAAGAAGTGTCAACTGTAAGAGAGGAGAGAAGTATCATCTTTTGGAAATATTTAAATTGGAGTGTCTTAATATTTTATTAGGGGAACATTAAAGTTAATTATAGGTTCACTGATTAAGATCCCATGGTTCCATCATCCTGACACCACTTTCGCTAATGAATTTACTAAACTCAACTTAATAAGTTCCATACTTTCATTTAGACCGTGTGAAACCCCGTTATCAACACCTGGGTTACCTCCTCTGAGGGATTCCCAATCATCCAACAAGACGTTTTAATTTAGTTGTGATTTTTTTTCTGTTTGTGATTAAATTCTGAGTTGTTTATATTTTTTAATGTTGTGGCGGTGAATTTTATCTTGTATTGACTTTTAATTTTTGATTTTTGCTCTCAGTTTTATGGCTATCATAAAGGTTTCAGTTTTCATGCCGGGTGACATTATTTTTTAGCATGCAAAATTTTCTGGGAAAGAAAGTACAGTAGAGTACAGTTTAGCAAATTGCAATAAAATAAAAGTGTATCTGACAGGTCTTCCCATCATCTCCACCTGGAACTTTAGTATTCTTGTCATACCTATGAATTTGTTTTTCATAAGCTTACAAAATCCTATGTCATAACCTGGTGGGTCCTATTTTTTCATTTGGGAGATATTTTTCATTTAATAAATATAATATGTCCAGTTGTTCTACAAAGTGTCCAAAAGATTTGTGAAACGGATCTAAAGAGTATTGGGATATTTCACAATCCTTTTGTGATTCCTTGAGATTATTGTGTGTTTATCATAATTAATAAATGATTCATCCCTCCCTTTTATTTACATATAAACTTGTGCTCAGTGAGTTAATTTTTTGATTGACCCAAAAGGACGGGTAGTTATCATTTGGTGCTTTACTTAGGAATTATATGAGTGAAAATTCATTGAGGCAAAGTTAATCCATTTAAATGAGTTTTGCCAAATAATTTCATAATTGGGCTTGTAATGCTTTCAAGTGATTAAAATCCAATTATGTTTGCTCTTCTAAACTTCTTTAAATAAAATTTGATTAGACCTAGTCCACTACTAAGACCTTAAGATTTTAGAAGGTATTTTTATATTTTTTAAAGAAAAAAAAGTTAAATGATCATCATGATTATGATTCTTTTAAAAATATTGAATTATCATTTAAACATCAAATTAAGGGGTACAAAATTAGTGGAATGCTAACTTCCAAAATCATCCCTTAACCTTAAAGCTCTTTTAATTTAATTTTCTTCCAAATTATGATGATTAATTAAATCATAAATTTTGTTTTTTTTAATGTGGAAAAATGAAATGAGTTTCTACCACTTATCTCTTGATATTTCAATCAATCAAACATAATAACTAAGATCATTTATTGCCCTTTACCCTTTTTAATTAAGCCTAAATGTTGATTAGGGCTAAATTCCTTAAAATTATAATGTTGCCCCTAAGGCTTTATCACCTCATAATTCACTAAATTTAACTCAAATGATCTTGAAAATTTAATGTAACTCCATATATGGGTTAATTAAAAAATTAAAAAAAAATGTGATTTTCAAATTTTAATTTAATTTATATGTTTGTTTTAATTCAAAAATAGGGATTTTTAATGAAAATTCAATAACTTGTCCAAAATAAGACATATAACTTTGAAATTATTATTGGAGGTAGACCTAGACAAAACGACCCACTTGAAGCAAATGTCATGATTTTGTAAGTTTTAATTTAATTATTAGAATTATTTTAATTTATGGTGTTTTAATTAATTATGAAATATTTTAAAAGTTGAAAATTCAATTTTATATTTTTCTTAAATCCTCCTTAGGTCAAGGAACCCAAAGAAATAAATTTTATATTTTTCTAATTTTCTTTTTAATTATTAGAATTATTTTAGTGGAAAATTAAGGAAATTCATTTCTTAGCGTTTTAAAAAATAATTTTAGCCTTTAAAATTTAATATCTTGATTTAGAGGCTTAGGAAAATTATGTGGATGGTTCATAAGTGATTAAGAGATCAAATGTGATAATTTTGTGATTTTCAATATTTTTTTTATTTTTATTATATTTTAATTATTTAAATATTTAAAATATGGTTAAAAATGAGAATTTTATTAAAACATCAATTGTATTTTTAGATAATTCCTCTAATCACAGAGAACTCCCAAAATCAATTTGATAATTTTTTGAGTTGTATATTAATTATTAAAATTAGTTTAATATTCAAAATTATCATTTCACTTAAAAAATTAATTTAGGTGGCTAAATGAGCTCAAAATACCATGAAATTTTTATAGGAAGTTCTCAGGCCTTTAAAGTTTAGTGGAGAATTGTTTTTAAGCCATTTACATTTATATATAATCCAATTTGTTTTTATTTGATATTTCGCTCTTAATTACAATTAGAGTTATTTTTAGTGTCTTAAATCAAATTTATATTTTTCCTAGGGTCCTATGGTCATAGGGAACCTACCATAATTTTTCTAGATTTTTATAATCAACAAGCTAATTATTGGAATAAATTTATCAAAATAGATGCAAAAACTTGGAAAATATAGATCTCTTCGTTGAAGTCTCCTCTGACCTTGGAAAAATCAGTGAAGATCCCTCATGACAAAGGCTACAACATGCTAAAATGGCAATGCATGGTGAAAAATCCTAATGCTCGGAGAATTAAAAGACTACAAATGGTATTTAATTAATTAAAAATTATAAATACGTCAAATAAATTTCAAACCATTTCCACATTATTCTCCTCTGTTCACTGAGCATGAGGGCATTTTTTTATTTATATGATTTTTCTACACCAAGTTATGATTTTTTAAAGTTTAGGTGATTTAAATAATTCAAAAAATCAGAATTTCTTATTTAACCATGTCAACATATGGTGGATCGAAGTCCCTACGCGGCGCACTCCCATTCGACACTGCCAACTGACTGGGATGCCACGTGGGTTGCTGTTCCGTTCCATCTTCCAGTCCATCGCGATCCAAGCCGTCCAACATAAACACGCGCTATCCAACGACTGCCCGTCTTCATCCCCAACTGGTCTGAACCTGTGATTGTTCACATTAAAACCCTAACTTCTCAGTGTAGACTCAACCAAATCACCTAAGGTTTGATCCTATGGACTCCTTTAATCATGGAGAACATATCCATACAACTAATCATGGTTTAAATTAACCTTATTTACATGGAGAATTCAGATAAGCTCTGGAAGAAGGAGAGTTCAATACCTTGGCTTTGAGAAGTGAAGCTTCAATTAGACATGCTTTACACCTTTTTATGAGTCCCAGGAGCTCAGGGATGAAGCCTTTTGCCCTGGTGAATTGCCTAGGTAAGAAAGTGACCATACTCGATTTGGAGCTTTGGTAGATGTCCCTACTGGAGTGGCCTGGTGATGGGGCCTTTAGTGGGGAACTTCTTCTCTTGCTGTGGGGATGGTTTAGGTGAGTTTAATTTGACTTTGGTGAAGCTTTCAAGAATGTCCTGTTTCTGGCATGAGATTAGACTCCAAAATTGAGCTAAGTCAGTAGGCTTCAGGGCAGGAATGTAGTCAGGGTTGAGTTCTTTGTGCGGTGGGAAGGATTTGGAGTCTCCTATGAGTTTACTAGTGAGTCCTAAGTGTTGATTAGAGTCTATGAGTGAGTAATTAGTGTTATTATTTTGTGAGTAGTGAGTTCAAATAAAGATTTTGTGAGGAATTCTTCGAGGAATTGTAAGAGTGGAAGGGAAGTGAGAGATCTCTTCTGCATTGCCGTTTTGAAGAAGAATTCCGCATGCTGTAAAGAAAGAAAGAAATCCATAAGAACTTCAAGGAGTTACTTGGGGAGGAATTCGAGATAAGTTGTATTTATTTACTATAGTGTGTAGAACTTTACTTTATTATATGAAATCTAAGTTTTATGGCATCCTCTTCATGAATTCTGAGTAGTTATTCTGTCTTTCTCCTTGTTTTGATGTTTATGTGAAATGATTATATAAATTAGTCTATCAAATTAAATTATAAAGAATTTGTGATGATATTATACCTAAACTTACTTTACTATGCGAATTGGCCATTTGTATAGTTAACATCTGTAAAAAATTTTTAAGACCTGACCGTGGGCTAAGGATTCTTAACGAGTATGTATCAAATTTCTCTTTGAAAGGTAGACAGGTACATCCTTGAAAGGAGAAGTGCAAATAAATATGGAAATAAAATTAATCGGGCGTAGAATTGGAGATTTTAGAGTGACAGGCTAAAATCCTAAATTTGGTCCGATCGTTTGGGTGCTGAGGTATAGATTGTTAGCCCTCAGGCAAGGGGAAGGTGGGAGCTCCAAAGTGAGAGTCGATATCCGTCCAGCCTAGGTGCAGATTCATTAACCAAACATAGGATTAGTCAATGTTCTTTATGCCTGGACCAAATAGGTATGCTTCTATTTGGCACAATACATAAAATACTAATTCTAATTATTGCTTCACTTTAATATCTTAACAAAGGAGAAAGATTCTGGCTATTATATATTTGAACTTCACTTTAGTAATACTAGTAATCTGTTAGTAGAACTAGTTTAGATATAGGAACTTTATATTATTATCGATTGTGTATTAGTGACAGATAGGCAATTTCAATTTAGTTGTGAGTCTGAATTGGTTTATATAATCCTAGTCCATATACTTTTGATATATTCTCTGCGGGATCGATATCCAGGACACCACTAGAGCTCTGTATTACTTGAGCGATACGTATATTTGCATTTAAAGATAACTTAGTGATTAAAGGATTATAATATTTTATTGTTACTAAAATTAAAATTACGCTCTAAGACAAGTTTTTAGCACTGTTACTGAGGATTTATATCTTCTAAAAGTGGTGTCGAATTCTTATATATATAAGTATATTTAAAATCGCGGGATCACTTGCGGATGTTGACGGAGATGTAGAGCGGTCGGTTGTGATCGGATGTACCAAATAGTAGGTCGTCGTCGGTGAAGATCACACTGGGCTGTTCTCCTAAAGTACAAACTCCATCTGAGGATGAGCTAGCCAAGTGAGTTAAGAATATTTCTGGGTTGAGCAAAGCTCTAACCAAATTTTCTCTCATCTCCTTGGACAGGATCAGAGCGTCGTAGATGCTTAGCTTGGTTGGCAACTTCCTAAGATGTGCTAGTACATTGTAATCCACTTTATTTGGGTTTCTGCTTTCTTCTCGAACTTGTATCTCTTGCGCTGCTAAAGGCGGTTGCTCTTGAGTAATAACTTGTTTTCCTTTATCTGTTGGCGATGTTCTTGGAGGTAATACTTTTCCAATTCTGAGGTTTACCTCAGTAATTTCCTCCTCTATTGGACCCAGGGGCTCTTCTGGTGTTGTAATCGATTCTTCTTGTGTTGACTCTATATCTGAACAATCCAAGTTTACTAGAGTTCCTTTGCATTCGAGGATTGGTTCCTCGTTCTCTGAAGGTTTGTAGCTGGAACTATCGAGGTTATCCTCTTTGTTGAAGTTCTCGTCGAAAGTTAATGTGATTTGAGGATCGGTTTGGGAGCTGAATTCGAGGATAGATTGGTCGTGGTTAGTTATGTCATTAGTAGAAACAACAAAAATGTAACCAAAATCGAAATCATTTGATTCAAAATAGCCAGTAAGGGCGCAAACATAATGGTACAGTGTCAGGCAAAATCTAAAACAACCAATCTAACCGGGGCAGCTTCTATCCTACCCTTCGTGATATCGTCCTTAGTTCCTCGCACGATATCCTTCTTCTTCGGTTTCAGTCTTTGTAAAGACTCCCCTGTCTCGGTCGTTGTATTTGGCTATTCTAGTGGCAAACTCTGAGCGGTAACTTGCTTCGGGTCTAATCGAATCTGATCCAAAGCTCTTGAGGTCATCCTAGGTTGTACTCCATCCTCCTTCTCCAGTGTAGGGATCTAGCTGAGAGAGTGGTTCGGTCGAAATCATATTTATAGAACCTCTCCTAGGTTCTTTTAAATATTCTTTTAGGATTGTGATATTCCCCTCTCTGTAGTTCCTCTCAATATAATCCTTGAAGACGAAGCATCCGTCTATTGTGTGTCCGAGTAGTCTGTGATACAGACAGCTGTTGGGTTGAGTGCTCTTACCGACTTCTTCTAGCTTTTCGGGCTCGGTAGTTTGAACTCAGGCTTCTTCATTAAGCTTCGGAACATCGTCACCACAGCTTCATCTTTGAAGGAGTAATTTTTGTTCAGTCGTTCTGTCATTGTTTGATGTGTATATGCTCTTGGTTGTCCCTGCTGGGAAGGCTGCTGTGGACGAGGCTGACCATACTGCTGAGGCTGGATGTATTATGGAGAATGCTGGATGTACTGCTGGTTGTACTGAGGAGACGGTTGACTGTACTGAGAAGTGGATTCTGTCTGAGTCCTCATTGGCTGCCTACCTTTGTCGACTGTCGCTACCGTGCCTGAAATTTTCTCAAAAGCCTTGATTGGTCTTAACTTCTCTATTTTCTCTGTAGGCTCCATGTGCTTGAGTTCCTCCAGAAGACTGCTTGCCTTACTGAGTAACTTCTCAAAGGATTTAATGTCAAACCTTTGAGCATGAAGGTCACCTGACCATGGATACTTTTGAGGAGTATCTCGATCGCATACTGCTCTTGCAGTTGAGGTTCACATTTCATGCTCAGGTTTCTCCATCTGAGAATGTATTCGACCAAGGACTCATGGGGCTTCTGCAGCTCTACAATGAGATCTCCAATTGTGATGTGGTGTTGTGTACCGAAGAATCTTTTGAAGAACAAGCTCTCCATTTCTGCAAACGTCTTCACCGATCCGTTCGGAAGTTCTGTGTACCAATCGAAGGCTATCCCTGACAGACTACTGAAAAACTGTCTGAAAAACAGTGCTTCACTCCCTCCGGTGTTGCAACAACTAGCCCTGAAGTGACCGATGTGTTTGCGAGGGTTTCTAGTGCCATCAAATGTTTTGAAGGTCGGTGGTATGAAGCCCGTAGGGTAAGGCACAACATCGAACTCTTATGGGTAAGGTCTAT
Source organism: Papilionanthe hookeriana x Papilionanthe teres (assembly GCA_022702705.1). NCBI lineage: Eukaryota > Viridiplantae > Streptophyta > Magnoliopsida > Asparagales > Orchidaceae > Papilionanthe > Papilionanthe hookeriana x Papilionanthe teres. The sequence continues at coordinate 78,866,492 of CM040434.1, read as the reverse complement.
CCTTAGAAATTGATGCACCACCTTTGGATTGTGCTAAGACCTCCCGAACCTTCTACTCGATCATCTAATAAATATTTGGTGGATTAGAAGCCGAGTCTTTCTCCTGCTGTTCTTCTCCACTTGTTGAGGTGACATCTCTTCTCTCATCTGTAATGTGTATAATTTCTGGTTGATTGACTTCCGGAGATGTTGTGGGTCGTGACTGTGTCTGTTCATGTACCGTAGCCATTGCTGTCATGGCAGCAGTTAGCTCTTCCATTTGTTTCTCTAGTCAGAGTATTCGTTCATTCCGGGTCTGGATGGCCCTCTGGTATTCCTCTGTGGTGTTGTTGACCTCATTTTTGGTGAGGTCTGATTTCTCTCTCCTTAGTGCTTAGGATCTAGCCTTAGGCTTTATTTGACTATCTTAGAGGACTAGAAATGGAACCCACCACTTAGAAATTCAAACTACTTCTTAACTCCCTGCAAACCCCACAAGCTTGATTGTAGACCCTTAGTCACCTAGAAGGTTGAAATCAAATGTGGAGGTTTAAAGGATGAGTTCCCTATAGGACTTTTTGGCCTTAGGAATACCCTGGATGCTCTGGTGCAGTGAGGGTTGACTTGCACATATACTACACTCTCACACACATTCGAAGTCCTAAAACCACATTCTCACCCAACTTGACTTCATGACTCATGTAGGTAATTCATATGGATGGTCCTTAACCCTAAGCCCCGGCTAAGAGGGTTAGGAAAAGCTTGGTGAATGCCTCGAATGAGTCTCTCATAGCTCGTATGGGCTTGATATGGCTTCATGGCTCGACCAAAATGATTCCATTTCACTCACACTTGATCAATCTTCTTTTTTCAAAATTTCGAGTTTTGACCCCAGAGCCGGACCCACTAAACCTACGAAATACCCTCGAAATGATCCAAAATTTGCAAAATTACCTAAATTACCCAAGATTCCTCAAAATTAATCCTAAACACTTCCCACCACTCAGATTGACCATCTTTGGCCAAAAATACCAAAATTTCCAAAAATACCCCTAAACCCCCCAAAATTACCAAAATACCCTTTTACCCCAAAAATCCAAAAATTCTAAAAATTCCCACAAAATTCCAGAAAATTCCAAATATTCCCAGTTTCATTTTGTTCAACTACACCATGGGCCAAGTTTGCCAATTTACCCAACATTTACCAAAACCCCCAATTTGACCCATTTTTTAACCCAAGTGAACCCAATGTCAAACCAAACCACCCCAATTGACCTCAATTTTGGTCCAGTTCAATTCTAAACTTCAACTCAATATCCCCAATATCAATTTAGACAAAACACAAGTCCAATTTGATGGACATTTGGGCCCAATTCCAATTTGGGGCTTAAGGCCCAATTTTGACCCATGGCCTAAACCTAGCCCAAACCAACCCAAATCAACCCCAATTGGCCCCAAACCTTTTCTAAAACCTTCCTAACATCCCCATAAACAAAAAACTAACTTGATTTGCCCAATATTTGAACCTAAACTCCACCCAAACCTAACCCAAAACCAAAATCCCTTAAATTGACCTAAGCCCAAACCTAACCCAAATGGGCCCAAATCCGAAAATTAGAGCCCAACCAAAGTTGAAAACTCTTTGTAACACTCCCATAAACATTTTTTAACATTACGTTTACACCAAATTCAAACTTAGCCCAACCTTATCCCAAGTTAGCCCAATTTGACCCACCTTGGCCCCTTTACCGAAAAGCCCAATTCGACTCGATTCTACTCCAAATCGCACCAAATTGATTCCAAACCATTCATGAAACATCCCAAAACTAAACCCAACATTTATTTGGCATGGTATTTCACAAAATTCTTCATCAAAAAGTCCATCTTGAAATATAAAGGCCCACCCATTTAAGCCTTTTAAAAAGCCAACTTACACCAAACCCAAAAGCCCAAAAATTCATCCAAAGCCCACATGACAATTCCTTCTTATCATCCACTTGATAAAATCATTCCCTAAAGTTTGAAACATATGATTAAATCATTCCAAATTAGGCTTTATCCAAATTCCCACCAAAATGCCAAAATTCATAAAATCCCCTTTCATGAAATTGACCAAATCTTTTCCCAAGCCAAATGAAGCCATGGAGCCATGCATAAGCCATATGCAAGCCATGGGAGTCACTTTACACCTCACCATGTAATTTATTGCAAATGGAGATGGCCTCTTTCTTAATCCTTCATTAAGCCTTTTAACCATACTCATGTCACACTCTAAACCAAACTTAGCCACCCCACCATGGAAAGAGACCTCACCACTCTCTCTTGGGCGAGCCAAATGATTCCTCCCAGCCGAAAGTCGAAGCCTTGGGGAGGTGCACCTAGCCTAAACCATGCCTTGGACCAAAATGAGCCCAAAATACACTCTCCCCCATTCCACTTAAATCAAACCTCTTTACACATGGCAACGATTAATTGAGCTCACAAACATCGAGCCACGACATCCCACGATGACAACGGTGACACGACACCGGCCGTAAGCCAGCCACGAGGCCGCAGGAAAACACCATGGTCGAGAGCTCCATGTGAGCTAAAATTTCAAATTTCGCTTGCTTGAGTGCATCCCGAAGCCCAATGGCCATTGTGGTACGTTCTTCCCTTGGCCAAGGCAGTTGATCCAAGCCATTAAACCTCCCTCGGAGGCCCTCCAACCACCTCTATTTAAACCCACTCACCTCTCGGCCAAACAAGGGGTTGAACCAAAACCTTACCAAAACTCTGCCAAAATCACTCCAGATCCCTCTCCAGACATAGAGAACTTGATCCCCACTGAAATCCAGCCTTAAAACCCTCTCTGCGAGTCCGATTTTGGAGTTGAAATTCAAGCCCAAAACCGGGACACTTCACCACGAGTGAGCCAATCTTCAAATTGATTGATTCGTACACCTTCACCGGACCAAGAGGAGAGTTCCCGAAGCAAAAGCCCCCTCACGAGGCCGGCCATTGCTTCCGGCCTCCAAGCTTTATGATCGGCCTTGGTCACTTTTGTACCTAGGCATTTCCACAGAGCAAGAGACTTCATGCGGAGCTTGCTTGGACTCGATCGAAGGTGACACAACCCTCGAATCGAAGCTTCACTTCTCTGTGCAAAGTTATGAACTCACTCTTTCTCCCGAGCTCCGGAGATTCTCCATTTAGTTTGAGTTGATTTCAATGCACCTTAACCGTATAGATGTGTTCATCTCTTCAAGACGAATCGATAGAGTATAAGAACGCAAAAATCCATGGAGAATCGAGTGAGATCTTAAGGTTTTTGTGTGGACGGACGGTCACGGGTGCACACCAGTCGGAGACGATAACCAAGAACCATTGGATCGCGCGTGTATCGAGCGGACGGTCGAGATCAAGCCGGACAGCGCAATGGTACGTGAATGGCGGGCCCCTGGAGCACTGAGTCAGATGGCGGCGGCGAATCATGGAACGACTCGTGGGCTTTCGATCCGGACAAGGATGACGCGGCGCCGAGTCGGATAAGTAGAAAATTAGGATTTTTTGGATTTATTTAAATACCAGAACATCAAAAATTCATATCTTTGCATAGAAAAATCATAAAAATAAAATAAAAAACCCTCTTGCTCAGTGAATAGAGGAGAATAATGTGGAAAAGAAATCATGTTAATTGGATGAGTATTTTATTTTTAATAATTTATTTTCTGTTTCCAATGTTTTGATTCTCCATTTGCATAAACAATTCACCATGGCATGAGACCATAGGGCTTTTGAAGCCACTGATCTTGGGAACATTCCCTGAATTTTTTAAGGTCAGAGGCCATCTCTGTGAAAAGTTATTGATTTTTCAAGTTCATGTCAATGTTTTAGGTATTTTAATTCCAATAATTAGCAAGTCGTAAAATAAATTCTAGGAAAATTTGGTGATGTTTCTTAGGACCAAGGGACCCTATAAAAAATATATTTTGAGTTAATTCATTCATAATAACCTTAATTGGCCTAAACTCCCAAAATTGAATTTGAATTAACTAGGGTTAACCACACACGAAATTGACTTGAAAATAATCCTCCATTGCTCTTTAGAGTTAGAGAAACCTTACATAAAATTTTGAAATCAATTGGACTTGAATAACCCCACTAAATGGATTGATTAAGCCTCATAAGCAAAATGGAACTTTAAAAATTCATAACTCAAAGAATACTTTTCAAAAATTCACAAAAATGGTTTTGGAGCTTCTCTGATATCAGGGGAGTTCAGAAAAATTAAAATTAGAATTTTCTAAAAAAGTTGATATTTCACAATATTTTAATATTTTAATAATTAAAAAATAATAAAAATCATAAAAATGTCAAATTTTGACACCTAATCACTTAGGAATAAACCAAATATTTTTCCTAAGTCCCTAGGATAAGATATTGAATTTTAAAGGCTTAATGTAATTTTTAATATTAAAAAATGAATTCTCAACCTTTTTCACTAAAATAATTCAAATAAATCAAAGAAAAATAAAAAAATTGTAAAATTTATTTCTCTGGACTCCTTGAGCTAAGAGAAATTTAAGAAAAATATAAAATCTATTTTTCAATTTTTATTTTATTTTAAAATTAATTAATACTCTTAAAATCAAAATAATTATAATAAAAAAATATAATTCAAAAAATCACAAAAATTGGTCCAAATGGTTCTCTGGCCATTAGAAACATCCCAAGATTTTCTTAAGGACAGAAACTTTACCTTGGTCATGTTGTTGAATTTTCTTTGAAAACCCCTATTTTCTACTAAAAATAATTATATAAATAAATTAAAGTCAGAAAAATCACATTTTCTCCTCTAATGTCTTAATTGACATGTGAGTGAGGTGACATAAAAATTTCAAATTCATTTGAGCTCAATTTAGTGAGTTATGAAATAAATAAGCCTAAAAGGGCATAGAGGTAATTAAAAATTTTAACTCTTAATTAAAACTTTAGGTTTAATCAAAATGGAGGGTAAAATATTTGATTTTAACTTTCTCTTGGATGATTGAAACTTAGGGAGATTAAAAGGGTAGAAACCCATTAAATACTTTGAAAATATCAAAATGAAACTCTAATTAATTAAATAATTTAAATTTTGGAAAGAATATATTTAAAATTTGGATTATTAAAATAGGGATATTATTAAGAGGATATTTATTCTTTAATTTAAAAATCCTCTAAATAAGTCACTACTAATAATATTTAGTTCTTAATTAAAAATTAAAATAATAATCCAAATTAAATAAATTAAAAATTAAAAGAAGATAACCCTTAAATGAATTAATGCTTAAAATGTTAAATGGTCCAACAATTAAAATCAAATTTAAAATCTTGGAATTAAATTAAATTAAATTAAAATAAGTCAAGTCAAAGTTTAAATTAAGTTAAATTGACACCTTAACAGTTAAATTAAATTAAATTTAAAATATTGAAACTAAAATTAAATTAAATTAAATTAAATTAAAATTAAATTAAATTAAAATTAAATTAAAATTAAATTAAAATTAAATTAAAATTAAATTAAAATTAAATTAAAATTAAATTAAATGAAATTAAATTAAATTAAATTAAAATCAAATTAAATTAAATTAAATTAAATTAAAATCACTTAACAACAAACCTAAATGAAATCATTAAGAGTTAAATCATAACATATCTAATAATTTCAACACCTCTTTCTATCTAAGTAAATTTAAAATATGAACATCAATCTGAGATACTAGGATAATTGAAAGTGTAATGATTTAAATTAAATCTAAAATAACTTGAACACTATTCCAAACTTAAAATTATTAATTAAAACCTCATAATTAAAATAAATCACTTTAAATCATTAACTCAAACTTTAGATTAAGAATGATTAAAATTCTCAACAACCCAACCTGCCCTTAAAGGCTTTAATTATTATAACTCTTAAATAGAGAATTAAGTGAGATGTCACTTCATTCATCAGGTAATCAAATACCCAGGTTCACTGAGCAAGAGACAAAGCTTCACTAAACTCCTGGATGATTAATTCACACAGTGCAGACTAAATTTACTTGGACTCAAAATAATCCCAGAAGTATTGAAAAGATGTTTAGGACTCGTCTTAAGCACTTCTTCAATATGACGGGATATTTTAGAAGAACAGTTGAATTTAATTGTTCCTTGATGAAGAAAATCATCCTTAAACCAAAACCAACAACCTAGACGTCATAGGAGATGACTAGCAATAGGATTAGGAATCCGGTAGACAACCAAAACCCTTTCCTTAGCTTTACCTAGGTATTTCTTGCAAAAATATGTTTAAATGCTCTAACATGTGTTTTAAGTGCAGCTTGGGATGACGGGAAGACCCTCCAGGTACGCTTTTATTTTATTTTAATTTACTTTATTTCAATTTACTTACATGCACTATATTTTACTTTTTCTTGCATGTTAAACAAGACTGTTGCATGGAAACCAAAACCTTTAGGATAGTCCCTGAACTAAAACCAAAACTAAATTAAAATTCATTGCAAGATAAAATTCACCGCCACAACATTCAAAATATAAAACAACTCAAAATTTAATCACAAACAGAACAACAAAACTACAACTATAACTAAATTAAAACGTCTCATTGAATGATCGGGAATACCTCGGATGATGTAACCCACGTGTTGCTAACGGGATTTCCCACGGTCTAAATGAAAGTGTGGAACTCATTCAGTTGAGTTTAGCAAATTCATCAGGACTAAGTGAATTCGATGAAAATAACGGTGCCGGGATGACGGAACCGTGGGATCTTAATCGGTTATGTTTAAACAATTTTAAGATTTGTTTTAATTAAAACATTAAAGACATTTGGACTTTAAGATTTCTAAACCAGAACACTTCTCTCATCTCTTGATTTTCATCTTCAAAAACTAAAACTCTGCAACAACAAGGAGCTTGGAGCACGGTGGGCAGCACAGCCATCGTCATTAGCAAAACTCGGGTCTACTTCAGCAAAACATTCCTTAGAGTTAAATAACCAAGCCATAGGATTTCGAGGTAGTTTTCCTAGTGCAATATAAATCCTCAACTTTTCGTTAGGCATTTGCATAATCATGTTATGCAAATTAAGCCCTAACCGGTCTTAGGACTCTGAGGTAGTCGTTTGGTACAACATAAACCCTCACATCTTCGAAGCTATTTGTGTGATTATATCATACAAATATAAGACCTAAATAAATAAAATTGGCAGGATTGCAATATTAAATAAACTCCCAAATTGAAGCCAAACAATAGGATAGTTTGGGAAGTTGCCAAGATTCTTATTGGGTCCTCAGCTTCTCCTACTTCTCTTCCTTTGGACTCTTGAAATAAACTGCTCCAAATTTGATCCATTCCCTTTTGAAATCTCCAAAATTCAATCCTTTGAAAACCTTAAACTTTGAAATTCTTGAGAGCAAAACTACTAATCATTATCGAGAGTTTTCTTAAATGATTCTCGTCGTTTAAGATGTAATTAACTATAGGGGCCTGCCCTTATAGGGAACCTTAAGAACCCAGGTAATATAAACCCTGCTTAATTCCCTTATATTAAGCAGGGGAACTTGTCGGCTTATAAAAATTGGTTCGCAGACCAAACAGATGTCACAAATCTTCTAGTTTATTTAACCGAGCCCCATCATCAAATAATGTGTCTATTCTTGGGGATAAATACACGGTTTGTGGTATGGTGCTCGTTTATATAAACTACTTGAGATGTGATATCGGCTTGATTTCATATCTTAAAATTTTCAAATTTAAAATTATTTTCAAAATCAAATGCTACTTTTTAAATTATATATATATATTTAAATTAAATTTAAAATCTAAAATTCGCCGACAACTTCTGTAGGCGAGCCCTTTTCAAAATACAACACAAACCTAAAAATATGCCGACAGGTGTTCCCCTCGATAGCAGGAGTTTCACGCGCAGTTGAGGTGGCCCTAGTTTCCACTACGTTAATTTCCATGAAATCTTCTTCATCCATGTAATCTGACAGGTGGAGATCCTCATCCTCGCTCCCCAGCTAACTTTGAAATCTTCTAGGGAAGTTTCTATATTTTGTCTTTTATTGATCTTCTTTCTACTGTTGACTCTGAAGAAACAGGAGTGGTGCCGATGGGAATGTATGACTCCTGTTCTGTATTGTGGTTGGCAGACCTTTCTGTCAGCACTGTCGTAGCAATCTTCGGTATCCACACCTTTCATTTTGAACCTGATGTTTTGGGGTAGGGTGCCTTAGTAGGGACATTGAGATAGAAAGAGGAGGTGTCTTCCCTAGGGTGCGGAGCAGGTCTGGAGGATCACAATCCTATTCCATTCTCCTCTGACGGGTGTTTCCGTTTACTTGTGACAAGTGGTACTCTCGGACCCAGCCGAGACTTGACCGCCCTGCATCTAAAGGCCACTGAAGCAGTAGCAGCTGTATCTGTATTGGCGTTAGTGGTAATGCATCCTCTCAGGCGGAATCTCACTGGGACACGGGCTGACAGTGTCTCAGACTTATCCTTTCTCAAAATTTCCTTTCTCATCTTGGGGGACACTGCACATCCTGTTCTCTTAAGTAGTTTAGAAACAGAACATCCCTCTCTTTCCTTGAGTCTGTGGACTATGGTGCAGAATTGAGTGATAACTGAGTGTTCCTCTCTCAGCTCACACCGTCTGTGGGTAAGTGGCGGTAACGTAGCAGCAATTTGGTGAAGGTTTTCATTTCCATTGGTATCCACTGATGGATGAAACCTGCTTCCTCGGAGGAGAGGAGCGGCCTCAAGCACAACGAGTTCCTTCTGATGAGGAATCTCATCTGTAACTGGTAAACTGGAAACTTTGGCTCTGGCGGCCCTTATATTTTTGTGTCGGCGATTCCTCTTCTGAGTTATGGAGCAGGAACCAACCTCGAAGAATGACGGGACAACTTGGTCTTCCTCATTGTCTTCGCACAGGATTTCCTTTCCTTTGCAGATGGGAACGTAGGAGCGGTCACAGTGAATCCAACAGGAGTAGGGGCAACGATCCTCCGGGGCACAGACACAGCTAACTTGACAGGAGTAGGAACAATTTTTGCCCTCTTGACAGTGGGAAAGTCATGACGGGAGTTCATGTTGAACTCGGTGGAAGGCTGTTGAATTTCAGGAGTCGCGACCTTCACTCTGACTAATGGAGTTTTCTCAAAATGACCTCAAATTGGTCAAAGTTGGCTCCAAATTGAATTGTAGGAGCAACGAGATGAGCCCCACGGAAGGTGGGCAAGTCGTAGGAAAACGTAAGCGTCGGGATCGACATTGTCACTCTCGATCAGAAAGAAAATTCCAAGTATTAGCAAAAGGACCCAAAACCTTGTATTTGTAATATAAACATTACAAACTAACGAAGGTTGATCTGTGAACTGGGTAAGTGTGTTTTATTTTGTTTTGTTTGCTTTTCATTGTTTTGTTGTGTTGTAGATGTTTGGTTTTGTGTTTTTAATTTTGTTGTTCATTTAAAGAGATTAAAATTTCAGAAGACTTTCAGGATTGGATTGAGGAATTTGAAGTTCAACTTTGTGAAATAGCAAAGACTGGATATGTAGGGTGAGAAGGATTGGTGAGATATGGGACCCAATCTGAGACCTTCTTCTCGACGTAGCTTATCATGGTAAAATTCGTTAACCCATCACCCCTATTGAGGGTCCAATCCTACAAAAGATCAAAGAAAAAGTTTAAAGCCTCTTGGACCCTTTTGTTTAAAGGTGGCTTAAACAAGCGGTCCTGAAGTCAAGGAGAGTCGATGGTACTTACCCAATAAAGAAATGGGTAAAGCATATCGACGGAAGAATAGAATTTGATATATGGGGGACATAGACACGTTACAGATGTGTAAGAACAAGTTTCCTGATTTGTATGGAAAGAGAAATAATCCCCAGCGAAGTCGCCAGAAGCTGTCGGCGTGTAAAAGTTTATGTGAGTTTTTGTTGGGGTTGCCCACTAGAAGCTGTCAGCCACCGGATCTCATATTTTCTGAAGTTCAAATAAAAGAGCACTATACCTCAAAACTTGTATATATCCCGAAGGATAAACACAAAATTTGAGGATGAGGCTTAATCAAATAAACTAAAGAAGTAAATGACATCTGTTTGGTCTGCAAAAACATTTTATTTGCCGACAAGTTCCCCTATTTAATACGAAGGATTACATAGGGTTTATATTTAGCTGGGTTCGGAAAACTTTCCTATAAGGACAAGCCCCTCTAGTTCTTAGATAATTGGGATCACCAAAGAAAACTTTCGATACAAATCAGGAAATATGTTCTTGTGACTTTAAAAGGCTAAGGTTCTCTTCAACGAAATGTGATTGTCAAAATCCAATAGGTGAGTGGTGTCAAGTCTTGAGAAAGAGTTGTTGTAGAATCCAAAGGAGGAAGGACTAGGAGAAGGCACGGATCCGAGAAGATTCTCGGTGACTTCCCAAGCTATCCTATTATTTGTTTCAATTTAGGAAAAGATTTAACTTATGTTTTATCCTGCCAATTTGAATTAAGTAGGAATTACATTCACTTGATGTCGATCATGTGAATAGCCTGAAAGATGTGAGGATTTATGTTGTATTGAAATGACGACCTCAGAAACCTAGACGAGTTAGGGCTTGTAGTGCACTATGTATAAAGGCCTAAAAGATGAGATGAGGGTTTTTATTGCACTAAGAAAATACCTCAATGTCCTATGACTTGTTGTTATTACTAAGAAAAGAAGGTTGCCATTGTAGACTCGTTGTTTGTTCTCTCGAACATGTTCTTCCACATCCTCGATCGTGCTGCCCTCGGTGTGTCGCCTCGAGCTCCTTGTTGTTGTTGCAAAAGTTTTTGTTTTAGAGGTGGCAAATGTAGGAAGGTGAGAGAAGTATTGTGTTTTAGATTGTTGAAAATTGCGGTGGCTTATTGCTTTATTTAAACAAATGTTAAAGTTGATTATAACGCCACCGATTAGGACCCCATGGCTCCCTCGTTCTGGTTACATTATTCCATCAGATTTCCTTAGTCCTGATGAATTTAATAAATCCAACTTAATGAATTCTGTACTTTCATTTAGAACGTGAGAGAACTTATTAGCAACACGTAGGTTGTGTCATCCAAGGAACTCCTGTTCATCCAAAGGGGTGATTTAATTTAGTTGAAGTTGCAGTTTTATGTTTTGTTTGTGATTAAATTTTGAGTTTTCTTATATTTTGAAATGTTGTGAAGTGATTTATTTCATCCCAAGTAGTTATATTTGCAGTAATGTAAAGTACTGAAAACTAAAGTAGGAAACTGTCCCAAGCAGGTATATGTGCAATAATGTAAGGTAGGTAAACTGAAACAAGGAAGTATGTATGCAGTAATGTAAGGTAGGAAAACTGAAACAAGCAAGTATGTATGTACAATGTAAGGTAAGCAAACTGAAACAACCAAGTATGTATATACTAAAAAGGAAAATAAGAAAGCCAAGCACATCAACTAAAAGTAGAGCACGAAAGCCTAACAAATAGGTGTGTGTATGTGCCACAGTGTGTGTAAGAATGACTAAGTGTAAAACCTGTGTAGTAGACCAAAAGGAATCTAAAGAAAAACAAAAGTTAAAGAGGTAACGTCTCGTAGGAAATCCAGGAAAATAAATCCGTAAAGAAAATCTATAGGAAATCCGTAGAAAAAAAATATAGAAAATCCGTAGTAACTCCAAAGAAGGCAACGTAGGAAAAACCACAAAAAATAAAAGACTACAAGTCCAAGAGGACCGTAAGCATGATGGCACAGAGGACTCAAAGTTGTGCTATATGTCCCACCTTAGGTACTGACTACTAGACCGACATTCTGTAGAAGGCAGCCCTAATCCGACTCAAGTAGCCAACCATGGACCTTTGTAAATTTTTCATTCATTTCAATTCGGATGTCATGCAGGTAAAAAGCTGTAGGTAAGTAGGTTGTTTTGTGGTGGAGGTAATATTGTATTTTTTTTTTGAAAATATGTATGTGTATATTTTGTAAATTAATTCGATCCACAGGTTGACTACCCTAATCGAACAAGAAATACTAACATCTTTAGACCTCCGGCGGTAGAAACCCCAAGGAGAGGTGAATAATATCAGTAATTTCCTTTCTCTACCCTCTCTATGGTCTCTGAGTCAGGAGATAATATTCTGGGATTCACTCGGGTCGGTTCTCAATTGCAATTCTATCATTGTCCCCGCCGCACTTATAGCCTTATTTGATGGCCCCAAATATAGTGGAAAGCTATACATGCATGCTTATGTATCCTACATAAGAACGTGAATTGAGCTAAGAAACAAGGTGAAAAACAAAAGGACAGGGGATCAAGGGAAAGGAAAGAGGTGAAGACAATAAACCTAACACAATATCGGAAAGGAGGTGGGTTGTCTCTCAAAATCGTAAAAAAAAAAAAATGGAACACGTGTTAAGACAACTAATCCTCTCCCAATCCTAGTGCAGAGAAGTGATAGCTAAATATGTGAAGTAAAGAAGCCCCTCCCCAGCATGGTCCGAGGGGTAGCTGAAAAAAAGGCGACAAAGTTGAGCCCACAAGTGGCTAAAAACCAAAGTCGAATAAAAAGAACTTAAAATTCTTTCACACGTGTAATGTCCTAATGAAACGACGTCACAAGTTAGGTGGTATAGGATGTAGTGAGTGTGATAATGTAGAAAAATGTAAGATGTGAAAAGAAATCCCTCCACCATGATGTGGGGGGCAACCATAAAGCAAAAAAGGTGGAGATTTGTGAAATCAAAACCAAAAGCTAAGAAAGTAAGGAGGCAACATGCCCAAAAAGGAACGAAAAGGTCAAATCCAATCAGAGAAAAATGTGGCAGCATAACGACAGAAAAATCAATTTTTCACACTTGTACTTTGCAATCCAAGAAGTACATAAACAAGTATGTATAGTAACATCCAACATTTCCATCATTTCCAAGCATTGCAACATCCAACATATATATATGGAAACATTCCAAACATTTTAAGGAAGTAAAAGGATGTAAAGAAGAAAGGACTTCTCACCAACATATGCAATTTAAGGTAACCAAGCACTTAAAGCATGTTAGAAGAGTGTAAAGAAGAAGGAACTTCTTACCAACATATGCAATATAGGGCAACCAAACATGCTAAACATATTGGAACCCTTTCTTTGAAGTGCTAAGCAATGCCACTTCTCCTTTTTTTATTTTCTTACTTGAAAGCAACTCATTTGGTACTCAACCATGTGAATTAAACATAGGGGCACCAAAGAGAAGTCTTAAATACACTTACAAAATAGCTACCAATGCAATATTTCATGTGGGGAAAGCAAGCACATGTCCAAAACTAATCCCAAAATAACATATAAGTGTAGATTTTTGCTCTGAAAATGCATGGGGATGATGTGAGACACCTCCACACTAATATATAAGTGCAGATTTTGACACTTAGCAAGTGTAGGGTAAATGCAAATTATTTCCGGAATAAATGGTGGGTGCAGATTTTTGTTTTGGCAAGGGTAGGGATGATGTGAATCTCACCCAAAATAGTGTATGAGTGTTAAATTTGGTGTAGGTGGCATGTGGGGATGATGTGGAGTGAAAGTATTAGGTTTATGGGTCATGTATGTAACATGTAGGAGTGTTAAAACTTGGTGAAGTGAATGTTTGTGGGGGGAAATTTTGTGAGTGTGACATGTAGGTATGTTAAAATTTGGGAAGGTGAATGTGTATATGGAAATCTTCATGTAAGTGATGTGTTGAGTTTGTGAAATTTGATGTAGTGAATGTGTGTGAAGCTTTCATGTATGGAATGTATGGATTGTGTGAGATTTGGGGTGAAGTGAGTGTGAATGTGAATTTTTCATGTAGATGATGTGTAGATTTGGTGGGATTTAGGAATGTAAATGTATATGTGAAGTTTCTCATGTAGGGAATGTAAAGTTTTCATGTATGGAATATGTGGATTTTGTGAAATTTAGTAAGGCAGATGTAAATGTGAAGTTTTTCATGTAGGGAATTTTTGGATTTTGTGAAATTTAGGAAGACAGATGTAAATGTGAAATTTTTCATGTAGGGAATTTGTGGATTTTGTGAATGTGTAAGTGTGTAGGAAATTTTAGGGATGTGATCTTGTGTGAAATTGTGGGCTTAATGTTAGGTATGTGAATACATGTTGAAATTGATGAAAAACAAGTGGTCATGACTTCAAATTTGGGTGTTTTATGTGTGAGTGTGCCCAAATCCGAAAATTGCACATTTTCACCCATTTGTTTCATGTGTGTTCCAACCAATGCAAAGCACTCTAGATGCATGGAATAAAGTGGAATTTGTATAATTCCAAAACCCAAGTGTCATATGTATGAAGAGTTGATGAAATGGATGTAAAACAAGCATGTATGGGCTCATTCATGAGTGTTTCAAATGTGACCTATTTTGAATCCGAAAATGGAAAAATTTTCACCAAGTGTTTCACAAAGTGTGCTCATGAGTGCAAGGCACCATGGAATACTCATAGTTTCATGTGAAAAGTGTAAATAGAGAGGTAATAAGTTTACATAAGTTGCATTAAGGCAAGTGACTTTAAAGTCACATGTAGTTTGCAAGACTTTCAACCATAAAGGCACCCTAAGGAAACAAGTAGTGAGTGTATGAAACTTACACATGCTTTCCAACCAAAATATCATTTTATGTATGTGGTAAGGCTAAATTTGTATGAGAAAACAAGGCCAAGATGTTATGTATGCAAAAGCCTAGTGAAATAAGAAAATAGGGGCTCATATACCTTCATATTTGAGGTGCCAAATGTGGTGTCATCTTGAAATCCGAAAATTGCATGAAATAAACAAGTGTTTTCATGGTTCCAAAATGTAAAGCCCTAAGGCTTAAAACATGCTTGATAAGGCATACAATACATGCTAGACCTTTCTAAAGAAACATGCCTAGTTTAGGAAAACATGAGTAAAGCAAGCACACTACTCTTTATTGTGAACAAAAAGACAAGAGGCTAAACTTTCCCATATTTCATAAAGTAAAACAAAACTTCACATGCTTTTGATTTTTGAAAAAGAGAGGTCCACATATTTTAGCCCATAAGTAATATTAACAAGAGAGGAACCCCATACTACAAAGCCTATATGATGAACCCAAGTCTTTCAACAAGTAAGCATGTTCTTTCCCTCATTTCTCTCTTTTTCTCTTTTTTTTTTGTTTTTAAGAAAGGAAACAATAATGAGAAAAGGAGGGAGAACAATAAAGTCATGAAACCATCCTCCAAAGTATGCCAGCAAAAGAGATTAAGCATATATGCTCTTCCAAATACTTCTTATTGAATCATAAAGAGACATAAGAAAATAATATAGAACATGCCACATGAAGCTTACCTCTTCAAAATCATCATTTCAAAGCTCAAAATAGAGGCTGCATGTACTTGGTGCTTTTTTTTCATGAAATAATTAACAAGGGAGCATGTGAAGAAAGTAGAGAAATAAGAAGCAGAAGCATGAATGACTAGCCACATTTCTTCATCAGGAAATAAGAAAATTTCTTAAAACAGAGCAAGCCACAAGTAGTAAAAGCAAGTTCACTTTTTCAAACACATCTCTTTGAACATAAAGAGGCATAAATCCACTAAAGCATGTTATGTAAGGCTACTATTTTAATATTTAATGTAAAGAAGTATAGAGCATGTCCTTACCTCAAAAATTCCACCATAAGTTTCAAAGAGAACTTACCATGTGAAGGCTACTGCAAAACCTCACAAAAACTCCAATACATGTGAAATACCTCTAAATCTTTGCATGTATAGAAAAAGACTCCAAGCATATTCAAATTGCTAAGACTTTAGCAAGTAAAGAGAAATCTCCAACTGTATGTGTAAATTGCTTAGTCATAGCATGTAAAGAGAAGTTTCAAATATTTGTAAATTGCTAAGTCTTTAACATGTAAAGTGAACTGTCATGCATGTGAAAAATTTCTAAGCTTTTACATGTAAAGGAAAAGGTTTTAAATGTAAGTGAAATTTGCTAAATCTTGAGCATGTAAGCATGTAAATCTTTAAAACAAAAGGGGATGAAAAAGTGAGCCTCTAAGGATGAAATCTTCATGGGTCAAAGGCTAGAGCAAACCAACATAGGCAAGGAGAATGGGAGAGCAACAATTTCCCAATCCTTTATGATAAGTAACACACAAAACTACCCACTCCATGAACAAAATAGCATAAGGACAACCCTCCCATCCCCTTTGTGAATTTTGACCAAGCCAAAAAGAGGTAAAAAAGGTGATTCCGGCAATGCCGGAATCGCTAAATAACTAATTGCATTAAGTCTTAATCATCATGAAACTCTTTCCCGAACCAATTAGGCAACATATAAGGCAAGAAAAAGGTGTATTTGTTCAAGGATTGAACCAAACATCACAAGCATAAGGAAGGAGACCTAGCTTAAACATAAAAGAGAATGAGATTTGTACCTTAATGTTGGATCAAGCAATCAAATGCCAGCACCCTCCTTCTTTCCTATAAAATTCAGCCAACCAAAAAAATAGATAAAGAAGGCTATTTGTAGCCAAGGGAGAAGGAAGAAGAAGCCCCAAATTTTCCCATGGACAATACCCAAAGGTACAAAGAAAGTGCAGCCCTCAAACCACTTTTGAGATGATGGAGGTGAAAGAAAGACATGGAGAAGTGACAAAGCGTGTAGGAAGTGATGGAAAGCTGACATGGATGGGATTGAAGCCAGGAGATGCTCTCATGGCAGCCTTTGCAAGGACGAGAAGAAGCCACACCTTATCTAGGTGCATAGAGGAGACGCGGCCACGAAAAAATCACACATGGAGGAGGAGAGGCGCATGGCTAGGGCTCGAGCAAGGAGGATTCACGAAATAGAGGGGGAGGCGTGCTTGAGTTAGGCGTCAACTAGGGCTTAGGTTGAGTTTAGGTGGTAATTTTGTAATTTTTTAATTAAAATCTTGTCGATTTCGAGCTGATTTTTTCGTACGTCAAAACTATAGCAAATTTTATATTGATTTCTACTTTTTTTACGTTCCGGACGCAACCGCACCATCCTTTTCAAAATCTGAGGTTGTTCGGGTAACTTCATCGTCAAAATAGGTCAAAAAACGTAGAATCCGATTCGACTCAAAATTCCGACTCTTCATCGATCGAAATAAAAAAAAGAAGTTCAATTTCATGAAATTGTGGGGTTTCAAAAGATTTTGTGAATTTTTGGGAATTTTTAGAAATTTTTGGAAATTTGAGAAATTTTGCCCCGGGAGGGGCATTTTGTTTATTTCGGGGAAATTTTGGGAAAACGTCTAAAATGCCAAATTAACGACACAGGGTAGTGTAAAATGAAATTTGGAATTGAATGATCGTGTCCGGTAGCGTTTCTAACCACTGTGGAGGGTTTTGTGGGGCCTGGAATGTCGTTTAAGTAGTGACTATTTAAGCCGCGAGGGGCCCACCGGCAGCTCAAAAGTATGGCATGTTTACAGTCAAGCTTATCAGTTTGATGAGAGGAACATTCTTGAACAATTTTTGGGAACCCTGGGTGACTCTGTGAAATTTCTGGTTTTATGCCCCTTTTTAGAGGCAATTTTGGTAATTTCGGGGTAAAAATTGAAATTTTGGGAAAAGTGAGGTATTGTCAGACCATGAAGTTCGTAATCATTCTGGATGGGTTACAGACTAAGGAAAGCCTCATTTGGTTCTGATGTGGTGATTTTAGCTCTTTTGGTCATAGGATTAAGGCTAGTGGGACCACTCACATGAGTTTCCAAAGGGTTTAAAGATCGAAGTGAAATGTATTTGATTTAGGAGGTGAGTGTAAAATGTATGTGTAAATGTGAATGTCAGTGTGTGACACAGGCTCCCCGAGAGCTAATCCTAAGGCTTAGTAACTTATAGGGATTTCACTTAGACTTCATTATGCTTGTTCTCTTCCTCCCAAAGCTGGAGGTCAGGCCTTAAGATATGAAAGTAAAAGTGAAGTAAGAAAATTTTGAATTTCTATTAGGAGGGTTCCATGACTAGTCTTCTAAGAAAGTCACCAGGAAGTTCTATGGCTAGACCCTAAGCAATCTATAGAGAACTAGACCTCAACCAAAAGTAAGGTCAACATTGGCTTATGTTAAATTTAGTTCTAAATTGGATTAGATCCAAGAGGTTAAAATTGAACTAAGTCTAAGTTGAGTTAGGTTAGGTTTATATTATGCTAGACCTAAAAGAATTCAATTTGAACCAAGCAAAAACCAGATTAGACTTGTATTTGGTCTAGGTTGGATTAAACCTAAAGATATTTCAACTTTCCTTATGTCTAAATTAGGTTACACATAGGGTTCTGGTTTTATATAGGGTGATCCAAGTAGGATTAGTTTGTGTTGAATCTAAAATTTGGAATTAGGATGACTTAGGTTCAAATTGGGTTGAAGCTAAGATTCAGGTTATGTTAGGCTCAATTTAGGATGAACGGCAGATTTAGGTTGGTTTTGTATGAATAGTCTCAAGGAAGGTTATGGATTGATTAAGTCTAATTTATGCAAGACTTAATAGGTTAATCAGATCTAATTTAGATTAGACCAAATTAGGTTTAAAGATTAATTAAGTCCAATTTAAGACTTATTATGTTAATCTGGTCTAATATGAGTTACACCTAATTAGGGTTTAAAGATTAATTAAGTTTAAATTAAGTAATATTTAATATATTAATGAGCTCTAATATGGACCTAAATCAATTTTAAAGATTAACTAAGTCTAATTTAGGTGAGACTTAATTGATTAATTATGTCTAATGTGAGTTAGACCAAATTAGGGCTTAAAGATTAATTAAGTCTAATTTAGGTAAGACATAATAAGTTAATTATGTATAATATGGGTTAGAACTTAATTAGGGTCTAAGGTTGATTAAGTCTAAATTTGTGAGAACTATTTGGTTAATCAGGCTTAATATAGGCTAAACCTAAATAGGTTTAAAGGTAATTAAGTTTAATTTAGATGAGACTTAATTAGATAATTAGGTTTCACGTAGATAATTAGATTTTAATGGTTAATTACGTCTAATTTAAGTAGGATTTAAGCATATAATAATGTCAAATGTGGATTTAACCTAATTGGGGTTTTAAGGCTAATTAAGTCTAATTTACGTAAGACTTAACAGAATAATTAGGTCTAGCGTGGTTTAGACCTAATTATGATTTAAATGTTATTTAATTCTAATTTAAGTAAGACTTAACCAAATAATTAGGTCTACTATAGATAGACCTAATTAGGGTTTAAGGATTAATTAAGTCTAATCTAAGTAAGGCTTAATCAAATAATTTAGGTAAGACTTAATTGAATAGTTAGCTCTAATGTGGATTAGAGCAAATTTGGAATTAAGGATTAATTAAGTCTAATTTAGGTAAGACTTAATCAAACAAATAGTTTTAATTTGCATTAGACCTTATTAAGGTTTAAGTATAATTAAGTCTAATTTAAGTTTTGACTTGATCAAATAATTATGCCTAATGTAGATTAGACCTAATTAGGGTTTAAGGGTTTATAACGTCTAATTTAAGTAAGTTTTAATCAAATAATTAGGTTTAAAATTGATTTAGCCTAATTAGGGTTTAAGTTAAACCTATCATAATTTCCAACTTAACCCGAAGTGGGTTTAGTTTAACCATGGATTTGTCTAGACCAAGTTAACGTTAGATCAAATTTAGTTCAAATCTGGGTTGATCATAGGAGTTGGGTCTAAGATGGTTAGGCCCATGATCATCGAATATTTATGCTTACAATTTAGGTAGGAATTTTATGATTTATAATATGGGATACTACGCAAGTATACGTATTGTGTATCAAGTAATATAGGACTTTTTGATTAAGCCCCGAGATTTTTAACCCACAGGGAAATGTCTAGAATTTTAAAGAAATAAGAAAAATAAATTTTTACTTTTTCAATTGATTTTTCAAAGTATGTTTTAAGGTATAAATTTTGAAAAGTTGTTTTTGATATTTTTAATAAATATGTTAAGAAGGAAATAAAATTATCAATATTCTAAACACGATATAAAAGTTATAAGAATCAAATATCTTTTTTTTTCTTTAATGAATCAGTAATAATTATGGATATTTATGTTGTGGAAGTATTTAAATGTATTGTGCCAAATAGGAGCAATTATATTCTTTACCCTTACTTGG
Organism: Papilionanthe hookeriana x Papilionanthe teres; assembly: GCA_022702705.1. Taxonomy (NCBI): domain Eukaryota; kingdom Viridiplantae; phylum Streptophyta; class Magnoliopsida; order Asparagales; family Orchidaceae; genus Papilionanthe; species Papilionanthe hookeriana x Papilionanthe teres. The sequence goes on along the minus strand of CM040434.1, from coordinate 78,846,336 downwards.
TTCTATAAAGAAAATTGGTTAATTTGAAATTTTGAAACTGATGGGTTAGGCAGGGAAGATACCGACTCTCACTCAAGAGTTCCCTCTATTCCCTCCACCTGGGGGCTATCATCTCATAACAAAATTTAAAATAACAAACCAAATTAGGGGGCTTTAGCCTATCACTCTAAAGTCCTCTAATTTTACTCCCCAATAAAGCATATTTCCCTATATATTTGCATTCAATCATATGGACTAGAATTCTCACCCATATAATTGCATGTGATTCTTTCCAATTGTTGTTTGAGACAATACCGCATTGGATCTTACATAATCTCACAACAAATTTTAACATCTTAATTGGCCACATCAAGAAGTAAATTAAGTACAAGGAATTGAATCATAACAATTTCTTCCAGCATTAAACACTTATACTTTCCACAACATACTTCCATAATTTAATTACTTTATCATCTAAGAAAGAAAAAGATAAAGTAAACTACTCAGATTTCATGAGGAAAACACAAACACACCATGATTTGAAAGCATAAACCATAATGAAAACACAACAATCTTACTTAAAAACAAAGTGTAAAAACAAAGATAAATACTTATTTGAAAATCCTGTCCACAAGACTCTAGAAGTTCCTTTCAAATTTTGATTTCCACAATATAACTCTATAGAGGTTGGTGCCCAACTCTGATGACTCTAATAAAAACTTTAAACTTCAATAAAAACTAGACATAAGGATGAAAGAAATTTGTGAGAAGAAGGCCTCACACCAACCTTATTTCCTTTCTTACTCTCTACTCTCTACAAACAACTATAGAACAGAAGAACTCCAAAACCTTACACTTAACACACTTTCAATACTAACAACAACAACCCTGTTTTGAAAATTTTGAGTCTTCATTTTTATAATTTTCCAAAAGGTGCCTTGGTGTCTCTTCAAATCATGTCCAGATTCAATGCATTCACCAAAAGATGCATCCCTTCAATCATATTTGCCGCCCAAAGGAAGTTAAGAAATTCATCACTGAAAGTTACTTCAAACACCCCTTAAAAATGACACCAAATTTGATTAAAATTTGATTTTTAACTGTGGTGCTTAAGCGCTGGTACTTTGGCGCTTAGGCGCCGAAGGCCAAATTTCTCAAACTTCATAATTTTGCTCCAAATTTGATCCTTTTTCGTTCCTTTCATCATAATTAATCATTTTCATCATACCTGCAAGAAAAACACAAAATACCTTCCATTAAGTGCAATATCATAAAAAATAAGTATAAAAATGTGCTTATAAACACTATATATTTTAGGTGTATCAAAATCCCCGAAACTTAAAACGTTACTTGTCGTCAAGTGACTCTTAACTATAAAAAATTTAACATGCAAATTATGTAAATGAGTTTATTAGGAAGGTTTCAAAATTTTGTTCTAGAAATAAAATAATCCAATTTAGAAAAAATTTTAGTAAATATGACCAATTTAAAGTTTAGAAAGTTCTTAAGTAAAGGATAATAAAAGTATAAGTTTCTATCCAATTCAGAAATACTTGTAGATTTTTCAAAATAAAGGATTTAAACATTTTATTTTCTCACTTAAAAAATTTTATTGAGAATAATTTTACTTAATATATTATAACCTTAAGTTTTAGATTTTCTTAAAACTTATATTTTAAACTTTAGGCATGGAACCAATTTTTGATTAGGCCCTTAAATCCTCAAGCTTCTCCTTCCTTTTCACATACTATTTTTCACTTTTATTCTCTTTTCTTCTTCTTTTTTTACTTTTTTTCTTTTCTTTTTTTTTTAAGGGAAAGATTATTGTATCTGGATAGGCCTTTAATGATTTTGAATTCCACCCTTCCATTTAAAATAAAGGTCTGATATATCTCTTTCACTTAAAATCATAATAATATTGTTGAAAACTATTTCTCAATAATAGAAATTTAAGCTTTAAAAAATAAAAGTCAAATGTTCTATTTATCCAAAAATACAACATTTCTTACTAAAAATAGTTTAACTATATTTAACATTTCTTTATTAAGAACATTTTAACTTTAAATTTTTCATTATTACTATAAATTTTAACTAATTATTTTTATTCATTTCTATATTGAAAATTTTATTTCCCTAATATAACTTCTTATACATAATTATTTTCAATCAAAAACTAAATTTATTTTAAGTATTCTTGAGAACAAATAAAATTTTAGGGTTTTTGCAACTTTTAGTTTTTTTAAATTCCCCCCAAACTTTAATTTTAAGTCAGGATAAAAATATTTAAGCATAAGAAATGATACATGAGTGAGAATTAAAAACTCAAATAACATGTTTACAGGAATTTCAATATCCTAAATATGTAAGTATAACAATTTTAAAGCAAACAAGAGTAAAAAGATACTAAATTCAGTTTTTCATAAAATAAGAATTTCAAAGACTTTTACAGTAGTGGGGTTTTCAAAGCAAATACACACCAACTTAACATAACTAAAATTACAAAAATCGTTCCAATTTGTCTTGTTGTCATCCAAAGTTTTCTTTAGGATTTCGACTAGAGTTTTATTAAAAGTCTTGGCCAAGCCGTTTGCTCTTGGGTAGTAAACTGTTGAATAATGTCAATCTACTCCGTGTCTTCTGACAAAATTGTTGATCTTCGTTCTTTTGAATGCAGACCCATTATCTGAGATAATTCTGCACGGTACCTCAAAATGGTAGACGACTTGATGCTTGAAGAATTGTAACACGTGATGTGCCTTCACTTCTCTGAGCGGTACTGCTTCTGCCCACTTTGAAAAATAATTTGTTGCTGCAAGGCTGAAATGATGTCCTCTTAGAGAAGGTGGTTCTATCGGGCCCATGATATCTGTGCCCCAAAATTCAAATGACCACGACGTGATTTTCGGATGTAGCTCATTTGGAGGTTGATGTCGAACCACTCCGTGCACTTGGAACTAGTGACAACTTTTGGCGACATTCATGCAGTCGATCATCATTGAGGGCCAGTAGTACTCTAATCTTTTAATTTTTATTTTAATCTTCAGACCTGACTGATGAGCGCCACAAAGTCCTGAGTGCACCTCTTTAACAATTTCACGAGCCTCATACCCACTCTGGCACCTTAGCCATATCTGATCGAAAGACCTTCTGTATAAGGTATTGTTTATCAGAGCCTACGATAGAGTTCTTTTCTTGATCTGATGGGATACTGACTTATTGTCTGGTAGGTTTCCTGTTTGCAAGTATTCTATTAATGGCTGCCGCCAATCTTCTGTAGTTTCTGCCACTGCTGCAACTGTCTCTTCATTTCCCAGTCTGCGCAAAGTGTTTATGTCAATCTGCGATAGGACCTGTTGTCCCTGCACTGTCACTTCAACTAATTCTTCTTGTATACATGTGAACTCTTTTGCAAGTTGGGCCAAAGAGTCTTCAAGGGCATTTTCTTTTTTGGGAATCTTGCATATCGTTCGTTCGGAATCTACTCCAGCAACTTCATTGTATACTAAAAGTACTGCTTGATTCTAAGCTTCATAATTTTATACTGTCCAAGGACTTGCTGTATGGTCAACTGTGAATCACCGTAGATGTTGATGTCTGTTTTACCCATCTGAATAGTTAACTTTAGTCCAGCTATCAGAGCTTCTTATTCCAATTCATTATTCGTACACGGTTCTGTCAAGTGGTAGGAGTATCATAACATCCCCCGCTCCGGTGTTATAAATAGTTGTCTGATTCCTGCCATACCGGGAAATATCGTTTGCAATTCTTCATCTCGTTGTGCTGATGACGCTCCATCAAAGTACAATTCCCAACGTTGATCATAGGGTTCTTCTAATCTCATTATCTGTTTGTCTGGCAAATCATCATTAAGAGGCGATTCTGCCAGTAAATGGTGTGCTACGAGAAAGTCTGCTAGGACTTGTCCCTTTACGATACGAAGAGAAATGAAAGTTATGCCAAATTACAATAATATAATTGACCACTTGGAATGTCTGTCGGAAAGCATCAGGCGAGTCATCAAATATTGCAATGGATTAAACTTCGAAATAAGGTTAACCTTATGAGAAAGCATGTAATGCCTGAGCTTTTGAGCGGCGAAGATCAGGGTCAAACAATGATTCTCAATAGGAGGATATTGTACCTTCGTCGGAATTAGAAAACGACTTAAATAGTAGAGAGTGTTTTCTTTACCCTCGTCATTGACCTAGGCTAGCAGGGCTTCGAGGAAATCGTATAAGGCCACAGTACAAAGTATCAACGGTCGACCCGAGACTGGGGCTGCTAATATAAGAGGTGTCATTAAATATCGTTTGTTGTCCTCGAAGGCATTTTGACATTTAGAGTCCCAAGTAAACTTGGCATCCTTCTTAACCAAAGCATAAAAATGCTGACACCTTCCTGACAAATTAGAAATAAAGCATCGAATGCCAGTTTCCCTTGAAAGGATCGTAATTGTTTTAGAGTTTTGGGAGGTAGCATTTCTAAGATAGCTTTGATCTTCTCCGGATCAATTACAATTCTGCAATGTTGGACAACAAATCCTAAGAATTTCTCGGAGGTGACGTTGAAGGCACATTTCAGAGGATTAATCTTAAGGTTAAATTGTCTTAATCACTCAAACACAATTCTCAAATCATACAAGTGATTTTCTTTCAAATTGCTTTTGATGACCACATCATCCACGTAGGACTCGAGTTGGTTGTGAATGAGATCATCAAAAATCTTTATCATTGCTCTTTGGTATGTTGTTCCTTTGTTCTTTAATCTGAAAGGTATTACGGTGTAGAAGTATACCCTGATTGGTGTTCTGAATGCTGTGAGATTTTTGTCTTCTGGTGCCATCTTTATCTGATTGTATCCCGATGATCCATCCATGATGAAGAAGACTTCTTTTGTTGAAGCGATGTCGATCATTAATTCCGGAATTGGTAGCGAGAATTCATCCTTTGGGCATGCTTTGTTCAAATCTCTAAAATCCACACAAATTCTGATCTGACCGTTCTTCTTTCTAACTGGTACCACATTGGCCAACCAAGTTGTGTATTGTTCTTCACAGAAAAATTTAGCATCGATTAGCTTCTTAACTTCAGCTATTACTTGTTGTTCGATCTCTAGACGCATTCTTCTAAGAGCTTCTCTGACCGGAACAGCAGTGTGAACCACTCCTAACTTGTGAACTGCAACTTCTAGAGATAATCTCGACATTTCATCATAACTTCAAACAAAAAAGTCCTTGAATTCCATCAATAGCTTAATTATATTTTTAGAATATTTTTTATTGAGTAAGGAGCTATCAAAGGTTAGCCTAGGCTTTTCGCTAGTACCTAAGTTAACATTCATTAACTCGTCTATTGTAGATTTAATCTCTTCTTCAAATTCTGGTGGAGCATCTTCGACCGACAGATCCTCAAGATCATCTGAAACTTCTAAGCAGTCTTCATTAGGTTCGCAAGTGATAACCAAGCAAAATTCTGTTTCATCAGTTGGCCCTACTGTGCCGAATCTGAGACCATGCTTTGAATTGGGAGGTCGACTGGCATTACTCCATAACTTTTCAAAGCAGTGTAATTAATCTTTTGACCACTGCTTAGGTAAGACACCACGTTGAATGAAATTTTGAACACAGGGAGAATACCACTCAAAAGGTGATTTCATTAATTCAGATGAAGCGACATCTTCAAATTTTACATCATTTTCAGTATTGGAAGAAAAAGAAGCACCACAATAAAACTTAATTGGCTTAACCCTGCCACCATGCACTTCCTTGACCACCATACCCTCAATCTTACTATGGTAGATCGGGGTTAGGTTCATAGTCTGTACATAGTGGTTTATCTTGTCGTACATTTCTTTGTATTTAACATTCCTCTCATCTTCTAGTGAGATTTTGAACAGGGGCCTCTTCTGACTTATCATTGCTGCCTCTTTCTTGATTTCTTTTTCTTCTTCTTCGGAATTATCTTCCCAATCAGAATGAATCATCGGATTCTTTTGTTCATCTATTCCACCGTTTCTACCTCGACCTCAGATGCGAGCTTTGGAGAAACCTTCACCATCTCGCCGTAAGGGAGTGGTGAGTAGAATTTGAGGTTTTTTGTCATCTTGAATTTCTTTTGTTTCGTTTGGCAGGGCATTTCTGGAAAAGATTATTTTCTTCAAAGGTGCATAGATGAATTCCAATTTCATGCATGGAGAACGGTTGCAAGTCACCTTTGATGCATTGTTCTTCTCCTCTTTCATAATACTTTATACACTGGTGTAGAGACGATGATCCACTTAAAAAATACCTATTTTTGTCTTATTTATGATTTAGTTCTTAAGGATATTATGCTTTAATGAAATGTATTTTTATGTTTTTGGATATAGGTGATAAAAAAACAGTTCAAGAAGGAAAAAGGAGCAAAAAGAAGCAAAAATAGAGCTTAAAGCGCAAAGTTGTCAAAATTTTAGGTCTGGCACCTAGGTGCCAGATTCCTGCGCCTAGGTGCCAGATTTCGGCGCCTAAGCGCCAGTTTGATACAGAAACAGATAAGATTTTTGACGACTTTAGGCAGTTATTTTGATGGTGTTAAGTGGTTATCAAACCTTCTAGAATAATGGAAGTTACTCCAAATATATAGGACATGTGATACAATGCATCTGGAGACGGGAAAACAATTTTAGTCGCGAAGAGGTGCGATCCAAAGTGAAGATGTGCGAATACTTGGTCACAGACTCTGGCGCCTAGGCGCCAAATTCCGACGCCTAGGCGTGACAGTTACCTTCTAGAAGATACATTATATTTGGACGAATTTTGAAGAGGTGCCTTAAGCAACCCCTTTTCGAATTTGGAGCTCTATAAATAGGAGTCAATTCTACAGAGAAAAGTGCACCCTAAAGCCACTACAAGCCCCTTCTATCACGATATACCCCCACGCATTCTTTAGTCCCCCTCTAGCATCCAATCATTTTAGGGAGCCACTTTCTTTTGAATTTAGTGAGTTTATTTTGAGTATTACTACTCAATTCCTTGAGTAGTAAGTGTGAGTTTTTAAGTATTGTTGCTGTTGAAGTTTTGTTCCTTGCAATGGAGTCAGTAGGAGTCAGCAGATTGCATGAAGGAACATTCCAGATAAGTATTTGTAACTTGGTTCAAAGTTTTATAAATATATTTTGTTGTGTGAGTTCAATGTGTTATGAGTAGTTAGTTTTCTTTCTCCTTTCAACTATGAAAAGATAATAAGATAATTAAATTTTGTTGGAGAACTTAACTTAAAATATTTATAAAAATTGTAATGATATTAATACCTGATCTTAATTTACTTTTTAAACTGGCCATTTAAATTATTAAAATCTGTTGAAGAATTCTGAGACTTATCTGAAGATGTGTTCAAAACTATTAGATATCACAAGAATCCTTGGGTAATCGAAGGCTTTATGCCGATTATTTAAGGTGAAGTGCAAATAAATAGGAAGATATTATTTCTTGGGTGTAGAATTAATTAGTTTTTAGTGTGACAGACTAAATTCTAATAATTTGGTTTATGGAAAGGGAACAGGTCACTGGTAGAGCCGACCATAGCCACCCTTGGACATCTAGAAGTATGAGCCTATATTAACCCATTCTACTAATAAAACATCTCGAACTGATCTATAGATTAGCTAATGTTTTTTAGACTATCAAGCGAAGTTAATGAATAGGAATGCTTCTATTTGGCACAATACCATAATCTAAGTTCTCCACAAATGATAATTATTCTAAAAATCTTGGATTAGTTGAAAAGGAGAAAGTTGTTTTATTTATACTTGCATTTATCTTTACTTTATTACTGCTTAGTTACATTTAGTAAAAATTTTATAAAATTTAAAATCTGAAATTTGAAAAGAAATAAAAATAATAATTACTTTTAATTTGAAAATTCTAAAATATTTCTTAATTTTCTCATAATCTTCCCTGTGGGATCGATAACCAAGACTCCAATAGAGCCCTGTATTACTTGAAATGATACGTATACTTGCATTTAAAATTGTGACTTTTACAATAATTATTATAATTATTTAAATATAAATTCATAAATTCTTACATAAGTAAAAGTCGGTTCGCGGTTCAAGTTTTTGGCGTTGTTGCCGGGGAAGATAAAGAAAAAAGTTAAAAAGACAATTTTTACATTTCTAAAATTAAAAATAATTTCTACACTTTTATTTCTTTAATAAATAAATAAATAAATAAATAATAAAAACATAAATACCAAAAATATTTTAATTTATTTTTATGCGTAGTTTTGGATCTGAAGAATTATTACCTTTTGATTATGAATTATAAAGAACAGTTAAAAGAATTAAAAAGGAAAACAAATTCAAAAATATCAGGAAATTGCTAACTTACATAACAATAATCATAATCTAATAGAAATCAATGAACAAAATTTTTATAAACCATTAAGGGATTATGAAAACCCTACAGCTGATGAACTTCATGTTAGTATTCAAATGTCAGCTGTATATGCTAATTCTTTTGAGCTTAAACTTTCTATTATTCAAATGGTTCAAAATAATCAATTTGGAGGAACACCAAATGAGGATCCAAATTTACATCTTGCTAGTTTCTTAGAACTTTGTGCTACCTTTAAATATAATAATATTTTTTATGATGCTATTAGGCTTAGACTCTTTCCTTTTTCCTTAAAAGATAAAGCAAAGATGTGGCTTAACTCATTAGCAACTGGTTCTATTAAAACTTGGGCAGATATGGCACAAAAATTCCTTGCTAAATATTTTCCTCCTTCTAAAACTGCTAAATTAAGAAATGATATTACTTCATTTATGCAATTTGCTGGAGAAATAATTTATGAAGCATGGGAAAGATTTAAAGAACTATTAAGAAAATGTCCTCATAATGCTTTACCGGATTGGTTAATTATTCAAACATTTTATATTATAGATGCTGCTGCTGGTGTTTCTTTAATGGCTAAGACATTTAAAGAAGCTTATACCTTAATTGAAGAAATGGCTAATAATAATTTTCAATGGCCTTCTGAAAGGGTTAATCCTAAAAGAATGGCAAGTATTCAAGATAATGAAGCCTTTTCTAATTTAGCTTCACAAGTGGCTGTGATATCTTAAAAATTAGATAACTTTGCTATTAACATATTGCATGTAAGTAATGATAATTCAGCAAATAATGATGATTCTCAAACAATAGAAACTTTGCAAGCTATTGCTAGTAAAACTAATATCCCTTATTCTAATTATTATAATCCAGGTTGAAAAAATCACCCTAATTTTAATTGGAATAATGGGCATCAACAATGGGGTAATAATCAAGTTAGTCCAGCCAGAAATTAGAAAAATAAAGGAAATTCAAACTTTAGGCCAACTTATCCTCCTGGTTTTAACAATCAGCAGAAAAAGTTATCTGTAGAAGAATTGATCTTGCAATTAGGTAATCAGCTACAAAGTCAAAACATTGTTATTCCTAATATTGAAAATCAGATGTGTCAAATTGCTAATTTGATTAATTACAGACCTCAAGGACACTACCTAGCAACGTTGATATCAATCCAAAAGAAACTGGAAAAGATCATGAATCAGCAAAAGCTGTACAACTTAGAAGTGGAAAGGAATTAAAAGGGAAAATTCAAAATGAAATTAAAAAGAGAGAGAAGTTGAAGAGATTGAAAAACCTAAAGAAACTCTTTCTCCAAGTAAAGATCAGACTGTAATTCCTATTGAAGTGGAAGTTGAAAGACCACCTCCACCTTTTCCTCAAAGACCAAAATAGCAGAAGCTTGACCATCAATTTTCAAAATTCTTTAAGATTTTTAAGAAACTTACCATCAACATTCCTTTTGCTGAAGCTTTGGAACAAATGCCAAGCTATGTAAAATTTATGAAGGATATTTTAAGCAAGAAAATGAAATTTGAAGCTTATGAAACTGTTAATTAAGTGAAGAATGTAGTGCAATAATTCAAAAGAAAGTACCTCAGAAACTTAAAGATCCTGGAAGTTCCATTATACCATGTGCTATTGGAGAAAAATTTTGTGGAAAAGCCTTTTGTGATTTAGGAGCAAGTATTAATCTCATGCCATTTTCTATCTTTCGAAGGTTAGATTTAAGAGAGATTTCTCCCACCACTATAACCCTTCAGTTAGTTGATCGATCTATCACTTATCTTAAAGGAGTTATAGAGGATGTTCTTGTTAAGGTGGATAAATTTTTCTTTCATGTGGATTTCATTGTACTGGATATGGAAGAAGATAAAGAAATACCTATTATTTTAGGGAGGCATTTTCTAGCTACCAGACGTGCTTTGATTGATGTGCAAAAAAGAGAATTAACAATGAGAGTTAATGATCAAGATATAAAATTTAATGTTCTAAAATCAATGAGGTATCCTGATAAAGAAAAATGCTATCGGATGGTTATTTTTTATTATATAATTGAAAAGTATTATCAAGAAAAATGTATGGTCATTTCTGAAGAAAAAGATGATGAATCTGTGTTATATAAGAGTCAAAAACTGAAGAAATTAAAGAAGTAAATGAAGAAATTTTATTTGAAGAAACTCATTATATTCATGATAATTGGGAAATTTTAGACACAACTAAAAATGATATACTTTTACCCTTATTTGAAAAAGCACCTGAACTGGAATTAAAAATGTTACCTGCACATTTAAAGTATACATTTCTTGGAAATTCATTAACATTACCTATGATTATATCTTCAGAACTAAGCAAAGATTAAGAAGAAAAATCAATAGGAGTTCTGAAGAACTATAAGAAAGCTTTGGTTGGACTATTGCAGATATAAAAGGAAGAAGCCCTTCAATCTATATGCATAGCATTTTAATGGAAGAAAATTGTAAACCCACTGTTGAACCTCAAAGAAGATTGAACCCAATTATGAAAGAGGTTGTTAAAAAAGAGATTTTGAAATGGTTAGATGTTGGAATTATTTATCCTATTTCGGATGTTAATGGGTAATTCCTATTCATTGTGTTAGGAAGAAAGGATGAGTAACTGTCATTGTTAATGATAAAAATGAATTAATTCCTACAAGAAAAGTTATTGGATGACGAATTTGCATTGATTATCGAAAATTAAATAATGCCACTAGAAAGGATCATTTTTCTTTAACTTTTTTGGATTAGATGTTGGATAAACTAGCTAGACACTCATATTTCTATTTTCTGTATGGAATTCTGGTTATCATCAATTACCCGTTGCTCTTGAGGACCAAGAGAAAACAACATTTACAAGTTCTTATGGAACATTTGCCTTTCGATTTATGTAATGCACCTGCAACTTTTTAAAGATGTATGATGTCAATATTCTGTGATTTAATTGATAAAGGAATTAAAGTATTTACAGATGATTTTTTAGTTTTTGGAACTTCTTTTGAGTCTTGCTTGGAAAACATAACAAAAGTTTTGAAAAGATGTGAAGAAACAAATTTGGTTCTAAACTTAGAAAAATGTCAATTTATGGTCACAGAAGGAATTGTACTTGGACATAATATTTCACAAATCGGTATGGAAGTTGATTAGTTCAAAGTGAAAATTATTGCTGAACTTCAACCACCTTCTACCATTACTGATGTGAGAAGTTTTCTGGATCATGCTATATTTTATAGAAGAGATATAAAGGATTTTTCTAAAATTGCTAAACCTCATCGCCATTTATTAGATTAGGAAGCTAAATTCAAATTTAATGAAGATTGTCTGAATGCATTCAATATTTTAAAAGAAAAATTAACCACTGCACTTGTTATTGTTGCACCTGATTGGAGTAAACTCTTTGAATTAATGTGTGATGCAATTGATTAAGCAATTGGAGCTGTATTAGGACAAAAATATGAGAAAATTTTCAAAGTTATATGTTATGCTAGCAAAACTCTAAATGAAACTCAAATAAATTACACTACTACTGAAAAAGAGCTTTTAGCAATAGTATATTCCTTTGATAAATTTAGACCATATCTTCTTGGGACGAAATGTATCGTATATACTGATCATTCTGCTATTAAGTATTAAATGTCTAAAAAAGATGCTAAACCTGGATTGATCAGATGGGTTTTACTTTTACAAGAATTTGATTTTTAAATAGTGGACAGAAAAGGAGCTGACAATCAAATTGCTGATCATTTATTAAGAATCAAAAATAATAGTGAGAAGATTTATGAAGAAAATATAAATGAGAAATTCCCTGATGAACAGTTATATGTTATTCAAGGATTACAAATTCTTTGGTATGCTGATATAGTTAACTATTTGGTTAGCAATATTTTACCATATGGGTTGAATAACAAATATATTAAGTTATTCAAGAATGATTGTAAGTTACATTGTTGTGACGACCCTCATTTATTTAAAATAGGAAGAGATTTTGTGATTCGAAGATGTGTACCTCATGAAGAAACTTTTGCAATAATTCAAAAATGTAATGATTCTGAATTTGGAGGACAATTTGGAGTGGATAAAACTGCGTTTAAAATTTTAAATTCTGGATTTTATTGGCCTACATTATTTAAAGATGTTGTACATTATGTGAAAACTTATGATCGATGTCAAAGAATGGGAAAAATATCCAAAAAAGATGAAATACCTCTAAACTATATATTAGAAATTGAGATTTTTGATGTATGGATTTAGACTTTATGGGACCTTTTGTACCATCATCTGGAAAAATTTATATTTTATTAGCAGTTGATTATGTTTCAAAGTGGATTGAAGCTGTAGCTTTACCTAACTGTGATTCCAAAAGTGTTTCGAAATTTTTAAAGAAGATGATTTTTACAAGATTTGGAATGCCAAGGGTAATTATCATAGATGGGGGAAGTCATTTCAGAAATATAAGAATTCAATCATTACTAGAAAAATTCGGAATTAAACATAAAATTGCATCTGCTTATCACCCGCAAACAAGTGAAATCGTTGAAGTATCAAACAGAGAAATTAAAAGAATATTAGAGAATATTGTTAATCCTAAAAGAACTGACTGGGTTTATAGACTTAATTTAGCATTATGGGCTTATAGAACAGCTAATAAGACACCTATCAGAATGTCACCTTATCGGTTAATTTATGGTAAACATTGTCACTTACCTGTTGAATTGGAACATAAAGCTTACTGAGCGATAAAGGAGTTCAATTATAGTTTGAATGTTGCAGGAGAGAAATGATTATTAGAACTGAATGAAATGAAAGAGATAAGAAATGAGTCCTATGAAAATGCAAAGATTTATAAGGAAAGAATGAAGAAATTGCATGACAAAAAGATTTCAAGGAAAATATTTGAGCCTGGACAAGAATTATTATTATTTAATGCTCGTTTAAAACTTTTCCTATAAAACTAAGATCTAAATGGATGGGACCATTTATAATTGAGAAAGTATACCCTTATGGAGCTGTGGATATTAAAGATCCTAAAATTAGAAAAATATTTAAAGTTAACGGATCAAGACTGAAGCCTTATATGAGAGAAATGAAACCAAATTACAAAGAGGCTTACAAACTAAGTCTACCTGATTAATACAATTGATTAGGTCGGGCTGACGATGTTAAACTAAGTGCTTTGTGGGAGGCAACTCATTTTATTATCATTGTGATTGTTTATGATTTGAATTTATCTTAATCGTTGTTTGTATGTTGATCACACCCTTTTAATAGACCTATTTTTAAGATCAAAACATTTTAAAATTTGACGATAGGTGAAACGGAGTTGAATGTGGTACCGACGCATAGGCGCCAGAATAACCATTGGTATCGATATTCCAACGCCTAGGCACCAGATTACGGCGCCTAACGCAACAGTTACAGATCTTGGAAAAACCAAAATACTTCAGTTTTTCACATGAATTCTCTTTATAAATTGCCCTATCATCGTCCCAAATCCCTAAGAAACCCTATTTTTGACCAGAGCAATTCTTTTTGGGGAAGTTAAGAGGTGTTTGAAAGTAATGGATAGAGGAAATCATGGAAATGAGGTAAGATACAAATCCCCCAATGATCCTCAACCTTATTTTAATGGTTTTATTACAGTTAGTATGGAGTGGTTATTTAATCGTTTGGAAAAGATTAAAGTGGAACATCAAAGCATTGGGAGTCATTTGCACGAGATGTATCATCAAATTGAGCATTTGGAATGGCAAATGAAACTTCAGTTTGATCATATGGCAGCCTATAAAAATGCTTAAGTAGCAATGTATGCGAAGAACAAGTGGATTGATGAAAAGACGACTTTGTAATTACCAAGGGCGTTGGTTTTCTATCTCGGTGGTCCTAGCAAACTTCATTGCAAAAGAGATGGAAATTGAAGTTAGGTGTTAAATTGATCTTTTATGTGTTATAGGTGTGATTAAGTCAAGTTCTAGTGAGTCGAATATCGAGTTTGTGTGTTTGCTTAATTGTTCAATGTGTGTTGTTGGATTAAAAATTTACTTTGAATTTATGTTGTTTGTGTTGTTTATAGAATGATGAACCTTGTTATAGTCTTGTTCTGGAATTTTTTGAGCTTGGAATCAAATATATGAATTGGAATTAAAGAGTTTAGTTATATTTTGTGTTTGAAATGTGGATCTAAGTTATCATTTTAATTGAATTTGGAAATGTTTAGAAGATATAAATTAGATTAATACTCTCATGTGAGTAATTAGAAGTCAAATTTGATAGGTTTTGGTGGAAAATATAATATTTAAAATGAATTTTTGGAAAGGCGAGTCGGGCGCCTAGGCACCAGAATTCGGCGCCTAGGCGCTAGTTCAGCCTGAACCCGAAACTTCATCTTCTTAAACCCCCCAACATTATTTTTGACACCTAAGCTTCCTATTCTTCCCGTTTTCAAAAATATCGACCCTAAATATCTCATTTGAGGCCAGATTTTCAAGTTTTTAAGCTTGAAATAACTCGATTTCTTCATCCCAAGGTCATATCTACATTCTAAACCAATTATTTTCGATTTTCACCATAGATTTTGCTCTCATTGAAGAGAACCGAAATTCTGAGAAAAAAATTTGATTTTTAAAGTTAAATCCATGTATTTTGAAGCTTTTTCAAGTTTGAAAAGCTTAAATTAGTTCATTTCCTTTGATCCTATAATTTTTTTTGCATTTTTTTTCACGTTTAGATGGCACCTAAATCTAAGCGAGGAAAGGAACGAGAAAATTTTGATCGTAGCAAGTTTGTCACTGCCGCTGCACATTTTTTGTACAACGATTTTGCTATGACAAGGAAGTTTATCTCGAAACAAAGTTTTTATAATCCTGGAGGAAGGATTGAAGATACGATCATTGTACTCAACTGGCAACAATTCTGTTATTTCACTGCTGTTGCTGTTATCTCTGTCGTTAGGGAGTTTTATGCAAATTTCATGAATGCTGAAGAGTTTGAGATTTTCGTAAGAGGAGTTGGAGTAGAATTCACTCCAGAGCGAATCAACATTTTCTACGGTCTGCCGCCGAATATCGAGTGCTATTACTCTGGATTATCTCCATTTGAGGGAGATTTAGAGATGATTATTGCTTACTTGACAGATGGTCTGGAGCTTGGAAGATCTGGAACGAAAAATGAGTAAATTTTTCATCTTCTAAGCTAAATTGTGTTTCAAAGGCATGGCATTACTTTAGTTATGCTCGCCTCCTTCCATCCAATCATTTGAGTGAGGTTACCAAGGATAAAGCTATCCTCAATTACTACATACAAGAGAGGAAGCCGATTGATGTTGGGAGTATCATTTATGATTCTGTAGAGGCCATTGCTCGTTCTAGCACTTCTGTTGGACTGGGATTTCGATCTTTGATTTATTCTCTGTGTGAAAGTGTTGGAGTTGTTCCTGAGCTTTCTGAGGAAAAGCTCAAGTCTACAAAGTCTATTGAAAGAGAAAGTGTAAGTATCTTGATCGACTTCGAGGTAAGAGTTCTTCCGCACCTTCTAGTTCATTACCTACCACTGGTAGAGCTTCTACTTCTATACCTTCTACTTCTACTGCTAAGCCACCATTTAGCTTCTAGGAATCCATGAATGATAATTTTATGGAGCAGCAGAATGAGTTATTTCTAACTCATTGTAGAGTAGATACGATCGATAAGAAGATTGATCATCCTTTTGTGTGCACCCAAAGGAAGAGTGATTATGATGTTGATTCTTCTGAGTCTCTTGTTAGATTCCTGAAGGGTGATCATGATGTTCAGTTCCCTACCTATCCTAGATTCTTACCTTATGTTGATCCGAAGGATGTAGAATTTTCTTTTGGTGACGACGACGACGAGGCTATATCAAGTGATTAGTAGTTCGATTTACCTCTTGAGATGTGTTGATTCTGTTTTTAGTATTTTATTTCTAGTATGTTATTACTGATGAGTCTGATTTTATTATTATTTGTTAGTGTTGAATGGTTTAATTACTTTGTGTGGACTTTTAAAGTTTAGACCGTTTTAGATCATCTATTGTGTTATGTATGAAAGACTGAAGTATGGATGAATTTTTACTTTCTAAGATAAAAGTTTATTTCAATTTCAGCCTACTGTTTAGTATTCTTGAATAGTTTGTAATTTTGCATGTTTTAAATTAAAATTAAAATTAAAATAAAAAAAAATTGTAGAAATTAACTCCTGCTCTGCAAACTTTTCTATATATGCTTAATCATTTTTTTATATACATATTAAAGCATGTGTAGAAGTAGAAATGAGTTTTTCCTTACTAAATCATCATTGTACCAAGATAAATTCCTGTTGATTTCTTTCTCTCATGCTTTAGAAAATTTTTATGATTCATTTTATACTAAAGCTGATGTTTGGGGGAAGAGAAAACATTTTTCAAATTTAAATATTATTTGTCCTTAATGAACTAATATTTTCTTTCAAAATATTAACATAACATAAGGAATGAAAAATCTATTTAAGATTACTTAAATTTTTGAATTTATAAATAATTTAGTAAACTTAACTAAAATTTCAATAATTTTGATTGATTTTAAGAATAGAATTATTTAACTTAAAGAATAATAAGATTAAGAATTTTTCTATTTATAGTAAGAGAATTGTATTTTAAAAATACTAAGGAATCAAGATTATTACTTGAAAAAGAAAAAGATTAAAATAATTTTTGAAAAATAATACTTATTAAAAATGTCATATTTATTAAGTAAAAATGTAAAAGTTTTTAAATATAAGTTAAGGATAGTGAACTTCAAAATTATTAACAGGCTATCCAAAAAAGGTAATCCTCACAAATAAAAAAAATAGAGGATTGAAAAATATCCTTTAAAAAAAAGAAAGAAGAAGAAAGAAAAAAAAAGAGAGAAAAGAAAAAAAAAGAAAGATAAAAAAGAAAAAAAAAGAAAGAAATGTGAAAAAAAGCTTGAGGAAATGCCTAATCAAAAATTGGCTTCACTTGAATTATCTTATAGGAAGAAAACTAATTACATTTTTAACATAATTTTTATGTACAAATATATTTACTATAAAATGTTTCTTGAAAGTCTTTTTCTTGTAAATATTCTATGTGACCTTAATATGATAAATTACAATTATTCTTGAAATAAATGAAAAATTGGAAGTCTTATGATTTGGTAGTTAAATATTCTTTAATTCTTAAAATTAAACTTAATTAGTGAAATTTAGTTAATGATTTGCTAAAGCAATTATAAAACTAAAAATTACAAAGAATCTTAAATATTTAAATTTCATTTCAAATGTTATATATTTTATGTGATTAAAAGGGTTACTTGAGGATAAGTAACATTTAAGTTTGAGGGAATTTGATCCACTTAAAAAATACTTATTTTTATTCCTTATTTATGATTCAATTCTTAAGGATATTATGCTTTAATGAAAGGTATTTTTATGTTTTTGGATGTAGGTGATAAAAAAAAGTTCAAAAAGGAAAAAAGGAGCAAAAAGAATAAAAAATAGAGCTTAAAGAGCAAAGTTGTTGAAATTTTAGATTCTGGCGCATAGGCGCCAGATTCCGGCGCCTAAGCGACAGTTCGATACAGAAACAGATAAGATTTTTGATAACTTTGGGTAGTTATTTTGACAGTGTTAAGCGGTTATCAGACCTTCTAAAAGACTGGAAGTTACTCCTAATATATAGGGCATGTGATACAATGCATTTGGACACGAGAAAACAGTTTTAATTGCGAAGAGGTGCGATCCAAAGTGAAGAGGTGTGAATACTTGGTCACGGACTCCGGCGCCTAGGCGCGACAGTTACCTTCTAGAAGATACATTGTATTTGGATGAATTTTGAAGAGGTGAATTAAGCAACCCCTGGTCAAATTCGGAGCTCTATAAATAGGAGTCAATTCTATAGAGAAAAGTGCACCCTAAAGCTACTACTAGCCCCTTCTATCACGATATACCCCCCACGCATTCTTTAGTCGTCCTCTAACATCCAATCATTTTAGGGAGCCACTTTATTTTGCATTTAGTGAGTTTACTTTTACTACTCAATTCCTTGAGTAGTAAGTGTGAGTTTTCAAGTATTGTTGGTGTTGAAGTTTTGTACCTTGCATTGGAGTCAATAGGAGTCAGCAGATCACTTGAAGAAACATTCCAGATAAGTATTTGTAACTTGGTTTAAAGTTTTATAAATATGTTTTGTTGTATGAATTCAATGTGTTCTAAGTAGTTTGTTTTCTTTCTCCTTTCAACTATGAAAAGATAATAAGATAATTAAATCTTGTTGGAGAACTTAACCTAAAATATTTATAAAAATTGTGATGATATTAATACATGATCTTAATTTACTTTTTAAACTGGCTATTTAAATTGTTAAAATTTTTTGAAGAATTCAGAGACATATCCGGAGATGAGTTTTTAACTAGTAGATATCACATGAATCATTGGGTAATCGAAGGTTTTATGCGGGTTATACAAGGTGAAGTGCAAATAACTAGGAAGATATTATTTATTTGATGTAGAATTAATTAGTTTTTAGAGTGATAGACTAAATTCTAATAATTTGGTTTATAGAAAGGGAACGGGTCAGTAGTAGGGCCGACCATAGCCACCATTGGACATCTAGAAGTGTGAGCCTAGATTAAACCATTCTACTAATAAAACATCGTGAACTGATCTATAGATTAGACAATGTTCTTTATGATATCGAGCGAAGGTAAAGAAAAGGAATGCTTCTATTTGGCACAATACCATAATCTAAGTTCTCCACAAATGATAATTATTCTAAAAATCTTGGATTAGATGAAAAGGAGAAAGTTGTTTTATTTATACTTGCATTTATCTTTACTTTATTTCTGCTTACTTACATTTAGTAAAAATTTTATTAAATTTAAAATATGAATTTTGAAAAGAAATAAAAATAATAGTTACTTTTAATTTAAAAAATCTAAAATATTTCTTAATTTTCATAATCTTCCCTGTGAGATCGATAACTAGGACTCTAATAGAGCCCTGTATTACTTTAAACGATATGTATACTTGCGTTTGAAATTGTGACTTTTAAAATAATTATTATAAATATTTAAATATAAATTCATAAATTCTTACATAAGTAAAAGTCAGGTTGCATCAGACGACGATACTATCCAGTTTTCATGGATCCACGGTCGACCCAGTAGAGCGTTGAATGACATTTTAGAGTCAATTATGTAGAATTTTGCGGTTGTCCTTGCTAAATCACCGATCCTCATAGATAGTGTTTTTGATCCAAGAGCTCTTTGTCCTTTCTGATTGAAACCTTTTAGTAACATTTTGTCTGCTTGGAGATCGCGGGCATCAATTTCCAAATATGTTAAAGTCTGAAGATTCATTACATCGATCGATGCTCCCGGATCAACTAACACCCTAGAGAGCATGAACTTATTGATAGTGATTGAGATGTACAAGGGTCGGTTGTGATCAGCTGTCCCAAGGAGCAAGTCATTGTCTGTGAAAGTAACATCGTACTGTTCTCTTAACGAGCAAACCTCGTCTAAGGAGTTACCGGTCATTTGAGCTAAGAAAATTTCTGGATAAAGTAGGGCCTTGATCAGAGCTTCACTCATCTCCTTTGAAAGGATCAAAGTGTCATAGATGCTCAGTTTGGCGGGTAACTTTCGAAGATGGGCTAGCACATTATATTCCACTTTATTGCCTGGTCCTTCAACTTCTTCCTGAATGACTAATTCTTCTGCTGGTTTTGACTTTTCCTGAACAACAAAAAGCTTTCCTTTATCCTTCGGACCCATTCTCAAGGGCAAGACTTTTCCACTTCTTAAGTTGACCTCTGTTATCTCTTCCAAATTTGGTACTGAACTAGCTGGCGCTTCCTCATTCTGAACTGGAGTAGCAGATTCTTCTAGAGTCACTTCAGGATCTGAGAACTCTAGCTCAATCATGATTGGAATCCTTGGAATTCACCAACGAGTTCGTTATCTCCTATTTCATCGTAATGATTTTCATCGACGTCCTCCTTCTTATCGCTACCGTTGAGATATTGTATGATTTGAGAATTGTTATTAGGATTGAAAACGATATTCAGATCAGGATGGTTATTGTTAGTTACGTAATCATTAGAAACAGTCAAAACGTAGCCAACACCATAACTCTTATCATTATAAGATCCTGCTGGGGTGAGCAAATAATCATACAGAGTCAGAGGTTAGAGGGATTTCTGCCCCAAATCAGAGACAACCATCCTAGGAAAAGCAGCCCCTACTCTACTCTTCGGAGCCTCGGTCTTCTCTTCTTCTGTGATCTTCTCCTCCTTTTGGGGTGGTTCCTCAATTGCAATTGATAGTACCAGCTTGGCGGGTTTCTAACTTTGAATTGAAGCATGCACTGAAGCGGTCTGAATCTGTTCCAATATTTTCTTTGAAGATTTCGTCCTAACAATATTCCATCCATCGTCGGTTGTGTATGGGTCTATCGGAATAATAGGATTAGCTGAAATAACATTAACGGAACCTCCTCTCTGGGGCTCCTTCATGTACTCTTTCAGTATCGTTATGTTCCCTTTCCGAAGGTTGTTCTCAAGCCAATTCTTGAAAGTGAATCAGTCTTCTATCTTGTGTCTGATCATCCGGTGGTAAGGGCAGTACAACAGGTGATCTTTTTTGTCCACATCCTCTAGCTTCTTGGGTTCTGGCAACTGGAATCCGTTCTTCTTAATCCAACTAGGAACATCTTGCCAACTGCTTCATTCATGAAGGGGTACTCTTTATTTAGAAGTTCTGTCAGGCTACGTTTTTGCTGAACCGGCTGTTGGTTATGCTGCTGGGATGACTGCTGATAATTTTGCTGAGGCGGTTGATAACTTGGCGGAGGCTGTCGATAAATTTGCTGAGGTCATTCTGTCTGTATTTGCATCAGCTGCTTGCCCTTATCTACCCCTGTGACAGTCCCGGACTTCTTCTCGAAGGCTCTAATTGATTTTTGCTTATCGGTCTTATCAGTGAAATTGATTTGCTTTGCTTCCTCTTATAGATTCGCGGCCTTGCTGAGCAATTTCTCGAATGTCTTAATTGTAAATCCCTTAAAGAGAAATGCTATCGGGTCCTGATTGCTCTTTAGCAGAATTCCAATGGCATGTTGTTCCTGGAGCTGAGGCTAGCATTTCATGCTTAAATTCCTCCATCGTAGAATGTAGTCCACCAAGGTTTCGTTTGGTTTCTATTGCTCGACCACAAGATCACCGAAGTTGATGTAGTGCTAAGCTCCGACAACCATTTCATGAATAGGTTTTCCAATTCTGTGAATTTCTTCAAGGAGCTGTTGGGCAGCTCTGCATACAAGTCAAAAGAAATTCCTGAAAGGCTACCGACAAACTGGCGGAACAACAAAGCGTCGCTACCCCTGCATTGCAGCAACTTGTGCGGAATTATGCAACATGCTGTCGGGGGTTTCACGTTCCATCAAAAGTCTTGAACACAGGTGGTACGAAGCCTTTAGGGTATTGCACGGCATCAAATTCTTTGGGATATGGTCTACCTTTCAGAATCAATGCCCTGCCTTTGGATTGGGCTAACGCTTTTCGCACATGTTGTTCTACCATATTCATAATGTCTTTTTCTACTATTAGACTTTGAGTGGAATCCTTCTTCGGTTGCTCATCTCCATTGACAGATGTGACTTCCTTTCCTCCATCTGTAATGTCAATGACTTCTGGGGGTGTTTCGTTTGGGGGCTGAGGCTGACTCTGAAGTGTGGCTAGAGCAGTCGCCATTTCCTTCACTTTCTTTTCCATCCGATAAATTATGTCATCCTTTTCCCAAAGCCGTAGCCTCATTACCTCTGTGTCGTTTCCTTCTGCAGCTGCTGGAGCTCCTAGTAGAGCTGATGACACTCGGGTCTCGACCACGTTGATTTCGGTGAACTCCTCATCCATGTACCCTGACAAGTCCTTTTCATTCTCTGATTTATCTTTTCGTTCTTTAGCCAACTGTTGAATATCTGATCTCAACTTTTCCAAAGTAACCTCAAGTGACTTTCCTCTGACGGCCCTTTGACTAGTAAACTGTAGTCAGTGAAATTTATTTTCTAGAGTAGTTTCTAAAATGGCAGTACTCCCTTTAGTTTTGGATTCAGCATCGGAACTCCTAATTTCGGGCAGTTCTGCTGGTATTAGCTCCGCGACTTTAGGTCACCACACCATCCTTTTTGAAATTGGGTGTCTAGAACCGGATGGTCCATCGGCGGTAGGTTGACAGGTGGTATGCCTACTAAGATGCTTGCTAGATACCACGGCAGGTAACTTCTAGCTACTCAATTTACTTTTCTTCGGCGGAAGTTCCCTTTGAATGGCAGGGGGAAGTACCCTCAGTCCGAGACGTGCCTTGGTAGTTATTATTCCCATTCTTCTTAGAATCTCCGACATGGAACAATTATCTTTTCTTGCCAACTTCTTAATTATTTTCTGTAATCGAGTGAGTGGCGTACTTCTTGCCTTCCGTTCTCTGTGAGTATCATAATACGCCGGTCAAGGTAACTTGTCAACAATCCTATGAGCACTTTCCTCCTTATTGGCAGTAGAAAGTAGGTAAAACCTGTTCCCTCCTAATTGGGGTTAAAGTTCTGCAGTTCCTCTTCCTTTCCGGGATCTCTTCGAGAATGATAACTTTAGCGGTCTTGACTTCTTGTCTTGGCCGCTTTTCTATTCATATTCCTCCTTTGGGATTTAGTCAAGGGCACAAACCTCGAGCTTGACCCTATCTCAAACACAAGCGGTATCGCAAAAGTCGTACAGTCCATGGTAGCAGGCTCATCACTTATCTGGACTTTCTTCCCTTTCGATTTGGTGGGGGTAGGTTCAGTGATGACTAGACCAGTGGGGGTAGCAACAACAGTCCTGGGGGCAGTCTTATCAGCTTTGACAGCTAATCTCTTACAAGCAGCAGTGTCTCCGTCAATTGGAACCCTTTTTAGGGGAGGAAACTCATGAGCCTACTTCAGGTTGAATTCAACTATAGGTTGCATAGACTCTGGTACTTTGGACTTCAGTACAGCAATAGTAACGTCTCCGAACTTAACGTTTGTCTGATCGAGCCCTTATCCAAAATGTATTACTGCATTGTCAGGCAGTTCATTCCTATTTATTGACAAGTCCATTCCAGCGGTGAAAGAAAATATCAACTTTTGTGCAAACATCTTCTACAGAAAATATTTGAAGTGTCGGAGTTACCTTACACTTCCTTTTCCGTCGCAACAATCTTTTAGGACGAAACAAAGAATATTCAAGGCAAAGTTTGAACAAGTTTTTATTAATTTCTTTTTTATTTTGTTTGTTTTGTAAAACTGCTCAAGTTGTATTTCAGTTTTATTTTTCTTGTAGTTAATAGAGGAATTTACGGGATAGAAAATTGATAAGGATTTAGTTAAGGGTAGAATCAATCGTAATAGGAGAGAGAAAGCTCTCGGACCCTTACCCTGAAATCAGGAAAGGTAATCCTCACAGGAATCTCGATTCGATAGATCGCTCCTAAACCACACCTATTGGGGGTCTCACCTTGCCTCGAGAGGTGAAAAAGAGATTCTGGAACCTCTCTACTTAATGGTGTTTAAGTAGTAGTTCTAGAATAAAAAAGTGTCGACTATACTTGTTCAAGACAGAAATGAACAAAGTATGTCAATGGAAGAATGGTAGTTTGGTCCACTAGGGGCATGAATTTACTACAAATTTATGAAAGCAAAACCATCTGATCAGAATGGAGAGAGGAATGAATCCCCAGCGGAGTCGCCAGAAAATTGTCCCCGCATTTTAAATTTTGTTTAATTTAATTTCAATTTAATTTAAGTATATAAAATTTTAAATAGTTTGGAAAATATTATTTAATTTTTTTCAAAATACGAGACTGAACCGATCTCACATCTTTAATAGTTTAAATAAATAAACTATACACTGCATGCCATGCATATATCCCAAAGAATGTACATAATACTTGATAGTGAGGTTCGGTAAATAAACTAATAAATTTATGATATCCGTTCTGGTCTGTGAACCATTTTTATTTTTCGACAAATTCCCTATTTAATACGTAAGAATTAAATAGGGTTTATATTAAGCTGGGTTCTGAAATTCCCTATAAGGGCAAGCCCTTATATTTAATTACATCTTAAATGATGGGAATCACTTAAAAAGACTCGATAAAGATCAGTGGTTCTGCTTTCAAGAATTTCAGAGTTTAAAGTTTTCATGATTGGCATTAGAAATTGAAAATGGATTGGATCAAATTAGGAACAATTTATTTTAAGAGTCCAAAGAAGTGAAAAAGGTAGAGGATGACATGGATTCGAAACGAACTTTGATGACCTCCCAACTATCCTTTTTTATGGCTTTGATTTAGAAAGACATTATTTAATGTTTCAATCTTGCCGATTTTAAATAGTTGGGACTTATATTCGTATGACATGATCATACAAATAGCTCGTATATTATGTGGGTTTATATCGTAAAAAATGACGATCTCGTAGTCATAACACGAGTTAGGGCTTATGTTGCATAATATGATTATGTAAATGCCTAAAGGAAAAGGTGATAATTTATGTTACGCTGGGCAAACTACCTCGAAATCCTATAGATTTTTGTTTATCTCTAACGAAAGGATTAAGCTGACGAAGATGGTCGTGCTGCCCACCGTGCTCCAAGCTCCTTATCGTTTGTAGAGGTTTAGTTTAAGAAGTGACAATCAAGGGATGAGAGAAGTGTCATGGCTAAGAGGCCGAGTTTTAAGTTCAATGTCTTAAGTTTTATGAAGGGAAATCTTAAAGTTGATTAAGCAGAACCCGTTAAGATCCCACGGTTCCATCATCCCGACACCACTATTTTCATCGGATTCACTTAGTCCAAATGAATTTGCTAAACTAAACTGAATGAGTTCCACACTTTCATTTAAAACATGGAAAATCTCGTTAGCAACACGTGGGTTACATCATCTAAGGGATTCCCAATCATCCAACGAGACGATTTAATTTAGTAGTAATTGTAGTTTCATTATTTTGTTTGTGATTAAACTTTGAGTTGTTTATATTTTAAATGTCCTGGCGGTGAATTTTATCTTATTTTGATTTTAGTTTTAGTTTTGGTTTCAGTTTTGAGGCTATCCTAAAGGTTTTAGTTTTCATGCAATGTGACATTATTATTTAACATGCAAGCTTCTAGGAAAGGAAAGTAAAGTACAGCTCACATAAGTAAATTGCAATAAAATAAGAGCGTACCTGGCGGGTCTTTTCGCCATTTCCCACTGCACTTGAAACACTTGTTAGGCCATTTAAACATTTAAACCTAAACACCTAAGTGAAGCAAAGGGAAGGTTCTAGTTATTTATCAAAATCTTAATCATATCACTAGTCAATTCCTAAGGTGTGTTTGAGGATGATTTTCTTCATCAAATGACAATGAAGTTCAATTGTTCTTCTAAAACATCCCATCAGATTGAAAAATTGCTTAGGACGGTTCCTAAACATCCATTAAATTCCTTTAGGATTATTCTGAGTCCCAATGAATTTCATTGTGCGGATGAATTGATCATCCGGGTTTAGTTAAGTTTTGATTCTCGCTCGGTGAACTAGGATGTATGATTATCCTATGATTAAGGTGACATTACATTTATCACTTCATTTTAAGAGTTATAATGATGAAAGCATTTAAGGGCAAATTAGATTCATTAAAGAACCTAACCAGTTTTAATTTGTGGTTTGAGTTCGTGATTTAAAATGATTCAATTTAGTTATAAAATTTTGGTACAAATTATTAAATTTGTTTTCAAGTTGGAAAAGGTTGTTCAGATCATTTAATTTAGTTAGTTTTGGTGTTTTAAGTTGCTTTAATTTAATATTTTAGATTAATTTTAATTGGTTTAATTTAATTATGATATTTTATTATAAATTGCTTTGAATTAATCTTAATATTTCAAATTTGTTTAACTTTGGTTTTAAATTAGTTTTAATATTTTAAGTTATTTTAATTTATTTTGGATCATTTCAAATTAATTCAAATATCTTAAGCTTTTTTTAATTTAATTATAAGATTTCAGGATCATTTCCTTTTGAATTACTAGTTTCAATCATCATTTTTTTTCGAGTTCCATTAATTAAGGGTTAGATAATATTGAATCAATCCATTTATTAGGGGTCCACTTTAAAGAATTAGGCTCTTCTTATATCACATCCCCTAATCTTAACAATTTATACTTTAATTAACTTCCAAAGTTTTATGACTTAATTAATCGGAGTTTCATTCTTCAATGTTAAAGGTGATTAATGGGTTTCTACCCCTTAACTTCCTATGTTTCAATCATCCAAGAAGAAAATTAAGATCACATATTTACCCTTCCTTTTGGTTAAGCCTTAAATATTAATTAGTGGTTAAGGTTCCTTAATTAACTTTATGCTCTCTTAAGCTTATTCATCTCATAATTCACTAAATTAAGCTCAAATGAATTTGAAATTTTTTGTATCACCTCACTCACATGTAAATCAAGACATTAGAGGAGAAAATGTGATTTTTCTTTTTTTAATTTAATTTATATAATTATTTTAGTGAAAAATAGGAATTTTAAATGAAAATTCAACAACATGATGAAGATGAAGTTTCGGTCCTAGGAAAATTTTGGGAGATTCCTACTGACTAGAGGACCACATGGACCAATTTTGGCTATTTTTTGAATTCAATTTTATTTATTATAATTATTTTAAGTTTTACGGTATTAATTAATTATAAAATAAAATTAAAGTAGAAAAATAGATTTTATATTTTTCATAAATCTCACTAAGGTCAGAGAACTCATAGAAACAAATTATATATATTTTTTTATTTTTCTTTGAATTTTTAGAATTATTTTAGTGAAAAGGTTGGAAAGTCTATTTTTAATATTAAAAATTACCCTAAGCCTTTAAAATTCAATATCTTTACTTAGAGACTTAGGAAAAATATTTGGTTGATTTCCGAGTGATTAGGAGACCATATATGATATTTTGGGGAATTTTAATATTTTTATTATTTTTATAATTTTTAATTATTAAAATATTTAAAAATAAGGTTAAAAATGAAAATTTTGTAAAAATTCTAATTTTAATTTTCATAGACTCTTCGACCTCGGAGAACTCTCAAAATTGATTTAGTGGATTTTTGAGTTATATTTTGGGTTTTATGAATTTTTTAATTTCAAATATTATTATGTCATTTGTTTAATCCATTTAATGGGTTCAGTTAACTCCAACTGATTTGAAATTTTATGTAGGGTTCTCCTAATCCTAAAGCATAGTGGAGAATTGATTTCATGTCATTTTAATGTGTGGTTGTTCCAAATTAATTTAATTTTAGTTTGAGTGTTTGGCCAAATTAAGGTCATTTTTGGTGAATTAGATCAAGCCATAATTTTCCTAGGGTCCTTTGTTCCAGAGATACTTCTCCTAATTTTCCTAGATTTTTATGGACAACTCCGTTAATTTTTATAATTAAATTTCAAGAAAATAGCTCCGAATTTAGAAAATAGATAACTTCCCATAGACATAGCCTCTCGTCCTTGGAAAAATCGGGGAATGTTCCCAATATCAAAGGCTACAAAAGTCATATGGTCTCATGCCATGGTGAATTATGCATGCTAATGGAGAATTAAAATACTTAGGACGAGTAAAAAAATCATTAAAAATTAAATACTCAACAAAATATTTTGATTTTAATTCCACATTATTCCCCTCTTTTCACTGAGTAAGGGCGTATTTTAGTTTATTTTTAGGATTTTTCTATGCAGAGATATACAATTTCAAAGTTTCTGAGATTTAAATAAATAGAAAATTTTTAATTTCCTACTTAACACGCTCAGCGCTGACTGTAACCTCGGTGGTGTCAAAAGCACACGCGGCGCGCTTCTATTCGCCGCCATCCGAATTAGTGCACCATTTTCATCCTGCTGCTATCTTTGGCTCGATCTCCACCATCCATCCGATACACGCATGATTGGACGGCTCCTGAGCATCGTCCCCGTCTGGTTCAACTCGAGAGCCAGCCACACCAAAACCTTAAGTTCTCGAGCTATACTTCACCAAATGGAGTGCGGTTTGTTTCTACAAGCTCGTCTAGCCTAAACGAAGCTATCCATACGGCTAACATGCATTAAAATCTGAGACAAATGAAATGAATAATTGTTGGAAGCTCGGGAGGAAGGAAGGTTCAATACCTTTGCTCTAAGAGTTGAGGCCTCAATCAGAGATGCTCGACACGCTTGTTGGAGTTCCTGAAGCCTAAAGATTGAGCCCCTGGTTGCGGTGAATTGCCTAGACCTAAGTTCGTCCAAACCCGATTTGGAGCTCTGGCCAATATAACAGATGGGTGGCCTGGTGAGGGGCTTTCACTGACGAGCTTCTTCTCTTGGTGTGGGGATTGTGTGGGTGCAATTAATTTGATTTCGGTGGAGTTTTCAGGTGTGTCCTTTTTTCGGCTCGAATTTGGGCTGAGAAATTGGGCTCAGGTAGGGGGTTCAAGATCCGGAGAATGGTGGGGATCGTCTTCTCTCGGTCGGCTTGGTCTGCAAGCAATTTGGGAGAGCTTCGTGAAAAAATTTTCAGCACTCAAAACTTGGTCATAAGAGGGGCATTTTATAGTCATGGCCGGAGAGGGGAGCTCAGGGCCAGGCAACGAGTGCCCTAGGCCGCTTAGGGTGAGGGCTGAGCGCGTTAGGTGGCTAGTGAGGGGATTTCTCATCGGCCTTGCCCAATTTTGGGTTTATAGCTCATGGGGGCGCTGCGGCGTGCTCGTTTCGGAGGTTGGGGCAGCTGGCAAGGACGGCAGGCGGCTGGAAGGGTTGAGGAGGAGTGGAGGAGGGGTTTAGTACAATTAAACCTAGCAGGGAGGTTGCTTAAGGTGAGTTTGGAGATGGGACTTAGCCTTAGCCAAGTGGCTAGACCCAATGGTTCAAAGTGGTGGACCATTGGTCCATGGCTCATGGGGCTTGGGTTGGGTCAGGTCAAACCCACCCTAGGAGGACTAGTATTGGCTGCCATGGAGTTGGTTTGGTCCAGTTTGGATTTGTTTGGTTAAATTTGGATCATGTGTTCACATGGATTAGTTTGGGTTTAGATTGAGCTAGCTTGATTGTGGGTTTGATAAGGATCAAATTGATTGATCAAAATGTTTTAAATGATTGTCACAAAGCTCATGAAAGAGGTTTGGAGTGAATTGGAATTGATTTGGGTAGTGGATTTGATGGTTTTTAGTGATTTGATCAATTTGGGTCATCATGGGTTAAGTTGGATTTAGGTTTGGTTAGAGCTTTGCTAGAGCTCAATTGATGGTTCAAAAGGATGTGGGTGATTTTCATGAAAGGTTTTGGATAGAAATTGGGTGGAAATTTTTGGTTAGGGGAATCAATTTTGGGGAATTTGGGCCATGAGGCAATTTTGGGATAAATTTAGGGATTTTTGTTCCAAGTGATTTGGCATGGGAATTCAATCAACTTTTTGGGCAAATAATTGTTATGTTTGGTATAGAAATGTGTTATGAAGGTTTTAGAACAATTTTGGGGAGAATTGTAGTTGAATTGGATTGAATTTGGGCACACTAGGTTTCATGGGTAATTTAGGGCAAATTTTGGGTATTTTAGATTCCAAGTGAGATTGAATTCAAATATGGATCAATTTGGGCTTTGATTTGGTTTAGATTGGTATTAGATATGTTTAGTTAAAATTTTGAATTCGAATTGGGCCAGATTGGGGTCAATAGGGTCAAGATAGGGTTTAATTTGGGCTCTTTTAGGTTAAATGGGACAAATTGAGGCTTTTGATAAAATTGGGCTAAATTGGTAAAATTGGGGTATGTGATAGTTGAAGAAAATGAAATTAGGAATATTTTGGAGATTCTAGAATTTTTTAGGAATTTTTAGACTTTTTGGAATTTTAGAGGTAGAAGGGGTATTTAGGTATGTGGAGGTTATTTGGAGTGTATTGGGGTCTTTTGGTGGATTTAAGAGGTGTGAAATGTTTTGGAATGATTTTGAGGAATTTTGGGAATTTTAGGTAATTTTTTAGGAATTTTTGGGGAGTTTTGGATGATTTGGTGGTTGTAGGGGCAATTTGGGTAATTCTTGGTAAGTTTAGGGACTCCGTGCCAAATTTCGGAATTTTGGAAAAATGAAGGGAGCTTCAAATAGATAAAAATGGAACCATTTTAGTGGGGCTAAAATTGAGTAAAAGTGATTTGGGATGGAATTGGGGTTTAGGAGCATGAGCCATGGACCTTAGCCAAGTCCAACCACTTTGGGACTAAGTCTAGTCAAATGGTAACCACTTTATGATCCTTCACATGTTGAACGTAGCCATCTTAATCATAGTCTTGTGGCTTTGATTCAATCATGTGGGTTTCTTAAAGGATAGAAGGGGAAGAGTTTAAAGTTTGGGTCAAATGGCTTTGGGGTGTGTGTGTGTGTAAGAGAAGCTCAATTCACCCAAGGTTACCTTAAGTCCGAGCATTCTTATAGAAACTCACTATTAGTTTTTCATATGGTAGTTTTAACCTTCCAAGGTGATTTAGAGGTTTGCAACCATCCAAGTGGGGTCCCAAGAGGATTCAAGAAGTGGCTAAAATTTCCTAAATGGTGAGCTCCAACTCTAGTCTTCTAGGATAGTCAAGGAGAAGTCATATGGCAAGATCCTAAGCATTAAGAGGAAGACCAAACCTCACCAAAAATGAGGTCAACATCAACATAATTTCATTTCTTTCATTTATGTCAACAGTCACTCCTCCTTTCTTATGAGCACAATGAATTGGGCTTACCAAAACACTATCAGATATATGATATATAATTCCAGCATCTAACCACTTTAAATACTCTTTTTAACCACTTCTTTCATTATTGGGTTCGATCCGCTTTGTGGATCAACTCTAGGTTTATGTTGTTCATTCAACAAAATTACGTACATATAGATCGAAGGAATGATTCATTTAATATCTCGTTATGGACCAACCAAAAGCCTTTTTGTATCTTTTTAAGGTGTCTAGTAATTTTTGTTCTTGATAATCATTTAAATCCAAAGATACAATGATCGATAAGGTAGATGATTCTCCTAAAAACATATACTTCAAATGATTAGGGAGAATTTTCAGCTCAAGTTCAGGGGTTTAGTGATAGATGAAATTAAACTTTTATCTCCATTTTCAATAGTATGCAATCTTTCAATTTTTTCCTGAACAAATTCTAACTTTTCATTTTTATATCATCCAAATCATCTTCACTTTCACTTTCATTTTCATCCTCACATTTCAATTTATCTTCAAATACTTTTTAAAATGATCTTCTCTCAAATAATCGCGATTTTCATTCGAAAGTACTTATTATCTTTTTTAGTTTAAGGGTATTTCATATATTTCAGAATATTGAAAGTTACCTCTTGATCATTAACTCTCATAATTAATTCTCCTTTTTGTACATCGATCATATCTCTCTCAGTAGCAAGGAATGGTCTTCCCAAAATAATTGAAATTTCTTTATCTCCCTCCATATATAATACAATAATGTCTACAAGAAAGATAAATTTATTCACCTTCACTAATACATCTTCCACAACTCCTTTAGGAAAAGTTATAGAACGATTAGCCAATTGAAGAGTTATAGATGTAGGTGAAATTTCTCCTATTCCCAATCTTTTGAAAGTTGATAAAGGCATAAGATTAATACTAGCTCCCATATCACATAAAGCTCTCCCGAAAAGTTTCTCACATACAGCACACGGGATAATGAAACTACTATTAGACTTCGAGTGGAATCCTTCTTCGGTTGCTCATCTCCATCGACGAGATGTGACTTCCTTTCCTCCATCTGTAATGTCAATGACTTCTGGGGGTGTTTCGTTTGGGGGCTGAGGCTGACTCTGAAGTGTGGCTAGAGCAGTCGCCATTTCCTTCATTTTCTTTTCCATCCGATAAATTATGTCATCCTTTTCCCAAAGGCGTAGCCTCATTACCTCTGGGTCGTTCCCTTCTGCAGCTACTGGAGCTCCTAGTAGAGCTGATGACACTCGGGTCTCGACCACGTTGATTTCGGTGAACTCCTCATCCATGTACCCTGACAAGTCCTTTTCATTCTCTGATTTATCTTTTCGTTCTTTAGCCAACTGTTGAATATCTGATCTCAACTTTTCCAAAGTAACCTCAAGTGACTTTCCTCTGACGGCCCTTCGACTAGTAAACCGTAGTCGCGTGAAATTTATTTTCTAGAGTCGTTTCTAAAATGGCAGTACTCCCTTTAGTTCCGGATTCGGCATCGGAACTCCTAATTTCCGGCCATTATGGCGGTATTGGCTCCGCGACTATAGGTCGCCACACCATCCTTTTTGAAATCGGGTGTCTACGAACCCGGATGGTCCATCGGCGGTAGGTCGACGAGTGGTATGCCTATTAAGATGCTTGCTAGATACCACGACGAGTAACTTCTAGCTACTCAATTTACTTTTCTTCGGTGGAAGTACCCTCAGTCCGAGACGTGCCTTGGCAGTTATTATTCCCATTCTTCTCAGAATCTCCAACATGGAACAATTATCTTTTCTTGCCAACTTCTTAATTATTTTCTGTAATCGAGTGAGTGGCGTACTTCTTGCCTTCCGTTCTCTGTGAGTATCATAATACGCCGGTCAAGGTAACTTGTCAACAATCCTATGAGCACTTTCCTCCTTATCGCGCAGAAAGTAGGTAAAACCCGTTCCCTCCTAATCGGGGTTAAAGTTCGGCAGCTCCTCTTCCTTTTCCAGGATCTCTTCAGGAATGATAACTTTAGCGGTCTCGACTTCGATCTTGGCCGCTTTTCTATTCTTATTCCTCCTTTAGGATTTAGTCATGGGCAGAAACCTCGAGCTTGACCCTATCTCAAACACAAGCGGTATCGCAAAAGTCGTACAGTCCATGGTAGCAGGCTCATCACTTATCTGGACTTTCTTCCCTTTCCATTTGGTGGGGGTAGGTTCAGTGATGACTAGACCAGTGGGGGTAGCAACAACAGTCCTAGGGGCAGTCTTATCAGCTTTGACAGCTAATCTCTTACAAGCAGCAGTGTCTCCTTCAATTGGGACCCCTTTTAGGGGAGGAAACTCATGAGCCTACTTCAGGTTGAATTCAACTATAGGTTGCATAGACTGCGGTACTTTGGACTTCGATACTAACAACGAGTAACGTCTCCGAACTTAACGTCCGTCCGATCGAGCCCTTATCCAAAATGTATGATCGCATTTTCGAGCGGCTCATTCCTGTTGATCGACAATTCCATTCCAGCGGTGAAAGAAAAGATCAACTTTTGTGCAAACATCTTCTACAGAAAATATTCGAAGTGCTCGGAGTTACCTTACACTTCCTTTTCCGTCGCAACAATCTTTTAGGTCGAAACAAAGAATATTCAAGGCAAAGTTCGAACAAGTTTTTATTAATTTTTTTTTTATTTTGTTTGTTTTGTAAAACTTCTCAAGTTGTATTTAAGTTTTATTTTGCTTGTAGTTAATAGAGGAATTTAGGGGATAGAA
This sequence comes from Papilionanthe hookeriana x Papilionanthe teres, assembly GCA_022702705.1. Classification (NCBI taxonomy): domain Eukaryota; kingdom Viridiplantae; phylum Streptophyta; class Magnoliopsida; order Asparagales; family Orchidaceae; genus Papilionanthe; species Papilionanthe hookeriana x Papilionanthe teres. The sequence goes on along the minus strand of CM040434.1, from coordinate 78,812,440 downwards.
AATTGATAAGGATTTGATTAAGAGTAGAATCAATCGTAATAGGAGAGAGAAAGCTCTCGGACCCTTACCCTGAAATCAGGAAAGGTAATCCTCACAGGAATCTCGATTCGATAGATCGCTCCTAAACCACACCTTATCGGGGTCTCACCTTGCCTCGAGAGGTGAAAGAGATTCTGGAACCTCTCTACTTAAGGGTGTTTAAGTAGTAGTTCCGAATAAAAAGAGTCGACTATACTTGTTCAAGACAGAAATGAACAAAGTATGTCAATGGAAGAATGGTAGTTTGGTCCACTAGGGGCATGAATTTACTGCAAATTTATGAAAGCAAAACCATCTGATTAGAATGGAGAGAGGAATGAATCCCCAGCGGAGTCGCCAGAAAATTGTCCCCGCATTTTAAATTTTGTTTAATTTAAATTCAATTTAATTTAAGTATATAAAATTTTAAATAGTTTGGAAAATATTATTTAATTTTTTTCAAAATACGAGACCGAACCGATCTCACATCTTTAATAGTTTAAATAAATAAACCATACACTGCAAGCCATGCATATATCCCAAAGAATGTACATAATACTTGATAGTGAGGTTCGGTAAATAAACTAATAAATTTATGATATCCGTTCTGGTCTGTGAACCATTTTTATTTTTCGACAAATTCCCCTATTTAATACAAAAGAATTAAATAGGGTTTATATTAAGCTGGGTTCTGAAATTCCCTATAAGGGCAAGCCCTTATATTTAATTACATCTTAAATGATGGGAATCACTTAAAAAGACTCGATAAAGATCGGTGGTTACGCTTTCAAGAATTTCGTAGTTTAAAGTTTTCATGATTGGCATTAGAAATCGAAAATGGATTGGATCAAATTAGGAACAATTTATTTTAAGAGTCCAAAGAAGTGAAAAAGGTAGAGGATGACATGGATTCGAAACGAACTTTGATGACCTCCCAACTATCCTTTTTTATGGCTTTGATTTAGAAAGACATTATTTAATGTTTCAATCTTGCCGATTTTAAATAGTTGGGACTTATATTCGTATGACATGATCATACAAATAGCCCAGATATTATGTGGGTTTATATCGTAACAAATGACGATCTCAGAGTCATAACACGAGTTAGGGCTTATGTTGCATAATATGATTATGTAAATGCCTAAAGGAAAAGGTGATAATTTATGTTACGCTGGGCAAACTACCTCGAAATCCTATAGATTTTTGTTTATCTCTAACGAAAGGATTAAGCTGACGAAGATGGTCGTGCTGCCCACCAAGCTCCTTATCGTTTGTAGAGGTTTAGTTTAAGAAGTGACAATCAAGGGATGAGAGAAGTGTCATGGCTAAGAGGCTGAGTTTTAAGTTCAATGTCTTAAGTTTTATGAAGGGAAATCTTAAAGTTGATTAAGCATAACCCGTTAAGATCCCACGGTTCCATCATCCCGACACCTCTATTTTCATCGGATTCACTTAGTCCAAATGAATTTGCTAAACTAAACTGAATGAGTTCCACACTTTCATTTAAAACATGGGAAATCTCGTTAGCAACACGTGGGTTACATCATCTAAGGGATTCCCAATCATCCAACGAGACGATTTAATTTAGTAGTAATTGTAGTTTCATTATTTTGTTTGTGATTAAACTTTGAGTTGTTTATATTTTAAATGTCCTGGCGGTGAATTTTATCTTATTTTGATTTTAGTTTTAGTTTTGGTTTCAGTTTTGAGGCTATCCTAAAGGTTTTAGTTTTCATGCAATGTGACATTATTATTTAACATGCAAGCTTCTAGGAAAGGAAAGTAAAGTACAGCTCAGGTAAGTAAATTGCAATAAAATAAGAGCGTACTCAGCGGGTCTTTTCGCCATTTCCCATCGCACTTGAAACACTTGTTAGGCCATTTAAACATTTAAACCTAAACACCTAAGTGAAGCAAAGGGAAGGTTCTAGTTATTTATCAAAATCTTAATCATATCACTAGTCAATTCCTAAGGTGTGTTTGAGGATGATTTTCTTCATCAAAGGACAATGAAGTTCAATTGTTCTTCTAAAACATCCCATCAGATTGAGAAATTGCTTAGGACGGTTCCTAAACATCCATTAAATTCCTTTAGGATTATTCTGAGTCCCAATGAATTTCATTGTGCGGATGAATTGATCATCCGGGGTTTAGTTAAGTTTTGATTCTTGCTCAGTGAACTAGGATGTATGATTATCCTATGATTAAGGTGACATTACATTTATCACTTCATTTTAAGAGTTATAATGATGAAAGCATTTAGGGGCAAATTAGATCATTAAAGAACCTAACCAGTTTTAATTTGTGGTTTGAGTTCGTGATTTAAAATGATTCAATTTAGTTATAAAATTTTGGTACAAATTGTTAAATTTGTTTTCAAGTTGGAAAAGGTTGTTCAGATCATTTACTTTAGTTAGTTTTGGTGTTTTAAGTTGCTTTAATTTAATATTTTAGATTAATTTTAATTGGTTTAATTTAATTATGATATTTTATTATAAATTGCTTTGAATTAATCTTAATATTTCAAATTTGTTTTAACTTTGGTTTTAAATTAGTTTTAATATTTTAAGTTATTTTAATTTATTTTGGATCATTTCAAATTAATTCAAATATCTTAAGCTTTTTTAATTTAATTATAAGATTTCAGGATCATTTCCTTTTGAATTACTAGTTTCAATCATCATTTTTTTTCGAGTTCCATTAATTAAGGGTTAGATAATATTGAATCAATCCATTTATTAGGGGTCCACTTTTAAGTATTAGGCTCTTCTTATATCACATCCCCTAATCTTAACAATTTATACTTTAATTAACTTCCAAAGTTTTATGACTTAATTAATTGGAGTTTCATTCTTCAATGTTAAAGGTGATTAATGGGTTTCTACCCCTTAACTTCCTATGTTTCAATCATCCAAGAAGAAAATTAAGATCACATATTTACCCTTCCTTTTGGTTAAGCCTTAAATATTAATTAGGGTTAAGGTTCCTTAATTAACTTTATGCTCTCTTAAGCTTATTCATCTCATAATTCACTAAATTAAGCTCAAATGAATTTGAAATTTTTTGTATCACCTCACTCACATGTAAATCAAGACATTAGAGGAGAAAATGTGATTTTTCTTTTTTTAATTTAATTTATATAATTATTTTAGTGAAAAATAGGAATTTTAAATGAAAATTCAACAACATGATGAAGATGAAGTTTCGGTCCTAGGAAAATTTTGGGAGATTCCTACTGACTAGAGGACCACTTGGACCAATTTTGGTCATTTTTTGAATTCAATTTTATTTATTATAATTATTTTAAGTTTTACGGTATTAATTAATTATAAAATAAAATTAAAGTAGAAAAATAGATTTTATATTTTTCATAAATCTCAATAAGGTCAGAGAACTCATAGAAACAAATTATATATATTTTTTTATTTTTCTTTGAATTTTTAGAATTATTTTAGTGAAAAGGTTGGAAAGTCTATTTTTAATATTAAAAATTACCCTAAGCCTTTAAAATTCAATATCTTTACTTAGAGACTTAGGAAAAATATTTGGTTGATTTCCGAGTGATTAGGAGACCATATATGATATTTTGGGGAATTTTAATATTTTTATTATTTTTTATAATTTTTAATTATTAAAATATTTAAAAATAGGTTAAAAATGAAAATTTTGTAAAAATTCTAATTTTAATTTTCATAGACTCTTCCGACTCTCGAGAGAACTCTCAAAATTGATTTAGTGGATTTTTGAGTTATATTTTGGGTTTTATGAATTTTTTAATTTCAAATATTATTATGTCATTTGTTTAATCCATTTAATGGGTTCAGTTAACTCCAATTGATTTGAAATTTTATGTAGGGTTCTCCTAATCCTAAAGCATAGTGGAGAATTGATTTCATGTCATTTTAATGTGTGGTTGTTCCAAATTAATTTAATTTTAGTTTGAGTGTTTGGCCAAATTAAGGTCATTTTTGGTGAATTAGATCAAGCCATAATTTTCCTAGGGTCCTTTGTTCCAGAGATACTTCTCCTAATTTTCCTAGATTTTTATGGACAACCTGTTAATTTTTATAATTAAATTTCAAGAAAATAGCTCTGAATTTAGAAAATAGATAACTTCCCATAGACATAGCCTCTGTCCTTGGAAAAATCAGGGAATGTTCCCAATATCAAAGGCTACAAAAGTCATATGGTCTCATGCCATGGTGAATTATGCATGCTAATGGAGAATTAAAATACTTAGGACAGTAAAAAAATCATTAAAAATTAAATACTCAACAAAATATTTTGATTTTAATTCCACATTATTCCCCTCTTTTCACTGAGTAAGGGCGTATTTTAGTTTATTTTTAGGATTTTTCTATGCAGAGATATACAATTTCAAAGTTTCGAGATTTAAATAAATAGAAAATTTTTAATTTCCTACTTAACACGCTCGGCCGACTCGTAACCTCGGTGGTGTCAAAAGCACACGCGGCGCGCTTCTATTCGCCGCCATCCGAATTAGTGCACCATTTTCATCCCGCCGCTATCTTTGGCTCGATCTCCACCATCCATCCGATACACGCATGATTGGACGCGCTCCCGAGCATCGTCCCCGTCTGGTTCAACTCGAGAGCCAGCCACACCAAAACCTTAAGATCTCGAGCTATACTTCACCAAATGGAGTGCGGTTTGTTTCTACAAGCTCGTCTAGCCTAAACGAAGCTATCCATACGGCTAACATGCATTAAAATCTAGACAAATGAAATGAATAATTGTTGGAAGCTCGGGAGGAAGGAAGGTTCAATACCTTTGCTCTAAGAGTTGAGGCCTCAATCAGAGATGCTCGACACGCTTGTTGGAGTTCCTGAAGCCTAAAGATTGAGCCCCTGGTTGCGGTGAATTGCCTAGACCTAAGTTCGTCCAAACCCGATTCGGAGCTCCGCCAATATAACGGATGGGTGGCCCGGTGAGGGGCTTTCACCGACGAGCTTCTTCTCTTGGTGTGGGGATTGTGTGGGTGCAATTAATTTGATTTCGGTGGAGTTTTCGAGTGTGTCCTTTTTCGGCTCGAACTTGGGCTGAGAAATTGGGCTCAGGTAGGGGGTTCAAGATCTGGAGAATGGTGGGGATCGTCTTCTCTCGGCTGGGGTTGGTCTGCAAGCAATTTGGGAGAGCTTCGTGAAAAAATTTTCAGCACTCAAAACTTGGTCATAAGAGGGGCATTTTATAGTCTTGGCCGGAGAGGGGAGCTCAGGGCCAGGCAACGAGTGCCCTAGGCCGCTTAGGGTGAGGGCTGAGCAGTTTAGGTGGCTAGTGAGGGGATTTCTCACTGGCCTTGCCCAATTTTGGGTTTATAGCTCATGGGGGCGCTCTGGCGTGCCTGTTTCGGAGGTTGGGGCGGCTGGCAAGGACTGGCAGGCGGCTGGAAGGGTTGAGGAGGAGTGGAGGAGGGGTTTAGTACAATTAAACCTAGCAGGGAGGTTGCTTAAGGTGAGTTTGGAGATGGGACTTAGCCTTAGCCAAGTGGCTAGACCCAATGGTTCAAAGTGGTGGACCATTGGTCCATGGCTCATGGGGCTTGGGTTGGGTCAGGTCAAACCCACCCTAGGAGGACTAGTATTGGCTGTCATGGAGTTGGTTTGGTCCAGTTTGGATTTGTTTGGTTAAATTTGGATCATGTGTTCACATGGATTAGTTTGGGTTTAGATTGAGCTAGCTTGATTGTGGGTTTGATAAGGATCAAATTGATTGATCAAAATGTTTTAAATGATTGTCACAAAGCTCATGAAAGAGGTTTGGAGTGAATTGGAATTGATTTGGGTAGTGGATTTGATGGTTTTTAGTGATTTGATCAATTTGAGTCATCATGGGTTAAGTTGGATTTAGGTTTGGTTAGAGCTTTGCTAGAGCTCAATTGATGGTTCAAAAGGTTGTGGGTGATTTTCATGAAAGGTTTTGGATAGAAATTGGGTGGAAATTTTTGGTTAGGGGAATCAATTTTGGGGAATTTGGGCCATGAGGCAATTTTGGGATAAATTTAGGGATTTTTGTTCCAAGTGATTTGGCATGGGAATTCAATCAACTTTTTGGGCAAATAATTGTTATGTTTGGTATAGAAATGTGTTATGAAGGTTTTAGAACAATTTTGGGGAGAATTGTAGTTGAATTGGATCGAATTTGGGCACACTAGGTTTCATGGGTAATTTAGGGCAAATTTTGGGTATTTTAGATTCCAAGTGAGATTGAATTCAAATATGGATCAATTTGGGCTTTGATTTGGTTTAGATTGGTATTAGATATGTTTAGTTAAAATTTTGAATTCGAATTGGGCCAGATTGGGGTCAATAGGGTCAAGATTGGGTTTAATTTGGGCTCTTTTAGGTTAAATGGGACAAATTGAGGCTTTTGATAAAATTGGGCTAAATTGGTAAAATTGGGGTATGTGATAGTTGAAGAAAATGAAATTAGGAATATTTTGGAGATTCTAGAATTTTTTAGGAATTTTTAGACTTTTTGGAATTTTAGGCTAGAAGGGGTATTTAGGTATGTGGAGGTTCTTTGGAGTGTATTGGGGTCTTTTGGTGGATTTAAGAGGTGTGAAATGTTTTGGAATGATTTTGAGGAATTTTGGGAATTTTAGGTAATTTCTTAGGAATTTTTGGGGAGTTTTGGATGATTTGGTGGTTGTAGGGGCAATTTGGGTAATTCTTGGTAAGTTTAGGGACTCCGTGCCAAATTTCGGAATTTTGGAAAAATGAAGGGAGCTTCAAATAGAGAAAATGGAACCATTTTAGTGGGGCTAAAATTGAGTAAAAGTGATTTGGGATGGAATTGGGGTTTAGGAGCATGAGCCATGGACCTTAGCCAAGTCCAACCACTTTGGGACTAAGTCTAGTCAAATGGTAACCACTTTATGATCCTTCACATATTTACCCTAGCCATCTTAATCAAAGACTAGTGGCTTTAGTTCAATCATGTGAGTTTCCTAAAGGGTAGAAGGGGAAGAGTTTAAAGTTTGGGTCAAATGGCTTTGGGGTGTGTGTGTGTGTAAGAGAAGCTCAATTCACCCAAGGTTACCTTAAGTCCAGGCATTCTTATAGAAACTCACTATTAGTTTTTCATATGGTAGTTTTAACCTTCCAAGGTGATTTAGAGGTTTGCAACCATCCAAGTGGGGTCCCAAGAGGATTCAAGAAGTGGCTAAAATTTTCTAAATGGTGAGCTCCAACTCTAGTCTTCTAGGATAGTCAAGGAGAAGTCATATGGCAAGATCCTAAGCATTAAGAGGAAGACCAAACCTCACCAAAAATGAGGTCAACATCAACATAATTTCATTTCTTTCATTTATGTCAACAGATCACTCCTCCTTTCTTATGAGCACAATGAATTGGGCTTACCAAAACACTATCGGATATATGATATATAATTCCAAGCATCTAACCACTTTAAATACTCTTTTTAACCCTTCTTTCATTATCGGGTTCGACTCGCTTTGTGGATCAACTCTAGGTTTATGTTGTTCATTCAACAAAATTCTGTACATATAGATCGAAGGAATGATTCCTTTAATATCTGTTATGGACCAACCAAAAGCCTTTTTGTATCTTTTTAAGGTGTCTAGTAATTTTTGTTCTTGATAATCATTTAAATCCAAAGATACAATGACTGATAAGGTAGATGATTCTCCTAAAAACATATACTTCAAATGATTAGGGAGAATTTTCAGCTCAAGTTCAGGGGTTTAGTGATAGATGAAATTAAACTTTTATCTCCATTTTCAATAGTATGCAATCTTTCAATTTTTTCCTGAACAAATTCTAACTTTTCATTTTTATATCATCCAAATCATCTTCACTTTCACTTTCATTTTCATCCTCACATTTCAATTTATCTTCAAATACTTTTTAAAATGATCTTCTCTCAAATAATCGCAGATTTTCATTCGAAAGTACTTATTATCTTTTTTAGTTTAAGGGTATTTCATATATTTCAGAATATTGAAAGTTACCTCTTGATCATTAACTCTCATAATTAATTCTCCTTTTTGTACATCGATCATATCTCTCTCAGTAGCAAGGAATGGTCTTCCCAAAATAATTGAAATTTCTTTATCTTCCTCCATATCTAATACAATAATGTCTACAAGAAAGATAAATTTATTCACCTTCACTAATACATCTTCCACAACTCCTTTAGGAAAAGTTATAGAACGATTAGCCAATTGATGAGTCATAGATGTAGGTGAAATTTCTCCTATTCCCAATCTTTTGAAAGTTGATAAAGGCATAAGATTAATACTAGCTCCCATATCACATAAAGCTCTCCCGAAAAGTTTCTCACATACAGCACACGGGATAGTGAAACTACTATTAGACTTTGAGTGGAATCCTTCTTCGGTTGCTCATCTCCATTGACAGATGTGACTTCCTTTCCTCCATCTGTAATGTCAATGACTTCTGGGGGTGTTTCGTTTGGGGGCTGAGGCTGACTCTGAAGTGTGGCTAGAGCAGTCGCCATTTCCTTCATTTTCTTTTCCATCCGATAAATTATTTCATCCTTTTCCCAAAGGCGTAGCCTCATTACCTCCGGGTCGTTCCCTTCGCAGCCTACCGGAGCTCCTAGTGTAGGCCGATGACACTCGGGTCTCGACCACGTTGATTTCGGTGAACTCCTCATCCATGTACCCTGACAAGTCTTTTTCATTCTCTGATTTATCTTTTCGTTCTTTAGCCAACTGTTGAATATCTGATCTCAACTTTTCCAAAGTAACCTCAAGTGACTTTCCTCTGACGGCCCTTTGACTAGTAAACTGTAGTCAGTGAAATTTATTTTCTAGAGTCGTTTCTAAAATGGCAGTACTCCCTTTAGTTCTGGATTCAGCATCGGAACTCCTAATTTCTGGCCATTCTGGCGGTATTGGATCCGCGACTATAGGTCGCCACACCATCCTTTTTGAAATTGGGTGTCAAGAACCGGATGGTCCATCGGCGGTAGGTTGACAGGTGGTATGCCTATTAAGATGCTTGCTAGATACCACGACAGGTAACTTCTAGCTACTCAATTTACTTTTCTTCGGTGGAAGTACCCTCAGTCCGAGACGTGCCTTGGCAGTTATTATTCCCATTCTTCTCAGAATCTCCAACATGGAACAATTATCTTTTCTTGCCAACTTCTTAATTATTTTCTGTAATCGAGTGAGTGGCGTACTTCTTGCCTTCCGTTCTCTGTGAGTATCATAATACGCCGGTCAAGGTAACTTGTCAACAATCCTATGAGCACTTTCCTCCTTATTGGCAGCAGAAAGTAGGTAAAACCTGTTCCCTCCTAATTGGGGTTAAAGTTCTGGCAGTTCCTCTTCCTTTTCCAGGATCTCTTCAGGAATGATAACTTTAGCGGTCTTGACTTCTTGATCTTGGCCGCTTTTCTATTCTTATTCCTCCTTTGGGATTTAGTCATGGGCAGAAACCTCGAGCTTGACCCTATCTCAAACACAAGCGGTATCGCAAAAGTCGTACGATCCATGGTAGCGGGCTCATCACTTATCTCGGACTTTCTTCCCTTTCCATTTGGTGGGGGTAGGTTCGGTGATGACTAGACCGATGGGGGTAGCAACAACGAGTCTAGGGGCAGTCTTATCAGCTTTGACAGCTAATCTCTTACAAGCAGCAGTGTCTCCTTCAATTGGGACCCTTTTTAGGGGAGGAAACTCATGAGCCTACTTCAGGTTGAATTCAACTATAGGTTGCATAGACTCTGGTACTTTGGACTTCAGTACAACAACAGTAACGTCTCCGAACTTAACGTCTGTCTGATCGAGCCCTTATCCAAAATGTATGACTGCATTTTCAGGCAGTTCATTCCTGTTGATTGACAAGTCCATTCCAGCGGTGAAAGAAAAGATCAACTTTTGTGCAAACATCTTCTACAGAAAATATTTGAAGTGTCGGAGTTACCTTACACTTCCTTTTCCGTCGCAACAATCTTTTAGGACGAAACAAAGAATATTCAAGGCAAAGTCTGAACAAGTTTTTATTAATTTTTTTTTTATTTTGTTTGTTTTGTAAAACTTCTCAAGTTGTATTTAAGTTTTATTTTGCTTGTAGTTAATAGAGGAATTTAGGGGATAGAAAATTGATAAGGATTTGATTAAGAGTAGAATCAATCGTAATAGGAGAGAGAAAGCTCTCGGACCCTTACCCTGAAATCAGGAAAGGTAATCCTCACAGGAATCTCGATTCGATAGATCGCTCCTAAACCACACCTATTGGGGGTCTCACCTTGCCTTGAGAGGTGAAAAAGAGATTCTGGAACCTCTCTACTTAAGGGTGTTTAAGTAGTAGTTCCAGAATAAAAAAGAGTCGACTATACTTGTTCAAGACAGAAATGAACAAAGTATGTCAATGGAAGAATGGTAGTTTGGTCCACTAGGGGCATGAATATACTGCAAATTTATGAAAGCAAAACCATCTGATCAGAATGGAGAGAGGAATGAATCCCCAGCGGAGTCGCCAGAAAATTGTCCCCGCATTTTAAATTTTGTTTAATTTAAATTCAATTTAATTTAAGTATATAAAATTTTAAATAGTTTGGAAAATATTATTTACTTTTTTTTCAAAATACGAGACCGAACCGATCTCACATCTTTAATAGTTTAAATAAATAAAACATACACTGCAAGCCATGCATATATCCCAAAGAATGTACATAATACTAGATAGTGAGCTTCGGTAAATAAACTAATAAATTTATGATATCCGTTCTAGTCTGTGAACCATTTTTATTTTTCGACAAATTCCCCTATTTAATACAAAAGAATTAAATAGGGTTTATATTAAGCTGGGTTCTGAAATTCCCTATAAGGGAAAGCCCTTATATTTAATTACATCTTAAATGATGGGAATCACTTAAAAAGACTCGATAAAGATCAGTGGTTCTGCTTTCAAGAATTTCAGAGTTTAAAGTTTTCATGATTGGCATTAGAAATTGAAAATGGATTGGATCAAATTAAGAACAATTTATTTTAAGGGTCCAAAGAAGTGAAAAAGGTAGAGGATGTCATGGATTCGAAGCGAACTTTGATGACCTCCCAACTATCCTTTTTTATGGCTTTGATTTAGAAAGACATTATTTAATGTTTCAATCTTGCCGATTTAAAATAGTTGGGACTTATATTCGTATGACATGATCATACAAATAGCCCAGATATTATGTGGGTTTATATCGTAACAAATGACGATCTCAGAGTCATAATACGAGTTAGGGCTTATGTTGCATAATATGATTATGTAAATGCCAAAAGGAAAAGGTGAGAATTTATGTTACGCTGGGCAAACTACCTCGAAATCCTATAGATTTTTGTTTATCTCCAACGAAAGGATTAAGCTGACGAAGATGGTCGTGCTGCCCACCGTGCTCCAAGCTCCTTATCGTTTGTAGAGGTTTAGTTTAAGAAGTGACAATCAAGGGATGAGAGAAGTGTCATGGCTAAGAGGCTGAGTTTTAAGTTCAATGTCTTAAGTTTTATGAAGGGAAATCTTAAAGTTGATTAAGCAGAACCCGTTAAGATCCCACGGTTCCATCATCCCGACACCACTATTTTCATCGGATTCACTTAGTCCAAATGAATTTGCTAAACTAAACTGAATGAGTTCCACACTTTCATTTAAACCATGGGAAATCTCATTAGCAACACGTGGGTTACATCATCTAAGGGATTCCCAATCATCCAACGAGACGATTTAATTTAGTAGTAATTGTAGTTTGATTATTTTGTTTGTGATTAAACTTTGAGTTGTGTATATTTTAAATGTCGTGGCGGTGAATTTTATCTTATTTTGATTTTAGTTTTAGTTTTGGTTTCAGTTTTGAGGTTATCCTAAAGGTTTTAGTTTTCATGCAATGTGACATTATTATTTAACATGCAAGCATCTAGGAATGGAAAGTAAAGTATAGCTCAGGTAAGTAAATTGCAATAAAATAAGAGCGTACCTGGCGGGTCTTTTCGCCATTTCCCACTGCACTTGAAACACTTGTTAGGACATTTAAACATTTAAACCTAAACACCTAAGTGAAGCAAAGGGAAGGTTCTAGTTATTTATCAAAATCTTAATCATATCACTAGTCAATTCCTAAGGTGTGTTTGAGGATGATTTTCTTCATCAAAGGACAATGAAGTTCAATTATTCTTCTAAAACATCCCATCAGATTGAGAAATTGCTTAGGACGGTTCCTAAACATTCATTCAATTCCTTTAGGATTATTCTGAGTCCCAATGAATTTCATTGTGCGGATGAATTGATCATCCGGGGTTTAGTTAAGTTTTGATTCTTGCTCAGTGAACTAGGATGTATGATTATCCTATGATTAAGGTGACATTTCATTTATCACTTCATTTTAAGAGTTATAATGATGAAAGCATTTATGGGCAAATTAGTTCATTAAAGAACCTAACCAGTTTTAATTTGTGGTTTGAGTTCGTGATTTAAAATGATTCAATTTAGTTATAAAATTTTGGTACAAATTGTTAAATTTGTTTTCAAGTTGGAAAAGGTTGTTCAGATCATTTACTTTAGTTAGTTTTGGTGTTTCAAGTTGCTTTAATTTAATATTTTAGATTAATTTTAATTGGTTTAATTTAATTATGATATTTTATTATAAATTGCTTTGAATTAATCTTAATATTTCAAATTTGTTTAACTTTGGTTTTAAATTAGTTTTAATATTTTAAGTTATTTTAATTTATTTTGGATCATTTCAAATTAATTCAAATATCTTAAGCTTTTTTAATTTAATTATAAGATTTCAGGATCATTTCCTTTTGAATTACTAGTTTCAATCATCATTTTTTTTCGAGTTTCATTAATTAAGGGTTAGATAATATTGAATCAATCCATTTATTAGGGGTCCAATTTAAAGAATTAGGCTCTTCTTATATCACATCCCCTAATCTTAACAATTTATACTTTAATTAACTTCCAAAGTTTTATGACTTAATTAATTGGAGTTTCATTCTTCAATGTTAAAGGTGATTAATGGGTTTCTACCCCTTAACTTCCTATGTTTCAATCATCCAAGAAGAAAATTAAGATCACATATTTACCCTTCCTTTTGGTTAAGCCTTAAATATTAATTAGGGTTAATGTTCCTTAATTAACTTTATGCTCTCTTAAGCTTATTCATCTCATAATTCACTAAATTAAGCTCAAATGAATTTGAAATTTTTTGTATCACCTCACTCACATGTAAATCAAGACATTAGAGGAGAAAATGTGATTTTTCTTTTTTTAATTTAATTTATATAATTATTTTAGTGAAAAATAGGAATTTTAAATGAAAATTCAACAACATGATGAAGATGAAGTTTCGGTCCTAGGAAAATTTTGGGAGATTCCTACTGACTAGAGGACCACTTGGACCAATTTTGGCTGTTTTTTGAATTCAATTTTATTTATTATAATTATTTTAAGTTTTACGGTATTAATTAATTATAAAATAAAATTAAAGTAGAAAAATAGATTTTATATTTTTTATAAATCTCTCTAAGGCCAGAGAACTCATAGAAACAAATTATATATTTTTTTGATTTTTCTTTGAATTTTTAGAATTATTTTAGTGAAAAGGTTGGAAAATCCATTTTTAATATTAAAAATTACCCTAAGCCTTTAAAATTCAATATCTTTACTTAGAGACTTAGGAAAAATATTTGGTTGATTTCCTGTGATTAGGAGACCAAATATGATATGTTGGGGAATTTTAATATTTTTATTATTTTTATAATTTTTAATTATTAAAATATTTAAAAATAGGTTAAAAATGAAAATTTTGTAAAAATTCTAATTTTAATTTTCATAGACTCTTCTGACCTCAGAGAACTCTCAAAATTGATTTAGTGGATTTTTGAGTTATATTTTGGGTTTTATGAATTTTTTAATTTCAAATATTATTATGTCATTTGTTTAATCCATTTAATTGGTTCAGTTAACTCCAATTGATTTGAAATTTTATGTAGGGTTTTCCTAATCCTAAAGCATAGTGGAGAATTGATTTCATGTCATTTTAATGTGTGGTTGTTCCAAATTAATTTAATTTTAGTTTGAGTGTTTGGCCAAATTAAGGTCATTTTTGGTGAATTAGATCAAGCCATAATTTTCCTAGGGTCCTTTGTTCCATAGATACTTCTCCTAATTTTCCTAGATTTTTATGAACAACATGTTAATTTTTATAATTAAATTTCAAGAAAATAGCTCTGAATTTAGAAAATAGATAACTTCCCATAGACATAGCCTCTGGCCTTGGAAAAATCAGGGAATGTTCCCAATATCAAAGGCTACAAAAGTCATATGGTCTCATGCCATGGTGAATTATGCATGATAATGGAGAATTAAAATACTTAGGACAGTAAAAAAATCATTAAAAATTAAATACTCAACAAAATATTTTGATTTTAATTCCACATTATTCCCCTCTTTTCACTGAGTAAGGGCGTATTTTTAGTTTATTTTTAGGATTTTTCTATGCAAAGATATACAATTTCAAAGTTTCTGAGATTTAAATAAATAGAAAATTTTTAATTTCCTACTTAACACGCTCAGCGCTGACTGTAATCTCGGCGGTGTCAAAAGCACACGCGGCGCGCTTCTTTTCGTCGCCATCCGAATTAGCACGCCATTTTCATTCTGCTGCTATCTTTGGCTCGATCTCCACCATCCATCCGATACACGCGTGACTGGACGGCTCATGAGCATCGTCCCCGTCTGGTTTAACTCGAGAACCAGCCACACCAAAACCTTAAGATCTCGAGCTATACTTCACCAAATGGAGTGTGGTTTGTTTCTACATGCTCGTCTAGCCTAAACGAAGCTATCCATACGGCTAACATGCATTAAAATCAAGACAAATGAAATGAAGAATTGTTGGAAGCTCGGGAGGAAGGAAGGTTCAATACCTTTGCTCTAAGAGTTGAGGCCTCAATCAGAGATGCTCGGCACGCTTGTTGGAGTTCCAGAAGCCTAAAGATTGAGCCCCTGTTTGCGGTGAATTGCCTAGACCTAAGTTCGTCCAAACCCGATTTGGAGCTTTGGCAATATAACAGATGGGTGGCCTGGCGAGGGGCTTTCACTGACGAGCTTCTTCTCTTGGTGTGGGGATTGTGTGGGTGCAATTAATTTGATTTCGGTGGAGTTTTCAGGTGTGTCCTTTTTTCGGCTCGAATTTGGGCTGAGAAATTGGGCTCAGGAAGGGGGTTCGAGATCTGGAGAATGGTGGGGATCGTCTTCTCTCGGCTGGGGTTGGTCTGCAAGCAATTTGGGAGAGCTTCGTGAAAAAATTTTCAGCACTCGAAACTTGGTCATAAGAGGGGCATTTTATAGTCATGGTCGGAGAGGGGAGCTCAGGGCCAGGCAACGAGTTCCCTAGGCCGCTTAGGGTGAGGGCTGAGCAGGTTAGGTGGCTAGTGAGGGGATTGCTCACTGGCCTTGCCCAATTTTGGGTTTATAGCTCATGGGGGGCGCTCTGGCGTGCCTGTTTCGGAGGTTGGGGCGGCTGGCAAGGACTGGCAGGCGGCTGGAAGGGTTGAGGAGTGGAGGAGGGGTTTAGTACAATTAAACCTAGCAGGGAGGTTGCTTAAGGTGAGTTTTGGAGATGGGACTTAGCCTTAGCCAAGTGGCTAGACCCAATGGTTCAAAGTGGTGGACCATTGGTCCATGGCTCATGGGACTTGGGTTGGGTCAGGTCAAACCCACCCTAGGAGGACTAGTATTGGCTGCCATGGAGTTGGTTTGGTCCAGTTTGGATTTGTTTGGTTAAATTTGGATCATGTGTTCACATGGATTAGTTTGGGTTTAGATTGAGCTAGCTTGATTTTGGGTTTGATAAGGATCAAATTGATTGATCAAAATGTTTTAAATGATTGTCACAAAGCTCATGAAAGAGGTTTGGAGTGAATTGGAATTGATTTGGGAAGTGGATTTGATGGTTTTTAGTGATTTGATCAATTTGGGTCATCATGGGTTAAGTTGGATTTAGGTTTGGTTAGAGCTTTTCTAGGGCTCAATTGATGGTTCAAAAGGATGTGGGTGATTTTCATGAAAGGTTTTGGATAGAAATTGGGTGGAAATTTTTGGTTAGGGGAATCAATTTTGGGGAATTTTGGCCATGAGGCAATTTTGGGATAAATTTAGGGATTTTTGTTCCAAGTGATTTGGCATGGGAATTCAATCAACTTTTGGGCAAATAATTGTTATGTTTGGTATAGAAATGTGTTATGAAAGTTTTAGAACAATTTTGGGGAGAATTTACGTTGAATTGGATTGAATTTGGGCACACTTGGTTTCATGGGTAATTTAGGGCAAATTTTGGGTATTTTAGATTCCAAGTGAGATTGAATTCAAATATGGATCAATTTGGGCTTTGATTTGGTTTATATTGGTATTAGATATGTTTAGTTAAAGTTTTGAATTGGAATTGGGCCAGATTAGGGTCAATTGGGTCAAGATTGGGTTTAATTTGGGCTCTTTTAGGTTAAATGGGACAAATTGAGGCTTTTGATAAAATTGGGCTAAATTGGTAAAATTGGGGTATGTGATAGTTGAAGAAAATGAAATTAGGAATATTTTGGAGATTTTGGAATTTTTTAGGAATTTTTAGACTTTTTGGAATTTTAGGCTAGAAGGGGTATTTAGGTATGTGGAGGTTATTTGGAGTGTATTGGGGTCTTTTGGTGGATTTAAGAGGTGTGAAATGTTTTGGAATGATTTTGAGGAATTTTGGGAATTTTAGGTAATTTTTGAGGAATTTTTGGAGAGTTTTGGATGATTTGGTGGTTGTTGGGGCAAAATGGGTAATTTTTGGTAAGTTTAGGGACTCCGTGCCAAATTTTGGAATTTTGGAAAAATGAAGGGAGCTTCAAATAGAGAAAAATGGAACCATTTTAGTGGGGCTAAAATTGAGTAAAAGTGATTTGGGATGGAATTGGGGTTTAGGAGCATGAGCCATGGACCTTAGCCAAGTCCAACCACTTTGGGACTAAGTCTAGTCAAATGGTAACCACTTTATGATCCTTCACATATTTACCCTAGCCATCTTAATCAAAGACTAGTGGCTTTAGTTCAATCATGTGAGTTTCCTAAAGGGTAGAAGGGGAAGAGTTTAAAGTTTGGGTCAAATGGCTTTGGGGTGTGTGTGTGTGTAAGAGAAGCTCAAGTCACCCAAGGTTACCTTAAGTCCAGGCATTCTTATGGAAACTCAATATTAGTTTTTCATATGGTATTTTTAACCTTCCATGGTGATTTAGAGGTTTGCAACCATCCAAGTGGGGTCCCAAGAGGATTCAAGAAGTGGCTAAAATTTTCTAAATGGTGAGCTCCAACTCTAGTCTTCTAGGATAGTCAAGGAGAAGTCATATGGCAAGATCCTAAGCATTAAGAGGAAGACCAAACCTCACCAAAAATGAGGTCAACATCGACATAATTTCATTTCTTTCATTTATGTCAACAGTCACTCCTCCTTTCTTATGAGCACAATGAATTGGGCTTACCAAAACACTATCAGATATATGATATATAATTCCAGCATCTAACCACTTTAAATACTCTTTTTTAACCACTTCTTTCATTATTGGGTTCAGTCTGCTTTGTGGATCAACTCTAGGTTTATGTTGTTCATTCAACAAAATTCTGTACATATAGATCGAAGGAATGATTCCTTTAATATCTGTTATGGACCAACCAAAAGCCTTTTTGTATCTTTTTAAGGTGTCTAGTAATTTTTGTTCTTGATAATCATTTAAATCCAAAGATACAATGACTGATAAGGTAGATGATTCTCCTAAAAACATATACTTCAAATGATTAGGGAGAATTTTCAGCTCAAGTTCGGGGGTTTAGTGATAGATGAAATTAAACTTTTATCTCCATTTTCAATAGTATGCAATCTTTCAATTTTTTCCCTGAACAAATTCTAACTTTTCATTTTTATATCATCCAAATCATCTTCACTTTCACTTTCATTTTCATCCTCACATTTCAATTTATCTTCAAATACTTTTTAAAATGATCTTCTCTCAAATAATCGCAGATTTTCATTCGAAAGTACTTATTATCTTTTTTAGTTGAAGGGTATTTCATATATTTCAGAATATTGAAAGTTACCTCTTGATCATTAACTCTCATAATTAATTCTCCTTTTTGTACATCGATCATATCTCTCTCAGTAGCAAGGAATGGTCTTCCCAAAATAATTGAAATTTTTTTATCTTCCTCCATATCTAATACAATAATGTCTACAAGAAAGATAAATTTATTCACCTTCACTAATACATCTTCCACAACTCCTTTAGGAAAAGTGATAGAACGATTAGCCAATTGAAGAGTCATAGATGTAGGTGAAATTTCTCCTATTCCCAATCTTTTGAAAGTTGATAAAGGCATAAGATTAATACTAGCTCCCATATCACATAAAGCTCTCCCAAAACGTTTCTCTCATACAGCACACGAGATAGTGAAACTACTAGAGTCTTTAAGTTTTTCAGGAAGCTTCTTCTCAATGATTGCACTACACTGACCGCTAAGTGTAACAGTCTCGTGGTCTTTGAACTTTCTTTTCTTTTTAAGAATATCCTTCATAAACTTTGCATAGTCAGGCATCTGCTCTAATGCTTCAATAATGGGAATATTAATTGTTAATTTCTTAAGAATTTCCAAAAACTTTGCAAATCTATTATCCCTATTCTGTTTCTTTAGTCTTTGAGGAAACGGAGGAGGTAGTTTTTTAAATTAATCTTCATTGGTTCAATTAGATATTCATCTGGATATATCTGATTAGAACATTTCTCAATGTTTACTTCCTCTCTTTTAACTTTAACTTTTTTTTACTCTTGTTTCTGTTGACCTCAATTTTGGTGAGGTCTTTTCTCTCCTTAGTGCTTCTTAGGATCTAGCCATAAGGTTTCTCATTGACTATCCTAGAGGACTAGAATTGGGACCCACCCTTTAGCAATTCAACTACTTCTTGACTCCTCTCGGGATCCCACTGGATGGTTGCAAACATCTAAATCACCTTGGAAGGTTAAAATCACCATATGGGCAATCAATAGTGAGTTCCTATAGGATTGTTTGGATTTAGGGTGACCCTGGGTGCCCTGAGCTTCTCTTGCACACACACACACTCCTAAGCCATTTTACCCTTTAACCCTAAGCTTTGAACTTTGCCCCTTTCACCCTTTAAGAAACTCACACAATTAAACTGAAGCCACTGATCTTTGATTAAGATGGCTAAGGTCAATATGTGAAGAATCATAAAGTGGTTACCATTTGGCTAAGCTTAATCCCAAAGTGGTTAGACTGGGTTGAGATCCATAAGCCTACCCCTATAGCCATGAGCCTACTCTAAAACTCTCCAAAAACATCCAAAATTTACCCAAAATTCCCAAAAATCATAAAAATAATTTTGAAATAATCCCCACCTTTTAAATTCACCAAAATACCCCAATACCCTCCAAATAACCTCTTGATACCCTAAAATACCCTTTTGGCCCAAAATTCCAAAAATTCCAAATATTCCCAGAAAATTCCAAAAAATCCAAAATATTCCCAATCTCATTTTGTTCTACTACACCATGGGCCAATTTTGTTAATTTAGCCCACTTTTGCTAAAATCCCTAATTTGACCCAATCCTAACCCAAACGGACCCAATGTCAAGCCAAATTAGCCCAATTGATCCAAATTTTGATCAAATTTAATCCTAAACTTCAATTCAATATTCCTAATACCAATTTCAACCAAAACCAAGCCCAATTTGGTTCACATTTGAATTCAATACCCAAGATCCAACTTTTGCCCTAAATTACTCATAAACCCAAACATACCCAAATCCAATCCAATTCAACTCAAATTTCCTTCAAAATTGTTCCAAAACTTTCCTAACACATATCTATACCAAAACCAACATTAATTTGACCAAAATGTTGGCTAAAACCCTTTTTAAATTCAATTGGGCCAAAAAGCCCAATTTTGGCCCATAAGCCCAAACCCTCTTCAAATTGAATCCTATGGCCCATGGAAAATTTCCAAACCAATTTTCAATCAAATTTCAACATATCCAAATCCAATTTCAATCAATTCCAATTCAATTTTGTCATTCCATAATTAATTTCAAAATACCAAATCTTCACATTCATATTAAAGGCCCATTCCCCATATGCATATTTAAAGCCCATGAAATCAAATTTTAAAAGCCCAAAATTGAGCCCACATGTCATAATTTCCTATTAATATCATCCCATGGCATTTTAATCATCACACTATGGCATTACATGAAGCATTCCATACATGTACATGAATCTTTACCTAAATTAAGTATTATGGCATAATTTCCAAAATTCATAAAAAACCATTAATTCCTTTTGCAAGAAACCAACTCATGGCCTCATACATAGCATGGCATGACCCATGGACTCTTCCATGACATGCCAAAGCCAATATTTGCCAAATTTGGAAAGGGGAAGTGACCTCTCCTTCACCCCTTTCACTTCCATTTTCCCTTCTTCCAAACCATTAAATCCAACTCCCAAACCAGCCACCAAACCTCACCCAAACCTCCTTAAGGACCTTGAGACCAGCTCAAACCAATTTGGGCAAAGACTTAGACAAGGGACCAAGGGGATAACCAATGTTTATCCCATTTAACCTAAACTTCAAATATCCACTAAATCTCCACCCCAAAGCCATCAAATACTCAAATTGATTCCACCACTTAACCTCTCTGGCATCACTTGACTTTTGCTTGACTTGACCTTGGCCAGCTGGCCATTCCAGTCACCGAAAAACACCAGGCCAAGAGGCTTAGGTGGATTCAAAAATTCAAAATCAATTTGTTGAGCTGTCCCATTCCAATTGGACTCCATGGCTCTTCTTCTTCTCCCCCAGGCTGCTGGTCCCAGCCCTTAATTGCCCCTGGAAAGCTCTCCAGCCCTGTCTATTTAAACACCACACCTCTCGGCCATGAGGAAGGCTGAACCTAACCTTAGGGAAACTCTGCCAAAATCACTCCAGAACTCCTCCTAGCCAAGAGAAGCTCATCCCCACCGTTCTCCCGCCCCGAATTCCCCAACTCGAGCCCAATTTCTCGCCTAAAAATCAGGCCAGAAATAGGACACTCCCCAATTCTACACCAAATCCAAATTAACTCCTCTCACACCTTCACAAAAGGTAGAGAAGGAGTTCCCCAGTGAAAGCCCCCTCTCCAAGCCACCCAGTTGTTCCAGCCTCCAAGCTTTATGATCGAGCCCGGTGGAAATCAAGTCTAGGCATTTCACCACAGCTCTAGGCTTCATCCCTAGCCTCCTTAGACTCCAACGAATGTGTCAAGCATCTCTGATTGAGGTTTCACCTCTCAGAGCCAAGGTATGGACTCTTCCTTCCTCCTGAGATTCTATGAATTCTCCATTTAGTTTGGCTTAATTTCATGGCATGTTAACCATATGGATGTGTTTGTCTTCTCAAGACGAATCCATAGAGCATAAGAACTCGAAAATCCATTGAGAAATGAGAGAGTTCTTAGGTTTTAGTGTGGACGGTCACGGGTGCACACAAGTCGTAGATGATGACCAGGCACCGTCCGATCGCGTGTGTATCGGTTGAACAGCTCAGATTGTGTCAGACGAGGAGATAGAACGTGAACCGCGAACCGCGTGGCAGTTGAGTCGGATGGTGGCGCCGAACCAGAAGACGACACGTGGAGTTCGATCCACCGTAGGTTGACGCGGCGCCGACGTGGATAAGTAGGAATATAGGATTTTCTGATTTAATTAAATAGCCAGAACTTAAAAAATTCATATCTTTGCATAGAAAATTCACAAAAATAAAATAAAAATACCCTCTTGCTCAGTGAACAGAGGAGAATAATGTGAAAAAAGAATTGAGTTAATTTGATGAGTTTTTTTATTTTTAATTAATTATGTACTCATTTTGTTATTTCAATTCTCCATTTGCATAGACATTTCACCATGGCATGAGACCATAGGGCTTTTGAAGCCTCTGACTTGGAGAACATTCCCTGAATTTTTCAAGGTCAGTGGCCATCCCTATGACATGTTATGTATTTTTCAAGTTCATGACACTGTTTTTGATACTTTAATTCCAAAAATTAGCATGTTTCTTAGAAAATTCTAGGAAAATTTGGTGAAGTTCCTTAGGAACAGAGGACCCTAGGATAGTTATGATTTGTGTTAATTCATTAAGGATAATCCTAATTGGCCTAATCACTCTAAATTGAACTTTAATTAATTAGAGTTAATAACACATTAAAATGACTTGAAAATAATTCTCCACTAATCTTTAGATCAGGGGAATCTCACATAAAAATTTGAAGTCAATTGGAAGTGTTCAACCCTATTAAATAGATCAATTAAGCCACATAATCAAAATTAAACTTTACAAATTTATAACTCCAAAAATACATTTCAAAAATTTACCAAATTGATTTTGGGACTTCTCTGATATCAGAGGATTCTAAGAAAAATAAAATTGGAATTTTCTAAAAATTTTCTTTTTAAAGCATATTTTAATATTTTAAATAATTAAAAAATAATAAAAATCGCAAAAATAATAAAAATCATAAAAATGTCATATTTGGTCCCTTAATCACTTAGGAACCAATCAAATATTTTTCCTAAGTCTGTAGGTTAAGATATTTAATTTCAAAGCCTTAAAACAGTTTTTGAATTAAAAAAAATGAATTTCCTTACATTTTCACTAAATTAATTCTAATAAATCAAATAAAAATTAGAAAAATATAATTTTTTTTTTTTGAACTCCTTGAGGTTAGAGAGATTTATGAAAAATATATAATTCATTTTTCAACTTTTTTTTTATTTTATAATTAATTAATACTTCAAAATTTAAAATAATTATAATAAATAAAATATAATTTAAAAAATCACTAAAATTGGTCCAAGTGGTTCTCTGGTCATTAGGAACAGCTAATAATTTTCTTAAGGATGGAAATTTACCTTGGTCATGTTAGTGAATTTTCTTTGAAAACCCCTATTTTCCATTGAAAATAATTATATAATAAATTAAATTCAGAAAAATCAGATTTTCTCCTCTAATGTCTTAATTGACATGTGAGTGAAGTGGTATAAAAATTTTAAGTTCATTTAAGCTTAATTTAATGAGTTATAAAATAAATAAGCCTAAAGGGGCATAAAGGTAATTAAAAGATTTTAACCCCTAATTAGAACTTTAGGTTTAATCAAAATGGGGTAAAATAGATGATTGAAACTTTGGGAAATCAAAAAGTAGGAACCCATTAATCACTTTAATAAACCAAAAATGAAACTTTAATTAATTAAATAATTTAAATTTTGAAGGTTAATTAAAATTGGATTATTAAAATGGGGATATAATTTAAGAGGACACTGATTCTTTAATTTAAAAATCCCTAAATAAATCACTTAATAATATTTAACTCTTAAACTTAAGAGAATAAGTGGAATTAATAATTAAATGATTAAAAGTAAATAATTCTTAATTTAATTAAAACCAACATCATTAAATAATTTAGTCATTGATTAAAGCCTAAAATGTTAAATAATTAAAAAGTAAATTAAAATATTTGAAACTAATTTAAAATCATTTCAAAACAAACTTAAATCAAATTTGCAAATTTTAAATAATTTTAAGACAACTTACCTTATAACATAATGTAAAAATTAAATTAATTAATATAATTAATCCAAATTAAATCATCAAAATTTAATAAATAATTTGAACACCTCTTTTGACCTAAGTTAATCTAAAAAGTTAAATTAACATAAAATATTGATATCATTTATAAAAGGTTTAACTTGAATGAATCAAACACCATTCCAAACTTAAAATCATTGATTAAAATTCCATAATTAAATCACATTAAAGTAAATCATCAACTTTAACTACAAATCATTAAAATCTTTAACAAATTAACTTGCCCCTGAAAGCTTTAAATTATTATAACTATTAAATGAAGCGTTAAGTGAAATGTCACTTCTCTCATAGGATAATCAAACATCCTAGTTTACTGAGCAAGGGAACAAAACTTAGCTAAACCATTGGATGATTAATTCACCTGTGTAATTAAATTCACTTGGACTCAAAACCGTCCTAGAGGTATTGAAAAGATGTTTAGGATTTGTTCTAAGCACTTCCTCAATACGATAGGTAGTTTTAAAGGACAATTGAACTTAATTTTTCTTTGGTGAAGAAAATCATCCTTAACCAAA
Source organism: Papilionanthe hookeriana x Papilionanthe teres (assembly GCA_022702705.1). Taxonomy (NCBI): domain Eukaryota; kingdom Viridiplantae; phylum Streptophyta; class Magnoliopsida; order Asparagales; family Orchidaceae; genus Papilionanthe; species Papilionanthe hookeriana x Papilionanthe teres. The sequence goes on along the minus strand of CM040434.1, from coordinate 78,788,183 downwards.
ATCAAGAACCAAGACGTTATAGGAAATGACTAACTATAGATTAGGATTCTCGTAGACAACCAAAACCCTTCCTTTAGTCTTTACCTAGGTACTTGTTGAAATATTTAAATGCTTTAATGTGTGTTTTAAAGTGTAGCTTGGAATGACGGGAAGACCCTCCAGGTACGCTTTATGTTATTGCAATTTACTTTATTACATTTTCTTTACCTACACTGCGCTTTACTTTTCCTGCATATTAAACAAGACTATTGCTTGAAAATCAAAACCTTTAGAATAGTCCCTGAACTGAAACCAAAACTAAATTAAAAGTCACTACAAGATAAAATCCACCTCCACAACATTCAAAATATAAAACAACTCAAAATTTAATCACAAACAGAACAACAAAACTACAACTTTAACTAAATTAAAATGTCTTGTTGGATGATCAGGAATACCTCGGATGATGTAACCTACGTGTAGCTAACGAGATTTCCCACGGATTAAATGAAAGTGTGGAACTCATTCAGTTGAGTTTAGCTAATTCATCTGGACTAAGTGAATCTGATAAAAATAACGATGCCGGAAGGATGGAACCGTGAAATCTTAACCGGTGTTGTTATAATCAACTTTAAGATTTCCCTAATAAAACATTAAAGACATTTGGATTTTAAGATTTCTCTAAACCAAAACACTTCTCTCATCCTTTGATTTATGACTTCTAATATTAAACCTCTGCAACAACAAGGAGCTTGGAGCATAGTAAGCAGCACGGCCATCGTCATCAGCAAAACTCGGGTCTACATCAGCAAAACCTTTCTTAGAATTAAATAACCAAGCCATAGGATTTTGAGGTAGTTTTACTAGTGTAACATAAATCCTCAAATTTTCGTCAGGCATTTGCATGATCATGTTATGCAAATTAAGCCCTAACCGGTCTTAGGACTCCGAGGTAGTTATTCGATACGACATAAACCCTCACATCTTCGAGGCTACTAGTATGATCATGTCATACTAATATAAGTCCTAATTAATTAAAATTGGAGAGATTGAAACATTAAATAAATTCCCAAATTAAAGCCAAACAATAGAATAGTTTGGGAAGTTGTTAAGATTCTTCTTGGATCTCCAGCTTCTCCTACCTCTCTTCCATTGGACTCCAAAATAAACTGTTCCAAATTTGACCTAACCCCTTTTGAAATTCCAAAATTCAATCCTTTGAAAACCTTAAACTTTGAAATTCTTGAGAGCAAAACCATTGATCATTATCGAGAGTTTTCTTAAATAATTCCATCATTTAAGATGTAATTAACTATATGGGCTTGCCCTTATAGGGAACTTTAAGAACCCAGGTAATATAAACCCTGTTTAATTCCTTTATATTAAGCAGGGGAACTTGTCGGCTTATAAAATTGGTTTGCAGACCAAACGAATGTCACAAATCTTCTAGTATATTTAATCGAGCCCCAACATCAAGCAGTGCATCTATTCCTCGGAACAGATACACGGTTTGTGAGGCGGCGCTCGTTTATATAAACTATTTGGGATGTGAGATCGGTTTGATTTCATATCTTAAAATTTTTCAAACTTAAAATTATTTTCAAAATCAAATACTACTTTTCAAATTATAAATTTAATATTAAATTTAAAATTCACCAAAAATTTCTGTAGGCGGCCCCTTTTTAAAATCCAACACATAACCTAAAAATATGCCGACAACTTCTGGTGACTCCGCTGGGGATTAGTTCCTCTTTCCATTTTGATCGGATGGTTTTGCTTTCATAAATTGGTAGTAAGTCCATGCTCCTAGTGGATCAAACTACCATTCTTTCGTTGACATATCTTGTTCATTTCTGTCTTGAACAAGTATGATCAACTCTTCTTAGATTTTGGAGCCACTGTTTAGACACTCCTAAACAGAGAGGTATCGAAATCCTCTTCTTGATACCTCCCCGAAGAGGCGAGGTAGACCCCCAATAGGTGTTAGCTTTGGAGCGGTCCTTTGAGTTGAGAAATCCTACGAGATTTTCCCTTCCTTTCTAAGCTCTGGATTGGGTCCTTTACCCTCTCTAATCTCCTCTCGTTTTTAACAAATAAAATAACCTCCTCATAAACAAACTCTTTTCTAAATCGTAAATGCATAAATAAAACTTAAAAAAATTGTGTTCGGACTCTTTTCAATTTCTTTCTTTTCGTCCTGATAAAGGAAGCATAATTTAGGACTGATAATCGAAACTTGCCTTGCAGAAAATGTCTGCTCTGAAGCTGATTTTCTCCTTTACTAATGGACTTGACTTAGCTGTCTACAACGATGAACTGCCTGACAATGGGATCATCCGTTCTGGACAAGGGTTAGATAACACGGACGCTAAGTTTACCGATGTTACTCTTTTCGCACTGATGAACAAAGTGCCTGAGACTGAGGAGCCTATGATTGAGTTTAACCTGAAGTCGACTCAAGAGTTCCCTCCCCTGCAGAGGGCCCCAGTTGAAAGGAACACCGCCGTTCGCGTGAGGCCGATCGCTACCCCGTAACTCGTCATCTTTACCCCCACCGATCCGGTCATTATCGCACCTACCCCGGTTCTCGCCAAACCGAAAGGAAAGGAAGTACAAGTCGGCTATGAGCCCGTCACCGCGGAGGGTTCGACTTCACCGCGATACCGTCTCCGTTTTCGAGATAGGGTCCGGTTCGAAGCATAGGCCCTTAACCCGATACATAGAGGAGGAATAAAAATAGGAAGTTTGCTAAGATCGAGAAGGTCGAGAAGCCGAAGCCGCATGTCTTGAAGAAATCCTCGAAGAGAAAGAGGAAGAACTCGCCGTAATACTCACCACCGTTGGAAGGAAATAGATTCCACCCTCTCGTCCGCCGCATCCGATGAAGCAGATGCCGTAAAGATCGCCACCGCGTTACCACGGCTCGCATATTACAATGCGACGACAAGAAGAAGAAGAGCAAGGCTACACCGCTTACCCGATTACGTGCGGTAGTCAAGAAATTAGCCAGAAAAGAAGGATGTCCTGTATCAGAGATTCTGAGAAGAATGGGATGAGTGCCAGTTAAGTCCCGCCTCGATCCACGAGTAGAGCCCGCTGCACGTCCCCGAAAGACCAAAGAAAAAGGTGCGAGCTAGCGAGGAGGCTCACCCGTTGTTGTTCGTGTCTCCATATTAGTGGAAGACACCAACTACTTACGCACCGCCGACAGACCAGCCGGTCCTAGGCCTTCTGCTACAAGAAGGATGGTGTGGCGACCTATTATTGCCGAACCAATACCAACAGAATGTTCTGGAAAGAGAAGTCTCGCTGAAGATCCCAGATCTGAAGAAAGTGTCGCAGTAAAAGAAACTCCTGAAAGAGAGGTTCAACAGTCATCTCATGATAACCATGAGATCGTTCAGAAAAGGACACTTGAGGATGCCATAGGGCAACTAAGAATGGACATCCGACAGCTAGCAAGAGAAACAGGAGAAGAATTAAGGGACGAATTGGATTCATCAGAATTCATGGATGAAGAGTATGTTGAAGTCAACATGGTTGAGACACGAGCATCGTCAGCTTCGCAAAGAGTTCTACTCGACTTTAGAAAGAGATGAGCCGTAGTTAATGAGAGCACAACTTCGGGAAAGAGATGATGTGATTTCCCGGATGGCGAAAAGGATGGAAGAGATGGCCGCCGCCTGAGCCACTTCCAGCAGTCGTGCCCAGCCTCGTAAAGAAATACCCCGGAGGTCATCCATATTACGTATGGAGGAAAAGATATTACATCTCGTTAACGGAGATGATCGACCGAAGAAAGATTCTGCGCAGAACATGATTCCCGAAAAGGATATTAAGAGCATGGTGAACAACAGAGTGCGAGAAGCCTTAGCTCGCACCAAGAGTGGAACATCTATTCAGACGGGTAGACCTTACCCTAAAGAATTTGATGCAGCCCAATACCCGAAGGGCTTTGTACCACCTCTGTTTAAGACTTTCGATGGAACAGGAAACCCCCGATAACATGTCAGACATTTTTGTGCCGCTTGCCGCAATGTCGGCGGGAGCGACGCTTGCTTTTCCGACGCTCATCGCCAGCTTGTCGTGATCACCTTCGACCGGTATGCGGAATCGCCGAATGGATCAGCCAAGACTTTTGCGGACTAGAAAATCTCTTTGTTAAGCGGTTTGTCGGAGCTCAGTACCACATCACTATCGGTGATCTAGTGGTGGAGCGACAAAAAACGAACAAAACTTTAGTGGATTACATACTTCGATGGAGGAACCTGAGCATGAAGTGTGAACCACAACTTCAGGAACAGCATGCGGTCGGTATCTTGCTTAAGAGTATCCATGGCCCGATAGAACTTCTCCTTAAGGGATTTACCATTAAGACTTTCGAGAAGTTGCTTAGCAAGGCCGGGAGCTTGCAGGAGGAAACTAAACAGCTAAGTTTCATCGATAAGACCGATAAGAAGAAGCCTGTAAAAGCTTTCGAGAAGAAATCCGGGACCGTCGCAGCAGTGGACAATGGTAAACAGCTCAATGCAAATACGGCCGAGCGACCATGCAACCGAGTTATCAACCACCGCAACAGCACTTATCAACACCCTCGTCAGAATTATCGCCCTCGACAGAAGTTTTCGACCTCGACCGAGTTATCAGCCGCCGCGGTACGATCAGCTGCCGCCTCGTCTACTCCGTCCCCTGAAGGAACCTTTGAACAAAGAATACCCCTTCAAGACTGAGGCAGTGGCTAAGATGTTTTGCAATTTGATGAAGACGCCCGACTTTCGCTACTGCGAGCCCGTGAAGCCCGAGGAAGTCGACAAGAAGGATCATCCAAACTACTGTCCCTACTACAGGATGCTCGGACATAAGATTGAGGACTGCTTCACTTTCAAGGACTGGCTGGAAGATAATCTCCGGAAAGGGAACATAACGATTCCGAAGGAATACATGAAGGAACCCCAAAGAGGAGGTTCCGTCAATGTTATCTCGACGGAGCCTATTGTTCCAATCGACCAGTACACGACCAACGGTGGATGGAATACAGTTTGGACGAAGTCATCAAAAGAACGTTTAGATCACATCCAGACCTCTTCGGTGCGTGCTTCAACTCAAATTTTGAAACCTGCCGAGCCGGCACTATCGCTTTCGATTGAAGAACCGCCCCAGAGGGAGGAGAAGATCGTGAAGAAGAGAAGACTGAGGTTCCAAAAGGTAGACTAGGGGCTGCTTTTCCTAGGATGGTTGTTTCTGATTCGGGGGAGAAATTACTCGAACCTCTGACTCTATATGTTTATTTGCTTGCCCCGGCGCAATCTTATAATGATAAGAGTTATGGTGTTGGCTACGTTTTGACTGTTTCTAATAATTACATAATTAACGACAACCAACCTAATCTGAATCTCGATTTCGATACGAATAACGATTCTCAAATCATACAAAACCTAGATAACCACGACGAACAGGAGGACATTCACAAGGATGGCTACGAAAGTTCAGTAAGTGACGAGTCTATTTGTGAATTCCGATGAGCTCCGATCACGATAGAGTTAGAAATATCAGACGCCGAGGCAACTTCAGAAGAGCCAGTTGTTATGATTCAAGAGGAGACACCGGTAGATTCAGAGGAAATTACTGAAGTCAATCTGAGAAGCGGAAAGGTCCTACCTCTAAGATTGGGTCCAAAGGACAAGGGAAAGCAGGCGGTTGCTCAAGAAGAGCCAACCCAAGCAGAGAAATTGACCGTTCGGGAAGAAATTGAACAGCCTGGTAACAAAGTGGACTATAATGTGCTAGCTCATCTTAGGAAGCTACCGGCCAAACTGAGCATCTACGACGCTCTGATCCTGTCAAATGAGATGAGAGAATCTCTGGTCAAGGCCTTGCTTGATCCAGAAATTTGCTTAGCTCAAATGGCTGGTAATTCCTTCGACGAGGTTTGCTCATTGAAAGGACAACGCGGTGTTACCTTCACGGACAATGATTTACTACTTGGAACAGCAGATCACAACCGACCGTTGTACATTTCAGTCAGTATTGGAAAGTTCACACTCTCCAGGGTGCTAGTTGATCCAGGAGCGTCAATTAATATAATGAACCTTCGAACGCTAGCCTATTTAGAGATTGATGTTTGTGATCTCGAGGCAGACAAGATGATGCTAAGAGGCTTCAACCAGAAAGGAGAAAGAGCTCTTGGATCGATAACACTGTTAATGAAGATCAGTGAATTAGCCAAGACAACCGCAAAGTTCCACATAATTGATTCTGAGACTTCATTCAACGCTCTTCTGGGCTGGCCATGGATCCATGAGATCCGGATGGTACCGTCATCTCTACACCAGTGTATAAAGTTCTATGAAGGAGGACAAGAACAGTGTATCAAAGGTGATTTTCAACCATTCTCTGTGCATGAAATCGGAATCCACGAAGATGCAGCTTACTACGTACCCCCAAAGAAAACTGTCTTCTCTAGAAATGTCATACCAAATCAAGAAAAAGAAGCACGAGACGACAAAGAACCTGAAATTATTGTTCAACAGTTACTCACCACTTCCTTACGGCGAGATGGTGAAGGTTTCTCCAGAACTTGCACCCGAGGTTGAGGACGGGGACGAGTTCGAGGAAGAAACAGTGGAACAGTTGAACAGAAGAAGCCGGTCATCGATGTTGATTAGGAGAATAGCTCTAAAGAAGAAGAAGAAATTAAGAAAGAAGCAACAACAGTAAACCAAAGGAAACCCCAGTTCAAGATCTCTCTCGAAGATGAAAAGAATGAAGAGTACAAAGCAATGTACGAGAAGATTAACCACTATGTGCATACTATGACCCTGACCACGATCCATTCTAATAAGATCAAGGGTATGGTGGTCAAAGAGGTACATGGTGGTGGTACTAAACCAATCAAACTTTACAGTGGTGCTTCTCCTTCCGAAGCTGAAAATGAGGTACAATTTGAAGATGTTACTTCTTCTGAATTAATAGAATTGCCGTTTGACTGGTATTCTCCCTGTGTTCAAAATTTAATTCAGCGCGGTATTTTTCCTCGGCAATGGTCAAAAGGCCAATTAAAATGCTTTGAAAAGTTATGGAACAACGCCAGTCAGCCTCTCAATTCAAAACATGGTCTAGGATTCGGCACAGTAGCATCAGCTGAAGATTCAAAATTTTGCTTGGTTGTCGCTAGTGAGCCTAATGAAGATTGCTTGGAAGCTTCAAATAATCTTGAAGATCTACCAATCGGAGACACTTCGGCAGAATTTGAAGATGAAATTAAAACTACAATAGACGAGTTAATGGAAGTTAACTTAGGTACTAGCGAAGAGCCTAGGCCGACCTTTGTTAGCTCCTTACTCAACAAAGAAGATTCCGAAGAAATAGTCAAGCTATTAATAGAATTTAAGGATTGTTTTGCTTGGAGTTATGAGGAAATGCCAGGATTACCTCCGAAGGTCGCAGTTCATAGACTAGTAGTGGATCCAGCTGCTGTTCCAGTTAGACAAGCTCCCAGAAGAATGCGTCTAGAGATTGAACAACAAGTAATAGCTGAAGTTAAGAAGCTAATAGATGCTAAATTTGTCCGTGAAGAATAATATCCGACTTGGTTAGCCAATGTGGTACCGGTCAGAAAGAAGAATGGACAGATCAGAATCAGTGTAGATTTCAGAAATTTGAATAAAGCATGCCTGAAGGACGAGTTTCCGCTACCGATTCCATAATTGATGATCGACATCACTTCAACACATGAAATCTTCTCATTCATGGATGGATCTTCAGGATACAACCAGATAAAGATGGCACCAGAAGAAGAGAAGCTCACATTCTTCAAAACGCCGATTGGAATATACTGCTACACAGTAATGCTTTTTGGATTGAAGAACACATGAGCAACTTACCAAAGAGCAATGACAAGGATTTTTGATGATCTCATTCACAACCAAGTCGAGTGCTACGTGGATGATGTGGTCATCAAAAACAAACTGAAGGAAGATCACCTGTATGATTTAAGAATTGTTTTCGAGCGATTAAGACAGTTTAATCTTAAGATGAATCCCCTGAAATGCGCCTTCGGCGTCGCCTCTGGGAAATTCTTAGGATTCGTTGTCCGACATCACGGAATTGAAATCGATCCGGAAAAGATTAGAGCTATCTTAGAAATGCCGCCTCCTAAAACTTTGAAACAACTACGATCCTTTCAAGGGAAGTTGGCATATCTTCGATGCTTTATCTCAAATTTGTCAGGTAGGTGTCACCCCTTCTCGGCATTAAATAAAAAGGATGCCAAATTCTTTTGGGTAGAGAAATGCCAATGGGCCTTCAAGGACATTAAGCAACATCTAATTACACCTCCTGTCTTAGCAGCCCCTGTCTCACGTAGACCATTGATACTTTATACCGCGGCTTTAGACGACTCCCTTGGAGCCCTGTTAGTCCAAATCAATGACGAGGGTAAAGAAAACACACTCTACTACTTAAGTCATCGTCTGATTCCGACAGAAGTAAAGTACCCTCCAATTGAGAAGCATTGTTTGGCCCTGATCTTCACCGCTCAAAAGCTCAGGCATTACATGCTTTCTCATAAGGTCAACCTTATTTCGAAAGTTAATCCGTTGCAATATTTAATGACCCACCCGACGCTTTCTGGCAGACTTGCTAGGTGGTCGATGATACTATTGCAATTTGATATAACTTTCATTCCTCTTCGTGCCGTAAAAGGACAAGTCCTAGCAGACTTCCTCGCATCACATCCTTTGCCAGCAGAATAGCCTCTCAATGACGACTTGCCAGACTAGCAGATAATGAGCTTACAAGATCCCGATGATCAGCGTTGGGAATTGTACTTTGATGGAGCATCTTCAGCCCAAAAAGACAGAGAATCACAAACGATAGTGCATGGTAAGGTAGGAATCATACAAATCTTTATAACACCGGAGCGGGGGATGTTAAGATACTCCTACCACCTAACAGAACCGTGTAAAATAACGAAGCAGAATACGAAGCCCTCATAACAGGATTGGAATTAACCATTCAGATGGGTAAAACATATATCAACATCTACGGAGATTCGTTGTTGATCATTCAGCAGATTGCCGGACAGTACAAAATTCTGAAATCAAGGCTCGAGCAATACTTCCAGTATGCCATGAAACTATTGGAGAAAATTTTGAATGTAACAATCTACAAGATTCCCAGAAAAGAAAATGCTCTTGCAGATGTGTTAGCCCGCCTCGCAAAAGAGTTTGTCCGCTACAGTGATGAATCCGCTGAAGTGTCGCTCAGGGACGACATGTTCTCTCGCAACTCAGCATGGATACAATACACAGTATCGAAGAGGAAGAAGAATCAGCAAGTAGCAGAATGTAAAATGCAAAAGATCGGCGGCAACCTTTAATAGACTATTTGCAAACAAGAAACCCACGTGACGATAAGTCATTAGCCCATCGTACTAAGAAAAGAACTCGTCTTACGCATTAATAAACAATACATTATACAGTAAGGTCTTTCGATCGATGCGGCTAAGGTGCCTAAGCGGGTCCGAGGCTCGTGAAATTGTTAAAGAGGTGCATTCGGGACTTTGTGGCGCTCATCAGTCGGGTCTGAAGATGAAAATGAAGATTAAAAGACTAGGGGACTACTGGCCCTCAATGATGACCGACTACATGAAGGTCGCCAAGAGTTGTCACCAGTGCCAAGTGCATGGAGTGGTTCTACATCAACCTCCAAATGTGCTACATCTGACAATCGTGTCGTGGCCATTTAAAGGTTGGGGCACAGATATTGTGGGTCCATTAGAACCGCCTTCTTCAAGAGGACATCGTTTTATCCTTGCAGCCACTGACTACTTTTCCAAGTGGGCGTGCGCACCGCCGTAGAAGTGAAGGCACATCACGTGCTACAGTTCTTCAAGAATCAGGTCATCTACCGCTTCGGGGTACCGTGCAGAATCATTTCAGATAATGGGTCCACGTTCAGAAGTACGAAGATCAACAATTTTGTTAGAAGGCACGGGATCTACTGGCTTCATTCAACAATCTACTACCCAAGAGCAAATGGCTTGGCCGAGGCTTTTAATAAAACTCTTGTTCAAATTCTAAAGAAAACCTTGGACGACAACAAAAGAAATTGGCACGAGAAGTTGTTGGAAGCCTTATGGGCCTACAGAATGACTTTCAGGACTCATACTCAGTCTACGCCCTACGCTCTAGTGTACGGGTCCGAGGAAGTTCTACCCTTGGAAGTTCAGCTCCCATCACTCGAATCGTAGCCATGAGAAGATCACTACGAAGAAAATGCCAAATTACGGCTGGAAGAACTAGAAAACTTCGAAGGAAAACAACTTGCAGCGCAACAGAATCTGGAACTGTATCAAGCTAAGATGATCCAGTCCCACGATAAACTGGTCCGCCTGAGGACGTTCAAAGTCGGTGACTTAGTCCTAGTTCTCAGAAGGCATATTCTTTCACACCGCAAGATAGGAGGTAAATTTGAACCAACTTGGGAGGGGCCGTTCGTGGTTGAGACAATCTACTCAGGAGGTTCTTACCAGCTTGTGAATTGCCGTGGAGAACGATTTATGTTTCCAATCAATGGACGATATTTGAAAAAGTATTACGCAACCTGATGTTTCAAAGAATGAAATTTCATTCCTAGAAGCATGAGTAGAGTAATCACTTATAACTGGGTCCGAACCTGAAATAAAATGAAAAAAAAAAATGAATGATAAAAAAAAAAATGTGTTAAAGGAAAACATATTCAATGTAATTAATAATAAAATTTTGATTCTTCCTTTCAAGACAAGCTCACTCCTGATCGTTTCTTATCTTCTCTTACTCTTATAAAATTCAAAATAATTAAATAAAAACTTTTCATTAATAAGTAAATTTTCTTATTGTTCTCATCCTGAGTACAGCCCCTGATCCTTTCCTTATTTTCTTTTCAGGGAAATGTCGAACGGGCGGCTGTTCCTGAACTTTAAGGATGGCGTAAGTCTTGCACTTAACAAAGAAGAGCTGAAAGTTGATTCTGTGATAGAGGTTGGCTCGGACCTTGCACAGCTGGAGTAGGAATATGAGGAAACTGTATGGACTGTTGTGGATCCCGAGCAGTTCCGTGGGATGTCAGTGATGAGGCTCAACAAGAAGGCTCCCCAAGCTGCAAACAAGAAGAGGAAGATCAATATGATCGAGGAAAACAAGATGAAATCAGTGATAATGTCCGGAGGAGGAAAGCCTGTCAGTGCTGCTCCTACCTAGATTCAGGGGGAGAGAAGAGCCACCCTGACCCCAACTCAGAGAAGAAACAAGAATCGCCGTATCGCCAAGATGCTGAAGAAATTAACAGAAGAGCAGAACAAGGAAGAAACCTCGACGGCCGTAGCAGTTGCCCCAAGGAGGCCAGTCCTCAGGAGCACAATAGCAGAGGTTGTTTCAGAGAAGGTTACTACAGAACCTACACCTGAGATAGTGACGATCCCTGGAGAGTGTGACGGTGTGGAACCATATATCCCACTGTACGTCACTAGACCCCGACAGCTGCAGATAATTTCAGAGCATGAATTGGAGATGATCCAGAGGGTGCGGAAGTAGAATTTTGAATACTTTCAGAGAATCAGAGGCAGATATGTCAACATCCTGGAAGGACTAGAGTTACATACAGATGTTTTCTCTCACTACGAGCAGAGTGAGATTGTAGACTACGTCAATGAGATGAAGAAACAAGGTCGTGCAGACGATTACGTAAGCAGACCTACTCCGAGCTAAAGAAATGGAAAAGAGGTAAGGGGAGGATTACTATTCAATTTGGATGCTGTTACAACTTCGCTGATGACAAGAAAAGAAATCCGCCAGGGATACTACGCTATGATGAAGTGGATCCAATGCCAGTTTTAATTAATAAAATGATAAAAAGGATGGTGGCTTGGCGAGTCCTACCTGCTGATTGCATACCGAACAGCTATATTATCAACATCTATGCAGAAAGAGACTGCATTCCACCTCACATAGATCATCATGATTTTGTAAGGCCCTTTGTACCATTTCCTTCATCAACCAATGCAACATTATGTTCAGGACAGAACTCCGGATAGTTAGCCCCGGAGAATTCCGAGGGCCAGTGGAGATACCTCTACCGGCAGGCTCTGTCCTCGTACTACAGGGAAATGGTGCAGATGTGGTGAAGCACTGCATACCAAGAGTTCCATACAAATGGATCTCCATCACTTTCAGGAGGATGGATGAGAGTAAGATTCCGGTCTATTTCTAACTAGATCCAGAACTAGAGAATTTGCAGCCCTACGAGCTGTAGGCTACATAGTAGTAGCACACCTCTAAAATACACTTACGTGGGATTCTCTTCTAGAAAGTGGCTTAGAAGGTGATGTTATTACTCGTGTAGTTTACTCTTCGTACATGGATGAATCGAACGTACAATTTTGTCGAGTACACTGGAGATATCGCGTAAATCCATGTTCAAATATGTATATGAACTTTTGTAAAAGTTTGTTTTCAGAAGGATGTCATCAGAAATGTTTGATGGAATCACTTGATGTATCTTCGACATTTTAGTGGAGATGAACTTTGTGTTTTACCTTTAGTTTTGTGCAATATACTGCAAACGCAACCAGATCTGAGTTTAACTCGGTTTAAAAAGAAAGTTGGACGAAGAACAATTTGAATGAAATAATAAAAACAAAATAAAATTTGAATTCAAAGTCCGAATAAAATACAAACCAAAACTCAAAACAGATCAACTTAAAACTTCAAGATGTGAACCAAGTAAACCAATGAAAATCCGAATCAAAGTGAAATTTCAATAGAAAACGAAACTTAAAAAATCAAATCACTAAAAGCAATGAAACAATAAAAACGAAGCTCCGAATCTGAAATTCCTAGCCTCCGACTTCTCCCGAAATCTTTTCGACTCTCTGCGATTTCTCCCCACTTTTGAGAAGGTCGCTGAATCTACTGACACAGAACCACGAAACTTTCGATTTGGTTCTGATGGCATGGATTCGTATCCTTCGCCAAACAATCAAACTTTGATCAACTATTGTGGGATGTGAAGCACTCTCACGTTCCATCCTAACCTGCTGTTACACTAAATTTTCTGCAGAGTTTTTTGAAATCAAATCAAACGTTACCTTTCAGGATCAGTAACTAAATTCTGATTCCCATTTCCTTTGAGGCTGGTACCTAAATTCCAGTCCTCATTCTGAGGTCAGTACCTAAATTCTGACTCTCTCCCTTCAGAATCAGTACTTAAATTTTGATTCCCATTTCTTTCGAGGCTGGTACCTAAATTCCAGTCCTCATTCCGAGGTCAGTACCTAAATTCTGACTCTGTCTCCCTTCGGGATCAGTACTTAAATTCTGATTCCCATTTCCTTCAAGGCTGGTACTTAAATTCCAGTTCTCTCCTTTCAAAGTCGGTACTTAAATTCTGACTCTCTTTTCAAGATTGATACCTAAATTTCGATTCTCTTCCGAGACTGGTACCTAAATTCCAGCTTTCTCTTTTTGAGGTAGGTACCTAAATTCTGACTCTCTTTTCGAGATCGATACCTAAATTTCGATTCTCTTTCGAGATTGGTACCTAAATTCTAGTTCTCTCATTTCGAGGTCGGTATTTAAATTCTGACTCTCTTTTCAAGGTTGATACCTAAATTTTGATTCTCTTTCAAGACTGGTACCTAAATTCTAGTTCTCTCCTTTCGAGGTCGGTACCTAAATTCGAACTCTCTTTTCGAGATCGATACCTAAATTTTGATTCTCTTCTGAGACTGGTACCTAAATTTTAGTTCTCTCCTTTCAAGGTCGGTACTTAAATTCCGACTCTCTTTTCGAGGTCGAGACCTTAATTTCGATTCTCTTTCGAGACTAGTACCTAAATTCCAGTTCTCTCCTTTCGACGTCGGTACTTAAATTCCAACTCTCTTTTCTAGATCGATACCAAAATTTTGATTCTCTTTCGAGACTGGTACCTAAATTCCAGTTCTCTCCTTTCAAGGTCGGTACCAAAATTCTGACTCTCTTTTCGAGATCGATACCTAAATTTTGATTCTCTTTCGAGACTGGTACCTAAATTCCAGTTCTCTCCTTTCAAGGTCGATACCTAAATTCCGACTCTCTTTTTGCGATTGATACTTAAATTTCCATTCTAACTCTTTCGAGATCAGTACCTAAATTCTGATTCTCATCCTTTGTGAGGTCGATACCTAAATTCTGATTCTCTCTCCGAGGCTTGTACTTAAATTCCGGTCCTCATCCCTTTCGATCAGTACCTAAATTCTGATCTTCTTTCCGAGGTTGGAGCCTAAATTCCAGCTCTCTTCGTCGAGACTAGAGCCTAAATTCTAGTTCCCTTTCAAATTCTAAGGTTAGAACCTAGGTTCCGATTCTCATTCCAAATTCTGAATCTCAACGAAATCCACCTTGAAATCAATCTTAAATCGAACTTTAACTAAAATTGAAATTCAAATCAATTTGAAACTCAAACTTAAAATTTGAAATAAAAATGAAACCAATCTAAAATCCGGTCTCTCCAGATCTTGTGATTAGGAATCTGCCTCCTTTTCCCCAGCGAGAGTTTGGGAATCTTAAGTATTGGAGATTTACCCGACACTCCCCAGCGGAACTGTTCTACGCTTTGTTCTAAGTGTGTCACTTAGACGTCTGTGTTGGTTTTGTTGATCTCTTCGGTCCACGCCATACGCGCGGTGTACTCGGTTAAGCACACCACACCTATTGGGGGTCCATTTGTCGACCTCATTTTTGGTGAGGTCTTTTCTCTCCTTAGTGCTTCTTAGGATCTAGCCATAAGGTTTCTCATCGACTATCCTAGAGGACTAGAATCGGGACCCACCCTTTAGCAATTCAGCCTACTTCGACTCCTCTCGGGATCCCACATGGATCGTTGCAAACCTCTAAATCACCTTGGAAGGTTAAAATCACTATATGGGCAATCAATAGTGAGTTCCTATAGGATTGTTTGTATTTAGGGTGACCCTGGGTGCCCTGAGCTTCTCTTGCACACACACACACTCCTAAGTCATTTTACCCTTTAACCCTAAACTTTGAACTTTGCCCGTTTCACCCTTTAAGAAACTCACATAATCGAACCGAAGCCACCGATCTTTGATTAATATGGCTAAGGTCAATATGTGAAGAATCATAAAGTGGTTACCATTTGGCTAAGCTTGGTCCCAAAGTGGTTAGACTTGGTTGAGATCCATAAGCCTACCCCTATAGCCATGACCCTACCCCAAAACTCTCCAAAAACTTCCAAAAATTACCCAAAATTCCCAAAAATCATAAAAATCATTTTGAAACAATCCCCACCTTTTAAATTCACCAAAATACCCCAATACCCTCCAAATAACCTCTTGATACCCTAAAATACCCTTTTGGCCCAAAATTCCAAAAATTCCAAAAATTCCCAGAAAACTTCAAAAAATTCAAAATATTCCCAATTTCATTTTGTTCAACTACACCATGGGCCAATTTTGTCAATTTTGTCAACTTTTGCGAAAATCCCCAATTTGACCCAATCCTAACCCAAATGGACCCAATGTCAAGCCAAACTAGCCCAATTGATCCCAATTTTGATCAAATTCAATCCTAAACTTCAATTCAATATTCCTAATACCAATTTCAACAAAAACCATGCCTAATTTGGTTCACATTTGAATTCAATACCCAAGATCCCAACCTTTGCTCTAAATTACCCATAAACCCAAACATACCCAAATCCAAACCAATTCAACTCAAATTTCCTTCAAAATTGTTCCAAAACTTGTCTAACACGTCTCTATACCAAAACAAACATTCATTTAATCAAAATTTTGGCCTAAAACACTTTTTAAATTCACTTGGGCCAAAAAGCCCAATTTTGGCCCATAAGCCCAAACCCTCTTCAAATTGAATCCTATGGCCCATGGAAAATTTCCAAACCAATTTTAAATCAAATTTCAACATATCCAAATCCAAATTCAATCAATTCCAATTCAATTTGGTCATTCCATAATTAATTTCAAAAATTCCAATTCTTCACATGCATATTAAAGGCCCATTCCCCATATGCATATTTAAAGCCCATGAAATCAAATTTTAAAAGCCCAAAATTGAGCCCACATGTCATAAATTCCTATTAATATCATCCCATGGCATTTTAATCATCACACCATGGCATTACATGAAGCATTCCATACATGTACATGACTCTTTACCTAAATTAAGTATTATGGCATAATTTCCAAAATTCATAAAAAACCATTAATTCCTTTTCCATGAAACCATCTCATGGCCTCATACATAGCATGACATGACCCATGGACTCTTCCATGACATGCCAAAGTCAATATTTTCCAAATTTGGCAAGGGGAAGTGACCTCTCCTTCACCCCTTTCACTTCCATTTTACCTTCTTCCAAACCATCAAATCCAATTCCCAAACTCCCAAACTAGCCACCAAACCTCACCTAAACCTCATTAAGGACCTTGAGACCAGCTCAAACCACTTTGGGCAAAGACTTAGCCAAGGGACCAAGGGTCTAACCCAAGTTTAGCCCATTTAACCTAAACTCCAAATATCCACTAAATCTCCACCCCAAAGCCATCAAATACTCAAATTGATTCCACCACTCAACCTCTCTGGCATCACTTGACTTTCGCCCGACTCGACCTCGCCAACCGGCCATCCCACCGAAAAACACTAGTGCGAGAGGCTTAGGTGGATTCAAAAATTCAAAATCAATTTGCCGAGTCGTCCCATTCCACCGGACTCCATGGCTCTTCTTCATCTCCCCTAGTGCACTCGATCCCACCCTTAATTGCCCCTGAAAGCTCTCCGACCCCGTGTATTTAAACACCACACCTCTCGACGATGAGGAAGGCTGAACCTAACCTTAGGGGAAACTCGCCAAAATCACCTGCAACTCCTCCTAGCCAAGAGAAGCTCATCCCCACTGTTCTCCTGCCCTGAATTCCCCTCGCTAAGCCCAATTTCTCAGCTAAAAATCAGGCCAGAAACGGGACACTCCCCAATTCTTCACCAAATCCAAATTAACTCCTCTCACACCTTCACCAGAGGTAGGGAAGGAGTTCCCCAGCGAAAGCCCCCTCTCCAGGCCACCCAGTTGTTCCAGCCTCCAAGCTTTGTGATCAGGCCTGGTGGAAATCAAGTATAAGCATTTCACCATAGCTCCAGGCTTTATCCCTAGCCTCCTAGGACTCCAACGAATGTGTCGAGCATCTCTGATTGAGGCTTCACCTCTCAAAGCCAAGGTATGGACTCTTCCTTTCTCCCGAGCTTCTGTGAATTTTCCATTTAGTTTGGCTTAATTTCATGGCATGTTAATCATATGGATGTGTTTGTCTTCTCAAGACGAATCCATAGAGCATAAGAACTCAAAAATCCGTTGAGAAATGAGAGAGTTCTTAGGGTTTTAGTGTGGACGGTCACGGGTGCACACCAATCGTAGACGATGACCAGGCCCCGTCCGATCGCGCGTATATCGGTTGAACGGCTCAGATTGTGTCGGACGAGGAAATGGAACGTGAACCGTTGACCGCGTGGCAGCTGAGTCGGATGGCGGTGCCAAACCAGAAGATGACACGTGGAGTTCGATCCGCCATAGGTTGACGCAGCGCCGACATGGATAAGTAGGATAATAGGATTTTTTGATTTAATTAAATAGCCATAACTTAAAAAATTCATATCTTTGCATAGAAAAATCACAAAAATAAAAGAATAATACCCTCTTGCTCAGTGAACAGAGGAGAATAATGTGAAAAAAAATTGAGTTAATTTGATGAGTATTTTTTTTTAATTGATTATTTACTCATTTTGGTATTTCAATTCTCCATTTGCATAGACATTTCACCATGGCATGAGACCATAGTGGCTTTGAAGCCTCTCGACTTGGGGTACATTCCCCGAATTTTTCAAGGTCAGAGGCCATCCCTATGACAAGTAATGTATTTTTCAAGTTCATGACACTATTTTTGATATTTTAATTCCAAAAATTAGCATGTTTCTTAGAAAATTCTAGGAAAGTTTGGTGAAGTTCCTTAGGACTAGAGGACTCTAGGATAGTTATGATTTGAGTTAATTCATTAAGGATAATCCTAATTGGCCTAATCACTCTAAATTGAACTTTAATTAATTAGATTTAATCACACATTAAAATGACTTGAAAATAATTCTCCACTGATCTTTAGGATCGGGGAACCTCACATAAAAATTCGAAGTCAATTGGAAATGTTTAACCCTATTAAATGGATCAATTTAGCCACATAATCAAAATTAAACTTTAAAAATTCATAACTCCAAAAATACATTTCAAAAATTCACCAAATTGATTTTAGGACTTCTCTGATATTAGAGGAGTCTAAGAAAAATAAAATTGGAATTTTCTAAAAATTTTCTTTTTTAAGCATATTTTAATATTTTTAATAATTAAAGAATAATAAAAATGACAAAAATAATAAAAATCATAAAAATGTCATGTTTGGTCCCCTAATCACTTAGGAACCAATCAAATATTTTTCCTAAGTCTCTAGGTTAATAAATTTAATTTCAAAGCCATAAAACAATTTTTGAATTAAAGAAATGAATTTTCTTACATTTTCACTAAATTAATTATAATAAATCAAATAAAAATAAAAAAATATTAAATTTATTTCCCTTAACTACATGAGGTCAGAGAGATTTATGAAAAATATAAAATTCGTTTTTTAACTTTTATTTTATTTTATAATTAATTAACACTTCAAAATTTAAAATAATTATAATAAATAAAATATAATTCAAAAAATCACCAAAATTCGTCCAAGTGGTCCTCTAGTCATTAGGAACATCCCATAATTTTCTTAAGAACAGAAACTTTACCTTGGTCATGTTGGTGAATTTTCTTTGAAAACCCCTATTTTCCATTAAAAATACTTATATAAATAAATTAAATTCAGAAAAATCACATTTTCTCCTCTAATGTCTTAATTGACATGTGAGTGAAGTGGCATAAAAATTTTAACTTTATTTAAGCTTATTTAATGAGTTATAAAATAAATAAGCTTAAAGGGGCATAAAGGTAATTAAAAGATTTTAACCCCTAATTAAAACTTTAGGTTTAATCAAAATGGGGGTAAAATATCTGATTTTAATTTTCTCTTAGATGATTAAAACTTTAGGAAATAAAAGGGTAGGAACCCATTAATCACTTTAATAAACCAAAAATGAAAATTTAATTAATTAAATAATTTAAAATTTGGAAGATTAATTAAAATTGGATTATTAAAATGGGGATATAATTTAAGAGGACACTGATTCTTTAATTTAAAAATCCCTAAATAAATTAATAAATAATATTTAACTCTTAAACTTAAGAAGATAAGTGGAATTAATAATTAAATGATTAAAAGTAAATAATTTTTAATTTAATCAAAACCTACATCATTAAATAATTTAATAATTGATTAAAGCCTAAAATGTTAAATAATTAAAAAGTAATTTAAAATATTTAAAACTAATTTAAAATCATTTCAAAACAAACTTAAATCAAATTTGCAAATTTTAAATAATTTTAAGACAACTTACCTTAAAACATAATGTAAAAATTGAATTAATTAATATAATTAATCCAAATTAAATCATCAAAATTTAATAAATAATTTGAACATCTCTTTTGACCTAAGTTAATCTAAAAAATTAAATTAACATAAAATATTGATATCATTTATAAAAGGTTTAACTTAAATGAATCAAACACCATTCCAAACTTAAAATCATTGATTAAAATTTCATAATTAAATCACATTAAAGTAAATCATCAACTTTAACTTCAAATCATTAAAATCTTTAACAAATTAACTCGCCCCTGAAAGCTTTAAATTATTATAACTATTAAATGAAGCGTTAAGTGAAATGTCACTTCACTCATAGGATAATCAAAGATCCTAGTTCACTGAGCAAGGGAACAAAACTTAACTAAACCCTTGGATGATTAATTCACCTGTGTAATTAAATGCACTTGGACCCAAAACTCGTCCTGCAGGTATCGAAAAGATGTTTAGGATTTGTTCTAAGCACTTCCTTAATATGATGGGTAGTTTAAAGAACAATTGAACTTAATTGTTCTTTGGTGAAGAAAATCATCCTGAACCAAAATCAAAAACCTAGACGTCATAGGAAATGACTAGCTATAGGATTAGGATTTAGGTAGACAACCAAAACCCTTCATTTAGTCTTTACCTAGGTACTTGTTGAAATATTTAAATGCTTTAATGTGTGTTTTAAAGTGTAGCTTGGAATGACGGGAAGACCCTCCAGGTACGCTTTTATGTTATTGCAATTTACTTTATTGCATTTTCTTTACCTACACTGCGCTTTACTTTTCTTGCATGTTAAACAAGACTGTTGCATGAAAACCAAAACCTTTAGGATAGTCCCTGAACTAAAACAAAAACTAAATTAAAAGTCACTACAAGATAAAATCCATCGCCACAACATTCAAAATATAAAACACAAAATTTAATCACAAATAGAACAACAAAAGTACAACTTTAACTAAATTAAAACGTCTTGTTGGATGATCGGGAATACCTCGGATGATGTAACCTACGTGTTGCTAACGGGATTTCCCACGGTCTATATGAAAGTGTGGAACTCATTCAATTGAGTTTAGCAAATTCATCTGGACTAAGTGAATCCGATAAAAATAACGATGCCGGAAGGATGGAACCGTGGGATCTTAATTGGTGCTGTTATAATCAACTTAAGATTTCCCTAATAAAACATTAAAGAAATTTGGATTTTATGATTTCTCTAAACCAAAACACTTCTCTCATCCTTTGATTTATGACTTCTAAAACTAATCCTCTGCAACAACAAGAAGCTTGGAGCATAGTAGGCAGCACGGCCATCGTCATCAGCAAAACTCGGGTCTACATCAAGCAAAACCTTTCTTAGAATTAAATAACCAAGCCATAGGATTTCGAGGTAGTTTGCCTAGTGCAACATAAATCCTCAACTTTTCGTTAGGCATTTGCATGATCATGTTATGTAAATTAAGCCCTAACCGGTCTTAGGACTCCGAGGTAGTTGTTCGATACGACATAAACCCTCACATCTTCGAGGCTACTTGTATGATCATGTCATACAAATATAAGTCCTAATTAATTAAAATTGGCGAGATTGGAACATTAAATAAACTCCCAAATTGAAGCCAAACAATAGGATAGTTTGGGAAGTTGCCAAGATTCTTCATGGATCTCCAGCTTCTCCTACCTCTCTTCCATTGGACTCCAAAGTAAACTGTTCCAAATTTGAGCTAACCCCTTTTGAAATTCCAAAATTCAACCCTTTAAAAACCTTAAACTTTGAAATTCTTGATAGAAAAACAACTGATCATTATCGAGAGTTTTCTTAAATGATTCCCATCATTTAAGAAGTAATTAACTATAGGGGCTTGCCCTTATAGGGAACTTTAAGAACCCAAGTAATATAAACCCTGTTTAATTCTTTTATATTAAGCAGGGGAACTTTTCGGCTTATAAAATTAGTTCGCAGACCAAACGGATGTCACAAATCTTCTAGTTTATTTAATCGAGCCCCATCATCAAGCAAGTGCGTCTATTCCTCGAATGCGATACATGGTTTGTGATGCGGCGCTTGTTTATATAAACTATTTCGGATGTGAGATCGGTTTGATTTCATATCTTAAAATTTTTCAAACTTAAAATTATTTTCAAAATTAAATACTACTTTTCAAATTATATATTTAAATTAAATTTAAAATTCGCCGACAATTTCTGTAGGCGACCCCTTTTTAAAATCTAACACATAACCTAAAAATATGCCGACAGTTTCCAATTCTTTTCCACTTCTTAATTGAATAGCCTTAATTTGCTCCTTCTTTTGATCTTTTGGGTTGATCTCAACATTTCTAGGAAGATTTTGAGAATGTCTATTACTAAGCGCAGTAAAATATGTCCCAACTAATTCTCAACGTTCTTCATCGCAACATTTTGAGCTTGAATTTGATTACCCATATTCAGAATTATTTCTTCAGTAGACAATTTCTTTTCCTTAAATTGTGGGTTACTATTAAATCCAGGAGGATAAGAAGGTCTATAATTAGTATTTTCTTGTTTGTTTGGATTTCCAACTAGATTCACAGAATATTTCCCCATTATGGGTTAACAACGACATTGGTATTATTCCAGTTGAAGTTTGGGTGATTCTTCTAACTAGGATTATAATAATTCAAATAAGGATTATACATTGTTATTTATGGCATTCAATGTTTTATAAGGAGTTTAAGAGCCTATCATCTGTCCTGATGAATTTTCTTCTAACACTAGGGGTGTTGAAGAATAATTCATTCCATATTGATCTATTTTCTTAAAAGGTGCAACAATTTGAGAGATTATCATATTTATCACATCAGAATCATGAATACTAGCTACTCTCTTAGGATTTACCCACTCGGAGGGCCAATGAAAATTATTAGTAGCCATCTCTTCACTTATTGAATATGCTTCATCAAAAGGTTTTGACATTAGTGATCTACTAGCAACAACATCGATAATCGATCTCAAAGTTCCCACTAATCCATTGTAAAAGATTTGAATTATTTACCAGTCTAGTAAAGCATGATGTGGACACTTTCTCAGAAGTTCTTTAAATCTTTCCCAAGCTTCATATATAGATTCTTCATCAAACTGACTAAAAGATGTGTTATCATTCCTCAGCTTAACAGTTTTTGAAGGAGGGAATTATTTTGACAAATACTATTGTGAAAGTTCTCCCTAAGTTTAAATAGATCCAGGTGCTAATGAATTTATCCACGCCTTAGCCTTTTCCTTTAATGAAAAAGGAGAAAGTCTAACCCTAAAAACATCGTTCGACGCTCCATCGTATTTAAAGGTAGCACACAGTTCTAGAAAACTAGCAAGATGTAAGTTAGGATATTCATTAGGTGTTCCTCCAAATTGATTATTTTGTACCATTTGGATAAAAGCATGTTTAAGCTCAAATGAATTAGCAGCAACATCAGAGTTTTGGATAGTTAGTGAATTTCATCTGTTGTTGGATTAGCATAATCTCTTAAAGGTCATGATATATTTTCGTTTTGGTTATTTAAGTTGTTCAAATTGTTCGCCATATTGTGAAGATTTTTAGATTATTTTTGTTGTTTTCAAATTTTGCTAATAGTACGCTCTAATTTAGAATCGTAAGGCACTAAACCTATAGATCTGATACTACGCATACAAACACAATAAGCACACCAACAATAAACAAACACACACAATCATGACTTGTAATTCAAATGTAAGATTTCAAATACTACAAAATTAATTTTAGCAATTACCTTTCCACCCCGGCAACAGCGCCAAAATCTTGGTGTGACTTTTTTAATTTTCCAAAATTTATGAACTCAGATTTGTATATATTGATTTAGTTTTTTTATTGAGTCACATAATTAAACACAAGTATACGTATCGCTTAAGTAATACAAGACTCTAGTGGAGTCCTAGATATTGATCCCACAAGGAGGCAATTGATTTTATAACGTAGTACAGTAATCACTTCTCGAATCACAACACAATTGCAAGTAATTAAAAATCTTAATATAGAAACAAACAATAGTAGTTACTAATTCTACCAAAATACTTTCTAACTTTCTAATAATTTTAACTAACACAAGACTAAATTTATAACAATGTTTAGTTTTAAGCAAGAATCATCCTCCTCTCCAATAATAATATGATATTTTCGTGACATAGATCAGTGATGCAAATGTATTGTGCCAAATAGAAGCATTCCTATTCTTTACCCTTTTCCAAGCACATAAAAAACATTGGCTAATCCTAAGTTCAGTCCCCAAATCTGTGGTTAGGCTGAAGGATACTAGCTCTCACTCAGAGCTCCCATTTCCCTTCCCCTGAAGGCTAACTCTCGCTTCAGTTTCCAAACCCAGGGAACAAATTGAGGATTTCAGCCTATCACTCTGAGATCTCTAATTCCACACTCGTCAAAGTTTATTTCTCTATTTATTTGCACTCAACCCCTTTAAACTACGTCACTCATTCATGGACATTAAATGTGACCTTCACTTTGGTTGTGGAACTCATAATCCTTTCGGAGCATATGTTTCCCAACAAGTTTTAAAATTTTAATTGGCAAGATCAAAAAGTAAAAGAAGTACAAAGTGAGAAGGTCATCACAAATTCTCCATAATAAATTGGCACATCATTTCCATATCACAACATCAAGACATCGCATAACAAGGAGGAAGATAAAGAAATCTACTCAAGACTCATGAGGAAAAGATGACAAAACATGGATTTTATATATAAAAGCAATGTCTTATCTCAAACTCTTCCCCAAGAAAATCTCAAGGAATTCCTTTGACTCCTCTTCTTTCTTCAAAACAACACACAATTCTCTCCTTAGATAAGTAAGGAAGAAGAAATCTCTCACTTTCCCTCTCCTCCTACACTCCTTAGAATAGAACACACAAACCCTATATTTCCTAAATAAAATGAAAAGGCACACTCCCTCTACACCCCCTCACACTCCAAACTCTCTCCCCCTCTCTAAATTTAACTCTAAAATAGTTTAAATTCAGTCATAACTGATTTCCTAAGAGTTTCTTCAAGCATCCCTCAAAAATCCAACCAAACATATTGAATCTAGTTTGAAATTGGGATAGAGCATGTTCTGGCGTAGGATAGGGCACCGTCCGGCGCTATTTTCCCCCTTCTAGTTCAAAGTCTCTATAATTGGCGCGGTCTAGTGCTGGTGATAACGTCATTCAGCGCTAGTTCAATAAAATTCAATTTTGCCTCATTTTGCTCCAAATTTGCTCCTTTTCGCTTCCTTTTGCTCCAAAGGCCTAAAATTATTGTACTTGCATGAAATCATGAAAAATGTCTTTCTTTAAAGTGCAATATCATCAAAAACATGTATGAAATGGACATTAAAAAGCTATCAAATTTTCAGTGGATCAACCGTCCATTTCCATGTTTTGGAAATGGACTGAAATAGATGGCTCTGGATTAAACCAGCACGATCCGCTATTTGGAGCCCCACAGCTGATTAAGCGTGTTTTCAACAGATTCGAGGACACGCATTGCCCTTAGGATTTTTCTGGCTAATCTGGATTTAATTAAATCCAAATTAAGCTAAAACTCTTCAAAAATCCATATCTTGACACATAAAAATCACAAAAATATAAAAAAATATCCTTGGATTCATGCAGTTATGAGAACAACATGAACGTGAAATTTTGAATTTAAGAGTTATATTTAATTTTTAAATAATTAAATACTCTCTTAAGTAATTTAATTATTAAAAAATATTTATAAATCACAAAAATATGAAATTTTCAGTGGAATAACCTTTAAACCCTTAGACACGTCCTCTCGATTTTTCTAATGCTAGGAAACTTCGTAGCGATAGGATTCCGTAATTTTCATGTGATTTTGTAATTATTTTTAAAAATAATTATAAGAAAATGAAAATAAGGGGAATTAAAGTAAAAATTGGCTGAGTGATTTAAGGTGACAAACATGAACCTTAAAATATTAAATCTTAACCTTTGGAAAATTTGAAATGACATTTTAAACTTTTAGGAATAATAATTATAAATTATTAATTTATATTTAATTAACCCTAAAATTTGTAAATCCTAAAATTACCTCTTACTTAGTTCATTTCACAAATGAGCTAAATAAATTTTGAACCTCAAACTAACAGGTTCAAACAAAGGCCTAATTAGGTCTAATCATCATTAAACTTAATTAATTAGTTTAAGACTTAATTGAATTAGGTATAAATGACAATTAAACCCTAATTAAATTATACTTAAACAAATAAAAGCATAATTAGCTCTAAACCATTAGACCTAATTAATCCATTAAGCCTTAACTACATTAGGCTTAATCATCTTAAACTATAATTAGGTCTAACCCATTATACCTAATTAGTTTAATAAGCCTTAAAAACATTAGGCTTAATATCTCAAACCATAATTAGGTCTAACCCATTAGACCATTAAGCCTTAACTACATTCGGCTTAATCATCTTAAACTATAATTAGATCTAACCCATTAGACCTAATTAGTCCATTAAGCCTTAACCACATTAGGCTTAATATCTTAAACTATAATTTAGCTAACCCATTAGATCTAATTGATCCATTAAGCCTTAACTACATTAGGCTTAATCATCTTAAACTATAATTAGATCTAACCCATTAGACCTAATTAGTCCATCAAGCCTTTACTACATTAGGCTTAATATCTTAAACCATAATTAGGTCTAACCCATTAGACCTAATTGATCCATTAAGCCTTAACAACATTAGGCTTAATCATCTTAAACTATAGTTAAGTCTATAACTCATTAGACCTAGTTAGTCCATTAAGCCTTAACTAAATTAGGCTTAATATCTTAAACTATAATTAGGTCTAACCCATTAGACCTAATTCATCTATTTAGCCTTCATTACATTACGCTTAATCATCTTAAACTATAATTCGGTCTAACCCATTAGAACTAATTAGCCTATTAAGCCTTAACTACAATATGCTTAATATTTTAAACGATAATCAGTTCTAACCCATTAGATCAAATTAATCTATTATGCTTTAACTACATTCGGCTTAATCATTTTAAACTATAATTAGGTCTATCCCATTAGACCTAATTAGTCTATTAAGCCTTAACTACTCTAGGTTTAATCATCTGAAACTATAATTGGGTCTAACCCATTAGACCTAATTAGTCCATTAAGCCTTAACTAAATTAGGCAAAATATATTCAACCAAAATTAGGTCTAACCCATTAGACCAACAAAATCGATTAAGCCTTAACTACATTAGGGTTAATCAACTTAAACTATAATTAGGTCTAACCCACTAGATATAGTTAGTCTTTTAAGCCTTAACTACAATAGGTTTAATATCTTTTACCATAATTAGGTCTAACCTATTAGACCTAATTGATCCATTAAGCCTTAACTACATTAAGCTAAATCATCTTAAACTATAATTAGGTCTAACCCATTATACCTAATTAGTTCATTAAGCCTTAACTAAATTAGGCAAAACATCTTCAACCAAAATTAGGTTTAACCCATTAGACATACATAATCGATTAAGCCTTAACTACATTAGGCTTAATCAACTTAAACTATAATTAGGTATAACCCACTTGATCTAATTAGTTTATTAAGCCTTAAATATATTAGGCTTAATAACTTAAACCATAAATAGGTCTAACACAATAGACCTAACTGATCCATTAAGCCTTAACTACATTAGGCTTTATCATCTTAAACTATAATTAGGTCTAACCCATTAGATCTAATTAGTCCATTAAGCCTTAACTACATTAGGTGTAATATATTAAGCCATAATTAGGTCTAACACATTAGACCTAATTGATCCATTAAGCCTTAACTACATTAAGCTTAGTCATCTTAAACTATAATTAGGACTAACCCATTAGACTTAATTAGTCCATCAAGCCTTAACTACATAAGGCTTAATATCTTAAACCATAATTATGTCTAACCCATTAGATCTAATTAATCCATTAAGCCTTAACTACATTAGGCTTAATCATCTTAAACAATAATTAGGTCTAACCAAATAGACCTAATTAGTCCATTACGCCATAACTACATTAGGCCGAATAACATAAACCATAAAAAGGTCTAACCCATTAGACTTAATTAATCTATTAAGCCTTAACTACATTAGTCTTAATCATTTTAAACTATAATTAGTTCTAACCCATTAGACCTAATTAGTCTATTAAGCCTTAACTTCATTAGGCTTAATATTTTAAACCATATTTAGGTCTAACCCATTAGACCTAATTAATCTATTAAGCTTTATCTACACTAGGCTTAATCCATTTAAACTATAATTAGGTCTAACCCATTAGTCCTAATTAGTCTATTAAGCCTTAACTACATTTGGTTTAATATCTTATACCATAATTAGGTCTAACCCATTAGACCTAATTGATCCATTAAGACTTAACTACATTAGGCTTAATTATCTTAAACTATAATTTGGTCTAAATCATTAGACTTAATTAGTCCATTAAGCCTTAACTACATTAAGCTTAATATCTTCAACCATAATTAGGTCTAACCCATTAGACCTACATGATTGATTAAGCCTTAACTACATTAGGCTTAGGCAACTTATACTACAATTAGGTCTAACCCACTAGATCTAATTAGTCTTTTAAGCCTTAACTATATTAGGCTTAATAACTTAAACCATAATTAGGTCTAACCCATTAGACCTAATTGATCCATTAAGCCTTAACTACATTAGGTTTAATCAACTTAAACTATAATTAAGTATAACCCATTAGATTTAATTGATCCATTAAGCCTTAACTACATTAGGCTTAATCATCTTAAACTATAATTAAGTCTAACCCATTAGACCTAATTAGTCCATTAAGATTTAACTACATTAGGCTTGATATCTTAAACAATAATTAGGTCTTACCCATTAGACCTAATTAATCTATTAAGCCATAACTACATTAGGTTTAATCATCTTAAACTATAATTAGGTCTAACCCATTAGACCTAATTAGTCCATTACGCCAAAACTACATTAGGCTGAATATCATAATCCATAAATAGGTCTAATCCGTTAGACCTTATTAATCTAATAAGCCTTAACTACATTAGGCTTAATCATGTTAAAGTAAAATTAGGTCTAACCCATTAGACCTAATTAGTCCATTAAGTCTTAACTACATTAGGCTTGATATCTTAAACCATAATTAGGTCTTACCCATTAGACCTAATATATTCATTAAGCCTTAAAATCATAGGCTTAATTATCATAAACTATAATTAGGTCTAACTCATTTGACCTAATTAATCCATTAAGCCTTTACTACATTAGGCTTAATATTTTAAACCATTATTAGGTCTAACCTTTTAGACCTAATCAAGCCTTTAAGCCTTACTTAAATTAGGCTTAAACAACCTTAAACTCTTATTAGGTGTAACTCGTTAGACCTAATTTAACCCTTAAGCCTTACTTAAATTAGGCTTAAACAACCATAAACTCTAATTAGGTCTAACCCATTAGACCTAATTAAAATCTTAAGCATTACTTAAATGAGACCAACAACCTTAAACTCTAATTAGGTCTAACCATTCAGACCTAATCAAGCCCTTAAGCCTTACTTAAATTAGGCTTAATCAACCTTAAAATCTAATTGATTCTAACACTAAGTAGACTTAATTAATCTATTAAGCCTTACTTATATTAGGCTTAAACAACCTTGAACTCTAATCAAGTCTATCTTTAATTAAACTTAAACCAATACCTAACTTGAGTTCAATCTAAGTTGAACCCAAGCTAACCTAACCTTAGGTTCAACCCATATTGAACTAAACTCAACCAAAACCTAACTTGAGTTCAATCAAACTTGAACTCAAACTTAAGTTCAACCCATATTGAACTTAAGTCAACATTTCTAACTTAGGTTTAACCTAAATTGAACTCAAGTTAACTAAAACTTAAGTTCAACCCACATTGAACTTAAGTCAACAATTATAACTTAGGTTCAACCTAAATTATAGCCAAATTAACCCAAACTTAAGCTCAACCTAAATTGAACTAAATCATTACTTCTAACTCCAATTTAGGTCTAATCTACATTAGACTTAACACCTTTTAGATTCAACTAACCATGAATCTAAAATTCTAAATTCTAACTTATGTTAGATTTTACTCAATTTAACTCTAATCTACATTAGACTTAACACTTTTTATATTTAAATGATATCAAATCTGAATACCCAAAGTCTAACTTATGTTAGATTTTACTCAATTTAAGTCTAATCTACATTAGACTTAACTCCTGTTAGATTCATATGAAATCTAATCTAAAATTCTAAAGTCTAGCTTATGTTAGATTTTACTCAAATTAAGTCTAATCTATATCAGACTTAACACCTTTTAGATTTAAATGACATCGAATCAAAAATCCTAAATCTAAGGTTATGTTAGATTTTATTCAATTTAACTCTAATATACATTAAACTTAACAGGTTTTAGATTCAAATGACATACAATTTAAAATTATAAAGTCTAATTTAAGTTAGATTTTACACAATTTAAGTCTAATTTAAATTAAACTTAACTCCTTTTATATTCAGATGACATCGAATCTAACGTTCTAAAGTCTAACTTATGTTAGATTTTATTTCCTAGATTCAAAAAACATTAAATCTAAAAAAATCTCAAGTCTAATTAGCTCTTACAGACATTATATCTAAATAACCTTGACCCCTTTCTTTATGTCTAAATTACATTAGACTTAAATAAACAAATTAAAACCAACATATATCAAAATGACATACGAAAAATTTTAATTGGTTAATAAATCGTAAATAACTTAAAATTTTCCTACCTAAAGACCAAGAAGACATTAAGACTTGAATGAAACCTTAATGGACAGAGATCATCGAATGCAACTTGAACCCTAGTGTTCTAGATCTACGAAGATTTCTTGGACGATGCAATCCTAGTTGTTGACAGGTGTCTTCCATTCCTGGTTTAAACACCTTTCAGACTAAGTAGATTAAGGCCCCTGATAACCCTGGGACGACGTAGTCAGTGACATCTTGTCCGCGTTATCCAAAATCTAACCAACTAAAATAAAAAGATTTAAAAAATAAAATTGACATTATTTCTTTTAAATCTGACACTCTTATCCCTTGCAGGATGAAGGCAAGTTTCGTTTTAGATTTTCTTCATATGTTATAGGATGTACTATCTCTGTTTTACAGGACGACATTCTAAAGGCAGGATAAACGACAACAAAACAAAACAACAAAAAACGACATCAGAACAATGAAATTGACAAAAAAAATAAAAATGACACAAAAATAAAATAATGACAAAATTAAAATGACAAAAACAATACGAAAGCAAATATTTTAGGATAGCCACCAAACAGATAACGAACTACAAAACAGAAATAACAAAAAATGACAAACAACAAAATAAAAATAAAACTGACATGACAAATGATGTTGAAAAAACCAAACATTTAAGGTAATACATAATATTAACCCTAGGATTGAACATTGATGTTTCTTTCTTTGTTCTTGAAACTTCTTAGAAAACAAGTGATTTAATATTGATCAGAAGTTTTCTTAGATGATCCTCATTATCTAAGATGTAATTAACTATAGAAGATTGCTCCTATTGTAGATTTCAGGACTCGGAATAGGTATCACACCTTAGAAAATCTCTGGTTATCAACATCTTACATGTGATCTTCCTTATATGAAATTTTTAGAATAAGACATTCTAGAGTTTCCTTTTATAAAGATTATAACCAACATTTTTATTCTACTGTTTTCTATTTTATTAGCCCTTATTTTCTTCAAATTTCTTATTATCCGAGGATCCTCTACATGATCCTAAGAAATAAGATCTTTTGAAGACTAGGGCAATAAGATAGATAAACAGAGTGGCGACTCCTATCGACATCAATAGAGAAGAGGAGAACTGAGGTTGGATCATAGATCGAATTGCATGAATTCTTTTTACCCAGTAGAGATGATGCCAGGGAAGAGGGGCAGGGAGCTCAGTTTCCTTACTTCTCGTGATGGCCAGTTCAGAATCACTTTCAACCTCAATATGATGCCAATTAAAATTCCTTGCAATGTTCAGAGCCCAGTAAATGGCAATAAGCTCAGCTTCCATGGAATCAGTGGCTTGCACAGGAGCATGGAAGAAAAGTCTGCATTTACCACCACTGTTTCTGAAAAGACCACCAATGCCAGCAGAATCATGCGTAGCCGCCATCACGCGCTGACTTTGAGGTAATGGAGGGGAGCCAAGATACCAGACCAATATTGAAGGAAGGGAGGCAGTTTAAAAGTTCCAGGCAGCAAATATTAAGGAATTTTGTGTATCTGATGAGTTTCTGCATGTAAGAAAGGCACATTTTGGTAACTTGTAGCTCGCTTGGTATAGTTCCATCATAGTTTGCTTTGTTTCTCTCCATCCAGATAAACCAGGCAATGATAAATGGGATAGCTCCCATACCAATCACATTCCAGCTTGGCCAGCAGGAGGAAAGGAGATCCCAGGTCAAATTCTGAGTGTTTAAGTGGAACTCGTCGGGTGAGTTTTCTCCAAACAGATTGGGAGAAAGTGCATCCGAAAAATAAATGTTGAATGGATTCTTCCTCTTTCCAAGAAAGCTTACGAGCATGAGGGGCCTCTAATTCCTTTCAATTTAAGGATATCATCAGTGGGAAGCAGCTTCAAGAAGGTTCTCCAAGAGAAAAAGCACATGGAAGGGGAGAGGTATTTGTTCTGTGGCGCCTCTCCCACTCGCACGTTGTTCCAATAGTAAAGTTTGGAGTAGATGGCTTTAGAAAGGTCGTGGGAGAGGTGTGATTGTCGCTGATGGAGTCTTTCTCTTTATTATCGAATTTGATTGTAGCCACTTGATCGCAGAATCTTTACACAACACCTTAAGTAAGGATGGAATATATATATATATATATATATATATATATATATATATATATATAGTGTGTTGTAGGTCGGAGTTGATAGATCTTGCTCGGGGACCTACGCTCATAGTGAAAGTCATACAAATTTATGATGTAAATGGGTACAGGTTTCACAAAAGTTCCAGTTCGACGGAAAGAAGTATTTTAATTCTGACATTTGTGATTAAGATACGATAAGTGGGATGATGAGAAAGTTTTTCATGGGATTCTGGAAGAAGTTGTTAAAGTATCATATTCAAGTTCTATTGGAGGAAGTGTATTCCTATTTAGCTGTACTTGGTTCGATCCTATTCCTAGTCGTGGAACAAGGGTAAATCAACTATATAATATCACATAAGTGAAAGTGAACATAAGATATGCTAAATTTGATCCTTTTGTTATAACTAGACAAGCGAGTCAGGTTTAGTATATTTGTTATCCACATAGAGCAAGAGATAAGTTTAATTGGGTGGTTGTCATTTTAAGTAAACCAAGAGGCACCATTAATATTTAGAATAACATTGAACCAGCCCATCAAGAACTGAAATTATTGGTTTATGTTTTCCACATGATGCAGCTGATGAAGAGCTCAATCTAAAGGTTGCTAGTGGTGAATATGAAGAAATTAATCTCGGTGATCAGTACAGCTCCTACGATGCATTTGCAAAAAAATATCATGACAACATCCTCTAGTTACTCTTCAGATGATCCTGAGTAGGATGAGTAAGTTTATTGTGCCTTTCCTTTAATTTTATATATTTTTAATAGCCAGTTTTGTGTTTTTCAGTTTAATAGTTTTACCATGCACTTTACAGTTTCATCTACCTGTCTACTACATACTTATGGGTTTTATGTTTATTACATACTAGTATGTTTTTATGTTATTATGTATTATCCGTTATGTGCACTTACTAATAAAATTTATTCCCCATGTTGTAGATGCCAACTGAAGGTAGGGATGGTCTCTCTCTCCACTGTTGACCTCACTTTTGTTAAGGTCTAGTCTTCTTCAGAATAGCCTAGGGTCTAGCCATAGGATTTTCTTGGTAACTATCTTAGAAGACAAGCAATTGAACCCTTACCCCATAGAAACTCAAAACACTTCCTTGCTCCACTTGGAGTTTCTAAATGCTTAAAGTCTAACCTCTAAGCACTTAGAAGGATGAGACCAAGCAATAGGATGCTCAAGAGAAGTTCCCTATAGAATAGTCAAGCCTTAGGACTCACACTTGGAGGTCTGGTCTGGGTGATGCTCACACACACACCCACTCCCACTTTACACTTACACTACACCCACTCCCACTTTACATATACACTCACTACCTCACAACCCCATACAAAATTTCTTTGCACTTGATCCTCTACTCTTTTTGAAACTCATGTGGGTGGCTTCCCCAAGCCCTTAGCTCTAGGCTAGGATTTGGCTAGTACCAGCACATGGAGAATCCAAATGAGGAATTCCCTTGGTCGATAGCTCAAATGGGTTACCAATCTCACTCAACCCCAATATTGCCAAAAATCCTAACTTTTGACCCCTATATCTCTAAACTCCACCAAATGATCAAATTACCCCAAAAACCCTAATCTTGCCCAAAAATCTCAAAATCAACCAAAATTATCAAAATCCCTCAAAAGTCATCCCAAAACATTCCTCACCACTTAAAATACCCAAAACAACTCAAATTTACCAAAATTTACAAAATACCCCAAAATATCCAAAATGACCAAAATGCCCCTCCCAACCCAAAAATTCCAAACTTCCCAAAAAATCCCAAACCACCCCCCCCAATATTCCTAATTTCAATTTTGACTCAGCACATTGGCCCAGTTTGACCAAATTAGCCTTATTTGACCAAAAGCCCCAAATTTCCCCTTTAAGCCTTAAATATCTAATTTACCACCCTAATGTCCACCCAATTGAGCTAAATCTTGAGCAATTTTAACTCTAAACCAATATTCAACATCCCTAGTCTCAATATAAACCAAATCCAAGTCCAATTTGACCCAATTTCAAGCTCAATTTCAACCCAAATTCAAAGACCCCAAATTTGACCAAGAGCCCACAACCCACCCGAATTGGATCTCTTAACCAAGGCATTTTCCCCAAATTTGGACCCTAAAATTTTCATAACATTCCTACACACCAAATTGATGCACCAATTGACCAACATTTGGGCCTAAACCTCACCCAAAACCAACCCAAACCAAAATCCCTAAATTTGCCCCAAATGTGCCTCATTTCCAAATTCCACCAAATTGAATGCTCTAACCCTAAAATTGCCACCCAATAAATGTCAAGAACTCTTCATGGCATCCCCTAGACCATTTGGAACCATCTATTGAGCCTTAACCCCACTATAGCCCAACTTAGACCCAAGCTAACCCAACATCCCAAAAGTGGCCAAATACCCAAGTTCCACCAAATTACCCACCAAACCAATTCAAAACCACTACAATCCTTTTCTAAACACTTCATTACAGTCATCCACGCCATATTGCTCAATCAATTTAACACAATCCAAGCTCATACCCAACCAAACCCAACCTTGACTCAAATGATCCAAATTGAACCTATGACCCAATGGAGCTAATTTAAACAAAATGTGACCAAGCCAAGCCCACCATAGCCACCATGTTGACCCTAGGGACTGAGCTAGATCCACCTAGCCCACTCAACTAGAGCCATGGACCAAGGTTCCCTCAAATTAGAGGATCTCTTTCCTTAAATGGGTAAATCTATGGGAGATTTGCAATGAATCATTAACAACTTAAACTCACTGCACTTATGGCCTGACCTCTGGCTCATTTGACCACTGACCACCTCCCCTAGACTGGACAGCCAGCCTGGTCACCAGAGCACCTCAAAATTGAGAGCTACCCACCCAAACTAAAACCCAATTGATCCCACCTGATGTGTCAAATGTTGATTGCTCACTGGAGCTAATCTGCCCTCCAACTAAGCGGCTTAATGAACCTAAATTGCACCCTTGGGCCATGGCTATAAATTGAGCTCATCACAACCAAATGGGGGTACTAAATATTTCTTAAGGAAACTCTACCAAATTACTTTCAGATCTTCCTCAAGACCTCCTGACTGCAAGCCCACCATCCTCTAGCCCTAATTCCCACTGTCTAGAGCCAATTTTTTCACTACTTTCTCAGTCGAAACCAGGACAAACTCCATCACACCTCCATGCTGCAATAAACTCTAATTAACTGTACCTACACCATCCCCACACTAAAAGAAGAAGTTCCCCCCATCAAAGCCCCATCACATAGAGCCTCTAGCATAGACTTTGATCAAAACCTAAAATTGGGTCTGGTCGAACTTGTGTCTAGGCATTTCACCAGAGCAAGAGACTTCATTTGTGAGCTCATTGGACCTCCCTGAAGCTTCTGCAAATTTTATATTGAGGCCTCCCCTCTCAGACGAAGGTATTGAACTCTCTCCCTCTCCTGAGCTTATTTGATTCTCCATCCATGTTGGATTGATTTCAAGCTTGGTTAGTTGTATAAATAGGTTCGTCTGGGTCTGATGAGTCCATAAAAATAAACCCCATGCAATTTGATTGAGTCTAGACTAAGATCTTAGAGTTTTACCATGAACGGTTCTATGGGCGCACCAGTTGGGGACGGAGAAGAACTGTTGGACGGAGCGTAAATAAAATGAATGGATCAGATTGCACCGGATGAACTCTTGGTTCAAAAAGTGAGGCTGCGTAGCAGCTGACTCGGAAGGTGGCGCCGAATGGGGAGACGATGCGTAGCGCTTCGGCACGCCATAGGATGTGGTGGCGCCTCGCTGGATAAGTAGAAAAATAGGGATTTTCTGAATTAATTAAAGCAGTCTAACTTCAAAAATCCATAACTTGGTGTAGAAAATTCAAAAAAATGAAATAAAAATACACACTTGCTCAGTGAATAGAGGAGAACAATGTGAAAATGGTTTCAAGCTTATTTAATGTACATTTTATTTTTAACTATTCAATTACAGTATTTGTATTTTAATTCTCCATTTGCATAGACATTTCACCATGACTTGAAATTTAAGGCTTTTGTTCTCTCTATCATGAGGGATCTTCTTGGATTTTTCGATGGTCAAAAGAGATCACCATGAGAATATTTCTATTTTTCAAGTTTATTTTGTCTGTTTTATATTTAAAAATTAAAATACTCATCATAAAAACATAAGATTATTTTGGTAGGTTACCTGCGACTAGAGGACCATAGAAAAAATATAAATTTAGTTTAAGCATTAAAACTCACCATAATTTAAATCAACTCACTAAAC
This sequence comes from Papilionanthe hookeriana x Papilionanthe teres, assembly GCA_022702705.1. Classification (NCBI taxonomy): domain Eukaryota; kingdom Viridiplantae; phylum Streptophyta; class Magnoliopsida; order Asparagales; family Orchidaceae; genus Papilionanthe; species Papilionanthe hookeriana x Papilionanthe teres. The sequence continues at coordinate 78,751,363 of CM040434.1, read as the reverse complement.
CTAAAGAAAATTAAAGTGGGTTAAGTATAAATGGATATGGCTTGATTTTTGTTCCCTACTGTGGCTTAGGGTCAGAGGAACTTCCATAATAAAGTTGAAATCATTTGAAGCTACTTTGGTCCCCTAACTTGATTTTCTATGTTAAAAAACATTTTTTGTATTAAAATAATCATAATAAATAAAATATAAGTTAAATAATTTCAAAATTAGTTTTGGAGTTCATTGTTACCAGGGTAATTTTATAAAAAAAATCATAATTAAATTAAACACTTTATTTTTAAGCCTATTTAATAATTTTAAATTAATTTAAAGTTAATTAAAATTCATTAAAATAATAGAAATCACTAAAATGTTGAAATCTAATAAATATCACATTTTATCTCCTGGTCACTTGGGAATAATTAAAATAATTTTCCTAATTTTTTAAATAAATATATTAAATTTTAAAGTTTAAAAATGAAATTTTCTTAATTTCTCACTAAAATAATTCTAATAATTTAAATAAAAATAAAAAAATTATAAAATTTATTTCTCTAGATTTCCTAACTTGAGAGAGATTTAATAAAATTATAAAACCTAATTATCCATCTAATTATTATTTTTTATTTAATTATAATAATTAAATTAAAATTAAAAAAATCATAAAATTTGGTCCAAGTGGTCCACTGGTCTAGGTGACCCTCTAGTAATTTTCTTTAGAATAAATAAATTGTTTTGATTATGTTATTGAATTATCTTTGAAAATTTTATTTTCGCATTAAAATAATTATATAAATTAAACTAAAATTAAAAAAATCACATTTTTTCCTTTAATATTTTAGCGTACCATAAAAATTTCAATGTTATTTGTATTGAATTTGATAAATTATGAAGGGCTAGGTCCTTAGGGACAAAATTGTAATTTTGAAGATTCAGCGTTTAACCAATATTTAGGTCTAACCAAAGTGGCAAATGGGTTATGCATGATCATAGTTGGAATATTTGAATTACTTAAACATAAGGGATAAGTGGTAGAAACCAACTTCACCTTGTCACAACAAAGATAAATTTGTAATTTCCTTAATTATTTTAATTTAGGAGATAATCAAAATAAAATGATCCTTAAGGTTAGGGGTGACTTTGGAAGTTAATAATCCACTAATTCAATACCTCTGAGTGATGTTCAAGTGATGATTTGATACTTTGATAAGAATCACACTCACATATTTAGCTTTTCTTAAAATTGCAAATATACCTTAAGTCTTAAGGGCATAGTAGTTAGCTAGGCTCAATCAATCATAAATAATATGGTTTAGAAAAGATGATAGATTTAATTGTAAATATATTAGAAATACTACAAGCCCAACCTTAAAAATCAAATCGTCTAGGCTCCTTAATTAGGTCAGTTTGCTCTAAGGGTCTTTGCTCACATAATTTATAAATAAGATATCAAGTGATAATTACCCTATTCTTAGGGATAATTGAAACATCAATATTCATTGAGCATAAGGGCATGATAAGGTTAATTCATTAAGCAACATAATGAGTTTGAATGAACTCAAGACTTTTCAAGAGACTATGAGATGTCTGGGGCCTGGTCCCTAGACCCTTCTTATACTCTTTTGGATATCTTGAAGGGAAATTAAACTTATTATGACTTGCTTGAGAAATCATCCATACATCTAAAATAAGACCCATCAAGTTTATAATATAGGACTTAGCAGGACCATGACGAGCCTATCTATAGGTTTTACTTTCCTACAAATTATAAGTGTTTACTGCAAAAGATACTAAAGTTTTAGGTGGAGGAACGACAAGACTCGACTGGTACGCTTTTATAAGTTTATAGTACCTTCTTATTTATACTTCCTTTACTTTACTTTTCTTGCTTACAAGCTTGCAAGCTAAATAACAAAGTCACCCTGCACCACAAATCCAAAATAAAAAAAATCAAATTCACCACCACAACAAAGCAAAATATAAGACAACTCAAAATTTAATCACAACCAAAATCAAAATCACAATTGTAATGTCTCTATCGAATGATCGAGAATCCCTCGGAGGAATTAATCTACGGTTGCTAACGAGATTTCTCACAATCTAAATGAAAGTACTACACTCATTTAGATGAGTCTAGTAAATTCATTTGGACTAAGTGAATCCGAAGAAAATAGTGGTACCAGAATGAGGGAACCGTAGGATCCTAACCGGTGTCGCTATAATCAACTTAAACACACCCCCCACTAACTATGACATTAAGACACCTCAATTTAAACATTTCTAAAACATGACACTTCTCTCATCTCTTACATTTAACACTTCTAAAACTAAACCTACAACAACGAGAAATTTAGAGCATACAAAGTGTGCAGCACAGCCATCGTCAACAGCAAAATCCCTAGAATTAAACAACAAGCCATATTACTTCTTGGTAGTCTGCCTATTGTAGTATAAATCCTAATTTTATCTCATTTAGGCCTTTTCATAACCATGTTCTGCAATATAAGCCCAAAATCTTCTTAGGTTCTGAGGTCGTCATCCGATATGACATAAATCCTCCTATCTTCTAGGCTATTCACATGATCGATATAAAGTGAATGTAAGCCCTAAATAATAAAATTGATAGGATAAAATACTAAATAAATTATCTCAAATTGAAGCCAAACCATATGATAGTTTGGAGGATGCCAAGACTCCTCTTGGGTCCTTGTCCTTTCCCTAGCTTTCTCTTCATTTGGATTCCTACAATAACTGTTGTGAAATTTGAGCCACTCACATATCGAATTTCCTATTACCACATTTATTTAAATATCCTACCTTTTGGAAGTCATGAAAATAATATTTCCTACTCAATAACAGGATTTTTCATAGGTGACTTCGGTTATCTAAGATGTAGTTAACTATAGAGAGGATTGCCCTTATAGGAAACTTAAAGAACCCAGATTAATATAAACCCTACCTAATTGTTTCATATTAGATGGGGAAGTTGTCGGTCAACATAAATGGTTCGCAGACCAAATAGATGTCATGGATCCTTTATTTTATTTGATCAATCCTCACCCTCATGTAATGCATCTATTCTTCAGATTATATACATGGCTTGTGGTGAAGTGCTCGATTATCTAAACTATTGTTTACATGAGATCAATTTGATTTCATATTTTTAAAAACTAAAATTAAGAAGATATTTTCCTAAATTACATATATATAATAAAACTATTTTAAATTGGGTGTCGGGATATCTATTCCGATGACCAACCAATTTCCTAACTTTTGCACTGACATCCACGTGGGGCAGCTGTGGAGCACAATGCTATCTAACAAAGAAGAACGTCGGGACAGGCTGCCCGACTTTGACACACACTCCCACAGCTACTCCCACCCTTACCTTGACAACAAAACCCACCACCAACCTGACTCCCACCTCTGCCCTCGCATACGCACCTGCCCCCTCCACAACAGTTACCTGTGCCACCCCCCTCCCACCAACCCCCACTTCCACACCCATCTATGCACTCGCCCCAGCTTCCGCCACCACCCTCACCTCTTCCCCTACCTCCGCCACTACCTCCGTCACCACCCCCTTACCCACACCAACACTCACCCCTGTCACCCCGCCTGAGTCTGTCGCGGGGTGGAGTGCTTCAGATGCCCACGCTTCCTCTACTTGATAAGAGTCAACAGGAAGCAACTATAGCATTGAACCTATCGGCAACATGTAAGTTTTTTCTAAGACATTTTCAATTTTTTTTTTGAATTCAATATAAAACCAATAAATTTTTGTTCCAAGATATTTTCATTTGGGATATCATTTTGAGCAAGCACGACTCAGTATACTTGTAGTGGAAGCAGATCTCGATGACCCTTTAGGATATGCTTTCATGAGTATGCAATAAGTATCGTTCATAATTAACATAAGTTATTTTTATTTATATATCAATCAAACATAATCCATGTAATATTTATAGAAATAATTCTTCTGATGCTCTGAGCATTAAGCGCACATCTGATATAATTGTGAATGCTATGGTAGCGATCACCTCTGGGGCATGCTTATCGATATCTGGAAATCACGAAAACAACCTTTGTGGCTCAAAGAGAATGTTGTTGCCACATTACATAGAGCCTCAGATTCTTTCGACTACCAGAAGAAGAGGAAGTAGGCAAAGTTGAACAGTTGGTCTGATTGTGAAGGCATGACCCTCCAAGCATACTGGCAGGGCATGCCCACATATGGATAATATGAGAAGGCTCATAACATTTCATATAATCTATAAGGTTTCTATAATTTGAATATGTATTCTAACTATTTCTTTTTACGGATTAACTGTGGAGATTGGACGAGAGCCCGCTCCCCGAATATTTATGCTTACGATTTTTACTTTAAATTTCTTTCCAATGATATTACCTCTTTCTTTGCAATAGATTCCAAAAACTTGAATCTAGAGCAAATAAGAGATAAATTTTAATTATTTATAAGATGGGATACAACGCAAGTATACGTATCGTTCATCAAGTAATATAGGACTTTTTAATAAAGCCCCGAGATATCGAACACACAGGGAAATGTCTAAAATTTTAAAGAAGAAAGAAAAATAACTTTTTACTTTTAAAAATGATTATGTAAAGTATGTTTTAAGATATAAAGGTTTTCAAATTTGTTTTTGGTATTTTCTGAATAAAAAGTAAAGCAAAATATTAAAGTTAACACAATTATAAAATAGTATGAAAACAAATGAGAATAAAATTTATTTTTCCTCTTTCAATGAATCAAAAATAATTATGGAATGTGGAAGTATCTAAATGCGTTGTGCCCAATAAAAGCAATTATATTCTTTTCCCTTACTTGGTTCTATAAAATACATTGGTTAATTTGAAGTTTTGAAATAATGTAGATGGGTTAGGTAGGGAAGATACTAGCTCTCACTCTAGAGTTCCCTCGATTCCCTCCACCTAGGGGCTAACATCACATAACAAAATTTAAAACATCAAACCAAATTTGGGAACTTTAGCCTGTCAATCTAAAGTCTTCTAATTTTACTCCCCATTAAAAGCATATCTTTCTATTTACTTTCACCCAATCATATGGACTACAATTCTCACCCATTCAATTATATGTGATTCTTTCCAATTTTTGATTGAGACAATACCACATTGGTTCTTGCATGTTCTAACAACAAATTTTAACATCTTAATTGGCCAAATCAAGAAGTAAATAAAGTGCAAGGTAGTGAATCATCACAACTTCTTCCAATATTAAAATCCTATACTTCACACAACTTCCTTCCATAATTTAATTACTTCATTATTTAAAAGAAAAAAGATAAAGAAAACTACACAAAACTCATGGAGAAAACACAATCACAACTAGATTTGAAAGTAGAAATCGTAATGAAAACACAACAAGTCCTAATTTAAGACCAAATGTAAAACAAAGATAAACACTTTTCTTAAAATCCTCTCCACAAGACCCTTGAAGTTCCTTTAAACCTTTGCTTTCCTCTTACAAGACACAATAGAGGTTAGCGCCCAACTCTGTTGACTCCAAATCTCTATTCTGCTCTTAATAAAAACTAGATACAAGTGATAATAAAAGTAGATGAAGTGGAAAGGTGTGCTCTCAATAACTCCCTAACATAAACTTGACTCTTAACACTAATCACACCCTCTACCAACAACCCTTTTCTGATCTTCAAGTCTTCTTTTTAAAATTTTCCAAAAGGTGCCTTAGTGTCTATTCAAATAATGTTCAGATTCAATGTATCCACCAAAGAATGCATCTCTTCATTCAAATCTGCTGCCCAAAAAAAGTTACGGAAGTTTAAACCAAAATTTGCATCAGACGCCCCTTGAAAATGGTGCCAAATTAGAGTTAATTCGTATTTTTAACTGTGGCGCCTATGCGCCAAGGGTCCGGTGCTTATGCGCCAGAAGACAATTTTTTTCATTTTTTAGTTTTTGCTCCAAATTTGATCCTCTTTTGCTCCTTTCATCATGGTCAATCATTTTAAACATACATACAAGAAAAACACAAATATACATTCCATCAAAGAGCAATATCATCAAAAATAGGTATAAAAATGCATTTAAAAATACTATTTATTTTAGGTGTTTCGAAATCCCCCAAACATAAAATTTTACTTAACAAGCAAATTATGTAAATGAGTTTCTTTAGGAAGGTTTCAAAATATTGTTTTAGAAATAAAACAGTCCAATTTAGAAAAAAATTTAGTAAATGATACCAACTTAAATTTTAGAAAGTTCATAAGTAAAGGATAATGAAAAATAATAGTTCCTATCTAATTCAAAAATACTTGTAGATTTTTCAAAATATAGGATTCAAACATTTCATCATTCTCACTTACAAGTTTTCATTTGGAAATAATTTTTCTTACTATATTATAACCTTAAGCTTCAGATTTTTTTATAACTTATATTTTAAACTTTAGGTATGGAACTAATTTTTGATTAGGCCCTTAAATCCTCAAGCTTCTCCTTCCTTTTAACGTACTATTTTTCTCTTTTTTTTTCTTTTTCTTTTTCTTTTTCTCTTTCTTGTCTTTTTTTTCTTTCTCTTTTTTTTCTCTTCTTTTTTTATTTTTCCCTTTTTTTTATAAGGCAATGATTATTTTATCTGGATAGGCCTTTAATGATTTTGAATTCCACCCTTTCATTTACAACAAAGGTCTGATATATATCCTTCACTTAAAAATCATAATAATAGTGTCAAAAAATTATTTCTCAATAAAAGAAAATTAAGCTTTGAAAAATAAAAGTTAAATCTCCTATTTATCCAAAAATACAACACTTCTTACTAAAGATTGTTTAACTATATTTAACATTTCTTTACTAAAAAATTTAACTTTAAATTTTTCATCATTAATATAAATTTTAACTAAATTCTCTAACTCATTTCTATATTCAAAATTTTGTTTCCCTAATATAACTTCATATATATAATTATTTTCAATCAAAAATCAAATTTTGTTTAAGTATTCTTGAGAACAAAAAAAAATTTAGTTTTTGAAAATTTATTTTTAATTCCCCCCAAACTTTAATTTTAAATCAGGATAAAACATTTAAGCATAAAAATGATACAGGGGTAAGAATTAAAGAACTAGAATAATATGCTTGCAGGAATCTTAATATCATAAATATGAAGTTATAACAATTTAAAAACAAGGAGTAAAAAGTAAATCAAATTCAATTTTTCAATTTTTCATAAAATAGAAATTTAAAATTTTCAAAGGACTTATACAATAGTGGAGGTTTTCAAAGTAAATACACACCAACATAACAAAACAAAAATCACAACATACTAGAAAATAAATGGTAGCAAATTTTGAAAAGTTTAAACATGCTTTATAAATAGTGGTTTCTAATAGTATTCTAACATTTTCTAATGTTTATAAGAATTAAACTAGGCACTACTAAAAACTCAAACACTAGAAACACATAAAAACATTTACTACCACAAACATATCACATATTACAACATAAAACATCTGAATGTGCATAAAAGAAATAGTCTGACTATAATCTTCATAACATCAGAGTTCACACCAAAATACATCACATAACATATAAGAACATCAAAATAAAACATCACAACACAACATCACAAACTAAAAATAACTATCCTAATCATCATCCTCATCATCATCATCTTTATTCCAGTCTCTGGATGACACATAAGGTATATAAAAAGGATAGGGGGCATCTCAACACTGTGATCTCCTCTAATCACTCTGTCCATGTACTGTTGATAATTCTCCACATATTAATCATGTTTCACAATATACCTTTCAATATTTTCAATATTACCATCCATATCTCTAATATGCTCTCTCGTAAGACTCACCTTCTTCAAAATATTTTGTAATAATCCAGTTTGTGAATCTTTGGAGGATGATGCATGTGTAGTAGAAGCACGAGAAGTAGAAGCAGCAGATGCAGAAGCACTGCAAGCTCTAATAGATTCTCTATTCCAGCCAAATACTGAATGTACAGTGTAAGTGTTCACATTTACACTAGTTATAGGTCTAAGTGGCTAAAGAACCTCTTCCCATGTTTCAGACTTAACACCAACTGCTCAAAAAGTTAATAAATCAGTGAAGGAAATCCCATACCTGCTGTAGTAGCAGCTCTGGCACAGTTCAAAATATAATAAAAAATAATAGCTCCAATATCTAATGGCTTTCCCTGCTGAATACAATGGTTCAGAACAACTCTCTCCCTTGTAACTTCACTTACATGACTTGAAGGCAGAAGCTTAGATGAGATGAAGTAATGTCATGTCTTTGAGGTGACATTCAACTTAGAGGCTTGATTCCACAAACCTCTTCCATCAGTAAGAAAGGTTGTAATCTCATCTAACTCTCCCTCAAAAGGATGATAATTCGCATAAAAACAAAACATCACAAAAGGTAATCGGTAAAAATTATTAATTACCACAGATGAAAAATCCACTTGTTGCCTCCTAACCATCACCAAATTGTCTTATGCTAATGGCAAGTTAGCATAGAACTCTCTCACCACAGAAACAACTACAACAGCGGAGAAGCAATAGTATCTTTTCTAATTCCTTCTAGTAATCATCTCCTCAATATCTCCTCCTTGCTTGTTAAAAACTCATTCTAGAATCAACTTCTATGATGTGACTGCATCGACATAACGATTCTTCGCTCTATATCTGATAAATTTTTCAGAATCAAATTTCACTTTTTATTTTGAGCATTTTGACTTTGGAGCCATCTCTAAAAATTCACAAAAAAATCACCATAAATTCCAAATTTAAACTAAACTTGTTAACTGATCCCCGAAAACAATATGTGCTTACAATTTAGATATGAAAATTATGAATTTATAATATCGGATAGTACGCAAGTATACGTATCGTTTATCAAGTGATATAGGACTTTCTGATTAAGCCCCGAGAGATCGAACCCACAGGGAAATGTAAAAACTTTTTAAAGAAATAAGAAAATTATATTTTTACTTTTTTAAATGACTTTTGAAAGTATGTTTTGATTTGTAAATTTTAAAAGTTGTTCTTGGTTTTTGATAAAAAGCTAAGCAGGAAATAAAAATTATCAGAACTATGAAACACGATATAAAACACTAGGAAATAAAATATCTTTTTCTTTCTCTTATAAAGCAGTAATAATTATGAAATTATTGTTGTGGAAGTATTTAAATGTGTTGTGACAAATAGGAGCAAATTTATTCTTTACCCTTACTTGGTTCTATAAAGAACATTGGTTAATTTGAAATTTTAAAATTTTGAAAATGGTTAGGTAGGGAAGATACCATCTCTCACTCTAGAGTTCCCTTGATTTCCTCCACCTGGGAGCTAACTTCTCATAACAAATTTTAAAATATCAAACCAAATTAGGGGGCTTTAGCTTGTCACTCTAAAGTTCTCTAATTTTACTCCCCATTAAAAACATATCTCCTAATATATTTGCATTCAATTATATGGACTACAATTCTCACCCATAAAATTGCATGTGATTTTTACCAATTTTTTTTTTAGATAATACCGTATTGAATCTTGCATAATCTCACAACAAATTTTAACATCTTAACTGGCCAAATTAAGAAGTAAATTAAGTTCATGGAATTAAATTTTCACAACTTATTCCAACTTTAAACATTTATACATTCCACAACAATCCTACATAATTTAATTACTTCTTCATTTAAGAAAGAAAAAGATAAAGAAAACTACTCAGAACTCATGAAGAAAACACAAGCACACATTGATTTGAAAATAGAAATCATAATGAAATCACAAGTTTTAATTAAAAACTAAATATAAAAACAGAAGTAAGCACTTATCTAAATATCTTCTCCACAAGGCTCTGGAAGTTTATTTGAAACTTGACTTTCCACTAAAACACTCCTCAAAGTGGGTCACCCAACTCTTATGACTCAGAAATAGACTTCAATGAAAACTAAATAAATGGAAGGAAGAGAATTGGTGAGAAGAAGGCTTCACTCCAACCCCTTCCTCCTTTCTTACTCTCTACTAACTCTAAAAGACTTTAAAAACTATAAAAAATAAAAGAAAAAAGTAAAACTAGAAGAGGACTTTCTAAAGACTCTCTTTCTTATAAACTCTCATGCAAAGTAAATAATAATCCAAAAGGTGCCTTGTGTCTCTTCAAATCATGTCTAGATTCAATGTATCCACCAAAAGATGCATCCCTTCATTCAAATTTGTCGCCTATAGGAAGTTAAGGAAGTTACTACCAAAAGTTGCTTCAAAGACCCCTTGAAATTGGCGCAAAAAATGAACAAAATTCAATTTTTAACTGTGGCGGCTAAGCACCGACTAGGCAACGCTTAGCCGCTAGTGTCAAATTTTTCATTTTTTCATTTTTTGCTCCAAATTTGATACAATTTTGCTCCTCTCATCATAATAACTTATTTTCATCATAACTGCAAGAAAAACACAAAATACATTCCATTAAAGTGCAATATCATCAAAAATAGGTATAAAAATGTGCATAAAAACACTATATATTTTAGGTGTATCATTAACTCAACTTCCAAAGGTAAACTCCACTAAATACAAGCAATTTCTCATAATTTTCCTCAAATTTTCACCATGAATAGTGATTTTCAGATTTTTCAATAATATACTCAAAATACATGGTGAAAATAAAAAAATTTTACTTTGGAGTAGTGATCATACCTTAAGTAATTTAAATCCAACAAATTTTGACGAAATTGGCTCTAAAATGATCCAATTTGATGATGCCCCGGGCTCTTATTTCACAAAATCTTGAGATTTAAGGTGATGGGGGTGTTAAAAATGACAAATTTTGGGTTTTTAAATACAGAAAATCGATTTTCGAGAACCGGCACCTATGCGCAATGCATGTGGCGCTTAAACGCAAAATCTGGCGCTTATGCGCTGTTGATTTGGAGCTTAGGCACCAGTGCCCAAATTTTGACAATTAAGTTAATTTCACCGAAAATCTAAGTTAATCACCATTAATCACTTCAAATAATTATTTCTCCCTATAAACACTTCTAATACTCCAAAAGTACATTTTAATTCCAATGATTTCACAAAAAGTTCACACAGACACAAACTCATATTACTTAGATATTAAATTACACTTAATATAAACTACAAATTTCTATCCAAACACTTTAGATGAAATTCCCCAATACATAATTTCATACACATGTAATTTAAACACAAACTTACATCATTAAGATGTAACAAACACATGTAAAGTGCAACAAACACAAACATTAAAAAAACACACTTAAAACATTAAATAAACATAACTAAACCACAAGACCACACATTATGTAATTCCAATCTCCATTAGGTGGGATATATCCAGAACCACCATTAGTTCCAATAGAACCATCTTGAATGTAAATTTGATAAAACGGGCGATGATTGAATGCTCTTTAATCATCTTCTTCTACCCATTTGTTCTTTAGAAACATCGCTCTATCTGCTTCTTTCACATGACTTGTATGACTAAATTGCATTTTGTGTTTAGGAGAGTAAATTTGAGTAAAAGCGAGAACAAATTAACCTCAGTTGTTGTTTGGTTACGAAATTTATGAGTCTATGTATTGGTGTTTGTATGTGTATATTTGTGAGTCAAGTTAAATAAGTCATTGGAGACAGCAAAACTTATCTTAATATTTTAAACTTGTTAGCATCTAGAAATTCCTTTAAAAAGTTTAAAATGTGTTCCTGTTTAATCTTCGGTTTGTACATGTTCTACTATTTAAAATTCTTTTATAGTGTTATGTCAAGCATGTTTAGGCTAGATTTAGTTTCTAATGCAATATTCTACCATGTGCTATTTGTTGATATTTTTGTAGGATATGTAGTAAATTGTAAAAGTGATCTTTCTGTACCGTATATTTTTGTACTTTATTGTTAAACATATTTGAGCTTAAGTTTGGGAGAGAACAAAAAATGTTTCAAATTTAAACCTTACTTATTTCAAAAATACTACAAATAAATTTGTATTTTATTTTTAATGATTATTGTTATGTGGAGTCATCTTAAGAATGTTAAAATTTTAAGTATAGATATGGAGTAGAAAAACTTAGTTGATATTTTTAGTGAATAAGGTGAAACTAGTGTTAAGGATTTCTAGTGAAGAACATGGGAAAATGAACAACTATCTTTTGTAGGAAGAAATGTATTTTTAGAAAATTAAGGATTCTAAGAATTTTTATTTTCAAACATTTAAGGCTCTTTTAGAAAGTATTTTAAAAAATATATTTATATCTTTTTAAGTAAAGGAAAGTAATAAGTTTTAACTTTAGAGGAGGATAGTAGAATTTAAAATCATTTAAGGACTTCTCCAAATATAGTAATCCTCACATAAAAAAAATACAAAAAAAAGAGCAGAAAAAATGAATCAAATGATCCTGAAAAAAAAAAGAAAAAAATGTGAGGAGAAGTTTTAGGAGAGGTCCTAATCAAAAATTGGTTTCACTTGACTCTTTCTACAGTAAAGAACTTAGAACAATCCTAAGCTTGCTTTTTATACATATAATATTTAAATAATTTTAGATAGAGTTCTTAAGTAGCGAAAGTAAAGTTCATAGGATCTGAAGTTTGAAAAATCTACATATTAGATAGGAAAACAAATTCCCAAGTTTGATGATAACTATTTTAGACCCTGGGCTTGTCTAATTCACTAGAAGTTCTTCTAAGTTGAACTATCACATTTTTAGAACAAAATATTAACAATTATAAAAGGTGATCGTTAAATCTAATCTACAAAAATTATTATAAAAGTGTACTATTACTTGAGGATAACTAATATTTAAGTTTGGGGGATTTTGATACACCTAAAAAAGTACTACTTTTTATGCCATATTTTATAATGATATTAAACTTTAAATGTATGTTTTCTGTGTTTTTGGTTGCAGGTGCATAAAATTTAAGAATTTGGAGTAATTAGAGTAAAAGGAACAAAAGGGGACCAAAATGGAGCTTACCGGAGCAAAACGGGTCAAACAGGAGCATACCATGCTAAAACTACTCGAATTGGACACATAAGTACCTGTGTACGGCGCTTAAGCACCAAATTTGGCACTTAGCCTCCAGTACATCGGTGCTTAAGCGCCAACACGAAGACGCTTAGGCGCCGGGACGAGCTTTGGGCGTAATTTCTTCAATATAACTTAGATTTTGACGATTTTTGATGTGTTACGAAGCTTATTTTGAGGGGAATTCATTAGAAATGATAAAATTCACTTTATAGAAGAGTTAGTGGCGGTTAAGAGGAGTTATTATTGAAGAGATGTGTCTTTTGGATTGAAGAGGCACTTGGGGCACCCTTTAGAAGATTCATTAAACCTGGACTATTTTCAAGAGGCACTTAAGCTTCTCTTGGGATATTATAAATATGGATTTGAGATATTTTAAGAACTCTCTTGAAATCTCTTCAATCTTGAGAGGAAGAAGATTTAGATGGATTAGAAGAGAAGACTTGGAGGAAAAAAGATCACTTGGGCGAGAGCCTCAAGTGGGGCGACAAGGTGAGAGAAAAAGAGAGACTGTGAGAATTTCTTCTTTTCTTTTCACTTTGTTCTTGAAGAGGATTATAATGAGATTGATTTTTCTATACAAGGAGAGTTTGATTTTTATCAGAGATAAGTATTTTCATTGTATTTTGATTTGGATTTAGTAGTTTGTTTGTGTAGTTTTAAAAACTTGTGCAATGAAAAGTTCTTGTTGTTTCTCCATGTGTAGTATGTAGTTTTCTTTACTCTTTCCTCTTACAATGAATTAGTATGCATGTATAGGATATAAAACTGAGTAGAGTGAGAATATATTGTGATGATTTTACTTTGTTCTTTATTTACTGTAAAATTGATCAACTTGCATGTTAAAATCTGTTGTAAGAACTTGTAAGAACCAATGTGGTATTGTCCCAGTCAACTATTAGTAAGAATCACATGAGACTATATGGGTAAGAATGTAGTCCATATAATTGAGTGGAAATAAATAGGGAGATATGCATGTTTAAGAGGTGTAGAATTAGAGGACTTTAGGGTGACATACTAAAGCCCCTAATTTGGTTTGATGTGAAAAGTTTTGTTATGAGATGTTAGCCCCAGGTGGAGGGAGAAGAGGGAACTCTAGAGTGAGAGCTAGTATCTTTCCAACCTAACCCATCTACAAGATTTCAAATCATCAAATTAACCTATGTTCTTTACAGAACCAAGTAAGGGTAAAGGATATAATTGCCTCTATTTGTCACAATCTCTCTCGCTACTTTGTTTTACTTCTCTACATGTCACTAATTTCATTGTATGAGGAAGAGTACTTTTAATATATTAAACTCCACTTTTCTGATTTTCATTAAGTAGTTTAGCATTAGAAGTAGTATTGTAGTGATAATTTTAGGATTTAATTAAAACCAAAATTTTATCGATCTTCCAAGCTAAGGCGTGTTATTGTAGACTTGAATTCTCTTGAAAGCTGTTGTGATTAACAGCGATCTTCGTGGGATTGCTATTCGGGGCTTAATCAGAAAGCTCTATATTACTTGATAACGATACGTATACTTGCGTAGAATCCCTTTAAAGATATCAATTAAACTCTCACTGGCATCGGCATCAAGTTTTTGGCACTGTTGTAAAGAAAGAGATATAATTGAAAGGAAATATAAAGTATAAAAAATGTAAGCATAAATATTTGGGATCAAGTTATTAGCGCCGTTGCCGGGGATCTCATAAATTGAACTTGACTTTTAAGAGGATTTTAGTTGAAGTAATTAGGCTTAGACTCAGAAAATTGTAGTATCGTAAAAGCTATTTTGTGTGAAAAAGTGTTTTTTGTATGAAAAAGTGTTGTGAAGAAATTGTTTGTGTAAAAATAAGGTGTTTGTGAAAATGTTTTATTGTGTTGAAATTATTTTTTGTTTAATTGTTAATGTATTGTATGTTGTGTTATGTATGCAAACTAGAGGACCTGCAGGACATGTGCCTTATAATCCCGGGTTAGAAAAAAAGAAAAAATTAAAAAAACAAAAAGCACTTAAAAACTACAAATGGAAATGGAAAACATTCAAAATAATAACTTGAAAAATTATCATAAACTATTGAGGGATTATATAAATCCTAAAATAGGTGAAATTCACTCAAGTATACAAAACCCTGTAATAGAAGCTGACTCCAGATATTATCCAACTGGTGCTGAACAATCAGAATAGGGGAA
Organism: Papilionanthe hookeriana x Papilionanthe teres; assembly: GCA_022702705.1. Lineage (NCBI taxonomy): Eukaryota > Viridiplantae > Streptophyta > Magnoliopsida > Asparagales > Orchidaceae > Papilionanthe > Papilionanthe hookeriana x Papilionanthe teres. Next base: position 78,736,164 of record CM040434.1, on the reverse strand, counting down.
CTCCTTCGGAGGATCCATATATTTACTTATCAATTTTTATAAAACTGTGTGCTACATTTCTTTATAACGGCATGTCAGACGATGGTGTTAGACTAAGGCTTTTTCCTTTCTCACTAAGGGATAAGGCTAAAATACTGTTATACTCATTAGCACCTGGCTCTATTAAAAATTAGGAGGAGTTAACTCAGAAATTCCTAGCTAAGTATTTTCCACCTTCAAGGACTACTAAACTTAGAAACTATATTATCTCATATTGTCAATATGAAGGGGAATCATTATACAAAGTTTGGGAAAGATTTAAGGAACTCTTAAAAAAGTGTCCACACCATGCTTTGCCTAATTGGTTAATCATTCAAACTTTTTACAATGGGTTAGTAGGATCACTTATGTATACAACTGATGCTACTGCTGGTGGTTCATTAATGTCAAAATCATTTGATGAAGCATATGCATTAATTGAAGAAATGGCTACAAATGAGTTTCAATGGCCCTCTACAAAGGTAAATCATAAAAAGGTAGCCAGTGTTCATGATACAAATGTGATTGCAATTCTTGAATATCAGGCTGTTGCAATATCAAGAAAGTTGGACCAATTTGGAATGAACTAGTCTCAATTTACTCCAGTAAGTGAGGAAAGTTCATTAGAGCATATGGTTGATTCTAACTTATCATATGAGACTTTAAATACCATAAACAACTCGTATTCTAAATTTTACAACCCAGGTTGGAAGAACCATCCTAATTTTAACTAGAATCATACTACTGGGGGTGGAAACAAACAATGGGAAAATTATCATGCAAATACTAATGGAAGTTGGAATAATCAGGGGAATCCAAACTATAGACCTTCATATCCACTGGACTATAACAATGATCAACAATCTGAGGATAAGAAGATGTCTATAGAAGAAGTGGTATTGCAAATGGAAAATCATATGCAAAGTCAAAATGCTGTGATCATAAACATAGATAATCAACTGAGACAAATTGCTAATTCACTTAGCAATAGAACCTAAGGAACACTTCCTAGCAACATTGAGATCAATCCTAAAGAGAGCACTAAGGAACAATTAGAAGCTATCTAATTAAGAAGTGAAAGCGAGATAGAGGATGTGGTTAGAAAAGAAAAAGAAGTTGTGAGAGAAACAAAGGAAACTAAAAGACCTGAAGAACATGTTTCTATGGATCTGTAAAAATTAATATCTCCAACTAAAATTAATTTAGAAAGACCACCACCTACATTTCCTCAAAAACTTAGACACTATGAGTTGGATAAACAATTTTCAAAATTCCTGAAAGTATTTAAGAAGTTAACAATAAATAGTCCTTTTGCTAAAACTTTAGAATAGATGTCAAGTTATGCAAAGTTTATGAAGGAGATATTAAACAAGAAAGAAAAGTTGGGGATTACAAGAAAGTTACACTAAGTGAGGAGTGCAGTGCTATACTGAAGAAAAAGTTTCCTTAAAAACTTAAAGATCCTTGTAGCTTTACAATTCCTTGTGTAATTGGAGAAAAATTATGTGGAAAAGCTTTTGGTGATTTAAGAGTGAGCATTAATGTGATGCCTCTATCTATATTTAGAAGGTTAGGTTTAGCCAATATTTCTCCCACTACTGTAACCCTTCAGTTACTAATCAATCTATCATTTATCCAAAAGGGGTTATAGAAGATGTGCTTGTTAAAGTTGATAAATTTATCTTTCCTTTGGATTTTATTGTATTCAATATGGAGGAAGATAAAGATAATCCAATTATTTTGGGGAGACCTTTCCTTGTTACTGGACAAGCTATGATAGATGTGCAAAAAGGAGAGTTGACTTTGAATATTAATGACCAGGAAGTAACTTTTGATGTATTAAAGACTATGAAATATCCAACTGAGAGAAAAGATGATGATTATTTTTGGATGGATGAACTAGACTATCTAAGTAAAGATCATTTCCAAAAGAGTTTTGAGAGTAATTTAACAGATGAGATCGAAATGGGCTTTCATGATGACTTGAAAATGTTATGTAAAGAAGACTGTATGTATGTTCAGGAGAGATGTAAAATGATGGACGTTACCAAAAATAGTAAAATTTTAATTCCATCTGTTGAAAAATCTCATGAACTTAAGATGAATGTACCCCATGCAATTTGAAAGCCTACCTATTTAGGGAATTCGTCTACTCCACCAGTCTTTATTTCTTCAGATTTGACTCAATCACAAAAAGAAATTAAATTGAATGATGAACATGATAAATTTATTGAATTAATACTTGGAAGAGAATTCGAGGATATATTTCAAAAGAACATTAAGTTGAGAAAAGAGGATAAGGATTTTGAAAGACCATTAGAAGATTACATGAGACAGAAGAATCTCCTAGAAGAACTTTTCCAGAATCTGAATTATCTAGAGAGAATCTGATCTAGAATTTTGGAGATCTTGAAATATCTTATGGAGATCCATTTCTTATAAGTTTCAAGGAAGATATTAATATGCAAATTGAAAAAATCATTAGAAGAATATTAGATCTTGGAAGAAATATGTGGAACAATGATATGAATCAATCTGAAAAGGAAGAGCTGAATGAAAAATTACAATTTAAGGATGTTGTAGGAATCCATGGATCTGAAAAAGATTGGGCAATTGATCAAGGATTACTTAAATGGAATTTTGATCCAAGAGGAATCATTTGCCAGGCTGGTGATGTTAAAACTAGTGCTATATGGGAGGCAACCCATAGTTATAAGTGTGGTTTGATTTAGTGTGCTTGAGAGTTATGATTGTTAGTGTTGTATTATGTTTGCGTGGATTGATCAGGTTGATTGATGTTTGATGCATTTTTTTATTGTTAGTGGTTTGGGTTAATGTTGTGAGGTTATGCCTTGGTCTTGACCAAATTTTTTTATGACTTTTGGTAATAACAGACTAACGAGTATGCTATGACTTAGTTTCCGTAACTGAGCATTACCTTGAAGCATGTAGAGTTTAGACTTAGACCACTCCATGTCAAATCTACTTTGTCTTTACTGAGTAAGGTCATGAACTTACTTAGTGAACAATATCTGGATGAACTGCACTACTTTTATTTACCAAATTGTGTATACCATAGACTTAGAGTAACCCTAACATTGGCAACACATGATGGAATTCTAGTCCAATGGAGATAACCATATAAAAAATATTATAATACACCCATGTTATTAGTGTAGTTTCTTCCATTAGAAATTGAAAGTAAGGAGAGTAAATTTGAGTAAAAGCGAGAACAAATTAACCTCAGTTGTTGTTTGGTTACGAAATTTATGAGTCTATGTATTGGTGTTTGTATGTGTATATTTGTGAGTCAAGTTGAATAAGTCATTGGAGACAGCAAAACTTATCTTAATATTTTAAACTTGTTAGCATCTAGAAATTCCTTTAGAAAGTTTAAAATGTGTTCCTGTTTAATCTTCGGTTTGTACATGTTCTACTATTTAAAATTCTTTTATAGTGTTATGTCAAGCATGTTTAGGCTAGATTTAGTTTCTAATGCAATATTCTACCATGTGCTATTTGTTGATATTTTTGTAGGATATGTAGTAAATTGTAAAAGTGATCTTTCTGTACCGTATATTTTTGTACTTTATTGTTAAACATATTTGAGCTTAAGTTTGGGAGAGAACAAAAAATGTTTCAAATTTAAACCTTACTTATTTCAAAAATACTACAAATAAATTTGTATTTTATTTTTAATGATTATTGTTATGTGGAGTCATCTTAAGAATGTTAAAATTTTAAGTATAGATATGGAGTAGAAAAACTTAGTTGATATTTTTAGTGAATAAGGTGAAACTAGTGTTAAGGATTTCTAGTGAAGAACATGGGAAAATGAACAACTATCTTTTGTAGGAAGAAATGTATTTTTAGAAAATTAAGGATTCTAAGAATTTTTATTTTCAAACATTTAAGGCTCTTTTAGAAAGTATTTTAAAAAATATATTTATATCTTTTTAAGTAAAGGAAAGTAATAAGTTTTAACTTTAGAGGAGGATAGTAGAATTTAAAATCATTTAAGGACTTCTCCAAATATAGTAATCCTCACATAAAAAAAATACAAAAAAAAGAGCAGAAAAAATGAATCAAATGATCCTGAAAAAAAAAAGAAAAAAATGTGAGGAGAAGTTTTAGGAGAGGTCCTAATCAAAAATTGGTTTCACTTGACTCTTTCTACAGTAAAGAACTTAGAACAATCCTAAGCTTGCTTTTTATACATATAATATTTAAATAATTTTAGATAGAGTTCTTAAGTAGCGAAAGTAAAGTTCATAGGATCTGAAGTTTGAAAAATCTACATATTAGATAGGAAAACAAATTCCCAAGTTTGATGATAACTATTTTAGACCACAGGCTTGTCTAATTCACTAGAAGTTCTTCTAAGTTGAACTATCACATTTTTAGAACAAAATATTAACAATTATAAAAGGTGATCGTTAAATCTAATCTACAAAAATTATTATAAAAGTGTACTATTACTTGAGGATAACTAATATTTAAGTTTGGGGGATTTTGATACACCTAAAAAAGTACTACTTTTTATGCCATATTTTATAATGATATTAAACTTTAAATGTATGTTTTCTGTGTTTTTGGTTGCAGGTGCATAAAATTTAAGAATTTGGAGTAATTAGAGTAAAAGGAACAAAAGGGGACCAAAATGGAGCTTACCGGAGCAAAACGGGTCAAACAGGAGCATACCATGCTAAAACTACTCGAATTGGACACATAAGTACCTGTGTCTGGCGCTTAAGCACCAAATTTGGCACTTAGCCTCCAGACACTGGTGCTTAAGCGCCAACACGAAGACGCTTAGGCGCCAGGGACAGTTTTGGGCGTAATTTCTTCAATATAACTTAGATTTTGACGATTTTTGATGTGTTACGAAGCTTATTTTGAGGGGAATTCATTAGAAATGATAAAATTCACTTTATAGAAGAGTTAGTGGCGGTTAAGAGGAGTTATTATTGAAGAGATGTGTCTTTTGGATTGAAGAGGCACTTGGGGCACCCTTTAGAAGATTCATTAAACTCTGACTATTTTCAAGAGGCACTTAAGCTTCTCTTGGGATATTATAAATATGGATTTGAGATATTTTAAGAACTCTCTTGAAATCTCTTCAATCTTGAGAGGAAGAAGATTTAGATGGATTAGAAGAGAAGACTTGGAGGAAAAAAAGATCACTTGGGCGAGAGCCTCAAGTGGGGCGACAAGGTGAGAGAGAAAGAGAGACTGTGAGAATTTCTTCTTTTCTTTTCACTTTGTTCTTGAAGAGGATTATAATGAGATTGATTTTTCTATACAAGGAGAGTTTGATTTTTATCAGAGATAAGTATTTTCATTGTATTTTGATTTGGATTTAGTAGTTTGTTTGTGTAGTTTTAAAAACTTGTGCAATGAAAATTTCTTGTTGTTTCTCCATGTGTAGTATGTAGTTTTCTTTACTCTTTCCTCTTACAATGAATTAGTATGCATGTGTAGGATATAAAACTGAGTAGAGTGAGAATATATTGTGATGATTTTACTTTGTTCTTTATTTACTGTAAAATTGATCAACTTGCATGTTAAAATCTGTTGTAAGAACTTGTAAGAACCAATGTGGTATTGTCCCAGTCAACTATTAGTAAGAATCACATGAGACTATATGGGTAAGCATGTTTAAGAGGTGTAGAATTAGAGGACTTTAGGGTGACATACTAAAGCCCCTAATTTGGTTTGATGTGAAAAGTTTTGTTATGAGATGTTAGCCCCCAGGTGGAGGGAGAAGAGGGAACTCTAGAGTGAGAGCTAGTATCTTTCCAACCTAACCCATCTACAAGATTTCAAATCATCAAATTAACCTATGTTCTTTACAGAACCAAGTAAGGGTAAAGGATATAATTGCCTCTATTTGTCACAATCTCTCTCGCTACTTTGTTTTACTTCTCTACATGTCACTAATTTCATTGTATGAGGAAGAGTACTTTTAATATATTAAACTCCACTTTTCTGATTTTCATTAAGTAGTTTAGCATTAGAAGTAGTATTGTAGTGATAATTTTAGGATTTAATTAAAACGAAACTTTTATCGACCTTCCAAGCTAAGGTATGTTATTGTAGACTTGAACTTCTCTTGAAAGCCGTTGTGATTAACTGCGATCTCCGTGGGATCGATATTTGGGGCTTAATCAGAAAGCTCTATATTACTTGATAACGATACGTATACTTGTGTAGAATCCCTTTAAAGATATCAATTAAACTCTCATTTGCATCGGCATCATGTTTTTGGCATTGTTGTAAAGAAAGAGATATAATTGAAACGAAATATAAAGTATAAAAAACGTAAGCATAAATATCTAGGATCACGCACTATCATAAATAAACTTCTTCTTGTTGGCATCCTCTTTCTTCTTAATTTTGCTCTCCCAATAAGATATTTTTGCACTCAAAATACTTTTTTTAAGACTCAGAAATGAAAATAAGAACTAGGGCAAGTATTTCATAGATCGAGGGCCTTTTCATAGAACTAGGAAGCCTTAAAACCGACCCTAGACGTTTTAAAACCCTTTAATAACTCCAAAAACTACTCACCCATGATTTAGGCTTCTAGAACCTTATTTTTCACATTTATTATAACTGTAGGGCTTATGCGCCAACCAGCGGCGCATAGCTGCCAGTGCACAGTTCTGTCAAACGTCAAAATCACCAATCTGACTCCTTTAAATAAACACCACTATAACATAAAAAACTACAAAATGTTACCATATTTCTCAAATAAAACCAAATAAAAGCACTCAAAACAAACATAAAGCAAAGTCACACCGATAAATATGGGTTACCTCCAACAAAACGCTTGGTTTAACGTCATCAACTGACATACCCAGAGCTTATTTTGAGTGACCCAACATCAGATTGTCATTAGGTTTAGATTGATCGACTAAAAAGCAAGGTTTAAGTCCATGACCATTAACTTTAGATATTTTTCCAGTCTTAGGATCTTTAATATCCACAACTCCATATGAATAAACTTTCATCACAATAAATGGGCCCATCCACCTGGACTTAAGTTTTCCAACAAAAATTCTCAATCTAGCATTATATATTAAAACTTTTGCCCTGGCTCAAGTTTTATAGTAAGAATCTTCTGATCATGCCACAACTTCATCTTTTCTTTATAAATCTTAGCATTTTCATAAAATTCATTCCTTATCTCTTCAAGCTCAATAATTGCAACAATCTCTTTTCTCCAGCATCTTTCAAATTATAATTGAACTCTTTAATAGCCCAATATGCTTTATGCTCAAGTTTAACTGGTAAATGACAAGCTTTTTCAAAAATTAGCCTCTATGTGGACATTCCTATAAGAGTTTTGTAGGCAATCCTATAGACCCACAAAGAATAATCCAATTTGATTGACCAATCTTTTCTATTTGGATGAACAAGCGTTTCCAATATTCTTTTAATTTCACGATTGGATGATTCAACCAAACCACTTGTTTGAAGATGATAAGCAGTAGCAATGTGATGGTTAATATGATATTTCTTTACTAAATTTTCCATAATCGCATTCTCAAAATTACTTCCCACATCAGTTATGATTACTCTTTGTATTCTAAATCTGTAAAATATATTCTTATTAAAAACTTTGTAACACATTGAGCATCACATCAAGGTAAAGCAACAGCTTCTATCCATTTCGATACATAATCTACTGCTATCAAAATGTATATATTTCCAAAATATGGTATAAATGGTCTCATGAAATCTAATCTGAAAACATCAAATATTTCAACTTCCAACATTTAATTGAGGGGCATCTCATTTCTTCTAGAAATATTGCCTACACGTTGACATCAATCACAATTTTTAATATAAGCATTAATATCCTTAAAAATTGTAGGCCAATAAAATCCAAGATTTTATATGCAATTTTATCAACTCGAAAATGTCCCCCATAATCAGAATTATGACATTTTTGAATAATTTAATAAGTTTCTTCTAATGGAACACATCTTCGAAAAATCAAATCCTTTCCTTGTTTATATAAAAACGGGTCATCCCAAAAGGAAGTCTTAGCTTCAAATAGAAATTTCTTCTTCTCCTAGTATGTCAATCCATAGGGTAAAATATCAGAAAAAAATATAAGTTTACAATGTTGGCATACCACGGAACACACCAGTCATTAACTTCGAAACAATTTTTCTTCAGGAAAATTTTCATTAATTTCTTTATCATCACAGAGAGATTTTTTAGTTTCAAGCATGGACAGATGATCAGTAAATTGATTATCAGCACCCTTCCTATCTACTATCTCGAAATCAAATTCTTGAAAAAGAAGAATCCATCTAATCAATCTTGGATTCGTATCCTTCTTCTTCAAGTCTCGGAGGAAATGGAGGTGGTGGCTTTTCTAAATCAACCTTAGGTGCAGAAATAAGTCTTTCCAAACCTTTCAGAGAGTCCTCTTTTGGTTTTTCAATCACTTCTTTCTCTACTTTAGTCACTTTTTGAACTCACCTTCCAACTCTCTTCAACTTCTCAACTGAATAGCTTGTAATTGCTCTTTAGTCTTTTTTCTTAGATTTATCAGTATTACTAGGAAGCATTCTTTAGGATCTATTACTTAATGAATTGGAAATCTACCTCAATTGATTCTCAATATTTCTAATTGTAGCTCCTTGACTTTGTAATTGATTTCCCATTTGTAACACCACTTCTTCAATAGACAACTTCTTCTCCTTAAATTGTGAAGTATTATTAAAGCCTGAAGGATATGTTGGTCAATAACTATTATTATTCCCTTGGTTGTTCCAGTTTTCTAATGGGTTTACTTGGCTGTTCCCCCATATTTGATTACTACCACCCTAATTATTGGTATTTCAGTTAAAGTTTGGATGGGATTTCTAACCTGGGTAACAATAATTGGAATATGGGTTTGTTGACCTCACTTTTGTGAGGGTCATTCACCAAATAGATTAAGAATAGAAGTCAATCCATGCCCTCCTTACTGACTCAGTGTTCACCACATTGACCATTAAGACATCTTAGGTATCAAGTTAATTGGATATAATTAACTTGATTGATTGACAATACCAAATTAGTAATCTAGGTATGGTTATCAAAATCAACAGCCCTATGATTAACTTAACTATGACAAGGTTAAATAAATCATTTGGGTCAACCTTGCACCTAAAATTGATCAGTCGTGATCAATTTAATCAATAATAATCAAAATGATTAACTTTTGACATAAATAACACACGGATGATCAATTTATGACCTATACACCATTATATTGATCTCATAACCTAAAGTGATAAATTAAGTTGAAATAATCAATTCATGCCCAAAGAATATTGAATTGACTTTATTAGTAAATTTTTTGATTAAATAATTAAAATTTAATCAAAATAAATCCATACATAATATAAAAGACACCTACACTAACCCTATTGGTCAATTTTGACCTAAAAGAGTTAAAATAGGTCTAAATTACTAACCATGCTCCTTTGACCATAAAAATTGACCATATAAATAGACATTGACATAACCAACTTGACATTATTCAAAATTACTAAAAATTAATCCAAATATCACCACTTTGACCATTGAATTAACTTAAATCTTAAAATTGGTCAATATGACTAATATGACCAATTTAAACCTTTAAATGACAAAATTTATAAATTTCATGACCAAATTAATCATGATAAGATTACGGGAGTCATATTAGACATGTTTAGACTAGGATTGGTCAACCTGGGTCAACTTGGGTCAACCTGAGTCAACATTGGTCAACCTTAACTAATATTTGTTAAATTTGGTCAAAATACCCAATTTTGAACCAAAAATGATAAAATTAATTCAAAAATTATTTTGGTTAATTTACTGACAAAAATTATAATTTCTAATATTTTTGAATAATTAATAATTAATTAAAAATTTATAAATACAATTAAAAGCCATGAAAAGAACCACATGGAATATTGAACTTAAAATAATGAAAATTAATCAAATAAATAATTTTAAAATTATTTTGATTAATTTATTAATCAATAATATAATTTTAAATATTTTAAATTAATGACATATTTATTAAAAAAATGAAATTGTATTTGGATACATGACATCATACATGACATCAAAATCCCATAATTAATTTTTAATTAAATATAAATTATTAGGGGTCAAAAATGGGTCACCCATGACCCATTAGACTCATCATGACAAAAATAACACTCCACCAAACTCATTTATAATTAATTTTAACCGTGGTATAAATTTATCATGCCTTCATCATAAAAATTAATGAAGTGTCATTGCCTCCTCCATCCTTAAGAGATAAAATGGTTGAGTCGTCATTCACCTCACAAGCCACCCAATGGTGAGGAATATGATTTAGAGCATCCCTACATCATGGGATGACCTTATATTTGTCAAATTTTTAAAAATAAAAGGAGAAGGGAATTAAGTGTCACCTTCTCTTCAACTTAAGTCATGAGTCAAGGGTTAACTTAAGTCCTAGTTAACCCTTGAGACATCTCAAGCATCTAAAAAATTCACCAATAGGAGACAAACGTCACATGAACTATACCTCTCACCATGGTTAAAGGTAATCATAACTAACCCAAGCATGGAATGAGTAAGAGGGCAAGGTGTCACTATTCCTTTAAATCTATTAAATAAATTTATGAATTACTTAGGGGAGGCAATTTCAACAAAATTAGACATATATTATCCACCCCGAAATGAATAAATGAGAGGAATTAAAAATTTAAACTTAATTTTAACCATGAGTGACCATACATGCTATTTTAAAAATTTTAAAATCCACTCAATTGAAGGCCACCATCTTATCCAAATCATTTATGGCATAGTCAAGAGCTTCCCCAAATAATCCTAAGCCATTTAAAAATTCAGCCAAGCCATCCCCATGGCTATAAATAGGACCAAGCCCAAGCATATGAATGTAGTAAGAAAGACATTCCCCCAACATGAAAACTCTTCATTAGGACCTTAGCAACTCCTCTAAATGAACTCTAGCCAGCCTAACCTTAGCCAAACCCAACCATGGCCATGATTAAGGTTCAAACCCAAGCATAAGGAAAAGAGAGAGCATGAAAATATAAGACCATATAGGTTGCCCAAAACCTCTGACCATGAACACCAAAAAATATTCCCCAAGTCAATTGATCCCAGTCAAAACCATATCATTTAACCTACTGATCTAGCCCAATTTGACCTAGCCTGGACCACCTGAAACCATGAAAAAATTAAAGTCTGAAACCAAACTCCACAAAACCTAAAATTGACCTTTCTAAAACCATTTAGGGGAAGAAGAGCCCAAGTGAAATCAAGCTTACCCATAGTCCATAACCCTGTCTTGACCATTTTTCTTCAAACCGAGCCCACCAAATTCAAAATCCTATATAGACCCTATTTGGCTTCAAATTGAAGTGGCGGGAAGCTTTCTCAGGGCAAAACGACACTACCAAACAAATCAATTTGAATTTTGGACCTCTGTAACCAAGGTATGAATTTTCTCCTTTAATGGCGTTCGGGTTTGTGACATTGTGAAATAAACTTATTCAAAACCCTAATAAAGCCGTATTGATCTCTTCATCTCATCAAGACGAAGCTATAGGAACAAAAACGCTCAAATCCATCAAGGATTGAGAGAGTATTTGTCCCTAGACCATGGACGATCTGCGTGATCAGAGAAATAAGGAAGATGAGGCACAACCGTCTGATCTTCTGTTTAAAAGATGGACTACTCTGATTTAAAGATAGTCGCTCCGCTGTTTGGATCCCAGCAGCAGATCAAGCGTGTTTCGACGCTTCCAAGGACACGCGGCGCTCCCTTATCTTTTCGGATTAGTTTTAAGTTTAATAAAATCTGTTAAACCTTAAAAAAATCAAAATTCATTAACTTTGCATAGAAAAATGTTAAAACTTAAATAAAAATACCTCCGGATTCTTCATGAAAAAGAGAAAATTTTAAGATAACAAATTATAATTTTCTTCTTTATATTTAAATTTTAAATAATTAAATACTCCCTAGAGTATTTTAATTGTTAAAAATTAAATATAAATCAGAAAAATATGAAATTTTGTGGAATTATCATTTCCCCTTAGGAATCTTTGCCGATTTTTCCTAGACTAGAAGTGTTATATAAGACATTATTTTTTAATTTTCAAGACACCTTGTGATTATTCTTTACAATAATTATAAAATGAAAATTAGGAAAAATAAAATTATAAAATGACTAGGAAATTTAAGATGACGTATAATAATCTTAAATAACTATACCTAAGTCATTAGACAATTTTAAATGACACTTTAATAGGGTTGAGAAATCATTAATCATAAATTAATTAATTTAACCCTAAGAACCCTCTTTTAAAACAACTTGGCTCATCCCATAATGAGCTACGTTAAAATTAAGTCTATCTTACAATAAGACTCAAATCAAACCCTAATTGTGCTTAAAGACATTAGATTAGACTTAATTAAGCTTTAATTAAGTTTAAAAGACAAATTAAACTTAATTAATCTATAAGCTTTAAGTTTAACATAAAAACAAAATTAATTAAGTTTAAAAGGTATATTAAACTTAATGAACCCTGGTTAGGTTTAATATACCAATTAGACCTAACCAAACCTTATTGAACCTTAATCACCTTAGGTTTAATTAAATTAGGCCTAAAACAACTTTTAGACCTAATTAACCCTGATTAAGCCTTAACCTCGTTAGGCTTATACAACAAAATCCTAATTAGGTCTAATCCTTAATTTGATCTAATTAATTTAATTAAACCTTACTTTCATTAGGTTTAAATACTCCTAAAATTTAATTAGGACTAATCCCTCATTCGACCTGATTAATTATCTTATTTAAAACAAATAAACCCTAATTAGATCTAACTCATTAAACATAATAAGTCTTAACTAAACTAGACTTAATGAAACCTAAATCAACTGAACTTAACCCTAATTAAGTTCAGTTAATCAATTAAACCTTAATCAAATTAGATTTAATTAACCTTTAATCAACTAAACTTAACTCTAATTAAGTTCAGTTAACTAATTAAACCTTAATCAAACTAGGTTTAATTAACCTTTAACCAATTGGACTTAACCTTAATTAAGTTCAGTTAACCAATTAAACCTTAATCACATTAGGTTTAATTAATCTTTAATCAATTGAACGTAACCCTAATTAAGTTCATTTAATCAATTAAACCTTAATCAAATTAGGTTTAATTAACATTTAATCTACTAAACTTAACTCTAATTAAGTTCAGTTAGAAAATTCAACCTTAATCAAACTAGGTTTAATTACTCTTTAACTAACTAAACTTAACCCTAATTAAGTTAAACAATTAAACCCTAATAAAACTAGGTTTAATTATCCTTTAACCAATTTGATTTAACCATAATTAAGTTTAGTTAATTCAATTAAACCTTACTTACATCAGGTTTAATTAATCCTAAACCTTGATTAGGTCTAACCCATATTAGATCTAATTAAAACATTAAGCCTTAACTACATTAGGCTTAATAAACTTTAAGCTAATCTTAAATCAAACTTAAGTTAAATTTAAAATCAAACTTAAGTTAAATTTAAGTAAAACTTAAGTTAAACTTAAATCAAATTTAAGCTAAATTTAAACCAAATTTAAATTAAACTTAAACCAAACTTAAATTAAACTTAAATCAAACTTAAGTTAAATTTAAATCAAACTTAAACTAATTTTAAATCAAATTTAAACCAAACTCAAATCAAACTAAACATAAATTAAACTTAAATTAACTTTAATTTAAACTTAAAAAAAACTTACATTAAACTCAAATCAAACTTGAATCAAACTTAAGATAAACTTAAGTTAAACTTAAATAAACCTAAGTCAAACTCAAGTAAAACCTAATGTCAAACTGAATAAGACATGAATTTAAGATAAACCCAAACCTAACTTAAATTCAATCCACATTGAATTTAAGTCAAACAAATCTTAACTTAAAATCAAAACTATAATTAAATCAACTTGACATGAACCTAAGTCAATAATAATTTAAGTCAAAAACTTTAGGTTCAACATATATTGAACTTAACTAAACCCAAATCTTAAGTTTAATTTAATTTGAACTCAAGTCAAACCCAATTTAAATTCAATCTATATCTAAGTCAAATTTAAAATAAACTTTAAATTCAACTTAAAATTTAAGTTCGATCCACATCGAACTTAACTCAACATATCTAAACATAAAACCTAAGTTCGACCAAAATTAAACATAACTCAACACAGTCTTAAGATTAATTCAAATTGAAATTTAAAACAATATAAACCAACATAAAATAACATAATTTAACATAAATTGACATATTCAACCAAACTTGACACAATTTGACATAAATCAACTCGACTTGACACAAATTAACAAATTAAACTTAAATCAACATAAAATAAACAAATTAAATTCAAGATTGACAAATCCAACATAAAAATTAGAAATTTTAAATAAATTCTTAAATTCTAATTAAACTCAACTCAAAACCTCAGGCTCAAAAGACATCGAGTCTAAAAATCTTATTTAGATTCAAGTGACAATTGATTCTAAAAAATCTAAAATCCAAACCTTAGGCTCAAATGACATCAAGTCTAAAAATCTTATTTAGATTCAAGGGACAATTAAATCTAAAAATATAAAATTTAAACCTTTAGGCTCAAATGACATCGAGTCTAAAAAATCTTATTACAACTTAAAAATCAAAACCAAACAAATTCAACTCCAAAAATATACTTATTAAGTTCAGGTGACAACTGAACTTAAAAGTCTAGTTTTTAAATTCGTTGAATCTAAATCAAACCCAAATCAATATAAATTGAAATAAAAAATCAAATTGACACTTCAATCAAAATTGGATATCCGACAACTCTGAAACACTTAACAATTTACCAAGTAATTTAAATATTATTTCTGACAATATTTTCTTTGCAGGACGAAGACAAGTTACATTTAGATTTTCTTTACAAGTTATAGAATGCGCTAACTCTATTTTGCAGGACGATCAATGACATGAAAATATCAAAAATATAAAAACAATGAAAATGACAAAACTGAAACTTTTAAGTTAGTGATCCACTGCAAATTTGATAGCTTTTTACTATCCATTTCATACCTATTTTTGATGATATTGAACTTTAAAGGAAGGTATTTTTATGCTTTCATGTAGGTAAAGTGATTAGAAGCCTTTGGAATAAAAGTAAGCAAAAAAGGAGAAAATTTGGATTAAAAAGGAGCCAAAGTGTAAAAGTTGAACTGGCACCGAACAGCGCCCTATCCAATGCCGAACCGCGCCCGTTTCAAGAGAGTTATTGTCCAAATGGTAGAAAATAGCGTCGAATGATGCCCTATCCAGCTCCGAATGAATTTAAACCACTTTTGGAAGAGATTTCAAAAGGGGGTGTGTGTGTTTAGTGAGTGGTAGAGAGTAGTGAGTGTTAGGGAAGTTTAGAGAGAGTGATCTCGGGTTTGTAAATTCTCTTCCAAGGAGTGTAGGAGAAGAGAGAAAGTGAGAGATTTCTTCTTCCTTACTATTATAAATAGAGAACTGTGTGTTGCTGTGAAGAAAGAAGAGGAGTCAAAGGAATTCCTTGAGATTCGCTTGGGGAAGAGTTTGAGATAAGAAGTTTTGTCTTTACTCTAATTGTATGACATTGCTTTTATATCTAAAATCCATGTTGTGTCATCCTTTCCTCATGAGTCTTGAGTAAATTTCTTTGTCTTTCTTCTTCTCATGTGATGTGTTGATGTTGTGAAATGGAAATGATGTGCCGATTAATTATGGATAATTTGTGATGAACTTTTCACTTAGTACTTTATTTACTTTTTTGATCTGGCTAATTAAATTGTTAAAACTTGTTGGGAAACTTATGTTTTGAAAGGATTATGAGTTCCACATCTTAGGTGAAGATCACATTCGATGTCCATGAATTAGGAATGTAATTCATGGTGGTTGAGTGTAAATAAATAGGGAAATATACTTTGATGGACGTAGAATTAGAGATTTTAGAGTGACAGGCTAGAATCCCCAATTTGTTTGTAAGATTTAGAAACCAAAGTGAGATTTAGCCTTCAGGGGAAGGGAAGTAGGAGCTCTGGAGTGAGAGCCAGTATCCTCCTAGCCTAGCCATAGATTTGAGGACTAAACTTAAGACTAGCCAATGTTTTTTATACGCTGAAATATAGGTAAAGAATATGATTGCTCCTATTTGGCACAATACATTTGCATCACTGATCTTTGTCACAATAATCAACACATTAACTTTGAAAAGGAGGAAGACTCTTTCTTACAATTGTGTTTAGATATAAATTTAGTGTTGTGTGTTAGTTTAACTTATTATTGCGTACTTTAGTAGTAATAGTAACTTTCTGTTTGCACCTATTTCAAAATCAAAATTACTTGCAATTGTGTTGTGATTTGAATAGTGATTTCTGTGCTACGTCATGAAATTAATTGCCTCTCTGTGGGATCGATATCTAAGACTCCATTAGTGCCCTTTATTACTTGAGCGATACGTATACTTGCGTTAATTGTGTGGCTCATTTTGAAAATCTAAATTAATATAAATATAAATCTGAGTTCTTAAATTTTGGCAAATTTAAAAAGTCACACCAAGTTTCTTGGCGCCGTTGCTAGGGAGGTGTGTGTTTGTTAAAATTAATTTCGTAGTATTTGAAATCTTATATTTGAATTACAAGTCATAATTGTGTGTGTTTGTTTATTGTTAGTGTGCTTATTGTGATTGTATGCGTAGTAGTGGATCTATAGGTTTATTGCCTTACGATTCTAAATTAGGGCGTACAATTAGAAAAATTTGAAAAACAACAAAAAAATCTGAAAATATCCTCACAAAATGGCGAACAAATTGAATAATCAAAATGGATACATTCCGAGAACATTAAGAGATTATGCTAATCCAACAGCAAATGAAATTCACTTAACTATTCAAAATCCTGATGTTGCTTCATTTGAACTTAAACATGCTATTATCTAAATGGTACAGAATAATCAATTTGGAGGAATATGTAAAGATGATCCTAATTTACATCTCGCTAGTTCTCTAGAACTTTGTGCAACCTTTAAATATTATTAAGTGTCGAACGACGTTGTTAGACTTAGACTTTTTTTGTTTTCAAGGGATAAGGCTAAGACGTGGTTAAACTCGATAACACCTGGATCTATCGGAACTTGGGAGAACTTTCACAAAAGTTTTTGTCAAAATGTTTCCCTCATTCTGAAATTGCTAAGTTGAGAAATGATATCACATCTTTTAGCCAGTTTGATGGAGAATCTATTGTCGACATATTTTTAGGTTAAGTGTGTTTTGAAAAGGGGGTCGCCTACAGAAATTGTCAGCGAACATTAAATTTTAAATTTAATTTAAATATATATATAATTTAGAAAGTAGTATTTGATTTTGAAAATAATTTTAAATTTGAAAATTTTAAGATATGAAATCAAACCGATCTCACATCCCAAATAGTTTATATAAACGAGCACCACATCACAAACCGTGTATCTATCTCGAAGGACAAACACACTCGCTTCGACGATGGGGCTCGATTAAATAAACTAGAAGATTTGTGACATCCGTTTGGTCCGCAAACCAATTTTATAAGCCGACAAGTTCCTCTCGCTTAATATAAAAGAATTAAGCGTGGTTTATATTACTCGGTTCTTAAAGTTCCCTATAAGGGCAAGCCCCTATAGTTAATTACATCCTAAGTGACGGGAATCACTTAAGAAAACTCTCGATAATGATCAGTGGTTTTGCTTTCAATAATTTCAAAGTTTAAGGTTTTCAAAGGATTGAGTTTTGGAAATTTCAATAGGGATTAGCTCAAATTCGGAACAGTTTATTTTAAGAATCCAAAGAAAGAGAAGTAGGAGAAGCTGAGGATCCAAGAAGAATCTTGGCAACTTCCCAAACTATCCTATTGTTTGGTTTAGATTTGGGAGTTTATTTAATGTTGCAATTCTGCCAAGTTTATTTAATTAGGACCTATATTAGTATGACATAATCATACAAATAGCCTCGGAGATGTGAGGGTTTATGTCGTACCGAATGACTACCTCAGAGTCCTAAGACCGGTTAGGGCTTAATTTGCATAACATGATTATGCAAATGCCTAACGAAAAGTTGAGGATTTATGTTGCACTAGGCAAACTACCTCGAAATCCTATAGCTTGGTTATTTAATTCTAAGAAAGGTTTTGCTGAAGCTGATGATAATGGTCGTGCTGCCCACCATGCTCTGAGCTCCTTTTTGTTGCAGAGGTTTAGTTTTAGAAGGTGAAAATCAGGGGATAAGAGAAAAGTGTTCTGGTTTAGAGAAAATCTTAAAATCCAATTGTCTTAAATATTTTAATTAAAACAAATCTTAAAGTTGTTTAAACAAAACCGATTAAGATCCCACGGTTCCGTCATCCCGGCACTGTTATTTCATCGAATTCACTTAGTCCAAATGAATTTACTAAACTCAACTGAATGAGTTCCACACTTTCATTTCGACCGTATGAAATCCCGTTAGTAACACGTGGGTTACATCATCCGAGGTATTCCCGATCATTCAACGAGACGTTTTAATTTAGTTACAATTGTAGTTTTGTTGTTCTGTTTGTGATTAAATTTTGAGTTGTTTTATATTTTGGAATGTTGTGGCGGTGAATTTTATCTTGCAATGAATTTTAATTTAGTTTTGGTTTCAGTTCGTGGACTATCCTAAAGGTTTTGGTTTTCATGCAACAGTCTTATTTATCATGCAAGAAAAGTAAAGTACAATGGCATGTAAGTAAATTGCAATAAAGTAAATCGCAATAAAGTAAAAGCATGCCCGGAGGGTCTTCCCGTCATCCCAAGCTGCACTTAAAACACATGTTAAGGCATTTAAATATTTCAACGAATACTCAGTAAAGCTAAGGGAAGGGTTTTGGTTGTCTACCAGAATCCTAATCTTATTGCTAGTCATTTCCTATGACGTCTAGGTTCTTGTGTTTTGTTTAAGGATGATTTTCTTCATCAAAGAACAATTAAATTCAATTGTTCTTCTAAAACATCCCGTCATATTAAGAAAGTGCTTAGGACGAGTCCTAAACATCTTTCAATATTTCTGAGATCATTTTGAGTCCAAGTAAATTTAGTTGCACAGGTGAATTAATCATCCAGGAGTTTAGTGAAGCTTTGTCTCTTGCTCAGTGAACCTAGGTATTTGATTACCTGATGAATGAAGTGACATCTCACTTAATACTCTATTTAAGAGTTATAATAATTAAAGCCTTTAAGGGCAAGTTGGGTTTTTGAGAATTTTAATCATTCTTAATTTAAAGTTTGAGTTAATGATTTAAAGTGATTTAATTTAATTATGAGGTTTTAATTAATAATTTTAAGTTTGGAATGGTATTCAAAATATTTTGGATTTAATTTAAATTTTCAACTTTCAATTATCTTAGTATTTCAGATTGATGTTTATATTTTAAATTTACTTAGATAGAACAAGGTGTTGAAATTATTGATATGTCTTGACTTAACTCTTAATGATTTCTTCTTGGTTTGTTATTAAGTGATTTTAATTTAATTTAATTTAATTTAATTTGATTTAACTTAATTTAATTTTTAATTTAATTTTAATTTAATTTAAATTTAATTTAATTGAATTTAATTTTTAATTTAGTTTTAATTTAATTTTAATTTTAGTTTAATTTAATTTAATTTCAATTTAATTTAATTTTAATTTAGTTTAATTTTAGTTTCAATATTTTAAATTTAATTTAATTTAATTGTTAAGGTGTTAATTTAATTTAATTTAAACTTTGACTTGACTTAATTTAATTTAATTTAATTTAACTCTAAGATTTTAAATTTGATTTTAATTATTATTTTAATTTTTAATTA
The DNA here is from genome assembly GCA_022702705.1 of Papilionanthe hookeriana x Papilionanthe teres. Classification (NCBI taxonomy): domain Eukaryota; kingdom Viridiplantae; phylum Streptophyta; class Magnoliopsida; order Asparagales; family Orchidaceae; genus Papilionanthe; species Papilionanthe hookeriana x Papilionanthe teres. Next base: position 78,716,209 of record CM040434.1, on the reverse strand, counting down.
AGAACTAAATATTATTGAAGTAACTTATTTAGGGATTTTTAAATTAAAGAATAAATGTCCTCTTAATAATATCCCTATTTTAATAATCCAAATTTAAATACATTCTTTCCAAAACTTAAATTATTTGATTAATTAGAGTTTCATTTTAATATTTTCAAAGTGTTTAATAGGTTTCTACCCTTTAATTTCCCTAAGTTTCAATCATCCAAGAGAAATTTAAAAAATCAAATATTTTACCCTCTGTTTTGATTAAGCCTAAAGTTTTAATTAAGGGTTAAAATTCTTAATTACCTTTATGCCCTTTTAGGCTTATTTATTTCATAACTCACTAAATTGAGCTCAAATGAATTTGAAATTTTTATGTCACCTCACTCAGATGTCAATTAAGACATTAGAAGAGAAAATGAGATTTTTCTGAATTTAATTTTATTTATATAATTATTTTTAGTAAAAAATAGGGGTTTTCAAAGAAAATTTAACAACATGACCAAGGTAAAGTTTCTGTCCTTAAGAAAATTATGGGATGTTCCTAATGACCAGAGGACCACTTGGACCAATTTTTGTGATTTTTTGAATTATATTGTATTTATTATAATTATTTTTATTTTTAGAGTATTAATTAATTTTAAAATAAAATATAAATTGAAAAATAGATTTTATATTTTTCTTAAATTTCTCTAACCTCAAGGAGTCCAAAGAAATAAGTTTTATAATTTTCTGATTTGTCTTTGATTTATTAGAATTATTTTAGTGAAAAAGGTTAAAAATTCATTTTTTAATATAAAAAATTACATTAAGCCTTTAAAATTCAATATCTTATCCTAAGGTCCTAGGAAAAATACTTGGTTTATTCCTACGTGATTAGGAGTCAAAATGTAATATTTTTATGATTTTTAATATTTTTGTGATTTAATTATTTTTTAATTATTAAAATATTAAGATATTGTGAAAAATCAACTTTTTTTAGAAAATTCCAATTTTAATTTTCCTGAACTCCCCTGATATCAGAGAAGGTCCAAAATCATTTTTGTGAATTTTTGAAAAGTATTTTTGGAGTTATGAATTTTTTAAGTTCCATTTTGCTTATGAGGCTTAATCAATCCATTTGGTGGGCTTAATCAAGTCCAATTGATTTCAAAATTTTATGTAAGGTTCCTCTGACCCTAAAGAACAATGGAGAATTGCTTTAAAGTCAATTTCGTGTGTGGTTAACCCTATTTAATTCAAATTCAATTTTGAGAGTTTAGGTCAATTAAGGTTATCATGAATGAATTAACTCAAAATATATTTTTCATAGGGTCTCCTGATCCTATGAAACATCACCAAATTTTCCTAGAATATATTTTACAACATGCTAATTATTGGAATTAAAATACCTAACACAGTGACATGAACTTGAAAAATCAATAACTTTTCACAGAGATGGTCTCTGACCTTAAAAAATTTAGGGAATGTTCCCAAGATCAGAGGCTTCAAAAACCCTATGGTCTCATGCCATGATGAATTGTCTATGCAAATGAAGAATCAAAACATTGAAAAAAAGAAATTAATTATTAAAAATAAAATACTCATCCAATTAACTTGATTTCTTTTCCACATTTTTCTCCTCTGTTCACTGAGCAAGAGAGTGTTTTTATTTTATTTTTGTGATTTTTCTATGCAAAGATATGAATTTTTTAAGTTCAAGGCATTTAAATAATTCAAAAATACCCTAATTTCCTACTTATCCGACTCGGCGCCGCGTCATCCTACGGCGGATCGAAAGCCCACACGTCGCTCTGTGATTCGGCGCCGCCATCTGACTCAGCGCTCCAGGGGCCTGCAGTTCACGTAACATTCCGCTGTCCGGCTTGATCTCGACCGTCCGCTCGATACACGTGCGATCCAACGGCTCCTGGTCATCATCTACGACTGGTGTGCACCCGTGACCGTCCACACTCAAACCCTAATATCTCTCTCGATTCTCAATGGATTTTAGAGTTCTTATACTCTATCGATTCGTCTTGAAGAGACCAACACATCCATATAGTTTATAAGCTATTAAATTAGCCCAAACAAAATGGAGAATTGCTGGAAGCTGGGGAGGAAGAATGAGTTCATACCTTTGCTCAGAGAAGTGAAGCTTCGATTTGAGGGTTGTGTCACCTTTGATTGAGTCCAAGCAAGCTCCAGATGAAGTCCCTGGCTCTGGGGAATTGTCTAAGTTATGAAAGTGACCAAGGTCGATCACAAAGCTTGGAGGCTGGAAGCAATGGCTGGCCTAGTGAGGGGGCTTTTGCTGGGGAGCTTCTCCTCTTAGTCTGGTGAAGGTGTAGGGTCAATTAATTTGAAGATTGGCTCACTGTGGTGAAGTGTCCCGTTTTTGGGTGGATTTTCAACCGAGAAATCGAGCTCGTTAATGGGGTTTAGTGGCAAACGAACACTGGGGAACAACCGCTCCGGGTTAGGAGAAGGTCCCGGAGTAATTTTGGCGTAGTTTCCTTAAGGTCCGGTTCATCACCTTGTTTGGCCGAGAGGTGAGTGGGTTTAAATAGAGGTGGCTGGAGGGCCTCCCGGGGGGTTTAATGGCTCGGATCCACTCGCTCGTGGCAAGGGAAGAACAACTGCAATGGCCATTTAGGTTGGGACAAGTCAGCTAATTCAAATTGAAGTTTTGATTCAAATCAAGCCCCTTGGCCTGGTGGTTTCCGGCGGCTGTGGTGGCTGGCCGGCCAGGCACGGGTCACCCTCGTGGTCGAGAGGTCGTGGCTTCGAGTTTGGTGCCAACAATTGGCTTTGGACATGTGTAAAGGAGTTGGATTGAAATGGCATGGGGAGAAGGTTATTTTGGGTTCAAAAGGGTCAACCCATGGTTTTGGGCTTGGTGCACCACCCAAGGCCTGGATCTAGCCTGAAAAGATTCATTTGGGTCAACCAAGAGGAAATGGTGTAGTCTCCATCAAGGATTAGGTGGCTAACTTGGTTTAGTGTGTATCATGGATGAGGTTAAAAAAGCTTAAGGAAGGCTTAAGAAAGGGACCCCTCCATTTGCCATAAATGAATTGGTGAGGTGTCAAAATTCTCATGGCTTCATATGGCTTGTAAATGGCTCACATTTGGCTTACATTTGGCTTGGAAAAGGTTGGTTTGTTTCATGAAAAAGGATTCTAAGAATTTTTGGTATTTAGGAGGTAATTTGGTACATGGCTTAGTTTAGAAAAATTCAATGATGAATTTGAAACATAGGGAGTGATTTAATTAAATGGATGACGAGATGAAAGTGTCATGTAGGCTTTGGATTGATTTTGGGCTTTTTGAATTCATTTTGGATGGGCTTTTAAAGTGGTTTAAGGAAGTGGGCTTTTGGATTTAAAGTAAATTTAGGATGAAAATTTTGTAAAGGATTGTGCCAAATAGATGTTTCAATTGGTTTAGGGATGTTTCTTGAGTGGTTTGGAATCAATTTGGTGTGATTTGGAGTAGAATTGGGTTGAATTTGGGCATTTTTGGTAAAGGGGCTAAGGTGGGCCAAATTGGGTTAACTTGGGCTAAGGTTGGGCTAAGGTTGAATTTGGTGTAAAATTAATGTTGGGAAATGTTTATGGGAGTGTTACAAAGAGTTTTCAACTTTGTTTGGGTTCTAATTTTGGGATTTGGGCCTATTTGGGTTAGGTTTAGGCTTAGGTCAATTTAAGGGATTTTGGTTTTGGGTTAGGTTTGGGTGGAGTTTAGGTTCAAATTTTGGTCAAATCAAGTTAGTGTTTTGTTTATGGGGATGTTATGAAGGCTTTAGAAAAGATTTGGGGCCAATTAGGGTTGAGTTGGGTAGGTTTGAGCTAGGTTTAGGTCATGGGCCAAAATTAGGCTTTTAGGCTTCAAACTGAAATTGGGCCCAAATGTCAATCAAATTGGACTTGGATTTTGTCTATATTGATATTGGGGATATTTAATTGAAGTTTAAAATTGAATTAGACCAAAATTGAGGTCAATTGGGGTGGTTTGGTTTGACATTGGGTTCACTTGGGTTAAAAATGGGTCAAATTGGGGGTTTTGGTAAATGTGGGGTAAATTGTCAAAATTATCCCATGGTGTAGTTGAACAAAATGAAATTGGGAATATTTGTGATTTTTTGGAATTTTCTGGGAAATTTTAGAATTTTTTAGATTTTTGGGGTAAAAGGGTATTTTGGTAATTTTGGGGGGGGGTTTAGGGGTATTTTTGAAATTTTGGTATTTTTGGCCAAAGATGGTCAATTTGAGTGGTGGGAAGTGTCTAGGGTTGATTTTGAGGGATCTTGGGTAATTTAGGTAGCTTTGCAAATTTTGGGTCATTTCAAGGGTATTCGGTGGGTTTGGTGGGTCCGGGTCCCCGGGAATCACAAAAATTGAAATTTTGGAAAAATGAAGATTGATCATGTGTGAGTGAAATGGAATCACTTTGGTTGAGCCATGAAGTCACATTAAGCCCATATGAGCCATGAGAGGACTCATTTGAGGCATTCACTATGTTGTTCCTAACCCTCTTAGCCAGGGGTTAAGGACCATCCATATGAATTACCTACATGAGTCAGGAAGTCAAGTAGGGTGAGAGTGTGGTTTTAGGACTTGGAATGTGTGTGAGAGTGTAGTGTATGTGCAAGCCAACCCTCACCGCACTAAGCCATCCGGGGTATTCCTAAGGCCAAAAAGTCCCATAGGAACTCATCCTTTAAACCTCCAAATTTGATTTCAACCCTCTAAGTGATTAGGGGTCTAAAATCAAGCTTGTGGGGTTTGCAGGGAGTTAAGAAGTAGTTTGAATTTCTAAATGGTGGGTTCCATTTCTAGTCTTCTAAGATTAGTCAAGGGAAAAGCTTAAGGCTAGATCCTAAGTACTAAAGAGAGAAGCAAAAGACCTCACCAAAATTGAGGTCAACAAATGGTCCCCCAATAGGTGTGGTATGCTGACGGAGCACACCGCGCATATTGGCATTGACCGAAGAGATCAACAAAACCAACACAGATGTCTAAGTGACATACTTAGAACAGAGTAGAAGAATTTCCGTTGGGGAGTATCAGGTATATTTCCAAGACTGGAGATTCCTGAACTCTCGCTGGGGAAAGGGAAGGAGGTGAACTCCAAATCACAAGATCTAGGGAATTCGATTTAGATTTCATTGTACTTTTAAATTTCAAGTTCCAATGAGACTTTAGATTTCAATTTGTTTTGAGTTTCAATTTCGATTGAAGTTTAATTTAAAATCAATTTAAGGAAATTTTGAATTTGAAATTTGGATTTGAAATGAGAATTGAAACCTGGGATTTAACCTCGGGATTGCGAAGAGAACTGGAATTTAGGCACCAGCATCGGAGTGAGAATCAGAGTTTAAGTATCAACGAAAAAAGGATGAGAATTATAATTTAGGTACTGATCTCGAGAGAGTGAGATTTGAAATTTAAGTATCAAACCTGAAAGAGAATCGAACTTTAGGTATCAATCTCGGAAAGAGAGTCAGAATTTAGGTACCGACCTCGAAATGAGAACCGGAATTTAGGTACCAGTCTCGAAAGTTGTGAATCAAAGTTTAGGTATCTATTCGGATGAGAGTCGGAATTTAGGTACCAACCTCAAAAGAAGAGAACTGGAATTTGGTACCGTCTCGAAAGAGATGATTGAAATTTGGTATCAACAACGAAAGAGAATCGAAATTTAGGTATCGATCTCAAATGAGAGTCAGAATATAGGTACCGATCTCGAAGGAAGAGAACTAGAATTTGGTACCAGTCTCGGAAATTTAGAATTGAAATTTATGTATCAATTCGAATGAGAATCGAAATTTAGGTATCGATCTCGAATGATGGGAATCAGAATTTAGGTACTGATCCCAGAATGAGAACTGAAATTTAAGTACCAGTCTCGGAAATTTAGAATTGAAATTTAGGTATCAATTCGAAAGTGAATCAAAATTTAGGTATCGATCTCGAATGATGGGAATCAGAATTTAGGTACTGATCCCAGAATGAGAACTGGAATTTTGGTACCAGTCTCGGAAATTTAGAATTGAGATTTAGGTATCAATTCGAAAGAGAATCGAAATTTAGGTATCGATCTCGAATGAGAGTCGGAATTTAGGTACTGACCTCGAAGGAAGAGAACTGGAATTTGGTACCAGTCTTGGAAATTTAGAATTGAAATTTAGGTATTTTTTCGAAAGAGAATAGAATTTAGGTACCGACCTCGAAGGAAGAGAACTGGAGTTTGGTACCAAGTCTGGGAAATTTAGAATTAAAATTTAGGTATCAATTCAAATGAGAATCGAAATTTAGGTATCGATGTCGAAAGATGGGAATCAGAATTTAGGTACTGATCCCAGAATGAGAACTGGAATTTAGGTACCAGTCTCACGAGTTTGAGAAAGAGGACTAGAAGTTAGGCTCTAGCCTCGAAGAGAACTGGAAGTTAGGCTCCAGTCTCGAAGATTTATCTGTATGAAGAGGGACCCAGTCTCATGCCATCCGAACCAAATCGAACAAAGTTCGTTGCTCCGTGTCAATAGAACTAGTCGATCCTCTAAAACACAGAGGAAAGAGAACTGAAAGGAGCTGGTAAGTGTACCAAGCTGAAAAGACTTGACTTAGCAATAAGTCAAGGAAAATATTTAAATTTCAAAAGAGTTTCAAACAGATTTCGATTGAGGAAAGAACCGAAAGGTTCGAATCAGAGGATTCAGATCGGAATTCAATTTGATATTTAGATTCGTTTTGTTTGTCCTTTAACGATCCCATTTTATTTTGTTTTTGTTTATTTAGTGTTCATGTGAATTTGAAGTTCATTTTAATATTCAGATTTTTAGGAAAAGTTCTCATTTATTTTCTTTTCTTTTCTGTTCTTCGTTCAAAGTTCATTTAACTCTAATGGCGTTTCTCAGTCAATTTGCACAAAAAGAGGTGAAGGCAAAATATGACGTAGTCATTTTCATTCCAACTTGCTGAAATACATCATACAACTTGATCTAATCATGATGACATTTTCCTCGAAAATTTTATGTCTCATACAATCCATGTAAATCCAAAACGGATTATGTAAGATTCTTGTTGATCCATCCAAAAGCGTCTGTCAAAAAATCCATGTCTGAATAGTAAGAAACACGGGCAATAACATCACCTTCCAAGCCACCCTTGGCAGGAATGCCGCATGGATGTGTATTAGAGGTGTGCTATTTCCCATGTAACTCACAGCTCGTAGGACCGGAGGCTCTCAAATTCTGGATCTGGCTGAAAGTGGTAAGGCATTTTTCTGTCGTTCATTCTTCTAAAAGTAACTGAGATCCGCTCCACAGGCACTCCTGGAATGCAATGCTTCGCAACGTCTACTCCGTTTCCTTTTAACACCAGGACGGAACCTATCGGTAGTGGTATCTCCACCGGCCCTCGGAACTCACCGGGGCCTGCAATCCGGAGGTTAGATCCGAACATGATGTTGCACTGGTTGACGAATGACACTTTGCAGAATGGTCCAACAAAGTCATGATGGTCTATATGTAGAGGTATGCAGTCGCCTTTCTTGTAGATGTTAATAATGCAGTTGTTGGGTATGCAATCTGCAGGCAATACCCTCCATGATATCAGCCTTTTCACCATTCTCTTAATGATTCTTGGCATCGGATCCACCTCACTGCAACGGAGTATTCCTGGTGGATTTCCTTTTCTGTCTATGGCAAAATTGTAGCAACATCCGCATTGGATTGTAACTCTTCCTTTTCCTGGCATCCACCTTCGGGGTTCCGAATATGTCTTTTCTCTCGGGCGGCCGACTCGACCCATTTTCCGTAATTCGAGGATGCGATCTACAATTTGTTGTTGCTCATAATCTGAGAACACATCTGTATGCAGCTCGAGGCCCTCCAAGATGTTGACCCTCTTGTTTCTGATTCTTTATAAGTATTCAAAGGTTTTCTTCTCAACTAGTTGCATTTTCTCCAACTCGTATTTCAGGATTATCTGAAGTCCTCGGTGTCTAGTAACATACTACGGGATGTATGGCTCATCCCCCACACGTTCTTCTACATGTCTCAGCTCCTCGGGGATAGTCTCTGTAGGGACATCCTCCGGGGTTGCTTACGCAACAAGACTCTTTGGATCTGGTACATATCCTCGGCGTCGAGGTACTGACTCTATTTCTGCTTTTTTTGGGATTTCTCTTATATGTTCTGATTTTCTTGGAATTGACTTTCTTTTTTCTGGTTCCTAACGAACCGGTCTCCTTGGAGCACTTGCACTAATGGTATCCACTGTCTGTTTATATTGATCTTCTGCTAACTTGGTCAACATTTTGCGAATGCGACAATTCTTATTTCTTCGCTGGGTAGCAGTGAGAGTAGCTCTCCTTACCACTTGAATTTCTGTGGGCACGGCGCTGACAAGCCTACCATGTGTTGTGGCAACCACGGACTTAACTTTATTATCTTCTCCAGCTGCATGAGCGGCGTTTGCTTTTCTTTTCTTGCTGCTAGATTGGTGGCTCAGGCCACCCATTTTCTTCACTGTCTGGCTGTGAAGTTCTTCTCAATCAACTGGGATCCAATCATTTTCTTCGTATTGTAAGCCGGCTGGTGTGAAGTCTGTGTCAATCTCTATCAATGCTCCATCCCTCACCCTCTTTTCATCAAGTGCTAGACTCACGTCATTTCTAAAGTTTAGAACCAACCGCCCGTTCGACATTTCCCTACGAAAAAAATAAGGAAAGGATCAAGGGTTGTACTAAGAACAAGAAGAATAAGAAAAAACACTTAAAAATTCTTATTCACTTCTTTTTAAATTTAAAGGAAGTAGGAAGAGATGAGAAAATATCAGGAATGAATGGATTTAAAAGGAAAGATTGACATTTTATTATTACGATTTCCCATGTTTTCTTTTTAACATTTTCGTTGATGAGATTTTTTTTATCATCCATTTTATTTTGTTTTGGGTTCGGACCCAGTCACAAAGTGATTACTTCACCGGTGCTTCTAGGGATAAGATTCTACTTTAGAGGCCACCCTTCGAAACATCAGGTTGTGTAATACTTCTTTAAATACCGTCCATTCATTGGAAGCATGGGTCATTCTCTGCGGCAATTCACAAGCTGGTAGGAACCTCTTGAGTAGACTGTCTCGACCACGAATGGTCCTTCCCATGTTGGTTCAAATTTACCACCTATCTTGCGATGTGCAAGAATAGGTCTTTTGAGAACCAAAACCAAGTCACCGACTTTGAATGTCCTCGGGACGGACTAATTTATCATGGGCCTGGATCATCTTGGCTTGATACAGCTCCAAATTCTGCTGTGCTGAAAGTCTTTTCCCTTCCAAGCTTTCTAACTCTTCCAGTCGTAGTCTGGCATTTTATTCTGTAGTGATCTTTTCTGCAACTGCAATTCGGAGTGACGGAAGCTGAACTTCCAGGGGCAAGACGGCCTCGGACCCGTACACTAAAGAGTAAGGCGTAGACTGAGTAGGAGTCCTAAAAGTTGTCCTATAGGCCCATAAGGCTTCTAATAACTTCTCGTGCCAATTTCTCTTGTTGTCATCCAAAGTTTTCTATAAAATTTGAACGAGAGTTTTATTAAAAGCCTCCGCCAGGCCGTTTGCTCTTAGGTAGTAGATCGTTGAGTATCGCCAATCGATCTCATGTCTTCTGACAAAATTGTTGATCCTTGTAGTCTTGAATGCATACCCATTATCTGAAATGATCCTGCGTGGTACTCCAAAACGGTAGACGACTTGGTTCTTAAAAAACTGTAGCACGTGGTGTGCCTTCACTCACTGAGTGGTATAGCTTCTGCCCATTTAGAAAAGTAGTTTGTAGCTGCAAGAATGAAGCGATGTCCCCTTGAAGAAGGCAACTCTATCGGACCCACTATATCTGTGCCCCAACATTCAAATAGCCACAACGCGATTGTCGGATGTAGCACATTTGGAGGTTGATGCAGAACCACTCGATGCACTTGGCACCGGTGACAACTTTTAGCAATTTTCATACAGTCGGTCATCATTGAGGGCCAGTAGTACCCTAGTCTTTTAATCTTCATTTTCATTTTCAGACCCGACTGATGAGCGCCACAAAGTCCTGAATGTATTTCTTTAACGATTTCACGAGCCTCGGACCCGCTCAGGCATCTTAGCCACATTTGATCAAAAGACCTTCTGTATAATGTATTGTTTATCAATGCGTAAGACAGTGTTCTTTTCTTGATTTGATGGGCTAACGACTTATCGTCAGGCAGGTTTCCTGTCTACAAGTAGTCTATTAATGGCTGCCGCCAATCTTCTATATTTTCTGTCACTGTTGTAATTGTTTCTTCTGCTTTTCTTTCTGATTTATGTATTGTATCCATGTCGAGCTGTGATAGGACCTGTCGTCCTCGAACCGACACTTCAATCGACTCATCCTGCAAGCAGGCAAATTCCTGTGCAAGGCGGGCTAACGCATCGGCGAGAGCATTTTCTTTTCTGGGAATCTTGTAGATTGTTACGTTTGGAATTTGTTCCAAAAATTTCATGGCGTACTGAAAGTACCGCTCGATTCTTGGCTTTAAAATTCTGTATTATCCAGCAACCTGTTGAATGATTAACTGAGAATCTTCGTATATGTTGATGTCTGTTATTCCCATCTGAATGGTTAATTCCAGTCCTATTTTGAGGGCTTCGTATTCTGCCTCGTTGTTTGTACACGGTTCTGTTAAGTGGTAGGAGTACCTTAACATTCTCCGCTCCGGCGTTATAAAGATTAGTCTGATTCCTATCTTACCGAGCACTATCGTTTAAGATTCTTTGTTCTTCTGTGCTGAGGATGCTCCATCGAAGTATAGTTCCCAACGTCGATCATCGGGGTCTTCTAGGCTCATTATCTGCTCGTCTAGCAAGTCGTCATTAGAGGTGATTCTGCCGGCAAAGGGTGTGCTGCGAGGAAGTCTGCTAGGACTTGTCCCTTTACGGCGCGAAGAGGAACGAAAGTTATGTCGAATTGCAATAGTATCATCGACCACCTAGCAAGTCTACCAGAAAGCGTCGGTCGGGTCATCAAGTATTGCAACGGATTAACCCTCGAAATAAGGTTGACCTTATGAGAAAGCATATAATGCCTGAGCTTTTGAGCGGTGAAGATCAGGGCCAAACAATGCTTCTCAATCGGAGGATACTTTACTTCCGTCGGGATTAGACGACGGCTTAGGTAGTAGAGAGCATTTTCTTTTCCCTCGTCATTGACCTGGGCTAGCAGGGCTCCGAGAGAGTCGTCTAAAGCTACGGTATAAAGTATCAACGGTCTACCTGAGACTGGGGCTGCTAAGACAGGAGGTGTCATTAAATATTGCTTAACGTCCTTAAAAGCCCGCTGGCATTTCTCATCCCAAACGAATTTGACATCCTTATTAACCAATGTCGAGAAGGGCTGACACCTACCTGACAAGTTCGAGATAAAGCGTCGAAGATATGCCAACTTTCCTTGAAAGGATCATAGTTGTTTCAAAGTTTTGGGAGGAGGCATTTCTAAAATAGCTTTAATCTTTTCCGGATCGATTTCAATCCCGCGATGTCGGACAACAAATCCTAAGAATTTCCCGGAGGTGACGCCGAAGGCGCATTTTAAGGGATTCATCTTAATGTTAAACTGTCTTAGTCACTCGAAAACAATTCTCAAATCATACAAGTGATCTTCCTTCAGTTTACTTTTGATGACCACATCATCCACGTAGCACTCGACTTAGTTGTGAATAAGATCATCAAAAATCTTTGTCATCGCTCTTTGGTATGTTGCTCCTGTATTTTTTAGTCCGAATGGAATTACTGTGTAGCAATACACTCCGATCGGCGTTCTGAATGTCGTGAGCTTTTCTTCTTCTTGTGCCATCTTTATCTGGTTGTATCCTGACGAACCATCCATAAATGAGAAGATTTCATGCGTCGAAGCGATGTCAATCATCAATTCTTGAATTGGTAACGGGAATTCGTATTTTAGACATGCCTTCTTTAAATCTCTGAAGTCCACGCAGATTCTGATCTGTCCATTCTTCTTTCTGACTGGTACCACGTTGGCTAACCAAGTTGGATATTGTTCTTCACGGACAAATTTAGCGTCTATTAGCTTCTTAACTTCGGCTATTACTTGTTGCTCAGTTTCTAGACGCATTTTTCTGGGAGCTTGTCTGACTGGAACGAAAGTAGGATCCACTCCTAGCCTGTGAACTGCGACTTCTGGAGCTAATCCTGGCATTTCATCGTAACTCCAAGCAAAACAGTCCTTGAATTCCATTAATAACTTTATTATGTCTTCAAAGTCTTCTTTATTTAGTAAGGAGCTAACAAAGGTAGGCCTAGGCTCTTCGCTAGTACCTAAGTTAACTTCCGTTAACTCGTCTATTGTAGATTTGATTTCTTCTTCGATTTCTGGTGGAGCGTCTCCGATTGGTAGATCCTCGAGATCTTCTGAAGCTTCCAAGCAGTCTTTATTAGGTTCGCAAGTGACAACCAAGCAAAATCTCGTATCATCAACTGATCCTCCTGTACCGAATCCGAACCATGTTTTGAATTGGGAGGCCGACCGGCATTATTCCATAATTTTTCAAAGTGTTGTGATCGACCTTTTGTCCATCGTCGAGGTAAGACACCGCGTTGAATTAAATTTTGAACACAGGGAGAGTACCACTCAAAAGGTAGTTCCATTAATTCGGAAGAAGTAACATCTTCAAATTGTACATCACTTTCAGTTTTGGAAGAAGAAGCACCACGGTAGAACTTGATCGGCTTAGCACCATCACCATGAACTTCCTTGACCACCATACCCTCGATCTTATTAGAATGGATCGGGATCAGGGTCATAGTATGTACATAATGGTTAATCTTCTCGTATATTGATTTATATTCTTCATTCTTTTCATCTTCGAGAGAAATCTTGAATTGTGGTTCCTTCTAACTTATTGTCGCTGCTTCTTTCTGAATTTCTTCTTCTTCTTGGGAACTGTTCTTCCAATCAACATCGATGACCGGATTCTTTTGTCCAACTGTTCTAACGTTTCTTCCACGTCCTCATCCCCGGCCTCGACCTCGGGTGCGAGTTCTGGAGAAATCTTCACCATCTCGCCGTAAGGGAGTGGTGAGTAACTGTTGGACTAGAACTTCAGGTTCTTCATCGTCTCGAATTTCTTTTGCTTCATTTGGTATGGTATTTTCTGGAAAAGATTGTTTTCTTCGGAGGTGCGTAGTAGGCTGCATCTTCATGAATTCCAATTTCGTGCACGGAGAATGGTTGCAAGTCACATTTGATACACTGTTCTCCTCCATCGTAATATTTTAAGCACTGGTGCAGAGACGACGGTACCATTCGATTTTCATGGATCCATGGCCGACCCAGTAGAGCGTTGAACGATATCTCAGAATCAATTATGTGGAATTTTGCGGTTGTCTTTGCTAAATCACCGGTCTTCATTAGTAGTGTTATCAATCCAAGAGCTCTTTCTCCTTTTTGATTGAAGCCTCTTAATAGCATCTTGTCTGCTTCAAGCTCGCGAGCATCAATTTCCAAATATGCTAGCGTCCGAAGATTCATTATGTTGATTGATGCTCCCGGATAAACCAACACTCGGAGAGCGTAAACTTTCCAATAGTGATCGAAATGTATAACGGTCGGTTGTGATCGACTCGTTCCCGCAATAGATCATTGTCCGTGAAGGTAACACCTCGTTGTTCTCTTAACGAGCAAACCTCGTCGAAGGAGTCACCGGCCATTTGAGCTAAACAAATCTCCGGATCAAGTAAAGCCTCGATCGAGCCTCCCTCATCTCCTTCGACAGATCGAGCGTCGTATATGCTTAGTTTGGCTGGTAGCTTCCTAAGATGGGCTAGCACGTTGTAGTCTACTTTATTACCATGTTCCTTGGTTTCTTCCCGAATAGGCAGTTCCTCTGCTAGGGTTGGCTCTTCCTGAGCAACCACCTGCTTTCCTTTATCCTTTGGACTCATTCTCGGGGGTAGAACTTTTCCACTTCTTAGATTGACCTATGTTATCTCTTCTAAATTTACTGGTGTCTCCTCTTGAATCGGAACAACTGGCTCTTCTGAAGTTACTTCGGTGTATGATGGTTCTAATTCTATCGTGACCGGAGCTCCTCGGAATTCACAAATGGACTCATTACTTGTCGAGCTTTCGTAGCCTCTTTTGTGAACATCTTCTTCGTCGTGGTCATCGAGGTTATGTATGATTTGAGAATCGTTATTTGTATTGGAATCGAGATCCGGAATAAGCCGGTTGTCGCTAGTTACGTAATCGTTAGAAACGACTAAAACGTAGCCAACGCCATAACCCTTATCATTATAAGATCCCGCCTGGGCGAGCAGATAATCATACAGAGTCAGGAGTTCGAGGGATTTCTCCCCCGAATCGGAAACAACCATCCTAGGATAAGCAGCCCCTAGTCTACCCTTCGGAGCCTCGGTCTTCTTTTCTTCCACGATCTTCTCCTCCTTCTAGGGCGGTTCTTCAATCGCAAGTGATAGTGCCGGCTCGGCAGGTTTCAAACTCTGAGTTGAAGCACGTACCGAAGCGGCCTAGATGTGATCCAAAATTTTCTTTGATGATTTTGTCCAGATGGTACTCCATCCATCATCGGTCGTATACGGGTCTATCGGAACAATGGGATCCGTTGAAATAACGTTGACGGAACCTCCTTTCTGGGGTTTCGTCATGTATTCCTTTGGGATTGTTATGTTCCCTTTCCGGAGATTGTCATCAAGCGAACACTTGAAAGTGATGCAATCCTCTATCTTGTTTCCGAGCATCCGGTGGTAATGGCAATAGTTCAGATGATCTTTCTTATTATTTTCCTCCTGCTTCTTAGGCTCTGGAAGTTGAAAATCTGGCGTCTTCATTAAGCTGCGGAACATCTTCGCTATTGCTTCAGTTTTGAATAGATACTCTCTATTTAGAAGTTCTCTTAAGGTACGTAATGAATGAGGCGGTTATTCATAATGCTGAGGCGACTGATAGCTTGGTCGGGGCTGTTGGTAGCTCTGCTGAGGTTGCTGATAGCCCTGCTAAGGTCGTTGGAATGTTCGTTGCGGTGGTTGATAACTGGGCTGTGGTCGTTCTGGCTGTATCTGAACCGGCTGCTTGCCCTTATCTACTACCGCGACGATTCCAGATTTCTTTTCAAATGTCTTCACAGTTTTCTGCTCATCGGTCTTGTCTACGAAACTTAACTGCTTTGCCTCTTCTTGCAAGCTCCCAGCCTTGCTAAGCAACTTCTCGAAGGTCTTGATTGTAAATCCTTTAAGGAGAAGTGCTATCGGGCCATGGATCCACTAGAGCAAGATGCCGACTGCATGTTGTTCTTGAAGCTGTGGTTCACACTTCATGCTTAAATTCCTCCATCGAAGTATGTAATCCACTAAAGTCTTGTTCGGCTTCTGTTGCTCCACCACTAGATCACCGATAGTGATGTGGTGCTGAGCCCCGGCAAACCGCTTAATGAAGAGATTCTCTAGTTCTGAAAAGGTCTTTACTGAGCCATTCGGCAATTCTGCGTACCAGTCGAAGGCAATCCCTGAAAAACTGCTGACGAACTGACGGAAGAGTAAAGTGTCACTCCCACCGGCATTGCAGCAACTAGCACGAAAATGTGCGACATGCTGCCGGGGGTTTCCCGTTCCATAAAAACTTTTAAATAGAGGTGGTACGAAGCTATTCAGGTATTGGACCGCATCGAACTCTTCGGGGCAAGGTCTACCCGTCTGAATAGATGCTACACTCTTAGATTGCGCTACGGCTTCTCGCACCTGCTGTTCTACCATGTTTTTAATGTCCTTTTCTGGAATCATGCTTTGTGCAGAATCCTTCTTTGGTGGCTCGTCTCCATTAACGGATGTGATCTCTTTTCCTCCATCTGCAATATGAATGATCTCTGGGGGTGTTTCTTTCTGAGGCTGAACCTGACTCTGGAGAGTGGCTAAAGCGGCAGCCATCTCTTCCATCCTTTTTTCCATCTGGGAAATTGTGTCATCTCTTTCCCGAAGCTGTGCCCTCATCACTTCCGGTTCATCTCTTTCTGCAGCTACTGGAGCACCTTGTGAAGCTGATGATGCTTGCGTCTCAACCATATTGATCTCGGCATACTCCTCATCCATGAACTCTGATGAGTCAACTTCATCTTCTAGTTTTTCTTCTCTTTCTTTTGCTAACCGTCAGATGTCGGTCTTAACTTTTCCATGGCATCCTCTAGTGGCCTTTTCCGCACGGTCTTGCAGTTTTCTCGTGACGGTTGTTGAACTTCCTTTCCGGAAGTCCCCTTTATTGCAAGCACTTTCTTCTGATTCAAGTCTTCTGACAAGACTTTTCTTCTCAGGACTTGCAGTTGTCTCGTATCCGAAAATCTTCAGTTTTTCACACGATTTTCTCTTATAAATTAGCCTATCTTCATCCCCAATCCCTATGCAATCATTATTTCGACCCATACACTCCATTCTGGAGAGATTAGAGAGGATTTTTAAAGAAATGGAGAGGAGAAATCTTTGAGAAGAGGCTAGAGACAATGTCTCAAAGGATCCTCAACCCTACTTCAATGGTTTCATCGCTGTAAGTTTGGAGAAAATTTCTAGTCATCTAGATAAGTTTGAAGCAGAATTTAAAAGCATTGGAGATCACCTTCATGAGATGTTTCATCAAATTGAACATCTAGAATGGCAAGCGAAACTTCCATTTGATCATCTAGCGGCTTATCAAGATGCTCAAGTGGAGATGTATCCAAAGAACAATTGGATCGAAGAGAAAATGGCTACGAATTTTCCAAGAGTGTTAGTATTCTTCCCGAGTAGGCTAAGAAATCTTCATTGTGAAGATAATGGGAATTAGATAGTGATGTGTTGAGATTGTGATTTATCTAGTGTGTCTTTGTATCGATTTAGTGAATCGATTGTGTTTGTTTGTGAGTTTGCTTTCATGTTCAATGTGTGTTGTATTTGCTTTCAAATTTGTGTTGTTTGATTGTTGTTAGAACTTGAGTCATGTTATGATACTTATCTGAATTGTATTGAGCCCAAAATTGAAAATCATGAATGAAATTATAAGAGTTTGATTTAAACTTGTGTTTAATTGGTGGATTTAATTTTTAATTTTTAAAAATTTTTGGAAAAAATTTTGGAAGATGGAAACTGAAGCAATACTCTTATATGAGTAATTAGAAGTTTAATTTATGAATTTTAGTGGAAAATAAAATATTTAAAGTGATTTTTTTTGGAAAGGCGAGTCTGGCGCCTAGGCGCCAGAATTCGGCGCCTAAGCGCTGGTTCGGCCTGCTTATCCAAAAATCACCATTTAAACCCTTATTAGCCATTTTTGACGCCTAAGCTTCATCTCCTTCCTCTTTTTCGCGAAAACCCACCTTCTAAATCCATTTTGAGGTCAAAACATCAAGATTTTGAGGCCGAAATCACTTGATTTCTTCATCTTAAGGTCAGATCTACACTCTAATCCATTTATTTTTTATTTTCACCATAGTTTTTCCTATTTTTGGCTAAAAACCAAAATTTTGAGAAAAATTTTGATTTTTAATGTTTCTCCATGAATTTTTAAACTCATTTTAAGTTTCTTAAGCTTAAAAAGAGTTTAAATCTTTGATTCCTTAATTTATTTGTGTTTTCTTTCACGTTTAGATGGCACCGAAATCTAAGCGAGGAAAGACACGAGAAAATTTTGACAGTAGCAAGTTCGCGACTGCGACAGCGCATTTTCGATATCACGAATTTGCGACGTCCATAAAATTTATTTCAGAGCGAAGCTTTTACAATTCCGGTGAAATGATCAAGAACACGATCGTTGCGCACAACTGGCAACGATTCTGTTATTTCACCGCTGTTGTTGTTATTCCAGTTGTGTGTGAATTTTATGCTAACTTTTTGGATGCGGAAAACTACGAAGTCTTCGTTAGAGGTGTTGGATTAGGATTTACTCCGGAAAGCATCAATGTTTTTTATGGACTCCCACCTACCATCGAGTGCCACTATTCTGGATTATCTCCATCTGAGGGAGATCTTGAGATGATTATTGCTTATTTGAATGACGACACTGGATCTTGGAAGATCTGGAACGATAAACGGGTAAATTTCAAATCTTCTAAGTTAAATGGTATTTCAAAGGCATGGAATAACTTTATTTTTGCAAGACTTATACCTTCCAACCACCTGAGCGAAGTGACTAGAGATCGAGCTATCTTAAACTACTGCATTCAGTAGAGGAAGCCGATAGATGTCGGCAGTATTATTTATGATTCCGTGGAGTCTACCGCTAGATCCAAGTACTTCCGTAGGACTAGGATTCCCATCTCTGATTTATACTTTATGTGTGAACAATGGAGTCACTGCTGATATTTCTGAGGAGAAGCTGAAGTCTACCAAGCCAATTGGGCAGGAGAGTGTTAGTATCTATGATCATCTTTGTGGGAAGAGATCTACAACCCCTTCGACTTCGCACCTACTCCGTGTAGAGCTTCCACTTCCGTAACTTCTACTTCTACCGCCGAGCCACCATCTAGTTTTTGGGAATCGATGCATGATCAATTTCTGGAGCAACAGAATGAGTTATTTCTAACTCACTGTAGATTTGATACTATGGATAAGTGTCAGCATATTTTTAGGTTTGTGTGTCTTATTTAAAAAGGGTTCGCCTAACAGAAATTGTCGGTGAATTTTATATTTTAAATTTAATTTAGATATATATATAAATTTAGAAAGAAGCATTTGATATTTTGAAAAAAATTTTAAGTTTAAAAATTTTAATATATGAAATCAAACCGATCTCACATCCCAAATAGTTTATATAAACGAGCATCACACCACAAACCGTGTATCTATCTCGAAGAATGGACACACTGCTTGATGATGGGGCTCGATTAAATAAACTAAAAGATTTGTGACATCCGTTTGGTCTGCAAACCAATTTTATAAGCCTACAAGTTCCCCTGCTTAATATAAAGAAATTAAGCAGGGTTTATATTACCAGGGTTCTTAAAGTTCCCTATAAGAGCAAGCCCCTATAGTTAATTATATCTTAAATGACAGGAATCATTTAAGATAACTCTCGATAATGATCAGTGGTTTTGCTCTCAAGAATTTCAAAGTTTAAGGCTTTCAAATAATTGGATTTTGGAAATTTCAAAAGGGATTAGCTCAAATTTGGAACAGTTTATTTTAAGAGTCCAATGGAAGAGAGGTAGGAGAAGCTGAGGATCCAAGAAGAATCTTGTCAACTTCCCAAACTATCCTATTTTTTGGTTTCAATTTGAGAATTTATTTAACATTGTAATCCTATCAATTTAGTTAATTAGGACTTATACTTGCATGATATAATCACACAAATAGCCTCGAAGATGTGAGGGTTCATGTCGTACCGAACGACTACCTCTATCCTAAGACTGGTTAGGGCTTAAGTTGCACAATATGATTATGTAAATGCCTAACGAAAAACTGAGGATTTATGTTGCACTAAGCAAACTACCTCGAAATCTTATGGCTTGGTTATTTAATGCTAAGAAGTGTTTTGCTGATGTAGATTCCAGTTTTGCTGACGACGATGGTCGTGCTGCCCACTATGCCCCAAGCTCCTTGTTGTTTTCGCAGAGGTTTAGTTTTAGAAAATGATAATCAAGAGATGAGAGAATTTTTTTGGTTTAGAGAAATCTTAAAGTCCAAATGTCTTTAATGTTTTATTAAGGGAATCATAAAGTTGATTATAACAACACCGGTTAAGATCCAACAGTTCCATCATTCCGGCACCGTTATTTTTATCGGATTCACTTAGTCCAGATGAATTTGCTAAACTCAACTAAATGAGTTCCATACTTTTATTTAGACCGTGGAAAATCCCGTTAGCAACACGTAGGTTACATCATCTGAGGTATTCCCGGTCATCCAAGAAGATGTTTTAATTTAGTTATAGTTGTATTTTATTTCTATTTGTGATTAAATTTTGAGTTGTTTTATATTTTGAAATGTTGTGGCGATGAATATTATCTTGTTGTGACTTTTAATTTAGTTTTGGGTTTCAGTTTTGTGGCTATCCTAAAGATTTCAGTTTTCATGCAGGGTGTCAATCTTGTTTAACATGCAAGAAAAGTAAAGTACAGTGCGAGTAAGTAAATTGCAATAAAATAAAAGCGTACCTGGAGGGTCTTCCCGTCATTCCAAGCTACACTTAAAACACATGTTAAGGCATTTATATATTTGCAAGAAAATACCTAGGTAAAGCTAAGGGAAGGTTTTGGTTGTCTACCAAAGTCCTAATCCTATTGTTAGTCAATCCCTATGACGTCTAGGTTCTTTTGTGTTTTGTTAAGGATGATTTTCTTCATCAAAGAACAATTAAGTTCAGTTGTTCTTCTAAAACATCTCATCATATTGAGAAAGTGCTTAGGACGAGTCCTAAACATCTTTTCAATACTTCTGAGATTATTTTGAGTCCAAATGAATTTTATTGTACTGGTGAATTAATCATCCAAGAATTTAGTTAAATTTTGCTTCTTGCTCAGTAAATTAGGATGTTTGATTATCCTATGAGTGGAGTGACATTTCACTTAATGCTCCATTTAAGAGTTATGATAACGAAGGCCTTTAAGGGAAAATTAATTTATTAAAGATTTTAATGATTTAAAATTGGAATTAATGATTTAAAGTGGTTTAATTTAGTTATGAAATTTTAATAATTTTAAGTTTGGAATAGTGTTCAAGTTATTTAAATTTAATTAAATCTTTACGTTTTAAATGATCTCAATGTATTAGATTAATTTGGGTTGAAAGAGGTGTTTAGATTATTCAATTTAGATTTTAATGATTTAATTTTAATTTAATTGAAATATTTTAGGTTAATTTTTAATTGGTTTGATTTTTAATTGTGAATTATTTTTTAGGTTGATTTTGATGTTGCAAGTTTGTTTTAGATTTGCTTTCAAGTGATCTTTGAGATTAATTTTTAATGTTTTAAATTTATTTCAATTTGATTATCAAGTTATTCAATGTTTTAAGTTTTAATTTAATAAGGGTTACTCTTTTTCTTTTAATTATTTAATTTATTAATTTCAATTATCAATTTAAATTTAATTAAAAGCTAAATATTATTAAAGTGATTCATTTAGGGATTTTAACTTATGTGATTATAGTCTCCCTAAATTATATCCCCATTTTAATAATTTAAATTTCAATTAATCTTCCAAAATTTAAATTATTTAATTAATTAAGGTTCCATTTTTTTTGGATTATTAGAAATGATTAATGCATTCCTACCCTTTTATTTCCCAAAGTTTCAGTCATCTAAGAGAAAATTAAGATCAAATATTTTACCCTCCATTTTGATTAAACCTAAAGTTTTAATTAGGGGTTAAAATTCTTAATTACTATTATGCCATTTTAAGCCTAATTATTTCATAACTCATCAAATTGAGCTCAAATGAGCTTCAAATTTTTATGTCACTTCACTCACATGTCAATGAAGATATTACAGGAGAAAATGTGATTTTTTCTATTTTTAATTTACTTTATATAATTATTTTAATGAAAAATAGGGATTTTCAATGGAAATTCAACAACATGACCAAGGCAAGGTTTCTATATTTAAGAAAATTATGGGATATCCCTATTGACTAGAAGACCACTTGGACCAATTTTGGTGATTTTGTCAAATTATATTTTATTTATTATGATTATTTTGGGTTTTTGAGTGTTAATTAATTGTAAAACAAAATAAAACTTGAAAAAAGGATTTTATATTTTTCTTAAATCTCTATGACCTCAAGAAACTCAGAGAAATAAATTTTATAATTTTTTTATTTTTCTTTGATTTATTAGAATTAATTTAGTGAAAAGATTAAAAAAAATACATTTTTAATATTAAAAATTGTTTTAAGGCTTTAAAATTAAATATCTTAACCTAGAGACTTAGGAAAAATATTTGGTTTGTTCCTAAGTGATTAGGAGTCAAAATATGACATTTTTGTGATTTTTAATATTTTTGTGATTTTTACTATTTTTTTAATTATTGAAAAATTGAAAATATGGTTAAAAATGAAAATTTTTAGAAAATTTTAATTTTAATTTTCTTAGACTTCCCTAACATCAGAGAAGCCCCAAAACCATTTTGGTGAATTTTTGAAATGTATTTTTGGTGTTATGAATTTTTAAAGTTTAATTTTGGTCATGTGACTTAATTAGTCTATTTAGTGGGGCTAATCACCTCCAATTGATCTCAAATTTTTATGTGTGGTCCCTCTAATCCTAAAGACCAGTGTAGAATTGTTTTCAAGTTATTTTGATATATAGTTAACTCAAATTAATTAAAATTCAGTTTTGAGTATTTAGGCCAATTAGGGTTATCCTTAATGAATTAACTCAAAATACATTTTTCCTAGGGTCCTCTAGTTCTAAGATACCTCCCCAAAATTTCCTAGAATTTATTGAATAGCTTACTAATTATGGGAATTAAAATTCCAAAAATAGAGACATAAACTTGAAAAATACATAACATGCCATAGAGATGGCCCCTGACCTTGGAAAATTCAGAGAATGTTCCCAAAAACAGAGGCTACAAAAGTCCTATGGTCTCATGCCATGGTGAATTGTATGCATGTATGGAGAATTAAAATACTGAAAACAGTAAATAATTAATTAAAAATAAAATATTCATCAAAATAACTTAATTCTTTTTCCACATTATTCTCCTCTGTTCACTGAGCAAGAGGGTATTTTTATTTTATTTTTGTGATTTTTATACACAAAGTTATGGATTTTCTAAGTTCTGGGTATTTAATTAATTCAAAAAATAGGGATTTTTCTACTTATCCACGCGGCGCCGCGTCAACCTTGGTAGCTCCGAAACCCTACGTGTCGTGCTCCCATTCGACGCCGCCACCTGAGTCAGCAGCCACGCGTCCTGCGGTCCCGCTCCATCATCTGATCCGACGTGATCTGCACCGTCCATTCGATACACGCTCGATCCAACAGCGGTTGGTCGTCGTCTCCGACTGGTGTGTCCCTAGATCCGTCCACACTCAAACCCTAAGATCTCTCTCATTTCACAATGGATTTTTGTGTTCTTATGCTCTATTGATTCATCTTGAGGAGGCGAACACATCCATACGGTTTACATGCTATGAAATTCATTCAAATGAAATGGAGAATTCACAAAAGCTCGGGAGGGAGAAGTGATCCGTACCTTGGCTCTGGGAAGTGAAGCTTCAATCAGAGAGTTGTGGCACCTTCGATTGCACCGAAGGAAACTCCAGATGAAGTCTCTGGCTCTGGGGAATTACCTAGGTACAAAAATGACCAAGGCCTGTTTCAAACCTTGGATCCTGGAAGCAATGGCTGGCCTGGTGAGGGGGCTTTTGCTGGGGAACTTCTTCTCTACCTCTAGTGAAGGTGTGGGAGAAGTTAATTTGGATTTGGTCGAGTTTCAAGGGATGTCCTGTTCTGTCCTGAGAATTGAGCTCTAAAATTGAGCTCAATCAGTGGAAATTAAGGCAGGAAGACAGTGGGGATGAGTTGCTCTAGGCTAGGGGAATCCCTGTGAGGAGTTTGGTGAAGTTCTGTGAAGGTTGATTTCAGCCAAACTTTTGGCCGAGAGGAATGGCTGGTTTAAATAGACATTGTTAGGGGCTTCCCTAAGGCAATTGAGGGCTGGGATTTGCTGCTTAGGGGAGTAGAGGAAGAGCTGTGGTGGCCAATTAGGATGGGGCACCTCAGCAGGTGAATTTTGAATTTTTGAATCCATTTAGACCTCTCGGCCATGGCGTTTTCCAGTGGCCTGGTGGCTGGCCGGCCAGGGTCAAGTCACTGTTCTGATCAGGGAGGTCAGTGCTTGGGACTTGTGAGCTCAATTATCCAATGCCATGTGTAAAGGGGCTGAATTGAAGTGGAATGGACAAAGGCTTATTTTGGGTCCTATTTGTTCAACCCATAGTTTAAGGCTTGGTGCACCACCCAAGGTCTGGTTTTGGGCTGAAAAGAGTCCTTTGGGTCAGCCAAGAGAAGGTGGTGAGGTCTCCATCAAAATTGTTTAAGTTAATTTTGGGTTAGGGTGTAGCATAAATAAGGTTAAAATGATTAATGAAGGCTTAGGAAAGGTTCCCCTCTTCTTGCCATAAATGACTAGGTGAGGTGTCAAAACTCTCATGGCTTCATATGGCTTGTAAATGGCTCACATTTGGCTCACATTTGGCTTGGAAAAGGTTGGCTTGTTTCATGAAAAAGGGTTTTAGGCATTTTTGATGAATTTTTGGGAGATTTTCATGTGCCTTAATTTAGAATGACTTGGTGATCAATTAGAACTTTAGGAATGATATCAATTAAAAGGATGATGAGAGGAAACTTCATGTGGGCTTTGGAATAAGTCTTGGGCTTTATGAAATCATTTTGGATGGGCTTTTAAAATGGTTTAAGGAAGTGGGCTTTTAGGTTTTGAAATAAATTGATGGATGAAAATTGGTGAGGGGTTAGGAATGTACCATGAATAATTTGGACCAAGTTTGGGGTGATTTTGAATTGAATTGGGTTCAATTTAGGCTTTTTGGAAAAGAGGCCAAAGTGGATCAAATTGGGCTAACTTGGGTTAAGGTTGGACCAATGTTGGCTTTGATGTAAAATTAATGTTGACAAATGTTTATGGGGGTGTGACAAAGAGTTTTCAACTATAGTTGGGCTTTGATTTTGGGATTTGGGCCTATTTGGGTTCATGATTGGTTTAGGCCAAATTGGGGATTTTTTATTTGGGTTAAGTTTGGGTGGAGTTTAGGTTCAAATTTGGGGCAAATCATGTTAGTGTTTTGTTTGTGGGGATGTTAGGAAAGTTTTATAAAAGATTTGGGGCTAATTGGAGTTGAGTTGGGTTTAATTTGGGCTAAGTTTAGGTCATGGGCCAAAATTGGGCTTTAAGCTTCAAATTGAAATTGAATCCACATGTTGATAAAGTTGGGTTTTGATTTGGTCTAAATTGATATTGGGGATATTGAATTGAAGCTTAGAATTAAATTGGATCAAAATTGAGGTCAATTGGGTTGGTTTGGTGGGACATTGGGTCCACTTAGGTTAAAAATTAGGTCAAATTGGGGGTTTTGATAAACGTGGACCCAATTGACAAAATTGGCTTATAGTGTAGTTGAACAAAATGAAATTTGGAATATTTGGGATTTTCTGAAATTTTATGGGAATTTTTGGAATTTTTTGGAATTTTGGGCTAAAACGGTATTTTGGGTATTTGGAGGGTATTGGTGGTATTGAGGGGTATTTTTGGAAAATTTTGGTGTATTTGGCCATGGATGATCGATTTGAGTGGGGGGAAGTGTTTAGGATTGGTTTTGAGGAATTTTGGGTAATTTAAGCAATTTTGCAAATTTTGGGCAATTTCAAGGGCATTTGGTAGGCTTGGTGGGTTTAGGGTCCCGGGGGTCAAAAATTGAAATTTGGGGAAAATGAAGATTGATCAAGTGTGAGTGAAATGAAATCATTTTGGTTGAGCCATGAAGCCATATTAAGCTCACAAAAGCCATGAGAGGACTCATTTTAGGCACTCAATATGTTGTTCCTAACCCTCTTAGCCAGGGACCTAGGGGTCAAGGTCCATCCATATGAGTTACCTACATGAGTCAGGGAGTCAAATTGGTTAAAGGTAGTTTTAGGGTTTGGAATGTGTGTGTGGGAGTGTGGTGTGTGCAAGCATACCCTCACCAGACCAGGCCACCCAGGGTAATCCTAATGCCAAAGAGTCTTATAGGAAACTCATTCTTTAAACCTCAACATTTGATTTTAACCCTCCAAGTGGCTTAGGGGTTTACAATCAAACTTGTGGGGTTTGAAGGGAGCCAAGGAGTGTTTGAATTTCTAAGTGATGGGTCCCATTTCTAGTCCTCTAAGATAGTCAAGGAGAAGCCCTATGGCTAGATCCTAAGTACTAAGAAGAGAGAAGAGAAAAGACCTCATCAAAAATGAGGTCAACAAATGGACCCCCAATAGGTGTGGTGTGCTAAGCAAGCACACCGTGCGTTTTGGCATTGATCAAAGAGATCAACAAAACCAACATAGATGTCTAAGTGACACACTCAGAACGAAGTATAAAAAAAAATTTCCTCAGGGGAGTATCAGGTAAATCTCCAAGACTGAAGATTCCAAAACTCTCGCTGGGGAAGAGAAAAGGAGGTAAATTCTAGATCACAAGATCTAGAGAGATTCGATTTTAGATTCGTTTCATTTTCTGTTTCAAGTTTTTAATGTGTGAGTTTGGATTTTGGTTTGAGTTTCAATTCCGATTGAAGTTCGATTCAGGATTTATTTCCAGAGAGATTTCGTGGAAATCCTGGATTTGAGGTGAGCATCGGAACCTAGGTTCCAACCTCGGGATTTAAAGAGAATTAGAATTTAGGCTCTAGCCTCAAGAGGAGACTTGGAATTTGAAGAGAACTAGAATTTAGGCTCTAGCCTCAAGAAGAGCATTGGAGTTTAGGCTCCATCCTTGGAAATTTGAAAGAGAGCTCGAAGTTCGTCTCTAGCCTCGAAGAGAACTGGAAGTTCGACTCCAGCCTCGGAAATTTGAAAGAGAGCTAGAAGTTTGGCTCTAGCCTCAAAGAGAACTGGAAGTTCGGCTCCAGCCTCGGAAGTTTGAAAGAGAGCTAGAAGTTGAGCTTTAGCCTCGAAGAGAACTGGAAGTTCGGCTCCAGCCTCAAAAATTTGAAAGAGAGCTTGAAGTTCGGCTCTAGCCTCAAAGAGAACTGGATGTTCGGCTCCAGCCTCAGAAGTTTCAAAGAGAGCTAGAAGTTCGGCTCTAGCCTCGAAGAGAACTAGAAGTTTGGCTCCAGCCTCGGAAATTTGAAAGAGAGCTAGAAGTTCGGCTCTAGCCTCGAAGAGAACTGGAAGTTCGGCTCCAGCCTCGAATGTTTGAAAGAGAGTTAACCGGAAGTTCGACTCCGAACCTCGAAAGTTTGAAAGAGAGCTAGAAGTTCGGCTCTAGCCTCGAAGAGAACTGGAAGTTCGGCTCCAGCCTCGAAAATTTGAAAGAGAGCTAGAAGTTCGGCTCTAGCCTCGAAGAGAACTAGAAGTTCGGCTCCAGCCTCAGAAATTTGAAAGAGAGCTAGAAGTTCGGCTCTAGCCTCGAAGAGAACTGGAAGTTCGGCTCCAGCCTCGAAAGTTTGATCTGTATGAAGAGGGACCCAATCCCATGCCATCAGAACAAAATCGAACAAACTCTGTGGCTCCGTATCAATAGGACTAGTCGATCCTCAAACACACAGAGGAAGGAGAATTGAAAGGTTGGAATTGAAGGATTCAGAATGAAAATCAGTCTGAGATTTATATTTGTTTTATTCGTTTTAGTGATTCGATTTCATTTTCGTCTATTTAGAGTTTGTGTTTATTTGCAGTTTATTTTGACATTCAAATTCTTCAAAAGAAGGAGTTCCTTATTCATTTTCTTTCACTTTTTGTTCTTTGTTCGAAGTTCATTTAGCTTAATGGCGTTTCCCAGTCAATTTGCACAAAAAGAGGTGAAGGCAGAACATGACATGATCATTCTCATTCCAATCTGTTGAAAATACATCATACAACTCGATCCAAAACATGATGATACTTTCCTCAAAAATTCAGTATCTCATACAATCCTCATAAATCCAAAACAGATTGTGTAAGATTCTTGTTGATTCTTCCAAAAGCATTTGTCAAAATCCATGTCTGAATAGTAAGATACATGGACAATAACATCACCTTCCAAGGCGCCCTTGGCAGGAATGTCGTACGGATGTGCATTGGAGGTGTGCTATCTCCCATGTAACTCAGAGCTCGTAGGGCGGGAGACTCTCTAACTCTGGATCTGGCTGAAAATGAAAAGGCAGCTTACTGTCCTCCATCCTTCTGAAGGTGACAGAGATTCGCTTAACAGACACTCCTGGGATGCAGTGTTTTGCTATGTCTGCTCCATTTCCTTTTATCACCATGACGGAAACCTACCGGTAGTGGTATTTCCACCGGCCCTCGGAATTTTCTGGGGCCTGCTATCCGGAGGTCAGATCCGAACATGATATTACACTGGTTGACAAAAGAGACTGTGCAGAAAGGTCTGACAAATTCATGATGGTCTATGTGTTGAGGTATGCAGTCGCCCTCCTTGTAAATGTTAATGATGCAGCTGTTGGGTATGCAATCTGCAAACAATACCCTCCATGTCACAATTCTTTTTACCATTCTCTTAATAATTCTTGGCATCGGATCCACCTCACTGTGATAGAGTATCCCTGGTGGATTTCCTTTTCTGTCTTCTGAGAAGTTGTAACAACACCCGCACTAGATAGTAACTATTCCTTTTCCTGCCATCCATCTTCGGGGTTCTGAATAGGTTTTCTCCCTCAGACGACCAGCTCGGCCCATTTTCTGAAGCTCGATAATGCAGTCTACAATTTGTTTTTGTTCGTAGTCTGAGAACACGTCTGTATGCAGTTCGAGGCCTTCCAAGATATTAATCCTCTTTCCTCAGATTCTTTCAAAATATTCAAAAGTTTTCTTCTCAACATTCTGCATCCTTTCTAGCTCGTATTCCAGAATTATCTACAATCGGCAAGGCCTGGTGACGTACTGGGAAATGTATGGTTCAACCCCAATACGTTCTTCATGATGTCTTGGCTCCTCAGGGATCGTCTCTGCCGGGACATCCTCCGGGGTTGCTTTCGCAACAAGACTCTTAAAAATTGATGCATCTGTCTGGCGTCATGGTACTATCTCCGTTTCTATTTTCCTCGGGATTTCTTTCATCCTTTCTACTGTTCTTGGAAATGACTTCCTCCTTTCTGGCTCCTGACGAACCAATCTCTTCGAAGTATTTGTACTGACGGTAGCGACTGTCTCTTCACGTTGATCTGCTGCCAGCTTAGTCAGCATCTTGCGAATGCGACAGTTCTTGTTTCTTCGTTGAGTAGGAGTGAGAGTGGCTCTCCTCACCTCTTGAATTTCTGTAGGCATGGCACTAACAAGTCTGCCTTCTGCTGTAGCCACCACGGACTTAACTTTCTTATCCTCTCCCGTTACATGAGCAGCATTTGCTTTTCTTTTCTTGCTAGTAGACGGTTGACCTGGGTCACCCAATTTCATCACTGTATGACTGCGGAGCTCTTCCCGATCAATCGGAGTCCAATCAATATCTTCATATTGTAGCCCGGCTGGTGTGAAATCAGAGTCGATCTCATTCACGGCTCCATCCTTCATCCTCTTTTCATTGAGTGCTAGACTCACGCCATTCTTAAAGTTCAAAACCAACCGCCCGTTCGACATTTCCCTGTGAAAAACAAGGAAAGGATCAAGGGCTGTACTAAGAACAAGAACAATAAGAAAACATTTATCAATGAAAAATTTTATTTACTTCTTTTAAATTTTAAAGAGTGTAAGAAGAGATGAGGAAAGATCAGGAATGGGCTAATTTAAAAGAAAAGATCAAAATTTTATCATTTCACATATTTTCTTTTTAACACATTTTTTTGTTGATTTTTTTTATCTTATCATCCATTTTTTTATATTTTGGGTTCGGACCAGTTACGAAGGATTACTCTACCCGTGTTTCTAGGAATGAGACTCCACTTTTAATGTCCATCCTTCGAAACATCAGGTTGCGTAATATTTCTTCAAATATCGTCCATTAATTAGAAGCATAGGTCATTCTCTATGA
The DNA here is from genome assembly GCA_022702705.1 of Papilionanthe hookeriana x Papilionanthe teres. Taxonomy (NCBI): domain Eukaryota; kingdom Viridiplantae; phylum Streptophyta; class Magnoliopsida; order Asparagales; family Orchidaceae; genus Papilionanthe; species Papilionanthe hookeriana x Papilionanthe teres. Next base: position 78,686,543 of record CM040434.1, on the reverse strand, counting down.
TAGTTAACAAGCTGGTAGGAACCCCCTGAGTAGACTGTCTCGACCATGAACGGCCCTTCCCAAGTTGGTTCAAATTTACCTCCTATCTTGCGGTGTGCAAGAATAGGTCTTCTGAGTACTAGAACCAAATCACCGACTCTGAATGTCCTTGGGCGGACCAGTTTATCGTGGCCTGGATCATCTTGGCTTGATACAGTTTCAAATTTTGCTGCACTGAAAGTTGTTTCCCTTCTAAGCTTTCCAATTCTTCTAGTTGTAATTTTGCATTTTCTTCTGTAGTGATCTTGTTCGTAACTGCAATTCTGAGTGACGATAGCTGAACCTCTAACGGTAAAACGGCCTCGGACCCGTACACTAAGGCGTAAGGCGTAGACTGGGTAGAAGTTATGAAAGTTGTTCTGTAGGCCCAACAAGCTTCTAACAACTTCTCGTGCCAATTTCTTTTGTTGTCATCCAAAATTTTCTTTAAGATTTAGACAAGAGTTTTATTAAAAGCTTCGGCCAAGCTGTTTGCTCTTGGGTAGTAAATCGTCGAATAGCGCTAGTCGATCCCGTGTCTCCTGAAAAAATTATTGATCTTCGTACTCTTGAACGTGGACCCATTATCTGAAATGATTCTGCGCGGTACCCCGAAACGGTAGACAACTTGATTCTTGAAGAACTGTTGCACGTGATGTGCTTTCACTTCTCTGAGCGGTACTGCTTCTGCCCACTTGGAAAAGTAATCTGTAGCTGCAAGAATGAAGCGATGTCCTCTTGAAGAAGGTGGTTCTATCGGACCCACAATATCTATGCCCCAACACTCAAATGGCCACGATGCGATTGTCGGATGTAGCACATTCGGATGCTGATGTAGAACCACTCCATGCACTTGGCACTAGTGACAACTCTTGGCAATTTTCATGCAATCGGTCATCATCGAGGGCCAGTAGTACCGTAGTCTTTTAATCTTCATCTTCATCTTCGGGCCTAACTGATGAGCGCCACAAAGTCCTGAGTGCACTTCATTAACAGATTCATGAGCCTCGGACTCTCTCAGGCACCTTAGCCACATCCGATCGAAAGACCTTCTGTATAACGTATTATTTATTAATGTGTAAGACAGAGTTCTTTTCTTAATCTGATGAGCTAATGACTTATCGTCCGGTAGGTTTCCTGTTTACAAATAGTCTATTAGCAGCTGACGCCAGTCTTCTGCATTTTCTGTTACTGTCACGATTGTTTCTTCTTCTTTTCCTGACTTGTGTATCGTGTCCATGTCGAGCTGTGAGAGAACCTGCCGTCCCTGAACTGACATTTCAACTGATTCATCCTGCAAGCAGGCAAATTCTTTTGAAAGGCGGGCTAACACATTTGCAAGAGCGTTTTCTCTCCTGGGAATCTTGTAGATCGTTACATTCGGAATCTGCTCCAACAATTTCATGGCATACTGAAAGTACTGCTCGAGTCTTGGCTTTAGAATTTTGTATTGTCCTGCCACCTGTTGAATTATCGATTGAGTATCCCCATAGATGTTTATATCTGTTATCCCCATCTGAATGGTTAATTCCAATCTGGTTATAAGGGCTTCGTATTCTGCTTCATTGTTTGTACACGGTTTTGTTAAGTTGTAGGAGTACCTTAACATCCCCCACTCCGGTGTTATAAATATTAGTCTGATTCCTGCCTTACCGGGCACTATCATTTGCAATTCTTTATTTCTCTGTGCTGAAGATGCTCCGTCGAAGTACAGCTCCCAACATCGATCGTCGGGGTCATCTAGGCACATTATCTGCTCGTCTGGAAATTCATCGTCGAGAGGCGATTTTGCCAGTAAAGGGTGTGCTGCGAGGAAGTCTGCTAGGACTTGCCCCTTTAAGGCACAAAGAGGAACGAAAGTTATATCAAATTGCAATAGTATCATCGACCACCTAGCAAGTCTGCCAGAAAGCGTCGGGCGAGTCATCAAATATTGCAATGGATTAACTTTCGAGATAAGGTTGACCTTATGAGAAAGCATGTAATGCCTGAGCTTTTGAGCGGCGAAGATCAGGGCCAAACAATGCTTCTCAATCGGGGGATACTTTACTTCCGTCGGAATTAGACGACGACTTAAGTTGTAGAAAGCGTTTTCTTTCCCCTCGTCATTGACCTGAGCTAGCAGGGCTCAAAGGGAGTCGTCTAAAGCTACGGTATAAAGTATCAACGGTCTACCCGAGACTGGGGCTGCTAAGACAGGAGGTGTCATTAAATATTGTTTGATGTCATCGAAGGCATGTTGACATTTGGAGTCCCAAGTAAACTTGGCATCCTTCTTAACCAAAGCAGAAAAAGGCTGACACCTTCCTGACAAATTCGAAATAAAGCGTCGAAGATATGTCAATTTCCCTTGAAAGGATCGTAATTTTTTCAAGGTTTTGGGAGGTCGCATTTCTAAGATAGATTTAATATTCTCCGGATCGATTTCAATTCCACGATGTCGGACAACAAATCCTAAGAATTTCCTAGAGGTGACGCCGAAGGCGCATTTCAAGGGATTCATCTTAAGGTTATATTGTCTTAATCGCTCGAAAACAATTCTCAAATCATACAAATGATCTTCCTTCAGTTTGCTTTTGATGACTACATCATCCACGTAGCATTCAACTTGGTTGTTATTGAGATCATTAAAAATTCTCATCATAGCTCTTTGGTATGTTGCTCCTGCATTCTTCAATCCGAAAGGCATCACTGTGTAGCAGTATATTCAGATTGGCGTTCTGAAGGCTACGAGCTTTTCGTCTTCCGGTGCCATCTTTCTCTGGTTGTATCCTGAAGATCCATCAATGAAAAATAAGACTTCATGCGTTGAGGCGATGTCGATCATTAATTCTGGGATTGGTAGTGGGAATTCATCCTTTGGACATGCTTTATTCAAATCTCTGAAATCTACGCAAATTCTGATTTGTCCATTCTTCTTTCTGACTGGTACCACGTTGGCTAACCAAAGTTGGATATTGTTCTTCACGGACAAATTTAGCGTCTATTAGCTTCTTAACTTCAGCTATTATCTGTTGTTCAATTTCTAGACGCATTCTTCTCAGAGCTTGTCTGACTGGAACGACAGTGTGATCCACTCCTAGCTTGTGAACTGCAACCTCCGGAGCTAATCTCGGCATTTCATCGTAACTCGAAGCAAAACGAGTCCTTGAATTTTATCGGTAGCTTGATCATTTCTTCGGAGTCTTCTTTATTGAGTAAGGAGCTAACAAAGGTCGGCCTAGGCTCTTCGCTAGTACCTAAGTTAACTTCCATTAACTCGTCTATTGTAGATTTAATTTCTTCTTCAAATTTTGGCGGAGCGTCTCTGATTTGCGAATCTTTGAGATTATCTGAGGTTTCTAAGAAGACTTCATTAGGCTCGCAAGTGACAACCAAGCAAAATTTCATATCATCAACTGATCCTATTGTACCGAATCCGAGACCATGTTTTGAATTGGGAGACCGACCGACATTATTCCATAATTTTTCAAAGTGTTGCGATCGACCTTTTGTCCATTGTATAGGTAAGACACCACGTTGAATTAAATTCTGAACACAGGGAGAATACCACTCAAAAGGTAGTTCCATTAATTCAGAAGAAGTAACATCTTCAAATTGTACATCATTTTCAGTTTTGGAAGAAGAAGCACCATGGTAGAATTTGATCGGCTTAGCACCACCAACATGCACTTCCTTGACCACTATACCCTCGATCTTATTAGAATGGATCGGGGTCAGGGTCATAGTATGCACATAGTGGTTAATCTTCTCGTACATTGATTTGTATTCTTCATTCTTGTCAGCATATCTTTGTTTTTTAGGTTTTAAATTTAATTTAAGTATATATATATAATTTGGAAAGTAGCATTTGATTTTTGAAAATACTTTTATGTTTGAAAATTTTAAGATATGAAATCAAACTTATCCCACATCCCAAATAGTTTATATAAACGAGCACCGCACCGCAAACTGTGTATCTATGTCGAGGAATAGTCACACTGCTTGACAATGGGGCTCGATTAAATAAACTAAAAGATTTGTGACATCCGTTTGGTCTGCGAACCAATTTTATAAGCCGACAGGTTCCCCTGCTTAATATAAAAGAATTAAACAGGGTTTATATTACCTAGGTTCTTAAAGTTCCCTATAAGGGCAAGCCCTTATAGTTAATTACATCCTAAATGTCCGAAGACACTTAAGAAAACTCTCGATAATGATCTGTTGTTTTGCTCTCAAGAATTTCAAATTTTGAGGTTTCAGGATTGAATTTTGGAATTTCAATAGGGAATGGATCGAGTTTGGAACAGTTTATTTTAAGAGTCCAATAGAAGAGAAGTAGGAGAAGCTGAGGATCCAAGAAGAATCTTGGCAACTTCCCAAACTATCCTATTGTTTGGTTTGAATTTGAGAAGATGTTATTTAACGTTTCATCCTGTCAATTAATTATAGGAATTATATTTACATAATCATCTGATTATGCAAATAACCTGAATGATAGGAAGATTTACGTCGTATCGGACGACGACCTTGGAATCCTAAGCGAGTTAGGGCTTATGTTGCACAGCAGAGCTATGAAAAGGCCTAAGAGAACAGGTGAGGATTTATGTCGCACTAGGCAGACTACCTCGAAGTCCTATGGCTAGTTGTTTATTTAATTTCTAATAAAGGTTTAGCTGATGTAGATCCGAGTTTTGCTGACGAAGATGGTCGTGCTGCCCACTATGCTCCAAGCTCCTTGTTGTTGCAGAGGTTTAGTTTTAGAAGGTGGAAAATCAGGAGATGAGAGAAGTCTTTTGGTTTAGAGAAATCTTAAAATCCAAGTGTTTTTTAATGTTTTAATTAAAACAAATCTTAAAGTTGATTATAACAACACCGGTTAAGATCCCACAGTTCCATCCTTCCGGCATCGTTATTTTTATCGGATTCACTTAGTCTAGATGAATTTGCTAAACTCAACTGAATGAGTTCCACACTTTCATTTAGACCGTAGGAAATCCCGTTAGCAACACGTAGATTACATCATCCGAGGTATTCTCGATCATCCAACAAGACGTTTTAATTTAGTTAAAGTTGTAGTTTTTGTTGTTCTGTTTGTGATTAAATTTTGAGTTGTTTTATATTTTGAATGTTGTGGCAGTGAATTTTATCTTGTTGTGACTTTTAGTTTAGTTTTGGTTTCAGTTTTGTGGCTATCCTAAAGTTTTCAGTTTTCATGCAACAACCTTATTTATCATGCAAGAAAACTAAAACGTAATGCAGGTAAATAAATTGCAATAAGGTAAATTGCAATAAAGTAAAAGCGTACCTGAAGGGTCTTCTCGTCATTCCTAGCTGAAACTTTAGTATTGCATTGTATATATGTGTTTATAATTTTACAGAAATTAAAGCATGCCAGAAAACAGGAAGAAGTAGAACTAACAAGAAGTAACTACTCAATCCTATGATGTCTATGTTAAGATCCTGGTTGTCTACCAAGTCCTATGATGTCTGTGCGAATTCCTATGTTGTGTTTCAATAAACTTTGTTTAATTTAATTAAGGATGGTTTTGTTAAGTAGACATATTAAAATTAATAGACCTCAGAGGTATCCAAACAGTCAAAGAAGGATGCAGGTCCATGCTTCCCTCTCATAGCCTGATGAAAAGTCTCGGGCTCATTTAAACTTATTATGTTGCTTAATAATTCACCCTACCTATACCCTTATGCTTAATGAACACAGTTGTTCGGGGTAGGTTGGGGCAGATGGGTTTAGGTGTGGTTTGGGTTTGTATTTGGTGGTAACTGGTAGTTTGATTTGGACTTATGGGAGTGCTGTGAGGATTTGTTTGAGTTTATGTTTTAGATTTGGTTTTGGTTTTGGTTTGGGTTTTGGTTTTGGTTTGGTTTGAGTTTTGGTTTTGGTTTGGTTTGAGTTTGGTTTTGGTTTAGTTTGAGTTTTAGTTTTGGTTTGGTTTGAGTTTGGTTTTGGTTTAGTTTGAGTTTGATTTTAGTTTAAATTTGAGTTTGGTTTGGTTTGGTTTGAGTTCTGGTTTTGGTTTGGTTTGAGTTTGGTTTTAGTTTGGTTTGAGTTTGATTTTGGTTTAAATTTGAGTTTGGGATGTGCATTGGGAAGTTTGTGTGGATATCGGGTAACATTTGGGTTACTCCATGCATTCACTAAGCATAAGGGTATTCTTATTATGTTTTCTACACCAAGTTGTGATTTCCTAGGAGTCTTTATGAAGGGAAAAATGAACCATGCCTCAGGAGGCCTATCTTAGGTTTGATTGTTATCGTGTTGGTATTGTATTGTGATCAGGATTGTAGTTATGATTGTATATGATTGTTATTTATATGTTATTATTGTATTGTATTATGTTATTAGTGTTTATATTGTTATGTGTTATTATTATATTTTGTTTTTGTCTTGTGTTATTGTTATTATTTATTTATGTACTATGTTTTTACTGTTTATATTGTTATGTATTATTATTTTTTTTGTTATTTATTATTTATGTGTTTTATTATTGTTATTTATATTATGTGTTGTTTAAAATTATTATCTTTTATTTGTTATTAAAAATTATTATTATCTTTATTATTTATTTAATTTATTATCTTATTTAATTCATTATGATTTATTTACTTTATCATCATTTATTTGTTTTTTTTATTTAACTAATTGGTTGTTATTTATTTGTTTTATTTAATTAATTGTTATTTATTTAATTTATTTATTTTATTTTACTTTAACTTAATATTTATTTATTTAAATTGTTATCTTTAATTTTATTTTAATTTATTTTTTTATTTAATTTAATTTTAATTTAATTTAATTAATTATTATTTACAATTATTATTAATTCAATTTAATTTATTTATTTAATTTAATGTAAAGTATTATTGTTTAATTTAATAAAATTTAATTTAATTTGTTTTGTTTTATTTAATTTAATTAATTTAATTTGTTTAGTTTAATTTAATTTATTATTTATTTAAATTATTATTTTAATTTATTTAATTTGTTTATTTAATTTATATAATTTAATATTTATTTATTTAATTTAATTTAATTTAATTTAATTTGATTTATTTAATTTATTTAATATAATTTAATTTAATTTATTTAATTTATTTAGTTTAATTTAATTTATTATTTATTTACATTATTAATTTAATATTTTTAATTTGTTTATTTAATTTATTTAATTTATTTAATTTAATATTTATTTATTTATTTTAATTTAATATAATAAAATTTGATTTATTTAATTTATTTAATTTAATTTAATTTATTTAATTTACTTAGTTTAATTTAATTTTTTATTTATTTACATTATCAATTTAATTTATTTAATTTGTTTATTTAATTTATTTAATTTAATTTTTATTTATATTATTATTTAATTTAATTTAATTGAATATGATTTGATTTGTTTAATTTATTTAATTTAATTTAATTTATTATTATTTACAATTATTATTTAATTTAATTTAATTTAACTTAGTTTAATTTATTTTATTATTTACAATTATTATTTAATTTAATTTTTATTTATTTTCGTTTTATGTAACTTTTATTTAATTTTAATTTAATTTATTATTTATTTACATTATTATTTAATTTAATATACTTTAATTTATTTAATTCAATATTTGTTTATATAATTATTTTCGATTTATTGAATTATTATTTAATTTAATTTTTTTAATTTAATTTTTTTTTTGTTTTATTTATTTTTAATTATTTAATTTTAATTTAATTTATTATTCATTCATGTTATTTTGAATTATTTTCAATTTATGTATATATATATATATGTGTGTGTGTGTGTGTGTTATTTATTTTATTATCCTTTATATTCATATCATTTAATATATTTTTAAATTATAAGTTATTTTTATTTTAATTTATTATTGTTGTTATTTAGATGTATATTTAAACTTATTATTTATATCATTTATTTATCATTTATATTATTATTTATTTAATTATAAGGCTTTTCATTTTCTCTCTCCTTGATTATTCTTTTATTTCTTTTAAGTTATTATCATTTTCATTATGTTATAATTTATTAAATTTATTATTTACACATATATTTACATTTACATTATTTTAAAGAGGCATGACATTTTTATTTGTTTATTTTTATTATTTATTTATTTATAAAGCCTTTCCTTCTTTCTTTTTAACATTCTCTCTCCTAAATTATTCTTTTTTTATTTAAAGTTATTATTATTTATATTAAGTAATTATATCTTAAAATTAATATTTACATTTTTAGAAAGAATGACATTTTTTTATTTACTTATTTTTATTATTTATTTATATTTACAATTATTATTTTATTTAGTATTATTATCATTTTTTTATATTTTTATTATCTATTTAAGTTTATAGTTATTTTATTTATTCTTATCACATTATTTTTATTATTTACATATTGTTATTATTCATATATTATCATTATTCATTTAGTTATTTATATTTTAGTAGTATTTATTTAAATTTAATATAGTATAGTTATATTATTTTAAAATTAGTGTAGTTATTTTTATTTAAAATTTAGTATGGTTATATTTTAAGTTTTAATGTTTTTTAGATATTTAAAATTTTAGTATAGTTATTTTATTGAAATTTTGTAAAGTTATTTTATTTAAATTTACAATTATTTTATCACTTAGGTGTTTTTTACATTTGCTATTTATTATTTATTTACAATGTTATATGTTATTTTAAATTTTCATTTCATTTTCTTTTGTTTTATTATTATTTCCTTTATGTTGTTTTATTTCCTTTAAATTTTAAAATTTATTTTTCAAGATAACAAAAACTAGGTGGTAGATTTGTAAATATTTAAAATAGTTAACATAATTAGATATTTTGCATGAAAAAGAAATCCTAAGGCTAAACATGGAAAGATTAAAAAATTAAATAGCTAAATAATTTGCATGAAAAAAAGGAATTCCTAAGCCTAAGCATGGAAATATTTTAAAAAGCATAAATTTTTGTAAAAAGAAAAACAACCTACACATGATTTTTGAAAATATACATGGAGATTTGTGATTCTAAATAGCTTGCATGAAAGAAAGAAAGCATGGAAATATTAAAACAAAACATGAAGATTTGTAAAAAGGAAATAATTAACACATGCTTTTTTTTTTTTTTTTTTTTGAAAAAGAAAACTATGTAGGGGAAGAAGAAGAAGGAGAGGAGGGAGGAGGTTACCTTGCCTTGGAAGAAGAAGAAGGAGAGGAAAAGGGGAAGGGAGGCTCGCGGCTAGGAGATTGGGAGAAAGTGGGATGGTGAAGTGAGTGAAGTGAGTAAGTGTGTGTAAGGGAGTGTGTAAGAGAGTTTAAGTGGGATTATGGGGGGATTTAATGGGGAGGCTCACGGCTAGGAATTAAGGAGGGAGTGAGGGAGAGATATGGTGGAGGCATGGTGAAGGTGAGGAGAGTAGGGTGAGGTGGCGGGTAGGGTGAGGGAGAGGTGAGGGAGAAGTGAGAGAGAGTGAGGGAGAGGCATGGAAGTAAGATATATATATATATATATATATATATATATTTCATTTATTTATTATATGTTTTATTATTATTATTATTATTATTATTATTATTATTATTATTATTATTATTATTATTATTATTATTATATATAATAATAATAATAATAATAATAATAATAATTTGATTAAATTTGGTTTAATTTAGCTGAATTTGAATTACTAATTCAATTAGGTTCATTTGGGTTTGGGTTGGCTTAACTTGAGTTAGAGCTTGAATGAGCTCTAGGTACGTTGACCAATATTGTTCATATAATTGTAATGAAGATCTTTCATGAAGACACAATGTGGTTTTGAGCACATTTGGAAGTTCAATTTTGGCATGGATTGGATTTTTGATTATTTTGGATCATGTTGGGTTCAGGTCAAGTTATCTTGAGTTTGAGTGGGAATGGCGTTCAGAGGTCTTCAACAATAATGTAGATATGGTTGTCTAGAAGAATTTTTATGGAGACATAAAATGGTTTTGACAAGGATTAGAGGGCCCATTTGGTGGATTTCAAACATGTGTTCAGCTTGGGTCAAAATTGGGATTTCTTTGGTTCAAAATGGATTTGGATAAGACCTGAGCTCAAATTATGGGAAATTGATGATCCAATTCAGTTTAAGGAGGTGTTATAAAGAGTTTGGAATTGAAATTTGGGAGAAATTGATTGACATTGGGTTACTTTAGGAGTTTTGGGTTATTTAGGCAAAATTGGGGATTTTGATTTCAAGTGGAATTAGATTCAAATGTGGGTCACATTGGACTTGAATTTAGTCTATATTGATATTGGGTATGTTTAATTTTGGTTTAGAATTGAGTTTGATGAAAATTGGGGTCAATTGGGTCGAGATTGGGTTTGGTTTAGGCACCTTTAGGTTAAATGGGCCAAGTTGGGATGTTGGATTGAAAGTGTATTAATTTGGCAAAATTGACCCATAGTGTAGTTCAACAAAATGAAATTGGTGATTTTTACGATTTTCTGGAATTTTTTGAGATTTTCTTTGGAATTTTTGAATTTTTGGGCAAAAAGGGTATTTTGGGTATTTTGAGGGTATTGGGGGGTATTTTTGGAAATTTTGGAATTTTTTGTCATGAATGGTCAATTTGAGTGGTAAGGAATATCTTGGAATGATTTCTGGGGGATTTTGGTGAATTTGGGTAAATTTGGAAATTTTGGGTATTTTGGGAGGCTGGGGGCCAAAAATTGAAACTTTGGAGATTTGAAGGTGGCTTCAAAGTGAGCATGATGTTATGGTTTAAATTGAGTTATAGATCGAGGGACACCCTCATTTGGTCCTCTATGTGTTGGTCCCCGCCACTTAGTCATAGACTTGGGGCTGGGCTATCCACATGAGTTTCCAAAGTGTTCAGGGTTGAAATTAGGATGTGCAATATATGTTGTGAATGTGAAGTGTATGAGTGGTGATCTCCAAACCTCCTTCAGGGAAAATCCTAAGGTCTGACCACCTATAGGAGACTTCCCCTAGAATTTCTTATGCTTGCCTTTTTCCTACCAAAAGGTGGAGGTTAGGCCTTAAGCATATGAAAACCCCCTTGTGAAGCAAGAAGAGTTTTGAATCTCTATGGGGAGGGTTCCATGACTAGTCCTCTAAGAAAGTCACCAGGAGAGTCCTATGGCTAGACCCTAGGCTATTCTAAAGAGATACTAGACCTCAACCAAAAGTGAGGTCAATAATTCTTTTCATCTTCGAGAGAGATCTTGAACTGGGTTTTCTTTTGATTTACTGTTGCTGCTTCTTTCTTGATTTCTTCTTCTTCAGAACAGTTCTCCCAATCAACATCGATGACCGGTTTCTTCTGTCCAACTGTTCCAACATCTCTTCCTCGACCTCGTCCCCGGCATCGACCTCGGGTGCGAGTTCTAGAGAAACCTTCACCATCTCGCCGTAAGGGAGTGGTGAGTAACTGTTGGACTAGAATTTCAGGTTCTTCGTCGTCCCGAACTTCTTTTGCTTCATTTGGTATGGTATTTCTAGAGAAGATTGTTTTCTTCGGAGGCACGTAATAGGCTGCATCTTCATGAATTCTAATCTCGTGTACGAAGAATGGTTGCAAGTCACCCTTAATACACTGTTCTCCTCCTTCGTAATACTTTATGCACTGATGCAGAAACGACGGTACCATCCGGTTCTCATGGATCCATGGCTGACCCAGTAGAGCGTTGAACGATGTCTCAGAATCAATTATATGGAATTTTGTGGTTGTCTTTGCTAAGTCACCAGTCTTCATTAATAGTGTAATCAATCTCAGAGCTCTTTCTCCTTTTTGATTGAAGCCTCTTAATAACATCTTGTCTGCTTCGAGTTCGCGAGCATCAATTTCCAAATATGCTAACGTTTGGAGGCTCATTATGTTGATTGATGCTCCTGGATCAACCAATACTCTGGAGAGCACAAACTTTCCAATAGTGACTAAAATGTACAACGGTCGGTTGTGATCAGCTGTTCCAAGTAGCAGATCATTGTCTGTGAAGGTAACAACACGCTGTTCTTTCAACGAGCAAACCTCGTCTAAGGAATTACCAGCCATTTGAGCTAAAGAAATCTCTGGATCAAGTAAGGCCTTGATCAGAGTTTCCCTCATCTCTTTTGACAGGATCAGAGCGTCGTAGATGCTCAGTTTAGCTGGTAGCTTCCTAAGATGGGCTAGCACATTATAATCCACTTTATTACCATGTTCCTCGATTCCCGAACGGGTAATTCTTATGTTGGGGTTAGCTCCTCCTGAGCAACCACCTGCTTTCCTTTATCCTTTAGACCCATTCTCGGAGGTAGAACTTTTCTGCTTTTTATGTTGACTTCAGTTACTTGTTCTGAATCTGGTGGTAACTCTACCGGTATCTCCTCTTGAATCGGAACGACTGGCTTTTCTGGAATTGCTTCGGAATCCGATAACTCCAATTCTATAGTGATTGGAGCTCCTCGGAATTCACAAATAAATTCATTGCTTTTTGAGCATTCGTAGCCATCTTTGTGAGCATCTTCTCCTTCGCCGTGGTCATCGAGGTTTAGTATGATTTGAGAATCGTTTATCGTACCGGAATCGAGATCTGGATTAGGTTGGTTGTCGTTAGTTATGTAATCATTAGAAACAGTCGAAACGTAGCCAACACCAAAACTCTTATCATTATAAGATCCTGCCAGGGTGAGCAAATAATCATACAGAGTCAGAGGTCCGAGGGATTTCTCCCCCGAATCGGAAATAACCATCCTAGGATAAGCAGCCCCTAGTCTACCCTTTGGAACCTCGGTCTTCTTTTCTTCCATGATCTTCTCCTCCTTCTGGGGCGGTTCTTCGATCACAAGCGATAGCACCAGCTCGACAGGTTTCAAACTCTGTGTTGAAGCACGCACCGAAGCGTTCTGGATATGATCCAAGATTTTCTTTGAAGACTTTGTCCAGATGGTATTCCATCCATCATCGGTCGTGTATGAGTTTATCGGAACAATAGGATCTGTTGAAATAAAATTGATGGAACCTCCTTTTTGGGTTTCCTTCATGTATTCCTTCGGGATCGTTATCTTCCCTCTTCGGAGATTACCTTTGAGCCAATTCTTAAAAGTGAAGCAGTCTTCAATCTTGTGTCCGATCATCCGGTGGTAAGGGCAGTAGTTCGGATGATCTTTCTTGTTGACTTCCTCTGGCTTTTTAGGCTCTGGTAATTGAAAATCAGGTGTCTTCATCAAACTGCGAAACATCTTAGCTACTGCTTCCATCTTGAATGGATATTCCTTGTTCAGAAGTTCCTCCAGGGGACGTGACAAATGAGGTAGTGGTTGACTATGCTAGCATGACTGGTGGCTCGGTCGAGGCTGTTGATAGCCCTGCTGAGGTTGCTGATAAATCTGTTGTGGTTGTTGGTAAGTCCGTTGTGGTGGTTGATAACTAGGTTGTGGTTGCTCTGGCTGTATCTGCACTGGCTACTTGCCTTTATCTACTGCCGCAACGATTCCAGATTTCTTTTTAAATGCTTTCACTGGTTTCTATTTGTCAGTCTTGTCGACAAAACTCAGCTGCTTTGCCTCCTCTTGCAAGCTCCCGGCCTTGCTATGAAACTTCTCGAAAGTCATTATTGTAAATCCTTTAAGGAGAAGTGCTATCGGGCCATGAATACTTTTCAGCAAAATACCGATCGCATGCTGTTCCTGAAGTTGTGGTTCACACTTCATGCTTAAGTTTCTCCATCGAAGTATGTAATCCACCAAAGTTTCGTTCGGTTTATGTTGCTCCACCACTAAATCACCAATAGTGATGTGGTGCCAAGCTCCGTCAAACCACTTAACGAAGAGGTTTTCTAACTCTGAAAAGGTCTTAACTGAGCCATTTGACAATTCTGCATACCAATCGAAGGCAATCCCTGACAGGCTGCTGACAAACTGTCAAAAGAGTAAAGCATCGCTCCCACCGGCATTGCAGCAACTAGCACGAAAATGTGCAACATGCTGCCGGGGGTTTCTCGTTCCATCAAAAGTCTTGAACATAGGTGATATGAAGCCTTTTTTGGTTTTGGACCGCATCAAATTCTTCTTGGTAAGGTCTACCCATCTGAATAGAAGCTCCGTTCTTAAACTGTGCTAAGGCTTCTCGCACCTGCTGTTCTACAATGTTTTTGATATCCTTTTCGAGAATCATGCTTTGCGTAGAATCATTCTTCGGTTGTTCATCTCCGTTAACAGATGTGATCTCCTTTCCTTCGTCCGCGATGTGAATAATCTCTGGGGGTGTTTCCTTATGAGGTTGCAGCTGACTCCGGAGAGTGGCTAAAGCGGCAGCCATCTCTTCCATCCTTTTTGCCATTTGGGAAATTGTATCATCCTTTTCTTAAAGTTGTGCTCTCATCACTTCTGGTTCTTCCCTTTCTGAAACTGATGGAGCGCCTTGCGAAGCTGCCGATGGTCGGGTCTCGACCATATTAATCTCGGCGTACTCTTCATCCATAAATTCTGATGAATCTACTTCAGTTTCCAATTTTTCTCCTCTTTCCTTTGCCAACCGTCGGATGTCCATTCTTAACTTGCCTATGGCATCCTCTAGTGGCCTCTTCCAAACAGTTTCACGGTTGTCATGTGATGACCGTTGGACTTCTTTCTCAGGAGTGTCTTTTAATGCAGTAACACTTTCTTCAGATTCTGGCTTTCTGACGAGACTCTTCTTTCCAAAACATTGTGCTTGCATCGGTTCAGCAAAAATAGGTCGCCACACCATCCTTCTCGCAGTAGAAGGCCTAGGACCAGATGGTCTGTTGGTTGTGCGTCGGTAGGTGGTGTCCTCCCTAATATGGTGTCCCCATATGACAACAGGTGAACTAGCTCGCACTTTCTTCCTTGGCCTCTCCGGGGCAGTAACGGGGTTCACTCGCGGTCCGAGATGGGATTTGACTGGCACTCGTCCCATTCTTCTTAAGATTTCTGATACGGGGCACCCTTCCTTCGTAGCTAGTTTCTCTACTACGGCTCCCAGTCGGGTAAGCGGTGTAATCTTGGCTCTCTTCTTCTTACAGTCACTATAATATGTAGGTCGGGGTAATGCAGCGGCGATCCTCCGGACATCTTCTTCATCCGATGCAGCAGAGAGAGGGTGGAACCTACTTCCTCCCAACATCGGTGAAATTTCAGGTAGTTCTTCTTCCTCCTCAGGAATCTCTTCCAGAAAAGCAACTTCAGCAGCCTTGGCCTTCTCGATCCTGGCAATCTTTCTGCTCCTATTTCTTCTTTGAGTCTGAGTTAATGGTGTAAACTTTAAACTGGACCCAATTTCGAAAACAGACGGAATTGTAGTGAAATCTGCACCGTCCACGGTGGCAGGCTTATCATAAACTTGGACTCCCTTCCCTTTCAAGGTTGGTTTAGAGATAACCAGACTAGTGGGGGTAGAGATCACAGTCCTCCTACAAACAGTGGTGTCTCTTTCAGCTGGGACCCTTTGTAGGGGAGGGAACTCTTGAGTCAATTTCAGGTTAAACTCAATTACTGGCTCCTCAGTTCCCGATACTTTGTCCATTAGTGTGAAGAGAGTGACGTCAGCGAACTTGATATCTGTATTATCGTTTCCTTGTCCAAAATGGACGATTCCATTGTCGGGCAGTTCATCCTTATAGACGGCGAAGTCCATTCCATTGGTGAAGGAGAAAATTAACTTTGGTGCAGTCATTTTCTGCAGGGTCAATTCCGAACGTCAGTCCTGAATTATGCTTCCTTTTGTCGCAAAACTTAAGACGAAAAAGAAAGAGTCCAAACACATTTTAGTTTATCTTAGTATATTTGCGATTTAAAAGAGTTTGTTTATTAAAAGGTTGTTTATTAGAGGATTTGTTTGTTAGGAACAAAATGATTAATGGAGGAAGGTTAAAGGACCCGATTCAGAATTGGAAAGGAAGAGAAAGTCTCGTAAGACTTCTCAACTCAAAAGACCGCTCCTAGGCTAACACCTATTGGGGTCCACCCCACCTCAGAAAGAGGCAAAAGGATTTCAGAACCTCTCTGTTTAGGGGTGTCTAAACAGTGGCTCCAAAATCCAAAAGGAATTGACTATACCCGTTCAAGACAGAAATGAACGTGGTATGCCAACGGGAAGAAAGGTAGTTTGGTCCACAAGGGGTATGGACTCACTACCGATTTATGAAAGCAAAACCATCTGATCAAAATGGAGAGAAGAACTAGTCCCCAGCGGAGTCGCCAGAAGTTGTCAGCATATTTTTAGGTTTGTGTGTCGTATTTAAAAAGGGGTCGCCTAACAGAAATTATCGGCGAATTTTAGATTTTAAATTTAATTTAGATATAGATATAAATTTAGAAAGAAGCATTTGATTTTTTGAAAATAATTTTAAGTTTGAAAATTTTAAGATATGAAATCAAACCGATCTCACATGCCAAATAGTTTATATAAACGAGCATCACACCACAAACTGTGTATCTATCCCAAAGAATAGACGCACTGCTTGATGATGGGGCTCGATTAAATAAACTAGAAGATTTGTGACGTCTGTTTGGTCTACGAACCAATTTTATAAGCCGACAAGTTCCCCTGCTTAATATAAAGAAATTAAGTAGGGTTTATATTACCTGGGTTCTTAAATTTCCCTATTAGGGTGAGCCCCTATAGTTAATTACATCTTAAATGACAGGAATCATTTAAGAGAACTCTCGATAATGATCAGTGGTTTTGCTCTCAAGAAATTCAAAGTTTAATGTTGTCAAATAATTGGATTTTGGAAATTTCAAAAGGGATTAGCTCAAATTTGGAACAGTTTATTTTAAGAGTCCAATGGAAGAGAGGTAGAAGAAGCTGAGAATCCAAGAAGAATCTTGGCAACTTACCAAACTATTTTATTATTTGGTTTCAATTTGAGAATTTATTTAACGTTGTAATCCTACCTATTTAGTTAATTAGGACTTATACTTGCATGATATAATCACACAAATAGCCTCGAAGATGTGAGGGTTCATGTCGTACCGAACGACTACCTCGGAATCCTAAGACTGGTTAGGGCTTAAGTTACACAATATGATTATGCAAATGCCTAACGAAAAGCCGAGGATTTATGTTGCACTAAGCAAACTACCTCAAAATCCTATGGCTTGGTTATTTAATGCTAAGAAGAGTTTTGCTGATGTAGATTCCAGTTTTGCTGACGACGATGGCAGTGCTGCCCACTATGCTCCAAGCTCCTTGTTGTTGTCGTAGAGGTTTAGTTTTAGAAAATGATAATCAACAGATGAGAGAAGTGTTTTGGTTCAGAGAAATCTTAAAGTCCAAATGTCTTTAATGTTTTATTAGGAGAATCTTAAAGTTGATTATAACAACACCGGTTAAGATCCAACGGTTCCATCATTCCAGCATCGTTATTTTTATCGGATTTACTTAGTCCAGATGAATTTGCTAAACTCAACTGAATGAGTTCCACACTTTCATTTAGACCGTGTGAAATCCCGTTAGCAACACGTAGGTTACATCATCCGAGGTATTCCCGATCATCCAACAAGACGTTTTAATTTAGTTATAGTTGTAGTTTTATGTTCTGTTTGTGATTAAATTTTGAGTTGTTTTATATTTTAAAATATTGTGGCGGTGAATTTTATCTTGTTGTGACTTTTAATTTAGTTTTGGGTTTCAGTTTTGTGGCTATCCTAAAGGTTTCAGTTTTCATGCAAGGTGTCAATCTTGTTTAACATGCAAGAAAAGTAAAGTACAGTGCAGGTAAGTAAATTACAATAAAATAAAAGCATACCTGGAGGCTCTTCCCGTCATTTTAAGCTACACTTAGAACACATGTTAAGGCATTTATATATTTGCAAGAAAACACCTAGGTAAAGCTAAGGGAAGGTTTTGGTTGTCTACCAAAGTCCTAATCCTATTGCTAGTCAATCCCTATGACATCTAGGTTGTTTTGTGTTTTGTTAAGGATGATTTTCTTCATCAAATAACAATTATGTTCAGTTGTTCTTCTAAAATATCTCATCATATTGAGAAAGTGCTTAGAACGAATCCTAAACATCTTTTCAATACTTCTGAGATTATTTTGAGTCTAAATGAATTTTATTGTAGTGGTGAATTAATCATCCAAGAATTTAGTTAAATTTTTCTTCTTGCTCAGTGAATTAGGATGTTTGATTATCTTATGAGTAGAGTGACATTTCACTTAATGCTCCATTTAAGAGTTATGATAATGAAAGCCTTTAAGGGCAAATTAATTTATTAAAGATTTTAATGATTTAAAATTGGAATTGATGATTTAAAGTGGTTTAATTTAGTTATGAAATTTTAATAATTTTAAGTTTGGAATAGTGTTCAAGTTGTTTTAATTTAATTAAATCTTTACATTTTAAATGATCTCAATTTATTAGATTAATTTGGGTTGAAAGAGGTGTTTAGATTATTCAATTTAGATTTTAATGATTTAATTTTAATTTAATTGAAATATTTTAGATTAATTTTTAATTGGATTGATTTTTAATTATGAATTATTTTTTAGGTTGATTTTGATGTTTCAAGTTTGTTTTAGATTTTCTTTCAAGTGATCTTTGAGATTAATTTTTAATGTTTTAAATTTATTTCAATTTGATTATCAAGTTATTCAATGTTTTAAGTTTTAATTTAATAAGGGTTACTCTTTTTCTTTTAATTATTTAATTTATTAATTTCAATTATCACTTTAAATTTAATTAAAAGCTAAATATTATTAAAGTGATTCATTTAGGGATTTTAACTTAAGTGATTATAGTCTCCCTAAATTTGATCCCCATTTTAATAATTTAAATTTCAATTAATCTTCCAAATTTAAATTATTTAATTAATTAAGGTTCCATTTTTTTTGGATTATTAGAAATGATTTATGAGTTCCTACCTTTTAATTTCCCAAAGTTTCAATCATCTAATAGAAAATTAAGATCAAATATTTTACCCTCCATTTTGATTAAACCTAAAGTTTTAATTAGGGGTTAAAATTCTTAATTACTATTATGCCCTTTTAAGCCTAATTATTTCATAACTCATCAAATTGAGCTTAAATGAGCTTGAAATTTTTATGTCACTCCACTCACATGTCAATTAAGACATTACAGGAGAAAATGTTATTTTTCTATTTTTAATTTACTTTATATAATTATTTTAATGAAAAATAGGGATTTTCAATAGAAATTCAACAACATGACCAAGGTAAGGTTTCTGTCCTTAAGAAAATTATGGGATGTCCCTATTGACCAGAGGACCACTTGGACCAATTTTGGTGATTTTTCAAGTTATATTTTATTTATTATGATTATTTAGGGTTTTGGAGTGTTAATTAATTGTAAAATAAAATTAAATTTGAAAAAAGGATTTTATATTTTTCTTAAATCTCTCTAACCTCAAGAAACTCACTAAAAGAAATTTTATAATTATCTGATTTTTCTTTGATTTATTAGAATTAATTTAGTGAAAAAATTAAAAAAAAATACATTTGGTTTGTTCCTAAGTGATTAGGAGTCAAAATATGACATTTTAGTGATTTTTAATATTTTTTTGATTTTTATTATTTTTTTAATTATTGAAATATTGAAAATATGGTTAAAAATGAAAATTTTTAGAAAATTTTAATTTTAATTTTCTTAGACTCCCCTAATATCAGAGAAGCCCCAAAACCATTTTGGTGAATTTTTGAAATGTATTTTTGGAGTTATGAATTTTTAAAGTTTAATTTTGGTCATGTGACTTAATTAGTCCATTTAGTGGGGCTAATCATCTCCAGTTGATCTCAAATTTTTATGTGAGATCCCTCTGATCCTAAAGACCAGTGGAGAATTGTTTTCAAGTTATTTTGATGTATGGTTAACCCAAATTAATTAAAATTCAAGTATTTAGGCCAATTAGGGTCATTCTTAATGAATTAACTCAAAATACATTTTTCCTAGGGTCCTCTGGTTCTAAGATACCTTCCCAAATTTTCCTAGAATTTATTGAACTGCATGCTAATTATGGGAATTAAAATTCTAAAAATAGAGACATAAACTTGAAAAATACATAACTTGCCATAGAGATGGCCCCTGACCTTGGAAAATTCAGGGAATGTTCCCAAAAACAGAGGCTACAAAAGCCCTATGGTCTCATGCCATGGTGAATTGTATGCATGTATGGAGAATTAAAATACTGAAAACAGTAAATAATTAATTAAAAATAAAATATTCATCAAAATAACTTAATTCTTTTTCCACATTATTCTCCTCTGTTCACTGAGCAAGAGGGTATTTTTATTTTATTTTTGTGATTTTTCTACACAAAGTTATGGATTTTCTAAGTTCTGGGTATTTAATTAATTCAGAAAATAGGGATTTTTCTACTTATCCACGTGGCGCCGCGTCAACCTTGGCAGCTCCGAAGCCCTACGTGTCGCGCTCCCATTCGACGCCGCCACCTGAGTAAGGAGCCATGCGTCCCGCGGTCCTGCTCTGTCTTCAGATCTGACGTAATCTGCACCGTCCATTCGATACACGCTCGATCCAACGGCGGCTGGTCGTTGTCTCCGACTGGGGTGTCCCGAGAGCCGTCCACACTCAAACCCTAAGATCTCTCTCATTTCTCAATAGATTTTTGTATTCTTATGCTCTATTAATTCATCTTGAGGAGACGAACACATCCATACGGTTTACATGTTATGAAATTGATTCAAATGAAATGGAGAATTTACAGAAGCTCGGGAGGGAGAAGTGATCCATACCTTGGCTCTGAGAAGTGAAGCTTCAATCAGAGAGTTGTGGAACCTTCGATTGCACCCAAGGAAACTCCAGATGAAGTCTCTAACCTTGGGGAATTACCTAGGTACAAAAATGACCATGGTCAATTTCAAGCCATGGACTCTGGAAGCAATGGCTGACCTGGTGAGGGGGCTTTTGATGGGGAACTTCTTCTCTACCTCTGGTGAAGGTGTGGGAGAAGTTAATTTGGATTTGGTGGAGTTTCAAGGGATGTCCTATTCTGGCCTGAGAATTGAGCTCCAAAATTGAGCTCAATCAGTGGAAATTAGGTCAGGATGACAGTGGGGATGAGTTGCTCTAGGCT
The DNA here is from genome assembly GCA_022702705.1 of Papilionanthe hookeriana x Papilionanthe teres. NCBI lineage: Eukaryota > Viridiplantae > Streptophyta > Magnoliopsida > Asparagales > Orchidaceae > Papilionanthe > Papilionanthe hookeriana x Papilionanthe teres. The sequence goes on along the minus strand of CM040434.1, from coordinate 78,665,462 downwards.
AGGGGAAGCCCTGTGAGGAGTTTGGTGAAGTTCTATAAAGGTTTATTTCAGCCAAACTTTTGGCCGAGAGGAATGGCTGGTTTAAATAGACATGGTTAGGGGCTTCCCAGGGGCAATTGAGGGCTGTGATTTGCTTCTTAGGGGAGTAGAGGAAGAGCTGTGGTGGCCAATTAGGATGGGGCAGCTCAACAAGTGAAATTTGAATCTTTGAATCCATTTAGACCTCTCGGCCATGGCATTTTCTGCCGGCCTGGTGGCTGGCCGGCCAGGGTCAAGTCACTGTTATGATCAGGGAGATTTATGCTTGAGACCGGTGAGCTCAATTGTCCAATGCCATGTGTAAAGGGGCTGAATTGAAGTGAAATGGAGAAAGGCTTGTTTTGGGTCCTATTTGGTCAACCCATAGTTTTAGGCTTGGTGCACCACATAAGGCCTAGTTTTGGGCTGAAAAGAGTCCTTTGGGTCAGCCAAGAGAAGGTGGTGAGGTCTCCATCAAAATTGATTAAGTTAATTTTTGGTTAGGGTGTAGCATAAATAAGGTTAAAAAGACTTGATGAAGGCTTAGGAAAGGCTCCCCTCTTCTTGCCATAAATGACTATGTGAGGTGTCAAAACTCTCATGGCTTCATATGGCTTGTAAATGGCTCACATTTGGCTCACATTTGGCTTGGAAAAAGGTTGGCTTGTTTCATGAAAAAGGGTTTTAGGCATTTTTGATGAATTTTTGGGAGATTGTCATGTTCCTTGATTTAGAATGATTTGATGATCAATTAGAACTTTAGGGATGATATCAATTAAAAGGATGATGAGGGAAACTTCATGTGGGCTTTGGAATAAGTCTTGGGCTTTTTGAAATCATTTTGGACGGGCTTTTAAAATGGTTTAAGGAAGTGGGCTTTTAGGTTTTGAAATAAATTGATGGATGAAAATTGGTGAGGGGTTGTGTCAAATAAATGTTGGGATTGGCTTAGGAATGTACCATGAATAATTTGGAACAATTTTGGGGTGATTTTGAATTGAATTGGGTTGAATTTAGGCTTTTTGGTAATGAGGCCAAAGTGGATCAAATTAGGCTAACTTGGGTTAAGGTTGGACCAATGTTGTGTTTGATGTAAAATTAATGTTGAAAAATGTTCATGGGGGTGTGACAAAGAGTTTTCAACTTTGGTTGGGCTTTGATTTTGGGATTTGGGCTTATTTGGGTTCATGATTGGTTTAGGCCGAATTGGGGATTTTTTATTTGGGTTAAGTTTGGGTGAAGTTTGGGTTCAAATTTGGGGCAAATCATGTTAGTTTTTTGTTTGTGGGGATGTTAGGAAAGTTTTATAAAATTTTGGGGCTAATTGGAGTTGAGTTGGGTTTAATTTGGGCTAAGTTTAGGTCATGGGCCAAAATTGGGCTTTAAGCTTCAAATTAAAGTTGAATCCACATGTTGATAAAATTGGGTTTGGATTTGGTCTAAATTGATATTGGGGATATTGAATTGAAGTTTAGAATTGAATTGGATCAAAATTGAGGTCAATTGGGTTGGTTTGGTGGGACATTGGGTCCACTTAGGTTAAAAAATAGGTCAAATTGGGGGTTTTGGTAAACGTGGACCAAATTGACAAAATTGGCTTATGGTGTAGTTGAACAAAATGAAATTGGGAATATTTTGGATTTTCTAGAATTTTCTGGGAATTTTTGGAAGTTTTTGGAATTTTGGGCTAAAAGGGTATTTTGGGTATTTGGAGGGTATTGGGGGTATTGAGGGGTATTTTTAGAAAATTTTGGTGTATTTGGCGATGGATGATCGATTTGAGTGGGGGGAGGTGTTTAGGATTGGTTTTGAGGAATTTTGGGTAATTTAGGAAATTTTACAAATTTTGGGTAATTTCAAGGGCATTTGGTAGGCTTGGTGGGTTTAGGTTCCCGGGGGTCAAAAATTGAAATTTGGGGAAAATAAAGATTGATCAAGTGTGAGTGAAATGAAATAATTTTGGTTGAGCCATGAAGCCATATTAAGCTCACAAAAGCAATAAGAGGACTCATTTTAGGCACTCAATATGTTGTTCCTAACCCACTTAGTCAGGGGCCTAGGGGTCAAGGTCCATCCATATGAGTTACCTACATAAGTCAGGGAGTCAAATTGGTTAAAGGTAGTTTTAGGGTTTGGAATGTGTGTGTGGGAGTGTGGTTTGTGCAAGCTTACCCTCACCTGCACCAGTGCCACCTGGGTAATCCTAAGGCCAAAGAGTCCTATAGGAAACTCATCCTTTAAACCTCCACATTTGATTTTAACCCTCCAAGTTGATTAGGGGTTTATAATCAAACTTGTGGGGTTTGAAGGGAGCCAAGGAGTATTTGAATTTTTAAGTGATAGGTCCTATTTCTAGTCCTCTAAGATAGTCAAGGAGAAGCCCTATGGCTAGATCCTAAGTACTAAGAAGAGAGAAGAGAAAAGACCTCATCAAAAATGTGGTCAACAATAAGAAAATTGATCACCTATCTAATTACACCCAGAGGTAGAGTGAGTATGATGCTGAGTATTCAGAGTCTTTAGTTAGATTCTTGAAGGGTGAGCATGATATTCAGTTTCCTACCTGTCCTAGATTTTCACCATCTGTTGATCCAAAGGATGTGGAGTTTTCTTTTGGTGATGACGATGACGAGGCTACAGACAGTGATTAGTAGCATGATTTACCTCTGAGATGTGCTGAGTCTGTTGTTAGTTTAGTTTTTGTTTGCTAGTACTGATTGTTGTTTGTTGTTTGCTAGTTTAGATTTGTTTATGAGACTTTGTATGAATTGTTTGATGTTGAGACTGTTTTAGCTATTTAGTTGCAGACTGAAATTTGAATGAATTTGTGTTTATTTTTATTTCAGCCTACTGCTTAGTATTCTAGAATAGTTAGTAATTTTATTCTATTTCTGTTAGTAATATTGTTATTTAATTCAACTACTGCTATATAAATTTTTTTAAAAAAAAAATTTAAGCCTGCTTATTTTTATATGCTTCATTATTTCTGTAATATTCATAAAAAGCATGTGTAGAAGTAAATTATATTTCTTTCTAGAATATTTTTTTTTACATGCTTATAAAATTCCTTTTTAAATTATACTTTTCTTTCTCTCATACTTTATTTTTTTTTTATATACCAAAACATAAGTTTGGGGGAAGGGAGAAAACATGCAAATTTAAATTTTATTTGTCCTTAATAAACTAATATTTTCTAAAAAAAAATCTTAACATAACATAAGGAATGAAGAATCTATTTAAGATCACTTAAATTTTTGGAACTATAAATAATTTAGTGAACATAACTAAAATTTTAATAACTTTGATTGATTTTAAGAATAGAATTATTTAACTTAAAGAAGAATAAGATTAAGAATTTTTTCTATTCATTACAGAAATAATTGAATTTTAGAAGTATTAAGAAATCAAAAATTATAACTTGAAAAAGAAAAGATTGAAAATCTTTTTGAAATTCTATTCATGTTATAATAATTAAGTGAAAATGTAAAAGTTTGAAAATATAAGTTAAGGATAGTAAAGTTCAAAATCATTTACAGGCTATCCAGATACAGTAATCCTCACTGTGAAAAAAAAAAAGAGAGAGAGAGAGAAAGAGGAGAAGCTTGAGGATATGTCTAATCAAAAGTTGGCTTCACTTGAATTATCTTATATGAAGAAAACTAGTTACATACTTTTACTTAATTTTCATGCATGAATCTTTATTTAAGAAAGACTTTTCATAAAAATCATTTTCTTGTAAATAATCTATGTGATCTTAATATAATAAACTTCTATTATTTTCGAAATGAATCAAAAATTTTTGAAGTCTTATGATTTTGTAGTTGAATATTCTTTAAATTCTTAAAATTAAACATAGTTAGTGAAATTTGGTTGATGATTTACTAAAGCCTTTATAAGATCAAAAATTACAAGGAGTCTTAAATATTTATCTTTTATTCCAAATGTTATACATTTTATATAGTAAAAAGGGTTACTTGAGGACAAGTAACAATTAAGTTTGGGGGATTTTGATCCATGAAAAAAATACCCATTTTTATGCCTTGATTTTTATCAAATTTTTAAGGATATTATTCTTTAATGAAAGGTATTTTTGTGTTTTTGGATATAGGTGATGGAAAAATGTTCAAGAAAAAAAAAGTGAAAAAGGAGCAAAATGGAGCCAAAATGTAAAATTGACAAAATTATTGATCCGACGCCTAGGCGCCAGAATCCGGCGCCTAAGCGCCAGGTCGATTAAAGATCTGTCAAGATTTTTGATGAATTTTGGACGGTTGTTTTAACGGTGTTAGCGGTTATTGGACCTTCTAGAAGACTGGCAGTAGTTCCTGGTTTATAGGACATGTGATACAATGTATTTGGACGCTTGGAAACGGTTTTAATCGCGAAGAGGTGCGATCCAAAGTGAAGAGGTGAGAAGAACTGGACGTAGAGTCCGGCGCCTAGGCGCCAGAGACACCTTCTAGAAGATTCATTGAATGTGGACATATTTTGAAGAGGTGCCTTGAGGCAACCCTTGAAGCCTATAAATAGGAGGGTACTCCTTCAAAAAAAATTACCCCCTATCTAGAGCCCCATCTAGAGGGAGAATTAGAGAAATACTTTAGGGCCACTTTTATCAATTAGTAAGTTTATTTAGAGTGTGTATTGAGAGTTTAAAGAGTTGGTGCTTTTGAAGTTTATTTGCTTTGGAGTCAAAAGAATTCAGAGGTTCAGTAGGAGAAACACTTGAGATAAGTATTTGTAATTTTATTCAAAGTTTTATTATCATGTTTTGTTGTTTAAATTCAATGTGTTCCGAGTAGTTAGTTTACTTTCTCCTTTCAATTATGAAAAGATAAATAAGATAATATAAAATTCGATGGAGAATTAAAAACTATTTATATTTTAAAACAATGTGATGATATTAATATTGGATCTTCATTTACTTTACAAATTGATCACTTGTATTGTTAAAATTTGTTGAAGATTTTTGATACCTAGTAGGAGATGAGTTCTTAACTAGTAGATATCACATGAATCCTTAAGTAGTCGAAGGCCTTGTGCGGGTTATTCAAGGTGAAGTGCAAATAAATAGGAAGATATTATATAATGGGCGTAGAATTAATACGTTTTTAGAGTGACAGACTAAATTCTTGTGATTTGGTTTATAGAGAAGGAAAGGGTCACTAGTAGGGCCGACCATAGCCATCCATGGACATCTAGTAGTGTGAGCCTAGATTAACCCATTCTACTAACAATACATCCGGACCTAATCTATGTGCTAGCCAATGTTCGTTACACCTGGATCAAAGGGTAAAAAATATGAATGCTTCTATTTGGCACAATACCATAAATTTATATTCTCCACGAATATTATCATTATCTTAGAAAATCATGGATTAATTGAAAGGAAGAAAGTTGTGTTCTTATTGCTATTTACACCAATCATTTCATTACTCTTTATTATTGCATCTAGTAAATTAAAAATATCAAATTTATAAACTATAAAAGAAATACATAAAAATAAAATTAAAATATTTAAAAATCCATAACTCAGTCCTCGTGGGATCGATACTGGGGTATTTATTTCAAAGCCCTATATTACTTGATACGATACGTATACTTGCGTAGTACCCCTAGTGTGTAAAATATTTTCAATAAAGTTATATTTATATACACTAGTTGCTATTATAATCTATTACATATATTTGAAAGCATTAATTATTATATTTGTCATCAGTGGATTGCGGGTCAAGTTTTTGGCGCCGTTGTTGGGGATTGAATTTTTAGTAAGCATATATATAGCATTGGGTCAACAAGTTCCTCTATTTAATATGAAAGATTAAATAGGGTTTATATTAAGCTGGGTTCAGAAAAGTTTCCTATAAGGGCAAGCCCCTATAGTTAATCACATCTTAGATAATTGGGATCACCTAGGAAAACTTTCGATACAAATCAGGAAATATGTTCTTACAACTTCAAAAGGATAACATTTTTTTCAATGAAATGTGATAGTTGGAATCCAATAGGTGAGTGGTGTCAAGTCTTGAAAAAGAGTGGTTATGGAATCCAAAGGAGGAAGGACTAGGAGAATGCACGGATTCAAGAAGATTCTAGGTGACTTCTCAAATTATCCTATTGTTTGGCTTAATTTATGGGAACATTTAATTTATGTTTCATCCTGCCAATTTTAATTAAGTAGGACTTACATTCACTTAATGTCGATCATGTGAATAGCCTGGAAGATGTGAGGATTTATGTCGTATCAGAATGACAACCTCAGAAACCTAGATGAGTTAGGGCTTATAGTGCACCAGGTGCAAAGGCCTAAAATTTAGGAGAGGGTTTATATTGCACTAGGCAAAAACCTCGAAGTCCTATGGCTTGTTGTTATTACTAAGGAAAGAATGTTACTGTTGTAGACTCGTTGTTTGCTCTTTCGAACATGTCCTTCCACATCCTCGATCGTGCTGCCCTCGGTGTGTTGCCTCGATCTCCTTGTTGTTGTTGCAGAAGTTTCAGTTTTAGAAGTGACAAATGTGGGGGGGTGAGAGAAGTAGTGTGTTTTAGAATGTTTAAAATTGAGGTGGCTTAGTGTTTTATTTAAACAAATGTTAAAGTTGATTATAACGCCACCGGTTATGACCCTACGGCTCCAGCATTCCGTTTACAACATTTCATCGGATTCCCTTAGTCCGGATGAATTTAGTAAATCCAACTTAATGGATTCCATACTTTCATTCAGACCGTGGGAGACCTTATCAGCAACACAAAGGTTGCGTCGTCCAAGAAACTCCCGTTCATCCAAAGGGGTGATTTAATTTAGTTGAAGTTGAGATTTTATTTTGTTTGTGATTAAATCTTGAGTTGTCTCATATTTTGAAATGTTGTGAAGTAATTTATTTCATCCCAAGTAGTTATATATGGAGTAATGTAAAGTACTAAAAAGTAAAGCAGGAAACTGTCTCAAGCAGGTAAATGTGCAGTAATGTAAAGTAGGCAAACTGAAACAAACAAGTATATGTGAACTAAAAAGGAAAATAAGAAAGCCAAGCACACGTACTAAAAGTAGAGCAGGAAAGCCTAACAAATAGGTGTGTGTATGTGCCACTGTGTGTGAAAGAATGACTAAGTGTAAAACCTGTATAGTAGACCAAAAGGGAATCACGAGAAAACCAAAAGTCCACAAGAGGTAACGTCTCATAGGAAATCAGGGAAAACAAATCTGTAAAGAAAATCAGTAGGAATCCGTAGAATACAACGTAGGAAAAACTACAAAACAAAGGATTACAAGTCCAAAAGGACCGTAAGCGCGATGGTGTAGAGGACTCAAAGCTATGCTGTATGTCCCACCTTAGGTACTGGCTACTAGACCAACTTTCTGCAGAAGGCAGCCCTAACCCGACTCGAGTAGCCAACCATGGACCTTTGTAAATTTTTTATACATTTCAATTTCAATGTCATGCAAGTAAAAAGCTGTATGTAAGTAGGCTGTTTTGTGGTGGAGGTAATTTTGTATTTTTACAATTTTTTTTTGAAAATATGTATGTGTATTTTTTGTAAATTAATTTGATCCACGGGTTAACTACCCTAATCGAACTAGGACTACTAACATCTTTAGACCGTCAGTGGTAAAAACCTCAAGGACGAGTGAATAGTATCAGTAATTTCCTTTCTCTACCCTCTCCAGGGTCTCTGAGTAAGGAGATACTATTCTGTGATTCTCTGGGGTCAGTTCTCTAGTGAAAATGTAAAAGTTTGAAAATATAAGTTAAGGATAGTGAAGTTCAAAATCATTAACAGGCTATCTAGATACAGTAATCCTCACTGTGAAGAAAAAAAAAGAAGAAAGAGGAGAAGCTTGAGGATATGCCTAATCAAAAATTGGCTTCACTTGAATTATCTTATATGAAGAAAACTAGTTACATACTTTACTTAATTTTTATGCATGAATCTTTATTTAGGAAAGACTTTTCATGAAAATCTTTTTCTTGTAAATAATCTATGTGATCTTAATATAATAAACTTCTATTATTTTCGAAATGAATGAAAAATTTTTGAATTTTTATGATTTGGTAGTTGAATATTCTTTAAATTCTTAAAATAAAACTTAGTTAGTGAAATTTGGTTAATGATTTACTAATGCCTTTATAAGATAAAAAATTACAAGGAGTCTTAAATATTTATCTTTCATTCCAAATGTTATACATTTTATATAGTAAAAAGGGTTACTTGAGGATAAGCAACATTTAAGTTTGGGGGATTTTGATCCATGAAAAAAATACCCATTTTTATGCCTTGATTTTTACCAAATTTTTAAGGATATTATGCTTTAATGAAACGTATTTTTGTGTTTTTGGATATAGGTGATGGAAAAATGTTCAAGAAGAAAAAAAGTGAAAAAGGAGCAAAAATGGAGCCAAAATGCAAAATTGTCAAAATTATTGGTTTGGCGCCTAGGTGCCAGAATCCGGCGCCTAAGCGCCAGGTCGATACGAGATCTGTCAAGATTTTTGATGACTTTTGGACGGTTATTATGATGGTATTAGTGGTTATTGGACCTTCTAGAAGACTGGCAGTTGTTCCTGGTTTATAGGACATGTGATACAATGTATTTGGACTATTGTAAATGGTTTTAATCACGAAGAGGTGCGATCCAAAGTGAAGAGGCGCGAAGAACTGGATGCAGAGTCCAGCGCCTAGGCGCCAGACACACCTTCTAGAAGATTCATAGAATGTGGACACATTTTGATGTGGTGCCTTGAGGCAACCCTGGAAGCCTATAAATAGGAGGGTACTCCTTCAGAAAAAATTGCCCCCTATCTAGAGCCCCAATCTAGAGAGAGAATTAGATATATAGTTTAGGGCCACACTTTACTATCCTTCATAAATTAGTTAGTTATTTTATTTAGAGTTTGTATTGAGAGTTTAAAGAGTTGGTGCTTTTGAAGTTTATTTGCTTTGGAGTCAGAAGAATTCAGAGGTTCAGTAGGAGAAACACTTGAGATAAGTATTTGTAATTTTGTTCAAAGTTTCATTATCATGTTTTGTTGTTTAAATTCAATGTGTTCTGAGTAGTTAGTTTACTTTCTCCTTTCAATTATGAAAAGATAAATAAGATAATATAAAATTTGTTGGAGAATTAAAAACTATTTATATTTTAAAACATTGTGATGATATTAATACCGGATCATAATTTACTATTTAAATTGGCCATTTAAATATTTAAAATCTGTTGAAGAGTTTTGATACCTAGAAGGAGATGAACTCTTAACTAGTAGACATCACATGAATCCTTGGGTAATCGAAGGCCTTGTGTGGGTTATTCAAGGTGAAGTGCAAATAAATAGGAAGATATTATATAATGGGCGTAGAATTGATAACTTTTTAGAGTGACAGATTAAATTCTTGTGATTTGGTTTATAGAGAAAGAAAGGGTCACTAGTAGGGCCGACCATAGCCACCCTTGGACATCTAGTAGTGTGAGCCTAGATTAACCCATTCTACTAACAATACATCCGGACTCGATCTATAAGCTAGCCTAATGTTCTTTACACCTGGATCAAAGGGTAAAGAATATGAATGCTTCTATTTGGCACAATACCATAAATTTATTTTTTCCATGAATATTATCATTATCTTAGAAAATCTTGGATTAATTGAAAGAATAAAGTTGTTTTCGTATTGTTATTTACATCAATCATTTCATTATTGTTTTATTATTGCATCTAGTAAATTAAAAATATCAAATTTATAACTATAAAAGAAATACATAGAAATAAAATTAAAATATTTAAAAATCCATAACTCACTCCTCGTGGGATCGATACTGGGGTCTTTGTTTCAAAGCCTTATATTACTTGATACGATACTTATACTTGCGTAGTACCCCTAGTGTGTAAAATATTTTCAATAAAATTATATTTATATACACTAGCCTCTATTATTATCTATTACATATATTTGAAAGCATTAATTATTATATTTGTCATCAGCGGATTGCGGGTCAAGTTTTTGACGCCGTTGCCGGGGATTGAATTTTTAGTACGCATATATTTAGCATGGGTCACTTATCATTTCCAAACAAATGGTATAGTAAAGGTATCTAATCATGAAATTAAACGAATTTTGGAGAAAGTTGTTAATCATGAGAGATTAGATTGGTTTGCTAGATTAGATACTGCTTTATGGGCATACAGAACTGTTTATAGGAATGTCCCCTTATAGAATGATTTTTGGAAAAACATGTCACTTTCCAGTTGAATTAGAATATAAAGCATATTGGGCGATAAAGAAATTGAACTTTAATTTGAAAGATGCTGGTGAAAAGAGACTGTTGCAATTGAATGAATTGGAAGAAATCAGAAATGATTCTTATGATAATGATAAAATATATAAGGAGAAAAGAAAATCTGGCATGATCGAAAGATTGTTAAAAAGGAATTTGAACCAAGATAAAAAGTTTTATTATACAATACAAGATTAAAATTATTTCCAGGGAAACTGAAGTCTAGATGGACTGGACCTTTCACTCTTACTAAAATCTATCCATTCGGTGTTGTGATTATCAAAGACTGATCACTAGAAAATATATTAAGAATTTCATACCGATTTTATATGAAATTGCACTTTAAAGAAAGGTATTTTCTTTGTTTTATTGCAGGAATGAAGATTTATAAGTACTGAAAGTAAAAAGCACAAAAGAAGCAGATTTGGAGCAAAAAGCACTCAATTTGATGAAAATTAAACTATCCCGCTGACGGCGAGGAAAAGGCCGCCGATGGCTTGAATATATTATAAGGAACTCGCTGACGGCGAGATTGAGGCCGCCGAAAGCGAGATCGGTGCGGTTAGCCCATCTTCTAGAAGCCCGCCGACGGCGAGATCGACCTCGCCGACGGCTAGACAGTTGAAAAAAGCCAAAATACAATGAACCTGAACACTTTTTGAAGAGGTTCTTAAGTACCCTTTGGAGATTTGACTCCTTTCATAAATAGAGACGAATTTTAGTCATTTGTGTGGAAGTTAAGTATCATTTGAGTGTTAGTTAAGTGTCAATTCTAGAGTCTTTTAGTTTCTATATAGAGTGTTTAAGTGTGTTGTACTGGAAGGAAGAGTCAAAAGAACTTCAAGGAGTCTGCTTGGTGATAAGAAGTGAGATAAGTATATTTGTTATTGTTTGTTAACTTTAATGAAATCCATGTTTTGTGTTATTTTTCCCATGCTTTCTGAGTAGTTCCTTAGTTTTTTTCCTTGTTGTTGAGATTATGTAAAGTGATGAATAAAAGTAACTGTGCCTAAAATTATTAAATATTGTGATAATCTTTTACTTAAAACTTAATTTACTTTCAATCTGGCCAATTGATTTGTTAACATATGTTGAATTATCAACTATAGTAAAGATTACATCCAAAGATTCAGGGAAGTTAAAAGCCTTGGAAGGAGGGTGCAAATAAATAGTGAAATATTAACTATCGGGCGTAGAATTGGACATTTTAGTGTGACAGACTAAAATATTCAATTCGATCCTATTGTTTAAGAGCTGAAGTGTAGATGTTAGCCCTCGTGCGAGGGGAACGTGGGAGCTCGAAGTGGCATCGGTATCCTCCCGACCTAGCCGCAAATTCAGTAATCAAACATAGGACTAGTCAATGTTCTTCGCACTCGGACTAAAGGGTAAAGAATAGGAATGCTCCTATTTGGCACAATACAAACTCTAAACTACTTAAATTCATCATTCACTTAATTCTCTCAACAAGGAAAAAGATGCTTTTCTAAATTAGAATCTTATATTTAAACCTTTTTAGCAATAGTTTTAGTTTAAATGTTCTTAATTTCCGTGTACTAATTTAGTAAGTAAGTCTACTTTAAATTATCTTTGAAATTCTCTAACTTCCCTGTGGGATCGATATCTAGGACTCCATTAGAGCCCTATATTACTTGATAACGATACGTATACTTGCGTAGTATCCACAATATAAATCATAAATTCCATAATAGGATCATCAGTATATATATATTCAATGCGGGATCAAGTTTTTGGTGTCGTTGCTAATTTTCATATCATAGTTGTAAGTATAAATATCAAAAAGTGGGTCAAAGACCCTGATTGTGGAAGAAAATTTAAAGTGAATGGACAACGATTAAAACCATATTTTTAAGGGAATAGGCCTAATTTTAAAGAGGTTTTAATGTTAGATCAACCTGAATAATTTAAAGTTATGTCAGGCTGACAACGTTAAACCAAGTGCTTTGTGGGAGGCAACCCACATTTATTAGTAAATTTTTGCTTGTTTATTTGTTTGTTGTGTTTGTTTGATACTTAATTGAGTCCTACCCTTCCTTAATTATCATTTACAACATTAAATAAATGACTCGAATCAAAGTTTGGAACAAATTTGGACAAAAACGAAGTTCGGTGAAATTTGAACTAGCGCCGAACGGCGCTGTCACCAGTGTCGAACCGCACTGCTGATCAGAAAACAGTTTCTCGTCTTTAAATTCGAGTTTTGGAGGTTCTAAGCAGCATTTCTTCCACTTGAACTCCCAAAAACTGCTCCTAGACGCAGAAAATACCAAAGGAACGAAAAGGAAGATCCCAAATCTCATCCTAATGGATTCTGACTCGATTGAAACGGTAAGATTTCAAGTTTTCAACCATAGGAAGTTTGTGAGTTTCTAAGCACAACATTTTTTCAACAAAACTATCTCAAAAATGAGATTGATCAAGGAGCGAGGCTTTGTGAATCGAGGTTTGAATTCTCCTACTACTCGAATTGAAGAAATAATTATACAAAGACGTTGGGAAGTGTTATGTTATACTACTACCGCAGTAGTTGTTTCAGTTGTGAAAGAATTATATGCAAATCATCATGGAATTAACCAAGGATCAATTTATGTGCGAGGTAGGTTTGTCACATTTACTCCTGCGAAGATTAATGATTTATATATGATTGAGAATGTGCCAATCTGCAATTATTCTACATTTTCCCTAATGAAGGACAACATGAATGATATATACAGATATCTAACGGATGAAAGTAATGATTGGGAGATAAGAGATAGCAGGTATGTATGTTTTTCGACCACACTGTTAAATTCTACTTCAAAGCACTTACATTACTTCATATGAGCAAAATTGCTCCCAATTATGAAAATCAATAAAGTAACTAAGGAGAGTGTTATTCTGAATTATTGTATTCAAATGGGAATGTCTATTGATGTTGGGGAAATAATTGTGAAGTCTATTTTGGGATTGATAATTCATGGATCTAAATATGGGCTTGAAAAACCTTCCACCATATTTCTACTCTGCAGTCAATCATAAGTGCCTTATGAGAATTGCAAGAAAGTGCTTCTATCTTAGAAGTCTATCGACTTAACATATCAGTATAGTAGCCAGACAATTGGTGATTTGAATGGTATGAGTATCATTGAAGATCAACCATCTCAGATATCGACACCTATTCCTCCTTACTTTCTTGAGAGTTCACATATCATCCTGAAGAAAATTAAGAAATCGGAGAAAGAAGTTCAACACTTGATGAATGCAATCAACAATCTATCTGACTTCTTTGATCATCTGGATTGGAGAATTAAAGAGTGCTTCGATCATTCTGGATATCTTGAAGGAAGTTTGGTTAAATTGATGTGAAAGAAAGGTTGGATTGAAGAGGATTCCACTGAAGAATTCTCGTTTCATCCATTCCACAACTTGTTCATTCATGCTCAGTCCATTGGAGATTTAAGAGTTGAGGATAGTTCTGAGGAAGAGTGAAGGCTTGATTATTGTTTTAATGTGTCTATGTTTATGTTATGTTTGCTTTTCTTTGATTAGATGTTATGTTTGGACTTGCTTTCTTGTTCTGTTGTCAGCGTTATTGTGTTGTAGTTTTGATCGACGCTGATACTTAGAGTCTATGGTTTGATTGTGTGTTATGTTGAGTGTTATTAGGATGTGGTTGTAATTTGGATTTTATATATATCAAAGTGATGTTTTGTGTTGTTTGTGTTATGAATATAGTTTGTCAAGGCTTTAGTACGTTATTCAATGCTTATTTAGACCAATTAGACGTCGGAGCGGCCTTTAAATGATCAAAATTGCAAAAGAAAGTTGGGAACCCAGTTTGAGAACCGGCACCGAACGATGCCCTATCCAGCGTCGTTTCGTGCCCAAAGTCAGAGAGTTTGGTCTGTAATGCAGAAAATTGCGTCGAACGGGGCTAGCGCCTGCGCCGTTCAGTACTAGGTCAAAATTTTTGGCCAAACTCTAGATTTTCACAATTTAACCATGGGACCCGACATTTTTACCCAAACCACCATCTTCTACCTCCAGCCAAGGCCATTTTTCGCACCTAGGGCTCACTAGCATTGGGTTTGGAAGCGATTTAGTGGCCAAAAAATTTCGGATTTCATCTTCTCTCGGTAAGAGCTTCACATTAAACTAAATTTTTTCAATTTTTATCGTGGAAATCTCCTACATTAAGATGATTTGATATTTTGAGGTTTTTAGAATAGATTTGGAGATTTTCCATGAGATTTGAGTTCTTACCTACTTAATTTACTTTGGAGACATTTACATTGTGATTTTGGAATTTATTGGGATTAATTTGAAATTTTTAGACAAATGTCTCCAAGATTGGCTATGGGGAAGACGAAGTTTGAATATGATGAGAGCAGATTTGTTCGTTTCAAGGCTTATTTGTGCTTTAGTACATCACTTACTAACAAGAAATGTATTCAAGAGCGAGCCTTTGAAAATCCTGGAGGAGAAATTGAAGATTTGATAACGAGTCGTCAATGGGAGATTTTTTATTGTTCTACTGCTAAAGCGATGTTGGGTATTGTTCGAGAATTCTATGCTAACCTCTACTATTCGGAGAGCGAGTATATTTTGGTTAGAGGTCAGATGGTTGAGTTTACCCCTGCCCGCATCAATGCATTATTTCAATTGTGAGAACCTTTCCATTGCGAGTATGAGACTTTTTCTGTGACGAACGAAGCATTGGATACGATTATAAACTTTTTGACTGATGGAAAAGGGGAATGAAAGATTAAGCAGATGATGAGAATTAATTTTCCCCTTTCTACTCTGAATCCTGTATCGAAAGCCTGATATTACTTTATTTCTGCGAGATTGCTACCCACCAACCATCACAGTGAGGTGTAGTAGCTGAAAAAAATGATGAGGTGATCCACCCCTTGAAGCTCATTAGCAAGCTGAATCTGAAGACCTATGCAGCCCATGTATGTTGGAAATGGAGTAAGACATCTGATGAACCTTCCTCTAGTCGAGATAGACCATCTACATCTAGTGAGCCTACTCTGCATGATGTTATGGATCAGTTGGAGAGACTGAACACCAAAGTATAGGGTCTAGAGACAAGGAACAAGATTAATGATGATTATCAAGTGTGGTGGAGAGAGTACGAGATAGCCTACCATGACGCACAAATGAGATTCTTCAGGGGTGATACTAGCACTGTGTTTCCTACATACCCTGACTATACTCCATACCAGCTTGATGAACCAGTTGATGATGATGCTCCTACCGTGGGTGATTGGTAGTGTTGTTGTTTTATTTTATGTTTTTTTGATGATGTAATTATGTGTTGTACTATTTTTTACCTGAGACTCCTCTGATTTGTGGTTGTATTGTACTTTGTATTTGGTTTTGTTTGTGGTGAACTTGATGTTGAATTGTGATGTTTGTGATGAGATAGTATTCATTACCTGTGTTTAGTTTGATAGTTACTTTGTGATAGTACTTGTTGAATGTTTGTAATGTGTGTTTGATTTGTGGTAGTACCTGTTGAGATATGTGTTTATTTTGTTAGTTGTTCTGTGGTAGTACCTATTACATTTTTGTGTTTTGTTTAGTTGATGTTGTGTGTTTTTAGATTTCCTCATTTGAAAATTTCTAACCCATATTTGTGTATAGAAATGCTCTTAAATATTTCAGGCCTACTGTTCTAATATCTGAAGAAAAACCTACTTAAACTCAAAGGTATGAAAAGCCCAGCATATGAGGTATGAATTAAATATGTTTATGTCTTTTCTTTTTTCCCATGTTAATTGTATTGATATTTAAAAATTTAAGTTTGAGGGAGGGAAAGAATTAACTGTTAATTGTCCTCAATTAAAAATTATTTTAAAAAAAATATTAACATGATTTCTTGTGATAGAATTCAATTTCAGATAACTGTATTTCAGTTTTATATAAGTATTTATGTGAAGTTGAATGGAAGTATTTGGTAATGAAAAGTAGTTTTGTATGCTAAGATATTTGGTATAAGAGAATAGAACTATAGTCAACTATTCAAAGTAAGAAAAACTGTATGTTTGGTATATTAAGAATCTTAGAACTTTATATGAATAGAAAAGATTGAGACTCTATGATGAATCAATAATAAACCCATGAAATGCCTATAAGGTAAAGGATTGTGGTAAGTTTTAAATTTAGAGTGAGAAGGGTGAAGTTCAAAATCACTAAAAGCTATCCAGATATAGTAATCCTCACATGAAAAAGAAAAGAAAAAATAGAAAAAAAATGTAAAAAGAAAAAAAAGAAAGAAAAAGAAAAGTGTGGAGAAGCTTGAGGAAATGCCTAATAAAAAATTGGCTTCACTTAGATCTACCTAAAGGGAAAAACTTATTTACTTTCCTGAGCTAATATGTGTGGAATAGTATCCTTACTAGTAGTGTTCTCATGAACTTCTTTTCATGAAATGTTTTTAAGTGCCTTAATAGAACAATCTACAGTCATTTCTGAAATGGATAGAAGGCTAGAACTCTTAGACTTGATTACTAGATATTCCTACACCTGCAGAATCTACTTGAATTATTCAAAGATCTTTCTGAAAGTTTCACTATTGTACTTATATAATTCAGAATATTAGTATTCTAGAAAGGAAAGTTCAATGCAGTGGATCATAATTTTATGTATTAACTAAAATTACTTGAGGACAAGTAATAGTTAAGTTTGGGGGATCTTGATCCATTGAAAATTTGATAGCTTTTTACTATCCATTTCATACCTATTTTTGATGATATTATACTTTAAAGAAAGGTATTTTTCATGATTTCATGCAGGTACAGTGATTAGAGGCCTTTGAAGCAAAAGGAAGACAAAAGGAGAAAATTTGGAGCAAAAGCAACCAAAGTGTAAAAGTTGAGCTAGCGCCAAATGACGCCATATCTAGCGCCGAACCGTGCCCGTTTCCAGATAGTTATTGTCCAAATGGCAGAAAATAGCGCCGAACGGCACCCTATCCAGCATCGAACCGCACCCTATCCCGATTTCAAACTAGATTCAATGTATTTGGATGAATTTTAGAGGGATGCAAGCAAAAACTCTTAGGAAATCAGTTATGGCCAAATTTAAACCACTTTTGGGAGAGATTTCAAAAGGGGGTGTGTGTGTTTAGTGAGTGGTAGAGAGTAGAGAGTGTTATGGAAGTTTAGAGAGAGTGATCTTGGGTTTGTAAATTCTCTTCCAAGGAGTATAGGAGAAGAGGGAAAGTGAGAGATTTCTTCCTCCTTACTATTCTAAAGAGATAATTGTGTGTTGTTGTGAAGAAAGAAGAGGAGTAAAAGGAATTCCTTGAGATTTGCTTGGGGAAGAGTTTGAGATAAGTAGTCTTTTCTTTACTCTAATTGTATGACATTGCTTTTATATATAAAATCCATCTTGTGTCATCCTTTCCTCATGAGTCTTGAGTAGATTTTTTTGTCTTTCTCCTTCTCATGTGATGTGTTGATGTTGTGAAATGGAAATGAAGTGTAGATTAATTATGGATAATTTGTGATGATCTTTTTTGCTTAGAACTTCATTTACTTCTTGATCTGGCCAATTGAATTGTTAAAACTTGTTGGGAAACATATGTTCCGAAAGGATTATGAGTTCTACAACTTAAGTGAAGATCACATTTGATGTCTATGAATTAGGAACGTAATTAATGAGGGTTGAGTGCAAATAAATAGGGAAATATACTTTGATGGGCATAGAATTGGAGATTTGAGAGCGACAGGCTAAAATCTCCAATTTGGTCTTAAGATTTGGAAACCAAAGCGAGAGTTAGCCTTCAAGGGAAGAGAAGTGGGAGCTCTGGAGTGAGAGCCAGTATCCTCCTAGCTTAGTCATGGATTTGGGGACTAAACTTAAGACTAGCCAATGTTCTTTATACGCTGAAATATGGGTAAAGAATAGGATTTCTCCTATTTGGCACAATACATTTGCATCACTGATCTATATCACAATAATCAACACATTAACTTTGAAACAGAGGACGACTCTTTCTTGCAACTGTGTTTAGTTATAAATTTAGTGTTGTGTGTTAGTTTAACTTGTTGCGTACTTTAGTAGTAATAATAACTTTTACTGTTTGCACCTATTTCAAAAATCAAAATTACTTGCAATTGTGTTGTGATTTGAATAGTGATTTCTGTGCTATGCCTTTAAATTAATTGCCTCCCCGTGGATCGATATCTAGGACTCCATTAGAGCCCTTTATTACTTGAGCGATACGTATACTTGCGTTAATTGTGTGACTCATTTTGAAAATCTAAATTAATATAAATATAAATCTGAGTTCCTAAATTTTGGCAAATTAAAAAAGTCGCACCAGTTAGCCACAAAACCTAAATCTTCAACAAACAACAAAAATGACATGACAATAAAGATAACAAAATTGGAACTATTAGGATAGCCGACAACAAAGACAACAAAATTAGAACTACTAGGATAGCCGATAACAAAGATAACAAAACTGGAACTATTAGGATAGCCACCAAACCTAAAGAAGAAGAAATAAAACAAATGAAATAACAAAATAACACTAAAACAATGACAAAACAAAAATACCGACATTAACTTTGACATGATAAAATAAAAATCATAAACAAAATAACAAAAAATAATATCTATAGAAGATACCTGATAAATGACTAATATAGTATCTCATGGGATAAACATTAGGAATAAAACATTTTTATGTTTATTTTCCTAAAAAATATTAAGAAAAATGACCTTTTAACATTAATCAAGAGTTTTCTTAGGTAAAACTAGAATTGTCTATGATGTAATTAACTATAGAAGCTTGCTTTTATAGAAGAAGTAAAAAAACGCAGAATAGGTTAAATACATAAAAATCTCTAGTTACCAGACTCGTGATTTTCCTAATAGGATAGGAATATTCTAGAGTTCTCCCCATAAAGATATCACACTACCTTTCCTTTGATTATCTATTTTGTTCCCTTCCTCTTAATCTTTTCAAAAGGAGATTAAAGTCTGGGGCAGTATAAATAGAGCAGCGACTCCTTGTCATTGACTTGACATGGGAATTGACGACGACGACATTCGTGACAATTCATCGCCATCAGGGTTATTAGGCTTACTTATGGCATTTAAAGTTTTTGATGAAGTTTGAGAATCAAACATTTGGCCTAATGAATTTTCTTCATTCATAGAATTGGCTGAGAAAAATTCCATCCAAATTGGTCTATCTTCCTTGAAATTGTAGCAACTTTATTTGCTAGCATCGCAAAAGTATCATTTTCAAGAATTTTTGGCTACCTTTTTAGGATTTAACCTTTTAGAAGGTCATTGAAAATTTTTAGTAGCCATTTCTTCAATTAAAGCATAAGTATGAGCAAACAGTTTATATATTAATGAACCACCAGCAGCTACATTGATAATATATTTAAGAGATCCAACTAATCCATTGTAAAAGGTCTAAATTATTAACCAATCTGGTATTGAATGATGTGGAGACTTTCTTAGGAGATCTTTAAAACGTTCTCATGCTATGTATATAGATTCCCCTTCAAATTGACAAAAAGATGTAATATCATTTCTAAGCTTCGCAGTCTTTGATGGTGGAAATTATTTAGCAAGAATTTTTTTTATTAAATCACTCCAAGTTCTGATAGATCGAGGTGCTAACGAATTTAATCAAATCTTAGCTTTATCCCTTAGTGAAAAAGGAAAAATTCTAAGTCTAATAGCATCGTCCGAAACACTATCGTATTTACAAGTAACGCACAATTCTAGAAAATTGGTAAGATGTAAATTACGATCTTCAGTTGGTGCTCCCCCAAACTGATTATTAGATACAATTTGGATAATAGCAGGTTTAAGTTCAAATGAATTAGCAACTACAGCAGGGTGTTGAATACTACCATGAAGTTCATCTACTGTAGGGTTAGCATAATCTCTTAAAGGTCTAAATTCAACATTTTGATGATCTTGATTTCCATTTCTTAAAAATTTTTATCTTTTCTGTATTTTAATTTTTTTGATTTTTCTTATAGTTATCTCTAACTCAGAATCATAAGGCACAAATCCCTCAGAACCTGAACTACACATACACAATAATAAAATAAGATAATGTAAAATACACTAACAAAAACAAAGAAAAGTAAACGCAAAATTTTTCTTAAATTCTTTGAATGATATTTTAATTAATTTCCCCGGCAACAGTGCCAAAAACTTGACTTCGCCGGATATTTATGCTAAAGATTTTCACTATATATTTCTTTCCAATGATATAATCTCTTTCTTTTTCAATGGATGCCAAAAACTTGAATCTGAAGCAAGTATGAGATAGATTTTAATTATTTATAATATGGGATACTACGCAAGTATACGTATCATTCATCAAGTAATATAGGACTTTTTAATTAAGCCCCGAGATATCGAACCCACAGGGAAATGCCTAAAAGTTTAAAGAAATAACAAAAATAACTTTTTACTTTTAAAAATGATTTTGTAAAGTATGTTTTAAGATATAAAGTTTTTTCAAATTTGTTTTTGGTATTTTCTGAATAAAAAGTAAAGAAAACTAATAAAGTTAACACATTTACAAAATATATTTTTCCTCTTTCAATGAATCAGTAATAATTATGGAATTTCATTGTGGAAGTATCTAAATGTGTTGTGTCAAATATAAGCAATTATATTCTTTACCCTTACTTGGTTCTATAAAGAATATTCGATAATTTGAAGTTTTGAAATAATGTAGATGGGTTAGGTAGGGAAGATACTAATCTAGATTTCCCTCGATTTTCTCCACTTGGGGGCTAACATCACATAACAAAATTTAAAACATCAAACCAAATTAGGGAGCTTTAACCTGTCACTCTAAAGTCCTCTAATTTTACTCACCATTAAAACATATCTCCCTATTTATTTGCACCCAACAATATGGACTACAATTATAACCCATACAATTGCATGTAATTCTTTCCAATAGCTGGTTGAGACAATACCGCATTGGTTCTTACATGTTCTCACAACAAATTTTAACATCTTAATTGGCCAAATCGAGAGGTAAATGAAGTGCAAGGTAGTGAACCATCACAACATCTTCCAACATTGAAATCTTATACTTCACACAACTTCCTTCTATAAATTAATTACTTCATCATTTAAAAGGAAAAAGTTAAAGAAAACTACTCAGAACTCATGGAGAAAATACAATCACAACTTGATTTGAAAGTAGAAATCATAGTGAAAACACAACAAGTCTTACTTTAAAATCAAATGTAAAATAAAGATAAACACTTATATGAAAATTCTCTCCACAAGACTCTTGAAGTTCTTTTGAAACTTGGTTTTCCCCTTACAAGACAAAATAGATGTTGGCACCCAACTCTGTTGAATCCAAATCTTTATTCTACTCTTAATAAAAACTAGATGCAAGTGATAAAAAAGTGGATGAAGTGGAAAAGTGTGCTCTCAATAACTCTCTAACATAAATTTGACTATTAAAACTAATAACACCCTCCAACAATAACCCTTTTTCTGATCTTCAAGTCTTCTTTTTAAAATTTTTCAAAAGGTGCCTTGGTATCTTTTCAAATCATGTCCAGATTCAATGTATCCATCAAAGAATGCATCTCTTCATTCAAATATGCCTCCCAAAAGCAGTTAAGGAAGTTTAAACCAAAATTTGCTTCAAACACCTCTTGAAAATGGCGCCAATTTTAAGTTAATTTGTATTTTTAACGGTGGCGCCTATGCGCAAAGGGTCCGACTCTTAGCCGCCATAAGTCAATTTTTTTCATTCTTCAATTTTTGCTCCAAATTTGATCCTCATTTGCTCATTTCATCATGGTCAGTCATTTTAATCATACCTACAAGAAAAATACAAATATATATTCCATTAAAGTGTTATATCATCAAAAATAGGTATAAAAATGCATTTAAAAACATTATAGAATTTTTGGTGTATCAGAGCCCTTCAATACTACTGTGCATAAGATCACCCACAAGAGTCGGACCACTCGTAGATCAACAACGGATCCTGTGTGACCTAGGTAATTGGCGAGCTAAACTAGTTTGATGTCAATACACATGAGCTCTAACTGAATATAATTATTGTTTACAGGAGAGATTCCAGCAGGTGAAGGAGAGCTGATCCTAAATGTCGGGAGGTATTACAATCCGCGAGTGTGCCAATTATGACTTAAGGAGGTAGGCTGCTGGATGGAAGAAGAATGGTTAAGTCTACTGGCTCTGATCGCGGTTTTTTTGCCTAGGATGCTCTCCCCGCCACCAGTGCATCTACACCTTCTATCTATATTGCATAGGATGAGGAGATCTCCAAGCTTGTTGTGGCATTCTCTTTTAAGATGGAGGTCCGCTTCTCTCAGATTAGGTAGGTGCTGGAGGCCAACTTTGAAGCGAAGCTGAAGGCTGAATTGGATTCCTTCCGACAGTAAATGAGGGTGCGCGATAAGGCATCAACAACATTAGAAGAGTAGGAAGCGGCGGAGGGTGATGAGGATGAGGTTTATGAGATAGAGGAGGAGGATTACGAGGGTTATTTTTTATGTTTATGTATATTTGGATATATATTTTTTCTGTGAACAATGATGTACAGATTTTAGAGTAATTGTCTTTTATTTATTTCATTATTTGATTGGACAATTTACTATTTGATAGCTATTTTATTTTATTAAATGCTTAGAATTGTATATTAAATATTGGGATAAAAGGCATGGTAATGTAAATACGAAAGATTAAAAATATTCATTTTTCCTGGTGCTACAAGTTTCTAACGACTTACCATCTGTTTTGCAATGGTTCAAACTTATCAATTGGTAGAACTGATAGCTAGCCGATTAATATTTTTACTGATGCATAATCAACACATAACCGACGACATAAGGTGTGTCATACAAAAATGACTGTCGCGTCACTTTTTTGACTATTAACCATTTAGTCATAAAAATGATGCATAAACGACGCTTAGTTGATGATTTTTAGTGCATAAAAAAACCAACAAATTCGATATTTTTACGACAGTTACCTCGTCGATAATAAAAAACAACACATAACTGACAGTTTTGCTTGCTTCAACAAACTAACGGTTGTGGCTCTTTTCCAACGTGTATATCATCACTATTACTGACATATTAATCATTGCTTATACGAACCGGCGATTACCGACGACTCGAATATTCTCAAAAAAAACTATGACATTAATTTGCTGGATAATCGTCGGTATATTTATTTTGTCGGAATTTCAATCAGTTTTGAAATTACCGACAAATATTTTATCTACGAGCTTAAAACCATCAATAACATTAAAAACGACAGTTTTTTCTTTCATAATCGATGGATTGTGGCTGTTGAAAAAGCATAAATTCATTTTGATGGACCAAAAGTCAAAATTAAATCCATTGAAGATTGGAATGAGGGCAGATGACCACTTGAAGTTAGATATTATAGACATACTGAAATTGTACAACACTCAACGAAATATCGAACGAATCCTATGATACCAATTGTTTGAAATTTTTGAAGAGAAAAGAGAGATTTAGAATATTAAATTTTGCTGAGTAGTTTTCAACTTATATGACAACATCGTGACTATATCTATGCATGAGAGATAAAATTCAAAAATTTGTAAACTCCTATAATCTTTTCTATTAAAATATACTCTAGATTCTTCCCAATTAAAATTGTAGAGTATTCTCATTTAAAATTATTAATCAAGATTAACTCACACCAGGCAAAATTAAGAGATTCCTTATTTAAATTGTTGTATTCAATTTCGTATATTAATTCTTTGCTTACAGCTGAATGGTTATATTTGGAATATGTATTATTACAAATTATTATGTAATATTAGGATACCTAAATTAGATTGTATGGACTATTATTTATTGGAATGAAATCAAAGGAACAAGGCAAGTAGCCTATTTGTTCAAAATCTTTAACATGGTATCAGAGCCAAGTTTTTGGCCTAACCACCAGTAGACATTGGAGGATGGTCAAGACTCCCTTCCCGCCGGCCTTCTTGCAAGGAAGGAGGAAGTATTTCCCTACCTTTGTGGATCATTCGCCTTCATCTTCGACTCGAGCTCATTCCATCTTGCTGGCTGCTTTCCTTGCCTTTGTGGATCATTCGCCTTTATCTTCGCCTTTATCTTAGACTCGAGATCATTACATCTCGCTGGCTGCTTTCCTTGCCTTTGTGGATCATTCGCCTTTATCTTCGACTCGAGATCATTACATCTCCCGGCTTCGGCACTCCAGACTTCGGTACTCCCAGCTTCGGCACTCCCGGCTTCCGCACTACCCGCTTTGGCACTCCTAGCTTCTGCACTCCCGGCTTCGGCACTCCCGGCTTCGGCACTACCCGCTTCGGCAGTCCCGGCTTCGGCTTCGGCACTCCCGACTTCGGCACTCACGACGAGGCTTCGGCACTCCCCGCTTCGGCACTCCCGGCTTTGGCATTCTCGGCTTCAGCACTCCTGGCTTCGGCACTCTCGGCTTCGGCACTCTCTACTGATATATTTACTAAGGCAGTTTCTCGGCAACATCATCAGTTTCTTGTTGGTAAATTGATGTTTTTTAATCAGTCAATTTGAGGGGGGATATTAATCAAGATTAACTGACATCAGACAAAATTAAAAGTTTCCTTATTTAAATTGTTGTATTGAATTCCATATATTAATTCTTTCCTTATAGCAGAATGGTTAAATTTAGAATATGTATTATTACAAATTATTATGTATTATTAGATACATAAATTAGATTGTATGGACTAATATTTATTGGAAGGAAATTAAAAAACAAGACAAATAGCTTATTTGTTCAAAATCTTTAACAAAAATAAAGCAATAATATCAGTCTTATTGCAATTATTTCTCGTAACAGATTTTTAAAGGAAGCCAAAAAAGAAAGCTACGTAAGACTACGATCGCTATTTGAAAAATAGAACTTCAGAATTTGAAAACTAACAATCTCAAATATAATGAGATGGTCGGCAAATCTTATGAGAATCCGTAGATTTCTGGCCTCAGCGATGGATACAGAAGAGACGTGCACACTTTGATTTTAAAAAAGGTGGCCGCTGATTACAGATAAAAAGAGTTGGTTGGTTTAGCAAAAGCATCGCTATCTCATCATCACTATAGCCGACCTTATTTTTTTAAGCATGGTTGGCACCTTCAGTGTAATAATTGGCTAAGTCTTATCTATGGTTGAATGGATAGCCTATCATTAACTGCAAACTAATTATCTGTGGAAGACAGTGGTTTTCTCCTTTTGACCACATAATTATGCGATGCTTTTTATTAAGTTTATAACTATTTTCTACAGTTAAATTTGTTATGATTATTTAGTTGAGATTAATGATGAATTTAGTTTTGAATATCGTATGTTTTGTATTCAAAGTTATTGCTGTGAAATCAGCCTTTATTACGTTGCTATTCTGCGAGCATTTTAAGTATTGTTTAGAATCTTTCACAGATCAAGAATACATTTATTTTTAAAATTACTGCATCACTATTGTGAAAAAGCCGAAGTGTTGATTCTAAAAGGATATAAATTATGAGGCATAATATGTGACAATAAGAAAATTATTTAATCAACTATAAAATTGGATGCCAGTTTTTAGATCCTAAGACCACCAAACAATTATGCTAAAGTTTTTTGAGATTATTAGTTAAGATCATCTTAAGTTTATTTTTAGCAAACATATGGTCTAAATTGCGCCTTTTAGTCTAATGGAGCAAAGAAACCCTTAATTCAAATGTAATCCAACTAGGATATTGATGTCTATCAAAAGTACGTGGTATTTCTATGTTATTTTTATCTTATTGGTGTTATTCTTATATTTTACGTGGGTATTTTAGTATTTTGTGTAGTATACAAGTGTAGGGCTGTCAGAAAAGTTCGTTGTTCGCGAACAGCTCGTGTTCGGCTCGTGAAGTAGCTCGTGTTCGGCTCGTTCGTTAAGAAAACAAGCCGAACACGAACAAATTTTTTAAGCTCGAATTACAAACGAGCCGAACACAAACAACTCTTTGTTCGCTCGTGTTCGGCTCGTTTTAGCTCGAAATAAAAAAATAATCATATAATTATTTATATAATAATTTATTATATATATTATTTATATATTAATATATTATATATATTTATATTGAAGTTTAAATCATAATTGTTTGTGTGGTGACGTGGTTATGTGTCTTGTTTCCATTCATTTGGTCCAGGTTCGAGCAGGCACTATGCATATATTTTTTTCAATTAATTTTAAAGAGCTAATTTCGAGCCGAACACGAACAAGAATATTTAATTCTAGCCGAACACGAACACAACTTTCACGAGCCATTTCGAACATGAGCCGATTTCGAGCTCGAGCCAGTATCGAACGAGCCGAACATGAGCCGACCCTAAGCTCGCTCAGGCTCGGCTCGTTTACAGCCCTATACAAGTAATTAGGCAACTTGGGAAATAAAGGAGCTCAAATGGAGCGCCTCGCCCTTAATCGGTGCCCAGTCTAACACCCCCTAGCCCAAACCCAGCGCCCCCTTGCCCAGACGCAGAGCCACAGTACTAAGCACTTTTCCCCACTTCATGTCAAGATACATAAGAGGTAGAAAGTGGGCGCCACAGTCCAAGCGCCCAGGCACCCCACAACAACGCTCTTGCTCTCCCACCAGCACTCTCACGCTCCCCCACCAGCACCTAGGTGCCAATCATGCATTTGGACGGTTTCCATGGTTCTTATACATTCTAAGTGGTAGGAAGGGATAACAATGAAGTAAAGTTGGAGGAAATGGGCCAAATTAGCCAATTTTACTCGATGCATTTGTCTGAGAGTGTGAGGGAGAGAGTGTGTGTGTGTGTGTGTGTGAGTATTTAAAAGGTTTAAAATGTTAGTTCTTTCTTGTACATGTGTGTAATCAATTCAAAGTAGAGTTTCATTGTATGAAGAAGAATTAATGCAGAACAAAAGAAGATTCAGTCCTAGTTTAATTGTATTTCGTTAAGCTCCACCTTTAGATTTCAATATAATTTTTTTTTTTAAACATGTTTAGGTGAAATTTTTTTTTTCATATTCATGAGTTTTGGGAATGTGATTTGTCTCTTTTTCATTTGTGAGATTTTTCCTAGACTAATTTAAGGTTTGATTTGATGTAAGTTGACGTGCTAACTTTTCAATTCAGCTATCATTTACTTTTAAACTAGCCAATCGGAATGTTAAAATCACTTGTGATCTAGGTTATCTAACCATTTACTAGAAGAATGAGAAAGTTAATAAACAATAACCTAATAGAATAGACATATTGCCAGTACAAGATTCCAACCCAAATAAGATACTAGAAAAGTTTTGATAAATTTTGCAAGGTTAAGTCACCAAGTTAACAAGTTCCATGAGAGATCGATTCATGGACTCAAACCCATAAATTCTTTGAGTGATACGTGCATTTGCTCTGTTGACCCATGCTTCACAGCTTATTGAATATCAAGTTTTTTAGCCAAAAGAAAAAAAAATTCAATGTTCAAAGTTTCAATTGGAATGTAATTAGGTTCAACCTTGATAGTGTAACAAATATTAAAATTGAAAAACTTAATAATTATGTATATATGTGAAAATAATAATGAGAAAAACTTTATAAAATGTGTAATATAATATTTAAATATTATATAACTTTAAAATCAAATAAATGTTAAGTGAGATAAGTGAGAAAAAAAATGTGGGAAAGTTGTTTGTTAAAATTATATATGTAAATTTATGGTTATCATCAATGCTTATATTGTTTTATTGCAGGATTTTCATAAATTATTAGAAAGCAAAGAAAAATTTTAAAAATAAGAAGAAGAAAAAGACTGAATCACTATGCCACCATTATAATACGCCAAGCAGTCAGTGTTGTGATGCAAGTTTGAGAGCACTATAATGCTAGAATTGTGAAGGAATTGATGAGACATATAAGAGCTTAACACCTTAGTACTATTTTGGTTGGGCTGCAGTGAACGAAATTGAAGTAAAATGCTAAAAAATTTACGGAACTCAGTGCCACAATGCTGAATAACAACATCAATGCACAGGTCAGGGAAAGAAAAAAATCATTTAAGATAGAGAGAATGACGCCCTGGCACTCTTCTTTGGGTGCCTTAGAGCCAAACAGAGTAAAAAACCAACCCAAATAACATATAACTTAGTGTCACTTTGCCACATTGGAGTGACATAATGCCACATAGGAGTGCCACAATAGAATAACGCCTTGATGTTGAAAATTTTGCGTTACAATGCAACAATCCCTATCATACAATTTTAAGGCAATTTCTGGTGTTGATTAAAGAATTTACTTAGGCAATTTATGTAGTTATTTAAGTGGAGTCAAGTGCTAATAGTATCAAAGAGTGCATGAAAGGACTTAGAGAAACTTTTCTAGAGTGAGTCTGAGGCAATGAGTGTGGGAGAGTAAAGAGTAAGCACTAAACTAGAGAAACAAATTGCCAGAGGGAGTAAGAAGATTGAATTAGTTGAGGAGAAATATTGTATTAACGATAGAAGTGGTTCAATCTTTGCTTTTATATCTTAACATTTAAGGAGTTGTGCTTAATATCAAGTGTTTGTCTTGTTGATTTCTATCTAAGTATGAATTATGCTTGTGCTTTCGAATTGTGAATAAAATTATACTAATTCATGCATTGCTTGAGTTAAGCATCTAATGTTACAATATTATTCAAATTGCTTTCCAAATTTATTGAGTTGGTGCACTGGCCATACATCTTTTTCTAATCACACGAGATTTATAGATATTAGAAAATCATGAAAAACTAAGATTAAATTAATAGAATTTTGAGTAAGTTAAACATACACTATTTAAAACATTTCCATTCGTATAATTTTACTTTTAAATCTTTCATTTTAACTTTTAAAAGTTTGTTATATTATTGAAAATAAAGTAGGGATGGATATTGAATTTGATTCTTATGAGGATGATATTTTATTCACTCTATATCACTTGTGTGACACATACACTTGCATATATTTTAATCAACCATATTTTTATCATATTTCTTAAGGATTTAAGTAATAATTAGTTAATTTAATTTTAGTTTAATCATCTTATTTTTAACTTAAATTTTATTGTGTTTATAATTATTTAAGTAAATTATTTTGTTATTATTCTTTTGATATTCCTATTTTAGCTTCATTAAAAAAAATTACATGCTTGTGTTTGAGCTTGTTCATTAGTTATTGTGCTGTTATTGTTATGTTTTTTTATAAATATAATTAGTTGTTATATTATAATATATGTTGAGTAGGCCATGTAGACCTATTGTTGTTTGACCAAAAAAATAAAAAAAATTATATTAAAAATTGAGAAAAAGAAAAAGAAAGACTCATTAATACAATCAAACATGGCAAGCCAACCTAATAAAGTAGATCAAACTAAAAATCTAAGAGAGTATATCTCACTATGTAGTATACTAAAGCACTAAACATTGAAGCCCAATAATTTGAAACTGTCCAAATGACCAAAACTCGTATTTTGAGAGTACACCTATATATAAATCCAAACTAACACTAATAATTTCTAGGAAATTTGTAAGAATTTTAATAGAGTTCTAAATGATTTTATTAACTTAATTATTTCCAGTTTCATTGAGAGAGAATTAAAGTTTGGTTGAAAATTGCTTGGATCTATGATCCCTCCAAAGTATTGTGAAGCACTATAATCATATATGTATATGTGTTGATCAAGAAATATGTAGATTTAAAGTCCAAATATTGTTCCTACAAGGAACTTCATTATTTCTCAAATAAGTTATTGTACTAGTAACTAACCCTAATTCTAGTTCAAGATTTTGAAAGTTTCGAAACTATCTAATTGATTTTGCTAAACTAAATTTAATAAGATTGTGTTCTCGAATATACAAATTATGCATCATTAAATTATATTGTGTGAATATGTAATATTCTCCTAATGAATCTCCCATAATTAAAGTTGAGAGTCGGGGATAATTAATCCTTACTCTATTTATAGACATAAGAAGTGTTGGAGCCTAATATTGTAGTTAAGTTTCTCTTAACCCTGCAAAGTCTCATAGGAGTCCTACTTCATTTATGTGATTGCAATCTTCTAATAGAAATACTCTTATTATAATAAGTGATTACATTTAACTTAAATATTTTCTTACCCAAAGTCAATTTTCCTGGATGACAAGAGTTTTTGGCTTTTTTAGTAGCTGATTTGAATGTATATTATTTTTGAAAAGTTAACACACCAACATAAAATTAAATTTTTAATAGTTTTCCTTAGAAATATCTCATTGATTGAATAAGAAGCATACACTACCAAATTAAAGAAGTATAAACCTCTTAGTTCCTAACAATTTGGAGAGAAAACAAAGCAAACTATACTGAAAGTAAATAAAATGTACATAAATAAAGAATGTTCAAACCAGATAAGAGTCTCTTTTTAATCTATTTTTCCTATACATGAAATTAGACTTCAATTTAGTCTCACAAAAAATAAGTAAGTTTCACACACACTTACACATGCATGCACCCTCCCTGCTTTCTCTTTTAGTGTTCTAAGTTCTCCCAATGTACCCCTCCTTTCCCGAATGAAAATCAAGCGAATTTAACCTTTCATTTCACTCAAAATACCAAAATCTATCTTACGTCATGGTGAGTGCAATAACGCTAACCCTGTAGCGCTTGGCATTGGATGTAGGCATGGTGCCACTAGGTGAAGCATTATCTTTGTGTCTCTGAACCATCAAACAATGGTTTCTAACAACATTGTACTGATTAAGGTGGTGCATAGGCATTGAAGCAGCTTCACTATGCTAGTAACCTGGCGCAGAGATGCCTTCTTTTTTATATCTCTGCATGAAATGGATCTTCATATGGTGATGGGGCATCAAATTGGGGTGTTGCTTTGCATGAACAAGCCTTAGCCAATTTGCTGATCCCAAGTGATCAAGTCATGGATTTAGGCTTGTATCCTATAAATAACACTATTGATCTCCCATAAAAATCTTAAAATGAAATATAAAAGAGTATAATTCACATATACATATATTGCATATTTTTTACACATCTATTTCCATAAACATAAATATTATTTGACCTCAAGTAATTTAATACCTATAATAAGACTCCTTTTTTTTAATTTCAGACTACATTTTTTCTTAGGATTACATTGTTCTTTAATAATAACGTATGCAAATAAATCAAATTTCACAAATATCCACTTATGATTGAATGTTATTAAGAACATTAATATCCAAACTAGTTATATTATTACCATTTTATATGGTTATCCTGAAATCACTTAAGTATGGTTGACTTAAAAAACATTAATTTTTAATTATATATAACTCAATTGGGATTATCAATTAAATATTGTTAATTCAATTATTAGTCGTTGTATGTATAGTATTCTAAATTTGAATTAATGACGTTTTTTATTCTTTAACTTTTTGGAAAGTAGATTGATACCATTTTATGAATTATAGCTTAACATCAATCTTCTCCTTAATGACTCTTTTATATCTATCTCTTAAACCTGGAGTAATTTTTATTTTTATTTTCTCTTTATTTGCAAGGATTATTGTATCTAGATAAGCTTTATTTTATGATTTTAAATACTTAATCTTTATTAATCTAAAAATCTCATCACTTTCGAAATTAGTTTGAAGTAATATAGTTCATGATATATTAACTAGAATTAAATCATTTGAATTAATAAATATTAAAATTCATATTTTTGGTGAATTAATTTTAATCGTAATCAATGTAGTATAAGTGTTTAAGAATGTTTATATAAAGAGTGAATAATTGTAGTACGAGGTTAGTTATTTGTGTGTTAATAATGAATCTCATTGCTTAATCAGTATTAATCTCTCATTCAATTATTTTCTCTGGCTATCATGAAATCAAAAAGAATCTTAATTAAAAAATATCATTTTATTTGAAAGTTTAAAGGCTATACATTTAAAGTTTCTCTAGAGAACAAGTTCCTCCATTACCCCCTCCCCCTCAACTTTTTTTATAGTGATCATATGAAAATAATAGTATGAGAAGGAAAAAAAAATAAGGTAGAACATGGAAGTGCATGAAAAGAATTTAAACATATGACAGTGAAATACTATTATAAAAAGTATAGCTAAAATATAATTGAACACCAGACCAAAATCCCATATTCATCACATAACAATCACATACATCACAAGATTTTCATAATAAATCATAACAGCTACAAGAAGTAAGTAAAACATCTCTGATCTCCATAGAATTATAAGTCACATAACAAAAGAATAATAATATTAATAAAGGCAAAGTAGTCCATTGTGCATCACCATGATCTATAGAAATATCAAACATGAATTCTCATCCAAATAACTTACATAACTAAAACTAGAAATAGAGCCAAAACTAGAAATTCCATATCATTTGAAATATCATACATCTCCCCTTTCAACATAATCATCTTCCATCTATTTGGTTGAATCCTCATAAAGCTGGAAGGGTAGTGCAGTAAGAAACTAAGGAGAGCGAAGTTCATCATTTCGCTACTAGTTCTAGAACATGTATGCCAGTGTTGAGTTGAACATTGTTTTATATTCGTATTGGCACTGATACAAATCAATATAGTAATCAAATATCTAGCCCATATTTTCACAACCACTAAATAATGGATATATCTTTACCCAAGGTGTTTAAGTTTTTATAAATTAAAGAAAATGAGAATGACGGTTCGAGTCAGGGTTTGGATCGGGTCAAGTAGGTCTGGAAGAACTCTTACCTCTCTCAGAAGATATGTTCTTGTATGAAGCTATGTCCTTCTTGGTTACAACCCTACATGGGTGATATTGATCCAACCAACTCTCACCTTAACACATAAAGTTTTAATAACGGATGGGTGGCCACCTATGGTAATCCCTCCCCCTTTAATCTTTTCGGTAGAATAATAAAACACACACCCCACATCAATCATTTTTTTAATAAAGTAATTTATAACCACTCTATCCATTATCAGCTTACTAACATTAATTAAAAAAATAACTTTTGTAGATGTGAAATCTCTTCACACCCATGATTCATTGTTTGAAGTAGTGGAAGTAAATTTAACTAATATTTTTCTCTCCCTCACCACTCAGAATGAAAATCTATAAGAAAATTAATGATTTTAAGAAATTCAAAATCAGTGGGTATGAAAAATAAGTATTAATCATCAAGAATGTTGTGAATGCTTAAATGTGAATTGATTTAAGTGGAGCTGAAATTGACCTACTTTCCTCAAATAAAAATTTTATCGTTATGTTAGTCTTTTAAATTAGCAAAGAAATCTTTAAAATTGGGGAGAACAACAGCATTCGTCCTGTGGCAGAACTCTTCCAATTTTCTACTTAGTTAGGCACCTTCTATCCTACCCTCAAGATAAGGAAAACCATCCTCTAGAATCAACTTCTTTCACACTAAAAATCCACTAAACCTAGCTTCTTCCTTTACATTAATCAATTTCATGCTATCAAAAGAGGTTTTACCTTTGAGGCCTTTGGTCTCAATTATCATAAAATTTAATGGAAAAGTTAATGAAGAAGAATTCTATGAAAAGCATGGGGTAGAAAAGAATGGAAAGAAAAAGAAATGATACATTAAACTCTAGGAATGCCCTTAGCTTATATACCTTTCAACTTTCTTATTCTAGTTGTTAGATCACCACTTTTTCATGTGGAGATGAAATGAATTATAGGGGGTGCTTATATAAGAAAATAGAGTGGCACTCCATTATTGTTTGGTAGTGCAACAATATTGCATTATAGAGAACCCAATGTTGTTGTGTTTAAAATGAAGTGTTGTGGTGCCCATCTAAACCTCCAAAAACAAAACATAGCACATTCGTGCTAGATAGACTGAAGGTAGTTTTGAGATGGTGCTCAGTGAAAGTTTCACAACCATAATTCTTTTAAGTTTTCCTAAGTTTCACTTTAAAATAATGCAAAATAAAATCTAACTTTACAAACAAATAAGAAAATAAAATAAGATAACACTTGGGTTACCTCTCAAGAAATGCTTGGTTTAATATGCTAAACAAGATCATACCAAATCATTATTTGTGCTAACCTAAGTCAATGATCTTCCTAGGAACTATTCTATCACCACAAAAAATAATTCTTTAATCTATGTATATTAACTTTTAAAATATAACTAGTTTGTATTCTCAATATCATCAGCATTAAATGGATAAAATATTATTATAGTGAATTATTCAGACAATCTGTCGTTTAATTTTTCTTAGAATAGTTTTAGTAATAAAATATATAATAAAATCTCTTATCTAATTATAAAGTAATTCATAATGAGCTTTTGATAATGCCATTTTTTCATGTGTTCTTTAAAAATTTTGGTATTCGCATAAGCTTGCATTCTAATCCTATCAAACTTAATCAACTGTGGAAACTTTTTTCTACTAAATCCTTCGGATTATAATTGAAGTCCTTAACTACATAAAAGAACTTATATTATAATTCTACATGTATGTGAAAATCTTTTCTAAATGTCGTACTATAGGCCGACATACCTATGAGAGCCTTAAAAACAATCAAATAAGCCCACAATGCATCATCTTGCTTAAGGGACAAATATTTCCTACTATGGTTAACAATTTTTTTAGTTTTTTTAAATCCATATTTGAAAATTTTACTAAAACACTATTTTGAGGATGATAACATGTAGAAATCCTATATTTTATCCCAAAATTATCATTTAATGTCTCTATCATCTTACTACAAAAGTGCTCCCTTCATCATTAATAATAACTTTGGTAGTTCTAAATCTACTAAAAATATATTTCAAATAAAATTTTTGAACATCATGTGAATCACACCTTGGTAAAGCCACCACCTCAATTCTCTCTAAAATATAATCTACTTCAATCAAAATAAACTAATTTCCTGGATATGGTGTAAATATTCTAGTAATGTTTATTCCCCAACATAAATAATTTCAACTTCCAAAATATAATTTATGAGCATTTTGTATCTCTTTGAAATATTACATATTCTTTGAAATTTATCACATTTTTTACTATAATCATTAAAATCTTTAATGAGGTTTAACCAATGTAATATGTATTGCATGATCGTAGAAGCAGTCATAAAACCTTCAAAATGGCCCAAAATACTGAATCGTGACAAAGTCTGATGATGTTTTTTTACTTACCAAGGCACACATCTTCTAATGATTTTCTCCTTACATTTCCTAAAAGGATAAGGTTCATCCCAAAAATACAATTTGACATAAAAAAACAAGCTTATTCCATTGACAATATGATAAATCAAATGGAATAATTCAAATAACAATGAAATGTACATTGTCTGCATATAAGGGAATATTTTGTTCACTAATAAAAATAGTCCATGAACATGATTATCATTAATTTTATCTAACATGTCCTCAAAATTTCTAAGCATGTTAGTAGTATATCTAAGCATTATCTCAATATCAAACTCTTATAATAGAAATACTCATAAGATCAAGTGAGATTTGATATCTTTCTTAGTTATAATTTATTTGATAGCAAAGTGGTTGGTGTAAACCTTAAGTTTGGAACATATCAAGTAGGATCTAAATTTATTAAATGTGAATACTATTGATAGTAGCTCTTTTGATTTCGTAGTGTAATTAACTTGTGCTTTAATAAGAGTTCTACTAGCATGATACAACACATAAAAATCTTCTCACCATCAGCCTAGTACAACTTCTACAATAAAACCACTAAAATCACATATCAATTCAAATGGTTATTCTCAATCAGATGCAACTATCATTAGTGTAGTGGTTAATTTTTCTTAAAATTTTTAAAGGCTGCTAGGCGCTAATTATCAAAATCAAAGGGCACATCCTTCTCTAACCAATAAAAAAGAAGTTTCTAATTTTAAGTGATGTTTGTTATATATTTATTGTAAAATCCCTTTTTTCTTAAAGAAGTTTTAATCCCTTTAATAGAAGTGGGAGGGTTTACTTTTTTTGTGACCTTAATTTTGTCTGATTTAGCTCCATCAATCTATTAGAAAGCCCTTTCACAGAAATTTTGTCCTGAAACTATGCCTTTAGTGACCATGGATTGATTTTTTTATCAGATCAAGGTAAGATTAGCGTATTCAAAAATTCAAGAAATTTTACCTAAATGTATGAGATATGAATCAAAAAGGGTGCCGAACACAAAAAATTCATCCATGAACACCTTAATATCCTTCTCGATAAAATTATAAAATATGAACATAATACATCTCTAGAAAGTGTTTGGGGCATTTCGTAGTCGAAAAAACATACTCCTAAAAACAAAGGTTTTATAGTGGCTAGTGAAAGTAGTTATGTCCTGGTCTATTGGTGCTATATGAATTTGGTGGTATCTAGAGTAACCATGTAGGAATAAGAGAATATACTTGTCTTGTAGGTTTATTATGCTTGTAGTCAAGAAAAGAAAAGAATCTTATCTTGTCACTTTGTTCAATTTTCTACAGTCAAAATAGATTCTCCATCCTATGATCCTCATAAGGGTTTAAGTTCATTCTTATCATTTTGCATTACAACTACTTATTTTGCACAAAAGGAATTGGGCTTACATAAGCACCATCAGATATGGAATATATATGATTTATGTATCTAGCTATTTAAGGACTTCTTTTTTCACCACATCCTCCATAATTAGATTTTGCCTTCTTTATGGATCATTCTTCATTCATATATTTCTTTCATTAAATTCTTATACAAGCATATAGGAAGGCCCAATTCTTTAAATATCTTTTATGCTCCATCCAAAAGCTTTTTTAGAACACCTCAAAACTCTTATTAACTTTTCCTTCTATACTTTACTTTAATCAGAATAAATGATTATAGGAAAAATTAAAGATTCACGTAAAAAAAGCATAATACATTAAATGTTCAGAGAGATCCTCAAGTTTTAACTTAGGTGCCTCAACTATGGAGGTGATAAGATTTTAGAATTTATTGAGGTATGTAATGGCTCAAACCTATTTGTGTTTACTTTGAGAGTTGCCGCTAGTAATAATGTTGATTCTTCCTTAGGTTTTTTGCAACTATCTTCAATAAAAGCTTATTTTTTGGGTCTATTTCAAAAATTTATTTGAATTGGATTTTCACACAAGCCTCCACCACATATACCTTATGACAGGTGTCATTCTTAGGGTCTTGAAAAACTTCATTGATTTTAATTTATTAAAATTTACCTCTTGATCATTAAATCTCATGGTATATTCCATTTTTTTAACTACAAACATGAACCTTCTAGTGGTCAAGAAAGGTTTAACAAATATAATGGGGATTTTCTTATCCCTCTTTATGTCTAAGAATATGAAACTTATTATTAACCTCTAGCTTGTATATAATTGATTCTCACTTCAGCTAAATATTAATTCAAAAAAAATAAATTATAACTACAAGAAAACATTCAACCAAAAAGAAAAACTGAAATCAATAAACTTCTATTAAACGTTAAACTTTCACTAAAAATCAGCCTTAACTAACATTTACTCGGAAATTATTATTTTCTCTTTCTAGATTATCGTAGGGCTTGAAAGTTCATTTTGGAAGTTGTATGATGTTTATTATTACATATACTATGCACCCTAAAATTATAATTTTCTCTAGAGGCCAATCTGATGATTAAAATTACATTATGTAAGTTATATGATGTTCATATTCACATATGTGTAGCATGAAAACCTAGTCATTGAACACAATTTTTAAGTAAAAATTTGCACTTGAAATTTTCATGTATGAAATATAGTCCCTCATATAAGTTTTTAAAGATTAATTATTTTTTAAAACAGACCTCTCTAGTGCATCTAGATCCTTAAAATCTTTCCATTGAAGTGCTCCATTTTCAAATCTGATTCTATTTGGGGGCTCGTTTAGCCGACACTTTGAATGATAA
This sequence comes from Papilionanthe hookeriana x Papilionanthe teres, assembly GCA_022702705.1. Taxonomy (NCBI): domain Eukaryota; kingdom Viridiplantae; phylum Streptophyta; class Magnoliopsida; order Asparagales; family Orchidaceae; genus Papilionanthe; species Papilionanthe hookeriana x Papilionanthe teres. The sequence goes on along the minus strand of CM040434.1, from coordinate 78,627,242 downwards.
TTTTGATAATAAAAGGGTAACTGCAAATCATCAAACTAAATGAAATCAAATTGAATCAAAAATTTAACCAAGAAAAATAAAAGCTCCAAATAATTAATTTAATTCATTAATACTAACCAAACTTTCAAACTCAAAATCCACCAAAATTTTCTCTCCTGGGGTAGGATCCACACTATGACCTAAAATATCTTAAAATGGGGCCTACATTGACCAATACTATTTGCACCATTGAACTCTTATATTTTTTTCTACTAAATGAGAAAAATACAAATTTTTTTGTGATAACCACCATAATCACCTTGTAACCACCTAGAAACTTCAACTGGACATATCTTGAGCTAGGGACTTCCTTTTCAGAGCAGATTAGACCATTACAATATCTTCATTATCTTGAAATGACCTATACTTATTTTTTCATCCTAACCACCATAACTACCAAATTTGAATTTCAATATTCCCTCCATTTTCAAATTCTCCCCCATCCCCTCCCCCTCCCCCTCATGTCAACACAACTCCTCATCCCCTCTCTCTTGTTTGTTGAATCTCTCCTCTCTTCTCCACATCCAAACTGAGAGTAAGCAAGGAAACAAAGTGAAGGCACAAACTGAGACAAGGAAACCATCAAGGCAAGGAGTACTTCTTCATCCAAGGTAAGCAACCAAGATCTTTTAAAAGTAGGTATAAGCCACATTCTCCATCTCTATTTCAAAGATTTTTTAGGAAATTTATCTTGTGAATTTGTGTGATACTTTCGTTTTTTAGTTTATTTTTCTTTCCCAACTCTCCCATGAATTCTCTCTCATCTTCCATTTTCCTTTTCCCTCATGGTCTAAGGCTAACCAATTTCATTTAACACCCAGAGAAGAAAACCTAACCAAGCCACACTAGATTTCCCTCCTTCTCCTAAACCAAAAATTCCTACACTTAGACTCTCCCTTCCTCACTTTCTATCTTACCTAAAAAATCACCTAATTTCTGTTCACCCTTCTCGCTTTCTCTCTTACTCTAGAAATCACCCCAATTGAGCTCATCTTTTTCCACTTCCTCTCTTACCCGAAACACTACCCCAATTACACACATGTCCTCATCTTCCCCAACCCTAAAAACCACACACAAACAACACACAAATTGTCACTTCACCCCTACCCAAAATTCATCACACTCACACACACATCCCTGGCCCATCAACCCTTCTTGAGTACTAAATCTAAAACATACTAAACACCTTAACCATAAACCCTTCCCAAAAAACCTAAGCACACACACAACCTTAGCCTAAGCAAAAAAAATTCAAACTGACTCATCATCTTTTACTTTTTTCCTTACCCAAAACAACACAGACACGCATTATCTATAATAAAACCCTAAACCTAATCCTAATCCTTGCTCTAGTTGAACCTTAAATTAGCTAACATAACCTATGCCAGCCCTAACCAAACCTTAACTTAGCCAACTTAAAGTAAGCTAGCATTAACCTAGCCAATCTAACCTTAAATTAACCCAACCAAACATAAACTAAACCTAAGTTAGCCTAATCACCCTCTACACTTCCAAACTCATCATACTAACCATAAAAAAACCTAAGCAAACTCAACCTTACCTTAACAAAATCCTACCTAACCCAAAATAAAACTAACCGAGCCCACTCACCTAATTCGCACCAAAACCTATCCTACCAACCCTAGCCAAGAAATAAACCATTTAATCATATCCTAAAACTACCTTAACCAAGACCCAAACCTTACCTGAGAACCCTAAACAAAACAATATATATTTATGTAAAGTAAAAGAGGGAAATTCTTATGCGCGTGTGTTTTGTGGTGATTTTCTTATGTATTTATGTGTTTTTGTAGTTGTGGTAATATTCTCATGCATGTGAGTGTTTATGTTGTTATGTGATAATAATATCTTTCACTTATGTGTTCATGTGGTTGTGTGGTGAGATTCTTATGAAATATTTATGTTTTTATGTGGTTATAGAAAGACATACCATGCAAAATCTGTGTGTGTCATATAACTATGTGTATCAAAATATGTTATATGATAACTTCATTCTAACCCTTATGATATATGTTATTTCATGCTAGTCCCTATGTTATGTACTTGAAATTCATGCCAGCTCATGTGTTATGTGGTTAAACCTCTGTCGGTCTCCAAATGGGAGTTTATCAGTTACTTTAAAAAATAAATAATTTAATTTAATATATATATAATTTTGAAAAGTAACATCTTAATTTTGAAAATATGAGACCGAACCAATCTCATATAGTTAATAGTTTAAATGATCGAGTATAACACCTTGAGTAATGCACCTATTATGAGGAATAGACATATTACTTATTAGCGAGACTCGATCAAAAAAAATAAAAAATTCATGACATAAGTTTTAGTCTATGAACCTTTATGTTGACCGACAAGTTCCTCTATTTAATATAAAAAATTAGATAGGATTTAAATTAAGCTGGGTTCTTAAAGTTTCTTATAAGGGCAAGCCTCTATAGTTAACTACATCTTAGATAACCAAAGTCACCTAAGAAATCCCTTAATTTAGAACAAAGGTTTTTTCTTCATCAATTCAATGTTTATGGTTTTCAGGGTAAGACGTAGAAAATTCATATGGGAAAGTTTAAATAAGAACAATTATTATAGAATCCAAAGGAAGAAAAGTACAGGATGTCACAGATCCTGAGGAGAACCTTAGTGACTTCCCAAGCTATCATATTATTTAGCTTCACTTTCAAAGAAATATTATTAGATGTTTCATCCTACTAATTTTATTATTGAGGGCTCATTCAAATAATCTTGATCATGCAAATAGCCTACGAAGATAGGATGACTTACACTGTACTGAACGACAACCTCAAAGTCCTAAGACGAGTTAGGACTTATACTACTCAGCATGACTGTGCGTGAGCCAAAAGATAAGTTGAGGATTTACGCTGTGTTACACGGACAACCTCGAAGTCCTATGGCTTATTTTTTAATTCTAAAGAGAGGTTTGCTATTGTATACCTATTTTCTCTCTCAAAGAAGTTCTCTTGTAGATCCTCGTCTTGCTGTCCACATAATTTGCTTCAAGGTCTTCATTCAAGTAGCTGTTCCAAAGTTCAAGGTTTATAATGTTTCACCATGCATGTTACAATGTTTTGGGTTTTATTGTTGTTCTTCAATTATTTTATTTAGTGAAATTTTAATTTAATTAGAGTAACACCGGTTATGATCCCACAGTTCCCACATTTTGGCATCACTATTTTCTTATGAATGTACTTAGTTTGAATGAGTTGTTAGGCTCACTTAGGCCAAAGGATTCCCGTTAGCAACCGTAAGTTACCTCATCTAAGAAATCTTCGTAAACCCAGTAGAGTGATTTAAGAGTGTTCCCTTGTTTAAAAGTGTATTTATTTTTTTTTAAAGATAATTTTGTTGTTTTTGTTTTTAGTTTTGCATGTAAAGTAAGTAAATACAGGTAGAAATTACAATAAAGTAAATAGAAATACATAAAATAAATTGCGTACTTGGGCTTCTGCTACCGCTGCATGGTTAGTGTCACAAAGCACAATATAATTTGCAAGGAATTTAAATAAATTTCAAGAAAAGAAAGCTGGAAAGCCTAATACACAAATGTAGCAAAACAAGTCTAAGCAAAAATATGAACAGGTAAAGCAAAACCCGTAGTCACATATAAAAAATCAGGATTTGGTATAAGACATCGTTAAAGGTGGAAGCTCAGAGATGGGCTGTGTGCTTCCCGACCTTGAACAAGAGGCACCAACTGGACAACCTATGGAGAGGAGTCCTAACCTCGATCCAAATGATTAATCATGGATCATTATAAATTTTTCATAAAATTCTTTAGTTTTTCATGAAAAAGTTGTTTAAATTTTCATGCAGAGTTTACTTTAATAAGAAAAAGAAACTTTGTTTTATATTTTGTAAATATTTTGTAAAGTAGTTTAGTCCACAGGCTAATTACTCTAATCAAGTTAGGATTACTGGTAACCTAAGAGTATCGGCGGAAACAATCTCACCAAGAGTCATAGAATAGTACCATCGGTGAGATTGTTGAGGTTACTGAAGGTCCTTGAGGTACGGGATACAATTATAAAAATTCCACTTTGTATCCCTTGTTTAAAACATTTAGCATTATCATCATCGTCCTAGCTACCTAGACGTCACTTACAGAAGTCTGATGATTCATATGTGGCTCAAACAAGTGTTCCCACTTGCTCACAAGAATTTCAATACCTTAGGGTAGACTTAAACCCTTAAAGCATTGAGTCACAAATGTAGGATACGTATTTTAGGGCTTTTCTATTGATTTATGTTAATTAACGTGTTCTGCAGAATAACTTGGTGGGTCCCTAAAGGTTTTAAGGATGATTTTCTTTAACAAAGCATAATAAGATCAATTGTCCTTCAAACCATCCAAAAGATTGCAAAATTGTTTGTGGCTTAGCCACAAACAACTTTTAAAATTCTTTGAATCGTTTCGAGTTCTTTTGAGCTTATTATGTTGTTAAATCATTCATCAGTTGTTAAGTTAGAATTTATTGATGATATTTTAATATATGCTCAATGAACCTTGATGTTTTAATTATCCCACGAGGGGTAACTAAGCCTTCACTTGATGTTCCGTTTAGGAATTATATTGGTGGATGCTTTTAAGGGTAATTTGAATTATTAAGGGTTTTGCTCTTTAATTTAAGGCTGGGCTTGTAGTACTTTAAGTGTATTCAAAATTGGTTATCTTTCTTTTTTCTGAATCTCATTAAGCAAATTTAAATCAAGCTTAGTATACTACTAAGCCCTTAAGATCATATGGATAAATTCATGATTTTTTTAAAGTATTGAATTAAGTGGCTTTAACTCCCGCTAAAAGATTTTACTTATCATGTGATCACCAATTAGGAGACTCTAAATTAGTGAATTATTATCCTCCTTACTTAAGCTCATTATATTAGAATCGACCAATTAGATTAACTTCCAAATCACAATAATTCAGAAAATTACAATTTTCTCCTTGTTATAGAAAAACGATGAATTGGTTTCACCTATTTTCACCCAACACTCAAAAGTTTAAAAGGTTAATATTTAAATATTATTTTTATTATTTTTCTATTTTGAATGCTTATATCTGAAATTTTAATGTGAACAGCATAGTATGAGAAAAAGTGATTTATTTTTCTAAGAAAAGTAATATTATATAGACGATTAATTTACTTTTCTTATTATTATTTTTTGGGTACTGTGCATCTATTCACCATTTAAAAATTAGGTTTATTTGTTTTCTTTCCTATTACTGACTGTCTAAAAAAAAAACTTTATAGATATAGGAGCGAAATATGATGTAATATGATATAAAATGTACAGGCAACATAAGATCAGAAGAAAACTTTTTTAATATTATTTTTTAATTTTACTTTTTGAGCACAATAATAACATTATTGTTTTTTAGGAGCGGTTTGTCCTAGTTAAAGTGGGCCGAACAGAAATCTATCATGCAGAATGGGCCAACCTTAAGAAGTTCCAAGTTAAATTCGATCCAAAGTCATTTTAACACGACGTCCACGCCACGAAATATGCCAGGGAACAGATTTATATTTTAGGATTTTATCTTTTTTTTTATATATAGAAATAACAAATTCGATGTTTGAAATTGGCTCTTTAATCTTCATAATAGGCAAAATTCAAACAAAAATTATATACATTGTTTATTTTATTTAAAATTTTTTGGGTGGTTAATATGAAAAAACACTTTTAGAAAAATATGCTAAAAATACATATTTTATCCAAACACTCACTTTTTTGCTGCAGATTTTTAATTAAAATCGGTTGTGAAAAATACTGATTTGAATAAGGATTCAACCTGGTTCAAATCATATCGTTGAAAATTCATTGGAATAAAGCTTGAATGTAGTTTCAATAAGTTTTTGTCTGATTTGATATTGTTCGAACCTGATTGGCGTAAGATTCATAGAGGGTTTAGGTATGGGATGCACATATAAAGTTTGGGCAGATCAATCATAGCTTGAGTAGAATATAAGTATGGTTTTAATAGTGTTTGAATATGGTTCCGCCTTATTCAAATATTTTTCAAGCTAGATTCGAATTATATTCAAACATGGTTTGAATAGGGATCGGATAATATTCGAACAAGATGTTTGATCTAGTTGAGCCAAATCTAAGTAGACTATGTTTGGATGGGCCTTGACTTGGTCATGAATTAAGTTGTTCAAATTATACTAAAATTTTGAGGTGAGCTTTAACATACATGTTCATATTTGATTTGCTTAAACTTTTATTTATAACCGCACTTGATCATACTTAATTTAGTCATATTAATTAATCAAGTACTTCAACAGTTAAATAAATAAGCTAATAATTTAAATGACAAATTCAGTTTTCATATAACATTACTAACAAATAATTTTATAAATCTAAATAAATACACAATTCAATAAATTTTTAATTAGTATATAAATAGTTACACGATAATTGTTGCGTGTATAAAAATACATTAGGATTGAGTGATAGTTTAATATCTTAATATTACTTGAAGATATAACACACACATAGATAAAAAAAAAGTCATGGGACGAGATACCGTAACTTTACGTGGAAAAATCTTGGAAAGGAAAAAACTCGTGAGGTCTGGGTTAATCAAAGTAATCAACTAATAAATTAGAAGTAATGATATTCACTTCTCTTGAATTAGAGACGAAAATAAAAAAAACTAGCAATCACAAGTTTATAATAGTAATTTGGCTATAAAAACCATAATTAAGCTACAAAAACTATATTTGATGGATACAATAATAGCATTTGGTATTGACCTCACTTTTCAGTCAAGCAAATTTCTTGGCTTATTTTTAATTGAGCCTCACTTGAACTGAAACTTCAGTTAAACCCTAATGAAGCCTAATTTAAAATGTAACTAAACATAATTGAAATCAAACAAATCAAAATAGAATCAATACAACCAACTTCAGTCCATTCCTAAAATTGGCGTAAAATCAGCCTTAAATAACAAATGCCCCGAGATTATCGTTCTCTCCACGGATCATCGTAAGACTTAGAAATTCATTCTGGAAGTTACTTGATATTAATTAGGAAATATAAAGATCATGCAATATGTGAATTATTCACTTTAAGTTTTGATGCATTAATAGTTCTTCATGCACCTTGAAATTGTTGTTTTCTCTGCATAATAATTTAGTAATCAAATTTATATTCTCTAAGTTGTATGATTTTCATATTAACATATGAGAAGCATGCAAACCAGTTTGGTGGTCATCGAGCAACATTCTTACGTAAAATTTTACATTTTGGGTTTTCATGCACGAAAAATAATCCCAAATAACAAATTTTCAACAAATCATTATTTTTTAAAACGAAATTAGTGAGTTTATTTGTATCAGCAAAATCATTCAAATAAACCCTCTATACTCGAATTTGACTCCACTTAAAGCCCCTTAAGCTGGGGATAATTTGGATGATAATTTTGATAGAAAAAAGAATAATTTTTATAATCAACTCAAAAATAACTCAAATTATGAGCTAAAAATAGTTAATTTAATCCATTAAAACTCACAAAAAGCTCAAAATCCACAAAATTTTGTCTAATAAGGCGGGGTCTGCACTTTGACCTGAAATATTTTGAGATGGGAACCACTTTGACCAAAAAGAATTAAACTACCAAAATCCTTTTATTTTTCTCTATTGAATGAGCTAATACAAAATCTTGGTCATAACCAAAATAACCATCTAGTCACATCAAATTGAATTATCTTGATCTACCGCCAACTTTTCAAAATAGATTGGAACACTAAACTCCTTCCATTTTTCTCTTTAAATAAGATATACATGTCGTTTTTCCATAACCACCAGAACCATCCCAAATTCAAATCCCTCCCTCTAAATATTGAATCTCCCCCCTCTTCCTCTTAACCATTTGATGTGCCCCCAGCGTATGCTATTTTTTAGTGTGTTTTTATGTTTGTATGTATGTGCACACACTAGAGGTTCTATGCAAGTATACGTTTCGTTCAAGTAATACAAGGCTCTAGTGGAGTCCCGTTTTTCGATCCCACAAGGAAGCGAGATAAAAGGTCCTTAGTCAAATTCTAGTCTACTATTATCAGACTTTAGTTTGAAAGGTTGATATAAGTGGTTTTTCTAATAAGTACTCCTAAAGGTAAGTCTTATGTTAAAAATAATTAGTAGCTACTCCTAAAGGAAAATATTAATTCTAAATATAACCTTTTCTGGATGAATTGGTTTGGCAAATTTTGAGATAATAAAATATATTATTCTTATGTAGTGAATTGGATATTGTAAAGGAATTAGATGTATTAAATATTGTATGTGCCAAATAGGAGCAATCCTATTCTTTACCCTCTTCCGACTACATTAAAAACAGGCTAATCCTAGCTTTAGTCCCTAGATCTGTGGTTAGGCTGGGAGGATACTGGCTCTCACTCCAGAGTTCCCACTTCCCTTCGCCTGAAGGTTAACTCTCACTTTAGTTTCCAAACACTATGACCGAATTGGGGATTTTAGTCTGTCACCTAAAAATCTCTAATTCTACGCCCATCAAAATATATTTCGCTATTTATTTGCACTTAACCTCAATGAACTTCACCATCCATGGAATTTGAATGTTGTTCTACTTTGTTGAGAATTATACTGCCCTCTCAGTTCTTAATGTAATTACAACACATTTTAATACTACAACGAGCTCTTTTTGTAATGTAAATGAAGTGTGATACACCTAAAATATATAGTATTTTTATTCACATTTTTATACCTATTTTTGATGATATTGCACTTTAATGGAAGTCATTTTCATATTTTTTTGCAGGTATGATTAAGATAAATGATTATGATGAAAGGAGCAAAAAAAGATCAAATTTGGAGCAAAAATAAGAAGTGTGCAAAATTAGCCTCTGACGACTAGCGTCAAGGGGTGACGCATAGGCGCGACAGTTCAAAGTGGTGAATTAAATCAAATTTGGCACCATTTTTAAGGGGTATTTGAAGCAACTTTTGGTTTAAACTTCCTTAACTTCTTTTGGGTGGCAAATTCAAATGTAGAGATACATCCTTTGGTAGATAAATTGAATCTGGACATGATTTGAAGAGACACAAAACACCTTTTAAAAAATTATTAAAAGAAGACTTGAAGATCAGAAGAAAAAGAAGAGTTTTGAAAGGAAGAATTGGCGAGAGAAGTGGGAGAAAAGCTCGAAGTGGTTGAAGGGAGAGAGGAAGAAAGATAGTCTTCTTCTTGTCGTACTTTCCTTATCCACTTTACATTATCGTAGTTTTTATTAGAATTTAGGAGAGTGAATCCTTAGAGTTGGGTGCCACTCTCTAAGGAGTCATTTAGTAGAAAGCAAAGTTTCAGAGGAACTTCAAGAGTCTTATGGAGAGGATTTTTAGATAATTTTTTATCTTTATTTTTACATTTGGTTTGAAAGTAAGACTTGTTGTGTTTTAACTATGATTTCTACTTTCAAATCATATTATATTTGTGTTTTCTCCATGAGTTCTGAGTAGTTTTCTTTATTTTTTCTTTTAAATGATGAAGTAATTAAATTATGGATGAAAGTTGTGTGAAATATAGGTGTTTAATGTTGGAAGAAGTTGTGATGATTCCATTACCTTGCACTTCATTTACTTCCTGATTTGGCTAATTAAGATGTTAAAATTTGTTGTAAGAACATGTAAGAACCAATGTGGTATTGTCTCAATCATCAATTGGAGAGAATCACATGAAATTGTATGGGTGAGAATGTAGTCCATATAGTTGAGTGCAAATAAGTAGGGAGATATGCTTTTGATTGGGTGTAGAATTCGAGGACGTTAGAGTGAAAGTCTAAAGCCCCCGATTTGGTTTGATGTTTTAAATTTTGTTATGAGATGTTAGCCCTCAGGTGGAGGAAGAAGAGGGAACTCTAAAGTGAGAGCTAGTATCTTCCTTACCTAACCCATCTACAAGATTTCAAAACTTCATATTAACCTATGTTCTTTATAGAACCAAGTAAGGGTAAAGAATATAACTGCTCATATTTGGCACAACACATTTAGATACTTTCACAATGAAATTCTATAATTATTACTGATTCATTGAGGAGGAAAAAGATATTTTATTCTTATTTGCTTTCATATCATTTTTATAGTCCTGATAATTTTAGTTTTTTGCTTTACTTTGTCTAAAAAAAATTATCAAAAAGAATTTAAACTTTCTATCTTTAAAACATAATTTCAAAAATCATTTAGAAAAGAAAAAAGTTATTTTTCTGCTTTCTTTAAATTTTTAGACATTTTCCTGTGGGTTCGATAACTCGGGACTTAATCAGAAAGTCTTATACTACTTGATAAACGATACATATACTTGCGTAGAATCTCATATTATAAAATAATTAAAGTTAATTTGTTATTTGCTTCAGAATCAAGTTTTTTTTATCGTTGTAAAGAAAGAGATATTATTGAGAAGAAATATAAAATGTAAAACGTAAGCATAAATATTCGGGGATCAAAGTGCTAGTAAAAACCATCACATTTACAATTAAAATTTATTTTAGTATGCATCCCAATATCATAAACATTAATCCTACTCAATGCAAAAAAAAGTAAAAGGAAAATAATGACATAATCTTTTCATGCCACTGACCCGACCCGCAATTACGCAGTAAATTAACTTCCAAAAGATGGCCAAAAACTTGACCCGATTTATAAATAGCGACTAGAATGCAAAATCTTAAATGATATAAAAATTAGAAAATATTTTACACACTAGGGTTACTACGCAAGTATACGTATCGCTTCAAGTAATATAGAGTTTTCTTTAAAAACCCCAGTATCGATCCCACGAGGAAGTGAAGTAAGAGGTCTTTATTCAAATTCTAGTCTACTTCTAATAGTCCTTAGTTTGGAATGTTAATTAAAATTGTGTTTTATCTAGCAACTACTCTCAAATGCAAGTGTTAAATATAATAGTAACTCTAACTAAATGCAGAATAATTCTAAAGATTACCCTTTTTGGATGAATTGGTTTGGAGAATTTTGAGATACTAAAAATACTATTCTTATGTAATGAAATGGATAATGTATAGAAATGAGATGCATTAAATATTGTATGTGCCAAATAGAAGCAATCCTATTCTTTACCCTTTGGTCCAGGCAGAAAGAACATTGACTAATCCTATGCTTGGTTACTGAATCTGCAGCTAGGCTGGAAGGATACATGCTCTCACTTTGGAGCTCCCACGTTCCCCTCACCTGAGGGCTAACAATCTACACTTCAACACCCAATCGATAGGACTGAATTGAGGATTTTAGCCTGTCACTCTAAAATCTCCAATTCTACGCCCGATTAATATTATTTCCCTATTTATTTTCCCTTAAGTCCCATGAACTTCACCATCCATGGAATTTGAATGTGGTTCCACTTTGTTGAGAATTACACCGCCCTTTCGGGTCAATGCAATTACAATGAATTTTAACACTATAACCAGCTCTTTTTGTAATGTAAATAAAGTGCATGCAAAAACCATAACATTTATAATTAAATTTACTTCTATCATGCATCACAAAATTCTAAACATGATTTCTACTCACTACAAAAGAAAAGTAAAATGAAAATAATGGCATAATCTTCTCATGTCACTATTTTTAAAGAAGAAGAAAGAGTAAGAGAGATGCGTCACAAAGCATGAAGAAAATACAACAGAAACTTCATTTAACCAAAGCAAATCCATTAGGTAATTGTTTACAAAATTATAAGATAATGAAGAATAATACTTAGTTTTTTCCCTTTGAAAGAAAGATGGATATCTCACCCACAATGTCTCCCGTTGATCCATGCAATGCTAGTGCAATCCCTTACAAATTCTCTAAAAATCTCCTCTCCAATCTCTCCAAAAGGGTAGAAATCTACATTTCTACTCTTTATCTAAGAATCCTAAACATTCCTCTCTTTTTTTTCTCTACTTTCCTCCACTTTTTTCTCTACTTTTCTAACATAAATTCGCCATTTTAAAGAGTATGGATGAATTCCCAAGAGTTCCCTTAAGCACCCCTTCGAAAAAGCGTCCAAATACGTCGAATTTCGGCCCAAAACTGCCAAAAGTCTGTCTAGAACCTTCCCGGGCACTGTCGCCGGGTTCAAGGCCGCTGTCGGTGAGCTTTTCTGGCATTTTTCGGTGTTCTCTGAAAAATCTTACTGTCGGCGAGATCTAGGCCGCCGTCGGCAAGCAGACTACTGCGCAGCTCCACCGTTTCGCTCTGTTTTAGCTCTGATTCGCCCCGTTGCAGTTGCGTTGCGTTCGTAACAGATAGCCCTAAAAAATAAGCATAAAAATAACCTTTCTTTAAATTTTAATCTCATTCAAAAATATGCAAGAAGTGTAAAAGAGATTAAGAATCAAAAGACTTATCGAAAGGTGTCACGGCAGAATTTCATTTCTTGCTCGTTTTTGCTCCAGTTTACACCATTTTTGTTTCTTTTTACTCCAATCACCATTTCTTGTACCTAAAACCAAAAAACATACAAAATACTTTCCTTTAAAGTTTAATATCATCAAAAATGAGTACAATGATATAGCAAAAAGCGTATATATTTTAGGCGTGTCAAAATCCCCCAAACATAACTGTTACTTGTCCTCAAGTAACCCTTTTACTACATAAAAATATAACTCAAGGCAATGTACTTTTCACCTGTAAGACACTAAAATTTTTCATTTAAAAGAATATATTGGTTAGAATTTTAGATAGAAATTCAGTAACTCGGGTTAACACTACATGTATAAGTATATTCAGCAATCAAGTCTAAGAGTTCTAGTCTTCTATTTATTTTAAGATAACAAATTTTCAACAAATCATTATTTTTTTAAAACGAAATTAGTGAGTTTATTTGGTATCAGCAAAATCATTCAAATAAACCTCTTATACTCGAATTTGACTCCACTTAAAGCCCTAAGCTAGGGATAATTTGGATGATAATTTTGATAGAAAAAAGAATAATTTTTATAATCAACTCAAAAATAACTCAAAATTATGAGCTAAAAATAGTTAATTTAATCCATTAAAACTCACAAAAAGCTCAAATCCACAAAATTTTTTCTAATAAGGCGGGGTCCGCACTTCGACTCGAAATATTTCGTAGATAGGAACCACTGTTCAAAAAGAATTAAACTACCAAAATCCTTTTATTTTTCTCTATTGGAATGAGCTAATACAAAATCTTGGTCATAACCAAAATAACCATCTAGTCACATCAAATTGAATTATCTTGATCTACCGCCAACTTTTCAAAATAGATTGGAACACTAAACTCCTTCCATTTTTCTCTTTAAATAACATATACATGTCGTTTTTCCATAACCAACGTAACCATCCCAAATTCAAATCCCTCCCTCTAAATATTGAATCTCCCCTCTTCCCTTAACCATTTGATGTGCCCTCAAACGTATGCTATTTTTTAATGTGTTTTTATGTTTGTATGTATGTGCACACACTAGAGGTCTATGCGCATACGTTTCGTTCGTTACTACTTGCATGGAAACTCGTTTTTCTATCCCACATGAAGCGAGATAAAAGGTCCTTAGTCAAATTCTGGCCTACTATTATCGACTTTAGTCTGAAGGCTGGATATATGGCTTTTCACAAGATCTTGCAAAAGTGTAAGTCTTATGCTGAAAATAATTGGTAAATACTCCCAAAGGAAAATATTAATTCTAAATATAACCTTTCTCAAGGAATTGGCTCGGCGAATTTAGGATAATAAAATATATTATTCTTATGTGTTGAATTGGATATTGTAAAGGAATTAGATGTATTAAATATCGTATGTGTCAAATAGGAGCAATCCTATTCTTTACCTCTTCCGACTACATTAAAAAATGTGCCAATCTCAGCTTTAGTCCCGTATCCGTGGTTAGGCCGGGAGATACTCGTTCACCGTAGTTCTCACTTCCCTTCGCCCTCGAAGGTTAACTCTCACTTGGGCTTTCCAAACACTATGACCGAATTGGGGATTTTAGTCTCGTCACCTAAAAATCTCTAATTCTACGCCCATCAAAATATATTTCATATTTATTCGCACTTAACCTCAATGAACTTTTACCATCCATGGAATTTGAATGTGGTTCTACTTTTGTTGAGAATTATAATTGGCCGCTCTTAATGCAATTACACATTTTAATACTACAACGAGCTCTTTTTGTAATGTAAATGAAGTGTGATACACCTAAAATATATGTATTTTATTCACATTTTTATACCTATTTTTGATGATATTGCACTTTAATGGAAGTCATTTTCATATTTTTCGTGTGTATGATTAAGATAAATGATTATGATGAAAGGAGCAAAAAAAGATCAAATTTGGAGCAAAAAACAAGAAGTGTGCAAAATTAGCTCGACGACTAGCGTCAAGGGGTGACGCATAGGCGCGATGCTTCAAAGTGGTGAATTAAATCAAATTTGCACTATTTTCAAAGGGTATTTGAAGCAACTTTTGGTTTAAACTTCCTTAACTTCTTTTTGGGTGGCAACTAAATGTAGAGATACATCCTTTTGGTAGAGAATTCAACTGACATGACTAAGAGACACAAAACACCTTTAAAAAAATTATTAAAAGAAGACTTGAAGATCGAAGAAAAAGAAGAGTTTCTGAAGAAGAATTGAAGCAGAGAAGTGGGAGAAAGTCAAGTGGTTGAAGGGAGAGAGGAAGAAAGATAGTCTTCTCTGTCGTACTTCTTATCCACTTTACATTATCGTAGTTTTTATTAGAATTTAGAGGAGTGAATCCTGCAGTTTGGGTGCCACTCTCTAAGGAGTCATTTCAAGAGAAAGAAAGCTTCTGAGAATCCCGCAGTCTTATGAAGACATTTTTAGATAATTTTTATCTTTATTTTTACATTTGGTTTTAAAGTAAGACTTGTTGTGTTTTCACTATGATTTCTACTTTCAAATCATATTATATTTGTGTTTTCTCCATGAGTTCTCGAGTAGTTTTCTTATTTTTTTCTTTAAATGATGAAGTAATTAAATTATGATGAAAGAAATGAGTATGTGTGTTTAATGTTGGAAGAAGTTGTGATGATTCCATTACTCTCGTACTTCATTTACTCCCCGACTTGGCCAATTAAGATGTTAAAATTCATAAGAACATGTAAGAACCAATGTGGTATTTTCTCAATCATCAATTGAGAGAATCACATGAAATCAGATAAGCAGAATGTAGTCCATAGTCGAGTGCAAATAAGTAGTGGAGACATGCTTTCGACGGGGTGTAGAATTCGAGGATTTCAGAGTGAAAGTCTAAAGCTCTGACTGGGTTTGATGTTTTAAATTTTGTTGCGAGATGTTAGCCCTCGTGGAGGAAGAAGAGGGGAACTCTAAAGTGAGAGCTAAAGATCTTCCTTACCTAACCCATCTACAAGATTTCAAAACTTCATATTAACTCTTAAGTGTCTTTATAGAACCAAGTAAGGGTAAAGAATATAACTCGCTCATATTTCGTACAACACATTTAGATACTTTCATAACGAAATTCTATAATTATTACTCGATTCATTTGTTAGAAAAAGATATTTTATTCTTATTTGCTTTCATATCATTTTTATAGTGCTGATAATTTTAGTTTTTGCTTTACTTTGCCTAAAAAATTATCAAAAAGAATTTAAACTTTCTATCTTTTAAAACATAATTTAAAAATCATTTAGAAAAGAAAAAGTTATTTTTCGCTTTCTTTAAATTTTTAGACATTTCCTCAGGATTTGATATCTCGGGACTTAATCGTAAAGTCTTATACTACTTGATAAACGATACATAAGTACTCGCGTAATCTCATATATTATAAAATAATTAAAGCTAATTTGTTATTTCGTCGTAATCAAGTTTTTTTTATCGTCAGAAAGAAGAGATATTATCAGAAGAAATATAAAATGTAAAACATAAGCATAAATATTTGGGGATCAAAGTGCTAGTAAAAACCATCACATTTACAATTAAAATTTATTTTAGCATTTATCCCAATATCATAAACATTAATCCTACTCAATGCAAAAAAAGTAAAAGGAAACAATGACATAATCTTTTCATGCCACTCATTCAATTCGCAATTATGCAAGAAATTAACTTCTAAAAGATGGCCAAAAACTTGACCCGATTTATAAATACGACTAGAATGCAAAATCTTAAATGATATAAAAATTAGAAAATATTTTACACACTAGTATTACTACGCAAGTATACGTATCGTCAAGTAATATAGAGTTTTCTTTAAAAACCCCGTATCGATCCCACGAGGAAGTGAAGTAAGAGGTCTTTATTCAAATTCTAGTCTACTACTTTTAATAGTCCTTAGTTTGAATGTTAATTAAAATTGTGTTTTATCTAGCAACTACTCTCAAATGCAAGTGTTAAATATAATAAGAACTCTAACTAAATGCAAATAATAATTCTAAAGATTACCCTTTGGATGAATTGCTCTGGAGAATTCTCAGATACTAAAAATACTATTCTCATGTAATGAAATGGATAATGTATAGAAATGATGCATTAAATATTGTATGTGCCAAATAGAAGCAATCCTATTCTTTACCCTTTGGTCCAGGCAGAAGAACACGACTAACTTGCGTTCGGTTACCGAATCAAGAAATTTAGCTTGCTGATACATGCTCTCACTTTGGAGCTCCCACGTTCCCCTCACCTCGAGGGCTAACAATCTACACTTCAACACCTGATAGGACTGACCGAGGATTTTAGCTCGTCACTCTAAAATCTCCAATTCTACGCCCGATTAATATTATTTCCCTATTTATTTTCCCTTAACTCCCATGAACTTCACCATCCATGGAATTTCAATGTGGTTCCACTTTGTTGAGAATTACACCGCCCCCTTTCGGGTCAATGCAATTACAATGAATTTTAACACTATAACCACAAATTTCTTTGTAATGTAAATAAAGTGCATGCAAACCATAACATTTATAATTAAATCTACTTCATCACATCACAAAATTCTAAAATACGATTTCTACTCACTACAAAAGAAAAGTAAAATGAAAATAATGGCATAATCTTCTCATGTCACTATTTTTAAAGAAGAAGAAAGAGTAAGAGAGATGCGCTACAAAGCATGAAGAAAATACAATGTAAACTTCATTTAACCAAAGCAAATCCATTATGTAATTGGTTACAAAATTATAAGCATAGTAATGAAGAATAATACTTGCTTTTTTCCCTTTGAAAGAAAGATGGATATCTCACCCACAATGTCTCCCGTTGATCCATGCAATGCTAGTGCAATCCTTACAAATTCTCTTCTAAAAAAATCTCCTCTCCAATCTCTCCAAAAGGGTAGAAATCTACATTTCTACTTTATCTAAGAATCCTAAACATTCCTCTCTTTTTTTTCTCTCTACTTTCCTCCACTTTTTCTCTACTTTTCTAACATAAATTCGCTATTTTAAAGAGTATGGACGAATTCCCAAGAGTTCTCCCTAAGCACCCCTTCAAAAAGCGTCCAAATACGTTGAATTTCGCCCCAACCGCTAAAAGTCTCCGTCTAGAACCTTCGGCACCGGCCGGCCGGTTCAAGGCCGTCGGTGAGCTTTTCTGGCATTTTTCGGTGTTCTCGGAAAAATCTTACCGTCGGCGAGATTCAGGCTGCCGTCGGCAAAGGCATCATCGCGTTGTACTCCACCGTTTCGCTCGTTTTAGCTCCGATTCCGCCCCGCGTGCTTGCGTTGCGTTCGTACGTATAGCCCTAAAACAAGCATAAAAATAACCTTTTCAAATTTTAATCTCATTCAAAAATATGCAAGAAGTGTAAAAGAGATTAAGAATCAAAAGACTTATCGAAAGGTGTCACTACAGAATTTCATTTCTTGCTCGTTTTTGTCTAGCTTACACCATTTTTGCTTTACTCCAATCAATTATTTCTGTACCTTAAAAACCAAAAAACATACAAAATACTTTCCTTTAAAGTTTAATATCATCAAAAATGAGTACAATGACATAAAGAAAAGCGTATATATTTTAGGCGTGTCAAAACTCTAAACATAACTCGTTACTTGTCCCTGGCACCCTTTACTACATATAAATATAACTCAAGGCAATGTATTTTTACCCAGATACTAAAATTTTTCATTTAAAAGAATATATCGGTTAGAATTTTAGATAGTAAATTCGCAATCCCCAAGTTAACACTACGTATAAGTATATTCAGCAATCAAGTCTAAGAGTTCTAGTCTTCTATTTATTTTAAGATAAACCATAATTTGTTACATTAAGAATGCCTTGAAATTTCTTCCAATGGTCTTCCAATATCCTTATCCTCTTTTCTCAACTCAAAGTTCTTTTGAAATGTATCCTCAAATTCTCTTCCAAGTCTTAGTTCAATAATTTTATCTTGTTCATCATTCAATTCAGGTTTTTCTTATAATTGAGTTGCATCTAAAGATATAAAGACTAGTCAGGTAAACATGAATTCTCTAACAGTAGGTCATAATATTGTATGGGGTACATCCATCTTAAGCTCATGAGATTTTTAAACAGATAATTAAAAGTTTACTATTTATGGCAATGTTTCCCTCATTTCACACTCCTCCTGAACATACACAATCTTCTTTAAATAACGTTTTCGAATCATCTTGAAAGTCTATTACAATCTCATCTCGTTAACTTACTCTCAAAACTTTCTTGGAAATGGTCTTTACTAGATAATCAATTTCATCTATCCAAAAACAATCATCATCGTTTCTCTCACCTGATATTTCATAGTCTTTAATACATCAAAAGCAACTTCATGGTCATTAATATTCATAGTCAACTTTCCTTTTTGCACATCTATCATACTTGTCAAGTAACAAGGAAATGTCACAAAAGATGAATCGCTGAAGTGCTTCATTTCAAGGACGACGAGTCCTATCACGTACTTCGACATGACACAATACACAAATCGAAAAAAAGAAAAAGAATCAAGGAAATATTGACAAACACAGAAGATTGGCTGTACCATTAATGTAATTACCCGCAAACAGAAAATTACCAGACGATAGGTCGTTAGCCCATCGATCAAGAAACGAACTCGTCCTACGCATTCATAAACAACATGTTATATGTATGGGCCTTTTGATCAAATGTGGCTATAAGTTTGCCGGTTCGATGCCCGTGAAATTGTTAAAGAGGTGCATTCGAAATTTTGTGGCACCCACCAAATCCGGTCCGAAGATGAAAAAGAAAATTAAAAGACTAGGGTACTACCGGCCCTCGATGATGACCGACCGCATGAAAATCGCCAAGAATTCGTCACCAATGCCAAAGGCACGAGCGGTTCTACACCAACCTCCAAATGTGCTACATCCGACAATCGCATCGGGCCATTTGAATTTTGGGACAATGTATATGCGGGGTCCACAGAACCACCATCTTCAAAAGGACATCGCTTCATTCTGCGTCATGATTATCCCGCTTATTTATATGGCCCACTCGCAGAAATGAAAGCACACCACGTGCTACAAGCTTTTCAAGAACCAAGTCGGGCTCACTGTCAGAAAGTGCCGCGCAGATCATCTCAACAATGGATCAAACATTCGAAGCACGCAAATCAACAATTTTGTCGTGAGACAATTTGAATCGACCGAAGCAATATTCAACAATTTACTATCCAAGAGCAAACGGCCCGTCGAGGCTTTTAATAAAAACTCGGCTCAATTTTTAAAGAAAACTTCGGACGATAATAAGATAAATTGGCACGAGAAGTTATTAGAAGCCTTAGGCCTACCACAACCTTCGTAACTCCTACTCAAGCTACACCCACGCTCTAACGTATATGTCCGAGGCAAGAAAACACTTTTAGAGGTCCAGCCTTCCATCACTCGAATTGCGCTGCAAACAAAATCACGAGCGAAGAGAATGTCAAATTACGACTAGAGGAATTAGAAAGCTCGGAAGGGAAAAGACTTGCAACATAGGCTAGGACCAGAACTATACCAAGCTAAGATGGTTCAAGCCCATGACAGACCGGGTCCGCCAAGAACCTTCAAAGTTGGTGACTTAGTTCTCGTTCGAAGAGACTCATTTCGCACACCGCAAGATAGGAAGAAAATTTGAACCCACTTGGGAAGGACCGTTTGTGGCTTCAAGCAAGATACCGGAGGCTCCTACCAGTTTTAAGAATTGCCAAGAAGAACGACATATGCTTCCAATCAACAGATTTATACCAAGAAGTATTACGCTACCCGATGTTTCAAAGGAATGAATTCTTCATCCCTAGAAGCACGAAGTAATTACTTATGACCTGGTCCAAACCCAAAAATAATAAAAATGCTAAAATAAATAAAATCATGATAATAAAGTTTTCCCTTGCTCTCTTCCGCATCAAAATCTTTCCCCGATCTTTTCTCACTTCATTCCCGTTGAATTTAAAAATATAAAAGGAATAATAATAAAAAAAAAAAGAAAACTCTCAGTTCCAATAAACATTTTCTTAATGTTCTTGTTTCAAGATGTACCTCTCGATCCTTTCCCATGTCTTTTCTGTGGAAATGTCGAACGGGCGGCCGGTCCTAAACTTTAGAAATGGCGTAAGCCTTGCACTCGATGAAAAGAGGTGAAAGATGGAGCGATAATAGAGATTGACCCGTACCGCACCCGAGCTCCGCAATACGAGGAAAGTGATCGGGGTCCCGCTTGACCGAGAGAACCGCTTCGCCGACAAGAATGAAAGTAAGTGTCCCAAGCCACCAACCCAAACAGCGCAAGAAAGGAAAACAAACACTCGAGGAGGATAAGAGAATCAAATCCTCGTGGTCGCTTACAACAGGGCAGTTTGTCGTAAGACCGCGCCCACGTAGATTCGGAAGTACAAAGAGCTACTCTCACAAGAATCAGTCAAGAAATAAAAATCGTCGTATCCGCAAGATGTTAAGTAAACTAGCAATGGGATCAATGCCGACGAGGGGCCGGCTACTACCAATGCATATACTTCAAGGATACCACGTCAGCCCCCCGTTTTTTTTTTTTTTTTTTTTTTTTTTTTTTTTTTTTTTTTTCCCCCCCCCCCCCCCCCCCCCCCCCCCCCCTTTTTTTTTTTTTTTTTTTTTTTTTTTTTTTTTTTTTTTTTTTTTTTTTTTTTTTTTTCACTTCCGAGGATAATGTAAGAGGCCAAAGAGAAATCTCAAGAAGATCAAAAGAAGGAAGGCTACCACGCCAAGTACCGTATAAAGCCACCGCAATGCATGACCTTGTTACGTGGCTAACTCCAGGAAGTCCCAATGGAGACCATCTCGAGGAGCCGAGGTATGCAAGAGAACGCGAAGGGATTGAGCCATATATCCCAATGTACGTCAAATGTGACCTCGCCATTCAGATTTATTCCATTACGAGCTAGAAAGAATGCACGTCGAGAAGCAAACTTTGAATACTTCGAGAGAATTGGGGAGGGTAGGAGGATCAATATACTAGAAGGCCTCGAGCTACATACAAACGTGTTCTCGAATACGAACAACAACAATCAAGGGATCGCATCCGGATTCGAAAAGAATGGGACGAGCAGCGCCTAAGAGAAAACACTTACTCGAACCCCGGAGATGGATGCCAGAAAGGAAGAATTACACAATGTGGATGTCGCTACAACTTCGCAAGACAGAAGGCAAACCCACCGGGAATACTCCGTCATGGCAAGGTAGATCCAATGCCATCGTGGGTCATCAAAAGGATGGTAAAGAGAATGATAACATGGAGGGTACCGCGCATTGCATACCCAAAATGCCTGCATCATTAACATTTCTGCGTTGCAGGATCGTATACCCCCCGCACATAGATCACCACGACTTTGCCGACCTTTCCGCATGCGCTTTTCTCGAATGAGTGTAATATCACGTTCGATTCGACTTGACAAGACTCCTGTGCGAGTTCCGATAGCCGCAAAGATACCATTACCCGTAGGTTCCGTCATGATACTCAAAGGGCAATCTGAAAGCAGATGTCGCTAAACATTGCACACTGTGAGTACCAATGAAGCGATCTCGCTTACTTTCGAAGGATGGATGAGCGGTGAGTTAATCTGCTCACTTCCAAATGTGACTCCGTAGCTTGAGAGCCTTCGCCTTACGAGCCGTGAGTTACATCGAAAATGTCACACCTCCAACGTACATCCATACGGCATCCTTGCCAAGGATGGCTTGGGAGGTGATGTTACGACCATGCACCTCACTATTCGTACATGGATTTTTGACGTATGCCTTTTTGGATGGATTGACAAAGATCATACATAGTCCGTTTCGAGTCTACATGGATTGTATGAGATGTATTCCGTATCGAGTTGTATGATGTATCTTCGACATGATTGGAATGAGTTTTCACCATGTCACATTTCTGCCTTCAATTTTCGTGCAAATCGACTAGAAAACACCATTAAATTTAAATGAACATCGAACAAAGAATGAAAAGAAACAAAAAGAATAAAAATAAAACTTCCTTAAAAATCTAAAAATAATGATGAACGCCAAATTCACATGAACATTAAATGAACGATAAGGCAAATTTAAATAGTTAAAGGACAAACAAAATGAACACAAATTTTAAATCAAATCTCAATCAAATTTCAAATTCAATCTTCCAGATCTCAAATCAAATCTTAATCAAATTTCAAATTCAATCTTCCACATCTCAAATCAAATCTCAATCAAATTTCACCTCAATCTTCCATCTCAAATTACAAAAAAAATCAAATTTCGGGGCCGAGGATTTTACATCCGAGACTCGCATTTCTTTAGATTCTTTCCCTATCGCAATGAAATACATCGAACTCAAACTTTTGGGGCCGAGGATAGGCGATCCTAGGACTCGCATTGCTTTAGGATTCTTTCCCTATAGCAATGAAATACATCGAACTCAAACTTTTGGGGTCGAGGATTTTGATATCCGAGATCGCATTACTTTAGATTCTTTCCTATCGCAATGAAATACATCAAAATCAAACTTTGGGCCGAGGATTTTACATTCGAGATCACATTGCTTTAGGATTCTTTCCCTATCGCAATGAAATACATCGAACTCAAACTTTTGGGGCCGAGGATTTTACATCCGAGACCGTTTTCTTTAGGATTCTTTCCTATCGCAATGAAATACATCAAAATCAAACTTTGGTGCCGAGGATTTACATCCGACAATCGCATTGCTTTAGGATTCTTTTCCTATCGTAATGAAATACATCAAAAATCAAACTTTTCGAGTTGAGGATTTTACATCCGAAGATCGTATCGTTTATATCTTTTCCTTTATCGCAACGAAATACATCAAAAAACTCAAATTCTCAGTTTGGTGGATTTACATCCGAGAGTCTTACTGCTTTAGGATTCTCTCCTTATCGCAATGAAATACATTAAAGTCAAACTTTGCATTTATGATTTTACATCCGAGACCGTATCGCTTAAAGATTCTTTCCCTATCGCAATGAAATACATCAAAATCAAACTCTCTCGAGGTTATGATTCTTACATTCAATACCGTACATTGCTCGAGATCTCTCCTACTGCAATGATTCAATCCGATCAATTCAATTTTCTTTTCGAGGTTGAAGATGTCACATCTAAAACCAAAAATTCCAAATTTTTCATTTCCAAGTTCAAATCCTCTCAAATTAATCTTAACAAAACCAATCTAATTGAAAACTCAACCGAAATCCGAGCTCACACATCAAAACTTAAACTGAAACAAATGAAATCTAAATCGAAATTCCTCGTATCATGTGATTCAGATTCACCTCCTTTCCTTTCCCGCCGAGAGTTCAGAATCTACCTGCATATACTGAAGCACTCCCCAAATGAAATTCTTTAACACTTCGTCCTAAGTTTGTCACTCTGACATCTCTGTTGGTTTCGCTGATCTTTTCGTCAACTCAATACGCGCGGTGTGCTTCGGTTGGGTACACCACACCTATCGGGGTCCATTTGTCAATTTACCACAGGTCTTCTTCTCTTTAAAAGAGCTAGATCTAGCCCAGTTTCTTCGACTATCCTGGCGAGGATTAGAATTGGGACCCACCACTTAGAAATTCAAACCACTTCTTTAACTCCCCGCAAACTCCACAAACTTCGACGTAGACCCCTAATCACCCAGGGTCAGATCAAATGTGGAAGCTAAAGGATGAGTTCCCCGTAGACTCTTCGGGCTCAGACCGCCCGCGCCCGGTCTCGGTGAGGGTCAATTTACACACACACTACACTTATACACTACACTTTCACACACCTCCTAAAACCACACCCATACCCACCTCACCTCCTTACTCATGTAGGTGATTCACATGATGGTCCTTAACCCCTAAGCCCTCAAGCAAGCAGGGTTAGAACAACATAATGAATGCCTCAAATGAGTCCTCATGGCTCAAGGGCTTGATATGGCTTCATGGCTCAACCCAAAATGGTTTCCATTCCACTCATATTTTACCCACCTTCAATTTTCCAAATTTTTAATTTTTGACCCTGGGACCCTTACACCCGCCACCACCCAAAACCTCGAATTACCTAAATTTTCAAAAATCATAAACTATTTAAAAATTTTCAAGACCATCCCAAATATCTCTACATTATTCAAATTGATCATCCATAGCCAAAAATACCAAAAATTCCAAAAATACCTCCCAATACCTCCAAATATCCAAATGCCCTCTAACCCAAAAAATCCAAAATTCATAAAATTCCCATAAAATTCCAAAAAATCCCAAATATTCCCAATTTCATTTTGTTCAACTACACCATGAGCCAATTTTGTCAATTTACTCCACTTTTGTCAAAATCCCCACTCACCCATTTTTAACCCAAAAATAAACCCAATGTCAAACCTAACCTACCCAATTGACCCAAATTATGGTCCAATTCAATTCTAAACTTCCTTTCAACATCCCCAACACCAATATAGACCAAATCTAAGTCCAATTTGATTGGCATTTGAACCCAATTTCATTTTGGACCTTAAAGCCCAATTTGGACCCATGACCCAAACTTAGCCTCCAAACTAACCCAATTCAACTCCAATTAACCCCAAACCTTTTCTAAACCTTCCTTAACATCCCCACAAACAAAACACTAACATGATTTACTCCAAAATTTGGATCCAAACCCCACTCAAATTCAACCCAAAACAAAAAAAGCCCAATTTCACATAAACCCAAACCTAACCCAAATGTCTCAAACCCCAAAATCAAAACCTTACCAAAGTCAAAACCTCTTGAAACACTTACATCATTTCCCAATATTAATTTTACATCAATTTCAACTTAGTTTCAACATTGGCCCAAATTAGCCCACTACTTACATTGGCCCATACCAAATGAACCTAAATCCAACCCAATTCAAGCCCAACCCACTCAAATTTAATTTCCAAATCACTCATGAAACATCCCTAAACCAAACCCAACAATTATTTGGCCCAAGCCTTTACCAAACTTTCATCCTAAAGTCCATTTTAAAATCCAAAAGCCCACTTCCCTAAACCATTTTAAAAGCTCATCTTCACTAAATTTTAAAGGCCCAAAATCTATACAAAGCCCATATGACACTCTTCTTCATCATGACTTCAATTAAAACCATCCCTAAAGTTCCAATCAAATATAAATTTATTCTAAATCAAGCTTCATGTTAATCCTCTCATACATTTATCAAAAATGCTAAAATTCATTTTCATACAAGTAAGTCAAGCTACGTGTGCTTTACAGTGCAAGCCATGAAGCCATGCATGAGCCACATGGAAGTCATGAAAGCCCCTTTACATGTCACCATGCTACTTTCTGCAAATGGAGGAGGTCCTTTCCATATTCCCTTAAGGTGATTAACCATTTCATGTCTCCCCTAAATCATGTTTAATCCTAATCAGATTGATCGCGATCAATTCCCACTAATCAAGCCGAGCCAAATCACTTTCTTCAACAAACCAAGCTCCGGGTGGAGCACCTAGCCCAAAAGGATGGGTTGACCCAAATCAAGCCAAAATGGCCTCTCCCCCATACCATTTTAATCCAAGCCTCTTACACATGTCCACACCGATCGCACAAACCTCCAACCCCGACCCACCCGAACCTCGAGGGTGACCCCATGCCTCGGCGCCGCCCACCATCGGTCGCCGAGAACGCCATGGCCGAGACATCAGAAGGAGCCAAGCATTGAAATTCTCCGCCGAGTCAGCTCCATTCCCAGCCAAGCACATAAATGTTTCTTCCCTGCCCGGTTGTTAATTTCGATCCCCACCTAATCCCCGGAGTTCTCCACTTCTCCTATTTAAACCCACCCTCTTGCCATGGTGAGGTGGCCAACCTTAAGGAAACTTTGCCAAAATCATTCCGCACCACTCTCCACACATGTGAGCATTTGATTCCTTCGGATTCCACCAATTCCTCCCCGCTCGAGCTCAATTTCGAGTTCAAATTTCAAAGATAAAAACCAGACACTTCTTCACAAAGGGAGCCAATCCCCAAATTGATTGGTCCTACACCTTCACCGTACCAAGAGAAGAAGTTTACCAGCCAAAGCCCCCCTCACTGTGCTATTACGCCCCCAGCCTGCTTTGTGATCTAAGCTTGGTCGAAATCATACCTGCATACCCACTGTGCCAAGGGACTTCATCCAAGCTTCGCTCGGGACCCAATCGAAGGTGACAACTCTCGCATCGAAGCCACTTTCCGAGCAAAGGTATGGACTCACTCTTCTTCCCGAGCTAAGGTAGATTCTCATTTAATTCGAGTCAATTTCAATACATGTTTACCGTATGATGTGTTCATTCTCAAGACGAATCCACAGTATATGAACACGTAAATCCGCGTGAGAATCGAGTGAGAAATTGTGGTTAGAAGGTTGACGGTCACGGCACACCACGTAGACGATGACTGGAGCCGGGCTTGATCAAGCGTGTATGGAGCGGACGGTCCGGATTAAGCCGACGCGCGATGGTACGCGAACCGCGGGCTTTGAGCGCGCCGAGCCTGATGGCGGCGCCCGAATCGGCTACTGCGCCACGCAGCGCTTCGTAGCGCTCAGCCGGGAGCCGGCGCTCATGCGATAAGTGTAGGAAATTGTATATTTTTCGATTTATTTAATTCTCAAATCAAAAAATGCATAACTTTGTGTAGAAAAATCAAAAAATAAAATAAACATACCCTCATGCTCATGGAACAAGAGAGAATAATGTGGAAAAAGAAATCATTTAATTTCACGAGTATCGATTTCTTGTCATTTATTTACTCGCACATTTTTCAATTCTCCACGATGTATACAATTCATCATGATATATTCCATAGGTTTTGAAGCTCCCACCCCAGAACATTCCCTGAATTTTTCAAAGTCGTAGGCCACCCCTATGAAGAGTTATTGACTTTTCAATTCTAGGTTACTATTCCGAGTATTTTAATTCTAATAATGAAGATGTCATTAAATAAATCTCTAGGAAAAATTTGCATGTTTATGACCGCAGGACCCTAGTAAAAATGGTTTTTGAAAGTTAACTCACTCGTAATAACCCTAATCGGCTTGAATAATCTGCACAGGTTTTGAATGACTAGAGCTAATCATACATCAAATCGACTGGAATCAATTCTCCACTCAATTTTGTGATTGTGAGGAATCATCCATAAAATTTAAGCAAATTGACTTGGTTAGGCCCTATCAAAAGGGTTGATTAAGCCATTTAATTCAAACTTAAACTTTAAAATTCATAACTTTCAAAATCTTTTTCAAAAATTCACCAAATTGGTTTTGAGCCTCTCTGATATCAGGAAATTTAAGAAAATTAAAATTACAATTTTCCAAAAAGTTGATTTTTTGCATTATTTTAATATTTTTAATAATTAAAAAATAATAAAATAAAAAATAATAAAATTAACAAAATGTCACATTTTCAATTTTAACACTAAGGAATAAACCCCATATTTTTCTTAAGTCTCTAAGGATGAGATATTAAATTTTAAAGCCCTAAGGTAATTTTAAAATTAAAAAAATGTATTTTCTAGTATTTTCACTAAAATAATTCTAATAAATCAAAGGAAAATCAAAAAATTATAAAAATTTGTTCTTATTTCCTTGGTATCAGGGAGATTTTTGAAATATAAAATTCATTTTTTCAACCTTTATTTTATTTTTAAATTAATTAATACCCTAAACTCAAAATAATTATAATAAAAATAATATAATTCAAAAAAATCACCAAAATTGTCTAAGGGGTCCTCCTGGTCATTAGAAATGTCCCATAATTTTCTACGACAGAAACCTTCCCTTTGGCCACAAGTATTAGTTCTTCTCAAATTTTATTTTCCACCAAAAATAATTACATAAACAAATTAAATACAGAAAAATCACATTTTCCCCTCTAATGTCTGACCACATAAGGAGTAAAAGTCACAAAAATTGTAAATTTATTTAAGCCTAATTTAGTGAGTTATGGAATTGCAAGCATAAAAGTGGCAAAAACGGTAATTAATTTAAACTCATAATTAAAAATTTTAGGTTTAATTAAATGATGGGTAAAATATTTGATATTAAGTTGATTTTCGATGTTTGAAACTTAGTATTTGTGTTTAAACCTACTGCACTAGCAATCAAATAAACCTTAATTAAATAATTAATTAAATTTAAGAATAATTAAAAATTAGAATTATAAAAATAAAGATGACATGAAAGAAATTTATTCTTTAATCTAAGAATCCCTAAATTAATCAACAATAATATTCAATTCTAATTAAATGACAATCCTAAATTCAAAACTTAAATGTTTAATCATTAAATTAAATTAAAATTAAAACATTTAAATTAAATTTTTTAAAAATTCTCTAATTAAATTAATACCATAACAATTAAAATTAAATCATCCCTAAAGCATAAAAAATAAAATATTAAATTAAAAATTAAAAGAAAAAAATAAAATTAAATTAAAATTTAAATTAAATTAAAATTAAAAAAATAAAAACCAAATTAAAATTTAAATTTAAATTAAATTAAATTAAATTAAATTAAATTAAATTAAATTAAATTAACTACATTAAATTAAATTAAATTAAAACATATTAAAATAACTAAATTAAACAAAAAATAAAAAAATAAAATCAAGTTAAAATAAAATTAAAATTAAATTAAATAAATAAAATTAAATTAAATTAAAACTAAACCAAACCAAATTAAATAAAATAAAATTAAATTAAATCAACGTTGAATATAACATCACTTAAGACATAAAGAATTCAAAAATAAATCTTAAACCCAACACTAAAATGAGTTTAATCACAAATCACTTGAACATCGATTCGCCCTCAAAAGCTCTTGCCGTCGTTAACTCTAAAATGGAGTGTTAAGTAAAGTATTACTTCACCATAAGATATTCAAATGTCCTAGTTCACCGAGCAAGACAATGCACTAACCCCCGGATAATCGTATTCATTGCATACCTAAATTCCCTTGACTTAAAAATAATCCTGAAAAGCATTGAAAAGATGTTTAAGATCTGCCTGCCACCAAGACGATAGGATGTTTACAAGAACAACTGAACTTAATTGTTCTTTTCATGAAGAAAATCGTCCTCAAACCAAAACACAAGAACCTAGACGTCATAGGAGACGACTAGCTATGATTAACTTTGTAAAAAACCATAACCCTTCCATTAGCTTTACCTAGAATTGGCTTTAAATGCTTAAATATTCTAATTTGTGTTTGGTGCAGCTTGGGATGACGGAAGATTCTCCGTGTACGCTTTTATTTTATTGTAATTTACCTTCTTGCAATTTACTTATCAGTAAATGCACTTACTTTTTCTACGATAAATAACCGTTGCATGAAACTCTATACACCTTTAGGATAGTCCCTAAAACTGAAACCAAAAACTAAATTAAAAGTCATTACAAGATAAAATTCACCTCACATAACATTTCAAAAATATAAAACAACTCAAAATTTAATCACAAATGTAATACAAAACTACAATTATAACTAAATTAAAACATCTCACATGATCGGAATACCGGATGATGTAACTTACGTGTTGCCAACGGGATTTCCTTGCCTAAATGAAAGTGTGGAACTCACGAAGGAAGCTTAGCAAATTCATCCGGACTAAGTGAACTTGAGCAAAATAACGAGGCCGAAGGATGGAACCGCCAGATCTGTCCTGTTGTTATAATCAACTTTAAGATTTGTTTTAATTAAAACATAAAAAACACTTGGACTTTAAGATTTCTAAAACCAAACTCCCCTTCTCTTTTGTTACACTTTTCTCGTAACAACAAGGAGCTCGGAGTATAGGGCAAGACGCTATCGTCATCAAAGAAAACTGCAGTTTACTTCAAAGAAACTTTCTTAGAATTAAAAACAAGCCATAGGATTTCAAGTAGTTGTCTAGTGCAAATATAAATCCTCAACCTTTGTTAGGCATTTACATTGCAAATAAGCTCCAATTTCTGGCCTAGGATTCAGGTAGTCGTCCGATACGACATAAACCCTCACATCTTCGAGGCCATTTCAGATGTGACATCATGTCATACGAATATAAGTCCTAATTAATTAAAACTGGCAAGATCAAAACATTAAATAAACATTAGGACTTTCCTAAATTCAAGCTAAACAATAGGATAATGGGAAATTACCATGCCCGTTCGAATCCGTAATTTCTCCTACCTTTCTTCCTTGAATTCCCAAAACAAAATGTTCCAAACTCGATCCATTCCTTATCGAAATTCTAAAATTCAACTTTGAAAACTTAACTTGAGATCTTTGAGAGCAAAATTATTGATTATTATCAAGAGTTTTCTTAAGTGATTCCCGTCATTTAAGATGTAATTAACTATAGGCTCGCCCCATATAAAATTTTAAGAACCTGTGTAATATAAACCTACTTAATTCATTTATATTAAACAGTGGAATTTTAATGTCTTAAAATTGTTCGAGG
This sequence comes from Papilionanthe hookeriana x Papilionanthe teres, assembly GCA_022702705.1. Classification (NCBI taxonomy): domain Eukaryota; kingdom Viridiplantae; phylum Streptophyta; class Magnoliopsida; order Asparagales; family Orchidaceae; genus Papilionanthe; species Papilionanthe hookeriana x Papilionanthe teres. The sequence goes on along the minus strand of CM040434.1, from coordinate 78,596,306 downwards.
ATCAAACGGATGTCACAAATCTTCTAGTTTATTTAATCGAGCCCCATCATCAAGCAAGAGTGTCTAGTCTCGGGGGATATATACGCTTTGTGGTGCGTGCCTGCTTATATAAACTATTCCGATGTGAGATCTACCATTTCATATCTTAAAATTTTCAAATTTAAAATTATTTTCAAAATAAAATACTACTTTTCAAATTATTTATTTCAATTAAATCTAAAATTCATTGATACCGTAGGCGACCCCTTCTAAAATAGTACAATACAACCTAAAAATAAGCCGTACAATTTCCGTTTACCCGCCGGGGAAAATTCCTCTCTCCATTTTAATCGATAGTTCTACTTTCAAAAATTGGTAGCGTATCCATGTCCCTAGTGGATCAAACTACCTTTCTTTCCGTTGGAATACTATGTTCATTTCTACCTTGAACAAGCACAACAATATCTTCGGATTTAGGAGCCACTGCGTGCGACCCCTAAACAAGAGGTTTCGAGATCCTTTTACCTCATTTCTCGAGGTGGGTGGGTCCCCAATAGGTATTAGTTTAGAGCGGTCTTGCTGTCGAGAAGTTTCTACAAGACTTTCTTCCAGCTCCTATTCAATTCCTTTACCATTCCAACTCTCCTTCTTTTATAATTGCCTGAACAATGCACCTTTTCAAAAACAATTATTCAAATAAATTTTTCTTAATACCACAAATACACTAAGATAAACAAATGTGTCTGACTTTTCTTTTACGTCATAAGTTTTACGACAAGAAGAAGCACGATTCGGGACTAACACTTGGAATCGCCCGCAATGGGAGTTTCCAAACCGATCTTCTCCTTTCTTTATTAACCTAGGACGATCAAATGTTCGATGACTAACTACCTCACAATGGAATCATTCGACGTACAAGGATTTGGGGACACGACATCGTACCCCGACGTCACTTTTCACTCACAAGCAAAGTACCGGAAACCAAGAAGCATTCGATTGAGTTTAACCTCAAGTCAACTCATGAATTCTCCTCTCGCAAAGATTCCAACTCGAGAGGAGTACCGCCGTTCGTAGAAGGATCACAGCTGCTCCCACCGGCTCAGCTGTCTCTGACCACTCGTCTCTCCGCCGCACTAAAGAGGAAGGAAATTCGAATCCGTGATGAAACTTGTTACCGCGGGAGGGTGTCAGCCTTTCCCGTAAAACCTGCTGAAATCGGGTCCAAACCTTAAGAATTCCATCACCGACACTAATTCTCGCAGGAGGAACGAAGTAGAAGGATTGCCAGAGAAGCGTAGCCGCTGATGTTGCTTCCCCGGAGGAAATCCCGTAATCGCCCGGAGTATACACCACCGCCCGAATACATACCACTTTTTGGGAGGAAGTAGGTTCCATCTCCTTCCGCCGCAGGAAGAGGAAAATGTCCGCAAGATTGCTTCGCATTGCCTCACCACATATTACAACGACAACCGTAAGAAAAGGGCTGGAATTGCTCGCCCGTTCGACTCCATAGATCGTGATAGAAAAGTTAAGAAAGAAAGAAAATGCCCCGTATCGGAAATTTTAAGAAGGATGTGGCGGGTGCCACCGCCCTCCGTCTTCGGCCGCGAGTGAACTCGTTATCGCCGCGGAAAAGCCAAATAAGAGAATGAAAGCTAGTCCAATCGCTGGTTTCGGTGACTACAAATTAGGAGGATACCACCTTCCAAAGATTTACCGACGACCATCCTGGGCCCTGCACTTTCCGCCGCGAAGGATTTACGGCGTCCCACTACCTAATAATTAAGATTAAAACAACAACCTCGAAAGGAAAGCCTCGCCGTGAGACTTGAGTCCGAAGAAAAGCACGCAGTAAAGGGACTCATGAGAAGGAAACCCGCGATACTTATCACATGACAAATCGCAAAGATGTATTTAAAAGACCATCAAGATGCTATAGAAAAGCTAAGTGACTCGATATTCAGCGATTAGAAAGAGAAAGAGAAGAAAATTCGAGATGAAGTCACCCGTCGCAGTTCATGGATGATGAATATGCAGAAATTAACAAGGAAACAGCTTCGTCGCCTTCACAAGGTGCTCAAAACAAGAAAGAGAGCAGCCTAAGTAATGAGGATGCAACAGGAGAAAGATGATACGACGCCCAAATGGCAAAAGGACGCTGGCAGATGGTCACAGCCTCTAGCCACTCTCCAGAGTCGTGTTCAACCCCAAAGAGAAACACCCCCCGTGGTTATTCACATTGTAGACGGAGGAAAGGAGATTACATCCGTCAACGGCATGATCAATTAAAAAAAAAGATGCAACACAAAGCATGATTCCTAAAAGGATATCATAGCATGCACAACATCAGTGCGAGAAGCCTGCACAATCAAAGAGCGGGACATCCATTCGGACGGCAGACGGCACTCTCGAAGAATTCGACGATGTCCAATATCCGAAAGGCCGACTCACCTCTATTCGCACCTTGATGGAACCGAAACCCCTGCTGTGTCGCACATTTTCATGCTGGAAGTTGTCAGTAATGCCGCGAAGTGATGCTTACTCCCTCCGACGATTTGTCGCAGCCCGTCATGGATCACCTTTGATTGGTATGCGGAATTATCGAACGGCTCGGTGAAGACTTTCGAATTGGAGAAACCTCTTCATCAAGCGATTTCGTCGTACTCTCAACACCACATCAATATGTATGATTTTAAGTATAGAAGCAGGAGCCGAACGAAACTTTGTGCACTACATACTTCGATGGAGAACCTACATGAAGTGTGAGCCACACAGCCTACAAGAACAAGATGCAAAATGGGCATTTCATCGGAAGAGCATTCATGGTTCGACAGCACTTCTCCTCGGCGGATTTACCACAAGCACTTTCTCGTGCTTGTTAAACACACTTGCTTTGCAAGAGGAAAGGCTAAATTAAGTTTCGTTCACAAACAGCATGTAAACAAGCCCGTAAAAACTTTTGAAAAGAAGTCCGGGATCATCGCAGTTAGCCGATAAAGGCAAGCAACACGCAAATATCACGTACGGCCAAGAAGAATTCAACAAGATACTACATCCCCGACTCCAGCCTATCACTATCCCAATAAGATGGAACAACCGCCTCATCCACAACGTACGTTAAGGGAGCTCGAGCAGTAGGAGTATCCGTTCAAGAATGAGGCGCGCGAAATGTTCCGCAAGCCTGGATGAAGACTCCGCATTTCCTTGGAACTCTGCCATAAATTAAGAAACCACGAAGAAGTCGACAAGAAAGGTGATCCCAACTTTCATTTCACTAATCGTGATGCCGACACAAGATAGAAGATTGTATTACCTTCAAAAGTTGGCTCAACGACAATCTCCGAAAAGGAACATAACGATCCCGAAGGAATACATGAAGGAACCCCTTTAAAGGAGGTTCCGCTGTTATCTCACGATCTCATCGTTCGATGCATCCCTATGCGACCGATGATGGACACTATCGCCTCTAGACAGTCTTCAAGGAAGATTGATCGCATCCAAACCACTTCGGTGCTAGCCTCAATTCGTATTTCGAACCTCGTCAAGTCCCGTACTATCACTTGCGATGGAAGAACCACCTCACCAGCTTATCAAGAAAAGAAGAAAATTGATGAAGAAGAAAAGACCGAGACTCTTAAGGCTAATTAGGGCCGCTTATCCTAGGATGGTTGTTTCGATTCGGGGAGAAACCCTCGAACCTTCATCAGATGATTATTTACTCACCTGCTGATCTTATACAGATATACAGGAAGTTGGCTACGTTTTCGATCGTTTTCTAACGATTACGTAACTAATGCATAAACTCAACCTTAATCCGACATCGATTCGATACAAGTAACAATTCTCAAATCATACACAACTTCGACGATCACAATGACAAAGAAGACATCCACCAAGGAGGCTACGAGAGTTCAACAAGAAATGAATCTATTTGCGAGTTTCGAGAGCTCCTAGCCACACAGTTAGAGTCTTCCCCTCGTACTCCGAAGCTAACTGTAAGAACTGCCATTCCGATTCAAAGAGGAGACACTAGCAAACTCAATACTAGATTCAGGAGAAATTACGTAAGTCAACTTAAGAAGTGGAAGAGTTCTACCTCCGAGAATGGGTCCAAAGGACAAAAAGAAACTTCAGTGGTCGTTCGTAAAGAACCAACCTCGAAGAAATACCCATTCGGGAAGAAATCGAGACACATGAAATAAAGTGGACTACAACATGCTAGCCCATCTTAGGAAACTACCAACCAAACTAAGATTATGACGCTTCCTATCTTATCAAAGGAGATGAGAGAAGCTCGATCAAGGCCTTTCGATCTAGAAATTGCTTAGCTCAAATGACCGGGAGATTCCTTGGATGTAGGTTTTGCCTTCTTTAAAGGAACAGCCGAGGTGTTACTCTACTCGACAATGACTCAATACTTGGGGATAGCCAATTCTCACAACCGATCAAGGTGCATTTCAGCTACAATCGGGAAGTTTACACTCTCCGCAGTATTAGTGGACCTGTGAGCATCAATCAATATAATGAATCTTCAACGCCAAGATACTGAAATCGATTAGGCTGCGAGCTCGAAGCGGACAAAATGTTATTAAGAAGATTCAACCGTAAAAAGGAGAAAGAGCCTCGAATCGATAACACCGTTTAATGAAGATCGGTGACTTGGCAAGCATAACCGGTAAAATTTCACATAATTGATTCCGGGAAATCGCCATTCCACCCCATCAACACTACGGATACATGAAAACAGGATGGTACCATCATCCCTACATCGCGTACCGGGAATACTAGTGATGGAGGGGAATAAAGGCATCAAAGGTGACTTACAACCATTCTCCGTATGCTGAATTGGAATCCATGAAGATACAGTTTATTACGTACCAAAGAAAACAATCTTTTCCGTAGATATCACATCGAATGAAGCAAAATAAGTTCTACGACGAAGAACCTGAAGTTCTAGTCCAACAAGCCACTCACTACTCCCCCTTACTTGGAAGGAGATTATGAAGGTTTCTCCACAACTCGCATTCGAGGTCGAGGCCGGGACGAGGTCGGGCAGTAGGACGTTAAGATACGGGACAGAGAAACCGCCCATCAATGTTTATCGGGAAGACAAGCCTCCGTTAAAGAAAAAGAAATCAAGAGCAACGACAATAAGTCGGAAGAAGCCGCAATTCAGATCTCTCGAAGATGGTGTACATCCAGGAATATAAATCGATGTACGAGAAGATTAACCACTATGGTGTACACTATAACTCGACCCCGATCCATTCTAATAAGATCGAGGGTATGGTGGTCAAAGAGATACGTAGCGCGGTGCAAAGCCCATCACCCTACAAAGGTGCTCCTTTCTCCAAAACCGAAAAACAATGTACAATTTGAAGATGTCACTTCTTCGAATTAATGGAATTGCTCGAGTGGTACTCTCCGCGTTCAAAATTTAATTCGTGGTTTCTTACTCCTATAACGCACAAAAGGTCAATCACAACATTTTGAAAAATTATGGAATAACTCCGTCGTCCAATCTAATTCAAAGCTTGGTCTCGGATTCAAAGACGAAGAGGGGATCACCGAATGAGCATCAATTTTGCTTGGTTGTCACTAGGTCTAATAAAACCGCATGGAAACTAAGGTAAGAATGAAGATTTACAAATTGGAAACGCTCCACCGTAGTTCGAAGAGATCAACGATAATAGATGAGTTAACTACAACTTAGGTACTAGCTAAGAGCCTAGACCTACCTTGAAAGAATTTACTCAATAAAGAAGACTCCCAAGGAAATAATCAAGTTATTAATGGAATTTAAAGACCGTTTCTTGGAACTACGATGAGATGCCAAGACAGCTCCGCAGGTCGGCATCTACAAGCTAGAGTGGATCCTACTGCTCCAAGCCGACAAGGTCCCGAAGAATGCGTCTTAGAACCGAACAACAAGTCATGCTCGAAGTTAAAAAGCTAATCGACGCCAAATTTGTCCGAAGAACAATACCCGACTCGTTGGCACGTGGCATCAACAGGAAGAAGAATGGTCGATCAGAATTTGTGTGGATTTCGTAGATTTAAACAATGCATGTCCAAAAGATCAATTCCCTCTACCGATCTCAGACTAATGATCGACATTTGTTTGAACACATGAAATATTCTCATTCGTAGATGGATCTTTAGATACAACCGCATAAAAATGGTCGAAGATGAAAACTTTACGTAATTCGTAAAGCCGATCGGAGTATATTATTACCAGTTGGATGCCATTCGATTGCAGAACGCCAGGAGCAATATACGAGAGCGATGACTGGAATTGTTGATGATCTCATTCAAAATCAAGTCAAATGCTATGTGGATGATGTGGTCATCAAAAGAAAAGTAAAGGAAAACCACCTGTATGACTTGAGAATTATTTTCGAACGATTAAGACAATTTAACCTTAAGATGAACTTTCCTTTAAATGGCGCCTTTCACATTGCCCTCCGGAAATTTCAGATCTGTCCGACATCGTGGAATTGAAATCGACCCGAAAAAGATTAAAGCTATCTTAGAAATGCCGCCTCCAGAACCTTTTTAAACAACTACGATCTTTTCAAGGGAAGCTAGCATATCTTCTACACTTTATCTCGAACTTGCTGCAGTGTCGCCCCTTTCGCATTGTTAAAAGGATGCCAAATTTATTTGGGAAGAGAAATTCCGTAAGGCTCGAGGACATTAAACAATATTTAATGACAACACCTCCTATCTTCGTTACTCTGGCCTGCATCAATGATACTTTATACCGCGGCTTTAGACGACTTTCCCTGAGCCCCGTTAGCCTGTGTCATCGACGAGGGTAAAGAAAATGCTCTTTACCACCTAATCCATCGTTTACTTCCGACGGAAATACAAAGTATCCCACACCGAAAAGCACTCGTTTCGTCCCGATCTTCGCCGCTCAAAAAGCTCGTGCACTACATGCTTTCTCATAAGGTCAACTTCATCTCGAAATTTAATCCATCATGAATACCTTTGATGACCCGTCCAATGCTTCCGCGTACTCGCTGTGTGATCAATGATATTATTGCAATCCAATATAACTGTGAAAGTTTCTTCGGTGTTTTAAAAGGGACAAGTCCTGTGCGTACTTCCTCGCGTCATTCCTTTACCTGCGAATCTCCTCTCAATGACGATTTGCCGCATGAACAAATAATGAGCTTTTAAGACCCCCGATGATCGACGTTAGGAATTATATTTTGCTGAGCATCTTCAAGACACAAAGACAAAGAATCGCAAGTGATAGTGCCCGCAGTTGTGAATCGGACTAATCTTTCTAACACTGCAGCGGGGGATGTTAAGATACCCTACCACTACGTAAATCCATGTACAAACAACGGGGCGTAATATGAAGCTCTACAATGCGACCGGAATTAACTATTCAAACGCTGGGATAACAAACATCAACATCTACTGATTCAGCTAATCATTCAATGATTACAACAAGACATGTAATTTTAAAGCTAAGACTGAGCAATACTTCCGTATGCCATACACACAGAAATCGTATTCCGAATGTGACGATCTACAAAATTCCCGTAAAAGAAAAAGCTTTAGCAGATGCGTTAGCCCGCCTCGCAAAAAATTTGCCTCCGTTGCAAGATGAATCAGCTTGAAGTGTCGCTTCCAAGGAGGACGAACTTAATACAAATAACATAGACACAATACACAAATACAAAAGAAAGAATCACTGCAGATTACGTAAAACATGTAAGATCATGCATACCATTACGTACTACCTGCAAACAGAAAATTACTGTGACACAGTCGTTAGCCCATCGTATCAAGAAAAGAACTCTCGTCATACGCATTCATAAACAAATACGCTATTAAGGTCTTTCGATAAAATGTGGCTAAGGTGCCTAAGCGGTCCCGAGGCCCGTGAAATTGTTAAAGAGGTGCATTCAGACTCCGTGGCGCCTACCCGCTGGGTCGAAAGAGAAATGAAAATTAAAAGACTAGTACTACCGGCTCGATGATGACCGATCGTACAGCACCGCCAAGAGCCGGCTACCACGTCAAGTGCACTAGTGGTTCTACACCAACCTCCAAATGTTACATCCGACAATTGCGCGGCCATTCAATGTTGGGACATAGATATAGTGGGTCCAATAGAACCACCATCTTCAAAAGGACATCGCTCATTCTCATGGGCTACGCATTACTTTTCCAAGGGCAGAGTAAGGCCCACCGTAGAAGTGAAAGCACACCACGTGCGCTCTTCAAGAACCAAGTCAGCCTACCGCCCGGAGGCCGCGGCAGATCATCTCGTATAATGGATCAACATTCGAAGCATGCAAATTAACAATTTTGCTCGGGAGACATGGAATCGACCGACGGTATTCAACAATTTACTATCCAAGAGCAACCGCCCGTCGAGGCTTTTAATAAAACTCTCGTTCAAATTTTAAAGAAAACTTTGGACGATAATACAAGAGAAATTGCACAAGAAGTCATTAGAAGCCTTATGGCCTACCGACAACCTTCGTAACTCCCACTGCTACACCTTACGCCGTTGTATGGGTCCGAGGCAAGCAGCCACCCTTTGTGAGGTCCAGCCTTCCATCACTCTCGACCAGCAACAAAACAAAATCACGGCGTAAGAGAATGCCAAATTACGATCAGAGAATTAGAAAGCCCGGAAAGAAAAGATTTCAGAATACAGTTTTGAATTTAGAACTATACCAAGCTAAGATGGTCTGGTCGCCATTGCATCGGTCTCGCCAAGAACCTTCAAAGTTGGTGACTTAGTTCTCGTTCTCAAGAGACCTATCTTTGCACACCAAGATAAGAGGAAAATTTGAACCCACTGGGAAGGACCATTCTCAGGGTCAAGCAACATACCTGGGGAGGCTCCTACCGCCCAAAGGAATCGTCGCGGAGAACGACATATGCTTCCGATCAATCCGATACTTGAAGAAGTATTACGCTACCTCGATGTTTCAAAGGAATGAATTCTTCATCCCAAGAAGCACGGGCGAAGTAATTACTTATGACCGGGTCCGAACCCAAAAATAATAAAAATGTGCTAAAATAAATAAAATCGCGTAATAAAGTTTTCCTTTTTCTCTCTTCCAAATCAAAATCTTTTCCCCGATCTTTTCTCACTTCATCTTGCTGAATTTAAAAATATAAAAGGAATAATAAAAAAAAAACTTCCGTCTCCAATAACCATTTTCTTAATGTTCTTGTTCTTAGTACAACCCCCGATCCTTTTCCTGTCTTTTCATAGGAAATGTCGAACGGCGGTTGGTCCTAAACTTTAGAAATGGCGTAAGCCTCGCACTGACGAAAAGAGGGTGAAAAGATGGAGCGATAATAGAGATTGACTCGTACTCGCACCGCAGGCCCGCAATACGAGGAAAGTGACCGGGTCCCACTGACCGAGAGGACCCGCCGCCGACAAGAATGAAAGTGGAACAAGCCACCAACCCGGCAAAGAAGAAAAGGAAAACAAACACTGAGGGAGGACAAGAGAATCAAGTCTCGTGGTCGCCATGCTGGTAGGGCAAAGCTTGCCGCCGCCGCGCCCACAGAGATTCAGAAGTACTAAGAGCTACTCTCAATAAAGAACTCAGCGAAGAAATAAAAATCGTCGTATCCGGCAAGATGTTAACTAAACTAGCAAAGGGACCGCGACGAGGCAGCCGCTACTACCAATGCATATACTTCAAGGATACCCTGGCCGTCAGAACTCCGAAGAAAGGAGGCCACCTCCGAGGATACCGTAAGAGGCCAGAGAAATCTCCATGACCTTACCGCGTAAGCAACCCCGAGGATGTCCCGACGGAGACCATCCCCGAGGAGCCGAGGCGTGTGAGAACGCGAAGGGATCGAGCCATATATCCCACAAGACGTCACCGTACCTCACCATTTGCAGACATTCCGGTATCACGAGCTAGAAAGAATGCGTAATGTCGGCATAAACTTTTCAATACTTCGAGAGAATTAGAAAGGGTGAGGATCAACATACTAGAAGGCCTCGAGCTACATACAAACGTGTTCTCGTAATACGAACAACAACAAATTGTGGATCGCATCCGGATTCGAAAAGAATGGACGAGCAGCCGCCTAAGAGAAAACACTTACTCGAACCCCGAGATGGATGCTGAAAGGAAGAATTACCATACAATGTGGATGTCGCTACAACTTCGCGTAAGACAGAAGGAAACCCACGGAATACCCGTCATGGCAAGGTAGATCCAATGCCATCGTGTCATCGTTGGATGGTGAGAATGATAACATGGAGGGTACTCGGTAAGATCGTATACCCAGCCGCCTGCATCATTAACATTTTTATGTATGACCGTATACCCCCCGCACATAGATCACCACGACTTTGTCGACCTTTCGCACAAGTCAACGAGTGTAATATCATGCCCGGATCCCATCCTGACAGTTGTGCCCATGTGAGTTTCAAGGGCCGCAAAGATACCATTACCTGTGTTCCCATCATGATACTAAGGGGCAACAGAGCGTATGTCGCTAAACATTGCATACTAGGAGTACCAATGAAGGATCTCAAGCATTTTCGTAAGGGTTTTGACACAGAAAGCACCTTTACCACTTCCTGCCCCGTACCCGTAGCCAGAGAGCTCCCGCCCTTACGAGCCGCGAGTTACATCGAAAATGTCATACCTCCAACGTACATCCATACGGCATCCTTGCCAAGGATGGCTTTGAAGGTGATGTTATTGGACTATGCACCTCACTATTCATAGATGGATTTTTGATGATGCCTTTTGGATGGATTAACAAAGAGATCATACATAAATTGCTTGAAGTCTACATTGATTGTATGAGATGTATTCCGTATCGAGTTGTATGATGTATCTTCGACATGATTGGAATGAAAGTGACCATGTCACATTTTGGCCTTCACCTCTTTGCAGTAAAATTGACTAGGAAACGCCATTAAAGTTAAATGAACTTCGAACAAAGAAATTTAAAAGAAACAAAAAGAATAAAAGAAAACTTTCCTTAAAAATCTAAAAATAATGATGAACGCCAAATTCACATGAACATTAAATGAACGATAAGGCAAATTTGAATTGTTAAAGGACAAACAAAATGAACACAAATTTTAAATCAAATCTCAATCAAATTTCAAATTCAATCTTCCATATCTCAAATCAAATCTCAATCAAATTTCAAATTCAATCTTCCAGATCTCAAATCAAATCTCAATCAAATTTCAATTTCAATCTTCTAGATCTCAAATTACAAAAAAATCAAATTCTTGGGGTCAAGGATTTTACATTCCAGATCGCATTGCTTTAGGATTCTTTCCCTATCGCAATGAAATACATCGGAACTCAAACTTTTGGCCGAGGATTTTACATCCGAGACTACACGTTTTAGGATTATTTCCCCTATCACAATGAAATACATCGAACTCAAAACTTTTGGGGCCGAGGATTTTACATTCGAGACCGTATCGTTTTAGGATTATTTCCCTATCGCAATGAAATACATCGAAATCAAACTTTCGTCGAGGATTTTACATCCGAGACCGTACTGCTTTAGGATTCTTTCCTATCGCAATGAAATACATCGAACTCAAACTTTCAGTTGAGGATTTTACATTCGAGATCGCATTGCTTTAGGTATTCTTTCCCTATCGCAATGAAATACATCAAATCAAACTTTTCGGGGTTGAGGATTTTACATTCGAGGCTGCATTGCTTTAGGATTCTTTCCCTATAGCAATGAACATACTCAAATCAAACTTTTCGAGCGAGGATTTTACATCCGAGACCGCATTGCTTTAGGATTCTTTCCCTATCGCAATGAAATACATCAAAATCAAACTGGAGTCGAGGATCAGACATCCGAGACTCGCATTGCTTTAGGATTCTTTCCTTATCACAACGAAATACATCAAAACTCAAATTTTGTCAAGGATTTTACATTCGAGATCGTATCATGCAGATTCTTTCCCTATCGCAATGAAATATATTAAAGTCAAACTTTTGGGCCGAGGATTTTACATCCGAGATCGCATTGCTTTTTAGGATTCTTTCCTATCGCAATGAAATACATCAAAATCAAACTTTTCAAGCCGAGGATTTTACATCCAATACCGCATTGCTCGAGATCTCTCTCTCATTGCAATGATTCAATCCGATCAATTCAATTTTCTTTTCGTGTCGAAGATGTCACATTCGAAACCACAAAATTCCAATTTTTCATTTCTGCTCAAATCCATTCAAATTAATCTTAACAAAACTTCAATCTAAATTGAAACTCAAACCGAAATCTCGAGCTCACACATCAAAACTTAAACCGAAACAAAATGAAACCTAAAATAAAATTCCCCGTATCATGTGATTCGGGACCACCTCCTTTCCCTTTCCCGCCGAGAGCCTTCGCACCCCGCCTGCAGACATACTCGACACTCTCACGGGAATTTTTACTCGTCCTAAGTTTGTCACTTGGACATCCGTGTTGGTTTCGATCTTTTCGCCGAACGCTAATACGCGCGATGTGCTCAAGGTTAGCACACCACACCTATCAGTCCATTTGTTGACCCCATTTTCGATGAGGTCTTCTCTCTCTTTAGTACTTAGATCTAGCCTTAGACTTTACCTTCGACTATCCTAGAGGATTAGAATCGTACCCACCACTTAGAAATTCAAACCACTTCTTAACTCCCCGCAAACTCCACAAACTTGATTGTAGACCCCTAATCACCTGTATAGCTGAGATCAAATGTGTTTAAAGGATGAGTTCCCGTAGACTCTTCGGGCCCAGTGACTTCTGTGGCCTGGCCTCGTGAGGGGTCACTCTACACACACACTACACTTATACACTACACTTTCACACACCTCCTAAACCACACCCATACCCAACTTGACCTCCCGACTCATGTAGGTGATTCTATACATGGTCCTTAACCCCTAAGCCCTCGGCTAAGAGGGTTAGAACAACATGTTGAACGCCAAATGAGTCCTTCGCCGCTCATGTGGGTTTGACACGTCTACACAACCTAAAATGGTTCCTTCACTCTTACATTTACCCAATCTTCAATTTTCCAAATTTTCAATTTTTGACCTCGGAGACCCTACACCCGCCAAATTTTTACCCAAAACATCAAATTACCCAAATTTTTCAAAAAAATCTCCAAACCACCCAAAATTCCTCAAGACCAATCCCAAACATTCCCAAATTACTCAAATTGATCATCCATAGCCAAAAATACCAAAAATACCAAAAATTCCAAAAATACCTCCCGATACCCTCCAAATACCCAAAATGCCCCTCTTAGCCAAAAATCCAAAAATCTAAAATTCCTTTAAAATCTCCAGAAAATCCCAAATATTCCCAATTTCAGTTCGTTCAACTACACCATGGGCCAAGTTTGTCAATTTACTCCACTTTTTTCAAAATCCCCAATTCTTGACCCATTTTTAACCCAAAATAAACCCAATGTCAAAACTAGTAAACCTACCCAATTGACCCAAATTCTGGTCCAACTAATTCTAAACTTCAATTCAACATCCCTAACACTAATCTAGATAAAATCCAAGTCCAATTTGATTGGCATTTCGAACCCAATTTCATTTTGGACCTTAAAGCCCAATTTGGACCCATGACCCAAACTTAGCCCAAACTAACCCAATTCAACTCCAATTAACCCCAAACCTTTTCTAAACCTTCCTTAACAATTTACAAACAAAAAACTAACATGATTTACCCAAAATTTGGACCCAAACCCCACTTAAATTCAATCCAAAAACCAAAGCCCAATTTCGACATAAACCCAAACCTAACCCAAATAAGCCCAAACCCCAAAATCAAAACCCAACCTAAGTCAAAACCTCTTTGAAACACTCCCATAATCATTTCCCAACATTAATTTTACATCAATTTCAATCCTTAGCCCAACATCAGTCTAAATTAGCCTAATTCGACTTTACATTTGCCCATGTACCAAATGAACCCCAATTCAAGCCCAAACCACCTCAAATTTATTCCAAATCACTCATGAAACATCCCTAAACCAAACCCAACAATTATTTGGCCCAAGCCTTTTACCAAACTTTCATCCTAAAGTCCATTTTAAAATCTAAAAAGCCCACTTCCCTAAACCATTTTAAAAGCCCATCTTCACTAAATTTTAAAGGCCCAAAATTCATACAAAGCCCATATGACACTCTTCTTCATCATGACTTCACTTAAAACCATCCCTAAAGTTCCAATCAATATAAATTTATTCTAAATCAAGCTTCATGTTAACTCTCTCATACATTTATCAAAAATGCCAAAATCCATTTTCATATACAAGTGTTTTAAGCTATGCAAGCCACATGCAAGCCATGAAGCCATGTACGAGCCACATGGAAGCCATGAAAGCCCTTTACATGTAACCATGCTATCTTGGGCAAATGGAGGAGGTCCTTTCCTATATTCCCTTAAGGTGATTAACTATTTCCATGTCTCCCCTAAATCATGTTTAATCCTAATTGTACTTGATCATGACTCGACCCCACTAATCAAGCCGAGCCAAATTACTTTCTCTTCAAATTTTAAACCAAGTCTTGGGTGGTGCACCTAGCCCAAAAGGATGGGTTGACCCAAATCAAGCCAAAATGGCCTCTCTCTATACCATTTTAATCCAAGTCCTTTACACATGTCCATGGCCAATCGACCGCACAAACCTCCAGCCCCCGACCCACCTAGACCTCGAGGGTGACCCATGCCCCCGGCGCCCGCCCGGGTCGCCGGAAAATGCCATGGCCGTACATTGGAAGGAGCCAAGCATTGAAATTCTCCCCCGTCGAGTCGTCCCATGCCCAAAGGGCTATTTCACGTTCTTCCTTTGCCAAGAGCACTGATCCCACTTAACTTCCCCGGAGGCCCTCCAAACCTCTCCTATTTAAACCCAACCTTCACCATGGTGAGGTGCTGAACTAACCTTAAGGAAACTCGCCAAAATCATTCCGTACCACTCTCCACACATGGGAAAGCATTTGATTCCCACCGGATTCCAGCCCCACCCCTCTACCGAGCTCAATTCTCAGTCTGCCCCAGCATAAAAACCAGACACTTCTTCACAAGAGCCAATCCCCAAACGGATTGGCATCCACACCTTCACCGTACCAAGAGAAGAAGTTTACTGTGCAGAAAAGCCCTCACCGTGCCGCCCATTGCTTCCACCTCCAAGCTTTGTGGACGCCTTGTCGAAATCATACTCGTACAATTCACCAGTGCCAAGGGACTTCATCCGGAGCTTGCTCTGACCCAATCGAAGGTGACACTTCAGATTGAAGCTCACTTCTCTCGGCGTTGCAGGACTCACTCTTCTTCCCGAGCTATTGCAGATTCTCTATTTAATTCCGAGTCAATTTCAATACATGTTTACCGTATGGATGTGTTTGTCTCCTCAAGATGAATCCATGTGAGCATAAGAACACGAAAATCCACGAGAATCGAGTGAGAAATTAAGGTTAGAAGGTCGACGGTCACGGGTGCACACCACTGTGAGACGATGACCGGGAGCCGCCTGGATCAAGCGTGTATCGAGAGCGGATGGCTCGGATCAGCCGATGCCGCGATGGTACGCAACCTCGGCCCTGGAGCGCTGAGTCGGATGGCGGCCCCAAATCAGAAGACGACACGTGGCATTTAGGGAGATGCCTAGGTTGAGTCGGCGCCGCGTGGATAAGTAGGAAATTAGGTATTTTTTCGATTTATTTAATTCCCTAAACTTCAAAAATGCATAACTTTGTGTAGAAAAATCAGAAAAATAAAAATATCGTAAAATAAAATAATTTCGTCGTTGAATAGAGGGAGAATAATGTGTAAAACAAATCATTTAATTTCATTGAGTATTTGATTTTTAATAATTTATTTACTCTCCCGCACATTTTCAATTCTCCATGCATGTATACAATTCACCATGGTACGAGACCACATGGCTTTCAAGCCTCCGACTCGGGAACATTCCCCGAATTTTCCAAAGTCGAGGCCACCCCTATGAAGAGTTATTGATTTTTCAATTCTAGGGTTACTATTCGAGTATTTAATTCTAATAATTAAGATGTTGTGAACAAATTTTAGGAAAATTGGTGATGTTTCTTATGACTAGAGGACCCAGAAAAAATCGCTTTTGTGTTAACTCACTTGTAATAACCCTAATCGTGGCTTAAACACCCAAAATGAGCTTTAATTAATTAAAGCTAATCATACATCAAATTGACTTGAAATCAATTCTCCTACTAACCTTTAGGATCGCAGGAACCCAATTACAAAAGTTCAAGTAAATCGACTCGTTGTACTTACCGTGCCGTTGATTAAGCCATTTACCCAAACTTAAACTTAAAAATTCATAACTTTCAAAATCCTTTAAAAATTCACCAAATTCAATGGGAAACTCTTCCTCGACATCGTGGAATTTAAGAAAATTAAAATTGAAATTTTCCAAAAAAGTTGATTTTTTTCAGATTATTTTAATATTTTTAATAATTAAAAAATAATAAAAATCACAAAAATAAAAAAATTCACCAAAATGTCACATTTTGAATTTTAATCACTTAGGAATAAACCCCATATTTTTCTTAAGTCTCTATGATGAGATATTAAATTTTAAAGCCCTAAGCGTAATTTTAAAATTAAAAAAAAATGTATTTTCTAAAGATTTCCACTAAAATAATTTTAATAAATCAAAGGAAAATTAAAATTATAAAATCGCTCCTCTGGGCTTCCTCAGATCAGAGAGATTTTAGAAAATATAAAATTCATTTTTCAACTTTTATTTTATTTTAAATTAATTAATACTCCAAAACTCAAAATAATTATAATAAAAATAATATAAATCAAAAAACAACCAAAATTGGTCCAAGCGCCCCCGTCATTGCACGTCTCATAATTTTCTTAAGGACGTAAAACCTTCCTTGGTCATGTTATTAAATTTTCTCGAAATTCTTATTTTCCACCAAAAATAATTACATAAACAAATTAAATACAGAAATCACATTTTCTCCTCTAATGTCTTGATTGACATATGAGTGAAGTCACATAAAAATTACAAATTCATTTAAGCTCAATTTAGTGAGTTATGGAATTAGTAAGCATAAAGGGCAAAATGGTAATTAAAATTTTAACCTATAATTAAAAATTTTAGGTTTAATTAAAAGGATGGGTAAAATATTTGATATTAAGTTAATTTTGGATGTTTGAAACATAGGTATTTAAAAGGTAAAAACCTACCAAGTAATTTGAAAGTAATCAAAATAAACCTTAATTAAATAATTAATTAAATTCGAAGAATAATGAAAAATTATAATTATTAAAATAGGGATATTATTAGAAAAAAATTTATTCTTTAATCTAAGAATCCCTAAATTAATCACCTCAATAATATTCAATTCCTAATTAAAATGATAATCCAAATTCAAAAACCTTAAATGCTTAATCATTAAATTAAATTAAATTAAAACATTTGGGAAATTAAATTCTTTTAAAATTTCAATTAAATTAATACTATAACAATTAAAATTAAATCATCTCTAAAGCATAAAAATAAAAGATTAAATTAAAATTAAAGAAAAATAATAAAATTAAATTAAAATTTAAATTAAATTAAAATTTAAAAAATAAACCAAATTAAAATTTAAATTAAATTAAAATAAATTAAATTAAATTAAATCACATTAAATTAAATTAAATTAAAACATAATAAATTAAATTAAATTAAATTAAAATAAATAAATAAAATCAAGTTAAAATAAAATTAAAATTAAATTAAATAAATAAAATTAAATTAAAATTAAAACTAAACCAAACCAAATTAAATTAAAATTAAATTAAATTGTAATCAATCGAATATAACATCACTTACACATGTTAATTCAAAAATAAATCTATAACAACTCGAACACTATTCCAAACTTAAACCCATTAGCTAAAATTAAGTCGAATCACAAATCACTTGAACATCGATTTGCCCTCAAAAGCTCTTATTGTCATTACTCTTAAATCTTATGTTACGAAGTATTACTTCACTCATGTGATATTCAAATGTCCTAGTTCACCGAGCAAGATAACAGTAACTTGAATCCCGGATAATTGATTCATCGTATAATTAAATTCCCTTGACTTAAAATAATCCTAAAAGTATTGAAAATGTTTAAGATTCGTCTTAAGAACTTCCTCGCACGTATGTGATGTTTATAAGAACAATCGAACTTAATTGTTCTTTGATGAAGAAAATCGTCCTCAAACCAAAACACAAGAACCTAGACGTCATAGGAGATGACTAGCTATAGGATTAGGAACTTGGTAGAAAACCATAACCCTTCCATTAGCTTTACCTAGAATTTGCTTTAAATGCTTAAATATTCTAAATTGTGTTTAAGTGTACTGACGACGGAAGACCTCCAGTACGCTTATTTTATTGTAATTTACCTTCTTGCAATTTACTTTATTGCAAATGCACTTACTTTTCTTGCATGATAAACAAATCGTTGTATGAAAACCCACACCTTTAGGATAACACCCTAAACCGAAACCAAACTAAATTAAAAGTCATTACAAGATAAAATTCACCGCCACAACATTTCAAAAATATAAAACAACTCAAAATTTAATCACAAACAGAACACAAAACTACAATTATAACTAAATTAAACATCTTGTCAGATGATCGGGAATACCTCGATGATGTAACCTACGTGTTGCCAACGGGATTTCCCTCGGTCTAAATGAAAGTGTGGAACTCATTTAGTTGAGTTTAGCAAATTCATCTCGACTAAGTGAATCCGATAAAAATAACGATGCCGGGAAGGATGGAACCGTGGATCTTAACCGATGTTGTTAGAATTAACTTTAAGATTTTTTTTAATTAAAACAAAAAGCATTGACTTTAAGATTTCTAAACCAAACTCCTCTCTTCTCTTTGGTTACAATTCTTCCTTTCACAACAACAAGGAGCTCGGAGCATGGAGGCGCACGACCATCGTCATCGCAAAACCTCGAGTCTACTTCGACAAAACTTTCTTAGAATTAAAAAACAAGCCATAGGATTTCGAGGTGAAGTCATTTAGTGCAACAGCAAATCCTCAACCTTTGTTAAAGTATTTACATTGCAAATTAAGCCCACCCGTCTTAGATTCCGAGGTAGTCGTCCGATACGACATAAACCCTCACATCTTCGAGGCTATTTGTATGATCATGTCATACGAATATAAGTCCAAATTAATTAAAATTGGCAAGATCAAAATATTAAATAAACATTGTGACTTTCCTAAATTCAAGCCAAACAATAGGATAGTCGGGAAATTACCGAAGTTCGCTTCGAATCTCAATTTCTCCTACCTTTCTTCCTTTGAATTCCCAAAACAAAATGTTCCAAACTCGATCCATTCCTTACCGAAATTCTAAAATTCAATCCCTTCAAAACTTAAACTTCGAGACTTTCGAGAGCAGCACTATCGATTATTATCGAGAGTTTTCTTAAGTGATTCACGTCATTTAAGATGTAATTAACTATATGGGCTTGCCCTTATAGGGAATTTTAAGAACCTGTGTATATAAACCCTCGCTTAATTCATTTATATTAAGCAATAGGAATTTGTCGCCATAAAAATTGTTTGCGTACCAAACGGATGTCGCAAATCTTCTAGTTTATTTAACCGAGCCCTATCATCAAGCAAGATGTCTAGTCTCCGGGATAGATATATAGTTTGTCGTGCGGTGCCTGCTTATATAAACTATTCGGGATGTGAGATCGCCTTTGTTAAAATTTTCAAATTTAAAATTATTTAAAATAAAATACTACTTTTCAAATTATTTATTTAAATTAAATCTAAAATTCGCCGACAATTTCTGTAGGCGACCCCCTTTTTAAAATAATACACACAACCTAAAAATAAGCTGTACAGTACCTAAAACAAGAAAAATACAAAATACCTTCCTTTAAAGTGTAATATCATCAAAAATGAGTAAAATGATATAGCAAAAAGCGTATATATTTTAGGCGTGTTAGCCACTATTTCCAAATAAGAAGTAGGAGTAAGAGAAAGACATCACGAAGCACGAAGAAAACACAACAAAAAACTTGATTTCATCAAAGTAAATCCACTACATAAGTGTTTACAAAATCATAAGATAATGAAGAACACAATACTTAGCTTTATCCCTTTGAAAGACAGATGAAAATCTCTCCCACAAAGTCTCCTGCTGAAATTTTTTTCTAAATAGATTTTGTGACCTAAAACCTTTTTATCTTTTAAATATCTAAAACTTCTCCCCGTGGGATCGATATTTTGGGTCTTAATCAGAACGTCGTATATTACTTGATAACGATATGTATGCTTGCATAGAATCCCTAAATTTAAATATAACCGTTGAATTTTATTTACATTGGAATCAAGTTTGGTGTGTTATAAAGAAGAAAATTTCTATCATATAAATATAATTATAATTTTATTAACACAAGTAAAAATATACATGTATTTGTGTTTTGGGGATCAACCTCAACGAGCTGAAAAGCCCTTGCAACAACAATCAAACTATCTCCCATTGTTGTGAGGCTGACATGATGTCAGTATGAAAGACGGTAGTCCACAGTAACGCAACACAACTTGGGAGGACCCTGATATTCTAGAACTCATGTTGCTGCATATATAAAAAAACCAAACATATCATTTGTCATATCAGAGAAATTAATTAAGTTTTATACAACTATGAGAGGACTGGTTAAAATGAAAGATTTTATTAAAAAAATGAAATTCTTAATACAACCATAAAATCCAAAATCAAAATACAATGAATACATATAAAAAAAACCTATTTACAATAGACTCCCTAATACATAAATAAGACGCATTCACACCGCATCGCATCAAAGAATAGACTCCCTCAAAGCAACCATCTCAGCTACACCTTCACCATCTTGAGTTTCAACTTCATTCGACTCCATCTCATTCTCAAGTAATGAATTCCTAAGAACAAGTCCTAAGGTTCTAGAGATACCTGGCAACATCGTCACGCCCATAATGAAGTCCTCGTATCTCATCGAGATGGATGTCGTCACCAGAAGTCAGGTGGAAGTGTCATTGTGGCCACCACAATATACACCTGCTTGGGAAATGGATACGATGATATATCACAATGAATGACCCATTTCTTCTTTCAAACCCCAAATGTTCTTTCAATAACCTCTCGTAAGGAGGAGTGAAGTTTGTTAAACATTTCTTTTTCGGCCTACGATGTCGTCATTTCACTCTCTCAAAATCGTGTGAATATGATATCTAGTGTCCTGGATAGTGGCTTCGTGTAGCCCTCCGCATCGATATCCAACATTCACCAAATAATATTTTCCTATTTTGAAAACACTATTAATGACAAATAATACATACAAGTAATACGTATATATAACTAAGCAAACCTGGAGGCGGGTGAGGGAAACAATGTGATCTATTCCTAATTGCATAGGCAAAAAGATGACTGTCATGTGCACTCCCTTCCCATGCTACCATGAAAAATGTGAAGCACATGTTGAAGTCACATACTGCCATAATATTTTGGGTAGTTGAATCACTCTAACCTATGTATGTGACCTTCTTGTGGCTGGGTAGTTGGACACAAACATGCGTACCGTCGATTGCACGATGCAATCCTATTTTACATAGTTAGAAACTAGTTACAGTTTGAACTTAACAAAATGCACTAGTAAAACAAACCTTGAATTATGGCATGTAACAGGGATCATTTTCTATTTGTTGAGGAGTGCTAGTGAGCGAGGTTTTCCTGCTTAATGATTCAGGCACAAAGTCGATACAAGTGCTTAAACCCCTTCCGGGAAGTATCTGCTAATTGTTTTCGAGGAATGTCAACTGCTCCATAGCTCCTATAACCTATTCATTCTGTGATAGAATGTATAAAGTTATAGCCAACACCTCTCTCTTTGTCTTTCTAGAAAAACCTTGGAGGTCGTTAATCCACCGAACATTTGATAACTTTTTAATGTCTATTTCATACCAATTTTTGATGATATTATTGCACTATAAAGGAAGGTATTTTGTATATTTTTTGGTTTTAGGTACAAGAAATAGCTTTTGGATAAAAGGAAAAAAATGGTAAAATTTGAGCAAATGAGCAAAAAAGTACCGTTCGACACATTTTGATAAATCTTTCTTTGCTTAATTTCTTTTACACTTCTTGCATATTTTTGAATAATATTATACTTTAAATAAAGTTTGTTCTTATATTTATTTTGTAGAGCTATCTGTTAGGAACTCACGTAACCGAAACGGGCAAATCGGAGCCGAAACGAAGCCAAACAAAGCAAAATGGCAGCTGCTGCGAGATGGCCGGGCTTGACGGGCGTTCTATCCAGTCATTTTACCCCGCCGCAGTCCGTAAAGCATGAAAATATCATTGGAAAAGCGCTAGAAAGAGACCAGACAACGCCAGACAAAGGCTAGAAGTGGTTATTGGTCATACACATCGAATCTAGACGCTTTTTGGAAGGTTTCTTTAAGCACCTATTGGGAAATTAGTCCCTACACTATTTTAAAGTGAATTTGAAGCTAAAAAGAGTAGTAGATGTTAGGAAAAACATGGAGAACGTTAAGAGATCTTATAACATGAGTATAAGTGTAGATTTCTACCTTTTTTGGAGAGATTGATGAGGGGATTTTTGAGAGAATTTGTATGGGTTTATTCTAGGATTGCATGGATCAGCGGGAGACTTTGTGGGAGAGATCTTCCTCTTTCTTTCAAGGGGAAAATGCTAAGTATTGTATCTTACATTATCTTATAATTTTGTAATGTGGATTTACTTTGGAATGAATTTTTTTGTTGTGTTTTCTTTGTACTTTGTGATGTCTTTCTATTACTCTTTCTTCTTATTTGGAAATGGTGGCAAGAAAAAATTATGTCGTTATTTTTCTTTTACTTTTATTTTGCAATGAGTAGGATTCATGTTTAGGATTTTGTGATGCATGTTAGAAGTGGATTTAATTATAAATGTGATGATTTTACTTGCACTTTATTTACATTACAAAAGAGCTCGCGTTGTAGTGTTAAAATTCATGTAATCGCACTATGATCCGAGAGGAGCGTTGTAATTCTCAACAAAGTGGAACCACATTCAAATTTCATGGATGCTGAAGTTCATGGGGGTTGAGTGCAAATAAATAGGGAAATGAGCATTGATGTAAGATAGAAATCGGGATATTTTAGGGTGACGTACTAAAATCTCTAATTCGGTCCTAGTGTTCGAAAATAAAGCAAGAGTTAGCCTTCGTGCGAAAGGATGTGGGAGCTCTAAAGTGAGAGCCAAAAGATCCTCCCCGCCCTAACCACGGATTTATTGACTAAACCTTAGGATTATCCAATGTTCTTTGCGTACACGTAAGAGGCTAAAGAATAGATTGCTCCTATTCGTGGCGCATACAATATTTAATGACTCATTCCTTTACATTATCCAAATCAATACATAAGAATAAGAGATTTTATTAACTCAAAATTCACCAAACCAACTCATCAAGAAAGGTTATCTTTAGAAGTAATATTTGCATTTAGGAATAGTTATTATCCTTACAAATAATTATCTGCATTAATGAGTAGTTGCTAGATAAAACACCACTTATATCAACCCTCCAATCTAAAACACAGTAGGATTTAATTACTAAGAACTTCTTACCTCGCTTCCCTATGGATCGATAAACGGGACTTACCAGAGCCCCGTATTACTTGAAAGGGATACGTATACTTGCGTTTGAAATTGTGACTTTTATAAAATCATTATAAATATAAAAATCTGGGTTCATAAATTCGTGCATATAAAAATGTCGCATCAAGTTTTTGGTGCCGTTACCGGGGAAGCATCGGTAAGAATTTTAGGAGAATTTTAGTTGAAATAATTAGGCTTAGAATTTAAAATATTTAGAGTCTTAAAATTGTTTTTGTATGAAAATTATTTTTTGTATGAAAAAGTGTTGTGAAAAAACTGTTTGTGTGAAAAATAAGGTGTTTGTTAAATTGTTTTCTTGTGTTGAATATATTTTTCATTTTATTTTTTTATTGTTAATATATTGTTTCTTGTGTTACGTATGCAAAATAAAGGATCTGTAGGACTTGTGTCTTATGGTCCTGACTTAGAAAAATAGAAGAAAATTAAAAAACAGAAAGGACTTCAAAAACTATAAATGGAAATGGTAAACATTCAAAATAATAACACGGAAAATCATCATAAATCATTGAGGGATTATGTAAATCCTACGACAGATGAAATTCACTCAAGTATACAAAACCCTGTCATAGAAGCTGACTCATTTGAACTAAATCCAACGATTATCCAACTAGTGCGTAATCCGCCGAAATTCTCCAGAACAATCCTCAGGTTACATTTCTTTATAACATGTCGATGGACGCTCGTTAGGCTAAGGGTTTTTTATTTCTCACTAAGGGATAAGGCTAAAATGTGGTTATACTCATTAGCACTTGGTTCTATTAAAAATTGGGAGGAGTTAACCTTAAAATTCCTAGCTAAGTATTTTCCATCTTCAAGGACTACTAAACTTAGAAACGATATTATCTCATTTTGTCGTATGGGGAATCAATATACGAAGACTCCATAAAGATTTAAGGAACTCCTAAGAAAGTGTCCACATCATGCCCTACTAGATTGGTTAATCATTCAAACTTTTTATAATGGGTTAGTAGTATCTCAGATCATTATCGATGCCGGCCATTTCTATTCATTAATGTCAAAAGCATTTGATGAAGTATATGCATTAATTGAAGAAATGGCTACAAAATGATATTCAATGGCCCTCTCGTAAGGCAAATCATAAAAATGTAGCTAATATTCATGATACGTAAACCATTGCAATTTTTGCATCTCAGTTGCTAACATCAAGGAAGTTTGACCAATTTGAAATGAATCCGGTCTCAATTTTACTCCCTGTAGCGAGGAAAGTTCATTAGGGCATATTATTGATTCTAACTTATTATATGAGACTTTAAATACCATAAACAACCCGCATTCTAACTTGTACAACCTGAAGTTGGAAGAACTATCCTAATTTTAACCGGAATCATACTAATAAAGTGAAAACTAAAAATAAGAAAATAAACATGCAAATCCTACTAAGTTGAAATAATCAAAGTAACACAAGCCATGCACCCCCATATCCGCTGGACTCTAACAATGATAAATAACTTAAGTATGAGAATATGTCAATAGAAGAAGTGGTATTGCAAATGGGAAGTCAGTTACAAAATTAAAATGTTACAATCAGAAAAATAGAGAATCAACTGGAACAAATTGCTAATTTACTTAGCAATAGACCTTAAAGAACACTTCCTGGCAACATCAATATTAAACCTAAAGAGAATAATAATGTCCCAGCTGAGAGAAAAGATGATGATTGTTTTTGGATTGATGAAATTGATTGTCTACGTAAAGAAAATTTCGAAAAAAGTTTTGAAAAAAAGTAAACAAATGAGATCAAAATGGACTTTCATGATGAGTTGAAAACATTGTTTAAAGAAGGATGTATGTATGTTCAGGAGAGGTATGAAATGATGGATGTTACCAAAAATAGTGAACTTTTAATTTCATCTATTGAAAAATATCATGAACTTAAGATGGATGTACCCCATACAATTTTAAAGACTGCCTATTGATCCAATGCTATATATATGCGTACTAAAAATTCAATCCCCGGCAACGGCGCCAAAACCTTAACCCGCAATCCGCAGATGTTAAATATAATAATTAATGCTTTCAAATATATGTAATAGATAATAATAGCAACTAGTGTATACAAATATAATTTTATTGAAAATATTTTACACACTAAAGTACTATGTTGGCTACGTATCGTATCGTTAACATAGGCTTTGAAACAAAGACCCTGTGTGATTTCATCCCACGAGGAGTGAGTTATGGATTTTTAAATATTTTAATTTTATTTTTATGTATTTCTTTATAGTTTATAAATTTGATATTTTTAATTTACTAGATGCAATAATAAAGCAAGAATGAAAGATGCAAAAATAAAGCAAACAATGAAATGATTGGTATAAATAATAAGAACACAACTTTCTTCCTTTCAATTATTCCAAGATTTTCTAAGATAATGATAATATTCGCGGGAGAATATAAATTTATTATATTGTGCCAAATAGCATTCATATTCTTTACCCTTGATCCGTGATTAACGAACATCACAATCCTATACATCGTCCGGATGTATTGTTAGTAGAATGGGTTAATCTAGGCTCACACTACTAGATGTCTAAAGGTGGCTATGGTCAGCTCCTACTGACCCTTTCCTTCTCTATAAACCAAATCACAAGAATTTAGTCCGTCACTCTAAAAAATTATTAATTCTACGCCCATTATACAATATCTTCCTATTTATTTGCACTTCACCTTGAATAACCCGCACAAGGCCTTCGACTACCCAAGGATTCATGTGATATATACTATTTAAGAATTCATCTCCTTCTAGGTATCAAACCTCTTCATCGCATTTTAACAATAATATGTGATCAATTTGTAAAGTAAATGAAGATCCCAAGATTAATATCATCACAATGTTTTAAAATATAAATAGTTTTTAATTCTCCATCAAATTTTATATTATCTTATTTATCTCTTAATATTTGAAAGGAGAAAGTAAACTAACTACTCAGAACACATTGAATTTAAACAACAAATAATGATAATAAAACTTTGAATAAAATTACAAATACTTATCTCATGTTTCTCCCATCAACTCGAATTCTTCGACTCCAAAGCAAATAAACTTCAAAAGCACCAACTCTTTAAACTCTCAATACAACCTAAATAGGACAACTAACTAATTTATAAAAGTGGCCCTAAAGTATTTCTCTAATTCTCCCTTTAGATGGGGATCTAGATAGGGGGTGGGGGCGTATTTTTTTCCGAAGGAGTACCCTCCTATTTATAGGCTTCAAGGGGTTTCAAGGGACCCTCTTCAAAATGTGTCCACATTCAATGAATCTGCTAGAAGGTGTGTCCTGGCTTCTAGACGCCAGACCGGAGCATGTGCGCGAACTCCTCGCGTCCAGCTTCCGAGCACCCTTCACTTTCGTGACGCACCTCTCGCGATTAAATGCTTTCCAAGAGTCCAAATACATTGTATCACATGTCCTATAAACCAGGAACAACTGCCAGTCTTCTAGAAGATCCAATAACCGCTAACACCATTAAAATAACCATCCAAAAGTCATCAAAAAACTTGACATATCTCGTATCGAACTGGCGCCGGATTCTAGCGCCTAGGCACCGGATTCTAGCGCATAGGCGCCAGACCAATAATTTTGACAAATTTGCATTTTGGCTCCATTTTTGCTCCTTTTTGCTCCTTTTTCATTTTTTCTCTTGAACATTTTTCCATCACCTATATCTAAAAACACAAAAATATCTTTCATTAAAGCATAATATTTTAAAATTCGATAAAATCAAGGCATAAAAATGGGTATTTTTTCATGGATCAAAATCCCCAAAACGTTAATGTTAGTTGTCCTCAAGTAACCCTTTTTACTATATAAAATGTATAACATTTGGAATGAAAGATAAATATTTAAGACTCCGTGTAATTTTTTATCTTATAAAAGTTTTAGTAAATCATTAACCAAATTTCACTAACTAAGTTTAATTTTAAGAATTTAAAGAATATTCAACTACCAAATCATAAGACTTCAAAATTTTTTCATTCATTTCAAAAATAATAGAAGTTTACTATATTAAGATCACATAGATTATTGACAAGAAAAAGATTTTCATGAAAAGTCTTTCTTAAATAAAGATCTCATGAAAATTAAATAAAAGTATGTAACTAGTTTTCTTCATATAAGATAATTCAAGTGAAGCCAATTTTTTATTAGGAATATCCTCAAGCTTCTCCTTTTTTCTCTCTTTATTTTCATAGTGATATTACCGTATCTAGATAGCTCGTTAATGATTTTGAACTTCAAGATCCTTAACTTATATTTTCAATCTTTACATTTTCACTTAATTATTATAACATGAATAGAATTTCAAAAGATTTTCAATCTTTTCTTTTTCAAGTTATAATTTTTTATTTCTTAATACTTCTAAAATTCAATTAATTCTCGTTATGAATAAAATTTTCATAATCTTATTCTTTAAGTTAAATAATTTATTCTTAAAATCAATCAAAAGTTATTAAAATTAATAAGTCCACTAAATTATTTATAATTTAAAAATTTAAGTGATCTTAAATAGATTCTTCATTCCTTATGTTAAGACTTTTTTTTAGAAATTATTGGGCTTTATTAAGGACAAATAAAATTTAAATTTGCATTTATTTTCCCTTCCCCCAAACTTAAGTTTTGGTATATCATGAAAATAATAAAGTATGAGAATAAGAAAAGTATAATTTAAAAAGGAATTTTATAAGAATGTAAAAAAAATTCTAGAAAGAAATATAATTTACTTCTACACATGTTTTTTATGAATATTACAAAAATAATGGAGCATATAAAAGTAAGGTGCTCAAAAATTTTATATAACAGTAGTTGAATTAAATAACTATATTACTACCGTAAATAAATAATACTAACTATTCTAGAATACAAGCGTAGGTCGAAACCAAAAATAAATACAAATTCATTCAAATTTCGCCTACAACTAAATATCTAAACAAATTTTTAACATCAAATAATTCATACAAAGTCACATAAACAAATCTAAACTAGTAAACAAATAAACAAATAATCAGTAATAGCAAGCAAAAACTATTAAACTAACAAAGGCATCACACATCTCAAAATCAGGCCACTAATCAATGCCCGTAGTCTTCATCATCGTCATCACCAAAAACTCCACATCCTGGGATCAACATATGGTGAAAATCTATAGCTTGGGAAACTGAATATCATGCTCACCCTCAACACTAAAGACTCGAATACACAAGATCATATTCACTCTTCCTTCCGGTGTAATCGCATAGGTGATCAATCTTCTTATCCATAAGATCAACCTATAAGGAGTTAGAAATAACTCATTCTCACGTCTTAAGTTGATCATGCATCGATTCCCAAAAATTAGACGGTGGCTCGGCCAGCAGAAGTAGAAGGTCCTGGAAGTGGAAGCTCTGACTCGGAGTAGGTGCATAGAAGTGGCTATAGATCTCTTCCCAAGAAGACAATCATAGATACCAGCTACCTCCCGCCCAATCGCTTCAGACTTCGCCTTCCTCGCAAATATTAGCAAAGTGACTCCATTGTTCACACATAGAATAACCGAGAGGGAATCCTAGTCCTACAAGAATCATAAATAATACCGTCGACATCTATCGGCTTCCTCTCCCGAATGTTGTAGCTTAAGATGCCCATCTCTAGTCACTTCGCTCGTGTGGTCGGGAAGGTATGTTCTGCTGCAAATAAAGTAATGTCATGCCTTGAAATACCATTTAACTTAGAAGATTTTAAATTTACCTGCTTATCGTTCCGGTATCTTCCAAGCTCCAAGATCGTCACTAAATAAGCAATAATCATCTCAAGATCTCCTCGATGAGATAATCCGTAGTAGGCACTGGCGGGTGTGGCAAATTTTACAAAAACATTGATCCTTTCTCGGAGTAAATCCTACTCCAACACTCGACTAAGACTTCGTAGTCTTCCGCATCTAAAAAGTTAGCATAAAACGCACGAACGGAATAATAAAGAATAAATGGTGAAATAATGTAATCGTTGTCATTGTGCGCAAAGATCGTGTTCTCGATTATTTCACGGAATGTGTAAAAGCTTCGCTCGAGATAAATTTTGTGGATGTCGCAAATTCATGATATCGAAAATACGTCATTACAGACGCGAATCTCATCGTCAAAATTTTCTCGCGCTTTCTTCGGTTTAGATTTCTGTACACCTAAAACGGAAAGAAAATACAAATAAATTAAGGAATCAAAGATTAAACTTCTTTAATCTTAATAAACTTAAAATGAGTTTATGTTCATGAAGAAACACTAAAAATAAAAATTTTCTCAAAATTTTGGTTTTTTAGTCAAAAATAGGAAAACTACAGAAAATAAAAAAAAATAAAATATCAGAGTGCAGATCTCGACTCGAGATGAAGAAATCAAGTGATTTCGGCTCAAAATTTTGATGTTTCTCACCTCAAATGGATTTAGGAGGTGGGTTTTTCCAAAAAGAGAAGAAGATGAAGCTTAGGCATAAAACTGCTAATGAGGGTTTAAATGGTAAGCTAAAAAGGTACTAACCGGCGCCGAATTCTCACAAGATAGCGCTATTTCGCTTTCCAAAAAAATCTCTTAAAAATTTTATTTTCCACTCCAACTATAAATTAAACTTAATTTCATCTACATAAGAGTATTGCTTCGCTTCATATTCCAAATATTTTTAAAAATTTTAAAAATTAAAAATTAAATCTACCATTTAAACACAAGTATAAATCAAACTATTCTAATTCCATTCATGATTTTCAATTTTGGGCTCAATATAATTCAGATAAGTATCGTAACATGATTCAAGTTCTAACGACAATCAAACAATACAAATTTGAAAGCAAATACAAAACACATTGAAAATGAAAGCAAACACACAAACAAACACAATCGATTCGCTAAATCGATACAACGACACACTAGATAAATCAAAATCTCACCACATCACTATCTAATTCCCATTATCTTCACAATGAAGATTGCTTGGCCTACTGAGGAAGAATACTAACGTTCTTAGAAAATCCTTAGCCGTTTTCTCGTCGATCCAATTTTTCTTCGCATACATCTCCACTTGAGCATCTTGATAAGCCGCTAGATGATGAAATTGAAGTTTTGCCTGCCATTCCAGATGTTCAATTTGATGATACATTTCATGAAGGTGATCTTCAATGCTTTTAAACTCTGCTTCAAACTTATCTAGACAACTAGAAATTTTCTCCAAACTTACAGCGATGAAACCATTAAAGTAGGGTTGAGGATCCTTTGAAACCTTGTCTCTAGCCTCTTCTCCAAGATTTCTCCTCTCCATTTCTTCAAAAATCCTCTCTAATTTCTCAAGAATGGAGTGTATGGGTCGAAATAATGATTTCATAAGGATTAGGGACGAAGATAGGGTCATTTATATGAGAAAATCGTGTGAAAACTCAAGATTTTTGGTTTTGACACGATCCAGAAACTGTGGCGCTTAGGCGCTAGATTTGGAGCCTAGGCGCCAAATCTGGCGCCTAGACGCCGGACCCATCGACACATAGTTTTACTCTGGCGCTTAGGCGCCAAATCTGGCGCCTAGGCGCTGGAACCATGTTCAACTCTGTTTCGCCTAATCTCAAATTTCAAAGTTTCGTTCTCCAAAATAGGTAGTTTAGAATGGTAAGATCAATATAGACTCAGTAACACAAATTATAAGCAATCCTAATGAAGGTTAACTTCATTTCTTTTTTACTCATATATGAAATAGAGTGATCCAATGTCTAAGCTTTATATAATTCAAGATAATTTTCAGCTTAAGTCAATAAAGACTTATTAGCTTCAAATTTTCTAAAATAATATAAAATTAAACAAGACCGAGGCATAACCTTACATTACAAATGTAAAAACATACAAAACAACAAATAACTATGGGTTGCCTCCCACAAAGTGCTTGGTTTAATGTCGTCAGCCAGACCTAATTAAGTCTTTTAATCAGGTAAACTCAACTCATAAGCCTCTTTATAATTCTTTTTAAAATCTCCCAAATAAGGCTTCAGTCTTAATCCATTAACTTTAAAAATTTTTCCAATTTTGAGATCTTTAACATCCACAGCTCCATAATGGTATACTTATTCAATTATATATGGTCCTATCCATTTTGATCTTAATTTTCTTGGAAAAAGTCTTAAATGAGTATTAAATAATAATACTTCTTGTCCAGGCTCAAATATTTTTCCTGAAATCTTTTTATCATGTAATATTTTCATTTTCTCTTTATAAATCCTTGCATTTTCATATGATTCATTTCTTATTTCATCAATCTCATTAAATTGCAATAATCGTTTTTCTCCTGCAGTATTCAAATCAAAATTAAACTCCTTTATCGCCCAATAAGCTTTATGTTCAAGTTCAATAGGTAAGTGACAATGTTTACCATAAACTAACCGGTAAGGTGACATTCTGATTTGTGTCTTATAAGTTGTTCTATAAGCCCATAATGCAAAATCAAGTCTATCAACCTAATCAGTTCTTTTAGGATTAACTGTCTTCTCTAAAATTCTTTTAATTTCTCAGTTTGATACTTCAGCGATTCTACTTATTTGTGGGTGATATGCAGTTGCATTCTGTGTTTGATTCCAAATTTTTCCAATTATGATTGAATTTTTATATTTCTAAAAGGACTTCTACCATCTGTAATAATTACCTTAGGCATTCCAAATCTTGACAAAATCATCTTCTTTAAAAATTTTGATACACTTTTGGAATCACAGCTAGGTAAAGCTACAGCTTCAATCCACTTTGAAATGTAATCAACCGCTAATAAAATATAAATCTTTCCAGATGATGGTACAAATGGTCCCATAAAGTCTAAACCCCATATATCGAAAATTTTAACTTCCAATATACAGTTTAAAGGCATTTCATTTTTCTTGGATATATTTCCCATCCTATGACATCGATCACATATTTTCACATAATGTCTCACATCTTTAAAAAAGGTAGGCTAATAAAATCCTGAATTTAATATTTTAAATGCTGTTTTATTTACTCCAAAGTGTCCTCCAAATTTGGAATCATGAGATTTTTTAATAATAGCATAAGTTTCTTCATAAGGTACGCATCTACGAATTACAGAATCTCTTCCTAATTTAAATAAATGAGGATCTTCCCAAATATAAAATTTAGCATCATTTTTAAATTTCTTAAAAAATTTGTTATCCAATCCATAAGGTAAAATATTGCTAACTAAATAGTTAACTATATCTGCATACCAAGGTGTTTGGCATCCTTTAATAACATACAAATGTTCATCAGGAAATTTCTCATTTATATTTTCTTCAGTAATAACATCATTCTTAATTCTAGATAAATGATCAACAATTTATTTGTCCATTCCTTTTCTATCCATTATTTGAAAATCAAATTCTTGTAGAAGTAAAACCCATCTTATCAGTCTAGGTTTAGCATCTTTTTTTGTCATTAAATATTTAATAACGGAATGATCAGTATAAACTATGCATTTGGTATCAAGAAGATAAGGTCTAAATTTATCAAAGGCATATACTATAGCTAAAAGCACTTTCTCAGTAGTAGTGTAATTTCTTTGAGTTTCAGTAAGAGTTTTACTAGCATAATATATAACTTTGAAAATTTTCTCATATTTTTGTCCCAATACAGCTCCAATTGTAAAATCACTTGCATTGCACATTAATTCAAAAGGTTTATTCCAATTAGGTGCAATAATTATAGGTGCGGATATTAATTTGTCTTTTAAAATATTGAAAGCATTAACACAGTCTTCATTAAATTCAAATTTAGCTTCTTTTTCCAATAAATGACAAAGAGGTTTAGCAATTTTAGAAAAATCCTTTATATATCTTCTATAAAATCCAGCATGACCAAGAAAACTTCTCACATCAGTAAAAGTAGTAGGGGGTTGCAGTTCAACAATAATTTTTACTTTTGCTTGATCAACTTCCATCCTTTTTTGTGAAACTTTATGACCAAGTACAATGCCTTCTGTGACCATAAATTGACATTTTTCCCAGTTAAGAACTAAATTTGTTTCTTCACATCTTTTCAAAACTATGGAAATATTTTCCAAACAAGACTCAAAAGAAGTTCCAAAAACTGAAAAATCGTCCAAGAATACTTCAATTCCTTTGTCAATCAAATCACAAAATATTGACATCATACATCTTTGAAAAGTTACAGGTGCATTACACAAACCAAAAGGCATTCTTCTAAAGGCAAATGTTCCATAAAGACTTGTAAATGTTGTTTTCTCTTGGTCCTTAGGAGCAATAAGTAATTGATGATAAACAGAATATCCATCCAGAAAACAGAAATATGAGTGTCCAGCAAATTTTTCAAGCATTTGATCCAAGAAAGGTAAAGGAAAATGATCTTTTCTAGTGGCGTCATTTAACTTCCGATAATCAATGCAAATTCGTCATCCAGTAACTTGTCTTGTAGGAATTAGTTCATTTTTATCATTAACAATGATAGTTACTCCTCGATTCTTCGGAACACAATGAATAGGACTTACCCATTGGCTATCCGAAATAGGATAAATAATTTCAGCATCTAACCATTTTAAAATTTCTTTTTTAACCTCTTTCATGATAGGATTTAATATTCTTTGAGGTTTAATTGTGGGTTTAAAATTATCTTTCATTAAAATTATATGCATACAAATGGAAGGGCTTATTCCTCTTATATCAGCAATAGTCCAACCAAACGCTTTTTTATAATTCTTTAACACTCCTATTAATTTTTCTTCTTGATCTAAACTTAGCTCAGAAAAAGTAATAATAGGTAAAGTTAATGAATTTCCAAGAAATGCATACTTTAAATGTGAAGGTAACATTTTTAATTCCAGTTCAGGTGCTTTTTTAATTGAGGGTAAAAGTATATCATTTTGAGTTATATTTAAAGTTTCCCAGTTATCTTTAATATATTGAGTTTCTTTAAGTAATTCATCTTCTTTTAGTTCTTCATTTTCATCAGTTAAAAATTTAATTTCTTCTTCAGGAATGATTTTGCATTTTTCTCGATAGTGTTTTTTAATTATAAAATCAAAAATATCCATTCGATAACATTTTTCTTTGTCAGGGTACTTCATCGATTTAAGAACATTGAATTTAATATGTTAATCATTAACTCTCATAGTTAATTCTCCTTTTTGCACAT
Organism: Papilionanthe hookeriana x Papilionanthe teres; assembly: GCA_022702705.1. Taxonomy (NCBI): domain Eukaryota; kingdom Viridiplantae; phylum Streptophyta; class Magnoliopsida; order Asparagales; family Orchidaceae; genus Papilionanthe; species Papilionanthe hookeriana x Papilionanthe teres. The sequence continues at coordinate 78,561,453 of CM040434.1, read as the reverse complement.
CAATCATAGCTCGTCCGGTAGCTAGAAAAGGTCTCCCTAAAATAATTGGTATTTCTTTATCTTCTTCCATATCAAGCACAATGAAATCTAGAGGGAAGTTAACTTTATCTACTTTAACAAGTACAGCCTCTATAACTCCTTTAGGGTAAGTGATAAATCTATCAGCTAACTGAAGGGTTACAGTGGTAGGAGTAATCTCTCCTAAATTCAACCTTCGATAAATAGAAAATATCATGAGATTAATACTTGCTCCTAAATCACACAAAGCTTTTCCACAAAATTTTTCTCCAATAGCACAAGGTATAGTAAAACTTCCAGGATCTTTAAGTTTTTGAGGTAATTTCTTTTGAATTATTGCACTACATTCTTCACTTAGTGCAACCATTTCAAAAGCTTCAAATTTTCATTTCTTACTTAATATATCCTTCATAAATTTTGCATAAGTTGGCATCTGTTCCAAGGCTTCAGCAAAGGGTATATTTATAGTAAGTTTCTTAAAAATTTCAAAGAACTTAGAAAATTGATGATCAAGCTTCTGCTGTTTTAATCTTTGAGGAAAAGGTGGTGGTGGTTTTTCAACTTCCACGTTAATAGAAATATTAGTTTGATCTTGATTAGGAGAAGGAGTTTCTTTAGGTTTTTCAATCGCTTGACCTCGATCTCTTTTTCAATTTCATTCTGTATTCTTTCTTTTAATTCCTTGCCACTTCTTAGTTGTACAGCTTTAACATGTTCATGTTCTTTTCCAGTTTCTTTTGGATTAATTTCAACATTACTAGGAAGGGTTCCTGGAGGTCTATAATTAAATAAATTAGCGATTTGTCCCATTTTATTCTCAATATTACGAATAGCAGTATTTTGATTTTGTAATTGATTACTCGTTTGTAAAATTAACTCTTCTATTGATAACTTCTTCTGTTGATTATTAAATCCAGGTGGTTTATAATTTGAATTTACTTGATTATTCCAATTTCCAGTTGGATGGGATTGATTATTACCCCATTGTTGTTGTTGATTGTTCCAGTTAAAATTAGGGTGATTTTTCCATCCAGGATTATAATAGTTTGAATACGGATTATTTTTACTAGCAATAGCTTGTAAAGTTTCAATAGTTTGAGAATCTTTAATATTAGATGAGTTGTTATGTGATATGTTGATGGCAAAATTATCTAATTTCTTAGATATTGCAGCTATTTGTGAAGCTAAGATAGAAAAGGCTTCGTTATCTTGAATACTTGATATTCTTTTAGGATTAATCCTTTCAGAAGGCCATTGAAAATTATTATTAGCCATTTCTTCAATTAAAGTATAATCTTCTTCAAATGATTTAGACATTAAAGAACCTCCAACAGCAGCATCAATAATTGATTTTAGTGATTAAATTAAACCATTATAAAATGTTTGAATATTTAACCAATCAGGTAAGGCATGATGAGGACATTTTCTTAATAGTTCTTTAAATCTTTCCCAAGTTTCATAAATTGTCTCCCCGTCAAATTGACTAAATGAAGTAATATCATTTCTTAGTTTAGCAGTTTTAGAAGGAGGAAAATATTTAGCAAGGAATTTTTGTGCCATTTCAGCCTATGTTTTAATAGAACCTGTTGCTAATGAGTTCAACCACATCTTTGCTTTATCTCTTAAAGAAAAAGGAATGAGTCTAAGTCTAATAGTATCATCAGAACATTGTTATATTTAAAGGTAGCACAAAGTTCTACAAAACTAGCAAGGTGTAAATTTGGATCCTCATTTGGTGTTCCTCCAAATTGATTATTTTGAACCATTTGAATGATAGATGGTTTAAGCTCAAAAGAATTAGCATCTACAGTAGGTATTTGAATACTACTATGAAGTTCATCAACTGTAGGGTTAGCATAATCTCTTAATGGTTTGTAAACATTTTGTTCATTAATTTCAATTAGATTTTGTAAATTGTTATGTAAATTAGCCATCTCTTGAATTTTTTTAGTTTGTTTTCCTTTTTTAATTCTTTTAATAGTTCTTTCTAATTAGGAATCTAAAGTTAATAATCCTTCAGATCCAGCACTACGCATAAAAAGTAAATTAACAAGAAATAAAATCTCTACTTAAAAATTTTTTTTATTATATATATATATATATATATATATATATATATATATTGTATTTTATATTTTTGACAATAAAAGAAAATGAATAAAATAAAAATATTTAAAGTCTACTCCGCTCCTCCCCGGGCAACGACGCCAAAAACTTGGCTCGTTGCTATATATATGCGTACTAAAAATTCAATCCCCGGCAACGGCGCCAAAAACTTGACCCGCAATCCGCTGATGATAAATATAATAATTAATTATTTTAAATATATGTAATAGATAATAATAGCAACTAGTGTATACAAATATAATTTTATTGAAAATATTTTACACACTAGGGGTACTAGGCAAGTATACGTATCGTATCGAAGTAATATAGGGCTTTGAAACAAAGACCCCGAGTATCGATCCCACGAGGAGTGAGTTATGGATTTTTAAATATTTTAATTTTATTTTTATGTATTTCTTTTATAGTTTATAAATTTGATTTTTCTAATTTACTAGATGCAATAATAAAGCAGTAATGAAAGATACAATAATAAAGCAGTAATGAAATAATTGGTATAAATAGCAATAAGAACACAACTTTCCTCCTTTCAATTAATCCAAGATTTTCTAAGATAATGATAATATTCGTGGAGAATATAAATTTATGGTATTATGCCAAATAGAAGCATTCATATTCTTTACCCTTTGATCCAGCTATAACAAACATTGGCTAGCCTATAGATCAGGTCCGGATGTATTGTTAGTAGAATGGGTTAATCCAGGCTCACACTACTAGATGTCCAAGGGTGGCTATGGTAGGCCCTACTAGTGACCCTTTCCTTCTCTATAAACCAAATCACAAGAATTTAGTCTCTCACTCTAAAAACTTATTAATTCTATGCCCATTATATAATATCTTCCTATTTATTTGCATTTCACCTTGAATAACCCGCACAAGGCCTTCGACTACCCAAGGATTCGTGTGATATCTACTAGTTAAGAATTCATCGCCTTCTAGGTATCAAAACTCTTCAACAGATTTTAACAATACAAGTGATTAATTTGTAAAGTAAATGAAGATCCGGTATTAATATCATTACAATGTTTTAAAATATAAATAGTTTTTAATTCTCCATCAAATTTTATATTATCTTATTTATTTTTTCATATTTGAAAGGAGAAAGTAAACTAAATACTCAGAACATATTGAATTAAAACAACAAAACATGATAATAAAACTTTAAATAAAATTACAAATACTTATCTCAAGTGTTTCTCCTACTGAACCTCTGAATTCTTCTGACTCCAAAGCAAATGAACTTCAAAAGCACCAACTCTTTAAACTCTCAATACAAACTCTAAATAAAATAACTAACTAATTTATAAAAGTGGCCCTAAAGTATTTCTCTAATTCTCCCTTTAGATGGGGCTCTAGATAGGTGGGGGGGTGATTTTTTCTGAAGGAGTACCCTCCTATTTATAGGCTTCAAGGGTTGCCTCAAGGCACCTCTTCAAAATGTGTCCACATTCAATGAATCTTCTAGAAGGTGTGTCTGGCGCCTAGGCGCCGAAATCTAGCGCCTAGGCGCCGGACTCTGTGTCAAGTTCTTCGCACCTCTTCACTTTGGATCGCACCTCTTTGCGATTAAAACCATTTTGAAGCATCCAAATACATTGTATCACGTGTCCTATAAACAAGGAACAACTGCCAGTCTTCTAGAAGGTCCAAAAACTGCTCACACCGTCAAAATAACAGCCCAAAAATCATCCAAAACTTAACAGTTTTCTGTATCGAGCTGGTGCTTAGGCACCGGACTCTGGTGCCTAGGCGTCAGGCCAGTAATTTCGACAATTTTGCATTTTGGCTCTATTTTTGCTCCTTTTTGCTCCTTTTTCATATTTTTCTCCTTCTTGAATATTTTTGCATCACCTACATCCAAAAACACAAAAAATACCTTTCATTAAAGCATAATATCCTTAAAATTTAATAAAAATCAAGGCATAAAAATAGGTATTTTTTTCTTAGATCAAAATCCCCCAAACGTAAACGTTACTTGTCCTCAAGTAACCCTTTCTACTATATAAAATGTATAACATTTGGAATAAAAAGGTAAATATTTAAGACTCCTTATGATTTTTGATTTTATAAAGGCTTTAGTAAATCATTAACCAAATTTCACTAACTAAGTTTAATTTTAAGAATTTAAAGAATATTCTAACTACCAAATCGTAAGACTTCAAAAATTTTTCATTCACTTCAAAAATAATTGTAGTTTATTATATTAATATCACATAAATTACTCGCAAGAAAAAGATCTTCATGAAATTCTTTTCTAATAAAAATACATGCATAAAAATTAAGTAATATATGTAATCAATTTTCTTTTTATAGGTTAATTCAAGTGAAGCCAATTTTTGATTAGGCATTTCCTAAAGCTTCTCCTCTCTTTTTCTCTTTTCTATTTTTTTTTTAAGAGAGGATTGATTTATCTGGATAGCCTGTTAATGGTTTTGAACTTCACTATCTTTAAATTATATTTTCAAACTTATACATTTTCACTTAATTTTTATAACATACATAGATTTCAAAAAGAATTTCAATCTATTCTTTTTTGAGTTATAATCTTTGATTTCTTAATACTTCTAAAATTCAATTATCTCTACTATAAATAGAAAAATTTCTTAATCTTATTCTTCTTTAAGTTGAATAATTATATTCTTAAAATCAATCAAAGTTATTAAAATTTTTTATTAAGTCCACTAAATTATTTATAATTTCAAAAATTTAAGTGATCTTAAATAGATTCTTCATTCCTCATGTTATGTTAAAATTTTTTTTTTAAAAAAAAATATTATTTCTTAAAGGACAAATAAAATTTAAATTTGAATGTATTTTCCCTTTCCCCCAAACTTAAGTTTTGGTCTGTCATGAAATTTTTTTTTTATAAGTATGAGAGAAAGAAAAACATAATTTTAAAAAGGAATTTTTATAAGTATGTAAAAAAAAACATTCTAGAAAGAAAAATTCACTTCTACACATGCTTTTATGAATAATACTGAAATAACAAAAGCAGGTATAAAAGTAAGCAGGCTCATTAGTAATTAAATTAGTTGACTATACAACTTATAATAACAGAAATAGAACAACAATACTAACTACTAAGTTGTAGGTTGAAATAGAAATAAACATAAATTTATCCAAATTTCTATCTTAAACACAATACATTAAAAATACTCTAACAACAGTCTAAACACCCAACAATCCACACAAAGTACATAAACAAATCTAAACTAGCAAACAACAAACAACAATCAATACTAGCAAACAAACTAATCTAACAACAGACTTAGCACAACTCAGAGGTAAATCAGGCTACTAATCACTGTCTGTAGCTTCATCATCGTCATTATCACTAAAAGAAAACTCAACATCCTTAGGATCAACATATGGTGAGAAACTAGGAAAGGTAGGAAACTGAACATCATGCTCTCCCATCAGAAATCTAACGAGAGCTTCATCAAACTCAGCATCGTAACTACTCTGCCTTTGGGTATACTTAGATAAATGATCAATTTTCTTATCAATAGAATCAACTCTGCAGTGAGTTAGAAATAACTCATGTTGTTGCTCTATAAACTGATCATGCATCGATTCCCAAAAACTAGATGGTGGCTCAGCAGTAGAAGTAGAAGGTCTGGAAGTGGAAGGTCTACCTGAAGTGTGTGTAGAAGTAGTAGGAGCGGTCAATCTCTTCCCTCGAAGACAATCATAGATACTAACACTCTTCTGCCCAATTGGCTTGGTAGACTTCAGCTTCTCCTCAGAAATATCAGCAGTGACTCCATTGCTAACATATAAAGAATAGATCAAAGATAGGAATCCAAGTCCCACAGAAGTGCTGGATCTAGCAGTAAACTCCACAGAATCATAAATAATACTACCGACATCTATCAGCTTTCTCTCCTGAATGCAATAGTTCAGGATAGCTCTTTCTCTGGTAACTTCACTCAGGTGGTGGAAGGTAGAAGTCTAGCAGAAATAAAATAATACCAAGCCTTTGAAACACCATTTAGCTTAGAAGATTTGAAGTTTACCTGTTTTTCATTCCGGATCTTCCAGCCTCCAGTGCCGTCAGTCAAATAAGCAATAATCATCTCAAGATCTCCCTCAGATGGAGATAATCCATAATAGTGGCACTCGATGGTAGGTGGAAGTCCATAAAACACATTGATCCTCTCTGGAGTAAATCCTACTCCAATACCTCTAATGAAGACTTCGTAGTCTTCCGCATCTAAAAAGTGAGCATAAAATTCGCGAACGACTGAAATAACAACAACATCAGTGAAATAACAGAATCGTTGCCATTTGTGTGCAACGATTGTGTTCTCGATCATTTCACCCGGATTGTAAAAGCTTCGCTCCGAGATAAACTTTCTTGACATCGCAAATTCGTGATATCGAAAATGCACTACCGCTGTCGCAAACTTGCTACTGTCAAAATTTTCTTTTTTCTTTCCTCGCTTAGATTTCGGTGCCATCTAAACGTGAAAGAAAACAAGAACAAATTTAGGAATCAAATATTTAAACTCTTTTTAAGTTTAAGAAACATAAAATAAGTTTAAAAATCCAAATTGAATACCTAAAAATAAAAAATTTTCCCAAAATTTCAGTTTTTCGCAAAACATAGGAAAAACTATGGTGAAAATTGAAAATAAATGGATTAGAGTGTAGATCTGACATCGAGACGAAGAAATCAAGTGATGTCGCACCCAAATACTTGATGTTTTGACCTCAAAATGGATCTAAGAGGTGTATTTTCTCGAAAATGGGGAAGGAGATGAAGCTTAGGCGTCATCCATGGCTAATGGGGTTTATATGGTGTTTTTCAGGTAAGCAGGCAGAACCGGTGCTTAGGCGCAGAATTCTGGCACCTAGACGCCAGACTCGCCTTGCACAAAAATCACTCTAAAAATTTTATTTTCCACCAAAATTCATAAATTCAACTTCCAATTACTCATATTAGAGTAGAGCTTCAGTTTCTAACTTCCAAAATATTTTCTAAAAAGAAATTTAAAAAATTAAATATTAAATCCACCAATCAAACACAAGGTTTAAATCAAACTCCTCCAATTTTCTTTTACAATCTTCAATATTGGCTCAATACACTTGAGATAAGTATAATATAATGATTCAAGTCTTAACACACAATCAAACAACACAATTTGAAAACAAATACAACACACATTGAACATGAAAGCAAATACACAAAAAAACAAAATCGATTCACTAAATCGATACAATGACTCATTAGATAAATCACGATGTCACCAAATCCTTATCTAATTTCCATTATCTTGGAAAGGAAAACTATTCAGCCCACTTGGGAAGATCAGTAATGCTCTTAGAAAATTCGTAGCCGTTTTCTCGTCGATCCAGTTGTTCTTCGCATACATCTCCACTTGAGCATCTTGATAAGCCTCTAGATGATCAAATTGAAGTTTCTCCTGCCATTCCAGATGTTCAATCTGATGAAACATCTCATGGAGGCGATCTCCAATACTCTTGAAATCCGCTTTAAATTTATCAAGAAGACTAGAAATTTTCTCCAAACTTACAGCTATGAAACCATTGAAGCAGGGTTGAGAATCTTTTGGACCTTTGTCTCTAACCTCTTCTCCAAGATTTCTCCTCTCCATTTCTTTAAAAATCCTCTCTAATCTCTCAAGAATGGAGTGTATGGGTCGAAATAATGATTGCATAGGGATTGGGGACGAAGATGGGTTAATTTAAAGGTAAAAATCGTGTGAAAAACTGAAAATTTTTGGTTTTTACACGACCCAATAACCGTGGCACTTAGGCGCCAAATCTGGCGCCTAGGCGCCAGACCCATCGACACACAACTTATTATGGCGCTTAGGCGCCGAATTCAGGCGCCTAGGCGACGGAACCATGTTCGACTCCATTTTGCCTAACATCAAATTTTAAGGTTTCGTTCTGCAAAAATAGGTAAATTATAATGATATGATCAGAACAATCTCAATAACACAATTATTCATAATTTCAATGAAGGTTAACTTGATCTCCTTTTTACTCACATATGAAATGGAGTGATCCAAAGTCCAAACTTTATATACTTCAAGAATATTTTTAATTTTTTGAAGTTATATAAAATTAGTCAAGACCGAGGCGTAACCGTACCTTAAAAATGTAAAAACACACTAAAAATAAAATCTATGGGTTGCCTCCCATATAGCACTTGGTTTAACGTCGTCAGCCCGACCAAAGTAATTCTTTAATCAGGTTGACTTAATTCATAAGCCTCTTTATAAATCTTTTTAATGTCTCCCAAATAAGACTTTAATCTTAATCCATTAACTTTAAAAATTATTCTCGTTTTGGGGTCTTTAATATCCACAGCTCCATATTGGTATACTTTTTCAATTATATATGGTCCTATCCATTTTGATCTCAATTTTCTAGGAAAATGTCTTAAACGAGTATTAAATAGTAATACTTCTTATCCAGGCTCAAATATTTTTCCTGAAATCTTTTTATCATGTAATACCTTCATTTTCTCTTTATAAATTTTTGCATTATCATATGGTTCATTTCTTATTTCATCCATCTCATTTAATTGCAATAATCGTTTTTCTCCTGCAGTATTCAAATAAGAATTAAACTCCTTTATCGCCCAATAAGCTTTATGTTCAAGTTCGACAGGTAAGTAACAGTGTTTTCCAAAAACTAACCGGTAAGGTGACATTCCGACTCGGTGCCTTATAAGGCTGTTCTATAAGCCCATAATGCGAGAATCAAGTCTATCAACCCAATCGGTTCTTTTAGGACTAACGAGTCTTCTCTAAAATTCTTTTAATTTCTCTATTTGATACTTCGACCATTTCACTTGTTTGTGGGTGATATGCGATTGTAATTTTATGTTTGATTCCAAATTTTTGCGGTAATGATTGAATTCTTATATTTCTAAAATGACTTCCACCATCCGTGATAATTACCTTAGGCATTCCAAATCTTGAAAAAATCATCTTCTTTAAAATTTAGATACACTTTTGGAGTCACGGTTAGGCAAAGCTACGGCTTCGATCCACTTTGAAACATAATCAACTGCTAATAAAATATAAATTTTTCCAGATGATGGTACAAATGGTCCCATAAAGTCTAAACCCCATATATCAAAAATTTCAACTTCCAATATATAGTTTAAAGGCATTTCATCGTTTTTGGATATATTTCCCATTCTTTGACTTCGATCACATGTTTTAACATAATGTCTCACTTCTCTGAATAAAGTAGGCCAATAAAATCCTGAATTTAAAATTTTAAATGCAGTTTTATCTACTACTCCAAAGTGTCCTCCAAAATCGGAATCATGACATTTTTGAATAATAGCAAAAGTTTCTTCATTAGGTATGCATCTTCGAATTATAGAATCTCTTCCTAATTTAAATAAATGAGGAATCTTCCCAAATATAAGATTAAGCATCATTTTTAAATTTCTTAATAAATTTTTCATCCAATCCATAAGGTAGAATATTGTTAACTAAATAGTTAACTATATCCGCATACCAAGGTGTTTGGTATCCTTGAATAACATATAAATGTTCATCGGGAAATTTCTCATTTATGTTTTCTTCGAGTAATAACATCATTCTTAATTCTAGATAAATGATCAGCAATTTGGTTGTCCGTTCCTTTTCTATCCACTATTTGAAAATCAAATTCTTGTAGAGGAAAAACCCATCTTATTAGTCTAGGTTTAGCATCCTTTTTTGACATTAAATATTTAATAGCGGAATGATCAGTATGAACTATGCATTTAGTACCAAGAAGATAAGGTCTAAATTTATCAAAGGCATATACTATAGCTAGAAGCTCTTTCTCGGTAGTAGTGTAATTTCTTTGTGTTTCGGTAAGAGTTTTACTAGCATAATATATAACTTTGAAAATTTTCTCATATTTTTGTCCCAATACTGACTCCAATTGCAAAATCACTTGCATCGCACATTAATTCAAAAGATTTATTCCAATTAAGTGCAACAATGATAGGTGCAGTAATTAATTATTCTTTTAAAATATTAAAAGCATTAACACAGTCTTTGTTAAATTCAAATTTAGCATCTTTTTCCAATAAATGAAAAAGAGGTTTAGCAATTTTAGAAAAATCCTTTATATATCTTCTATAAAATCTAGCATGACCTAAAAAACATCTCACATTAGTAACAGAAGTAGGTGGTTGTAATTCAGCAATAATTTTCACTTTTGCTTGATTTACTTCCATCCCTTTTTGTGAAATCTTATGACCAAGTACGATGCCTTCTGTGACCATGAATTGACATTTTTCCTAGTTAAGAACTAAGTTTGTTTCTTCACATCTTTTCAGAATTTTGGAAATATTTTCCTAACAAGATTCAAAAGAAGTTCCAAAAAATGAAAATTCATCCATGAATATTTCAATTCCTTTGTCAGTCAAATCACAAAAGATTGACATCATACATCTTTGAAAAATTGCAGGTGCATTACATAAACCAAAAGGCATTCTTCTAAAGGCAAATGTTCCATAAGAACTTGTAAATGTTGTTTTCTCTTGGTCCTCAGGAGCGACAGGTTATTGATGATAACCAGAATATCCATCCAGAAAACAGAAATATGAGTGTCCAGCTGATTTTTCAAGCATTTAATCCAAGAAAGGTAAAGGAAAATAATATTTTCTAGTGGCGTCATTTAATTTCCTATAATCAATGCAAATTTGCCATCCAGTAACTTGTCTTGTAGGAATTAGTTCATTTTTATCATTGGCAATGACAGTTACTCCTCCTTTCTTTGGAACACAATGAATAGGACTTAACCATTGGTTATCAAAAATTGGATAAATAATACCAGCATCTAACCATTTAACAATTTCTTTTTTAACAACCTCTTTCATGACAGGATTTAATCTTCTTTGCGGTTCAATAGTAGGTTTAAAATGCTCTTCCATTAAAATTCTATGCATACAAATGGATGGGCTTATTCCTCTTATGTCAGCAATTGTCCAACCAATTGCTTTCTTATAATTCTTTAACACTCCTAACAATTTTTCTTCTTGAACTTTACTTAGCTCAGAAGAAATAATAACATGTAAAGTTAATGAATTTCCCAGAAATGCATACTTTAAATGTGAAGGTAACATTTTTAATTCCAGTTCAGGGGCTTTTTTAATTGAGGGTAAAAGTATATCATTTTGAGTTATGTCCAAAGTTTCCCAATTATCTTTAATATAATGAGTTTCATCTTCTTTTAGTTCTTCATCTTCATCAGTTAATAATTCAAATTTTTCTTCAGAAATTACTTTACATTTTTCTTGATAATGTTTCCCAATTAAATAATCAATTATATCCATTCGATAACATTTTTCTTTGTCAGGGTACTTCATTGATTTAAGGACATTAAATTTAATCTCTTGATCATTAACTCTCATGGTTAATTCTCCTTTTTATACATCAATCATAGCTCGTCCGGTCGCTAGAAAAGGTCTTCCTAAAATAATAGGTATTTCTTTATCTTATTCCATATTAAGTACAATGAAATCTACAGGGAAGATAAATTTATCTACTTTAACAAGAACATCCTCTATAACTCCTTTAGGGTAAGTGATAGATCTATCAGCTAACTGAAGGGTTACAGTGGTGGGAGTAATCTCTCCTAAATTCAACATTTGAAAAATAGAAAATGGTATGAGATTAATACTTGCTCCTAAATCGCATAGAGCTTTTCCACAAAACTTTTCTCCAATAGCACAAGGTATAGTAAAACTTCCAGGATCTTTAAGTTTTGGAGGTAATTTCTTTTGAATTATTGCACTACATTCTTCACTTAATGCAACAGTTTCAAAAGCTTCAAATCTTCATTTCTTACTTAAATGTCCTTCATAAATTTTGCATAAGTTGGCATCTGTTCCAAAGCTTCAGCAAAAGGTATGTTTATAGTAAGTTTCTTAAAAATTTCAAAGAACTTAGAAAATTAATGATCAAGCTTCTGCTGTTTAAGTCTTTGAGGAAAAGGTGGTGGTGGTTTTTCAACTTCCATATTAATAGAAATATCAGTTTGATCTTTATTAGGAGAAGAAGTTTCTTTAGATTTTTCGATCTCTTCGACCTCAATCTCATTTTCAATTTCATTTTGCATTCTTTCTTTTAATTCCTTTCCACTTCTAAGTTGTACAGCTTTAACATGTTCATGTTCTTTTCCAGTTTCTTTTGGATAGATTTCAACATTACTAGGAAGTGTTCCTGGGGGTCTATAATTAAATAAATTAGCGATTTGTCCCATTTGATTCTCAATATTTCGAATAGCAGTGTTTTGAATTTTTAATTGATTACTAAGTTGTAAAATTAATTCTTCTATAGATAACTTTTTCTGTTGATTGTTAAATCCAGGTGGTTTATAGTTTGAATTAACTTGATTATTCTAATTTCTAGTAGGATGAGATTGATTATTATCCCATTGTTGTGAATTATTCCAGTTAAAATTAGGATGATTTTTCCATCCAGGATTATAATAATTTGAATAAGGATTATTTTTAGTAGCAATAACTTGTAAAGTTTCAATAGTTTGAGAATCTCAATATTAGCAGAGTTATTATGTGATATATTAATAGCAAAACTATCTAATTTCTTAGACATTGCTGCTACTTGTGAAGCTAAAATAGAAAAGGCTTCATTATCATGAATACTTGCCATTCTTTTAGGATTAATCCTTTCAGAAGGACATTGAAAATTATTGTTAGCCATTTCTTCAATTAAAGTGTAAGCTTCTTTAAATGATTTAGACATTAAAGAACCTCCAGCAGTAGCATCAATAATTGATTTTAAAGATCCAATTAATCCATTATAAAATGTTTGAATAGTTTAACCAATCAGATAAAGCAAGATGGGGACATTTTCTTAATAGTTCTTTAAATCTTTCCCAAGTTTCATAAATTGTCTCCCCATCAAATTGACTAAATGAAGTAATATCATTTCTTAATTTAGCAGTTTTAGAAGGAGAAAAATACTTAGCAAGGAATTTTTGTGCTATTTCAGCCCATGTTTTAATTGAACCTGTTGCTAATGAGTTCAGCCACATCTTTCCTTTATCTCTTAAAGAAAAAGGAAAGAGTCTAAGCCTAATAGCATCATCAGAAACATTGTTATATTTAAAGGTAACACAAAGTTCTAAAAAACTAGCAAGGTGTAAATTTGGATCCTCATTTGGTGTTCCACTAAATTGATTGTTTTGAACCATTTGAATAATAGATGGCTTAAGCTCAAAAGAATTAGCATCTACAGTGGCTATTTGAATACTACTATGAAGTTCATCAAATGTAGGGTTAGCATAATCCCTTAATGGTTTATAAACATTTTGATCATTAATTTCAATTGGATTTTGTAAATTGTCATGTAAATTCGTCATTTCTTGAAATTTTTTAATTTTTTTTCCTTTTTTAATTCTTCTAACAGTTCTTTCTAATTCAGAATCTAAAGGTAATAATCCTTCAGATCCAGAACTACGCATAAAAAGTCAATTAGCAAGAATTAAAATAAATATTATTATTAGATATATATATTTTTTATTTTTTTTATAATAAAGAAAAATGAATAAAATTAAAATACATAAAATCTAAAAGTTTGCCTCTGTTCTCCCCGACAACGGCGCCAAAAACTTGACTCGATATAAATATATGCTTACTAAAATCTTCTTCCCCGGCAACGATGCCAAAAACTTGACCGAAGTCCTCGAAGATCAACGTACTAATTAATGCTTTCAAAAATATATGTTATAAATAATAATAGTGACTAGTGTATATAAATATAATTTTATGGAAAATATTTTACACACTAGGGGTTCTACGCAAGTATACGTATCGTTTCAAGAAATATAGGGCTTTGAAACAAAGACCCCAGTATCATTCCCACGAGGAGAGAGTTATAGATCTTTAAATATTTTTATTTTAAAGTATTTTTTATAATTAAAAATAAAATATCTTTAATTTACTAGATGAAATAATAAAGCAGAAATAAAATAATTAAAGTAACTTTCTCCCTTTCAATTAATCAAAGATTTTCTAAGATAATGATAATATTCGTGGAGAATATAAATTTATGGTATTGTGCCAAATAGAAGCATGCATATTCTTTACCCTTTGATCCAGGTGCAAAGAACATTGGCTAGCCTATAGATCCGGTCCGGATGTATTGTTAGTAGAATGGGTTAATCTAGGCTCACACTACTAGATGTCCAAGGGTGGCTATGGTCGGCCCTACTAGTGACGCTTTCTTTTTCTATAAACCAAATCATAAGATTTTAGTCTCACTCTAAAAACTTATCAATTCTACGCCCAATATATATCATCTTCTTATTTATTTGCACTTCACCTTGAATAACCCACACAAGGCCTTCGACTACCCAAGGATTCATGTGATATCTACAAGTTAAGAATTCATCTCCTTCTAGGTTTCAAAACTCTTCAACAGGTTTTAACAATTTAAATGGCTAATTTAAATAGTAAATTAAGAACCGGTATTAATATCATCACAATGTTTTGAAAATATATGATTTTTAATTCTCTAATGAATTTTGTATTACATATTTATTTATCTTATCAGAATTGATAGGAGAAAGTAAAGTAACTACTCAGAACACTTTGAAATTAAATAACAAAACATAATAAATAAACTTTGAATCAAAATAAAAATACTTATCTTAGATGTTTCTCCTACTGAACTTCTGATTCCTACTGACTCCGCAGCGTAATGAACTACAGATGCACCAACTCTTTCAAACTCTAAATACAAACTCTAAAATAAACTCACTAATTTATGAAGGAAAGTAAAAAGGTGGCTCTAATATGATCTCTCTAATTCTCTCTCTAGATTGGACTCTAGATAGGGGGGTAGATGGGGCGTTTTTCTCTGAAGGAATACCCTCCTATTATAGGCTTCAAGGGTTGCCTCAAGGCACCTCTTCAAAATGTGTCCACATTCAATGAATCTTCTAGAATGTGTGTCTGGCGTCTAGGCGCTGGAATCTGGCACCTAGGCGCTGGACGCTGCGTCCAGTTCTTCGTACCTCTTCACTTTGGATCGCACCTCTTCGCAATTAAAACCGTTTTGAAGCATCCAAATGCATTGTATCACATGTCCTATAAACCAGGAACAACTGCCAGTCTTCTAGAATGTCCAATAACCACTCACTCCGTCAAAATAACTGCACAAAAGTCGTCAAGAACTTAACAGTTTTCTGTATCGAGCTGGCGCTTAGGCGCCGGACTCTGGCTCCTAGGCGCTAAACCAGTAATTTTGATAATTTTACATTTTAGCTCTATTTTTGCTTCTTTTTGCTTCTTTTTGCTCCTTTTTGCTCCTTTTACATATTTTTCTCCTTCTTGAACATTTTTTCATCACCTACATCCAAAAACACAAAAATATCTTTCATTAAAACATAATATCCTTAAAATTTAATAAAAATTAAGGCATAAAAATAGGTATTTTTTTCTTAGATCAGTTCTCATAAAATTCTTTTCATGCAATCATTTTAAGTGCTTTAATAGGACAATCTACAGTCATTTTTAAAATGAATAGAAGGCTAGAACCCCTAGACTTGGTAACTAGATAGCCTTATACATTCAGAATTTACTTCAATTATTCAAAGATCTTTCTGAAAATTTCACTAATATATATATCTAAGTCAAAATCATGATAGTTTATAAATAAATTTCATTGCAGTGGATCATTATTTTATGTATTAACTAAATTACTTGAGAACAAGTAATAGTTAAGTTTGGGGGATCTTGATCCACTAAAAATTTGATAGCTTTTTAATTTTTATTTCATAGCTATTTTTGATCATATTACACTATAAAGGAAGGTTTTTTATATGTTTTTTTTTTGTTTTATGTACAAGAAATGTCTTTTTGATAAAAGGAAACAAAAATGGTGCAATTTGGAGCAAAAACAAGCAAAAAAACAAATTTTGGCCTGACATGTTTTGATAAGTCTTTCTTTGCTTAAACTTTTTTACACTTCTTGTATATTTTTGAATAATATTATACTTTAAAGAAAGGATATTTTTATTTTTATTTTGTAGGGCTATCTATTAGGAATGTAGTGCAACTGAAATGGGGTGAATCAGAGCTGAAACGGAGCCAAACGAAGCAAAACGGTGGAGCTGCGCAGAGTATAGCGCCGGACGACGCCCTATTCAGCTTTGCACCGCACCATAGTCCAGAATACATGAAAATATCATTGGAAATAGCACAGAACAACGACTAGATGGCACTGGACCGCTTCAGAAGCGGTTATTAGCCATATACATCGAATCTGGATGCTTTTTGGAAGGTTTCTTCAAGCACCCTTAGGAAATTCATCCCTACACTATTTTAAGCGAATTTAAAGCTAAAAAGAGTAGTAGATGTTAGGAAAAATGTGGAGAATGTTGAGAGATCTTAGAATAGGAGTAGAAATGTAGATTTCTACCTTTTTGGAGAGATTGGTGAGGGGATTTTGAGAGAATTTGTAAGGGTTTATTATAGCATTGCATGGATCAGCGGGAGACTTTGTGTGAGAGATCTTCTTCTTTCTTTCAAGGAGAAAAAAGCTAAGAATTGTGTTCTTCATTATCTTATGATTTTGTAAACACTTATTTTATGGATTTTCTTTGAAATAAAGTTTTCTGTTGTGTTTTCTTCATGCTTTGTGATGTTTTTCTCTTACTCTTTCTTCTTATTTGGAAATGGTGGCATGAGAAGATTATATCTTTATTTTCTTTTTACTTTTCATTTGTAATGAGTATGATTCATGTTTAGGATTTTGTGATGCATGTTAGAAGTAGATTTAATTATAAATGTGATGGTTTTTCTTGCACTTCATTTACATTACAAAAAGAGCTCTTTATAATGTTAAAATTCGTTGTAATTGCGGTATGATTCGAGAGGGCAGTGTAACTCAACAAAGAGGAACCACATTCAAATTCCTTGGATGGTGAAGTCATGGGGGTTGAGTGCAAAAAAATAGGGAAATATACTTTGATGGGCGTAGAATTGGAGATTTTAGGGTGACATACTAAAATCCCCAATTCGGTCATAGTGTTTGGAAACAAAAGCGAGAGTTAGCCTTCAGGAGAAGGGAAGTGGGAGCTCTGGAGTGAGAGCCAGTATCCTCCCAGCCTAACCACGGATTTAGGAACTAAACCTAGGAATAGCTAATGTTCTTTATGCACTCGTAAGAGGGTAAAGAATATGATTGCTCCTACTTAGCACATACAATATTTAATGCATCTCATTCCTTTACATTATCCAATTCACTACATAAGAACAGTAGATTTTATTATCTCAAAATTCACAAAACTAACTCATCCAGAAAGGTTATCTTTAGAAGTAATACTTGCATATAATCATCTGCATTTAGGAGTAGTTGCTAGATAAAGCACCATTTATATCGAACCTCCAATCTAAAGTGATAATAGTAGACTAGAATTTGACTAAGAACCTCTTACCTCACTTTCTTATGGGTTTGATAAACGGAACTCCTCTAGAGCCCTGTATTACTTGAGCGATATGTATACTTGTGTTTGAAATAGTGATTTTATAAAATCATTATAAATATATAAATCTAGGTTCATAAATTCGTGCATATAAAAAAGTTGCATCAGTCATGGTTAAGGCATAAATCTTGAAGAAGATCCACAATAATAGGCACTGACATTTAAAAATGTTACTGAATCGTATCGGATGTCAAAAAGCAACTCCGACCCATTTATCCCCAACAAAGGAGGACGTCATGTGTGGTATTTGATCAGTGTTGGAGTAGTAGTACTCCAACAACAATACTGCAATAGCTGTAACCCATGTCCTTCTTCTACGACGTTCTTGCTGTGGATCCATTCTAAAAGAAAAAGATGTCAGGATAAAATAAATGTTGTATAAATATTAGCATAAAAAATGAAATAATAACAATACCAACTACTATGAAAGCACACAGATAAATTATATATTTTTTATTTTGGAGAATAACTTAGAGCCTAGAAATGTAAGTAGTATAAAAAAGTACAGTCCTGGCATAAACAAAAAAAACCTCATTCCTCAATCAAAACATGCAAATATTCAACATGGATTTCGGTTCGTAACGCTATGAATATTTTCCTACATGTAGGGTCCTCAAGTTTTTTTACACATTTGGCATAAAAATGAATGTCAACAACGACTTCAGGAAGAGAATCCAAAGTTCCAATACAGTCTTTGATGGTGCTGTCAGGTGGTGCAGGAGGTGCAAAAGCTGCAAAAACATCAACAAGTCTATCGAACGAGCTTTTCACGAAACTGTCCTTCTTTTTCTTCCTCCTAGCAAGCCTAGGCCTCTTTGAGCAGGAGCTTTACTCCTCTATTTCCTTATGGTTAATACTTTTTTCTTCTTTGTCAGGTGTAAACTGCTCAGGTGGCAAGTCATCTAGTATGCCACTAAATCCCAACTCACTGAGATTGAATGCATGTTTTCCCATCGCAACTACTCCATTAAACATTATGTTCAGTTTATCCTCGAACTCTAGCTCAATGTTGTACTGCCTATATGTTTTGGCTGCAGGTTGTGCCTGTAACATTACAGGGGAGAATAATTAGTGAAAACAAACAAGTATGAGAATAAACCAAATGAAAGTGTAAAGATTACCGCTAATTTCTCAGCCCACCATTCATCTGGAGCAGATCGTTTGCTTTACGAAATATCAACCCAACACAGTAGAGCCAGATTTTAGCTCCTTCCAAAATTTCCACTCCTTTAATTGATCTCATTTGTTTTTAAGTTGGAAGCGGTCATAATCCCTTCCGATTAATTCTTTGAACCTTCTCGCAATATTTAGCCAACCCTCCTTATTAAAACTAGTGGTTGGCCTATTTCCGAATTCAATATTTTTAACACATGGATTGGAAAAAATATTTGTAACTTCCTTATCCCACATAGTTGAAGGCCCCCTTCATTTGTCTTAGCCATGTTCAAACTATATAAAGAAGTTATAGTTAAACAGAACAATTAAAAATATAATATCATGTTAAAACATTGTACAATTTTGAGAAAATAATAAGACTATTTGTAAGGTAGCAAGGAGCCTACAAGAACAACAAACAAGTCATTCAACAACAAAATAATAAGACAATTACAAATTTTCACTAGGACACCAAAAAGTCATTCATGGTTTGCAGGATTTCAAGCCTGTTTAAGCACTTCAATATTAGAAATCTGAAATTGCATCCTACACTTCAATATATATATATCTGTGTGTGTGTGTGTGAGAGAGAGAGAGATATATGCCATCAACAAATTATGAGATCATCTTTCAGGATGGATTTCATAAGCATCACGTAATACAAAAATAATTTCAAGCAAAACAAGCCACCATTGAAAAATCTCCCATAAAAGTGGATAAAGCCATATGAAAGATGCCACAAACCAGAAACAAATGAGTTTTTTTCATTAAAAAAAAGTGACGCGTCATTGATGTATTAATACAAAGTTTCAAAGTTGTGTCTCCATTACCATGCGGCTCAGAATACAACTTCTAATATATAAGGCAAATATCTATCCATGCCAAGACCTCAATTAGTTGCTTCAAGAATACAGAGAAGTGTAAAGGAAATTGGAGCCGTATGCTAAATTTTCCTAGGTCCATCAAAAAAAGAATACATCTAAATGCTCTCTACTAATGACATAAGAACACATAATTTTTTGTGAAGACTAAATAATTTTTATTGTTATAATTATATTATTCTTTCACAATTATCTTTCAAAGTTATTAGAGATTCAGATAATTAATTAAGCATCTATCATGACACTGAAGTCTTGTGAACTAGCTGAGCACATGGTGAATTTGCCATTCTTATAATACAGTTATCAAGCTCTTGAAATTGCCAAATAGATGGCAGATCATCAAAATTTTGATGTAATCATTGAACTCAAAATGAAATCACCAAGTTTTTATGAAATTGTCAATGTTTAAAAGAGTGTTTAACAAAACTTGTCCAAGATTTGCATATCTAACACCTAAACTTCAATTTTGGCTAACAACAATCGATCCACAAGTTCACTTCAGCTTTGCTCATGGAAGCCATGGTTTCCCTTAAACAAATGGATCGTTCAAGGTGTTATATCTCCTCTGCTTGAGAATTATTTGAGAAAGGGAGTTGAGTGGATCTCTGAATGACTACAAGAATGTTTCCTTTCATGATGGAATATCTAAATCCTGGATTAAAGCCAAATTAAAGGAAAAACTGGACTTAAGAACCTAAGAACATGTAGGAATTAAAGTTGTGCTTTTCGTTGTTTGGACGTATTTAGGCTAAATCCTACAACCAAATAGCCCATAATTCTCATTTCCTTCACAAGAATCTGAAAAATGCCTTACAAAATGGCAAAAAATACTAGCCATCACTTAGAACATCAGGGAAAAGCAATAAGCATAATAAATGCTTGACAAAGTTAACTTAAGCAAACACTAAAACGGGTACAAAGATAATGAGAAGTCGAAAGCAAAGATTCACTCAATTGCATCCCAAAGTAGGTCCACCCATTAAAAAATAGTGATGCAGCGACTAACCAAAAATGCACTAGTCATCCTAGTTGCTTAATTCCATCACAACAATATAACAAAAAGCATCAACATATCTAAATCACCAAAAAGTATCATTGGTCACGAAGAAAAGAATAACAGCAAGCCATTTCCTAACATGAGCGAGAGAATCAGGGAGGGCAAGAAAGCAGAAGGAATCATGGAGGGCGAGGGTAAGTGAGAGAATTGAAGCTCCTGCTTTCCACAAGGGTGATGTAGCTGAACAAATCGGGGAGGGTGAGAGTGAGTGATAGATTTCCTTACCCAAATGCGAGAAGCGGACACCATTAGTGGGTTATTCTCCGCTTCACCTGCAATTAACAAAATACTGAAGTGCATATGAGAGCAGTAAAAAAAAGTGACCTGAACGTGTTTTCCAAAAACAGCGGCTGCACTCCAATAACTGCCCCAAATGGGCCCTTAATCTCCATGAATTATGAACAGTTCATTTTCTTTCTCCTTAGATATGGTAATTAATCATATGGGTTGAAAATGATTTAAAGACTTCTTTTTTTTACACTTAATATTGCGATGGGATTTTCACTAAATCTTCATTGACTTTGCAAATTGGCTACTTAGGAGGTTAAAATTCATTGAGAAACATAATGACCCGGGAGGGCTATGATTTCACCCATCTAGTGAATACCACACTTCATTCTGAGTAGATCCATGACAATCACCTAAGGGGGAGTGCAAATAAATTGGGAGATAGGTTTTGATGGGTGTAGAATTGGTTAGCTCTAGAGTTACAAGTTAGATTATTATCAATTTGGCTTAAGGTTTAGTACCCTGATGCTAGGATTCGGTCAATATAGTGGCATAGGCTTAGGAATATCTAGAGGTGAGAGGCTAGGTAGTCCTAATGTGGAATCGAGAAGTTAAGGAATTGGAATTAAGTTAGCCAATGCTCTTTGCTAACACCGGGAAGGTGTAAAGAATAGGTAGGCTTCTATTTCTCACAACACATCATCTTATCTTTAGTCACATGAATCCTACATAGGTTAATATCTCTTTACAAGTGGAAAGGATTATCATAATATCCAAACTAGTTATTTTATTTTATTAAACTGTTACACTTAGTCGTTACTTTCTTTTTTAACTTTTAGTAGTAATTTTTAGCAAGCATATCATTATTGATCTCTTATCTGTTTAATTTGTAATTTAATTAGAAATTCTGTAAGTTGATTTTAAGAGTTACAGCTTTCCCAGTGGAATCGATATTGTGGTTTTTAAGGAAAATCTTAAATTACTTGAAACGATATGTATACTTGTGTAGTACCCCTGTGTAAAAAATTATTATATAATTCATCAATCATTACATTTATTCACACTAGCCACTAAATACCATATTAAACATATTTTGAGATAAATTTAAGAGATAAAAAATACACGTAATTGCGGGTAGGATCAATAAGATGTGGCAATTCAATGTTTAATCCCATATTTTTGAGTTAATGTTTCAATCATTCTATTCTTAAAATGACTTCCCCCATCTGTAATGATTACTCTCAACATTCCAAATCTTGAAAAAATATTTTTCCTTAAAAATTTCGCTTGTCACTTAATTTTGAAATATAATCCAGAACTATCAAAATATAAATCTTTCCAAAAAATGGTATAAATGGTCCCATAAAATCTAATCCTCAAACATAAAAAATTTCAACTTCTAGAGTAAAATTCAGGGGCATTCTTCTCTTCTAGAAATATTGTCTACCCTTTGACATCTATCACATGATTTTATGTAGTATTAACATCTCTAAATAATGTAGGCCAATAAATATCAGATTGTAAAATCTTAAATATAGTTTAATCAACCCTAAAATGTCTCCCATAATATGATTCATGACATTTTTGCATAATCTCTTGGGTTTCCTCTAATGCACATATCTTTGAATAACTAAGTCATTACATTGTTTATATAAATAAGGGTCATTTCAAAAGTAAAAATTTAAATCATAAATAAACTTTTTGATTTGATGGAAATATAACCCATAAGGTAAAATTTTACTAACCAAGTAGTTAACGATATCAACATACCATGCAATTCACCATACATTTATTGCATATAATTATTGGCATGAAAATTCTCATTAAATTCATAATTAAAATCCTTTTTATTTTTTAATTCTTTATGTTTTGGAATGACTTCAACTATTTGATTTGATATGACTTCAAATATTTCTTGAAAATGATTAGCAATCATATAATCAATGATATCCATTCTATAACATTCTCCATTAGGATACGTCATTATTGTAAGAACATTAAATGTAACTTTTTGATCATTCACTCTCATGCTTAATTATCCTTTTTATGCATCTATCATTGCACGGCCGGTAGCAAAGAAAGGTCTCCTCAAAATAATAGGAGTTTCTTTATCTTCATTCATATCTAACATAATGAAATTAACAGGGAAGATAAATTTATCCACTTTAACCAACAAATATTCTATAATCCCTTTAAGATAAGTGGCTGATCAATTAGCTAAATTATAGGTTACAGTAGTGAGAGATATTTCTCCAAAACCCAACCTTCTAAATATAAATAATGACATGAGATTAATGCTAGCTCCTAAGTCACATTAAGCTTTTCCACAAAACGTTTCTCCAATTGCATAAGATATGGTAAAGCTACTAGGATCTTTGAGTTTTTGAGGAAGCATTTTTTGAATTATCGCACTACATTCTTCACTAAGTGCAACAGACTCATAATCCTCAAACTTTCTCTTTTTATTTAAAACTTCTTTCATAAATTTGGCATAACATGGCTTCTGTTCCAAAGCTTCTGCAAAAAGTGATATTAATTGTAAGCTTATTAAAAATCTCAAAAAATCTTGAAAATTGCTGATCTAATTTCTGTTGTCTAAGTCCTTAAGGAAAAGATGGTGGTGGTCTTTCTAAATTAATCTTAGTTGAAGAGACAGGTGTTTCTACTTTCTTAGAAATAGTTTCTTTAAGTTTTTCATTTTCTTTATATTCTCTCTCAACTTCAATCTCTTTTTGAACTCCAACATTTAACTCCTTTTCACTCCTTATTAGACAACTTTAACTTTCTCTTGCTCTTTACTTTTATCTTTAGAATTGATCTCAACATTACTAGGAAGTGTTTCTTGAGGCGTATTTTTTGTTAAGTGCATTAGTAATTCATCCCAGTTGATTCTCTAAGTTTCAAATAGAAGCACTTTGATTTTGTAATTGATTTCCCAATTGTAACACCACTTCTTCTATAAATAACTTTTTTTCCTTAACTTGTTGGTTATTAAAGCCAGAAGGATAGGTAGGTTTATAGTTAATACCACCTTGATGACCTTCTGATACTTATACTTGTGTTGATATTATTATTAATTATAATTATGAGATAATATTCTAGTATCTTTTAATAAAATTTATTTCTCTACCACGGTACAAAAAACTTGATTCTGATGTAAATAAAAATTTAACAGTTATAGTTAAATTTAAGGATTATTTGAGAGTATACATATAATTATCAAGTAATATAAGACTTTCTGATTAAGCCCCGAAATATCGACCTATAGAAAATCTTTAGGATCTTTATAATAATAAGGAATTAGAACACAAAATCTATTTAGAGAAAGACACTTACTTAAATAGTTTAAGATATCAGAAAACTTGAAAATGCGATTATTTTTGGTATTTTCTTATATTATGAAATAATGTGAAAAATTAACTAACTATAATGAGATTTTTGTAAGATTAAATAAGTATACATGAAGATATCTTTTTCATTATCATGAATAAGTAATAAGTATAGAAGCACTGTTGTGGAAGTATTCAAAATGTGTTGGGTTAAATAGGAGCAATATTATTCTTTACTCTTACTAGAGATGTTATAAAGAACATTTGCTAGTTTAAATTTTGAATAGTCTTGAAGACGGGTTAGGTAGGGAAGATACTAGTTCTCACTCTAGAGTTCCCTCCTTTCCCTCCATCTGGGGAATAACATCTCATATTAAATCCTAAAACAATAAACAAAATTGGGGCTTTAGTATGTCACCCTAAAATCCTTAATTTTATAACCATCAAAGTATATTTCCCTATTTATTTTTACAAATTATATGAATTACTTTCTCATCCATACATTCTCATGTGATTTCTACCAATAGTTGACAGAGACAATACCTACAAGGATCTTACATGTTCTCACAGAAAATGTTAACATCTTAATTGGCCAAATCAAGAAGTAAATTAAGTGTAAGGATTAAATCATCACAACTTATTCCAACATTAAAGATCAATACTTCCACAACTTCCATCCAACACTTAATTACTTTTCATTTTAAAGAAAAAGATAAAGAAGACTACTCAGAATCCATGGAGAAAACACAACAACAAGTACTTTTAAAAGTAGAAATCATGTAGAAACACAAGAAGTCTCAATTAAAACCAAATGAAGTACAAAGATAAAAACTTATCTCAAGTTCCTCTCGACCAATTTCTTGAAGTTCCTTTGAATCTCTTCCTTTCTTCTACAAGTCTCCCTAGGACTGGTCGTCCAATCCTAGAGGATTAAAATCTCTCTAAAATAATGGATTTTTACTTAGAAATCTCTACCCACCTTCCCTTTCACTAGAAATGAGATAAGTGTGAAGAAACTCTAATTAATAATCCTACAACTACTTACTATAACTACTTTTTTCTAACTCTCTCTACACACACTATTTCAACCTTCTCTAGCCTCTATAAATTCTTTTTAGGTCCTTCCTTTTATATTTTCTCAAAAGGTGCCTTGGTGTCTCTTCAAAATGTGTCCATATTCATTTAATCTTCCCAAATGATGCATCATTTTGAGCACTTTTTGAATGTCTTATGGCACTCTTGATCAGTTACCCACATTTGTACCAAAGGTTGCCTCAAACTCTCCTTCAAAATTTGCCAAATATTCCTTAAACTGGAAGAGTAACTACCATGCGCTTAAGTGTGGGGTCTTTGGTGCCCTAGTTCAATTTAACACCTTCATTTTTGCTCCAAATTTGATCTATTTTCATTCCTTTTGACATATTCAGTCCATTTGATTGCACCTGAAAGAAAAGCACACAAATACCTTCCATTAAAATGCAATATCATCAAAAATAAGTATAGTGTTTAAAAATATTATGTATTATAGGTATATCAAATTCCCCCAAACTTAAAATGTTACTTGTCCTGAAGTGACACTACAATCTTTCAAAACCAATGTAAGCAAATTATGCGAATGAGTTTCTTTAGGAGGTTCTAAAGTTTTGTTCTATAAATGTAGTATTCCAATTAACAGAAACTTTAGTAAATGAGACTAATTTAAAGTTTAAAAAATCTTTAAAGTGAAAATGTATGAGCATATGAGCTCCTATCTAATTCAGAAATATTTGTAGATTTTCCAAATATGGAGCTTAGGCATTCCAACTTCTTTACTTCAAAATTTTCATTAAAAATAATTGTACTCACTATATTATATCCTTAAGCTTAGGAGTTTCTCAAATCTTATGCATTAAAAAGATCAGATGAGGAAATAATTTTTGATTAGGTATTAATCCTCAAGCTTCCCCTCCCATTTTTTACTTTTTCTTTTTTCTTTTTTACTGGCAAGGATTACTATATCGGGATATGCCTTTAATGATTTTGAATTCCACTCTTTTTTTCCTAAAGCAAAGGTCTAATATATATCCTTTACTTAAAAACATAATAATATTTTTGAAAATTACTTTTAATAAAAGAAATGTAAGTATTGAAAATAAAAGTCTAATTCTTCTATATTTTTCAAAAATACAATATCTCTTACTAAAGATAGTTACACAATATTTAACATATCTACACTAAGAAAACTTTTAACTTTAAATGTTTCATCATCACTATAATGTTTTAACCAAATTTCCTTACTCATTTCTTTATTCAAAGTTTTATTACCCTAATATAAATTCATACACATAATGATTTTTTAAATCATTTAAATTTTTTTGTAGAACATTTGAGAACAAATAAAGTTCAAGTTTTGAAAATGATTTTTCATCCCCCCCAACCCAAACTTAAATTTTTAATAAATTTAGACATTTTAACATATCATGTATAATACATGAATGAAAAATTATAATATTTTGTTTAAAAGGATTTTCAGATCCTAAGTATACAAGTACAAAAAATTTAAAACATGAGTAAAAATAATCAAATTTCATGTTGATTTAAACATATATGAGATTCAAAAGACTCTAGGCAATGGAGGCTAACATAAAAGCAAATCACATAAACTAACATAATATCACGACCACAATAGAAAGAAAATGCATGGTAGTATATTGAAACTTAAACATAAGTTTTTAAATAAAGTTAGCTCTTTTCTAAACTTCCCTAAAGCAGTCGGAATAAGTTCAATACAAACCAACAAAGAACATTTAAAAATAACAAAGTTCACATAATTACAACACATCATAATAAACCATAACAATAATGTCTGCCACAACAACAACAAATAACACCACAACAGTCCAAATACCATACGAATAAAAGTTCAAACATAACCCAACATAATCAAAACAATACTCATCTTTGTCACCATCGTCATCCTCTTTATCATCATCATCATCCCATAAACTTGTAGAATCATAATTAAGGTACTTTGGATATGAAGGAAATACTACACTTTGATCACCTTTAATGAGTTTCTCCAAAGATGTGTTGTATTTCTCTTCATAATCACTATGCCTTCTTAAGTATGTATCAATATGATCTACATAAATTTCTAAATTTGATACCTTATTTGTAGTATAATTGATGTTATCCATCATTCGTTGCATTAATCGAGTCTGTGAATCGGGACTGATAGATCTTCCATGGGATTTAGATGCACAAGATATAGAAGCATGTGATGTAGAAGCACCAGAACTTCTATAAAAACCTCCTCTCCATCCAAAAATAGAATGCTCAGAATAAGACTTCACATTCACACTTGTGATAGGCTTTAGAGGTTCTAAAATCTCTTCCCAACTATCAATTCTCACACCAGCTTGCTCACATAAAGAAAAGATTAAGGATGTGAATCCCAAACCTGAAGTTGTGGTAGCTCTAGCAAAACTGGTGATAAAGTGACAAATCAAAGATCCAATATTAATGGGCTCATACTACTGAATGCAGTAGTTCAGCACAGCCCTCTCTCTATTCACTTCGCCAAGGGAATAAACAAGCACAAATAAAATAGTGTCATTCTTTTGTTGTGACATCCATCTTTGATGTAGAAAAATTCACTCTTCTTCTGTTAGTAAATTTCCATAATCCTCTTCCAACAGTTAATGAAGATATGATCTCATCTAACTCTTCATAGGATTGTAATTAACATAAAAACAAGTTGTATCCAAAGGAAGTTAGTAAAACGAATTTACTACCTTAGGTGAAAACGCTATTGACTTTCCTCTTACCATCACCAGATCATCCTCTACTTCAGGGAGATTGGCATAGAACTCTCAAACTACGAAAATCACAGCAACAGCAGAAAAACAACAAAACGGATTCCACTGTCGGCGGATAATCAAGTCTTCTACTTTTCCTCTCGTATTCTTAAAACAACGCTCAAGAATTAATTTCCTCGATTGCATCGCATCAGTGTATCTATCCTAAGAATTCAAACTTACAAACTTGCTCGAATCAAATGTAGCTTTCTCATTGCTTCTCTTCACCCTTGGTGCCATTTCTAAAAATTACAAAAAAATTACAATAAATTCCAAAATCAATTTTAACTCACTAGATCTAACTTTTAAAACTTAAACTCACTTTTCCATGTAAAATCCATCAATTTTCATCAAAATTTCACCATGAATAGTAAATTCAGATTTTGCTTGATGCACTCTAAGTCTATGGTGAAAATAAAAAATGTTTACATTAAAGAGAAGCTCTAACCTTAGGAAGAAGAAATCTAACAAATTTGGCTCAATTCCACCGTGTTTTCTCCACTCATGGGGATGCCCTAAATCCAAAAACGCAAAATCTTCATAAAGAAGAAATAGATTAGGGTAAAAATGGTGCTTTTCAATTCTTAAAATAGTTCACAAATCGATTTTCATGAACCGACACTTAAGCGTAGGGTATTGGCGCTTAGGCGCCAGTGCACAATTTTTTTATATTTCCAAATTTTGATTTAAATGCAATTCTTACTAAGCCAACCACCCTTATATGATCTTAATAACTTCTAATAACAGGATTCTTCCCCTTCTACTCTCTTCCTTCTAAAAAATTCTCAATTTCCCACAACTTAGATTCGATTAAAATAACACAAAATTTTCACACAAACAAAACGCTTTCATTCACATATTCAATTAGTACAAACACACTTTACATATCTAGTCTCCACTCCAAAATGTTTTGGATGAGATAACATCTAAATTCATCACAATTTAAGACAAAATGACATTAAAAACTTAAAATAAACAAGCAAACACTAACAACAGGCAAACAAACTAGACTGTCGAACTTAATTCCATTCTCCATTAGGTGGAACATATCCCTGGCCTTCATTTGTTCCTTCTGAACCGTTTGGCACATAGATTTGCTAAAATGGACAGTGATGAGGAACTCTTATTGAATCCTCTTGAATCCACTTATTATTCAGATACATCTCATTTTCTGCTTCTTTAATATAACTTGTATGATTGAATTGCATTTTTAATTGTCATCTAATATGTGCTAAGTGTGCGTTCGTGTCATTTACCTTTGCCTTAATTGAAACCACATCAGCCTCAATTTTTGTAATCTTCTATGCTATTCCTTCAATACAATCGGCAAGAAATCCGTTATATAACTCATGCGCTCTTTGAATTACAAATTTGTTATTGATGGCCTCATCCTTCTTTTTTAAATCATTCTACCATGAATACATTTTTGCTAACTTAAGACCTCTTCCAACTTAAATCTCTCTTCACGTAGTCATTAGACTGAAAATTTTGAGAGGGAAAAAAATTTTCATGCCATTTATAGACTTTAGAAGAGCCTATACCCACCTCCCACATCTAAAAACAGCAAAATAATGTTCAAGAATACTTTACCACATTTAATTCTTCTAGAACATTATTTGGGCACATTTTTATAACTCTTGTGCTTAAGTGCTAAATTTAGGCGCTTAAGCACCAATGCTCATTTTAACACAAGTCAGCTTAACGTCCAAATATTCATTCTAATACGACTAAGATATCAATTGAAGTCTTAAAATTATCACAAAATATTCAAAATACTACCACAATTCACTAAAACAAACATACCACATAACATTAAAAAACAAAAGCACACTGATAACTATGGGCTGCCTCCCACAGAGCGCCTAGTTTTACGTCGTCAGTCCGACGTATGCAGTGTTTATTCTGGGTGACTCATCATCAAAACATCATTTAATTTAGTTTAATCGCCGAAATAGGGTTTCAGTCTATGACCATTCACTTTGAAAATTTTCAAAATTTTAGGATATTTGATATCCATAGCTCCTTAGGGATAAACTTTTATCACAATTAATAGGCCCATCTACCTGGACTTAAGTTTGCCTGAAAATAACCTCAATATTGCATTATAAATCAAAACTTTTGCCCTCACTCAATATTTTTAGTAAGAATCTTTCGATCATGCAACTTTTTTATCTTATCTTTATAAATCTTAGCATTCTCATAAGATTCATTCCTTATTTATTCCAGTTCATTTAATTACAATAATATCTTTTTACCAGCATCCTTCAAATTATAATTAAATTTCTAAATAGCCCAATAAGCTTTATGCTCAAGTTCTACTGGTAAAAGACAAGCTTTCCTATATAGAATGGTGACATTCCTATAGGAGTTCTGTATGCAGTCCAATAAGCCCACAAAGCAAAATCAAGCTTGACTGATCAATCCAATTTTATTGTATTTATAATTTTTCTAAAATTTTTTTGATTTCTTGATTGGACACTTCAGCTAAACCGCTTGTGTGAGAATGATAAGCAGTAGAAATTCGATGATTGATACAATATTTCTTTAATAATTTCTCTATTGTCGCATTTTTAAAATGACTTTCCCAATCAGTTATGATCACTCTCGGTATTCCAAATCTGTAAATTATATGCATTCTTAAAAAATGTACAACACTTTGAGCATCACATCGAGGTAAAGTAACAGTTTCTATCCATTTAGACACATAGACTACTTCTAACAATATATAAAAATTTCCCAAAGATGGTTTAAATGGTCCCACGAAATCTAATCCCCAAATATCATATATTTCAACTTCCAAAAGATAATTGAGGGGCATCTTATTTCTTCTAGAAATATTTCCTACATGTTGACAATAATCATAATTTTTAATATAAGCATTTACATCTCTAAAGATAGTAGGCAAAAAAAATCTAGATCGTAAAATTTTGTATGTTGTTTTATTAACACTAAAATGTCCCCCAAAATCAGAATCATGACATTTTTTTAATAAATTCATAAGTTTCTTCTAAAGACACACATTTTTGAATAATTAGATCCTTCCCCGTTTATATAAAAATGGGTCATAGCTTCAGATAAAAATTTTCTCTTTTGTTAGTGTGTCAGACCATAGGGTATAATTTTATTAACAATAAAGTTCACAATGTTTACATACCATGGAACACGCCATTCATTAATATTAAAGAATTTTTCATCTGAAAAATGTTCATTAATTTCTTTTTCATAAAAAAGTGATTTGTCAGATTCAAACCTGGATAAATAACCAACAATTTGATTATCAGCTCCCTTTCTATCTACTATTTCAAAATTAAATTCTTGCAAAAGAAGAATTCATCTTATCAATCTTGGTTTTGCATCCTTCTTCTTCATTAAAAACTTAATAGCTGAATGATCTGTATGCACTACACATTTGGTTCCAATTAAATATGATATGAATTTATCAAAAGCAAATACTATTACTAATAACTCTTTCTCAGTTGTGGTATAATTAATTTGAGCTTCATTAAGAGTTTTACTAGCCTAGTAAATTACTTTGAAAACTTTATCATATTTTTGTCCCAAAACAGCTCAAATAGCATAATCACTTACATCACACATTAATTCAAATGGTTTTTTCCAATCTGGTGAAACAATAACTCGTGGACTGACTATTTTTTCCTTTAAGAGCTTGATCCTAGATATTTATGCTTACATTTTATTTTCTTTTAAACATATCTCTTTTTTTACAACGACGCCAAAAACTTGATGTTGATTCAAATGAGAGTTTAATTGATATTATTATAAAAAGGGATTTTATGCAAGTATACGTATCGTTATCAACTAATATAGAGCTTTTTGATTAAGCCCCGAATATCAATCCCACGGAGATCGCGGTTAGCATAATGGCTTTCAAGAGAAGTTATAGTCTACATTAACACACCTTAGCTTGGAAGGTCGATAAAATTTTGGTTTTGATTATATACTACAATTATCACTACAATACTACTTCTAATGCTAAACTACTTAATGAAAATTAGAAAGTGGGGTTTAATTATATTAAAAGTACTCTTCCTCGGACATTGAAATTACTGACATGTGTAAAAGTAAAACAAGTATCGAGAGAGATTGTGACAAATAGGAGCAATTATATTCTTTACCCTTACTTAGTTCTATAAAGAACATAGTATAATTTGATGATTTGAAATCTTGTAGATGGGTTAGGTAGAACCATAAAGAACATAGTATAATTTGATGATTTGAAATCTTGTAGACGGGTTAGGTAGGGAAGATGCTAGCTCTCACTCTAGAGTTCCCTCTTCTCCCTCCACCTGGGGGCTAACATCTCATAACAAAACCTTTCACATCAAACCAAATTAGGGGCTTTAGTATGTCACCCTAAAGTCCTCTAATTCTACACCTCTTAAATATGCATATCTCCCTATTTATTTGCACTCAACCATATGGACTACATTCTCACCTATATAATCTCATGTGATTCTTACCAATAGTTGACTGAGACATTACCGTATTGGTTTTTACATAATCTCACAACAGATTTTAACATGCAAGTTGATCAAGTATACATGTAAATGAAGATCAAAGTAAAATCATCACAATATATTCTAACTCTACTCAATTCTATATCCTACACATGCATATTAATTCATTGTAAGAGGGAAGAGTAAGGAAAACTACTCACTACACATGGAGAAATAACAAGAACTCTACATTAAACATGTCTATGAAACCATACAAATAAACTACTAAATTCAAGTCACAATACAATGAAAATACTTATTTCTGATGAAAATCAAACTCTCCTTTTATAGCAAAAGCAATCTCCTTGCAATTCTCTTCAAGAATAAGTTAAAAGAAAAGAAGCAATTCTCACATTATCTCTTTCTCTCTCACCTTGTCGCCCCACTTGAGGCTCACACCCAAGTCTTCTTCTTTTCGGCCTTCTTCTCCTCTTCTTATAGTTCATCTCCCTTATCTAAATCTTCTTCTTCAAGAGTTTGCAAGACTTAATTATAATTTTCCAAGAGATGCTTAAGTGTCTCTTCAAAAAGAGTCCACATTCAATGAATCATCCAAAGGGTGCCTTAAGTACCTTCTCACTCCAAGAGACACATCCCTTCCATAATAACTCCTTCTAACCAACCCAAACTCTTCTAGAAAGTTTATTTTATCATTTTGAATGAATTCCCCATGAAATAAGCTTCACAACGATTCTAAAAACATCCAATTTCATCGTTTCTACAAGAAGTTATGCTAAAAACCGTCACCAACCGTCTTCTGGCGCCTATGCGCCGATTTCTGGCGCTTAGGCGCCATTTCTTGCTCCTATGCGCCAACTGCCTGGCGCTTAGGCACCAGACAGAGGTACATAAGTGTCATTTCGACCTGTTTTGCTCCGATATGCTCCATTTTAGTCCATTTTTGTTCCTTTTGCTCCAAATTCTCCAATTTGATGTACCTACAACCAAAAACACAAGAAAATATACCTTTAAAGTGCAATATCATTATAAAATATGGCATAAAAATAGTACATTTTTAGGTTGATCAAAATCTCCCAAACTTAAACATTACTTTTCCTCAAGTAATACTACACTTTTAAAATAATTTTTATAGATTAGAGTTAATGGATCACCCTTTAAAATTGTTAAAATTTTGTTCTAAAAAAGTGATAGTTCAACTTAGAAGACCTTCTAGTGAATTAAACTAGCCCAGGGTCTAAAATATTTATCATCAAACTTGGGAATTTGTTTTCCTATCTAATTCAGAAAAATATGCAGATTTTTTAAACTTCAGATCCTATGTACTTTACTTTCTCTACTTAAGAACTCTTTTAAAAATAATTTAACTAATATATGTATAAAAAGCAAGCTTAGGATTTTTCTAAGTTCTTTACTATAGAAAGACTCAAGTGAAACCAATTTTTGATTAGGACCACTCCTCAAGCTTCTCCTCACTTTTTTTTCCTTATTTTTTTTAGGATCTTTTTGATCCATTTTTTTCTGCTCTTTTTTTTATGTGAGGATTACTATATTTGGAGAAGTCCTTAAATGATTTTAAATTCCACTATCCTCCTCTAAAGTTAAAACTTATTACTTTCCTTTACTTAAAAAGATATACATATAATTTTTTTAAATACTTTCTAAAAGAGCCTTAAATGTTTGAAAAATAAAAATTCTAAGAATCCTTAATTTTCCAAAAATACATTTCTTCCTACTAAAGATAGTTATTCATTTTCTCATGTCCTCCACTAAATATCCTTAACTCTAGGTTCACCTTTTCCACTAAAAATATCAACTAAGTTTTTTTACTCCATTTCTATACTTAAAATTTTAACATTCTTAAGATGACTCCACATAACAATAATCATTAGAAATAAAATAAAAATTTATTTGTAGTACTTTTGAAAACAATTAAGGTTTAAATTTGAAACATTTTTCTTTTCCCTTCAAACTTAAGCTCAAACATGTGTAACAATGAAGTATAAAAATATGTGGCAGGGAAAGATCACTTTTACAATTTACTACATATCCTACAAAAATATCAACAAAGAGCGCATGATAGAGACTATTAGTAAAAATGTAAATCTAGCTAAACATGCTTAACATAATACTATAAAGGAATTTTAAATTATAGAATAGGTACAAACTAAAGACTAAACAGGAACACATTTTAAACTTTTTAAAGGAATTGCTGGATGCTAACAAGTTTAAAATATTAAGATAAGTTTTTTTATCTCAAATGACTCATTCAACTTGACTCACAAACATAGACACACAAACTCCAATACATAGACTCACAGATTTCATAAACAAACAATAACTGAGGTTAATTTGATCTACTTTCTACTCACATTTCCCCTCCGTACTTTCAATTTCTAACGGAAGAAACTACACTAATAACATGGGTCTATTATAAGATTTTTTATATGGTTATCTCCCTTGGACCAGAATTCCCCCATTATAAAAACTCATGTGTTTTCAACTTCAGGTTTACTCTAAGTCTAAGGTATACATAATTTGGTAAATAAAAGTAGTGCAGTTTATCCAGAAGTTGTTCACTAAGTAAGTTCACGACCTTACTCAGAAAAGATAAAGTCAGATAAAGGAAGTAATAGAGTTGACATGGAGTGGTCCAAGTCTAAACTCTACTTGCTTCAAGGTAATGCTCAGCTCCAGAAACTAAGTCGTAACAGACTCGTTAGTCTGTTACTACCAGAAGTCATAAACAAATTTGGTCAAGACCAAGGCATAACCTCACAACATTAACCCAAACCATTGACAATCCAAACATCCATCAAACATCAATCAATCTGATCAATCCATACTAAAGTAAACACAATACAACACTAACAATCATAACTCTCAAGCACACTAAATCGAACCACACTGATAACTATGGGTTGCCTCCCATAAAGTACTAGGTTTAATGTCGCCGGCCCGACAAATGATTCCTCCTATATCAAAATTCCATTTAAGCAATCCTTGATCAATCACCCAATCTTTTTTATATCCAGGGATTCCTACAACATCCTCAAATTGTAATTTTTATTTCAGCTCTTCCTTTTCAGATTGATTCACATCATTGTTCCACATATTTTTTTCTAGATCCAATATTCTTCTAATGATTTTCTTAATTTGCATATTAATATCTTCCTTGAAAATTATAAGAAATGGATCTCTATAAGATACTTCAAGATCTCCCAAATTTTGGATCAGATTCTCTCTAGATAATTCAGATTCTGGATCAAATTCTTCTGGGATATTTTCCTGTCTCATGTTATCTTCTAATGGTCTTTTAAAATCCTTATCCTCTTTTCTCAACTCAAAGCTCTTTTGAAATATATCCTCAAATTCTCTTCTATGTCTTAAATTGATAACTTTATCATTTTCATCATTTAATTTATGTTCTTCTTGCGATTGAGTCAAATTTAAAGATATAAAGGCTCGTGGTGTTGATGAATTCCCTAAATAGGTAGGCTTTAAAATTGTATGGGGGTACTTTCATCTTAAGTTCATGAGATTTTTCAACAGATAGAATTAAAAGTTTACTATTTTCGGTAACGTCCAACATTTTACACATCTCCTGAACATACATACATTCTTCTTTAAATAACGTTTTCAACTCATCATGACAGTCCATTTCGATCTCATCTGTTAACTTATTCTCAAAACTCTTTTGGAAATGGTCTTTGCTTATATAATCAATTTCATCCATCCAAAAATAATCATCATCTTTTCTCTCAATTGAATATTTCATAGTCTTTAATACATGAAAAGTTACTTCCGGTCATTAATATTCAAAGTCAACTCTCCTTTTTGCACATCTATCATAGCTTGTTCAGTAACAAGGAAAGGTCTCCGCAAAATTATTGGATTATCTTTACCATCCTCCATATCTAATATAATAAAGCCCAAAGGAAAGATAAATTTATCCAGTTTAACAAGCACATCTTTTATAACCCTTTTGGATAAATGATAGATCGATCAGCTAACTGAAGGGTTACAGTAGTGGGAGAAATATCAGCTAAACCTAACCTTTTAAATCAAGATAGAGGCATCACATTAATGCTCACTCCTAAATCACATAAAGCTTTTCCACAAAATTTTTCTCTAATTGCACAAGTAATTGTAAAGCTACAAGGATTTTTAAGTTTCTGAGGAAGCTTTTTCTGAAGTATAGCACTGCAATCCTCACTTAGTTCATCTGTCTCGTAATCTCCAAGTTTTCCTTTCTTGTTTAATTTATCCTTCATAAACTTTGCATAACTTGGCATCTGTTCCAAAGCTTCAGCGAAAGGAATATTTATCGTTAATCACTTAAATACTTTCAGGAATTTTAAAAATTGTTTATCCAACTCATGTTATCTAAGTCTTTGAGGAAATGGACATGGTGGTCTTTCTAAATTGATTTTATTTGGAGATATTAATTTTTCTAGATCCTTAGAAACAATTTCTTTGGGTCTTTTAGTTTCCTTTATTTCTCTCATAACTTCTTTCTCTTTTTTAACCACATCCTCTATCTCTCTTCCACTTCTTAATCGGACAGCTTCTACTTATTCCTTAGTGTTCTCTTTAGGATTGATCTCAGTGTTGCTAGGAAGTGTTCCTTGGGGTTTATTGCTAAGTGAATTAGCAATTTGTCCTAGTTGATTCTCTATGTTTCTAATTGCAGCATCTTGACTTTGTAACTGGTTTCCCATTTGCAATACCACTTCTTCTATTGATATCTTCATATTCTTAAATTGTTGATCATTTTTAAAGACCAGTAGATATGAAGGTCTATAGTTTGTGTTCCCCTGATTATTCCAAATTCCATTAAGATTTGCATGATTATTTTCCCATTGGTGGTTTCCACCCCCAGTAGTATGATTCCAGCTCAAATTAGGATGGTTCTTCCAACCTAGGTTGTAAAAGTTAGAATAGGGGTTGTTTATGGTATTTAAAGTCTCATATGATAATTTAGAATCAATCATAGGCCCTAAAGAACTTTCCTCACTTACTGGAGTAAATTGAGGCTGGTTCATTCCAAATTGGTCCAACTTCCTTGATATTGTAACAATGTGAGATGCAAGAATTGCAATCACAGTTGTATCATGAACACTGGCTACCTTTTTAGGATTTACCCTTGTAGAGGGCCATTAAAATTCATTTGTAGTTATTTCTTTAATTAAAGCATACACTTCATCATATGGTTTTGACATTAACGATCCACCAGCAGCAGCGTCAATTATAGACCTAAGGGATCCTACTAACCAATTGTAATAAGTTTGAATGATTAACCAATCGGGCAGAGCATGATGTGGACACTTTCTTAAGAGTTCCTTAAATCTTTTTCGGGCTTCGTATATTGATTCCCCTTCATACTGATAAAATGAGATAATATTTTTTCTAAGTTTAGTAGTCCTTGAAGGTGGAAAATACTTAGCTAGGAATTTCTGAGTTAACTCCTCCCAATTTTTATTAGAGCCAAGTGTTAATGAGTATAACCACATTTTAGCCTTATCCCTTAGTAAGAAAGGAAAAAGCCTTAGTCTAACAGCATCTTCTGACATGTTGTTATAACGAAATGTAGCACAAAGTTCCATAAAAATTGATAAGTGTAAATAGGGATCCTCCAAAGGAGTTCCCCAAAACTGATTGTTTCTCACCAGTTGGATAATCTCTGGATCTAGTTCAAACGAGTCAGATTCTATGACAGGGTTTTGTATACTTAAGTGAATTTCACCTATCGTAGGATTTACATAATCCCTCAATGATTTATGATGATTTTCCAAGTTATTATTTTGAATGTTTTCCATTTCCGTTTCTAGTTTTTCAAGTTCTTTTTGTTTTTTGATTTTTTTTCATTTTTTCTAACTCAGGATCATAAGGCACAAGTCCTGCAGATCCTTTAGTTCGCGTACAAAACACAACATACAATACATTAACAATTAAATAAAAAATATATTCAACACAAGAAAATATTTTCAAAAACACCTTATTTTTCACACAAACAGTTTCTTCACAACACTTTTTCATACAAAAAATACTTTTTCACACAAAATAGCTTTTACGACACTACAATTTTCCAAGTCTAAGACTAAATACTTCAACCAATATCCTCCTAAAAGTCAAAACCAACTATTGCGATCCCCGACAAGGGTGCCAAAAACTTTATCCCATATATTTATGCTTGCGTTTTATTTCCTTCTAATTATATCTCTTTCTTAACAACCACACCAAAACTTTGATGTTGATGCAAATGAGAGTTTAATTGATATTATTATAAAATGGAATTTTATGCAAGTATATGTATCGTTATCAAGTAATATAGAGCTTTCTGATTAAGCCCCGAATATCGATCCCACGGAGATCGCGGTTAATCACAATGGCTTTCAAGAGAAGTTCTAGTCTACAAAAACACACCTTAGCTTGGAAAGCCAATAAAAGTTTGGTTTTGATTATATACTACAATTATCACTACAATACTACTTCTAATGCTAAACTACTTAATGAAAATTAGAAAGTTGGGTTTAATTATATTAAAAGTACTCTTCCTTATACATTGAAATTAGTGACATGTGTAAAAGTAAAAGAAGTATCGAGAGAGATTGTGACAAGGAGCAATTATATTCTTTACCCTTATTTGGTTCCATAAAGAACATAGTATAATTTGATGATTTGAAATCTTGTAGATTGGTTAGGAAGGGAAGATACTAGCTCTCACTCTAGAGTTCCCTCTTCTCCCTCCACCTGGGGGCTAACATCTCAAAACAAAACTTTTCACATCAAACCAAATTAGGGGCTTTAATCTGTCAGCCTAAAGTCCTCTGTTTCTACACCTCTTAAACATGAATATCTCCCTATTTATTTGCTCTCAACCATATGGACTATATTCTCACCTATATAATCTCATGTGATTCTTACCAATAGTTGACTGAGACAAAACCGTATTGGTTCTTACATATTCTCACAACAGATTTTAACATGAAAGTTGATCAAGTAGACATGTAAATGAAGATCAAAGTAAATCATCACAAAATATTCTAACTCTACTCAATTCTATATCCTACACATGCATATTAATTCATTGTAAGAGGGAAGAGTAAGGAAAACTACTCACTACACATGGAGAAACAACAAGAACTCTTCATTAAATAAGTCTATGAAACCATACAAATTAACTACTAAATTCAAGTCATAATACTATGAAAATACTTATTTCTGATGAAAATCAAACTCTCCTTGTATAGCAAAAGCAATCTCCTTGCAATCCTCTCCAAGAATAAGTTAAAAGAAAAGAAGCAATTCTCACATTATCTCTTTCTCTCTCACCTTGTCGCCCCACTTGAGGCTCACACCCAAGTCTTCTTCTTTTCGGCCTTCTTCTCCTCTTCTAATAGTTTGTCTCCCTTATCTAAATCTTCTTCTTCAAGAGTTTGCAAGACTTAATTATAATTTTCTAAGAGATGCTTAAGTGTCTCTTCAAAAAAAGTCCACATTCAATGAATCATCCAAAGGGTTCCTTAAGTGCCTTTCACTCCAAGAGACACATCCCTTCCATAATAACACATTCTAACCAACTCAAACTCTTCTAGAAAGTATATTTTATCATTTTGAATGAATTCCCAAGAAATAAGCTTCACAACAATTCCAAAAAGATCCAATTTCATCGTTTCAACAAGAAGATATGCTAATAACCGTCACCATCCATCTTCTGGCGCCTATGCACCGATTTCTGGCGCTTAGGCGCCATTTCTAGCTCCTATACACCAGCTGCCTGGTGCTTAGGCACCAGACAGAGGTACATAAGTGTTATTTCGACCCGTTTTGCTCCGATATGCTCCTGTTCGACCCATTTTGCTCCGATATGCTCCATTTTAGTCCATTTTTGTTCCTTTTGCTCCAATCACTTCAAATTATTCAATTTTATGTACCTACAACCAAAAACACAAGAAAACATCCCTTTAAAGTGTAATATCATTATAAAATATGGCATAAAAAATAGTACATTTTTATGTTGATCAAAATCTCCCAAACTTAAACATTACTTGTCCTTAAGTAATACTACACTTTTAAAATAATTTTTATAGATTAGAGTTAATTGATCACCCTTTAAAATTGTTCAAATTTTGTTCTAAAAAAGTGATAGTTCAACTTAGAAGACCTTCTAGTGAATTAAACTAGCCCAGGGTCTAAAATATTTATCATCAAACTTGGGAATTTGTTTTTCTATCTAATTCAAAAAATATGCAGATTTTTCAAACTTCGGATCTTATGAACTTTACTTTCTCTACTTAAGAACTCTTTTAAAAATAATTTAACTAATATATGTTTAAAAAGCAAGCTTTGGATTTTTCTAAGTTCTTTAATATAGAAAGACTCAAGTGAAAACAATTTTTGATTAGGACCTCTCCTCAAGCTTCTCCTCACTTTTTTTTCCTTAATTTTTTTAGGATCTTTTTGATCCATTTTTTTCTGCTCTTTTTTCTATGTGAGGATTACTATATCTGGAGAAGTCCTTAAAAGATTTTGAATTCCACTATCCTCCTCTAAAGTTAAAACTTATTACTTTCCTTTACTTAAAAAGATATACATATATTTTTTTTAAATACTTTCTAAAGGAGCCTTAAATGTTTGAAAATAAAAATTCTAAAAATCCTTAATTTTCCAAAAATACATTTTTTCCTACTAAAGATAGTTATTCATTTTCCCATGTCCTCCACTAAATATCCTTAACTCTAGGTTCACCCTTTCCACTAAAAATATCAAATAAGTTTTTTCACTCCATTTCTATACTTAAAATTTTAACATTCTTAAGATGACTCCACATAACAATAATCATTAGAAATAAAATACAAATTTATTTGTAGTACTTTTGAAAACAATTAAGGTTTAAATTTGAAACATTTTTCTTTTTCCCCCAAACCTAAGCTCTAACATGTGTAACAATGAAGTACAAAAATATGTGACAGGGGAAGATCACTTTTACAATTTACTACATATACTACAAAAATATCAACAAATAGTACATGGTAGAGACTATTAATAAAAAGTAAGTCTAGCCTAAACATGCTTGACATAATACTATAAAGGAATTTTAAATTATAGAATAGGTACAAACTGAAGACTAAACAGGAACACATTTTAAACTTTTAAAGAAA
Organism: Papilionanthe hookeriana x Papilionanthe teres; assembly: GCA_022702705.1. Lineage (NCBI taxonomy): Eukaryota > Viridiplantae > Streptophyta > Magnoliopsida > Asparagales > Orchidaceae > Papilionanthe > Papilionanthe hookeriana x Papilionanthe teres. The sequence goes on along the minus strand of CM040434.1, from coordinate 78,519,688 downwards.
ATGCTGGATGCTAACAAGTTTAAAGTATTAAGATAAGTTTTGTTGTCTCAAATGACTCATTCAACTTGACTCACAAACATAGACACACAAACTCCAATACATAGACTCACAGATTTCATAAACAAACAATAACTGAGATTAATTTGATGTCCTTTCTACTCACATTTCCCCTCGTTACTTTCAATTTCTAACGAAAGAAACTACACTAATAACATGGGTGTATTATAAGATTTTATATATGGTTATCTCCCTTGGACCAGAATTCCCCTATTATAAAAACACATGTGTTTCCAACTTCAGGTTTACTCTAAGTCTAAGGTATATACAATTTGGTAAATAAAAGTAGTGCGGTTTATCCAGATGTTGTTCATTAAGTAAGTTCATGACCTTACTCAGTAAAGACAAAGTCAGATAAAGGAAGTAATAGAGTTGACATGGAGTGGTCCAAGTCTAAACTCTGCATGTTTCAAGGTAATGCTCAGCTCCAGAAACTAAGTCATAACAGACTCGTTAGTCTGTTGCTACCAGAAGTCATAAAAAAATTTGGTCAAGACCAAGGCATAACCTCACTACATTAACCCAAACCACTAACAATCCAAACATCCATCAAACATCAATCAATCTGATCAATCCATACTAAAGCAAACACAATACAACACTAACAATCATAACTCTCAAGCACACTAAATCAAACCACACTGATAACTATGGGTTGCCTCCCATAAAGTACTAGGTTTAATGTCGCCAGCCCGACAAATGATTCCTCCTAGATCAAAATTCCATTTAAGTAATCCTTGATCAATTACCCAATCTTTTTTAGATCCAGGGATTCTTACAACATCCTCAAATTGTAATTTTTATTCAGCTCTTCCTTTTTAGATTGATTCATATCATTATTCCACATATTCTTTCTAGATCCAATATTCTTCTAATGATTTTCTCAATTTGCATATTAATATCTTCCTTGAAACTTATAAGAAATTGATCTCTATAAGATACTTCAAGATATCCCAAATTATGGATCAGATTCTCTCTAGATAATTCAGATTCTAGATCAAATTCTTCTGGGATATTTTCCTGTCTCATGTTATCTTCTAATGGTCTTTTAAAATCCTTATCCTCTTTTCTCAACTCAAAGTTCTTTTGAAATATATACTCAAATTCTCTTCTAAGTCTTATTTTGATAACTTTATATTTTTCATCATTCAATTTAAGTTCTTCTTGCGATTGAGTCAAATCTGAAGATATAAAGACTGTTGGTGTTGATGAATTCCCTAAATAGGTAGGCTTTACAATTGTATGGGGTACTTTCATCTTAAGTTCATGAGATTTTTCAACAGATGGAATTAAAAGTTTACTATTTTAGGTAACGTCCATCATTTTACACATCTCCTGAACATACATACATTCTTCTTTAAATAATGTTTTCAACTCATCATGAAAGTCCATTTCGATCTCATCTGTTAACTTACTCTCAAAACTCTTTTGGAAATGGTCTTTGCTTATATAATCAATTTCATCCATCCAAAAATAATCATCATCTTTTCTCTCAATTGAATATTTCATAGTCTTTAATACATGAAAAGTTACTTCCTGGTCATTAATATTCAAAGTCAACTCTCCTTTTTGCACATCTATCATAGCTTGTTCAGTAACAAGGAAAGGTCTCCGCAAAATTATTGGATTATCTTTACCATCCTCCATATCTAATATAATAAAGTCCAAAGGAAAGATAAATTTATCCAGTTTAACAAGCACATCTTCTATAACCCTTTTGTAACAAGCGCATTTTGGCTCCATTTTTGCACATTTTTGCTCCTTTTTTATCCTTTTTCCTTATTGAATATTTTTGCATCACCTACATCCAATAACACAAAAATACCTTACATTAAAGCATAATATCCTTAAAAATTTGATAAAAATCAAGGCATAAAAACAGGTATTTTTTTCATGGATCAAAATCCCCCAAACTTAAATGTTACTTGTCCTCGAGTAACCCTTTTTACTATATAAAATGTATAACATTTGGAAAAAAAGATAAATATTTAAGATTCCTTGTAATTTTTTATTTTATAAAGGCTTTAATAAATCATTAACCAAATTTCACTAAATAAGTTTAATTTTAAGAATTTAAAGAATATTTAACTACCAAATTGTAAGACTTCAAAAAAATTTTCATTCATGTTGAAAATAATTGTAGTTTATTATATTAAGATCACATAAATTATTTACAAGAAAAAGATTTTCATGAAAATCTTTTCTAATAAAGATGCATGTATAAAAATTAAGTAAAGTATGTAATTAGTTTTCTTCTTATAAGATAATTCAAGTGAAGCCAACTTTCGATTATGCGTCTTCTCAAGCTTCTCCTCTCTTCTTTCTTTTTTTCTCCTTTTTTTTCACAGTGAGGATTACTGTATTTGGATAGCCTGTTAATGGTTTTGAACATCACTATCCATAACTTATATTTTCAAACTTATACATTTTCACTTAATAGATTTCAAAAAGACGTTCAATCTTTTCTTTTTCAAGTTATAATTCTCGATTTCTTAATACTTCTAAAATTCAATTATCTCTACCATGAATAGAAAAAATTCTTAATCTTACTCTTCTTTAAGTTGACTAATTCTATTCTTAAAATCAATCAATGTTATTAAAATTTTGGTTTAGTCTACTAAATTATTTATAATTTCAAAAATTTAAGTAATCTTAAATAGATTTTTCATTCCTTATGTTATGTTAATATTTTTTTTAATAAAGAAAATATTAGCACTTAAGAACAAATAAAATTTAAATTTGCATGTATTTTCCCTTCCCCCAAACTTAAGTATTGATATAGCATGAAAAATTTTAAAGTATGAGAGAAAGAAAGGCATAATTTTAAAAAGGAATTTTTATAAGTATGTAAAAACAGTCTACAAAGAAAAATTTACTTCTACAAATACTTTTTATGAATATTACTGAAATAATGAAGCATATATAAAAGTAAGCAGGCTCAATTTTTATATCATTAGCTAAATTAAACAACTATACTAATCACTATAACAGAAACAAAACAACATCACTAACTATTCAAGAATACTAAACAGATGGATCGAAACGAGAAATAAACATTTATCATAGAAAATGAAAAAAAATTCATCCATATTTCAGTCTTAAACAAATATCACACTAGATACTCTAAAAACTGTTTCAACATAAAAAAAATCCACACAAAGTTACTTAAACAAATCAGCACTAACTAACAACAAACTAATCAGTACTAACAAATAAGAAATAAACTAAAAACAGAATCAACTCATCTCAAGAGATAAATCAAGCTACTAATCACTATCTATAGCCTCGTCATCGTCATCACCAAAAGAAAATTCCACATCCTTTGGATCAACATACGGTGAAAATCTAGGACAGGTAGGAGCCGAACATCATGCTCACCCTTCAAGAATCTAACTAAAGACTCGAATACTCGGCATCATAATCACTCTTCCTTTGGGTATATTCGGATAGATGATCAATCTTCTTGTCTATAAGTATCTACTCTGCAGTGAGTTAGAAATAACTCATTCTGTCGCTCCGTAAATTGATCATGCATGGATTCCCGAAACTAGATGGTGGCTCGCGAGTAGAAGTAGAAGGTCTAGAAGTAGAAGCTCTACCTGGAGTAGGTACAGAAGTAGAAGGAGCAGTAGATCTCTTCCCGCGAAGACGATCATAAATACTAACACTCACTTGCCCAATAGGCTTTCTAGTCTTCAGCTTCTCCTCTGAAATATCAGCAATAACTCCATTGATCAAGCATAAAGAATATATCAAGGATGGGAATCCTAATCCCACAGAAGTGCTAGATCGTGCAATCGATTCCACAGAATCATAGATAATGCTGCCAACATCTATCGGCTTCCTCTTCTGAATGCAGTAGTTCAGGATAGCTCTATCTCTGGTAACTTCACTCAGGTGGTTGAGAGGAAGTAGTCTAGCAGAAATAAAATAGTGTCAGGCCTTTAAAATACCATTCAACTTAGAAGATTTAAAGTTCACCCATTTGTCGTTCCGGATCTTCCAAGCTCCAATGCCGTCAGTCAGATATGCAATAATCATCTCCAGATCTCATTCAGATGGAGATAGACCAGAATAGTAGCACTCGACAGTAAGTGGTAGGCCGTAGAAAATATTGATCCATTCCAGAGTGAATCCCACTTCGACACCTCTAATGAAGACTTCGTAGTCTTCCGCATCCATAAAGTTGGCATAAAACTCTCGTACAACAGGAATAATAACAACGACAACGAAATAACAGAATCGCTGCCAGTTGTGTGCAATGATCGTGTTCACGATCATCTCTCCAGGATTGTGTTGACCTCATTTTTGGTGAGGTCTTTTGCTTCTCTCTTTAGTACTTAGGATCTAGCCTTAGGCTTTTTCTTTGACTAATCTAAGAGGACTAGAAATGGAACCCACCATTTAGAAATTCAAAATACTTCTTAACTCCCTGCAAACCCCACAAGCTTGATTGTAGACCCCTAATCACCTAGAGGGTTGAAATCAAATGTGGAGGTTTAAAGGATGAGTTCCCTACAGGACCTTTTGGCCTTAGGAATACCCTGGATGGCCTGGTCTGGTGAGGGTTGACTTGCACATACACTACACTCTCACACACATTCCAAGTCCTAAAACCACACTCTCACCCAACTTGACTTCCTAACTCATGTAGGTAATTCATATGGATGGTCCTTAACCCCTGAGCCCCTGGCTAAGAGGGTTAGGAATAACATAGTAAATGCCTCAAATGAGTCCTTTCATGGCTCATATGGGCTTAATATGGCTTCATGGCTCAACCAAAATGATTACATTTCACTCACACTTGATCAATCTTCCTTTTTTTCAAAATTTCAGTTTTTGACCCCCGGGGCCACGAACCCACCAAACCTACCAAATACCCTTGAAATGACCCAAAATTTGCAAAATTACCTAAATTACCCAAGATTCCTCAAAATCAATCATAAACACTTCCCACCACTCAAATTGATGATATTTAGCCAAAAACACCAAAATTTCCAAAAATACCCCTAAACCCCCCCAAAATTACCAAAATACCCTTTTACCCCAAAAATCCAAAAATTCTAAAAATTTCTAGAAAATTCCAAAAAATCCCAAATATTCTTAATTTCATTTTGTTCAACTATACCATGGGCCAATTTTGCTAATTTACCCCACTTTTACCAAAACACCCAATTTGACCTATTTTTTAACCCAAGTGAACCCAATGTCAAACCAAACCACCCCAATTGACCTCAATTTGGGTCCAATTCAATTCTAAACTTCAATTTAATATCCCCAATATCAATTTAGACCAAATCCAAGTCCAATTTGATTGACATTTGGGCCCAATTCCTATTGGGGCTTAAGGCCCAATTTTGACCCATGACCCAACCTAGCCCAATTCAACCCAATTGGCCCCAAATCTTTTCTAAAGCCTTCCTAACATCCCCATAAATAAAACACTTACTTGATTTGCCCAAAATTTGAACCTAAACTCCACCCAAACCTAACCCAAAACTAAAAATCCCTTAAATTGACCTAAGCCCAAACCTAAACCAAATGGGCCCAAATCCCAAAATTCGAGCCCAACCAAAGTTGAAAAATCTTTGTAACACTCCCATAAACATTTTTCAACATTAATTTTACACCAAATTCAACCTTAGCCCAACCATAGCCCAAGTTAGCCCAATTTGGCCTACCTTGGCCCCTTTACCAAAAAAAGCCCAAATTCAACCCAATTCTACTCCAAATCACACCAAATTGATTCCAAACCATTCATGAAACATCCCTAAACTAAACCCAACATTTATTTGGCGTGGTCTTTCACAAAATTCTTCATACAAAATTCCATTTTCAAATATAAAGGCCCACCCATTTAAGCCTTTTAAAAAGCCCACTTCCACTAAACCCAAAAGCCCAAAAATTCATCCAAAGCCCACATGACAATTCCTTCTCATCATCCACTTGATAAAATCATTCCCTAAAGTTTGAAACCTATGATTAAATCATTCCAAATTAGGCTTTATCCAAATTCCCATCAAAATTCCAAAATTCTTAAAATCCATTCCCATGAAATTGACCAAGCCATTTCCCAAGCCAAATGTGAGCCAAGAAGCCATGCACAAGCCACATGGGAGCCATGAAAGCCTTGGACTCCTCACCAATCCATTAATGGTGAGAGAGGGGAACCCTTTCTTAACCAATGATTAAGCCTTTTTACCCTTTCCATGATTCCCCCTAACCCAAAATTAATCTAAATGATCTTGATGGAGACTTCTCCACTCCAATTCAGCTGAGACATATGATTTCCTTCAGCCCAAATCAGGCCTTGGTGGGTGCACCAAGCCCATTTCTATGGGTTGACCAAACTAAGTCCAAAAGAGCCTCTTCCCCCCATTCCATTTAAATCAAAACTCTTTACACATGACAACAGTCAATTGAGCTCACAAACCTCAAGCCTTGACCTTCCTGACCATGAGGGTGACCTGACCCTGCCGGCCAGCCTCCTGGGTCGCTGGAAAACGCCACACCCGAGAGCTCCAAGTGAGCTAAAAAAATTCAAAACTCACCTGCTGAGCTGTTCCAACCCCAATGACCATTGGAGCTCTTCTTTTCCTCCCCTGAGCAGCTGATCCCAGCCTTCAAACCCCCCTGGGAAGCCCTCTAGCCATTCCTATTTAAACACTACCCCCTCTCGGCCAAAGGAGGTGTTGAACCAAACCTTACCAAAACTCTGCCAAAATCACTCCAGATCCCTCTCCAGACATAGAGAACTTGATCCCCACTGAAATCCAGCCCTAAAACCTTCTCTGTGAGTCCAATTTTGGAGTTGAAATTCAAGCCCAAAACCAGGACACTTCACCACAGTGAGCCAATATTCAAATTGATTGACTCTACACCTTCACCAGACCAAGAGGAGAAGTTTCCCAGCAAAAGCCCCCTCACCAGGCCAGCCATTGCTTCCAGCCTCTAAGCTTTGTGATCGGCCTTGGTCACTTTTGTACCTAGGCATTACCCCAGAGCAAGAGACTTCATTTGGAGCTTGCTTGGACTCAATCGAAGGTGACACAACCCTCAGAACGAAGCTTCACTTATTTGAGCAAAGGTATGAACTCACTCTTCCTCCCGAGCTCATGGAGATTCTCCATTTAGTTTGAGTTGATTTCAATTCACCTTAACCATATAGATGTGTTCGTCTCTTCAAGACGAATCGATAGAGTATAAGAACGCAAAAATCCATGGAGAATCGAGTGAGATCTTAAGGTTTTAGTGTGGATGGTCACGGGTGCACACCAGTCAGAGACGATGACCAGGAGCCGTTGAATCGCGCGTGTATCGAGCAGAAGGTCGAGATCAGGTCGGACAGCTCAATGGTACGTGAATGGTGGGCCCTCGTAGCGCTGACTCAGATGGCGGCGTCGAATCAGAGAGCGACGCGTGGGCTTTCGTTCCGGACGAGGATAACGCGGCGCCGAGTCGGATAAGTAGAAAATTAGGATTTTTTGGATTTATTTAAATACCAGAACTTCAAAAATTCATAACTTTGTATAGAAAAATCACAAAAATAAAATAAGAATACCCTCTTGCTCAGTGAACAGAGGAGAATAATGTGGAAAAGAAATCAAGTTAATTGGATGAGTATTTTATTTTTAATAATTTATTTACTTTTTCCAATATTCTGATTCTCCATTTGCATAGATAATTCACCATGGCATGAGACCATAGGGCTTTTGAAGCCTCTGATCTTGAGAACATTCCCTGAATTTTTCAAGGTCAAAGGCCATCTCTATGAAAAGTTACTGATTTTTCAAGTTCATGTCACTATATTAGGTATTCTAATTTCAACAATTAGCATGTTGTAAAATAAATTCTAGGAAAATTTGGTGGTATTTCTTAGGACCAGGGGACCCTATGAAAAATATATTTTGAGTTAATTCATTCATAATAACCCTAATTGGCCTAAACTCCCAAAATTAAATTTGAATTAATTAGGGTTAACCACACACTAAATTGACTTGAAAACAATTATCCATTGCTCTTTAGGGTTAGAGGAACCTTACATAAAATTTTGAAATCAATTGGACTTGATTAACCCCACCAAATGGATTGATTAAGCCTCATAAGCAAAATAGAACTTTAAAAATTCATAACTCCAAAAATACTTTTCCAAAATTCACAAAAAATTGTTTTGGAGCTTCTCTGATATCAAGGAAGTTCAGGAAAATTAAAATTGGAATTTTCTAAAAAAGTTGATTTTTCACAATATTTTAATATTTTAATAATTAAAAAATAATAAAAATCACAAAAATATTAAAAATCATAAAAATGTTACATTTTGACTCCTAATCACTTAGTAACAAACCAAATATTTTTCCTAAGTCCCTAGGATAAGATATTGAATTTTAAAGGCTTAATGTAATTTTTAATATTAAAAAACGAATTTTTATCCTTTTTCATTAAAATAATTCTAATAAATCAAAGAAAAATCAGAAAATTATAAAATTTGTTTCTCTAGACTCCTTGAAGTCAGAGAAATTTAAGAAAAATAAAAAATCTATTTTTCAATTTTTATTTTATTTTAAAATTAATTAATACTCTAAAATTCAAAATTATCATAATAAATAAAATATAATTCAACAAATCACCAAAATTGGTCCAAGTGGTTCTTTGGTCATTAGAAACATCCCATAATTTTCTTAAGGATAGAAACCTTGCCTTGGTCATGTTGTTGAATTTCCATTGAAAACCTTTATTTTTCACTAAAAATAATTATATAAATAAATTAAATTCAGAAAAATCACATTTTCTCCTCTAATGTCTTAATTGACATATGAATGAAGTGACATAAAAATTTTAAATTCATTTGAGCTCAATTTAGTGAGTTATGAAATAAATAAGCCTAAAAGGGCATAAATGTAATTAAAGAATTTTAACCCTTAATTAAAACTTTAGGTTTAATCAAAATGGAGGGTAAAATATTTGATTTTAATTTTCTCTTGGATGATTGAACCTTAGGGAAATTAAAAGGGTAGAAACCCATTAAACACTTTAAAAATATCAAAATGAAACTCTAATTAATTAAATAATTTGAATTTTGGAAAGAATATATTTAAAATTTGGATTATTAAAATAGGGATATAATTAAGAGGATATTTATTCTTTAATTTAAAAATCCCTAAATAAGTCACTTCAATAATATTTAGTTCTTAATTAAAAATTAAAATAATAATCCAAAATAAATAAATTAAAAATTAAAAGAAGATAACCCTTAAATGAATTAAAGCTTAAAATGTTAAATGGTCCAATAATTAAAATAAAATTTAAAATCTTGGAGTTAAATTAAATTAAATTAAATTAAGTCAAGTTAAAGTTTAAATTAAATTAAATTAACACCTTAAAAATTAAATTAAATTAAATTAAAATATTGAAACTAAAATTAAATTAAATTAAAATTAAATTAAATTAAAATTAAATTAAATTAAATTAAATTAAATTAAAATTAAAATTAAATTAAAATTAAATTAAATTAAAATAAATTAAATTAAATTAAATTAAATTAAATTAAATCAAATTAAATTAAATTAACATCACTTAACAACAAACCTAAATCAAATCATTAAGAGTTAAATCAAAATATATCAATAATTTCAACACCTCTTTCTATCTAAGTAAATTTAAAACATAAACATCAATCTGAAATACTAAGATAATTGAAAGTGTAAAGATTTAAATTAAATCTAAAACAATTTGAACATTATTCCAAACTTAAAATTATTAATTAAAACCTCATAATTAAATTAAATCACTTTAAATCATTAACTCAAACTTTAAATTAAGAATGATTAAAATTCTCAACAACCCAACTTACCCTTAAAGGCTTTAATTATTATAACTCTTAAACGGAGTATTAAGTGAGATGTCACTTCATTCATCAGGTAATCAAATGCCCAAATTCACTAAGCAAGAGACAAAGCTTAACTAAACTTCTAAATGATTAATTCACCTGTGCAACTAAATTTACTTGGACTCAAAATAATCCCAGAAGTATTGAAAAGATGTTTAGGACTCGTCCTATGCACTTCCTCAATATGACGGGATGTTTTAGAAGAACAATTGAATTTAATTGTTCTTTAATGAAGAAAATCATCCTTAAACCAAACCAACAACCTAGACGTCATAGGAAATGACTAGCAATAGGATAAGGATTCTCGTAGACAACCAAAACCCTTTCCCTTAGCTTTACCTAGGTATTTTCTTGTAAAAATATGTTTAAATGCTCTAACATGTGCTTTAAGTGTAGCTTGGGATGACGGGAAGACCCTCCAGGTACGCTTTTATTTTACTGCAATTTACTTTATTGCAATTTACTTACGTGCATTGTGCTTTACTTTTCTTGCATGTTAAACGAGACTGTTGCATGAAAACCAAAACCTTTAGGATAGTCCCTGAACTGAAACCAAAACAAAATTAAAAAGTCATTGCAAGATAAAATCCACTGTCACAACATTCAAAATATAAAACAACTCAAAATTTAATCACAAACAGAGCAACAAAACTACAACTTTAACTAAATTAAAACGTCTTATTGGATGATCGGGAATACCTCGGATGATGTAACCTACGTGTTGCTAACAGGATTTCCCACGGTCTAAATGAAAGTGTGGAACTCATTCAGTTGAGTTTAGCAAATTCATCTGGACTAAGTGAATCCGATAAAAATAACGATGCCAGAATGATGGAACCGTGGGATCTTAACCGGTGTTGTTATAATCAACTTTAAGATTTTTTTTAATTAAAACATTTAAAAAACTTGGATTGTAAGATTTTCTCTATACCAAGACACTTTTCTCATCCCCTGATTTTCACCTTCTAAAACTAAACCTCTGCAACAACAAGGAGCTTGGAGCATGGTGGGCAGCACGGCCATCGTCGTCAGCAAAACTTGTGGCTACTTTAACGAAACCTTTCCTAGTTTTAAACAACAAAGCCATAGGATTTCGAGGTAGTTTGCTTAGTGCAACATAAGTCCTCAACTTTTTGTTAGGCATTTGTATAATCATGTTATGCAAATTAAGCCCTTTTAATAAATAACCCTTTAAACAAACTCTTTTAAATCATGAATACATTAAGATAAATGAAAATGTGTTCGGACTCTTTCTTTCTCGTCCTAAGTTTTATGACAAAAGGAAGCATAATTCGGGACTAATACTCAGAATTTACCCTGCAGAAAATGACTGCGCCAAAGTTAATTTTCTCCTTCACCAATGGAATGGACTTCGCCGTCTATAAGGATGAGCTGCCTGACAATGGGATCATCCGTTTTGGACAAGGATTCGACAATACGGATATCAAGTTCTCTTATGTCACCCTCTTCGCACTAATGGACAAACTGGCAGAAACTGAATAGCCTGTAATTGAGTTCAACTTGAAGTCGACTCAAGAATTCCCTCCCCTGCAAAGGGTTCCAGCTGAAAGAAGTATTACTATTCGTAGGAGGACTATTGTCTCTACCCCCACTGGTCTAGTCATCTCTGCACCTACCCCGGCTTCTGCCAAACTAAAGGGGAAGGAAACCCAAGTCTGTGATGAGCCTGTCACCGTGGAGGGTACAGATTTTGCTACAATACCATTTGTTTTTTAGATTGGGTCCAGTTCAAGAGTTGCACCCCTAACTCGGACTCAAAGGAGAAATAGAAGTAGAAAGATCGCCAAGATCGAGAAAGCCAAAGCTGCTGAAGTTGCTTTTCTAGAAGAAATTCCTGAGGAAAGAGAAAAACTGCCTGAGTATATACCTCTGTTGGAAGGGAACAAATTTCACCCTCTCTCTGCCGCATCAGATGAAGAGGATGTCCGAAGGATCGCCGCTGCATTACCCCGACCTGCGTACTACAGTAATTACAAAAGGAAAAGGGATAAGACTATGCCATTTGCTCGACTGCAAGCTGTGATAGAAAGATTGGCAAAGAAAGAAAGATGCCCTGTGTGAGAAATCTTAAGAAGGATGGGACGGGTGCTAGGTAAATCCTGTCTCGGACCACGAATAGAGCCTATTGCTGCCACAGAGAAACCAAAGAAGAAGATCAAAGACAGTTCACCCATTGTTGTATCGGGTCTGCAAATTAAGGAGGATACCACCTTCCAGCATATAGCCGACAGACCATCCGGTCCTAGGCTTCCAGCTGCAAGAAGGATGGTATGGCGACCTACTACTAGCGAGCTAAGACCAAAATAATGTCCTGAGAAGAAAAGTCTCGTCAGGAGACTTGAATCAGAAGAAAGTGCTACTGCAATAAAGGGGACTCCCGGTAAAGAAGTTCAACAACCGTCACGTGACAACTACGAGATCGTGTGGAAAAGGCCACTAGAAGATGCCATGGACAAGTTAAGGACCGACATCCGACGGTTAGCAAAAGAAAGAGTAGAAAAACTAGAAGATGAAGTTGATCCATCAGAAATTTATGAATGACGAGTATGCTGAAATCAACATGGTTGAGACGCAAGCATCATCAGCTTCACAAGGTGCTCCAGCAGCTGCAGAAAGTGATGAACCGGAAGTGATGAGAGCACGACTTCAAGAGAAGGATGATACAATTTCCCAGATGGCAAAGAGGATGGAAGAGATGGCTGCCACTTTAGCCACTCTCCAGTGTCAGGTTCAGCCTCAGAAAGAGACACCTCCAGAGATTATCCATATTACGGATGGAGGAAAAGAGATCACATCTGTCAACGGAGACGAACAACCAAAGAAAGATCCTGCACAAAGCATGATTCTAGAAAAGGACATCAAAAACATGGTAGAACAACAGGTGCGAGAATCCTTAGCACATTCTAAGAACGAAACATTTATTCAGACGGGTAGACCGTACCCCAAAGAATTTGATGCGGTCTAATACCCAAAAGGCTTCGTACCACCTCTGTTCAAGACTTTTGATGGAACAGGAAACCTCCGGCAGCATGTCGCACATTTTCGTGCTAGTTGCTGCAATGCCGGTGGGAGTGACGCTTTAATCTTCCGATAGTTCATCAACAGTTTATCAGGGATTGCCTTCGACTGGTACACAGAATTGTTGAACGGTTCAGTAAAGACCTTTGCAGAGTTAGAAAACCTTTTCGTTAAGCGGTTTGTCGGGGCTCGGCACCACATCACCATCAGTGATCTAGTGGTGGAGCAACGGAAACCGAACGAGACTTTAGTGGATTACATACTTCGATGGAGAAACTTAAGCATGAAGTGTGAACCACAGCTTCAAGAACAACATGCAGTCGGCATCTTGCTCAAGAGTATCCATAGCCCGATAGCACTTCTCCTAAAAGGATTTACAATCAAGACTTTCGAGAAGTTGCTCAGCAAGGCCGGGAGGTTGCAAGAAGAGACAAAGCAGTTAAGTTTCGTGGACAAGAACGATAAGCAAAAAACTGTGAAGACATTTGAAAAGAAATCCGGAATCATCGTGGCAGTAGATAAGGGCAAGCAGCCAATGCAGATACCGCCAGAACGACCACAGCCCAGTTATCAACCACCGCAACGGACTTACCAACAACCGCAAAAAATCTATCAGCAACCTCAGCAGGGCTATCAACAGCCTCGACCGAGCTATCAGCCGCCTCAGCATTATGAACAACCGCCTCGTCCACAGCGTACCCTGAAAGATTTGCTGAATAGAGCATAGCCATTTAAAACTGAAGCAATAGCGAAGATGTTCCGTAGCTTAATGAAGACACCGGATTTTCAGCTGCCCGAACCCAAGAGACCAGAAGAAATCAACAAGAAAGATCATCCGAACTATTGCCCTTACCACCGGATGCTCGGACACAAGATAGAGGATTGCATCACTTCAAGAGTTGGCTTGATGACAATCTCCGAAAAGGAAACATAACGATCCCGAAGGAATACATGAAGGAACCCCAGAAAGGAGGTTCCGTCAATGTTACTTCAACGGATCACATTGTTCCGATAGACCCTTACACGACCGATGATGGATGGAGTACCGTCTGGATAAAGTCTTCAAAGAAAATTTTGGATCACATCTAGACCGCTTCGGTACGCGCTTCAACTCAGAGTTTGAAACCTGTCGAGCCGGCACTATCACTTGTGACTGAAGAACCGCCCCAGAAGGAAGAGAAGATTTCAAAAGAAAAGAAAACCGAGGCTCCGAAGGGTAGACTAGGGGCTGCTTATCCTAGGATGGTTGTTTTCGATTTGGGGGAGAAATCCCTCGAACTCCTGACTCTGTATGATTATCTGCTCGCCCCGGCGGGATCTTATAATGATAAGGGTTATGGCGTTGACTACGTTTTGACTGTTTCTAAAGATTACGTAACTAGCGACAACCGGCTTAATCCGGATCTTGATTCCAATACAAATAACGATTCTCAAATCATACATAACCTTGATGACCACGACGAAGAAGATGTTCACAAAGGAGGCTACAAAAGCTCGACAAGCAACGAGTCCATTTGTGAATTATGAGGAGCTCCGATCACGATAGAATTAGAACCATCAGACACCAAAGCAAATTCAGAAGATCCAGTTGTTCTGATTCAAGAGGAGACACTGGTAAATTTAGAAGAGATAACAGAGGCCAATCTAAGAAGCGGAAAAGTTCTACCCCCGAGAATGGGTCCAAAGGATAAAGGAAAGCAGGTGGTTGCTCAGGAAGAGTCAACCCAGCAGAGGAACTGCCAATTCAGGAATAAACCGAGGAACATGGTAATAAAGTGGACTACAACGTGCTAGCCCATCTTAGGAAGCTACCAGCCAAACTAGGCATATACGACGCTCTGATCCTGTGAAAGGAGATGAGGGAAGCTCTGATCAAGGCTTTACTTGATCCAGAGATTTGTTTAGCTCAAATGGCTGGTAATCCTTTGACGAGGTTTGCTCGTTTAGAGAACAGCGAGGTGTTACCTTCACGGACAATAATCTATTACTGGGAACAGTTGATCACAACCGAGCGTTATACATTTCGACCACTATTGGAAAGTTTACGCTCTCCGCAGTGTTGGTTGATCCAGGAGCATCAATCAACATAATGAATCTTCGGACGCTAAGCATATTTGGAAATTGATGCTCGCGAGCTTGAAGTAGACAAGATGCTATTAAGAGGCTTCAATCAAAAAGGAGAAAGAGCTCTTGGATCGATAACACTACTAATGAAGACCGGTGATATGAAATCATCGTTCAACGCTCTACTGGGTCAGCCATGGATCCATGAAAACCGGATGGTACCGTGACGACATATTTTTAGGTTTGTGTTGTATTTTGAAAAGGGGGTTGCCTACAGAAATTGTCAGCAAATTTTAGATTTTAAATTTAATTTAAATATATATATATATATAATTTAAAAAGTAGCATTTGATTTTGAAAATAATTTTAAGTTTGAAAATTTTAAGATATGAAATCAAACCGATCTCACATCCTAAATAGTTTATATAAACGAGCACCACATTATAAACCGTGTATCTATCTCGAAGGACAAACACACTACTTGACGATGGGGCTCGATTAAATAAACTAGAAGATTTGTGACATCTGTTTGGTCTGCGAACCAATTTTATAAACCGACAAGTTCCCCTGTTTAATATAAAGAAATTAAACAGGGTTTATATTACCTGGGTTCTTAAAGTTCCCTGTAAGGGCAAGCCCCTATAGTTAATTACATCTTAAATGATGGGAATCATTTAAGAAAACTCTCGATAATGATCAGTGGTTTTGCTCTCAATAATTTCAAAGTTCAAGGTTTTCAAAGGATTGAGTTTTGGAAATTTCAATAAGGATTAGCTCAAATTCGGAACAGATTATTTTAAGAATCCAAAGAAAGAGAAGTAGGAGAAGCTGAGGATCTAAGAAGAATCTTGGCAACTTCCCAAACTATCCTATTGTTTGGCTTAGATTTGGGAATTTACTTAATGTTTCAATCTTGCCAATTTTAATTAATTAGGACTTAGATTTGTATGACATAATCATACAAATAGCCTCAAATATGTGAGGGTTTATGTCATACCGAACGACTACCTCGGAGTCCTAAGACCAGTTATGGCTTAATTTGCATAACAAGATTATCCAAATGCCTAATGAAATGTTAAGGATTTATGTTGCACTAGGCAAACTACCTCGAAATCCTATGGCTTCGTTATTTAATTCTAAGAAATGTTTTGCTGAAGTAGACACAAGTTTTGCTGACGAAGGTGGCCGTGCTACCCACTATGCTCCAAGCTCCTGGTTGTTTCAGAGGTTTAGTTTTAGAAGGTAAAAATCAGGGGATGAGAAAAGTGTCTTTGTTTAGAGAAAATCTTAAAATCCAAGTGTTTTTTAATGTTTTAATTAGAACAAATCTTAAAGTTGTTTAAACATAACCGATTAAGATCCTATGGTTCCGTCATCCCGGTATCGTTATTTTCATCGAATTCACTTAGTCAAGATGAATTTGCTAAACTCAACTGAATGAGTTCCACACTTTCATTTAGACCGTGGGAAATCCCGTTAGCAACACGTGGGTTACATCATCCGAGGTATTCCCGATCATTCAACGAGACGTTTTAATTTAGTTAAAGTTGTGGTTTTATTATTCTGTTTATGATTAAATTTTGAGTTGTTTTATATTTTGAGTATTATGGCGGTGGATTTTATCTTGCAATGACTTTTAATTTAGTTTTGGTTTCAGTTCAGGACTATCCTAAAGGTTTTGATTTTCATGCAACAGTCTTGTTTATCATGCAAGAAAAAGTAAAGTACAGTGCATGTAAGTAAATTACAATAAAATAAAAGCGTACCTGGAGGGTCTTCCCGTCATCCCAAGCTGCACTTAAAACACATGTTAAGGCATTTAAATATTTCAACAAGTACCTAGGTAAAGCTAAGGGAAGGGTTTTGGTTGTCTACCAAATTCCTAATCCTATTGCTAGTCATCTCCTATGATGTCTAAGTTGTTGTGTTTTGTTTAAGGATGATTTTCTTCATCAAAGAACAATTAAATTCAATTGTTCTTCTAAAACATCCCGTCATATTAAGGAAGTGCTTAGGACGAGTCCTAAACATCTTTTCAATACTTCTGGGATTATTTTGAGTCCAAGTAAATTTAGTTGCACAGGTGAATTAGTCATCGATGAGTTTAGTTAAGCTTTGTCTCTTGCTCGGTGAACCTGGGTATTTGATTACCTGATGAATGAAATGACATCTCACTTAATACTCTATTTAAGAGTTATAATAATTAAAGCCTTTAAGGGCAAGTTGGGTTGTTGAGAATTTTAATCATTCTTAATTTAAAGTTTGAGTTAATGATTTGAAGCGATTTAATTTAATTATGAGGTTTAATTAATAATTTTAAGTTTTGAATAGTGTTCAAATTATTTTAGAATTAATTTAAATCTTTACACTTTCAATTATCTTAGTGTTTCAGATTGAAGTTTAGGTTTTAAATTTACTTAAATAGAAAGAGGTGTTGAAATTGTTGATATGTTTTGATTTAACTCTTAATGAATTGATTTAGGTTTGTTGTTTAGTGATTTTAATTTAATTTAATTTTATTTTATTTTATTTTATTTAATTTAATTTTATTTTATTTAATTTAATTTAATTTTAACTTAATTTTAATTTAATTTTAATATAATTTAATTTAATTTAATTTTATATTTTAATTTAAATTTAATTTTAGATTCAATATTTTAAATTTAATTTAATTTAATTGTTAAGGTGTTAATTTAATTTAATTTAATTTAATTTAAACTTTGACTTGACTTAATTTAATTTAATTTAATTTAACTCTAAGATTTTAAATTTGATTTTAATTATTGGACCATTTAACATTTTAAGCTTTAATTCATTTAAGGGTTATCCTCTTTTAATTTTTAATTTATTTAATTTGGATTATTATTTTAATCTTTAATTAAGAACTAAATATTATTGAAGTGACTTATTTAGGGATTTTTAAATTAAAGAATAAATATCCTCTTAATAATATCACTATTTTAATAATCCAAATTTTAAATATATTCTTTCCAAAATTAAAATTATTTAATTAATTAGAGTTTCATTTTGATATTTTCAAAGTGTTTAATGGGTTTCTACCCTTTTAATTTCTCTAAGTTTCAATCATCTAAGAGAAAGTTAAAATCAAATATTTTACCCTCCATTTTGATTAAACCTAAAGTTTTAATTAAGGGTTAAAATGCTTTAATTACCCTTATGCCCTTTTAGGCTTATTTATTTCATAACTCACTAAATTGAACTCAAATGAATTTGAAATTTTTATGTCACCTCACTCACATGTCAATTAAGACATTAGAGGAGAAAAATCAACTTTTTTAGAAAATTCCAATTTTAATTTTCCTGAACTCTCCTGATACCAGAGAAGCTCAAAAACCATTTTTGTGAATTTTTGAAAAGTAGTTTTGGAGTTATGAATTTTTAAAGTTCCATTTTGCTTATGAGGTTTAATCAATCCATTTGGTGGGGTTAATCAAGTCCAATTGATTTCAAAATTTTATGTAAGGTTCATCTGACCCTAAAGAGCAATGGAGAATTGTTTTCAAGTCAATTTGGTGTGTGGTTAACCCTAATTAACTCAAATTCAATTTTGAGAGTTTAGGCTAATTAGGGTTATTATGAATGAATTAACTCAAAATATATTTTTCATAGGGTCCCCTGGTCCTAAGAAACACCACCAAATTTTCCTAGAATTTAGTTTACAACATGCTAATTATTGAAATTAGAATACTCAAAACAGCGACATGAAATTGAAAAATCAATAACTTTTCACAGGGATGGCCTTTGACCTTGAAAAATTCAGGGAATGTTCCCAAGATCAGAGGCTTCAAAAGCACTTTAGTCTCATGCCATGATGAATTTTCTATGCAAATGGAGAATCAAAACATTGGAAATGGTAAATAAATTATTAAAAATAAAATACTCATCCAATTAACTTGATTTCTTTTCCACATTATTCTCCTCTGTTCACTGAGCAAGAGGGTATTTTTATTTTATTTTTGTGATTTTTCTATGCAAAGATATGAATTTTTTAATTTCTAATATTTAAATAAATCCAAAAAATCCTAATTTTCTACTTATCCGACTCAGCTCCGCGTCATCCTCGTTCGGATCGAAAGCCCACGCGTCGCTCCGTGATTAGGCACTGCCATCTGAGTCAGCGCTACGGGGGCCCTCCATTCACGTATCATTGCGCTGTCAGGCTTGATCTCGGCCGTCCGCTCAATACACGTGTGATCCAACGGCTCCTGGTCGTCGTCTCCGACTGGTGTGCACTAGTGACCGTCCACACTAAAACCTTAAGATCTCACTCGATTCTCCATGGATTTTTGCGTTCTTATACTCTATCTATATGGTTAAGGTACATTGAAATCAACTCAAACTAAATGGAGAATCTCCAGGAGCTCGGGAGGAAGAAAGGGGATTTTATGAACCTTTGCTCAGAGAAGTGAAGCTTCGATCTGAGGTTTGTGTTACCTTCGATTGAGTCCAAGCAAGCTCCAAATGAAGTCTCTTGTTCTGGGGAAATGCCTAGGTACAAAAGTGACCAAGGCCGATCATAAAGCTTGGAGGCTGGAAGCAATGGCTGGCCTAGTGAGGGGACTTTTGCTGGGGAACTTCTCCTCTCGGTCCAGTGAAGGTGTAGAGTCAATCAATTTGAAGATTGGCTCACCGTGGTGAAGTGTCCCGGTTTTAGGCTTGAATTTCAACTCCAAAATCGGACTCACGGACGGGGTTTGTAGGCTGGATTTCAGTGGGGATCAAGTTCTCTATGTCTGGAGAGGGATCTGGAGTGATTTTGGCAGTGTTTTGGTAAGGTTTTGGTTCAACACCTCTTTTGGCTGAGAGGGGGTGGTGTTTAAATAGAGGTGGCTGGAGGGCTCACCAGGGGGGTTTGAAGTTTGGGATCAGCTGCTCTATGCAAGAGAAGAACAGCCATGGTGTTCAATTAGGTTGGGACAACTCAGTAAGTTGGAATTGAAAATTTTGGCTCACTTGGAGCTCTCGGCCATGGCATTTTCCGGCGACCTAGGCGGCTGGCCGGCAGGGTCAGGTCACCATTTGGCTCAGGGAGGTCAGGGCTTGATGTTTGTGAGCTCAATTGGTTGTTGCCATGCATAAAGAGGTTTGATTTAAGTTGAATGGGGGAGAGTGTATTTTGGGCTCATTTTGGTCCAAGGCATGGTTTAGGCTAGGTGCACCTCCCCAAGGCTTGACTTTGGGCTGGGAGGAATCATTTAGGTCAGCCAAGAGAGAGTGGTGAGGTCTCTTTCCATGGTGAGGTGGCTAAGCTTGGTTTAAAGTGTGACATGAGTATGGTTAAAAGGCTTAATGAAGGATAAAGAAAGAGGCCCCCTCCATTTGCCATAAATGACATGGTGAGGTGTAAAGTGACTCCAATGGCTTGCATATGGCTTATGCATGGCTCCATGGCTTCATTTGGCTTGGAAAAAGATTTAGTCAATTTCATGAAAGGGGATTTTATGAATTTTGGCATTTTGGTGGAAATTTGGATGAAGCTTGATATGGAATGGTTTAATGATGATTTTGAAACTTAGGGGTGATTTAAATCATAGGGAATAATGAGGGAAAATTTCATGTGGGCTTTGGAATGAATTTTTGGGCTTTTGGGTTTGGTGGAAGTGGGCTTTTAAAAAGGCTTAAATGGGTGGGCCTTTATATTTCAAAATGGACTTATGGATGAAGAATTTTGTGAAATACAAATGCAAATAAATGTTGGGTTTAGTTTAGGGATGTTTCATGAATGGTTTGGAATCAATTTGGTGTGATTTTGAGTAGAATTGGGTTGAATTTGGGCTTTTTTGGTAAATGGGCCAAGATGGGCCAAATTGGGCTAACTTGGGCTAAGGTTGGGCTAAGGTTGAATTTGGTGTAAAATTAATGTTGAAAAATGTTTATGGGGGTGTTACAAAGAGTTTTCAGCTTTGGTTGGGCTCTAATTTTGGGATTTGGGCCCATTTGGGTTAGGTTTAGGCTAAGGCCAAGTTAAGGGATTTTAGTTTTGGGTTAGGTTTGGGTGGAGTTTAGGTTCAAATTTTGGGCAAATCAAGTTAGTTTTTTTGTTTATGGGGATGTTAGGAAGACTTTAGAAAAGATTTGGGGCCAATTGGGGTTGAGTTGGGTTGGTTTGGGCTAGGTTTAGGTCATGGGTCAAAATTGGGCCTTAAGCCCCAAATTGGAATTGGGCCCAAATGTCAATCAAATTGGACTTGGATTTGGTATAAATTGATATTGGGGATATTGAATTGAAGTTTAGAATTGAATCGGACCAAAATTGAGGTCAATTGGGGTGGTTTGGTTTGACATTGGGTTCACTTGAGAATATTTGGTTTGGGTAAAACTGGGGTAAATTGGCAAAATTGGCCTATGGTGTGGTTGAACAAAATGAAATTGAGAATATTTGGGATTTTCTGGAATTTTCTGGGAATTTTTAGAATTTTTGGATTTTGGGGTAAAAGGGTATCTTAGTAATTTTGGGGGGTTTAGGGGTATTTTTTGAAATTTTGGTATTTTTGGCCAAAGATGGTTAATTTGAGTGTTGGGAAGCGTTTAGGATTAATTTTGAGAAATCTTGTGTAATTTAGGTAATTTTCCAAACTTTGGGTCATTTCAAGGGTATTTGGTAGGTTTGGCGGGTGTAGGGGCCCCAGGGGTCAAAAATTGAAATTTAAAAAAAAAAGATTGATCAAGTGTGAGTGAAATGACATCATTTTGGTTGAGTCATGAAGCCATTTAAGCCCATATGAGCCATGAGAGGACTCATTTGAGGCATTCACTATGTTGTTCCTAACCCTCTTAGCCAGGGTCTTAGGGGTTAAGGACCATCCACATGAATTACCTACATGAGTCAGGAAGTCAAGTTCGGTGAGAGTGTGGTTTTAGGACTTGGAATGTGTGTGAGAGTGTAGTGTATGTGCAAGTCAACCCTCACTGCGACCGGGCCATCCAGTGGTATTCCTAAGGCTAAAAAGTTCTATAGGGAACTCATCCTTTAAACCTCCACATTTCATTTCAACCCTCTAGGTGATTAGGGGTCTACAATCAAGCTTGTGGGGTTTGCAGGGAGTTAAGAAGTAGTTTGAATTTCTAAATTGTGGGTTCCATTTCTAGTCCTCAAAAATTAGTCAAAGAAAAAGCCTAAAGCTAGATCCTAAGTACTAAAGAGAGAAGAAAAAGACCTCACCAAAAAATGAGGTCAACAAATGGACCCCCAATAGGTGTGGTGTGCTAACCAAGCACACCGCGCGTATTGGCGTTGACCGAAGAGATCAACAAAACCAACATAGATGTCCAAGTGACAAACTTAGGACGAAGTAGAAGAATTTCAGCTGGGGAGTATTAGGTATATTTCCAAGCTCCAAATCACAAGATCTGGGGAATTCGATTTAGATTTCATTTTACTTTTAAATTTCAAGTTTCAATGTGTGAGTTTAGATTTCGATTGTTCTGAGTTTCAATTTCGATTGAAGTTTAATTTAAAATCAATTTAAGGAAATTTTGAATTTGAAATTTGGATTTGAAATAAGAAATGAAACCTGGGTTTCAACCTCGGGATTGCGAAGAGAACTGGAATTTAGGTACCAGCCTCGGAGTGAGAATCAGAGTTTAAGTGTCGACGGAAAAAGGAAGAGAATCAGAATTTAGGTACTGATCTCGAGAAAGTGAGATTTGAAATGTAAGTATCAATCCTGAAAGAGAATCAAAATTTAGGTATTGATCTCGGAAAGAGAGTCAGAATTTAGGTACCGACCTCGAAATGAGAACTGGAATTTAGGTACCAGTCTCGAAAGTTGTGAATCGAAATTTAGGTATCTATTCGAATGAGAGTCGGAATTTGGTACAGACCTTGAAGGAAGAGAACTGGAATTTGGTACCAGTCTCGGAAATTTAGAATTAAAATTTGGTATCAATTCGAAAGAGAGTCGGAATTTGGTACCGACCTCGAAGGAAGAGAACTGGAATTTGGTACCAGCCTCGGAAATTTAGAATTGAAATTTGGTATCAATTCGAAAGAGAGTCGGAATTTGGTACCGACCTCGAAGGAAGAGACCTGGAATTTGGTACCAGTCTCTAAAATTTAGAATTGAAATTTGGTATCAATTCGAAAGAGAGTCGGAATTTTGTACCGACCTCGAAGCAAGAGAACTGGAATTTGGTACCAGTCTCGGAAATTTAGAATTGAAATTTGGTATCAATTCGAAAGAGAGTCGAAATTTGGTACCGACCTCGAAGGAAGAGAACTGGAATTTGGTACCAGTCTCGGAAATTTAGAATTGAAATTTGGTATCAATTCGAAAGAGAGTCGGAATTTGGTACCGACCTCGAAGGAAGAGAACTGGAATTTGGTACCAGTCTCGGAAATTTAGAATTGAAATTTGGTATCAATTCGAAAGAGAGTCGGAATTTGGTACCGACCTCGAAGGAAGAGAACAAGAATTTGGTACCAGTCTCGGAAATTTAGAATTGAAGTTTGGTATCAATTCGAAAGAGAGTCGGAATTTGGTACCGACCTCGAAGGAAGAGAACTGGAATTTGGTACCAGTCTCAGAAATTTAGAATTGAAATTTGGTATCAATTCAAAAGAGAGTTGGAATTTGGTACCGACCTCGAAAGGAAGAGAACTGGAATTTGGTACCAGTCTCAAAAATTTATCTGTATGAAGAGGGGCCCAGTCTTATGCCATCAGAACCAAATCGAACAAAGTTCGTGGCATCTTGTCAACAGAACTAGTCGATCCTCTAAAACACAGCGGAAAGAGAACTGAAAAGGAGCTGGTAAGCGTACCAAGCTGAAAAGACTTGACTTAACAACAAGTCAAAGAGAATATTCAAATTTCAAAGAGTTTCCAATAGATTTCGATGGAGGAAAGAACTGAAAGGTTCAAATCAGAGGTTTGAGATTGAAATTCAATTCGGCATTTAGATTCGTTTTGTTTGTCCTTTAAAGATCCCATTTTATTTTTTGTTGTTTATTTAGTGTTCATGGGAATTTAAAGTTCATTTTAATATTCAGATTTTTTTAGGAAAAGTTCTCATTTATTTTTTTTTCTTTTCTGTTCTTTGTTCAAAGTTCATTTAACTCTAATGGCATTTCCCAGTCAATTTGCACAAAAAGAGGTGAAGGCAAAATATGACGTAGTCCTTTTCATTCCAACTTGCTGAAAATACATCATACAACTTGATCTAATCATGATGACATTTTCCTCGGAAATTTAATGTCTCATACAACCCATGTAAATCCAAAATGGATTGTGTAAGATTCTTGTTGATCCATCCAAAAGCGTCTGTCAAAAATCAATGTCTGAATGGTAAGAAACATGGGCAATAACATCACCTTCCAAGCCACCCTTGGTAGGAATGTCGCATGGATGTGAATTGGAGGTGTGTTATTTCCCATGTAACTCACAGCTCGTAGGGCCGGAGACTCTCCAATTCTGGATCTGGTTGAAAGTGGTAAGGCATTTTTCTATGGTCCATTCTTCTAAAAGTAACTGAGATCCGCTCCACAGGCACTCCTGGAATGCAATGCTTCGCAACGTCTGCTCTGTTTCCTTTTAACACCAGGACGGAACCTACCGGTAATGGTATCTCCACCGGCCCTCGGAACTCACCTGGGCCTGCAATCCGGAGGTGAGATTCGAACATGACGTTGCACTGGTTGACGAATGACACTGTGCAGAAGGGTCTAACAAAGTCATGATGGTCTATATGTGGAGGTATGCGGCCGCCTTCCTTGTAGATGTTAATAATGCAACTGTTGGTATGCAATCTGCAGGCAATACCCTCCATGTTATCATCCTTTTCACCATTCTCTTAATGATTCTTGGCATCGAATTCACCTCACTGCGACGGAGTATCCCTGGTGGATTTCCTTTTCTGTCTATGGCAAAATTGTAGTAACATCCGCATTGGATTGTAACTCTTCCTTTTCCTGGCATCCATCTTCGGGGTTCTGAATAGGTCTTTTCTCTCAAGCGGCCAGCTCGGCCCATTTTCTGTAATTTGAGGATGCAGTCTACAATTTGTTGTTGCTCGTAGTCTGAGAACACATCTGTATGCAGCTCGAGGCCTTCTAAGATATTGATCCTCTTGTCTCCAATTCTTTCAAAGTACTCAAAGGTTTTCTTCTCAACTAGTTGCATTTTCTCTAGCTCGTATTCCGGGATTATCTGAAGTCCTCAGTGTCTAGTAACATTCTGCGGGATGTATGGCTGAACCCCAGCACGTTCTTCTGCATGTCTCGACTCCTCGGGGATAGTCTCTGTAGGGACATCCTCCGGGTCGCTTTCGCAACAAGACTCTTCGGATCCGATACATCCGCTCGGCGTCGAGGTACCGACTCTATTTCCGCTTTTCTTGGTACTTCTTTTATCCGTTTCGACTTTCTTGGAGTTGACTTTCTTCTTCTCGGTTCCCGACGAACCGGTCTCCTCGGAGCATTCGCACTAACGGTATCCACTGTCTGTTTATGTTGATCTTCTGCTAACTTGGTCAACATTTTGTGAATGCGACGATTCTTATTTCTTCACTAGGTAGCAGTGAGAGTAGCTCTCCTTACCCCTTGAATTTCTGTGGGTGCGGCACTGACAAGCCTACCCTCTGCTGTGGCAACCACGGACTTAACTTTCTTATCTTCTCCGGCTGCATGAGCGGCGTTTACTTTTCTTTTCTTGCTAATGGATTGGCGCCTCTGGCCACCCATTTTCATCACTGTCTGGCTGTGAAGTTCTTCTCGATCAACTGGGATCCAATCATTTTCTTCGTATTGTAAGCCGGATGGTGTGATGTCTGAATCAATCTCTATCACTGCTCCATCCCTCACCCTCTTTTCATCAAGTGCTAGACTCACACCATTTCTAAAGTTTAGAACCAACCGCCCGTTCGACATTTCCCTGCGAAAAGAACAAGGAATGGATCAGGGGCTGTACTAAGAATAAGAACAATAAGAAAAACACTTAAAAATTCTTATTCACTTCTTTTAAATTTAAAGAAAGTAGGAAGAGATGAGAAAAAATCAGGAAAGAATGGATTTAAAAGGAAAGATTGATATTTTATTATTATGATTTCCCATGTTTTCTTTTTAACATTTTCATTGATGAGATTCTTTTTTTTTATCATCCATTTTATTTTGTTTTGGATTCGGACCCAGTCACAAAGTGATTACTTCACCCGTGTTTCTAGAGATAAGACTCTACTTTAGAGGAAACCCTTCGAAACATCATGTTGCGTAATACTTCTTTAAATATCATCCATTCATTGGAAGCATGGGTCATTCTCCACGGCAATTCACCAGTTGGTAGGAACCTCCAGAGTAGACTGTCTCGACCAAAAATGGCCCCTCCCACGTTGGTTCAAATTTACCACCTATCTTGCGATGTGCAAGAATAGGTCTTCTGAGAACTAAAACCAAGTCACCGACTTTGAATGTGCTTGGACGGACCAATTTATCAAGGGCCTGAATCATCTTGGCCTGATACAGTTCCAAATTCTGCTGCGCGGAAAGTCTTTTCCCTTCCAAGCTTTCCAATTCTTCCAGTCGTAGTCTGGAACTTTCTTCTGTAGTGATCCTTTCTGCAACTGCAATTCAGAGTGACGGAAGCTGAACTTCCAAGAGAAGTACGGCCTCGGACCCGTACACTAAAGCGTAAGGCGTAGACTGAGTAGGAGTCCTAAAAGTCATCCTGTAAGCCCATAAGGCTTCTAACAACTTCTCGTGCCAATTTCTCTTGTTGTCGTCCAAAATTTTCTTTAAAATTTGAACGAAAGTTTTATTAAAAGCCTCGGCCAAGCCGTTTGCTCTTGGGTAGTAGATCGTTGAATAGTGTCAATCAATCCCGTGTCTTCTGACAAAATTGTTGATCTTCGTACACTTGAATGCGGACCCGTTATCTGAAATGATCCTGCGCGGTACTCCAAAATGGTAGACGACTTGGTTCTTAAAAAACTGTAGCACGTGGTGTGCCTTCACTTCTCTGAGTGGTACAGCTTCTGCCCACTTAGAAAAGTAATATGTAGCTGTAAGAATGAAGCGATGTCCTCTTGAAGAAGGCGGTTCTATCGGACCCACTATATCTGTGCCCCAACACTCAAATGGCCACGACACGATTGTCGGATGTAGTACATTTGGAGGTTGGTGTAGAACCACTCCATGTACTTGGCACTGGTGACAACTTTTGACAAATTTCATACAGTCGGTCATCATTGAGGGCCAGTAGTAACCTAGTTTTTTAATCTTTATTTTCATTTTCGAGCCCGACTGATGAGCGCCACAAAGTCTTGAATGTACTTCTTTAACAATTTCACGAGCCTCGGACCCGCTCTTAGCCACATTTGGTCAAAAGACCTGTTGTATACCGTATTGTTTATTAATGCGTAAGATAGAATTCTTTTCTTGATTTGATGGGCTAACGACTTATCGTCAGGCAGGTTTCCTGTCTGCAACTAGTCTATTAATGGCTGCCGCCAATCTTCTGTATTTTCTGTTATTGCCGCAACTGATTCTTCTGCTTTTTCTGATTTATGTATTGTATCCATGTCGAGCTTTGATAGGACTTGTCATCCCTGAACTGACATTTCAACTTTCTCATCCTGTAAGCAGGAAAATTCCTTTGCAAGAGGGGCTAACACATCTGCGAGAGCATTTTCTCTTCTGGGAATCTCGTAGATTGTTACGTTTGGAATTTGTTCCAACAATTTCATGGCATACTAAAAGTACTGCTCGAGCCTTGGCTTTAAAATTCTGTACCATCCGGCGACCTGTTGAATGATCAACTGAGAATCTCCGTAGATGTTGATGTCCGTTATTCCCATCTGAATGGTTAATTCCAGTCCTGTTATGAGGGCTTCATATTCCGCTTCGTTGTTTGTACACGGTTCTGTTAAGTGGTAGGAGTACCTTAACATTCCCTGCTACGATGTTATAAAGATTAGTCTGATTCCTACCTTACCGAGCACTATCATTTGCAATTCTTTGTTTTTCTGTGCTGAGGACGCACCGTCGAAGTATAGTTCCCAACGTCGATCATCAGGGTCTTCTAGGCTCATTATCTGCTCGTCAGGAAAATCGTCGTTGAGAGGCGATTCTGTCGGTAAGGGTGTGCTGCAAAGAATTCTGCTAGGACTTGCCCCTTTACGGCACGAAGAGGAACGAAAGTTATATCGAATTTCAATAGTATCATCGACCACCTGGCAAGTTTGCCAGAAAGTGTCGGTCGGGTCATCAAATATTGCATGGATTAACTCTCGAAATAAGGTTAACCTTATGAGAAAGCATGTAATGCCTGAGCTTTTGAGCGGCGAAGATTAGGGCCAAATAATGCTTCTTAATCGGAGGATACTTTACTTCTGTCGGGATTAGACGACGGCTTAGGTAGTTGAGAGCGTTTTCTTTTCCCTCGTCATTGACCTGGGCTAGCAGGGCTCCGAGAGAATCGTCTAAAGCCGCGGTATAAAGTATCAACGGTCTACCTGAGACTGGGGTTGCTAAGACAGGCGGTGTCATTAAATATTGCTTAACGTCCTTCAAAGCCCTCTGGTATTTCTCATCCCAAACGAATTTAGCATCCTTTTTAACCAATGCCGAGAAGGGCTGACACCTACCTCACAAGTTCGAGATAAAGCGTCGAAGATATGCCAACTTCCCTTGAAAGGATCGTAGTTGTTTTAAAGTTTTGGGAGGAGCCATTTCTAAAATAGCTTTAATCTTCTCCACATCGACTTCAATCCCGCGATGTCAGACAACAAATCTTAAGAATTTCTCGGAGGTGACGCCGAAGGCACATTTTAAGGGATTCATCTTAAGGTTAAATTATCTTAGTCGCTCGAAAACAATTCTCAAATCATACAGGTGATCTTCCTTTAGTTTGTTTTTGATGACCACATCATCCACGTAGCACTCGACTTAGTCGTGAATAAGATTATCAAAAATTCTTGTCATCGCTCTTTGGTATGTTGCTCCTGCGTTCTTTAGTCCGAATGGCATTACTGTGTAGCAATACACTCCGATCGGCGTTCTGAATGTCGTGAGATTTTCGTCTTCAGGTGCCATCTTTATCTGGTCGTATCCCGACGATCCATCCATAAATGAGAAGATTTCATGCGTCGAAGCGATGTCGATCATCGCTCCGGGATTGGTAGTGGAAATTCATCCTTTGGACATGCTTTATTCAAATCTCTGAAATCCACATAGATTCTGATATGACCATTCTTCTTTCTGACTGGCACCACGTTGGCTAACCAAGTTGGTTATTTTTCTTCACGGACAAATTTAGCGTCTATTTGCTTCTTAACTTCAGCTATTATTTGTTGCTCAATTTCTAGACGCATTCTTATAGGAGCTTGTCTGACTGGAACGGAAGTAGGATCCACTCCTAGCCTGTGAACTGTGACTTCTGGAGCTAATCCTGGCATTTTGTTGTAACTCCAAGCAGAATGGTCCTTGAATTCCATTAATAGCTTGATTATGTCTTCGAAATCTTCTTTATTGAGTAAGGAGCTAACAAAGGTAGGCCTAGGCTCTTTGTTAGTACCTAAGTTAACTTCCATTAACTCGTCTATTGTAGATTTGATTTCTTCTTTGAATTCTGGTGGAGCATCTCCGATTTGCAGATCTTCAAGATCTTCTGAGGCTTCCAAGCAGCCTTCATTAGGCTCGTAAGTGACAACCAAGCAAAATCCCGTATCATCAACTGATCCTACTGTGCCAAATCCAAGACCATGTTTTGAATTGGGAGGCCGACCGGCATTATTCCATAATTTTTCAAAATGTTGAGATTGACCTTTTGTCCATCGTCGAGGTAAGACTCCACATTGAATTAAATTTTGAACACAGGGAGAGTACCACTCAAAAGGTAGTTCCATTAATTCAGATGAAGTAACATCTTCAAATTGTACATCACTTTCAGTTTTGGAAGAAGAAGCACCACGGTAAAACTTGATCGGCTTAGCACCACCACCATGCACTTCCTTGACCACCATACCCTCGATCTTATTAGAATAGATCGGGGTCAGGGTCATAGTATGTACATAATGGTTAATCCTTTCGTACATTGATTTATATTCTTCATTCTTTTCATCTTCTAGAGAAATCTTGAATTGTGGTTCCTCCTGACTTATTGTCACTACTTCTTTCTCAATTTCTTCTTCTTCTTTGAAACTGTTTTCCCAATCAATATCGATGACCGGTTTCTTCTGTCCAACTGTTCCAACGTTTCTTCCACGCCCTCGTCCCCAGCCTCGACCTCGGGTGAGAGTTCTTGAGAAATCTTCACCATCTCGCCGTAAGGGAGTGGTGAGTAACTGTTGGACTAGAACTTCAGGTTCTTTATCGTCTTAAATTTCTTTTGCTTCATTTGGTATGGTATTTCTGAAAAAGAATGTTTTCTTTAGAGGCGCGTAGTAGGCTGCATCATCACGAATTCCAATTTTGTGCACGGAGAACGGTTGCAAATCACCTTTGATGCACTGTTCTCCTCCTTCGTAATACTTTATGCACTGGTGCAGAGACGACGGTACCATCTAGTTTTCATGGATCCATGGCCGACACAGTAGAGCATTGAACGATGTTTCAGAATCAATTATGTGGAATTTTGCGGTTGTTTTTGCTAAATTACCGGTCTTCATTAGTAGTGTTATCGATCCAAGAGTTCTTTATCCTTTTTGGTTGAAGCCTCTTAATAACATTTTGTCTGCTTCAAGCTCGCGAGCATTAATTTCCAAATATACTAGCGTCTGAAGATTCATTATGTTGATTGATTCTCCTGGATCAACCAACACTCTGGAGAGCGTAAACTTTCCAATAGTGACTGAAATGTATAACGGTCGGTTGTGATCACTGTTCCCGTAATAGTATCATTGTCCATGAAGGTAACACCTCACTCGTTCTCTTAATGAGCAAACCTCATCGAAGGAATTACCTGGCCATTTCGAGCTAAACAAATCTCTCGGATCAAGTAAAGCCTCGACCGCAGCTTCCCTCATCTCCTTCGACGGGATTAGAGCGTCGTATATGCTTAGTTTGGCTGGTAGCTTCCTAAGATGGGCTAGCACGTTGTAGTCCACTTTATTACCATGTTCCTTGGTTTCTTCCCGAATGGGCAGTTCCTCTGCCGGGGTTGACTCTTCCTGAGCAACCACCTACTTTCCTTTATCCTTTGGACCCATTCTCGGGGGTAGAACTTTTTCGCTTCTTAATTTGATCTCTATTATCTCTTTTAAATTTACAGGTGTCTCCTCTTGAATCGGAACAACTGGCTCTTCTGAAGTTGCTTCGGTGTCTGATAGTTCTAATTCTATCGTGATCGGAGCTCCTCAGAATTCACAAATGGACTCGTTGCTTGTTGAGGTTTTGTAGCCTCCTTTGTGAACATCTTCTTCGTCGTGGTCATTGAGGTTATGTATGATTTGACAATCATTATTTGTATTGGAATCGAGATCCAGATTAAGCTGGTTGTCGCTAGTTACGTAATCGTTAGAAACGACCAAAACATAGCCAACGCCATAACCCTTATCATTATAAGATTCCCGCCGGGCGAGCGGATAATCATACAGAGTCAGGAGTTCGAGGGATTTCTCCCCCGAATCGGAAACAACCATCCTAGGATAAGCAGTCCCTAGTCTACCCTTCGGAGCCTCGGTCTTCTTTTCTTCCGCGATCTTCTCCTCCTTCTGGGGCGGTTCTTCAATCGCAAGTGATAGTGCCGGCTCGACAGGCTTCAAACTCTGAGTTGAAGCACATACCGAAGAGGTCTGGATGTGATCCAAAATTTTCTTTGAAGACTTTGTCCAGACGGTACTCCATCCATCATCGGTCGTGTAAGGGTCTATCGGAACAATAGGATCCGTCGAGATAACATTGACGGAACCTCCTTTCTAGGGTTCCTTCATCTATTCCTTTGGGATCGGTATGTTCCCATTTCGGAGATTGTCATCAAGCCAGCTCTTGAAAGTGATGTAATCCTCTATCTTGTGTCCGAGCATCCGGTGGTAAGGGCAATAGTTTGGATGATCTTTCTTGATGACTTCTTCCAGCTCTTGGGCTCTGGCAGTTGAAAATCTGGTGTCTTCATTAAGCTACGGAACATCTTCGCTATTGCTTCAGTTTTGAATGGATATTCCCTATTCAACAAATCTTTCAGGGTACGTTGTGGATGAGGCTGTTGTTCATAATGCTGGGGCGACTGATAGCTCGGTCGAGGCTGTTGATAGCCCTGCTAAGGTTGCTGATAGATCTGTGGTGGTTGTTGGTATGTCCGTTGCGGTGGTTGATAACTGGGTTGTCGTCATTCTTGCGGTATCTACATTGGCTGCTTGCCCTTATCTACTGTCGCGACGATTCCAGATTTCTTTTCAAATGTTTTCACAGTTTTCTACTTATCGGTCTTGTTCATGAAACTTAACTTCTTTGCCTCCTCTTGCAAGCTCCCAGCCTTGCTAAGCAACTTCTCGAATGTCTTGATTGTAAATCCTTTAAGGAGAAGTGCTATCGGGCCAAGGATACTTTTAAGTAAGATGCGAACTGCATGTTGCTCTTGTAGCTGTAGCTCACACTTCATGCTTAAATTCCTCCATCGAAGTATGTAATCCACTAAAGTCTCGTTCGGTTTCTGGTGCTCCACCACTAGATCACTGATGGTGATATGGTGCTGAGCCCCGGCAAACCTCTTAACGAAAAGTTTTTCTAACTTTGCAAAGGTCTTAACTGAACCGTTCGGCAATTTTGCATACCAGTCAAAGGCAATCTCTGATAAACTACTGACAAACTGACGGAAGATTAAAGCGTCTCTCCCACCGGCATTGCAGCAACTAGAACGAAAATGTGCAACATGCTGTCGGGGGTTTCCCGTTCCATCAAAAGTCTTAAACAGAGGTGGTACGAAGCCTTTCGGGTATTGGACTGCATCGAACTCTTCGTGGTAAGGTCTACCCTTCTGAATAGATGCTCCACTCTTAGATTGCGCTAGGGCTTCTTGCACCTGCTGTTCTACCATATTTTTTATATCCTTTTCTGGAATCATGCTTTGTGCAGGATCTTTCTTTAGTTGTTCGTCTCCGTTGACGGATGTGATCTCTTTTCCTCCATCTAAAATATGGATAATTTCTGGGCGTGTCTCTTTCTGAGGCTGAACCTGACTCTGGAGAGTGGCTAAAGCGGCAGTCATCTCTTCCATCCTCTTTGCCATCTGGGAAATTGTATCATCCTTCTCTTGAAGTCATGCTCTCATCACTTCTGGTTCATCTCTTTCTACAGCCGCTGGAGCACCTTGTGAAGCTGATGATGCTCGCATCTCAACCAAGTTGATTTCAGCGTACTCGTCATTCATAAATTCTGATGAATCAACTTCATCTTCTAGTTTTTCATCTTCAACTCCATGTAAATTCGGATGTCGGTCCTTAACTTATCCATGACATCTTCTAGTGGCCTTTTCTGCACGGTCTCGCAGTTGTCACGTGATGGTTGTTGAACTTCATTTCCGAGAGTCTCGTTTATTGTAGTAGCACTTTCTTCTGATTCAAGTCTCCTGACGAGACTTTTCTTCTCAGGACATTATTTTAGTCTTAGCTCGCCAGTAGTAGGTCGTCATACCATCCTTCTTGCAGCCGGAAGCCTAGGACCTGATGGTCTGTCGGCTATATGCTGGAAGGTGGTATCCTCCCTAATTTGCAGGCCCGATACAACAACGGGTGAACTGGCTTTTATCTTCTTCTTTGGTTTCTCCGTGGTAGCAATAGACTCTATTCGCGGTCCGAGGTGGGATTTAGCTAAGATTTCTGACACAGGGCATCTTTCTTTCTTTGCCAATTTTTCTATCACAGCTCGTAGCCGAGCAAATGTCGCAGTCTTAACCCTTTTTCTTTCTTTGCCAATTTTTCTATCAAAATGTGTTCGGACCCTTTTCAAAATACAACACAAACCTAAAAATATGCCGACAACTTCTGGCAACTCTGCTGGGGACTAGTTCCTCACTCCATTTTGATCAGATGGTTTTGCTTTCATAAATCGGTAGTGTATCCATGTCCCTATTGGAGCAAACTACCATTCTTCCATTGGAATACCCCGTTCATTTTTGTCTTGAAGGAGTATAGCCAACTCCTCTCGAATTTAGGAGCCACTGTTTAGACACCCCTAAACGGAGAGGTTCCGATTCTCTCCCTTTCCAATTCTAAATCGGGACCTTTACCTTTTCTATAACCTTTTCCCTTTAATCGTCTTATTTCTAACAAACGAAACCGCTAATAAACAACCTTCTAATAAACAACCTCTTTTAAAAAATCACAAATACACTAAGATAAACGAAAATGTGTTCGGACTCTTTCTTTTTTCGTCCTAAGTTTTGCGACAAAAGGAAGTATAATTCGGGACTGACATTCGGAATCTGCCTGAAGTTGCTCTTCTAGAAGAAATTCCTGAGGAAAGAGAAAAACTGCCTGAGTATATGCCTTTGTTGGAAGGGAGCAAATTTCACCCTCTCTCGCCCTCATCAGATTAAGAGGATGTCCGAAGGAATGTCGCTGCATTACCCTAACTTGCGTACTACAGCAATTACAAAAGTAAAAGTGATAAGACTACGCCATTTGCTCGACTGCAAGCTATGATAGAAAGATTGGCAAAGAAAGAAAGATGCCCTGTGTCAGAAATCTTAAGAAGGATGGGACGGGTGCAAGCTAAATCCCGCCTCGTACCGCGAACCGAGCCTATTGCCGCTACGTAGAAACCAAAGAAGAAGATAAAAGCCGCTTCACCCATTGTTGTATCGGGTCCGCAAATTGGGGAGGATACCACCTTCCAAAGATATAGTCGATGCACCATCCGGTCCCAGGCTTCCGGCTGCAAGAAGGATGGTATGGCGACCTACTACTGGCATGCTAAGACCAAAACAATGTCCTGAGAAGAAAAGTCTCGTCAGGAGACTTGAATCAGAAGAAAGCGCTACTGCAATAAAGGGGACTCCAGGAAATGAAGTTCAACAACCGTCACGTGACAACTGCGAGACTGTGCAGAAAAGGCCACTAGATGATGCCATGGAAAAGTTAAGGACCGACATACGACGGTTAGCAAAAGGAAGAGAAGAAAAACTAGAAGATGAGAAGAGAAGAAAAACTAGAAGATGAAGATGATTCATCAGAATTTATGAATGACGAGTATGCTGAAATCAACATGGTTGAGACGCTAGCATCATCAGCTTCACAAGGTGCTCCAAGAGGCTGCAGAAAGAGATGAACCGGAAGTGATGAGAGCACGACTTCAAGAGAAGGATGATACAATTTCCCGCATGGCAAAGAGGATGGAAGAGATGGTCGTCGCTTTAGCCACTCTCCGCAGTCGTGTTCGACCTCGGAAAGAGACACCCCTAGAGATTATCCATATTGCGGATGGAGGAAAAGAGATCACATCTGTCAACGGAGATGAACAACCAAAGAAAGATCCTACACAAAGCATGATTATAGAAAAGGACATCAAAAACATGGTAGAACAGCAGGTGCGAGAAGCCTTAGCACATTCTAAGAACGGAACATCTATTCAGACGGGTAGACCTTACCCCAAAGAATTTGATGCGGTCCAATACCCAAAAGGCTTCGTACCACCTCTGTTCAAGACTTTTGATGGAACAGGAAACCCCCGGCAGCATGTCACACATTTTTATGCTAGTTACTGCAATGCTGGTGGGAGTGACGCTTTAACTGGTACGCAGAATTGTCGAACGGTTCAGTAAAGACCTTTGCAGAGTTAGAAAACCTTTTCGTTAAGCGGTTTGTCGGGGCTCGGCACCACATCACCATCGGTGATCTAGTGGTGGAGCAACAGAAACCGAACGAGACTTTAGTGGATTACATACTTAGATGGAGAAACTTAAGCATGAAGTGTGAACCATAGCTTCAAGAACAACATGCAGTCGGCATCTTGCTCAAGAGTATACATAGTCCGATAGAACTTCTCCTTAAAGGATTTACAATCAAGACTTTCGAGAAGTTTCTTAGCAAGGCCGGGAGCTTGCAAGAAGAGGCAAAGCAGTTAAGTTTCGTGGACAAGAACGATAAGCAGAAAACTGTGAAGACATTTGAAAAGAAATCTGGAATCGTCGCGGCAGTAGATAAGGGCAAGCAGCCAATGCAGATACCGCCAGAACGACCACAGCCCAGTTATCAACCACCGCAACGGACTTACCAACAACCGCAACGATGCATCTATCAAGCAACCTCGAGCATGGCTATCAACGAACTTCGACCGAACTATCACCGCCTCAAAGATTATGAACAACCGCCTCATCCACAGTGTACCCTGAAAGATTTGCTGAATAGGGAATATCCATTCAAAACTGAAGCAATAGCGAAGATGTTCTGTAGCTTGATGAAGACACCGGATTTTCAGCTGTCAGAGCCCACGAGGCCGGAAGAAATCAACAAGAAAGATCATCGAACTATTGCCCTTACCACCGGATGCTCGAACACAAGATAGAGGATTGCATCACTTACAAGAGTTGGCTTGATGACAATCTCCGAAAAGGGAACATAACGATCCCGAAGGAATACATGAAGGAACCACAGAAAGGAGGTTCCGTCAATGTTATTTCAACGGATCCCATTGTTTCAATAGACCCTTACATGACCGATGATGGATGGAGTACCGTCTGGACAAAGTCTTCAAAGAAAATTTTGTGTCACATCCAGACCGCTTCGGTACGTGCTTCAACTCAGAGTTGAAACCTGTCGAGCTGGCACTATCACTTGCGATTGAAGAACTGCCCCAGGAGGAAGAGAAGATCGCAGAAGAAAAGAAGACCGAGGCTCCGAAGGGTAGACTAGGGGCTGCTTATCCTAGGATGGTTGTTTCCGATTTGGGGGATAAATCCCTCGAACTCCTGACTCTGTATGATTATCTGCTCGCCCCGGCGGGATCTTATAATGATAAGGGTTATGGCGTTGGCTACGTTTTGACTGTTTCTAATGATTACGTAACTAGCGACAACTGGCTTAATCCGGATCTTGATTCCAATACAAATAACGATTCTCAAACCATACATAACCCTGATGACCACGACGAAGAAGATGTTCACAAAAAAGGCTACGAAAGCTCGACAAGCAACGAGTCCATTTGTGAATTCTGAGGAGCTCCGATCACGATAGAATTTGAACCATCAGACACCGAAGCAAATTTAGAAGAGCCAGTTGTTCCGATTCAAGAGGAGACACCGGTAAATTTAGAAGAGATAACAGAGGTTAATCTAAGAAGCGAAAAAGTTATACCCCCGAGAATGGGTCCAAAGGATAAAGGAAAGCAGGTGGTTGCTCAGGAAGAGTCAACCCCAGCAGAGGAACTGCCCATTCGGGAAGAAACCGAGGAACATGGTAATAAAGTGGACTACAACGTGCTAGCCCATCTTAGGAAGCTACCGCCTAAACTAAGCATATACGACGCTCCGATCCTATCAAAGGAGATGAGGGAAGCTTCCGATCAAGGCATTACTTCGATCCGGAGATTTGTTTAGCTCAAATGGCCGGTAATTCCTTCGACGAGGTTTGCTCGTTAAGAGAACAACGAGGTGTTACCTTCACGGACAATGATCTATTATCGGGAACAATCGATCACAACCGAGCGTTATACATTTCGACTCACTATCGGAAAGTTTACGCTCTCCGCAGTGTTGGTCGATCCGGGAGCATCAATCAACATAATGAATCTTCGGACGCCAAGCATATTTGGAAATCGATGCTCGCGAGCTTCGAAGCGTACAAGATGCTATTAAGAGGCTTCAATCAAAAAGGAGAAAGAGCTCTTGGATCGATAACACTACTAATTAAGACCGGTGATTTAGCAAAAACAACCGCAAAATTCCACATAATTGATTCTGAGACATCGTTTAACGCTCTACTGGGTCGGCCATGGATCCATGAAAACTTGATGGTGCCGTCTGTCGGCATACTTTTAGGTTTGTCTTGTATTTTGAAAAGGGGGTCACCTACAGAAATTATCGGCGAATTTTAGATTTTAAATTTAATTTAAATATATATATATAATTTAAAAAGTAGCATTTGATTTTGAAAATAATTTTAAGTTTGACAATTTTAAGATATGAAATCAAACCGATCTCACACCTAAATAGTTTATATAAACGAGCACCACATCACAAACCGTGTATCTATCTCGAAGGACAAACACACTGATTGACGATGGGGCTCGATTAAATAAACTAGAAGATTTATGACATCGGTTTGTTCTGTGAACAAATTTTATAAGCCGACAAGTTCCCCTGTTTAATATAAAGAAATTAAACAGGGTTTATATTACCTGAGTTCTTAAAGTTCCCTTTAAGGGCAAGCCCCTATAGTTAATTACATCTTAAATGACGGGAATCATTTAAGAAAACACTCGATAATGATCAGTGGTTTTGCTCTCAAGAATTTTAATGTTTAAGGTTTTCAAAGGATTGAGTTTTGAAAATTTCAATAGGGATTAGCTCAAATTCGGAATAGTTTATTTTAAGAATCCAAAGAAAGAGAAGTAGGAGAAGCTGGGGATCTAAGAAAAATCTTGGCAACTTCCCAAACTATCCAATTGTTTGGCTTAGATTTGGGAATTTACTTAATGTTTCAATCTTGCTAATTTTAATTAATTAGGAATTATATTTGTATGACATAATCATACAAATAGCCTCAAATATGTGAGGGTTTATGTCGTACCGAACGACTACCTCGGAGTCCTAAGACCAGTTAGGGCTAAATTTGCATAAAATGATTATGCAAATGCCTAATGAAAAGTTGACGACTTATGTTGCACTAGGAAAACTACCTCAAAATCCTATGGCTTTGTCATTTAATTCTAAGAAATGTTTTGTTGAAGTAGACACAAGTTTTGTTGACGAAGGTGGCCGTGCTGCCCGCTATGCTCCAAGCTCCTTGTTGTTGCAGAGGTTTAGTTTTAGAGGGTAAAAATTAGGGGATGAGAAAAGTGTCTTGGTTTAGAGAAAATCTTAAAATCCAAGTGTTTTTTAATGTTTTAATTAGAACAAATCTTAAAGTTGTTTAAAGAGAACCGATTAAGATCCTACGGTTACGTCTTCCCGGCACCGTTATTTTCATCGAATTCACTTAGTCCAGATGAATTTGCTAAACTCAACTGAATGAGTTCCACACTTTCATTTAGACCATGGAAAATCCTGTTAGCAACACGTGGGTTACATCATCCGAGGTATTCCCGATCATTCAACGAGACGTTTTAATTTAGTTAAAGTTGTGGTTTTATTATTCTGTTTGTGATTAAATTTTGAGTTGTTTTATATTTTGAATATTGTGGCGGTGGATTTTATCTTGCAATGACTTTTAATTTAGTTTTGGTTTCAGTTCAGGGACTATCCTAAAGGTTTTGGTTTTCATGCAACAGTCTTATTTATCATGCAAGAAAAAGTAAAGTACAGTGCATGTAAGTAAATTGCAATAAAGTAAATTACAATAAAATAAAAGCGTACCTGGAGGGTCTTCCCGTCATCCCAAGCTGCACTTAAAACACATGTTAAGACATTTAAATATTTCAACAAGTACCTAGGTAAAGCTAAGGGAAGGGTTTTGGTTGTCTACCAAATTCCTAATCCTATTGCTAGTCATCTCCTATGACATCTAGATTGTTGTGTTTTGTTTAAGGATGACTTTCTTCATCAAAGAACAATTAAATTCAATTGTTCTTCTAAAACATCCCGTCATATTGAGGAAGTGCTTAGGACGAGTCCTAAACATCTTTTCAATACTTTTGGGATTATTTTGAGTCCAAGTAAATTTAGTTGCACAGGTGAATTAGTCATCGAGGAGTTTAGTTAAGCTTTGTCTCCTGCTCAGTGAACCTGGGTATTTGATTACCTGATGAATGAAGTGACATCTCACTTAATACTCTATTTAAGAGTTATAATAATTAAAGCCTTTAAGGTTAAGTTGGGTTGTTGAGAATTTTAATCATTCTTAATTTAAAGTTTGAGTTAATGATTTAAAGTGATTTAATTTAATTATGAGGTTTTAATTAATAATTTTAAGTTTGGAATAGTGTTCAAATTATATTAGATTTAATTTAAATCTTTACATTTTCAATTATCTTAGTGTTTCAGATTGATGTTTATGTTTTAAATTTACCTAAATAGAAAGAGGTGTTGAAATTATTGATATGTTTTGATTTAACTCTTAATGATTTGATTTAGGTTTGTTGTTTAGTGATTTTATTTTAATTTAATTTAATTTAATTTGATTTGATTTAATTTAATTTAATTTAATTTAATTTAATTTAATTTTTAACTTAATTTTAATTTAACTTTAATTTAATTTTATTTAATTTAATTTTAATTTAATTTAATTTAATTTAAATTTAAATTTAATTTTAGTTTCAATATTTTAAATTTAATTTAATTTAATTGTTAAGGTGTTAATTTAATTTAATTTAAACTTTGACTTGACTTAATTTAATTTAATTTAATTTAACTCTAAGATTTTAAATTTGATTTTAATTATTAGACCATTGAACATTTTAAGCTTTAATTCATTTAAGGGTTATCTTCTTTTAATTTTTAATTTATTTAGTTTGGATTATTATTTAAATTTTTAATTAAGAACTAAATATTATTGAAGTGACTTATTTAGGGATTTTTAAATTAAAGAATAAATATTCTCTCAATAATATCCCTATTTTAATAATCCAAAGTTTAAATAAATTCTTTCCAAAATTTAAATTATTTAATTAATTAGAATTTGATTTTAATATTTTCAAAGTGTTTAATGGGTTTCTACCCTTTTGATTTCCCTAAGTTTCAATCATCCAAGAGAAAGTTAAAATCAAATATTTTACCCTCCATTTTGATTAAACCTAAAGTTTAATTAAGGGTTAAAATGCTTTAATTACCCTTATGCCCTTTTAGGCTTATTTATTTCATAACTCACTAAATTGAGCTCAAATGAATTTGAAATTTTTATATCACCTCACTCACATGTCAATCAAGACATTAGTGGAGAAAATGTGATTTTTCTAACTTTAATTTATTTATATAATTATTTTTAGTAGAAAATAGGGGTTTTCAAAGAAAATTCAACAACATGACCAAGATAAAGTTTCCGTCCTTAAGAAAATTATGGGGTGTTCCTAACGACTAGAGGACAACTTGGACCAATTTTGGTGATTTTTTAAATTATATTTTATTTATTATAATTATTTTGAGTTTTAGAGTATTAACTAATTTTAAAATAAAATAAAAATTAAAAAATAGATTTTATATTTTTCTTAAATTTCTCTGACCTTAAGGAGTCCATAGAAACATATTTTATAATTTTTTTATTTTTCTTTGATTTATCAGAATTATTTTAGTGAAAAAGGTTGAAAATTCATTTTTTAATATTAAAAATTACATTAAGCCTTTAAAATTCAATATCTTATCCTAGGGACTTAGGAGAAATATTTGGTTTGTTCGTAAGTGATTAGGAGTCAAAATGTGACATTTTTATGATTTTTAATATTTCTGTGATTTTTATTATTTTTTAATTATTAAAATATTAAAATATTGTGAAAAATCAACTTTTTTAGAAAATTCTAATTTTAATTTTTCTGAACTCCCCGATACTCGAGAAGCTCCAAAACCATTTTTGTGAATTTTTGAAAAGTATTTTTGGAGTTATGAATTTTTAAAGTTCTATTTTGCTTATGAGGTTTAATCAATCCATTTGGTGGGGTTAATCAAGTCCAATTGATTTCAAAATTTTATGTAAGGTTTCTCTGACCCTAAAGAGCAATGGAGAATTGTTTTCAAGTTAATTTTGTGTGTGGTTAACCTAATTAATTCAAATTCAATTTTGGGAGTTTAGGCTAATTAGGGTTCTTATGAATGAATTAACTCAAAATATATTTTTCATAGGTTTCCCTAACCTTAGGAAACACCACCAAATTTTCCTAGAATTTATTTTACAACATGCTAATTATTGAAATTAGAATACCCAAAACAGTGACATGAACTTGAAAAATCAATAACTTTTCACAGAGATGGCCTTTGACTTTGAAAAATTCAGGGAATGTTCCCAAGATTAGAGGCTTCAAAAGCCCTATGGTCTCATGTCATGGTGAATTGTCTATGCAAATAGAGAATCAAAACATTAGAAATGGTAAATAAATTATTAAAAAATAAATACTCATCCAATTAACTTGATTTCTTTTCCACATTATTCTCCTCTGTTCACTGAGCAAGAGGGTATTTTTATTTTATTTTTGTGATTTTTCTATGCAAAGATATGAATTTTTGAAGTTCTGGTATTTAAATAAATCCAAAAAATCCTAATTTTCTACTTATCCGACTCAGCGTCGCGTCATCCTTGTCCGGATCGAAAGCCCATGCGTCGCTCTGTGATTCAGCGTCGCCATCTAAGTCAGCGCTATGGGGGCCCACCATTCACGTACCATTGCGCTGTCCGACTTGATCTCGACCGTCCGCTCGATACACGCGTGATCCAACAGCTCCTAGTCGTCGTCTTCGACTGGTGTGCACCCGTGACCGTCCACACTAAAACCTTAAGATCTCACTCGATTCTCCATGGATTTTTGCATTCTTATACTCTATCGATTCCTCTTGAAGAGACGAACACATCTATACGGTTAAGGTGCATTGAAATCAACTCAAACTAAATGGAGAATCTCCGGGAGCTCAGGAGGAAGAGTGAGTTCATACCTTTGCTCAGAGAAGTGAAGCTTCGATCTGAGGGTTGTGTCACCTTCGATTGAGTCCAAGCAAGCTACAGATGAAGTCTCTTGTTCTGAGGAAATGCCTAGGTACAAAAGTGACCAAGGCCGATCACAAAGCTTGGAGGCTGGAAGCAATGGTGAGGGGGCTTTTGCTGGGGAACTTCTCCTCTTGGTCTGGTGAAGGTGTAGAGTCAATCAATTTGAATATTGGCTCACTGTGGTGAAGTGTCTTGGTTTTGGGCTTGAATTTCAACTCCAAAATTGGACTCACAGAGAGGGTTTTAGGGCTGGATTTCAGTGGGGATCAAGTTCTATATGTCTGGAGAGGGATCTGGAGTGATTTTGGCAGAGTTTTGGTAAGGTTTTGGTTCAACACCTCCTTTAGCCGAGAGAGGGTGGTGTTTAAATAGAGATGGCTGCAGGGCTCACCAGGGGGGTTTGATGTTTGGGATCAGCTGCTTTATGCAAGAGAAGAACAGCCATGGTGTTCAATTGGGTTGGGACAACTCAGCAAGGGGGAATTGAAAAATTTGCCTCACTTGGAGCTCTCGGCCATGGCCTTTTCCAGCGACCCAGGTGGCTGGCCGGCAGGGTCAGGTCACCATCTGGCTCAGGAAGGTCAGGGCTTGACGTTTGTGAGCTCAATTGGCTGTTGCCATGTGTAAAGAGGTTTGATTTAAGTAAAATGGGGGAGAGTGTATTTTGGGCTCCTTTTGGTCCAAGGCATGGTTTAGGCTAGGCGCACCTCCCCAAGGCTTAACTTTAGGCTGGGAAGAATCATTTGGATCAGCCAAGAGAGAGTGGTGAGGTCTCTTTCCATGGTGAGGTGGCTAAGCATGGTTTAGAGTGTGACATGAGTATGGTTAAAAGGCTTAATGAAGGATTAAGAAAGAGGCCCCCTCCATTTGCCATAAATGACATGGTGAGGTGTAAAGTGACTCCCATGGCTTGCATATGGCTTATGCATGGCTCCATGGCTTCATTTGGCTTGGGAAATGATTTAGTCAATTTCATGAAAGGGGATTTTATGAATTTTGGCATTTTGGAGGAAAATTGGATGAAGCTTGATATGGAACGGTTTAATGATGATTTTGAAACTTAGGGGTGATTTAAATCATAGGGAATGATGAGGGAAAATTTCATGTGGGCTTTGGATTAAAATTTTGGGCTTTTGGGTTTGGTGGAAGTGGGCTTTTAAAAAGGCATAAATGGGTGGGCCTTTATATTTCAAAATGGACTTTTGGATGATGAATTTTGTGCAATACCATGCCAAATAAGTGTTGGGTTTAGTTTAGGGATGTTTCATGAATGGTTTGAAATCAAATTGGTGTGATTTGGAGTAGAATTGGGTTGAATTTGAGCTTTTTTGGTAAAGGCGCCAAGATGGGCCGAATTGGGCTAACTTGGGCTAAGGTTGGGATAAGGTTGAATTTGGTGTAAAATTAATGTTGAAAAATTTTTATGGGGGTGTTACAAAGAGTTTTCAGCTTTGGTTGGGCTCTAATTTTCGGATTTGGGCCCATTTGGGTTAGGTTTGGGCTTAGGCCAATTTAAGGGATTTTGGTTTTGGGTTAGGTTTGTGTGGAGCTTAGGTTCAAATTTTGGGCAAATCAAGTTAGTGTTTTGTTTATGGGGATGTTAGGAAGACTTTAGAAAAGATTTGGGGCCAATTGGGTTTGAGTCAGTTGGTCTGAGCTAGGTTTAGGTCATGGGTCAAAATTGGGCCTAAAGCCCCAAATTGGAATTGGGCCCAAATGTCAATCTAATTGGACTTGGATTAGGTCTAAATTGATATTAGGGATATTGAATTGAAGTTTAGAATTAAATCAGACCAAAATTGAGGTCAATTGGGGTGGTTTGGTTTGACAT
Source organism: Papilionanthe hookeriana x Papilionanthe teres (assembly GCA_022702705.1). Lineage (NCBI taxonomy): Eukaryota > Viridiplantae > Streptophyta > Magnoliopsida > Asparagales > Orchidaceae > Papilionanthe > Papilionanthe hookeriana x Papilionanthe teres. The sequence continues at coordinate 78,475,080 of CM040434.1, read as the reverse complement.
TGGGTTCACTTAGGTTAAAAATGGGTCAAATTGGGGATTTTGGTAAAAGTGGGGTAAATTGGCAAAATTAGCCCATGGTGTAGTTGAAAAAAATGAAATTGATAATATTTGGCATTTTCTGGAATTTTCTGAGAATTTTTAGAATTTTTGGATTTTGGGGTAAAAGGGTATCTTGGTAATTTTGGGGGGTTTAGGGGTATTTTTGGAAATTTTGGTATTTTTGGCCAAAGATGGTCAATTTGAGTGGTGGGAAGTTTTTATGATCAAATTTGAATAATCTTAGGTAATTTAGGTAATTTTGCAAACTTTGGGTCATTTCAAGGATATTTGGTAAGTTTGGCGGGTGTAGGGGCCCCGGGGGTTAAAAACTGAAAATATAAAAAAAAGAAGATTGATCAAGTGTGAGTGAAATGGAATCATTTTGGTTGAGCCATGAAGCCATATTAAGCCCATATGAGCCATGAGAGGACTCATTTGAGGCATTCACTATGTTGTTCCTAACCCTCTTAGCCATGGGCTTAGGGGTTAAGGACCATCCACAATAATTACCTACATGAGTCAGGAAGTCAAGTTGGGTGAGAGTGTGGTTTTAGGACTTGGAATGTGTGTGAGAGTGTAGTGTATGTGCAAGTCAACCCTCACTGCACCAGTGCCATCTAGTGGTATTCCTAAGGCTAAAAAGTCCTATAGGAAGCTCATCCTTTAAACCTCCACATTTGATTTCAACCCTCTAGGTGATTAGGGGTCTACAATCAAGCTTGTGGGGTTTGCATGGAGTTAAGAAGTAGTTTGAATTTCTAGAATGGTGGGTTCCATTTCTAGTCCTCTAAGATTAGTCAAAGGAAAAGCCTAAAGCTAGATCCTAAGTACTAAAGAGAGAAGCAAAAGACCTCACCAAAAATGAGGTCAACAAATGGACCCCCAATAGGTGTGGTGTGCTAACCAAGCACACCGCGCGTATTGGCGTTGACCGAAGAGATCAACAAAACTAACACAGATGTCCAAGTGACAAACTTAGGACGATGTAGAAGAATTTCCACTGGGGAGTATCAGGTATATTTCCAAGACCGGAGATTCCTGAACTGTCATCGGGAATGGAAAAGGAGGTGAACTCCAAATCACAAGATCTGAGGAATTCGATTTAGATTTCATTTTACTTTTAAATTTCAAGTTTCAATGTGTGAGTTTAGATTTCGATTGTTCTGAGTTTCAATTTCGATTGAAGTTTAATTTAAAATCAATTTTAGAAAATTTTGAATTTGAAATTTGGATTTGAAATGAGAATTGAAACCTGGGTTTCAACCTCGGGATTGCGAAGAGAACTGGAATTTAGGTCCCAACCTCGGAGTGAGAATCAGTGTTTAAGTGTCGACGGAAAAAGGATGAGAATCAGAATTTAAGTACTGATCTCGAGAGAGTGAGATTTGAAATTTAAGTATCAATCCTGAAAGAGAATCGAAATTTAGGTATCGATCTCGGAAAGATAGTCGGAATTTAGGTACCGACCTCGAAATGAGAACTGGAATTTAGGTACTAGTCTCGAAAGTTGTGAATCGAAATTTATGTATCAATTCGAATGAGAGTCGAAATTTCGTACCAACCTCGAAGGAAGAGAACAGGAATTTGGTACCAGTCTCGGAAATTTAGAATTGAAATTTGGTATCAATTCGAAAGAGAGTTGGAATTTGGTACCGACCTCGAAGGAAGAGAACTGGAATTTGGTACCAGTCTCGGAAATTTAGAATTGAAATTTGGTATCAATTCGAAAGAGAGTCGGAATTTGGTACCGACCTCGAAGGAAGAGACCTGGAATTTGGTACCAGTCTCGGAAATTTAGAATTGAAATTTGGTATCAATTCGAAAAAGAGTCCGAATTTTGTACCGACCTCGAAGGAAGAGAACTGGAATTTGGTACCAGTCTCGAAAATTTAGAATTGAAATTTGGTATCAATTCGAAAGAGAGTCGAAATTTGGTACTGACCTCGAAGGAAGAGAACTGGAATTTGGTACCAGTCTCGGAAATTTAGAATTGAAATTTGGTATCAATTCGAAAGAAAGTCAGAATTTGGTACCGACCTCGAAGGAAGAGAACTGAAATTTGGTACCAGTCTCAGAAATTTAGAATTGAAATTTGGTATCAATTCAAGAGAGAGTCGAAATTTGGTACCGACCTCGAAGGAAGAGAACTAGAATTTGGTACCAGTCTTGGAAATTTAGAAATGAAATTTGGTATCAATTCGAAAGAGTGTCGGAATTTTGTACCGACCTCGAAGGAAGAGAACTGGAATTTGGTACCAGTTTCAGAAATTTAAAATTGAAATTTGGTATCAATTCGAAAGAGAGTCGGAATTTTGTACCGACCTCGAAAGAAAGAGAACTCGGAATATGGTACCGATCTCGGAAATTTATCCGTATGAAGAGGGACCCGAGTCTTATGCCATCGAACCAAATCGAACAAAGTTCGTGGCTCCGTGTCAACGTGAACTCAGTCGATCCTCTAAAACACAGGAAAGAGAATCGAAAGGAACCGGTAAGTGTACCAAGTCGAAAAGACTTGACTTAACAAAAAGTCGAAGAGAATATTCAAATTTCAAAGAGTTTCCAACAGATTTCGATGGAGGAAAGAACTGAAAGGTTCGAATCAGAGGTTTGAGATCGAAATTCAATTCGGAGTTTAGATTCGTTTTGTTTGTCCATTAAAGATCCCATTCTATTTTTTGTTGTTTATTTTGTGTTCATGTGAATTTAAAGTTCATTTTAATATTCAGATTTTTTTAGGAAAAGTTCTCATTTATTTTCTTTTCTTTGTTATTCTTTGTTCAAAGTTCATTTAGCTCTAATGGCATTTCCCAGTCAATTTGCACAAAAAGAGGTGAAGGCAAAATATGACGTAGTCATTTTCATTCCAACTTGTTGAAAATACATCATACAACTTGATCTAATCATGATGACATTTTCCTTGGAAATTTAATGTCTCATACAACCCATGTAAATCCAAAATGGATTGTGTAAGATTCTTGTTGATCCATCCAAAAGCGTCTGTCAAAAATCCATGTATGAATGGTAAGAAACATGGGCAATAACATCACCTTCCAAGCCACCCTTGGCAGGAATGCCGCATGGATGTGTATTGGAGGTGTGTTATTCCCCATGTAACTCACAGCTCGTAGGGCCGTAGACTCTCCAATTCTGGATCTGGCTAAAAGTGGTAAGGCATTTTTCTGTGGTCCATTCTTCTAAAAGTAACTGAGATACGCTCCACAGGCACTTCTGGAATGCAATGTTTCACAGCGTCTTCTCTGTTTCCTTTTAACACCAGGACGGAACCTACCGGTGGTGGTATCTCCACCGGCCCTCGGAACTCACCTGGGCCTGCAATTTGAAGGTTAGATCTGAACATGATGTTGCACTGGTTGACGAATGACACTGTGCAAAAAGGTCTAACAAAGTTATGATGGTCTATATGTGGAGGTATGCCGTCACCTTCCTTGTAGATGTTAATAATGCAGTTGTTGGGTATGCAATTTGCAGGCAATACCCTCCATGTTATCATCATTTTCACCATTCTCTTAATGATTCTTGGCATCGGATTCACCTCACTGCGATGGAGTATCGCTGGTGGATTTCCTTTTCTGTCTATGGCAAAATTGTAGCAACATCCGCATTGGATTGTAACTCTTCCTTTTCCTGGCATCCATCTTCAGGGTTCTGAATAGGTCTTTTCTCTCAGGCGGCCAGCTCGACCCATTTTCTGTAATTCGAGGATGTAGTCTACAATTTGTTGTTGCTCGTAGTCTGAGAACACATCTATATGCAGCTCGAGGCCTTCTAAGATATTGATCCTCTTGTCTCCAATTATTTCAAATTTTTCAAAGGTTTTCTTCTCAACTAGTTGCATTTTCTCCAGCTCTTATTCCAGGATTATCTGAAGTCCTCGGTGTCTAGTAACATACTGCGGGATGTATGGCTCAACCCCAGCACATTCTTCTGCATGTCTCGGCTCCTCGGGGATAGTCTCTGTAGGGACATCCTCCGGAGTTGCTTTCGCAACAAGACTCTTCGGATCCGATACATCTGCTCGGCGTCGAGGTACTGACTCTATTTCTGCTTTTCTTGGTACTTCTTTTATCTGTTCTGACTTTCTTGGAGTTGACTTTCTTTTTTCTGGTTCCTGACGAACCAGTCTCCTTGGAGCATTTGCACTAACGGTATCCACTGTCTGTTTATGTTGATCTTCTGCTAACTTAGTCAACATTTTGCGAATGCGATGATTCTTATTTCTTCGCTTGGTAGCAGTGAGAGTAGCTCTCCATACCCCTTAAAATTCTGCGGGCTTGGCGCTGACAAGCCTACCCTCTACTGTGGCAACCACGGACTTAACTTTCTTATCTTCTCCTGCTGCATGAGCGGTGTTTACTTTTCTTTTCTTGCTGCTGGATTGGCGGCTCGAGCCACCCATTTTCATCACTGTCTGGCTGTGAAGTTCTTCTCGATCAACTGGGATCCAATCATTTTCTTTGTATTGTAAGCCGGCTGGTGTGAAGTCTGAGTCAATCTCTATCACTGCTCCATCCCTCACCCTCTTTTCATCAAGTGCTAGACTCACGCCATTTCTAAAGTTTAGAACCAACCACCCGTTCGATATTTCCCTGCGAAAAGAACAAGGAAAGGATCAGGGGTTGTACTAAGAACAAGAACAATAAGAAAAACACTTAAAAATTCTTATTCACTTCTTTTAAATTTAAAGAAAGTAGGAAGAGATGAGAAAATATCAGGAATGAATGGATTTTAAAGGAAAGATTGACATTTTATTATTACGATTTCTCATGTTTTCTTTTTAACATTTTCATTGATGAGATTCTTTTTTTATCATCCATTTTATTTTGTTTTGGGTTCGGACTCAGTCACAAAGTGATTACTTCATCCATGTTTCTAGGGATAAGACTCTACTTTAGAGGCCACCCTTCGAAACATCAGGTTGCGTAATACTTCTTTAAATACCGTGCATTGAATGGAAGCACGGTTCGTTTTCCACTGCAATTAACCAGTTGGTAGGAACCTCCAGAGTAGACTGTCTCGACCATAAATGGCCCCTCCCATGTTGGTTCAAATTTACCACCTATCTTACGATGTGCAAGAATAGGTCTTCTGAGAACTAAAACCAAGTCAACGACTTTGAATGTCCTTGGACGGACCAATTTATCATGGGCCTGAATCATCTTGGCCTGATACAGTTCCAAATTCTGCTGAGCGGAAAGTCTTTTCCCTTCCAAGCTTTCCAATTCTTCCAGTCGTAGTCTAGCATTTTCTTCTGTAGTGATCTTTTCTGCAACTGCAATTCGGAGTGACGGAAGCTGATCTTCCAGGAGTAGAACGGCCTCGGACCCGTACACTAAAGCGTAAGGCGTAGACTGAGTAGGAGTCCTAAAAGTCATCCTGTAGGCCCATAAGACTTCAAACAACTTCTCGTGCCAATTTCTCTTGTTGTCATCCAAAGTTTTCTTTAAAATTTAAACGAGAGTTTTATTAAAAGCCTCGGCCAAGCCGTTTGCTCTTGGGTAGTAGATCGTTGAATAGCGCCAATCAATCCCATGTCTTCTGACAAAATTGTTGATCTTCGTACTCTTGAGTGCAGACCCATTATCTGAAATGATCCTGCGCGGTACTCCAAAATGGTAGACGACTTGGTTCTTGAAAAATTGTAGCACGTGGTGTGCCTTCACTTCTCTGAGTGGTATAACTTCTGCCCACTTAGAAAAGTAATTTGTAGCTGCAAGAATGAAGCGATGTCCTCTTGAAGAAGGCGGTTCTATCGGACCCACTATATTTGTGCCCCAACACTCAAATGGCCACGACACGATTGTCAGATACAGTACATTTAGAGGTTGGTGTAGAACCACTCCGTGTACTTGGCACTGGTGACAACTTTTGACAAATTTCATACAGTCGGTCATCATTGAGGGCCAGTAGTACCCTAGTCTTTTAATCTTTATTTTCATTTTCGGGCCTGACTGATGAGCGCCACAAAGTCCTGAATGTACTTCTTTAACAATTTCACGAGCCTCGGACCCGCTCAAGCACCTTAGCCACATTTGGTCAAAAGACCTTCTGTATAACGTATTGTTTATTAATGCGTAGGACAGAGTTCTTTGCTTGATTGATGGGCTAACGACTTATCGTCAGGCAGGTTTCCTGTCTACAAGTAGACTATTAATGGCTGCCGCCAATCTTCTGTATTTTTTGTTATTGCCCCAACTGATTCTTCTATTTTTTTTCTGATTTGTGTATTGTATCCATGTCGAGCTGTGATAGGACTTGTCGTCCCTAAACTGACATTTCAACTGACTCATCCTATAAGCAGGCAAATTCCTTTGCAAGATGGGCTAACGCATCTGCGAGAGCATTTTCTCTTCTGGGAATCTTGTAGATTGTTACGTTTGGAATTTATTCCCACAATTTCATGGCATACTGAAAGTACTGCTCGAGCCTTGGCTTTAAAATTTTATCTTGTCCGGCGACTCGTTGAATGATCAACTGAGAATCTCCGTAGATGTTGATGTCCGTTATTCCCATCTGAATGGTTAATTCCAGTCCTGTTATGAGGGCTTCGTATTCCGCTTCGTTGTTTGTACAGGGTTCTGTTAAGTGGTAGGAGTACCTTAACATTCCTCGCTCCGGTGTTATAAAGATTAGTCTGATTCTTGCCTTACTACGCACTATCATTTGCAATTCTTTGTTCTTCTGTGTTGAGGATGCACCGTTGAAGTATAGTTCCCAACGTCGATCATCAGGGTCTTCTAGGCTCATTATCTACTCGTCAGGCAAATCGTCGTTGAGAGGTGATTCTGCCGTAAAGGGTGTGCTGCAAGGAATTCTACTAGGACTTGCCCCTTTACAGCACGAAGAGGAATGAAAGTTATATCGAATTGCAATAGTATCATCGACCACCTGGCAAGTCTGCCAGAAAGTGTCGGTCAGGTCATCAAATATTGCAATGGTTTAACTCTCGAAATAAGGTTAAACTTATGAGAAAGCATGTAATGCCTGAGTTTTTGAGCAGCGAAGATCAAGGCCAAACAATGCTTCTCAATCGGAGGATACTATACTTCCATCGGGATTAGACGACGGCTTAGGTAGTAGAGAGCGTTTTCTTTTCCCTCATCATTGACCTGGGCTAGCAGGGCTCCGAGAGAATCGTCTAATGCCGCGGTATAAAGTATCAACGGTCTACCTGAGACTGGGGCTGCTAAGACAGGAGGTGTCATTAAATATTGTTTAACGTCCTTGAAAGCCCGCTGGCATTTCTCATCCCAAACAAATTTGGCGTCCTTTCTAACCAATGTCGAGAAGGGCTGACATCTACGTGACAAGTTCGAGATAAAGCGTCGAAGATATGCCAACTTCCCTTGAAAGGATCATAGTTGTTTCAAAGTTTTGGGAGGAGGCATTTCTAAAATAGCTTTAATCTTCTCCGGATCGATTTCAATCCCGCGATGTCGGACAACAAATCCTACGAATTTCTCAGAGGTGACGCCGAAGGCGCATTTTAAGGGATTCATCTTAAGGTTAAATTGTCTAAGTCGCTCGAAAATAATTCTCAAATCATACAGGTGATATTCCTTTAGTTTACTTTTGATGACCACATCATCCACGTAGCACTCGACTTGGTTGTGAATAAGATTATCAAAAATTCTTGTCATCGCTCTTCGGTATGTTGCTCCTGCGTTCTTTAGTCCGAATGGCATTACTGTGTAGCAATACACTCCGATCGGCGTTCTGAATGTCGTGAGCTTTTCGTCTTCCGGTGCCATCTTTATCTGGTTATATCCCGATGATCCATCCATAAATAAGAAGATTTCATGCGTCAAAGCGATGTCGATCATCAGTTCTGGGCTTGGTAGTGGAAATTCATCCTTTGGACATGCTTTATTCAAATCTCTGAAATCCACGCAGATTTTGATCTGACCATTCTTCTTTCTGACTGGTACTACGTTGGCTAACCAAGTTGGGTATTGTTCTTCACGGACAAATTTAGCGTCTAGTAGCTTCTTAACTTCAGCTATTACTTGTTGCTCAATTTCTAGATGCATTCTTATGGGAGCTTGTCTTACTGGAACGGAAGTAGGATCCACTCCTAGCCTGTGAACTGTGACTTCTGGAGCTAATCCTGGCATTTTGTCGTAACTCCAAGCAGAACGGTCCTTGAATTCCATTAATAGCTTGATTATGTCTTCGGAATCTTCTTTATTGAGTAAGAAGCTAACAAAGGTAGGCCTAGGCTCTTCGTTAGTACCTAAGTTAACTTCTATTAACTCGTCTATTATAGATTTGATTTCTTCTTCAAATTCTGGTGGAGCATCTCCGATTTGCAGATCTTCAAGATCTTCTGAGGCTTCCAAGCAGTCTTCATTAGGCTCGCAAGTGACAACCAAGCAAAATCCCGTATCATCAACTGATCCTACTATGCCGAATCCGAGACCATGTTTTGAATTGGGAGGTCGACCGACATTATTCCATAATTTTTCAAAATGTTGAGATTGACCTTTTGTCCATCGTCGAGGTAAGACTCCACGTTGAATTAAATTTTGAACACAGGGACAGTACCACTCAATTGGTAGTTCCATTAATTCAGATGAAGTAACATCTTTAAATTGTACATCACTTTCAGTTTTGGAAGAAGAAGTACCACGGTAAAACTTGATCGGCTTAGCACCACCACCATGCACTTCCTTGACCACCATATCCTCGATCTTATTAGAATAGATTAGGGTCAGGGTCATAGTATGTACATAATGGTTAATCTTTTCGTACATTGATTTATATTCTTCATTCTTTTCATCTTCTAGAGAAATCTTGAATTGTGGTTCCTCCTGACTTATTGTCGCTGCTTCTTTCTCAATTTCTTCTTCTTCTTCGAAACTGTTTTCCCAATCAACATCGATGACAGGTTTCTTCTGTCCAATTGTTCCAACATTTCTTCCACTTCGTCGTCCCCGGCCTCGACCTCGGGTGCGAGTTCTGGAGAAATCTTCACCATCTCGCCGTAAGGGAGTGGTGAGTAACTGTTGGACTAGAACTTCAGGTTCTTTATCGTCTCAAATATCTTTTGCTTCATTTGGTTTGGTATTTCTGGAAAAGATTGTTTTCTTCGGAGGCGCGTAGTAGGCTGCATCTTCATGAATTCCAATTTCGTGCACGGAGAACGGTTGCAAATCACCTTTGATGCACTGTTCTCCTCCTTCGTAATACTTTATGCACTGGTGCAGAGACGACGGTACCATCTAGTTTTCATGGATCCATGGCCGACCCAGTAGAGCATTGAACGATGTCTCAGAATCAATTATGTGGAATTTTGCGTTGTTTTTGCTAAATCACCGGTCTTCATTAGTAGTGTAATCGATCCAAGAGGTTTTTCTCCTTTTTGGTTGAAGCCTCTTAATAACATCTTGTCTGCTTCAAGCTCGCGAGCATCAATTTCCAAATATGCTAGCGTCTGAAGATTCATTATGTTGATTGATGCTCCTAGATCAACCAACACTCTATTACCATGTTCCTCGGTTTCTTCCCGAATGGGCAGTTCCTCTGTCGGGGTTGACTCTTCCTTAGCAACCACCTACTTTCCTTTCTCCTTTGGACCCATTCTCAGGGGTAGAACTTTTTTTCTACTTAAATTGATCTCTGTTATCTCTTCTAAATTTACCGGTGTCTCCTCTTGAATCGGAACAATTGGCTCTTCTGAAGTTGCTTCAGTGTCTGATAGTTCTAATTTTATCGTGATCGGAGCTCCATGGAATTCACAAATGGACTCGTTGCTTGTCGAGCTTTTGTAGTCTCCTTTGTGAACATCTTCCTCATCGTGGTCATCGAGGTTGTGTATGATTTTAGAATCATTATTTGTATTGGAATCGAGATCCGGATTAAGCCGGTTGTCGCTAGTTACTTAATCGTTAGAAACAGCCAAAATGTAGCCAACGCCATAACCCTTATCATTATAAGATCCCACCGGGGCGAGCAGATAATCATACAGAGTCAGGAGTTCGAGGGATTTCTCCCCTGAATCGGAAACAACCATCCTAGGATAAGCAGCCCCTAGTCTACCCTTCAGAGCCTCGGTCTTCTTTTCTTCCGCGATCTTCTCCTCCTTCTGGGGCGTTTCCTCAATCGCAAGTGATAGTGTCGGCTCGACAGGCTTCAAACTATGAGTTGAAGAGCATGCCGAAGCGGTCTGGATGTGATCCAAAATTTTCTTTGAAGACTTTGTCCAGACGGTACTCCATCCATCATCGGTCGTGTAAGGGTCTATCGGAACAATAGGATCCGTCGAGATAACATTGACGGAACCTCCTTTCTGGGGTTCCTTCATGTATTCCTTTGGGATCGTTATGTTCCCTTCTCGGAGATTGTCATCAAGCCAGCTCTTGAAAGTGATGCAATCCTCTATCTTGTGTCCGAGCATCCGGTGGTAAGGGCAATAGTTCGAATGATCTTTCTTGATGACTTCTTCCGGCCTCTTAAGCTCTAGCAGCTGAAAATCCGGTGTCTTCATTAAGCTACGGAACATCTTTGCAATTGCTTAAGTTTTGAATGGATATTCCCTACTCAGCAAATCTTTCAGGGTACGCTGTGGATGATGCAGTTGTTCATAATGCTGGGGCAACTGATAGCTCGGTTGAGGCTGTTGATAGCCCTGCTGAGGTTGCTGATAGATCTGTGGTGGTTGTTGGTATGTCTGTTACGGTGGTTGAAAACTGGGTTATGGTCATTCTGGCGGTATCTCCATGGGCTGCTTGCCCTTACCTACTGTCGCGACGATTCCGGATTTCTTTTCAAATGTTTTCACAGTTTTCTACTTATCGGTCTTGTCCACGAAACTTAACTGCTTTGCCTCCTCTTGCAAGCTCCCGGCCTTGCTAAGCAACTTCTCGAAAGTCTTGATTGTAAATCCTTTAAGGAGAAGTGCTATCGGGCCAGGGATACTTTTAAGTAAGATGCCGACTGCATGTTGCTCTTGTAGTTGTGGCTCACACTTCATGCTTAAGTTCCTCCATCGAAGTATGTAATCCACTAAAGTGTCGTTCGGTTTCTGATGCTCCACCACTAGATCACCGATGGTGATATGGTGTTGAGCCCCGGCAAACCGCTTAACGAAAAGGTTTTCTAACTTTGCAAAGGTCTTAACTGAACCGTTCGCCAATTCTGCGTACCAGTCGAAGGCAATCCCTGATAAACTGCTGACGAACAAACGGAAGAGTAAAGCGTCACTCCCACCGGCATTGCAGCAACTAGCACGAAAATGTGCAACATGCTATCGGGGGTTTCCCGTTCCATCAAAAGTCTTAAACAGAGGTGGTACGAAGCCTTTCGGGTATTGGACTGCATCGAACTCTTTGGGGTAAGGTCTACCCGTCTGAATAGATGCTCCACTCTTAGATTGCGCTAGGGCTTCTCGCACCTGTTGTTCTACCTTGTTTTTGATGTCCTTTTCTGGAATCATGCTTTGTGCAGGATCTTTCTTTGGTTCTTCGTCTCAGTTGATGGATGTGATCTCTTTTCCTCCATCTGCAATATGGATAATTTTTGGGGGTGTCTCTTTCGAGGTCGAACTCGACTCGGAGAGTGGCTAAAGCGGCGGCCATCTCTTCCATCCTCTTTGTCATCCGGGAAATTGTATCATCCTTCTCTTGAAGTCGTGCTCTCATCACTTCCGGTTCATCTCTTCTCGCACGCCTCTGGAGCACCTTGTGAAGGCCGATGATGCTCGTGTCTCGACCATGTTGATTTCAGCATACTCGTCATTCATAAATTCTGATGAATCAACTTCATCTTCTAGCTTTTCTTCTCTTTCTTTTGCTAACCGTCGGATGTCAGTCCTTAACTTGTCCATGGCATCTTCTAGTGGCCTTTTCTGCACGGTCTCGCAGTTGTCACGTGATGGTTGTTGAACTTCTTCTCCGGGAGTCCCGTTTATTGCAGTAGCACTTTCTTCTGATTTAAGTCTCCTGACGAGACTTTTCTTCTCAGGACATTGTTTTGGTCTTAGCTCGCCAGTAGTAGGACGCCATACCATCCTTCTTGCAGCCGGAAGCCTAGGACAGGATGGTCTGTCGGCTATATGCTGGAAGGTGGTATCCTCCCTAATTTGCAAACCCGATACAACGATGGGTGAACTGGCGGGATTTAGCAATAGGCTCTATTCGCGGTCTGAGGTGGGATTTAGCTGTCACCCGTCCAATCCTTCTTAAGATTTCTGACACAGGGCATCTTTCTTTCTTTGCCAATTTTTCTATCACAGCTCGTAGCCGAGAAAATGGCACAGTTTTAACCCTTTTTCTTTTGCAGTTGCTGTAGTACGTAGGTTGGGGTAATGCAGCGGCGATCCTACGAACATCCTCTTCATCTGATGCGGCAGAGAGAGGATGAAACCTGCTCCCTTTAAACAGAGGTATATACTCAGGCAGTTCTTCTCTTTCTTCAGGAATTTCTTCTAGAAAAGCAGCTTTGGCTTTCTCGATCTTGGCAATCTTTCGCTCTATTTCTCCTTTGGGTCGAGTTAGGGGTGCAACTCTTGGGCCGGACCCCGATCTCAAAACAGATGGTATTGTAACAAAATTTGTACCCTCCACGGTGACAGGCTCATCACAGACTTGAATTTCCTTCCCCTTTAGTTTGGTAGAAGTCGGGGTAGGTGCAGAGATGACTAGACCAGTGGGGGGAGAGACAACAGTCCTCCTACGAACAGTAGTACTCCTTTCGGCTGGAACCCTTTGCAGGGGAGGAAATTCTAGAGTCGATTTCAGGTTGAACTCAATCAGGGGTTTCTCAGTTTCTGACACTTTGTCCATTAGTGTGAAAAGAGTGACGTCAGCGAACTTGATATCTTTATTACCAAATTCTTGTACGAAACGGATGATCCCATTGTCAGGCAGCTCATCCTTGTAGACGGCGAAGTCCATTCCATTGATGAAGGAGAAGATTAACTTTGGGGCAGTCATTTTCTGCAGGGCAGATCCCGAATGTCAGTCCCGAATTATACTTCCTTTTATTGCAAAACTTAGGACGAAAAAGAAAGAGTCCGAACACATTTTCATTTATCTTAGTGTATTTGTGATTTTTTAAAAGAGGTTGTTTATTAGCGGGTTCGTTTGTTAGAAACAAGACGATTAAAGGGAAAACGTTATAGAAAATGTAAAGGGCCCGATTTAGCATTGGAAAGGGAGAGAAAGTCTTATGCAAGACTTCTCGGCCCGAAGGACCGCTCCTAAGCTAACACCTATTGGGGGTCCACCCCACCTCAGAAAAGAGGTAAAAGGATCTCGGAACCTCTCCGTTTATGGGTGTCTAAACAGTGGCTCCTAAATCCGAGAGGAGTTGGCTATACTCGTTCAAGATAGAAATGAACTGGGTATTCCAACAGAAGAATGGTAGTTTGTTCCACTAGGAACATGGATACACTACTGATTTATGAAAGCAAAACTATCTGATCAAAATGGAGAGAGGAACTAGTCCCCAGCGGAGTCGCCAGAAGTTGTCGGCATATTTTTAGGTTTGTGTTGTATTTTGAAAAGGGGGTCGCCTACAGAAATTGTCGGCGAATTTTAGATTTTAAATTTAATTTAAATATATATATAATTTAAAAAGAAGCATTTGATTTTAAAATTAATTTTAAGTTTGAAAATTTTAAGATATGAAATCAAACCGATCTCACATCCCAAATAGCTTATATAAACGAGCACCACATCACAAACCGTGTATCTATCTCGAAGGACAAACACCATCGCTTGACGATGGGGCTCGATTAAATAAACTAGAAGATTTGTGACATCCGTTTGGTCTGCGAAGCAATTTTATAAGCATACAAGTTCCCCTATTTAATATAAAGAAATTAAATAGGGTTTATATTACCTGGTTTCTTAAAGTTCTCTATAAGGGCAAGCCCCTATAGTTAATTACATCTTAAATGACGGGAATCATTTAAGAAAACTCTCGATAATGATCGGTGGTTTTGCTCTCGAGAATTTGAAAGTTTAAGGTTTTCGAAAGGATTGAGTTTTGGAATTTTCAATAGGGATTAGCTCAAATTCGGAACGGTTTATTTTAAGAATCCGAAAAAAGAGAAGTAGGAGAAGCTGAGGATCCAAGAAGAATCTTGGAAACTTCCCAAACTATCCTATTGTTTGGCTTAGATTTGGGAATTTACTTAATGTTTCAATCTTGCCAATTTTAATTAATTAGGACTTATATTTATATGACATAATCATACAAATAGCCTCGAATATGTGATGGTTTATGTCGTACCGAAAGACTACCTCGGAGTCCTAAGACCAGTTAGGGCTTAATTTGCTTAACATGATTATGCAAATGCCTAATGAAAAGTTGAGGATTTATGTTGCACTAGGCAAACTACCTTGAAATCCTATGACTTTGTTATTTAATTATAGGAAATGTTTTGCTGAAGTAGACACAAGTTTAGCTGACGAAGATGGTCGTGCTGCCCACTATGCTCCAAGCTCCTTATTGTTGCAGAGGTTTAGTTTTAGAAGGTAAAAATCAGGGGATGAGAAAAGTGTCTTGGTTTAGAGAAAATCTTAAAATCTAAGTGTTTTTTAATGTTTTAATTAGAACAAATCTTAAAGTTGTTTAAACAGAACCGATTAAGATCCCACGGTTCCGTCATCCCGGCACCATTATTTTCATCGAATTCACTTATTCCAGATGAATTTGCTAAACTCAACTGAATGAGTTCCAAACTTTCATTTAGACAATGGGAAATCCCATTAGCAACACGTGGGCTACATCATCCGAGGTATTCCCGATCATTCAACGAGACGTTTTAATTTTGTTAAAGTTGTGGTTTTATTATTCTGTTTGTGATTAAATTTTGATTTAATTTAGTTTACTTTAATTTTATTTAATTTAATTTAATTTTAACTTAATTTTAATTCAATTATAATTTAATTTAATTTAATTTAATTTAAATTTAAATTTTAATTTAAATTTAAATTTAATTTTAGCTTCGATATTTTAAATTTAATTTAATTTAATTGTTAAGGTGTTAATTTAATTTAATTTAAACATGGACTTGACTTAATTTAATTTAATTTAATTTAACTCTAAGATTTTAAATTTGATTTTAATTACTGGACCATTTAACATTTTAAGCTTTAAATTTTTTAAGGGTTATCTTCTTTTAATTTTTAATTTATTTAGTTTGGATTATTATTTTAATTTTTAATTAAGAACTAAATATTATTGAAGTGACTTATTTAGGGATTTTTAAATTAAAGAATAAATATCCTCTTAATAATATCCCTATTTTAATAATCTAAATTTTAAATATATTCTTTCCAAAATTTAAATTATTTAATTAATTAGAGTTTCATTTTGATATTTTCAAAGTGTTTAATGGGTTTCTACCCTTTTAATTTCCCTAAGTTTCATCATCTAAGAGAAAGTTAAAATCAAATATTTTACCCTCCATTTTAATTAAACCTAAAGTTTTAATTAAGGGTTAAAATGCTTTAATTACCCTTATGCCCTTTTAGGCTTATTTATTTCATAACTCACTAAATTGAGCTCAAATGAATTTGAAATTTTTATGTCACCTCACTCACATGTCAATCAAGACATTAGAGGAGCAAATGTGATTTTTCTGACATTAATTTATTTATATAATTATTTTTAGTAGAAAATAGGGGTTTTTAAAGAAAATTCAACAACATGACCAAGGTAAAGTTTCTATCCTTAAGAAAATTATGAGATGTTCCTAATAACTAGAGGACCACTTGCACCAATTTTGATGATTTTTTGAATTATATTTTATTTATTATAATTATTTTGAGTTTTAGAGTATTAACTAATTTTAAAATAAAATAAAAATTAAAAAATAGATTTTATATTTTTCTTAAATTTCTCTGACCTCAAGGAGTCTAGAGAAACAAATTTTATAATTTTTTTATTTTTCTTTGATTTATCAGAATTATTTTAGTGAAAAAGGTTGAAAATTCATTTTTTAATATTAAAAATTACATTAAGCCTTTAAAATTCAATATCTTATCCTAAGGACTTAGGAAAAATATTTGGTTTGTTTTTAAGTGATTAGGAGTCAAAATGTGAAATTTTTATGATTTTTAATATTTTTTTTATTTTTATTATTTTTTAATTATTAAAATATTAACATATTGTGAAAAATCAACTTTTTTAGAAAATTCTAATTTTAATTTTCCTAAACTCCACTGATACCAGAGAAGCTTCAAAACCATTTTTGTGAATTTTTGAAAAGTATTTTTAGAGTTATGAATTTTTAAAGTTCCATTTTACTTATGAGGTTTAATCAATCCATTTGGTGGGGTTAATCAAGTCCAATTGATTTCAAAATTTTATGTAAGGTTCTTCTGACCCTAAAGAGCAATGGAGAATTGTTTTCAAGTCAATTTTGTGTGTGGTTAACCCTAATTAATTCAAATTCAATTTTGGGAGTTTAGGCCAATTAGGGTTATTATGAATGAATTAACTTAAAATATATTTTTCATAGGTTCCCCTAGTCCTAAAAAAAACACCATCAAATTTTCCTAGAATTTATTTTACAACATGCTAATTATTGAAATTAGAATACCCAAAACAGTGACATGAACTTGAAAAATCAATAACTTTTCACAGAGATGATGGCCTCTGACCTTTAAAAATTCAGGGAATGTTCCCAAGATCAGAGGCTTCAAAAGCCCTATGGTCTCATGCCATGGTGAATTGTCTATGTAAATGGAGAATCAAAACATTGGAAATGGTAAATAAATTATTAAAAATAAAATACTCATCCAATTAACTTGATTTCCTTTCCACTTTATTCTCCTCTGTTCACTGAGTAAGAGGGTATTTTTATTTTATTTTTGTGATTTTTTTATGCAAAGATATGAATTTTTGAAGTTCTGGTATTTAAATAAATCCAGAAAATCCTAATTTTCTACTTATCCGACTCAGTGCCGCGTCATCCTCGTTCGGATCGAAAGCCCACGCGTCGCTCTGTGATTCGGCGCTGCCATCTTAGTCAGTGCTACGGGGGCCCGCCATTCAAGTACCATTGTGCTGTCCAGCATGATCTCGACCGTCCGCTCGATACACATGTGATCCAAAGGCTCCTGGTCGTCGTCTCCGACTGGTGTGCACCCGTGACCGTCTACACTAAAACCTTAAGATCTCACTCGATTCTCCATGGATTTTTGCGTTCTTATACTCTATCTATTCGTCTTGAAGAGACGAACACATATATATGGTTAAGGTGCATTGAAATCAACTCAAACTAAATGGAGAATCTCCAGGAGCTCGGGAGGAAGAGTGAGTTCATACCTTTGCTCAGAGAAGTGAAGCTTCGATCTGAGGGTTGTGTCACCTTCGATTGAGTCCAAGCAAGCTCCAGATGAAGTCTCTTGTTCTAGGAAATGCCTAGGTACAAAAGTGACCAAGGCCGATCACAAAGCTTGGAGGCCGGAAGCAATGGTCGGCTTCGGTGAGGGGGCTTTTGCTGGGGAACTTCTCCTCTTTGTCTGGTGAAGGTGTAGAGTCAATCAATTTGAATATTGGCTCACAGTGGTGAAGTGTCCTGGTTTTGGGCTTGAATTTCAACTCCAAAATTGGACTCACAGAGAGGGTTTTAGGGCTGGATTTCAGTGGGGATCAAGTTCTCTATGTCTGAGAGGGATCTGGAGTGATTTTGGCAGTGTTTTGGTAAGGTTTTGGTTCAACACCTCCTTTGGCCGAGAGGGGGTGGTGTTTAAATAGAGGTGGCTAGAGGGCTCACTAGGGGGGTTTGAAGTTTGGGATCAGCTGCTCTATGCAAGAGAAGAACAACCATGGTGTTCAATTAGGTTGAGACAACTCAGCAAGGGGGAATTGAAAAATTTGGCTCACTTGGAGCTCTCGGCCATGGCGTTTTCTGGCAACCTAGGCGGCTGGCCGGCAGGATCAGGTCACCATCTGGCTCAGGGAGGTCAGGGCTTGATGTTTGTGAGCTCAATTGGCTGAGAAGAAAAGTCTCGTCAGGAGACTTGAATCAGAAGAAAGTGCTACTGCAATAAAGGAGACTACCGGAAAAGAAGTTCAACAACCGTCACGTGACAACTGCGAGACCGTGCGGAAAAGGCCACTAGAAGATTCCATGGACAAGTTAAGGACCGACATCCAATGGTTAGCAAAAGAAAGAGAAGAAAAACTAGAAGATGAAGTTGATTCCTCAGAATTTATGAATGACGAGTATGCTGAAATCAACATGGTTGAGACGCGAGCATCATCAGCTTCACAAGGTGCGCCAGCAGCTGCAGAAAGAGATGAACCAGAAGTGTTGACAGCACGACTTCAAGAGAAGGATGATACAATTTTCTAGATGGCAAAGAGGATGGAAGAGATGGCTGCCGCTTTAGCCACTCTCCAGAGTCAGGTTCAGCCTCAGAAAGAGACACCCCTAGAGATTATTTATATTGCGGATGGAGGAAAAGGGATCACATCTGTCAACGAAGATGAAAAACCAAAGAAAGATCCTGCACAAAGCATGATTCCAGAAAAGGACATCAAAAAACTGGTCGAACAGTAGGTGCGAGAAGCCTTAGCACATTCTAAGAACGGAACATCTATTCAGACGGGTAGACCTTACCCCAAAGAATTTGATGCGGTCCAATACCCAAAAGGCTTCGTACCACCTCCGTTCAAGACTTTTGATGGAACAGGAAACCCCCAGCAGCATGTCGCACATTTTCGTGCTAGTTGCTGCAATGCCGGTGGGAGTGACGATTTAATCTTCTAACAGTTCGTCAGCATTTTATCAGGGATTGCCTTCGACTGGTACGCAGAATTGCCAAACGGTTCAGTAAAGACCTTTGCAGAGTTAGAAAATCTTTCCGTTAAGCGGTTTGTCGGGGCTCGGCACCACATCACCATCGGTGATCTAGTGGTGGAGCAACAGAAACCGAATGAGACTTTAGTGGATTACATACTTCGATGGAGAAACTTAAACATGAAGTGTGAACCACAGCTTCAAGAACAACATGCAGTTGGCATCTTGCTCAAGAGTATCCATAGCCCGATAGCACTTCTCCTTAAAGGATTTACAATCAAGACTTTCGAGAAGTTGCTTAGCAAGGCCGAGAGCTTGCAAGAAGAGACAAAGCAGTTAAGTTTCGTGGACAAGAATGATAAGCAGAAAACTTTAAAGACATTTGAAAAGAATGACCACAGCCCAGTTATCAACCACCGCAACGGACTTACCAACAACTGCAACAGATCTATCAGCAACCTCAGCAGGGCTATCAACAGCCTCGACCGAGCTATTAGCCGCCTCAGCATTATGAACAACCGCCTCGTCCACAGCGTACCCTGAAAGATTTGCTAAATAGGGAATATCCATTCAAAACTTAAGCAATAGCAAAGATGTTCTGTAGCTTAATGAAGACACCGGATTTTCAGCTGCCAGAGCCCAAGAGGCCGGAAGAAATCAACAAGAAAGATCATCCGAACTATTGCCCTTACCACCGGATGCTCGGACACAAGATAGAGGATTGCATCACTTTCAAGAGTTGGCTTGATGACAATCTCCGAAAAGGGAACATAACGATCTCAAAGGAATACATGAAGGAACCCCAGAAAGGAGGTTCCGTCAATGTTATTTCAAAGGATCCCATTGTTCCGATAGATCCTTACACGACCGATGATGGATGGAGTACCGCCTGAACAAAGTCTTCAAAGAAAATTTTGGATCACATCCAGATCGCTTCGGTACGCGCTTCAACTCAGAGTTTGAAACCTGTCGAGCCGGCACTATTGGAAAGTTCTACTCTCTCCAGAGTGTTGGTTGATCCAGGAGCATCAATCAACATAATGAATCTTCGTACGCTAGCTTATTTGGAAATTGATGCTCGCAAGCTTGAAGTAGACAAGATACTATTAAGAGGCTTCAATCAAAAAGGAGAAAGAGCTCTTGGATCGATAACACTACTAATTAAGACCGGTGATTTAGCAAAGACAACCGCAAAATTTCACATAATTGATTCTGAGACATCGTTCAACGCTCTACTGGGTCGGCCATGGATCAATGAAAACCGGATGTACCGTCTGTCGGCATACTTTTAAGTTTGTGTTGTATTTTGAAAAGGGGGTCGCCTACAGAAATTGTCGGTGAACTTTAGATTTTAAATTTAATTTAAATATATATATATATATATAATTTAAAAAGTAGCATTTGATTTTGAAAATAATTTTAAGTTTGAAAGTTTTAAGATATGAAATCAAGCTGATCTCACATCCTAAATAGTTTATATAAACGAGCACCACATCACTAAGCCGTGTATCTATCTCGAAGGACAAACACACTTTGCTCGACGATGGGGCTCGATTAAATAAACTAGAAGATTTGTGACATCGAGTTTGGTCTACGAACCAATTTTATAAGCCGACAAGTTCCCCTGTTTAATATAAAGAAATTAAACGGGGTTTATATTACCCAGGTTCTTAAAGATCCCTATAAGGGCAAGCCCTATAGTTAATTACATCTTAAATGACGGGAATCATTTAAGAAAACTCTCGATAATGATCAGTGGTTTTGCTCTCAAGAATTTTAAAGTTTAAGGTTTTCAAAGGATTGAGTTTTGGAATTTTCAATAGGGATTAGCTCAAATTCGGAACAGTTTATTTTAAGAATCCAAACAAAGAGAAGTAGGAGAAGCTGAGGATCTAAGAAGAATCTTGGAAACTTCCCAAACTATCCTATTGTTTGGCTTAGATTTGGGAATTTACTTAATGTTTCAACCTTGCCAATTTTAATTAATTAGGACTTATATTTGTATGACATAATCATACAAATAGCCTCAAATATATGAGGGTTTATGTCGTACCAAACGACTACCTCGGAGTCCTAAGACCAATTAGGGCTTAATTTGCATAACATGATTATGCAAATGCCTAATGAAAAGTTGAGAATTTATGTTGCACTAGGCAAACTACCTCAAAATCCTAAGGATTTGTTATTTCATTCTAAGAAATGTTTCTTGAAGTAGACATACGTTTTGCTGACTAAGGTGGCCGTGCTGCCCACTATGCTCCAAGCTCCTTGTTGTTGCAGAGGTTTAGTTTTAGAAGGTAAAAATCAGGGGATGAGAAAAGAGTCTTGGTTTAGAGAAAATCTTAAAATCCAAGTGTTTTTTAATATTTTAATTAGAACAAATCTTAAAGTTGTTTAAACAGAACCGATTAAGATCCTACGGTTCCGTCATCCAGGCACCGTTATTTTCATCGAATTCACTTAGTCCAGATGAATTTGCTAAACTCAACTGAATGAGTTCCACACTTTCATTTAGACTATGGGAAATCTCGTTAGTAACACGTGGGTTACATCATCCGAGGTATTCCCGATCATTCAACGAGACGTTTTAATTTAGTTAAAGTTGTGGTTTTATTATTCTGTTTGTGATTAAATTTTGAGTTGTTTTATATTTTGAATATTGTGGTGGTGGATTTTATCTTGCAATGACTTTTAATTTAGTTTTGGTTTCAGTTCAGGGACTATCCTAAAGGTTTTAGTTTTTATGCAACAGTCTTGTTTATCATGCAAGAAAAAGTAAAGTACACTGCATGTAAGTAAATTGCAATAAAGGAAATTATAATAAAATAAAAGCGTACCTAGAGGGTCTTCCCGTCATCCCAAGCTGCACTTAAAACACATGTTAAGGCATTTAAATATTTCAACAAGTAGCTAGGTAAAGCTAAGGGAAGGGTTATAGTTATCTACCAAATTCCTAATCCTACTGCTAGTCATCTCCTATGACATCTAGGTTGTTGTGTTTTGTTTAAGGATGATTTTCTTCATCAAAGAACAATTAAATTCAATTGTTCTTCTAAAACATCTCGTCATATTGAGGAAGTTCTTAGGACGAGTCCTAAACATCTTTTTAAAACTTTTGGGATTATTTTGAGTCCAAGTAAATTTAGTTGCACAGGTGAATTAGTCATCGAGGAGTTTAGTTAAGCTTTGTCTCTTGCTCAGTGAACCTGAGTATTTGATTACCTGAAGAATGAACTGACATCTCACTTAATACTCTATTTAAGAGTTATAATAATTAAAGGTTGTTGAGAATTTTAATCATTCTTAATTTAAAGTTTGAGTTAATGATTTAAAGTGATTTAATTTAATTATGAGGTTTTAATTAATAATTTTAAGTTTAAAATAGTGTTCAAATTATTTTAGATTTAATTTAAATCTTTACATTTTCAATTATCTTAGTGTTTCAGATTGATGTTTATGTTTTAAATTTACTTAAATAGAAAAATGAGTTGAAATTATTGATATGTTTTGATTTAACTCTTAATGATTTGATTTAGGTTTGTTGTTTAGTGATTTTAATTTAATTTAATTTAATTTAATTTGATTTAATTTAATTTAATTTAATTTAATTTAATTTAATTTAATTTAATTTTAACTTAATTTTTAATTTAATTTTAATTTAATTTAATTTAATTTAATTTAATTTTAATTTTAATTTAATTTTAGTTTCAATATTTTAAATTTAATTTAATTTAATTGTTAAGGTGTTAATTTAATTTAATTTAAACTTTAACTTGATTTAATTTAATTTAATTTAATTTAATTTAATTTAATTTAACTCTAAGATTTTAAATTTGATTTTAATTATTGGACCATTTAACATTTTAAGCTTTAATTCATTTAAGGGTTATCTTCTTTTAATTTTTAATTTATTTAGTTTCGATTATTATTTTAATTTTTAATTAAGAACTAAATATTATTAAAGTGACTTATTTAGGGATTTTTAAATTAAAGAATAAATATCCTCTTAACAATATCCCTATTTTAATAATCCAAATTTTAAATATAATCTTTCCAAAATTTAAATTATTTAATTAATTAGAGTTTCATTTTAATATTTTCAAAGTGTTTAATGGGTTTCTACCCTTTTAATTTCCCTAAGTTTCAATCATCCAAGAGAAAGTTAAAATCAAATATTTTACCCTCCATTTTGATTAAACCTAAAGTTTTAATTAAGGGTTAAAATGCTTTAATTACCCTTATGCCCTTTTAGGCTTATTTATTTCATAACTCACTAAATTGAGCTCAAATGAATTTGAAATTTTTATATCACCTCACTCACATGTCAACTAAGACATTAGAGGAGAAAATGTGATTTTTCTGAATTTAATTTATTTATATAATAATTTTTAGTAGAAAGTAGGGGTTTTCAAAGAAAATTTAACAACATGACCAAGGTAAAGCTTCTATCCATAAGAAAATTATGGGAGGTTCCTAATGACTAGAGGACCACTTGGACTAATTTTGGTTATTTTTTGAATTATATTTTATTTATTATAATTATTTTGAGTTTTAGAGTATTAACTAATTTTAAAATAAAATAAAAATTGAAAAATATATTTTATATTTTTCTTAAATTTCTCTAACCTCAAAGAGTGTAGAGAAAAAAAATTTATAATTTTTTGAATTTCCTTTGATTTATCAGAATTATTTTAGTGAAAAAGGTTGAAAATTCATTTTTTAATATTAAAAATTACATTAAGCCTTTAAAATTCAATATCTTATTTTAGGGACTTAGGAAAAATATTTGGTTTGTTCCTAAGTGATTAGGAGTCAAAATGTGACATTTTAATGATTTTTAACATTTTTGTTATTTTTATTATTTTTTAATTATTAAAATATTAAAATATTGTGAAAAATTAACTTTTTTAGAAAATTCTAATTTTAATTTTCCTGAACTCCCCTAATACCAGAGAAGCTCCAAAACCATTTTTGTGAATTTTTGAAAAGTATTTTTGGAGTTATGAATTTTTAAAGTTCCATTTTGCTTATGAGGTTTAATCAATCATTTTGGTAGGGTTAATCAAGTCCAATTGATTTCAAAATTTTATGTAAGGTTCCTCTGACCTTAAGGAGCAATGGATAATTATTTTCAAGTCAATTTGGTGTGTGGTTAACCCTAATTAATTCAAATTCAATTTTGGGAGTTTAGGCCAATTAGAGTTATTATGAATGAATTAACTCAAAATATATTTTTCATAGGTTACCCTAGTCCTAAAAAACACCACCAAATTTTCCTAGAATTTATTTTACAACATGCTAATTATTGAAATTAGAATACCCAAAACAGTGACATGAACTTGAAAAATCAATAACTTTTCACAGAGATGGCCTCTGACCTTGAAAAATTCAGGGAATGTTCCCAAGATCAGAGACTTTAAAATCCCTGTGGTCTCATGCCATGGTGAATTATATATGCAAATGGAGAATCAAAACATTGGAAATGATAAATAAATTATTAAAAATAAAATACTCATCCAATTAACTTGATTTTTTTTCCACATTATTCTCCTCTGTTCACTGAGCAAGAGGGTATTTTTATTTTATTTTTGTGATTTTTCTTTGCAAAGATATGAATTTTTGAATTTCTGGTATTTAAATAAATCCAAAAAATCCTGATTTTTCACTTATCCGACTCTGCGCCTCGTCATCCTCATCCGGATCGAAAGCCCACACGTCGCTCCGTGATTCGGCGACGCCATCTGAGTCATCACTACGGGGGCCTGCCATTCACGTACCATTGCGCTGTCCGGCTTGATCTCGACCGTCCGCTCGATACACGCGTGATCCAACGGCTGCTGGTCTCCGACTGGTGTGCACCCGTGACCGTCCACACTAAAACCTTAAGATCTCACTCGATTCTCCATGGATTTTTGCGTTCTTATACTCTATCGATTCGTCTTGAAGAGAAGAACACATCTATACGGTTAAGGTGCATTGAAATCAACTCAAACTAAATGGAGAATCTCCAGGAGCTCAGGAGGAAGAGTGAGTTCATACATTTCCTCAGAGAAGTGAAGCTTCAATCTGAGAGTTGTGTCACCTTCGATTGAGTCCAAGCAAGCTCTAGATGAAGTCCTTGTTCTGAGGAAATGCCTAGGTACAAAAGTGACCGAGGCCGATCTTAAAGCTTGGATGCTAAAAGCGATAGGTGGCTCGGTGAGGGGGCTTTCGTTGGGGAACTTCTCCTCTTGGTACGGTGAAGGTGTAGAGTCAATCAATTTGAATATTGGCTCAGCTGTGGTGAAGTGTCCTGGTTTTGGGCTTGAATTTCAACTCCAAAATTGGACTCGCAGAGAGGGTTTTAGGGCTGGATTTCAGTGGGGATCAAGTTCTCTATGTCTGGAGAGGGATCTGGAGTGATTTTGGCAGTGTTTTGGTAAGGTTCTGGTTAAACACCTCCTTTGGCCGAGAGGGGGTGGTGTTTAAATAGATGTGGCTGGAGGGCTCATCCGAGGGGTTTGAAGTTTGGGATCCGCTGCTCTATGCAAGAGAAGAATAGCCATGGTTTTCAATTGGGTTGGGACAACTCAGCAAGGGGGAATTGAAAAATTTGGCTCACTTGGAGCTCTCGGCCATGGCATTTTCCGGCGACCCAGGCGGCTGGCCGGCAGGGTCAGGTCACCATCTGGCTCAGGGAGGTCAGGGCTTGATGTTTGTGAGCTCAATTGGCTGTTGCCATGTGTAAAGTGGTTTGATTTAAGTGGAATGGGGGAGAGTGTATTTTGGGCTCATTTTGGTCCAAGGCATGGTTTAGGCTAGGTGCACCTCCCCAAGGCTTGACTTTGGGCTGGGAGAAATCATTTGGATCAGCCAAGAGAGAGTGGTGAGGTCTCTTTCCATGGTTAGGTGGCTAAGCTTGGTTTAGAGTGTGACATGAGTATGGTTAAAAGGCTTAATGAAGGATTAAGAAAGAGGCCCCCTCCATTTGCCACAAATGACATGGTGAGGTGTAAAGTGGCTCCCATGGCTTGCATATGGCTTATGCATGGCTCCATGGCTTCATTTGGCTTGGGAAAAGATTTAGTCAATTTCATGAAAGGGGATTTTATGAATTTTGGCATTTTGGTGGTAATTTGGATGAAGCTTGATATGGAATGGTTTAATGATGATTTTGAAACTTAGGGGTGATTTAAATCATAGGGAATGATGAGGGAAAATTTCATGTGGGCTTTGGAATGAATTTTTGGGCTTTTGGGTTTGGTGGAAGTGGGCTTTTAAAAAGGCTTAAATGGGTGGGCCTTTATATTTCAAAATGGACTTTTGGATGAAGAATTTTGTGAAATACCATGCCAAATAAATGTTGGGTTTAGTTTAGAGATGTTTCATGAATGGTTTGGAATCAATTTGGTGTGATTTGGAGTAGAATTGGGTTGAATTTGGGCTTTTTTGGTAAAGGGGCCAAGATGGGCAAAATTGGGCTAACTTGGGCTAAGGTTGGGCTAAGGTTGAATTTGGTGTAATATTAATGTTGAAAAATGTTTATGGGGGTATTACAAAGAGTTTTCAGCTTTGGTTGGGCTCTAATTTTGGGATTTGAGCCCATTTGCATTAGGTTTGGGCTTAGGCCAATTTAAGGGATTTTGGTTTTGTGTTAGGTTTGGGTGGAGTTTAGGTTCAAATTTTGGGCAAATCAAGTTAGTTTTTTGTTTATGGGGATATTAGGAAGACTTTAGAAAAGATTTGGGGCCAATTGGGGTTGAGTTGGGTTGGTTTGGGCTAGGTTTAGGTCATGGGTCAAAATTGGGCCTTAAGCCCCAAATTGAAATTGGGCCCAAATGTCAATCAAATTGGACTTAGATTTGGTCCAAATTGATATTGGGGATATTGAATTGAAGTTTAGAATTGAATTGGACCAAAATTGAGGTCAATTGGCGTGGTTTGGTTTGACATTGGGTTCACTTAGGTTAAAAATGGGTCAAATTAGGGGTTTTGGTAAAAGTGGGGTAAATTGACCCATGATGTAGTTGAACAAAATGAAATTGAGAATATTTGAGATTTTCTATAATTTTCTATAAATTTTTAGAATTTTTGGATTTTTGGGGTAAAAGGGTATCTTGGTAATTTTGGGGGGTTTAGGAGTGGTTTTGGAAATTTTAGTATTTTTGGCCAAAGATTGTTAATTTAAGTGGTGGGAAGTGTTTAGGATTAATTTTGAGGAATCTTGGGTAATTTAGGTAATTTTGCAAACTTTGGGTCATTTCAAGGGTATTTGGTAGGTTTGGCGGGTGTAGGGGCGCCGGGGGTCAAAAACTGAAATTTTATAAAAAAAAAGGATTGATCAAGTGTGAGTGAAGTGGAATCATTTTGGTTGAGCCATGAAGCCAGCCTATATGAGCCATGAGAGGACTCATTTGAGGCATTCACTATGTTGTTCCTAACCCTCTTAGTCAGGGGCTTATGGGTTAAGGACCATCCACATGAATTACCTACATGAGTCAGGAAGTCAAGTTGGGTGAGAGTGTGGTTTTAGGACTTGGAATGTGTGTGAGAGTGTAGTGTATGTGCAAGTCAACCCTCACCAGACCAGGCCATCCAGGGTATTCCTAAGGCTAAAAAGACCTATAGGGAACTCATCCTTTAAACCTCCACATTTGATTTCAACCCTAGGTGATTAAGGGTCAATCAAGCTTGTGGGGTTTGCAGGGAGTTAAGAAGTAGTTTGAATTTCTAAATGGTGGGTTCCATTTCTAGTACTCTAAGATTAGTCAAAGGAAAAGCCTAAAGCTAGATCCTAAGTACTAAAGAGAGAAGCAAAAGACCTCACCAAAAATGAGGTCAACAAATGGACCCCCAATAGGTGTGGTGTGCTAACCAAGCACACCACGCGTATTGGCGTTAACCGAAGAGATCAACCAAACCAACACAGATGTCCAAGTGACAAACTTAGGACGAAGTAGAAGAATTTCCACTGGGGAGTATCAGGTATATTTCCAAGACTGGAGATTCTTGAACTCTCGCTGGGGAATGGAAATGGAGGTGAACTCCAAATCACAAGATCTGGGGAATTCGATTTAGATTTCATTTTACTTTTAAATTTCAAGTTTCAATGTGTGAGTTTAGATTTCGATTGTTCTGAGTTTCAATTTTGATTGAAGTTTAATTTAAAATCAATCTAAGGAAATTTTGAATTTGAAATTTGGATTTGAAATGAGAATTGAAACCTGGGTTTCAACCTCAGGATTGTGAAGAGAACTGGAATTTAGGTACCAGCCTCGGAGTGAGAATCAGAGTTTAAGTGTCGACGAAAAGGATGAGAATCGGAGTTAGGTACTGATCTCGAGAGAGTGAGATTTGAAATTTAAGTATCAATCCTGAATGAGAATCGAAATTTAGGTATCGATCTCGGAAAGAGAGTCGGAATTTAGGTACCGACCTAGAAATGAGAACTGGAATTTGAGGTACCAGTCTCGAAAGTTGTGAATCAAAATTTAGGTATCAATTCGAATGACAGTCGGAATTTGGTACCGACCTCGAAGGAAGAGAACTGGAATTTGGTACCAGTCTTAGAAATTTAGAATTGAAATTTGGTATCAACTCGAAAGAGAGTCGGAATTTGGTACCGACCTCGAAGGAAGAGAACTGGAATTTTGTACTAGTCTCAGAAATTTAGAATTGAAATTTGGTATCAATTTGAAAGAGAGTCGGAATATGGTACCGACCTCGAAGGAAGAGACCTGGAATTTGGTACCAGTCTCGGAAATTTAGAATTGAAATTTGGTATCAATTCGAAAGAGAGTCGGAATTTTGTACCGACCTCGAAGGAAGAGAACTGGAATTTGGTACCAGTCTCGGAAATTTAGAAATGAAATTTGGTATCAATTCGAAAGAGAGTCAGAATTTGGTTCCGACCTCGAAGGAAGAGAACTGGAATTTGGTACCAGTCTCGGAAATTTAGAATTGAAATTTGGTATCAATTCAAAAGAGTGTCGGAATTTGGTACCGACCTCGAAGGAAGAGAACTGGAATTTGGTACCAGTCTCGGAAATTTAGAAATGAAATTTGGTATCAATTCGAAAGAGAGTCAGAATTTGGTTCGGACCTCGAAGGAAGAGAACTGGAATTTGGTACCAGTCTCGGAAATTTAGAATTGAAATTTGGTATCAATTCAAATGAGTGTCGGAATTTGGTACCGACCTCGAAGGAAGAGAACTGGAATTTGGTACCTGTTTCAGAAATTTAGAATTGAAATTTGGTATCAATTTGAAAGAGAGTCAGAATTTGGTACCGACCTCGAAAGGAAGAGAACTGGAATTTTGTACCGGTCTCAGAAATTAATCTGTATGAAGAGGGACCCAGTCTTATGCCATCAGAACCAAATCGAAGAAAGTTGGTGGCTCCGTATCAACAGAACTAGTCAATCCTCTAAAACACAGAGGAAAGAGAACTGAAAGGAACTAGTAAGCGTACCAAGCTGAAAAGACTTGACTTAACAACAAGTCGAAGAGAATATTCAAATTTCAAAGAGTTTCCAATAGATTTCGATGGAGGAAAGAACTGAAAGGTTCGAATCAGAGGTTTGAGATCGAAATTCAATTCGGAGTTTAGATTCGTTCTGTTTGTCCTTTAAAGATCCCATTTTATTTTTTGTTGTTTATTTAGTGTTCATGTGAATTTAAAGTTCATTTTAATATTCAGATTTTTTAGGAAAAGTTCACATTTATTTTATTTTCTTTTCTTTTCTTTGTTCAAAGTTCATTTAACTCTAATGGAGTTTCCCAGTCAATTTGTACAAAAAGAGGTGAAGGCAAAATATGACGTAGTCGTTTTCATTCCAACTTGCTGAAAATACATCATACAACTTGATCTAATCATGATGACATTTTCCTCGAAAATTTAATGTCTCATATAACCCATGTAAATCCAAAATGGATTGTGTAAGATTCTTGTTGATCCACCCAAAAGCGTCTGTCAAAAATCCATGTCTGAATAGTAAGAAACATGGGCAATAACATCACCTTCCAAGCCACCCTTGGCAGGAATGTCGCATGGATGTGTATTGGAGGTGTGCTTATTTCCCATGTAACTCACAGACTCGTAAGGCCGGAGACTCTCCAAATCCGGATGCAGTCGAAAGTGGTAAGGCATTTTTATGTGGTCCATTCTTCTAAAAGTAACTGAGATCCACTCCACAGGCACTCCTGGACTGCAATGCTTCGCAACATCTGCTCTGTTTCCTTTTAACACCAGGACGAAACCTAACGATAGTGGTATCTCCACCGGCCCTCGGAACTCACCTGGGCCTGCAATCCAGAGGTTAGATTCGAACATGATGTTGCACTGGTTGACGAATGATACTGTGCAGAAGGGTCTAACAAAGTCATGATGGTCTATATGTGGAGGTATGCAGTCGCCTTCCTTGTAGATGTTAACAATGCAGCTGTTGGGTATGCAATCTGCATGCAATACCCTCCATGTTATCATCCTTTACACCATTCTCTTAATGATTCTTGGCATCAGATTCACCTCACTGCGACGGAGTATCCCTGGTGGTTTTCTTTTCTGTCAATGGCAAAATTGTAGCAACATCCGCATTGGATTGTAACTCTTCCTTTTCCTGGCATCCATCTTCGCGGTTCTGAATAGGTCTTTTCTCTCAGGCCGCCAGCTCGACCCATTTTCTGTAACTCGAAGATGCAATCTACAATTTGTTGTTACTCGTAGTCTGAGAACACATATGTATGTAGCTCGAGGCCTTCTAAGATATTGATCCTCTTATCTTCAATTCTTTCAAAGTATTCAATGGTTTTCTTCTCAACTAGTTGCATTTTCTCCAGCTCTTATTCCGGGATTATCTGAAGTCCTCGGTGTCTAGTAACATACTGCGGGATGTATGGCTCAACCCCAGCACGTTCTTCTGCATGTCTCGGCTCCTCGGGGATAGTCTCTGTAGGGACATCCTCCGGAGTTGCTTTCGCAACAAGACTCTTCGGA
Source organism: Papilionanthe hookeriana x Papilionanthe teres (assembly GCA_022702705.1). Classification (NCBI taxonomy): domain Eukaryota; kingdom Viridiplantae; phylum Streptophyta; class Magnoliopsida; order Asparagales; family Orchidaceae; genus Papilionanthe; species Papilionanthe hookeriana x Papilionanthe teres. Next base: position 78,444,287 of record CM040434.1, on the reverse strand, counting down.
TCTGATACATCTGCTCGGCGTCGAGGTACTGACTCTATTTTTGCTTTTCTTGGTACTTCTTTTATCTGTTCCGACTTTCTTGGAGTTGACTTTCTTCTTTTTGGTTCCTGACGAACCGGTCTCCTTGGAGCATTTGCACTAACGGTATCCACTGTCTGTTTATGTTGATCTTCTGCTAACTTGGTCAACATTTTGCGAATGCGATGATTCTTATTTCATCGCTGGGTAACAATGAGAGTAGCTCTACTTACCCCTTGAATTTCTGCGGGTGCGGCGCTGACAAGCCTACCCTCTGCTGTGGCAACCACAGACTTAACTTTCTTATCTTCTCTGGCTGCATGAGCGGCGTTTACTTTTCTTTTCTTGCTGCTGGATTGGCGGCTCGAGCCACCCATTTTCATCACTATCTGGCTGTGAAGTTATTCTCGATCAACTGGGATCCAATCATTTTCTTCGTATTGTAAGCCGGCTGGTGTGAAGTCTGAGTCAATCTCTATCACTGCTCCATCCCTCACCCTCTTTTCATCAAGTGCTAGACTCATGCCATTTCTAAAGTTTAGAACCAACTGCCCGTTCGACATTTCCCTGCGAAAAGAACAAGGAAAGGATCAGGGGCTGTACTAAGAACAAGAACAATAAGAAAAACACTTAAAAATTCTTTTTCACTTCTTTTAAATTTAAAGAAAGTAGGAAGAGATGAGAAAATATCAGGAATGAATGGATTTAAAAGGAAAGATTGACATTTTATTATTACGATTTCCCATGTTTTCTTTTTAACATTTTCGTTGATGAGATTCTGTCGGCACATTTTAGGTTATGTTGTATTTTTGAAAAAGGGGTCGCCTAACAGAAATTGTCGGCGAATTTTATATTTTAAATTTAATTTAAATATATATATAATTTAGAAAGTAGCATTTGATTTTGAAAATAATTTTAAGTTTGAAAATCTTAAGATATGAAATCGAACTGATCTCACATCCCGAATAATTTACATAAACGAGCACCGCACCACAAACCATGTATCTACCCCAAAGAATAGACACACTGCTTGGTAATGGGGCTCGATTAAATAAACTAGAAGATTTGTGACATCTGTTTGGTCTGCGAACCAATTTTATAAGCCGACAAATTCCCCTGCTTAATATAAAAGCATTAAACAGGGTTTATATTACACAGGTCCTTAAAATTCCCTATAAGGGCAAGCCCCTATAGTTAATTACATCTTAAGTGACATGAATCACCTAAGAAAACTCTCGATAATAATCAGTAGTTCTGCTCTCAAGAATTTTAAAGTTTAAGTTTTCAAGGGATTGAATTTTGGAATTTCAATAAGAAATAGATCAAATTTGGAACATTTTACTTTGGGAATTCAAAGGAAGAAAGGTAGGAGAAATTACAGATTCGAAGCGAACTTCGGTAATTTCCCAACTATCCTATTGTTTGGCTTGGATTTAGGAAAGTCCTAATGTTTATTTAATATTTTGATCTTGCCAATTTTAATTAATCAGGACTTATGTTCGTATGACATGATCATACAAATAGCCTCAAAGATGTGAGGGTTTATGTCGTATCGGACGACTACCTCTAAATCCTAAGACAGGTTAGGGCTTAATTTGCAATGCAAATGCCTAACAAAAGGTTGAGGATTTATGTTACACTAGGCAAACTACCTCGAAGTCCTATGGCTTAGTTATTTAATTCTAAGAAAGTTCTGCTGAAGTAGACTCAGGTTTTGCTGATGACGATGGTCGTGCTGCCCACCATGCTCCGAGCTCCTTGTTGTTGCAGAGGCTTAGTTTTAGAAGTCATAAATCAGGAGATGAGAAAAGTGTTTTTGTTTAGAGAAATTCTTAATTCCCAAGTGTTTTTATGTTTCAATTAAAACAAATCTTAAAGTTGATTATAACAACACCGGTTAAGATCCCACGGTTCCATCCTTCCGGCATCGTTATTTTTATCGGATTCACTTAGTCCAGATGAATTTGCTAAACTCAACTAAATGAGTTCCACACTTTCATTTAGACCATGGGAAATCTCGTTAGCAACACGTAGGTTACATCATCCGAGATATTCCTGATCATCCAACAAGACGTTTTAATTTAGTTATAATTGTAGTTTTGTGTTCTGTTTGTGATTAAATTTTGAGTTGTTTTATATTTTGAAATATTGTTGCGGTGAATTTTATCTTGCAATGACTTTTAATTTAGTTTTGGTTTCAGTTTTAGGGGCTACCCTAGAGGTGTGGGTTTTCATGCAACAGTTGTTTATCGTGCAAGAAAAGTAAGTGTGATGCGATTAAATAAATTGTAATAAGGTAAATTGCAATAAAATAAAAGCGTACCTGGAGGGTCTTCCCGTCATCCCAAGCTGCACTTAAACACAATTTAGAATATTTAAGCAAGTTCCTAGGTAAAGCTAAGGGAAGGGTTATGGTTTTCTACCAAATTCCTAATCCTATAGCTAGTCATTTCCTATGACGTCTAGGTTCTTATGTTTTTGGTTTGAGGACGATTTTCTTCATCAAAGAATAATTAAGTTCAATTGTTCTTATAAGTATCTTATCATATTGAGAAAGTGTTTAAGAAGAATCTTAAACATCCTTTCAATATTGCTAGAATTGTTTTAAGTCCAAATGAATTTAATCGTACAAATGAATTAATCGTCCGAGAATTCAAGTTTTGTTATCTTGCTCGATGAACTGGGACATTTGAATATCCTATGAGTGAAGTAACATTTCATTTAACGTTCTGTTTAGGAGTTATGATAACCAAAGCTTTCGAGGGCAAATTGGTGTCCAAATGGTTTGTGATTTAATTCAATCTCAATTAACGGGTTAAAATTTGGAATAGTGTTCAAGTTGCTTTATTTTGAATTTCTTTATGTCTTAGGTGATGTTATTTTTTAATTCATTTAATTTATCTTTAATTTAATTTAATTTAGTTTAGTTTTAATTTAATTTAATTACTTTTAATTTTAACTTAATTTTATTTATTTTATTTTAATTTAATTTAATTTAATTTAATTTAATATGATTTAATTTAATTTAAATTAATTTAATTTAATTTAATTATTTTTTATTTTTTTATTTATTTAATTTTATTTAATTAATTTAATTTAATTTTAATTAAATTTAATTCAATTTAATTTAATTTGTTTAATTTAATTTAATTTAATTTATTTGATTTAATTTAATTTAATCTTTAATTTAATTTTATTTTTAATTTTAATTTAATTGAAAATTTAAAAAGAGTTTAATAATTTGACTTTAATTTGATTTTAATGATTAGATCCTTTAACATTTTAAAACTTAAATTTGAATTATCATTTTAATTGGGGATTTAAATATTATTGAGATGATTAATTTAGGGACCCTTAGATTAAAGAACAAATCTCTATTCAATAATATCCCTATTTAATAATTCCAACTTTATTATTCTTCCAAATTTAATCAATTATTTAATTAAGGTTTATTTTAATTATTTTTAAATTGTTTAATAGGTTTCTACCCTTTAGTTATTTAAATTTCAATCATCCAAATCAGATTAAGATCAAATATTTTACTTTTTAATTTTATTAAACCTAAAGTTTTAATTAAGGGTTAAAATTTTAATTTCCATTTTGCCCTTCAAGCTTAATAATTTCATAACTCACTAAATTGAGCTTAAATGAACTTAAAATTTTTATGTGACTTCACTCATATGTCAATAAAGACATGAGAAGAGAAAATGTGATTTTTCTGTATTTAATTTATTTATGTAATTATTTTTGGTGGAAAATAGAGATTTCCAAGGAAAATTTAATAATATGACCAAGGGAGAGTTTCTATCCTTAGGAAAATTATTGGACATTCCTAATGACCAGAGGACCACTTGGACCAATTTTGGTGATTTTTTGAATTATATTCTTTTTATTATAATTATTTTAAGTTTTGGAGTATTAATTAATTTAAAAATAAAATAAAGGTTGAAAATGAATTTTATATTTTTCAAAAATCTCTCTGATATCAAGGAAATCAGAGAATTAATTTTTACAATTTTCTGATTTTTCTTTGATTTATTATAATTATTTTAGTGGAAATGCTAGAAAATACATTTTTTAATTTTAAAATTACCTTAGGGCTTTAAAATTTAATATCTCATCAAATAGACCTAAGAAAAATATGGGGTTTGTTCCTAAGTGATTAAAATTCAAAATTTGACATTTTTGGTGAATTTTATTATTTTTGTGATTTTTATTATTTTTTAATTATTAAAATATTAAAATAATACCAAAAAATCAACTTTTTTAGAAAATTGAAATTTTAATTTTCTTAAATTCCCCTGATATCGAGAGGCTCCAAAACCAATTTGGTGAATTTTTGAAAAGTATTTTGAAAGTTATGAATTTTTAAAGTTCAAATTGACTAAATGGCTTAATCGACCCATTTAGTAGGGCTAACCAAGTCCGATTGACTTTAAATTTTTATGGTGGGTTCCTACGATCCTAAAGGTCAGTGGAGAATTAATTTCAAGTCAATTTGATGTATGATTAGCTCTAATTAATTAGGGACCTATTTTGGGTGTTTAAGCCGATTAGAGGCTATTTTAAATAAATTAATTCAAAACCTATTTTTCCTAGGTCCTCCGGTCGTAAGAGACATCACCAAATTTTCCTAGAATTTATTTTACAACATGCTAATTATTGGATTTAAAATACTCAAAACGGTAACATGAATTTGAAAAATCAATAGCTTCTCATAGGGATGGCCTCGACTTTGGAAAATTCGAGGAATGTTCCCAAATTCGAGAGGCTTAAAAGCCTCATGGTCTCATGCCATGGTGAATTTCCTATATGCATGGAGAATTAAAATAATGCGAGAGGGTAAATAAATTATTAAAAATAAAATACTTGATGAAATTAAATGATTTCTTTTCCACATTATTCTCCACTCGTTCACCGAGCGAGAGGGTATTTTTATTTTATTTTTCGATTTTTCCGCACAAAGTTATGGATTTTTGAAGTTTAGGGAATTAAATAAATAAGAAAATACCCTAATTTTCTATTTATCCACGCGGCGCCGCGTCAACCTCGGCAGCTCCGAAACGCCGCGTGTCGCTCAGCCATTCGACGCCACCATCCAACTCAGCGCTCCGGGGGCCCGCTGTGTCGTTCCTTCTCCTCATCCGGCGCGATCCTGGCCGTCCGTCCGCGCGTGTATTAAATGAACGGCATCCGTTCATCGTCCCCAAGCCTCCTAGCCCGAGAACCATCCACACTAAATCCCTAATATCTCACTCAATACTTCAGTGGAGGTGTAGGACCAGTCAATTTGAAGATTGGCTCACTGTGGCAAAGTGTCCTGGTTTTGGGTGAAATTTCAGTGGAGAAATTGGATTTTGTTGGTGGGGATTAGGGCAAATTGACACTGGGATCAACTGCTCTAAGTATGGAGTAGGGTTTGGAGCATTTTTAGCAGAGTTTCGGCAAGGTTTGTGCAACTCTTTTTTATGGCCGTGAGGGGGTCGGGTTTAAATAGAGGTGGCTGGAGAGCTTCACAGGGATGGCCAAGGGTTGGGATCAGCTGCTCTGGGCATGGGAAGAACAACCATGGTGGCCATTGGGCATGGGGCAGCTCAGCAAGGTGGAATTCCAAAGTTTGGCTCCTCCCAAGGTCTCGGCCATGGTGTTTTTCGGCGACCCAGTGGGCGGCCGGCCGAGCACTCGGTCACCATCTTGTTCGGGTGGGTCGGGGCGGGGTTTAGTGTAGGCAATTGGCAAATGCCATGTGTAAAAGGCTTGGATTAGAATGGTATGAGAGAAGGCTCATTTTGGCTCAAATTGGTCAACCCATCCCTTTGGGCTAGGTGCATCACCCAAGGCTTGGTTTAGGCTGAAGAGAAAGTGATGTGGCTCAGCATAATCAGTAGGGTCAAGTCACCATCCAAGCACAATTAGGCATAAGCATGGTTAAGGGGAGTCATGGGAGTGGTTAATCACCTTTAGGAATTAAGGAAAGAGCCTCCTCCTTTTGCCCAAAATGGCATGGTGACATGTAAAGAGGCTCTCATGGCTTCCATGTGGCTCATGCATGGCTTCATGGCTTATCTTTGGCTTGGGAAAAGTTAAGTCAATTTCATGGAAATGGGTTTAAGAAAATTTTGGTATTTTGATGGGAATTTGTATGGGGCTTAATTTGGAATGGCTTCATGATGGGTTTTTGAAACTTAGGGATTGATTTTAGTTAAGGGTATGATGAGAAGAATTTGTCATATGGGCTTTAGCATGAAATTTGGGCTTTTAGGAAGGTTTAAGAAAATGGGCTTTTAGTTTAAAAATAAATTTATGGATGGGAATTTTGTGAAGGATTGGGCCAAACAAATGTTGGGTTTAGTTCATGGATGTGTCATGAGTGATTTGAAGCAAGTTGGGAGTGATTTGGGTTTGAATTGGGTTGGATTTGGGCCTCTTTGGTAAATGGGCCAATGTAGGTCAAATTGGTCTAACTTGGGCCAATGTTGGGCTAGGGTTGAAATTTATGTAAAATAAATGTTGGAAAATGTTTATGGGAGTGTTTCAAAGAGGTTTTGGCTTTGGTTGGGTTTTGATTTTGGGGTTTGGGCTTATTTGGGTTAGGTTTGGGTTTAGGTCAAAATTGGGCCTTTTAGCTTTGGGTTGAATTTGAGTGGGGTTTGGGTCTAAATTTTGGGCAAATCATGTTAAGGTTTTGCTTGTGGGAATGTTAAGGAATATTTAGAAAAGATTTGGGGTTAATTGGAGTTGAATTGGGTGAGTTTGGGTTAGGTTTGGGTCATGGGTCCAAATTGGGCTTTAAAGCCCAAAGTGAAATTGGATCCAAATGTCAATCAAATTGGACTTGGATTTGGTCTAGATTGGTGTTGGGAATGTTGAATTGAAGTTTAGAATTGAATTGGACCAGAATTTGGGTCAATTGGGTAGGTTTGGTTTGACATTGGGTTCACTTTGTGTTAAAATGGATCAAATTGGGGGTTTTGACAAAAGTAGGGTAAATTGACAAAATTGGCCCATGGTGTAGTTAACAAAATGAAATTGGGAATATTTGGGATTTTCTGAAATTTTCTGGGAATTTTTTTAATTTTTGGATTTTTGGGTCAAGAGGGGTATTTTGGGTATTTGGAGGGTATTAGGAGGTATTTTTAGAATTTTTGGTATTTTTGGCTATGAGTGATCAATTTGAGTAATGTGGAAATGTTTGGAATTGGTTTTGGGGATTTTTGAAAAATTTGGGTGATTTCAAGGGTTTTGGGTAGGCTAGGCGGGTGTAGGGTCCCGGGGGTCAAAAATTGAAAATTTGGAAAATTGGAGATTGGGTGAATGTAAGTGGAATGAAATCATTTTGGTTGAGCCATGAAGTCATATCAAGCCCACATGAGCCATGAAGGGACTCATTTGAGGCATTCACTATGTTGTTCCTAACCCTCTTAGCCAACGGCTTAGGGGTTAAGGACCATCCATGTGAATTACCTGCATGAGTCAGGAGTCCATGTGAATCACCTGCATGAGTCAGGAGGTCAAGTTGGGTATGGGTGTGGTTTTAGGAGGTGTGTGAAAATATAGTGTATGAGTGTAGTGTGTGTGTAAGTCAGCCCTTCACTAGACCGAGCCACCCGTGGGCGGTCCTAAGGCCAAAGAGTCCTATAGGAACTCATCCTTTAAACTTCCACATTTGATTTCAACCCTCTAGGTGATTAGGGGTCTACAATCGGTTGTAGAATTTGCGGGGAGTTAAGAAGTGGTTTGAATTTCTAGGTGGTGGGTCCCAATTCTAGTCCTCTAAGATAGTCAAAGGAAAAGCCTAAGGCTAGATCCTAAGTACTTAAAAAGAAGAAGAGAAAACCTCATCAAAAATGAGGTCAACAGATTCTTTTTTTTTATCATCCATTTTTTTTTTTTTGTTTCGGACCCAGTCACAAAGTGATTACTTCACCCGTGTTTCTAGGGATAAGACTCTACTTTAGAGGCCACCCTTCGAAACATCAGGTTGCGTAATACTTCTTTAAATACCGTCCATTGATTGGAAGCATGGGTCGTTCTCCATGACAATTCACTAGTTGGTAGGAACCTCCAGAGTAGACTGTCTCGACCACAAATGGCCCCTCCCATGTTGGTTCAAATTTACCACCTATCTTGCGATGTGCAAGAATAGGTCTTCTGAGAACTAAAACCAAGTCACCGACTTTGAATGTCCTTGGACGGACCAATTTATCATGGGCCTGAATTATCTTGGCCTGATACAGTTCCAGATTCTGCTGCGCGTAAAGTCTTTTCCCTTCCAAGCTTTCCAATTCTTCCAGTCGTAGTCTGGCATTTTCTTCTGTAGTGATCTTTTCTGCAACTGCAATTCGAGTGACAGAAGCTGAACTTCCAGGAGTAGAACGGTCTCGGACCCGTATACTAAAGCGTAAGGCGTAGACTGAGTAGGAGTCCTAAAAGTCATCTTGTAGGCCCATAAGGCTTCTAACAACTTCTCGTGCCAATTTCTCTTGTTTTCGTCCAAAGTTTTTTTTAAAATTTGAACGAGAGTTTTATTAAAAGCCTCGGCCAAGCCATTTGCTCTTGGGTAGTAGATCGTTGAATAGCGCCAATCAATCTCGTGTCTTCTGACAAAATTGTTGATCTTCGTACTCTTGAATGCGGACCCGTTATCTGAAATGATCCTGCGCGGTACTCCAAAACGGTAGACGACTTGGTTCTTGAAAAACTGTAGCACGTGGTGTGCCTTCACTTCTCAGAGTGTATAGCTTCTGCCCACTTAGAAAAGTAATCTCTAGCTGCAAGAATGAAGCGATGTCCCCTTGAAGAAGGCGGTTCTATCGGACCCACTATATTTGTGCCCCAACACTCAAATGGCCACGATGCGATTGTCGGATGTAGTACATTTGGAGGTTGGTGTAGAACCACTCCGTGTACTTGGCACTGGTGACAACTTTTGACAACTTTCATACAATCGATCATCATTGAGGGCCAGTAGTACCCTAGTCTTTTAATCTTCATTTTCATTTTCGGGCCTAACTGATGAGCGCCACAAAGTCCTGAATGTACTTCTTTAACAATTTCACGAGCCTCGGACCCGCTCAGACACCTTAGCCACATTTGGTCAAAAGACCTTCTGTATAACGTATTGTTTATTAATGTGTAAGACAGAGTTCTTTTCTTGATTTGATGGGCTAACGACTTATTGTCAGGCAGGTTTCCTATCTGCAAGTAGTCTATTAATGGTTGCCGCCAATCTTCTGTATTTTCTGTTATTGCCGCAACTGATTCTTCTGCTTTTTCTGATTTGTGTATTGTATCCATGTCGAGCTGTGATAGGACTTGTCGTCCCTGAACTGACATTTCAACTGATTCATCCTGTAAGCAGGTAAATTCCTTTGCAAGACGGGCTAACGCATCTGCGAGAGCATTTTCTCTTCTGGGAATCTTGTAGATTGTTACGTTTGGAATTTGTTCCAACAATTTCATGGCATACTAAAAGTACTGCTCGAGCCTTGGCTTTAAAATTTTGTACTGTCCGACGACCTGTTGAATGATCAACTGAGAATCTCCGTAGATGTTGATGTCCGTTATTCCCATCTGAATGGTTAATTCCAGTCCTGTTATGAGGGCTTCGTATTCCGCTTCGTTGTTTGTACACGGTTCTGTTAAGTGGTAGGAGTACCTTAACATTCCCTGCTCCGGTGTTATAAAGATTAGTCCGGTTCCTGCCTTACCGAGCACTATCGTTTGCAATTCTTTGTTCTTCTGTGCTGAGGACGCACCGTCGAAGTATAGTTCCCAACGTCGATCATCGGGGTCTTCTAGGCTCATTATCTGCTCGTCAGGCAAATCGTCGTTGAGAGGCGATTCTGTCGGTAAAGGGTGTGCTGCAAGGAAGTCTACTAGGACTTGCCCCTGTACAGCACAAAGAGGAATGAAAGTTATATCGAATTGCAATAGTATCATCGACCACCTGACAAGTCTGCCAGAAAGTGTCGGTCAGGTCATCAAATATTGCAATGGATTAACTCTCGAAATAAAGTTAACCTTATGAGAAAGCATGTAATGCCTGAGCTTTTGAGCGGCGAAGATCAGGGCCAAACAATGCTTCTCAATTGGAGGATACTTTACTTCCGTCGGGATTAGACAACGGCTTTGGTAGTAGAGAGAGTTTTATTTTCCCTCGTCATTGACCTGGGCTAGCAGTGCTCCGAGAGAATCGTCTAAAGCCGCGGTATAAAGTATCAACGGTCTACCTGAGACTGGGGCTGCTAAGACAGGAGGTGTCATTAAATATTGCTTAACGTCCTTGAAAGCTCACTGGTATTTCTCATCTCAAACGAATTTGGCATTCTTTTTAACCAATGCCGAGAAGGGCTGACACCTACCTGACAAGTTCAAGATAAAGCGTCGAAGATATGCCAACTTCCCTTGAAATGATCGTAGTTGTTTCAAAGTTTTGGGAGGAGGCATTTCTAAATAGCTTTAATATTCTCCGGATCGATTTTAATCCCACGATGTCGGATAATAAATCCTAAGAATTTCTCGAAGGTGACGCCGAAGGCGCATTTTAAGAGATTCATCTTAAGGTTAAATTGTCTTAGTCGCTCGAAAACAATTCTCAAATCATACATGTGATCTTTCTTTAGTTTACTTTTGATGACCACATCATCCACGTAGCACTAGACTTGGTCATGAATAAGATTATCAAAAAATTTTGTCATCGCTCTTCGGTATATTGCTCCTGTGTTCTTTAGTCTGAATGGCATTACTGTGTAGCAATACACTCCGATCAGCGTTCTGAATGACGTGAGCTTTTCTTCTTCCGGTGCCATCTTTATCTGGTTATATCCCAACGATCCATCCATAAATGTGAAGATTTCATTTGTCGAAGCGATGTCGATCATCAATTCTGGGATTGGTAGTGGAAATTCATCCTTTGGACATGCTTTATTCAAATCTCTGAAATCCACGTAGATTCTGATCTAACCATTCTTCTTTCTAACTGGTACCACGTTGGTTAACCAAGTTGGGTATTGTTCTTCACGGAAAAATTTAGTGTCTATTAGCTTCTTAACTTTAGCTATTACTTGTTGCTCAATTTCTAGACGCATTCTTATGGGAGTTTGTCTGACTGGAACGGAAGCAAGATCCACTCCTAGCTTGTGAACGGCGACTTCTGGAGCTAATCCTGGCATTTCGTCGTAACTCCAAGCAAAACGGTCCTTGAATTCCATTAATAGCTTGATTATGTCTTCGAAATCTTCTTTATTGAGTAAGGAGCTAACAAAGGTAGGCCTAGGCTCTTCGTTAGTACCTAAGTTAACTTCCGTTAACTCGTCTATTGTAGATTTGATTTCTTCTTCGAATTCTGGTGGAGCATCTCCGATTTGCAGATCTTCTGAGGCTTCCAAGCAGTCTTCATTAGGCTCGCAAGTGACAACCAAGCAAAATCCCGTATCATCAACTGATCCTACTGTGCCGAATCCGAGACCATGTTTTGAATTGGGAGGCCGACCGGCATTATTCCATAATTTTTCAAAATGTTGAGATTGACCTTTTGTCCATCGTCGAGGTAAGACTCCACGTTGAATTAAATTTTGAACACAGGGAGAGTACCACTCAAAAGGTAGTTCCATTAATTTAGATGAAGTAACATCTTCAAATTGTACATCACCGGTGGTTATAAGAATTACTTAATTCCAATTCTGCCCCTCATCAAATTGAAATTTGCACTTATGGTATCTACACGTATAATTTCATGAGAAATGTGTCTAAAGTCATAAACTTTATTCTTAATTAGACCACAATAATTTTGAATTATTAAATGATGACCCAACACATTTATTAATTACATTGTAGTCCCATAATTGATCCAACAATCTCCCACTGGACTATATATGTATAAGATAAATGTGTCAACCTTAGTGCGCCCAAAATTTGTTGTTATCATTTTAAAGGCACATTACAATCTCGTCCATTAATTATATCAATATAGGATCAAAGCAGTCTTCGCTGTATTTGCCACAATTAAACCCATCAATGGTCACATATATTAATAAAATCAAATGACATAGATCAATCACGAATGTGTGGAATGAAAATTACATGCAAAGTGGTTTGTTCATGTCAATTTTCAACTGGTCCTACTTTACTTAAGTGAGATCAAACTTTAACTGTACAGAGTGTACTTAACTGAATAAAATGCCTCATTTCTGATCAGAAAGTATCCAAATATGTTTTGTATACAAAATAAAACATAGAGCTAAAAACACAAATTAACAAACTCCCACTGAATCTAAATTTCCTTAAGCTCTATAACACCAATATGAGCAGTATGCTCATGAAAGACCCTGGGTATCAAACCCTTTGTAAGGGGGTCCGCAATCATGGAGTTTGTTCCAATATGCTCTATGTGAATCTGACCACTCTGTATCTTTTCCTTCACAACAAGAAATTTGATGTCAATATGCTTTGACTTGGATGAACTTTTTTTGTTATTGGAATACAATACAGCTGATTTATTGTCACAAAATAACTTTAGTGGTCTTTCAATTCCTTCCATAATGCACAGCCCAGTGACAAAATTTCTCAGCCATATACCATGGTTGGATGCCTCATAACATGCTACATACTCTGCTGCCATAGTGGATGAAGCTATTAGTGTTTGTTTTGCACTCCTCCAGGATACAGCTCCACCACTTAACAAAAATATGTAGCCTGATGTGGATCTTCTGCTGTCTGCCTGTCTTGGCATCCAGCAAAATCGGAGTCAGAATACCCAATGATCTCCAGATGATCTGATCTCCTATATGTAAGCATGTAATCTTTTGTTCTCCTTAAGTATCTCATAACTCTTTTGGCTGCTTTCCAATGATCCATTCATGGGTTGCTTAAGTATCTGTCTAAAACTCCAACAATGTACGCAATATCTGGCCGCGTACAAACTTGAGCGTACATAAAAATCCCTACTGCTGAAGCATAAGGAATCTTTTACATTTCCTGAATCTCAAGGTTTCCTTTTGTGCATTGATTGAGACTGAATTTGTCTTCTTTAGCGACAGGGGTGTCAATTGGTCTACAATTCTGCATGTCAAATCTTTTAAGCACTATATCAATATAGCCTGTTTGTGATAATCCAAGAATAAACCTAGAACGATCCCGGTGAATCTTAATTCCTAAGACAAATGAGGCATCACCAAGATCTTTCATCTCAAATTTAATTGATAGAAATCTCTTGGTTTCTTGTAACATGCCTATATCATTTGTGGCAAGCAGTATGTCATCTACATACAAAATCAGAAAAAATGATTTCTCCCACTGAATTTATGATATACACAATCATCAACTGCATTCATTTCAAAACCAAATGATAGAATCTCTTGATGAAATTTGTGATACCATTGACGGGAAGCTTGTTTGAGCCCATAAATAGATTTTCTCAGTTTGCAAACCATATTCTTTGGGTCTCCTGATATAAAGTTTTCTGGTTGCACCATATAGATTGTTTCATCAATGTCTCCATTGAGAAAAGCGATCTTAACATCCATTTGATGTAGCTCCATATCATAATGAGCAACTAGTGCCATGATTATTCTAAAAGAGTCCTTTGTTGAAACCGGAGAAAAAAGGTCTCTTTATAATTAATCCCTTCCTTTTGAGTATAGCCTTTAGCTACAAGGCGAGCTTTATGTCTCTCCACATTACCCTTTGAATCCCTTTTGGTTTTAAAAATTCATTTGCAACCAATGAGTTTCTTTCCTTCTGGCAATGAGACAAGTTCTTAAACTTTATCGTCTTGCATAGACTTATACTCCTCATTCATTGCTTTAATCTATTTTTCTGAATTGAAACTTTGTATAGCTTGATGAAAGTTGATAGGATCATCTTCCATCATACTATTATTTTCCTCATGTTCCTGAAGAAATACAATATAATCATCTGAAATAGCATTTTTTCTTTCCCAGTGGATCGCCGCAAAAGCACTTGCTCTTGAGCTTGTTCTTGAGGTTGTTGAATTTGTTCCTCAAGGGGTTGATTAACAATGTTTTGTTCTTGATTTGCAACTTGATCAATGTCAGGAGTAAAATCTTTATCATTATCAAAAGAATTATAGGAATAGGAACCAATTCCTCTTCAACAAGAGTAGTATGGTCTGATTCCTCCTTAAAGACAAAGTCTCTAACCCGATTTCTCCCCCCAAATTCAATATCCTCAAAGAACACTACAGTTCCCGTCTCAAAAATTATCTTTAATTTGGGATCATAAAACTTGAAACCCCTAGATCGCTCCGAATAACCAACAAAATAGCTGCTCACTGTTTTAGGGTCTAACTTTTTCTCAAGTGGTTTGTAAGGCCTTGCCTCAGCTAGAGCGACCCCAAACATGAAAATACTTTAAAGCTGGGTTTTCACCTCGTCCAAAGCTCATAAGGTGTTTTTGCAGTCGCTTTAGTTAGTACTCTATTTAAAATGTAAGGTCTGTTGTCTTAAGTGCTTCTCCCAGAGTGATTACGGTAAGGTAGAATGACTCGATCATACTTCTTACCATGTCTTTAAGAGTGCGGTTTCGTCTTTCAGCTACACCATTCATGCTAGGTGAACCTGGCATTGTGTATTGAGGGACAATTCCACACTCCTCTAGGAATTTAGCAAATGGTCCCGGACGTTGTTCACCTGAACCATCATATATGTCGTAGTATTCACCACCACAATCAGATTTGACTTTCTTTATTCTTTTGCTTAGTTGGTTTTCAACTTCAGCCTTATAAGATTTGAACACGTTCAATACTTGGGACTTCTTATTAATAAGAAATAGGTATGCATATCTTGAATAATCATCTATGAACGATACAAAATATTGTTGACCATTCCAGAAAGTCGTGAAAATGGTCCACAAACATCCGTATGTATCGATTCTAAGACTTCGTAGCTCATATGCACCTAATTTCTTTCTTTTGATCTGTTTTTCCTTAATGCATTCAATACTGAGACATTAAAGTCCGTAAAATCGATGGAACTTAGAATTTCATCGACACAAGTCTTTCGACTCTATTTCTAGAGATGTGACTACAACGCTTGTGTCATAATGCTCCTAAATTTTCATTATTAATTTTACGCTTAGTACCTCGTGATTCCACATTCAGAGTTTCATTATAAGAAGCAACAGTATAAAGCAAATAAAGATTGTCATACACCATAAGGGAACCAGTTCTAATAATATTGGAATTAATAGATAAACTGAAACATATGTTTTGAAATAAACAACAATAACCTAATTTGTCCAAACAACAAACAGAAACCAAATTCCGTCTAAATGACGGTACAACAAAAGTATCTATCAAATCCAAATAATAACCAGTACATAATAACAATCTAAAATGCCCAATTTCTTCCATTTCTACAAATTTTTCATCTCCCACATAAATGCATCTTTCGGCATCATTTGGTTTTCGGTAGCTCAGGCAACCCTGCATTGAAACACTTATGTTAGAAGTAGCACCAGAGTCTAACCACTAAGTGTTTCTAGGTACTGAAACCGAATTATCTCGAAACGGACAAAGTTAGAAATGTACATTTCTTTATACGCCAGCGTGATATCTTGCACATTCCTTCTTCTGATGTCCTTCTTTATTGCCAAAGAAACAACTGATACTTTCAGGATTTTGAACTTTATTTTGTTTCTTTTGAGAAGGACCCTTATTCTTCGCAGCTTCATTCTTTATTTTAGTGCCCCTTTCTTTAGAGATGTTTCCCAAATGAGCACTATCAGTCTTTCTTTACTTCAACCTTTCTTCCTCTTGCACACAATGAGAAATAAGCTCATTAAGAGTCCATTTCTCCCTTTGCATATTATAACTAACCAGAAATTGGCCAAACTGTGGAGGAAGAGAAATAAGAACTAAATACATGAGTAAATCATCCGTCAACTCGAGCTTTAACTTCTTTAACTTTGAAGCAATGTTAGACATCTCAACGATGTACTCCCTTATACTTTCCTTGCATTTGAACTTCATTGAAATCATTTTCTTTAAAAGAATACCAGTTTCAACCTTATCATTTTTTGCAAAGCGTTTCTCTATTTCAGCAAGGAAACTTGCAGCATCAGTGATCTCACTAGACACCGCATCTCTAAAGGCCTCAGGTATGTCGTGTTTTATGATCATAAGACTCAAGCGATTAGAACGGTCCCACTTCTCATAGATTCTCCTTTCTTCGGAGGAATTAGCATCCATAAGAGGAGCGGGTTTATCCATTCTTAACGCTAGACCTAGATCCATGCAGCCAAGAACAATGTGAATATTCTCTTTCCAATCCTTAAAACTATCACCTTTAAGAATTGGAACCTAATTGAGATTAGCAGATACATTAGCAACAACTGAAAAATGAACAAAAAATTACATAAATAAAATGTTTTAAATTCAATTAATGGTAAATCCCATCTCAAGACACCTAATGCAACATTAATATCAACTCTTTGGACAGTAATATTAACTGCTAATGGTAATCTTGTTGTAATGATCAAACATTAACAATAACATATATCAAGTAATAAATCTATCTTTGGATCGATTCATTACTCATATATAATTCCTTATAATTGTTACGTGTTTACCATCACAAGTGTGTATGCAGTTCGGCCAAGTATTAAATTTTTCTTTGGGCCAATTAATACATGCATGAACCGCATACACACAACATCCAACAATTTCGTCACGAACTATCTACACAAGAGAGATTACTTTGGCAACATCATGTTTCAATAAGTTCATTAAAAATTGATGGACAATTACAAAGTATCATTTATTCGAATTTAATTGAAACTTTAATTTAATTTTATAAAATCTTATATTTATAAATAATTGGCTAATTTATAAGCCATAAAGCCCATGATTTACAAAACAAAATTATTGATTTTATAAAATTAATCTATCCTAAAATGAGTTAATTAATTCATAAAAAATAAATTAAATAACTCATTTTATTTGTCCAAATTAAATGAGTAATTTAATTAATTAATTTAATATATATATATATATATATAATTTTTTTTTAAACTGTTCGCGGTTCGCGAACAGTTCACGACCTTTCGCTAACGGCGGCGTTGCCAGGCGTTGCCACCCTCCGGCGCTCCTCCCTCCGGCGCCTTCCCCTTTCGCCGCAGCATTCCGCTGCGCCGGATTCTGCCGCCGTCAGAGGCCGCAGCCACCGACGTCGCAGTCTCGCTGCCGCATTCCTGTCGCCGCAACCCCGCCGCCGCAGCCCTTTGCGGACAATTCCTACACGGGTAAGGGCGAACCAAAATGGATAAAAATAAGAAGGAGAAGGAGAAAATCCTCCGGCCACAACGCCAAAATTCCTCGTTCCTCGTCGCCGCAAAACTTTACCGATGACGATTGTAGAGGAAAAAGAGAAGCGAAATCTCAAAAATTGAACATGAACGGGAGTCTCTGATACCAATTGTTACATTTTGATTTTGAATTTTTCAAATAGATTTTGATCAAATCAAAATCTATTAGGAATACATCAAAATCTTTCATTCACGTTTATGTTGATTGAGAAAACTAAATCTATATAATAGCGGAAGCGTACCTGAATCCATTTGATCGATTGCAAGCAATAATCTTCAAATATGCAGACTTTCCGGAGTTTTCCTTAGTCTCTCTCGTTGATGGGGTACGAAGAATAACTCTATTTACTTACTTTACGGACCAGGGACCATTACCTCTTTATTTAATATAACCAACTGGTGGTTATAAGAATTGCTTAATTCCAATTCGCCCTTCATCAAGTGGAATTTGCACTTATAGTATTCGCACGTATAATTTCAATGACAAATGTGTCTAAAGTCATAAACTTTATTCTTAATTAGACCATAATAATTTTGACTTATTAAATAATGACCCAACACATTTATTAATTACATTGTAGTCTCATAATTGATCCAACATACATAACTCCCAGACTTATCAATAATATTATGTTACCTAAAGATGGTCTACTCATTGCTTTACAAAATTATAATTGGCATGAATAGCTTAATGTGCTCAAATCCATTGTTTATAATGGTTGTAGCCTCCTAAAAAAAAGGTTGTAAAATTATGGTGAAAAAGAACTTCATAGAAAATTGCGATGAAAATTATAAATACATATACATACATACATACATATACATACATACATACATATACATACATACATACATACATACATACATACATACATATATATATATATATATATATATATATATATATATATATATATATATATATATATAATTAATACAAGTCAAAATATGATGTAGGTTTAGAATGGGATGTTTAAAACCCAAATAAGGTTGTAGCACAAGTCTTGAAATAGACATTTATAATAGAAGCTATTTTGTGATGCAGATTTCGATATAGATGGCTACAAATAAGTGTGATTATGACACAGGTCTTAACATAAATGACTCTGGCAAAATAAAAAATCATGGGTTAGTTTGGAAGAAGATGAGCTCTTTTGCAAGCAAGATTATGACTTCTACTTTAATTAGTTTTCTATCGTGTAAATGATATAGCACAAGTGGGTTTATTGCATATCATTTAGGAAGGCAACCATTAAGAATGACTGGTGCATGGTTCTTGAAGGAGATTATTATGATTGAAGTATGACCATAACACAAAGAAATAATTTCTCACCATAAATATTTCTAGAAAAAAAATAATAATTAGTCATAACGGGGTATAGAAGGTCCATCTGCACCCTGAGACCGACGTGATAAAACCCTTAGGAGGTGTTTATCTGCAGCGCCGGATGCAGTATAATAGGATTTATTGAATTCGATAAATTCGACGAGTTGTTACAGGAATGAAGGTCGCAAACAATAAAGGCGTAAATTCATTAAAACTGCCATATAGTCATATTTAATAAATTTGAATTTACGAACACAAGATATGGAATGGAGGAGAAAATGATTTAAGGGAGAGTTGGATTTAATTTAGTTTAATTTTTTTAATTTATTTTTGATTTTTTTATTTCAAATTTATTTATTTATTTTTTGGGCTGGGCTGAATTTAAGTTAAATTAATGGCTAAGAGTCCGTTTGTGACAATTCAATTTATTTGATGCGCCGGCGTTTAGAAAATAGACATAGGCTGTTTGGGTAAATTGCATTTTGACAGTTTATGTCAATCTTTTTACATTGCACTTATCTAGATGCCCTAGCAACTTTCTTGTTGCTGTCTAATTTTTTTAAAAAAATAAAATTCTGTAATAATCACCTCACCTAATTTATAATAAATTATTTTTAATCAGTTTATTAGCATATTATAGAATAAGCAGCTGCCGAGGGATCCGAATCTACCAAACACCGCTTCACGAAGTTACGATCAGCTTATAAATTCATGGAGAGGGACACACTGTAGAGCAGGGGAAGAAGAGTCTGCCGCCAGCGTCTCTTTTTATCATGGTAATACTAGAGCCGGCTCCTTCCCCTCTCCCTCCTCCTGCAGCCGGCGGTTCTTCTGACTCTAACGATTCCGGAGATCCTACCGCCTCTGATTCGCCGCCGGACGATACTGAAACGCAAGACCGCCTTGAAGACTGCGAGACGGTGGACAAGGGTTCACGCCATGTTAACGAAGACAGTTCGCTATCTTCTTCTGCTGCCTCCCTTCAGCATGCCCTATTTGACAAGATCGTTCGGCAGGTGATTCTCTTGCGAACCCTTTCTTCACCTTGGTCTTGTTAATGTTTCGTGTTCTATTAATGTTTATTCTTCTCTAATGGCATTGAGATGTAATTTTTTCCGGTTTATTATGTTTTTTTGTGAGTTGATCGCCGGCGCTTTACAGGTTGAATATTACTTCAGTGACGAAAATCTTCCCAACGATGTGTTTCTGTTGAAGCAAGTGAGGAAGGACAAGGAGGGGTATGGTAAGACTGAAAATTGAACCTATGTTCTCTCACTTTTATTATTAATATCATTTGGATTCAGCCTTTTGAATCTTCTTAGAGGCTTGATTGAGAAAACTATTTTGTTGGTCGAAGATCTTGTTATGCTTGGAGAGACATTGCGAAGTATCAGAGAATATGCGCTAGTGTCTAACTTCCAAACGTTTATTCTTTCCAAGGACATGTGTCAATATTGGCAAATGCAGTTCTCCTGTTTAATCTTTACCTTGTTTTTAGGGTTGTCATAAAAACAGTTGTCTGTGAAGTATCATTTGCCCCAGTTATTTGTGTTGAGCTTGCTCATCAAGTAAATAGCAGGATCGGGCAGAACTTATTAGCTGTTGTATTCAACTAGTCAAACACAAATACGAACAAGGCAACCAGCTTCTTTTTTTTCTGCTTGATAGGAACTTATGTGTGTGTATATATGCACCTACACATGCACCTAAACATGGTAAAATTATTTTTTATTCATGTAATTTTCTATGAAAATGGATGAACATATGTTAATGATAATGGATCGCTTTAATTTCTGTGATGCTCAATGTAAGTTGTGCTGTGAATAACTAAAAGTTTATTTTGCATTGAATCATCAATCAAAACTTCGTTGATGCTTTTTTGATTTTATTAACTTTGCTCATTGTTAATTTTTGGCTTGATTATATGTGAGTTATGTTTCTTCCAAAATTGAATCTTAGTTATTCACTTTATTTAATTTAATGATTTCAATTCTGTTTTTTTATTTATTATTTTAGTTGGCAGTGAGAAAATGCTCTTTCGTTTTATCCAACCTTTTAACTCACTAAATTAAAATATTTGATTAATTATTTATTTATTGTTAATGGGATGAAATTTATAATTTCTATGAGAAAAAAAGAAATTTCCATCTCTTTACCTCCCTAAATTCTGACCGAAAACATTCTTCTCCTTCCTTGCATAAGTTTAAAACCTTCTACTAATTGAATTGATTCTGCTAGGCTCAATCCACCTGCTACGTGGTATTTGATTTTTTGCCCCTAATTGTAAAAAATAACATAAAAAGAAATTATTCAAATTCCTTCATCACTACTTGTCTTCTACTGCTTACATTTCTCGGCTTGTTTATTTATATGCTCTTTGGTTTCTATCCAAAAGTTACAAACCTTTCAAAGCTAAAAACTTTTTCAAACCTTTTGCCAACCCGTTTTTGTCTTTATGGCATCTGATTCTTCTATTGAAACCTATCTTCTTCTTCAACAGTTGAAGGGTCCATTTGAATTCTCTATTTGATTTCTTGCTTTTATTGACCATCTCCATGTTTCTATTGCTCTTCTCACAGGCATCTTATCCAATTCCTTTACGAATCCATTACTTCTATCACCAGCATTGAATATAATTTCTTGATTCTTGCTTTACACTAAGTGAGCTCTCTCTTTTTCATTCTCTTTTTTTCTTCCTTTCCTTTTTTGTTCCTCCTCTTTCCTAGATGTATTGAATTAATAACCATGAGCTATTTAGATAATTGATGATAAGAATTATGGGCCATTGTATTTTTTTCAATTTTATAATATTTATTGTGTTGTAACATAGAAGTCCGGTGTTTTTCTTGCATTTTTTGAATATTAGACAGTGTTTGGCTGCGAGGAAGATTTAATTGTAGGATTTCTAATGTTTGTTAACTTGAATCATACCTGACTGTGATAGAGTTTATTTGAGGATTTCTGATTACTAAAATATTGAATTGGATTTTCGTTTACAATATACTCATTATTTAATGCTAATAAGGTAGCTTATTTTCTTTCATAATTCTTATTTAGGTGTAAGATTCTGGATTCTTTATTAATATTTGTTGATATCCTATGAAAATTTGTAAGGACAATAAACATTCTTAACCTAAATGTTTAGGGGCCTCGAAATTAGTTGATAAATAAGTTTTTGCATCAAAGAAGACATACAATGAATACTTGATATGAAAACAAGATTTTTAAGGTGAAAAAAAAATTCAATACAAAAAAATCATTTTCTTTGCTACCTCTCCTTCACTTCAACAAGTTGGGTACAAATAGAATTTATTAAATATTTAAAATAGAATGACTATTTTTTCTTAATTTTCTTAATATTAATTTATAAAAAATAAATAGAGAACAACTGAATATTTTTTCCTCCCACCAAACTTATGACCAGGATTCAAATGCACTTTAATTAAATATTTTATTACATTAAAGAGATTGTAATGCTGATAATTTCAGGGTTTTTCTTTTTCATGGTGGTTCTTAGTTTGTTTTTCTATTTGAAAAAAAGTTTCACATTAGTCATATCAAATAATGTATTATTTTTTATGTGATTTCACTAATTATAATGACTCTTTAGTCTATTTTGGTTTTTTTCCCTTTAGTCTATTTTGGTTTTTTTCTGTAAACAAGAAGTTCAGGGGAAGAAGTCATTTCTCTTTGAAGCAGGAGAAAAAAATATGGAAATGAGAAAAGTTCATATGATTTTATAGTATTTAGTTTGTTAATCACCAGAGCAATCCTCTATTTTAGTAGAATACTTTTATTATAGATTTGCATAATTGGTATTTATTGCTTGCAGAACTTATAATCAAAGAAACATTCATATGATACTTATGTTTTATAATATTTAGTTTGTTTTAAAGTGTATTAGGAATACAATTCAACTAACAAATAGAAAGAAGAAACCATTGCAATTTAACTGATTAGCATAGAGCTTCTCCCCACCTCCACACATAGCTATGCGTTGATGCATTCTAGCAGCGAGTTCCAAAGCGGCTTCCCTCATTTCCTTCACAAGTTGTTGGACTCCTTCCAACAAGCTCACTGGTATGAGGAATCAATAGTCAACTACATGTGTTATTCAGTTGAATTATAATGTATTTTTAGGCTGGTTGAATTGCAACCTGTAATGCGCTTCTGAGACATTAAATGTGAAAAAAGATGTAAGCCTCATCTAAATGTTATTTTGACCTTAATTGTGACACCAATTATGCAAATTCATATTGAAGAGCTTTTATGACAAAATTGCATGTCGAGTCTCTTGATGAACAGAAGAAATAGTATAAAAGAGAAATGCCTTTTTCCCATGAGATCTCTGTTATAGACAAAGAAGGGAACTTACGCCTATTTTGTTTGAGGGATTTTGATAAGATAAAAAGGATGGGGACTAAATATGTACTAATAAGCCACTGCAAACTACGCTAAAAAGACAGAAGATTTGTTGCAATTAATGTCGGAATTTCTTTCAAAAGAAGAATAAGCTGAAAGCAATTGTAGGAGTGAAATATTGAAATTTCCAGCATTCCAGTTTCTCAATTGTAATAAAATATTTTAATAAAATGCATGTAGAATCTTGCTCATAAAGTTGATGGGATAATAGATTGTTGTCTTGATCGTTGTTTATTTTTTTAAATGAAATAATTTGATATTAATAAAATTAAAATGAGGAGTCATTCTATTTTTTTGATATTAAAGCAATTCTATATATAGCCTAATAATTCCCATTAGGTGTAGGAGAGAGGCGTCACATAGAATGATTTTGTTTTTTTAATCAAAAGTTTTCGTATTGTGAATCAATACAGTTCCAAACAAGTTCTTGTAAGCTAAAGTCATTTTATTCTTGTAATTTACTATTAAAATTAATGAATATATCCTGATAATAATAAATAGTTTATGTTGTATGTTCTATGATGGTCAAAATAACTGGTACCATAAATAACCAACTATTTTTTTTGTATTTGAATTGTCAAACAAAACTTTGTTGATACATTTGTTTTTATCAATTTTTCTTATTGTTCATGTTCGGATGATAAACAAGTTGAATAAAGGAAGAGTATGTTTTGTCAATGTGCTTGAGATTGTTCATGCTCAACCCGATTATTAATGATCCAAGCTGAACAAGTAAACTTGCTTATGTTTGGCTTGTTTGCAACACTATGTTAGTGATTTGTTTTCCTCACTATGTTGGTTCTTTTGGTTTAGTTTTAATTTAATTGTCAGTGAATTAATGCTTTTGATGGTTTTCAGCATCTACAATTGTATTCTGATCGTGAAGTTTAAGTCTACTAATATCATTTTTAATTCTACATTATAACCCCCTTTACATTTCGTGTTATCTATGTGGTTTATGTACTCTAGATACACCATCCTCTTCTTGTTTCTTAGCGATACTTGCACAGTCATGCTATTTTTGAATTATGGTTGGGTTAGCTTATGGCATTCTGATTTTCTACTGGGAAGAGTTTCCTTCTTGCAATGTTGCATCTGAAGACATTCACTCTTCTGTCCATTGTTTGGCTTAGCTGCATGACGAACCTATAGAAAGTCATATAGTTGATGACCTAAGAATAGAGATGAACTTGATGAGGTAATGCAGGTACTTATGACAGGTTTTTTTCGCTAGATGATACTCTTGGTGCGGCTATTTTGTGGTTGTGCCGAGCTTCTAGTTAAGGCCTGAATGACTAAGAACAAAGTTGCTTTCTGATTCTCTCTGTTACTAGGAATGATTGCTACAATGGGCTTGTATGTCTTCTAGTATCAGTCAAGCATTTTGGACATACGGTACACGATGCATCTGCTTGAAGTAATTTTGATACATGGCATTTTATGCATTAATGTTATGAAAATTTCATGTTTTATTGTCTGCCCCCCTAAGACCATATTAGGAAATAGTTTAGATGGTACAAGCGATTACCATGTTTAGGAAATATCAGATAAAATTTTTCTTAGTGGATCACTTTTTTATTAAGTTTTAATTTTGTATTTGTTTTGTTTTTTTTATGCTTTGATTAGAAACAAATCATATTTGACATGTTTGATTAAGATTTGGTTGTTTTTAAAATCACCGGAAACACCATTTTTAGTGTTTTACATGTTCATTTGTTTTTAGAGATAAAAAACAAATGTGTAAAAAGTATACTAAACTATATTTTTAAAAACAAAAGAAAATTTAATAAATAAAATTTATCCCATAAAAACGCTTATGTGGATACAATTGTCAGTAATGGCATCATTGACATAATTGAGATGGATACCAATTACCAAGAACAATGTTTATCCTTTATTTATCTATTTAGTTGCTTTAGCCCTGGCAAATTGACACCTTTTTACTGATGTTTACTGCTGAGCACTAGATTGATGACTTGACATTAATAATTCGACCAATTTAAAAGGGTTATTGTTTAGCTTTGCATTACGGGAAGTGAATGACATTGCAGATCGTATGATCTTTAAAGTCTCGTGCACTGGGAATACTTTGTGGGTGAAATATATTGCAGGTCATACTATCTTTTTTATTGTGTTGTAGCTTCCGTTGCCACATTTTATCTTGAAGTTTTTTCTTTGGTTATCATTTTAGTGGACTGATGTATTTATTTGTCCAGGGTTGATTCATGTTAACTGTTCCCCTCATTTGTTTAATAAAGACTATATTTTATGTATATTTGGGTTTAAGATGCTTTACTCCATTTTTTACTTTTGAAGCCTTTTTCCATGTTCTAAGATCTTTCAGTATTTTTTTTCATGGCTACATAGTACTTCAAACCTTTTCCTTCTTCTCTGACCCTCTATTAGTTCTCTACATACAAATGTACTTCCATCTTTTCATTTCCTTCGTTGGGTTTCCTCGCAGTATGAATCTTAGTATTTGTTTCTACCATTGTTGATTATCATAATATTTTCTTCCACAGCCTTGGTGATATGATCTCCTGTATAATCTCTTTTCATTTCTTTGACATTTTTTCTCCCTTCATAGATAGGAGGATCTAACAATTATCACACGATTAGATAAAAACATTCTGTTAAAACTTAGATTAAATTACCTGGAAAAGTAAAAGGCTTTCATATATTCTTTTCAGCTATCAAAATCTTCTCATTCCACGTGGTAGGTGCATTACCTTTTTTGTTCGCTACATTTTCTTTGGTTTGATAACCTAGGAAAGTAAAAGGTATTCATATGTTCGTATCAGTTAGTATAATCCTCTACTTCCACCTTGTTTTTGCTACTCCATTGTTTATAAAATCACATCTTTGCGACTTTTTTGACATCTATTTTCTTCGTATCAGTTAGTATAATCCTCTACTTCCACCTTGTTTTTGCTACTCCATTGTTTATAAAATCACATCTTTGCGACTTTTTTGACATCTATTTTCTTAGTCTATGTCAGATATGCTTGACCATAAAGCTTAGAAGTAATTTTTATTTTGTTATTGTTGTTGTGATTGCATTGGTTGCTTTGTTTTGTGTTGAAAAGGAAGAAAAGGAGCTATTAGGATGTGTATTTCCTATCCATACTTGATCTCAAACTATCTCCTAATCGTTCTTGTTTAGTAAGAATGAGAAAGAATTTTTAGTTCTCAGGAGAAATAATACGGGTAACTACTGCTTTGACTCTGATGTTGTTCTTATGCTAATATATTGTTGGAGCAGTGAGAATTGGCAAGTGTTTTTTTTATTCTTCTATTGTTCTTCTTTGGAAAGAAGTAAGGGAGAAGGTTTTAACAGTCGGAGAAAATGAAGAAGGCAGACATGAGGGGAATTATAGTGATGCGTATGAAGCTTTTTTTGCTTCTTTCTTCTTGTTAGTGGACATGCTAGCTGAAAATTGATTTTAGTCAAAATAAGGAAAGTAGAGGAGAAAATGAAGAAGACAGACATGAGGGGGGAATTATAGTGATGCGTATGGAACTTTTTTGGCTTCTTTCTTCTCATTGAGTGGACATGCTAGCTGAAAATTGTTTTTAGTCAAAATAAGGGAAGTAGAGGAGGAAGTACTTTCTTTTAACAGATAAATGTAGGACAACAAATAATGGAGAAGTACTTGTTCTTTCCTTCAAGGAAAAAAAGGATGTGAAGCAGGAAGAATATTTACAAAATTTTTCATTATATTATTTCTCTTTGATAACTTTTTAGGTTAAAGGTGTAACAAAAAAATTGAGTATGATGAACTAACAAATAAATAAAGAACATGAAGGGTAAGATTGAGATTAAAAGTAATTCTTTTTCATGAAGTGTAAGATTGAGATTAAAAGTAATTCTTTTTCCCTGAGAGAAACTTTTGTTGTTAAAAATGGAGAAGAAAGAAAGGAAGAACATAAACAAAATGTTTGAGAAGAAAGGTTTAAAAGTAAGGGTGTATGAAAATCTTTTTAGAATATTTTTTGATGGGCTAAAAGAAAAGGGTTGGAGTTTCATCTTGCTACAATTCTTAGTGTACCTTTACTTCATGCTAAACTATGTTTTTGTTTATGATTTGTTAATATTTATTCTCTGGAGGTATGTTAGGGTTTTTTTTTGCTCACTAGAAAAGTTATTTATGAAATATTTTAGGTCACTATATAAAGTCAAATGCTTACTACATAAAAGGGAACCTATATTTCTTATATATCTCCATTTTTTTGGTTATTGGATGTTTATTCCTATTTAAGGGACCTTTAGGTTCAAAATTAGAAAACATATTTTAAAAGGCATTGAATTCCTTAGATTCTATTATTTTGTTGAATTTAGAAGTAGAATCTTATCACCATAAGCTCCTTCAAAATATCAAAAAAATAAAATGTGGAGTTCGATTAAACTCAAATTGTGTGAAGACAAAATTTTTTATTCTCTAAAACACAATTTTAACTTGCAAACCACCAAATGAGCCCTATGTGTGATAAATAATCCTTAACTCATGTTCATTTAGCCACACGTAGACATTGCCTTCCAATTTTATTGTATGAATGCTTAAAGCCATTCATGCATGTCTTTTTGTTATTTAATGATAAAATCAAAATTTTCAATGTGCTATACTTTCGGTGTTGTCGGCCGATAGAATTTTTTTTTGAAATGAATGATTTAAAGTTTAAGTTATATATATATATATATATATATATATATATATATATATATATATATATATATATATATATATATATATATATATATATATATATATATATGGATAATTATGATTTTGAAAAAAAATAGTATTTTAATTTTGAAAATAAATGAGACCGAACGAGTCTCACATATATGATAGTTTAAATGGTCGAGCGTAATATGACAAGCTATACACTATCATAAGGGATAGGCATCTGCATCGATAGTAAGTGCTAACCACGTAAATTAAAGAGTTTTGTGACATCCGTTTGATCTCCGAAACCTTTTGTAAGGCCGACAAGTTCTCCTACCTAATATAAGAATTAGATAGTGTTTATTTTACCTCGGTTCTTAGTTCTCTATAGAGTCAAACCCCTATAGTTAATTATATTTTAAATGACCAAAGTCACCTAAGAAAACTCTAGATTAAGATCAGTGGTTCTGTCTTCAAAATTTTCAAAGTTTAAGTTTTCATGATTGGACGTAGGAAAAATCAAATGGGAGTGGTTCAAGTTGGAATAATTATTTTAAGGGATTCAAATGAGTTAAGGGATTCAAATGAGAGAAGAGTAGGGGAAGTCACAGATCCGAGGAAAACCCAGTGACCTCTCAACTATCCTATCATTTGACTTTATGTTTTTGAAATAGTGTTATTTAAAGTTCAATTCTGTAATTTATTTTAAAATTTTAGGACTTACATTCGCACGATATCTGATCGTGCAAATAGCCTAGAAGGACATGAAGGTTTACATTGTACCGTATGACAACCTTGGAATCCTAAAAGGTTTAGGACTTATATTACACAACAAGGTTGTGCAAAAGCCTAAAGAATAAAGTGAGGATTTAAGCCGCATTAAACGGATCACCTCAGAAGCCTATGGGTTTATTGTTATTTAAACTAAAGAAGAGTTTAGTTGTCGTAGACATGTTCTGCTGTTTGTAGATCGTCATCCCACGTCCGTTGCATCTTCAATGTGCTGCCCACGATGACTTGCTTCAGGCTCCATGTAGTAGCAGTTTAAGATTGTATGTTTTATATGTGAGTGTGCCATATTGTTAAATTTGTGCCTTGCTACTGTGCTTCTCCTAAACCAGACTATATCATAAGGGCTTTGTAGTTATTTAAAGCACACAAAAAACTAACTGTGCTACAAAGAAATGTAATAAAGAAAGCAGCGTAATGTGCGGAAAATGAAATAAAAAAAAACAGTATAAAAAAGAAAGCAGTAAAGTACATAATAACAGATAGCAACGACATATATAAGCAGGCTATGATATAAGATTATACAGTAAAAGAAAGCAGTAACAGTGAGTGTAGTAAAGTGGAATAAAAGGAGACAAATGCAGTAAAATACTACAAATTTACTGTAGATTTCGGGTCCCTGGGCCCCCCTGCTACTTGCTATTATCCCTGTAAATAATGTCAGTATCGCAGGCAAAAGAGCAGTCGGAGAAAATGAAGAAGGCAGACATGAGGGGAATTATAGTGATGCGTATGAAGCTTTTTTTGCTTCTTTCTTCTTGTTAGTGGACATGCTAGCTGAAAATTGATTTTAGTCAAAATAAGGAAAGTAGAGGAGAAAATGAAGAAGCGGACATGAGGGGGAATTATAGTGATGCGTATGGAACTTTTTTGGCTTCTTTCTTCTCATTGAGTGGACATGCTAGTTGAAAATTGTTTTTAGTCAAAATAAGGGAAGTAGAGGAGGAAGTACTTTCTTTTAACGAGATAAATGTAGGACAACAAATAATGGAGAAGTACTTGTTCTTTCCTTCAAGGAAAAAAAGGATGTGAAGCAGGAAGAATATTTACAAAATTTTTCATTATATTATTTCTCTTTGATAACTTTTTAGGTTAAAGGTGTAACAAAAAAATTGAACTCCACATTTTATTTTTTTGATGTTTTGAAGGAGCTTATGGTGATAAGATTCTACTTCTAAATTCAACAAAATGATAGAATCTAAGGAATTCAATGCCTTTTAAAATATGTTTTCTAATTTTGAACCTAAAGGTCCCTTAAATAGGAATAAACATCCAATAACCAAAAAAATGGAGATATATAAGAAATATAGGTTCCCTTTTATGTAGTAAGCATTTGACTTTATATAGTGACCTAAAATATTTCATAAATAACTTTTCTAGTGAGCAAAAAAAAACCCTAACATACCTCTAGAGAATAAATATTAACAAATCATAAACAAAAACATAGTTTAGCATGAAGTAAATAAGAATTGTAGCAAGATGAAACTCCAACCCTTTTCTTTTATCCCATCAAAAAATATTCTAAAAAGATTTTCATACACCCTTACTTTTAAACCTTTCTTCTCAAACATTTTGTTTATGTTCTTCCTTTCTTTCTTCTCCATTTTTAACAACAAAAGTTTCTCTCAGGGAAAAAGAATTACTTTTAATCTCAATCTTATACTTCATGAAAAAGAATTACTTTTAATCTCAATCTTACCCTTCATGTTCTTTATTTATTTGTTAGTTCATCATACTCAATTTTTTTGTTACACCTTTAATCTAAAAAGTTATCAAAGAGAAATAATATAATGAAAAATTTTGTAAATATTCTTCCTGCTTCACATCCTTTTTTTCCTTGAAGGAAAGAACAAGTACTTCTCCATTATTTGTTGTCCTACATTTATCTGTTAAAAGAAAGTACTTCCTCCTCTACTTCCCTTATTTTGACTAAAAACAATTTTCAGCTAGCATGTCCACTCAATGAGAAGAAAGAAGCCAAAAAAGTTCCATACGCATCACTATAATTCCCCCCTCATGTCTGCCTTCTTCATTTTCTCCTCTACTTTCCTTATTTTGACTAAAATCAATTTTCAACTAGCATGTCCACTAACAAGAAGAAAGAAGCAAAAAAAGCTTCATACGCATCACTATAATTCCCCTCATGTCTGCCTTCTTCATTTCCAATTTCCAAACTTTCCAAAAAGAACATGAAAAGCTTCACATAAGGTGTTAGAAATGTAAACACATAAGGGTTGAGTGTTATGCATACAAATCGATATTTTAATTCTTCGAAGCAGTAACAGATGTGTCTTGAAATCAGCATTTGAAACCCCCCAAAGCAACAAGCATACAACCCAAAAGACACATCCAAAACTTTTCCAAAAATAACATATGTTTTCAGTTTAAAAAGAGGGACTTGAACATCACCCAAAAAACAAGCATTCGACTTCACAAAAAGTGTTAAGACCTGTTTAAAACAGTGAATATAGAAAGCCCGAAACAACAAGTTTACAAGATTCAAAAGATGCATCTTGGTTTTTTTTTTTTAAGTGAACAAGTTTATAACCCTAAAGGTCCATTTGGGATATGCCAAAGCAGCCCAAGTTTAAGGGGTCAAATGTTGACTTAGAACATGTTAAAACATCAAGTATAAGAAAATCAGAACACCCTTTGAAGCCTTTCCAAATCCTTTTAAATATTCATGCATGTGACATAATATATGTTCGTCTATTTGGAATGTCAAAAGGTTTCATAGCAAGTCACAAGTGTCACCCTCTTCATGTTTCGAGTAAAGTAAGATACATGCAAAGGACTCAAGAAGAAGAAAGAAAACGTCAGCATGTTCCATAAAGTTTAAAGTGTATGCAAGACAAGGTTCTAGCTCATGCAAGAATACTTGCTCCACGAGGTAAACATACACTTTAGCCAGTCCTAAAAGTTCATGTCTATTGCTTTCAAAAGAGCAAAGCATTAACCATGGATTGGGAAAGAAAAGCAACAATTATTCATGAGTAAAAAAGGTTACCTCCTGCTGTAGACCAAAAGAAACTCAAGAACAAAAGCTAGACAAAATCCAACAACACTTTCACTTACGAAGCTCAAAATGAACTCAAGCAATGGAGATCCAACAGAACCTCAACCAACCCCAAACACCTCTTCGATAGGGGATGTTATAGCCAAAGGGGAAGAAAGTTCACCTCCACCTTTTCTCGAATTTTTTTTTTTCAACAACAACAACACTAACCATAGGTGAGCTTTTATAGGTGAAGGGGGGAAGGAGGGAGACCACCTACCACCGTGAAAGGGTCGAACCAAAAGACGGGTGAAGAAGAGGTGCAATTAAGAGGAGGAAATGCCGCATCGAGAGAGGAAAAGTTGGCCACAAGGTAGGCTCGCGATTGGCAAGCTGCCCGGTCGAGCAGAGCTCAAGGAGACGAGTGCGCGAGGTGGAGAAAAGAAGGAATTGGGTTCGTTGGGGGGACGAGACGCGCGATGCAGGAGAGACAAGCGAGCCTCGGGTGCGGCCGATCGTGGGAAAGAAGGCTCGGGCGGCTCGCGAGAGAGTGAGGAAGGCGAGGGTCTTGCAAACGAGGGATGGGAATGACCAGATGCGTAAGTTTGGTATAATTAGGGCTTTATTCATTTTTTTTATTATTAATTTTATAATATTTTAATATTATAATCTCTCGATTCACACACTTTCGCTCGAGCACGAAGTCATACCAAAATAGATCTCTCCTAGGCAAAGTCGACGTTCCGGACGAAACGGCGCAGTCCGTTTCGTCATCCGGTGACATTTGACGATTTTTTCGATTTTCGTGCCAGATTTCAGATAATAATTTGCGCACTTTTTTGTGCGACGAATCCAAACAATATGGGTGTCCTTCCCGGCTAAAATCGACGTTCCGGACGCATCGGTGCAATCTGTTTCGTCATACGAAGTCGTTCAGACAAATTTATCGATTTGCGTGCGCGAATGTACGAAGGTCATAAAGGGCGCCCTAAAGCTTTTAAACCCTACGGGAACACTCTTTGGGCCTCCATAAGCTGGTCATTAGCACTGCTACTAATGTAGTTGAGTCTTGGGACCAGCTCATATGAAACCTACATGAAGTGTCGGGGAGATGACTTGAGTTTTCTACAAGGGAGGGTCCCGTCACTAGTCCTCTAGGATAGTCAAATAAGAGAGTCCTAAAGCTAGATCCTAGGCTCTAGGAGGAAGAATTAGACCTCATCGAAAATGAGGTCAACAGGTGTATGTGAAATTGTGTTTATAATTTCTTATTGTGTACTTGTTGGTGTCTTTAGAGGTAGTTTAGGGTTTTTAAGTTCTTCTAAAAATGTGATTCATCAAATATTTAAAAAATGGGAAATTGGAAGCTTTCCAAGCATGAAAGAGAACATATTTATCTCTGTCTCTTTTCCTTCTTTATTTGATGGTTAACCTAATGTAATAAATGACAATCAATCCTTGTGACACTTGTATGCATATAATTGTCCAGTTCTCTTGTGTGACTTCTTGATAACAATGAGCCATTTATGCAGAACTTTTTTGTGATTTAATAGTAAAAGTTGATTATTTAATGGCTTCAATTAGGGGGTGCAAATGAGTAAAGACAAGCTGGAGTTATCTTTGACTTTAAGATTGATTAATTGATCAACTTTTTATTGATATTGAGCTCAATTTTATGATTACTTGAACTCACTTCTATGAGTTTGAGTTGCTTCATTAGCTAGCTCGCTTATTATGAGAAAGAGAAAAATGATATTGCTATAATTTGTTGTAATAAAATGGTAAATATGATGAGAAAGTAGATGATAAATAATAATAAATCTTTTGAATTTAGTGAGATATATAAGTTTTTTATATTTTTAACAATTTTGTAGTTAAACTATTGAGCTCTAATAAAATTTTAAGTATTTTTAGTAATGTTTTTTAAATGAGCTTGCTCATGAGCTTGTGATTTAAGAGGCTTGTTCAAGCGTAGGTCTTTGGCTCATCAAGTTACTTATTGGCCGATTAATGAGATAGCTTGATTTTTGTTACCCCTAGCTACATGAGCCATTTGGTGACCAGTCCAAGCAATTCTTTAAGCTTGCTAATATTTTGGGGGCTTCTACGGTTTTAATTGCATAAAAAAACTCTATTCATAGAATATTTAGGATCAAGAAAACTTTAAAGCTCTCATTTTTTTCTATTTCTTAAATGGTTCCCTTCTATGTATATTGGAAAGATCGTTAACTTGTGCTTTTAAGACACTTGTTTGGGTAGTCTTTCAGTTCCCTTGAATGAGTGCATGTATACTGGCTTATTTATTTATATTTTATGACTCAAATGCAAGTACTACGAACATTAACATAACCAATACGATCACCTAAATTCCTTACCATATGTATATTATTTATGTGCTAACTTCTTTATAGTAAGAAATTATATTATTGAGGATATTTTTTTATTGTTCTCTTCTTTTCTGTTTCTCTTCTTTTGTGTTTATATAAACAAATGTATGTTTCACTACAACAATGATTTAGTAAGCATGCATTCGTATCCAGATGTCGCTCCTTTAATATGATATTAAAGAAAGGTTCTACTTAGGTTATTTATGTAATCATTTGGTAGTTCACCCACAAAAATTCTCATTAAATTGCTTTTACTTTTCATCTTTCTACCTTCTATTCAAACACATTATCCTTGTACGCGTTTGCATACCTCGACACACCATGTCTAAAGGTTGTGAGGTTTTAGCGTACTTGCTCTAATCATTATGTGCCTCCTCCCTCAAGTGCTTATAGCTACCCTTGCGCGCAATTGAAAGTTTTATCTCAAATCAATTATATGCTTCCATACAACATTGATCTTGCCTATACTAATGGCTTTTTACTTTCAGTCTCTGCACAACCCACCCACTGATGCATGATCATCTTTTGTTTGCATTGTAGTTTCACCATTTTTATGCATCCTCTACGTCCTTCAATTGCATTGCATGTGCCTGATAGAACTGCTTTGTTACAATTAATCTCATATTTGGTCATTTATTCTTTTCCCTAGTCCTTGATACACTCATCTTTCAACTATATTTCAAGTGTTTCACTGGTTAGACATTGCTTTAAGTTGCTAATGCTTTTCTCAACTTCACAAGCCACCTACATATGATCACTATCTATGAGTTCTATGACACTTGGTCACTTGATCACTTGATCACCCTTCTCTTCAAGTAGTTTATCATCTAGATATCGCCTTGAGCTGCTAGAACCTCTCTTGCTTTCACAGATTGCCTACTATTGCTCTCTAGAATTGACTATCGTAGTACTTGGTCACTATTTCATGTCTTGTAGATCTGTACATCTGTATGACCTACCTATCTTCTCTAGTGTCAATTGTGTTGGTATTTTTGTCCTTACTATTGTCCACCTTTGTTAGTACTCTGTATTGACATTTTTTGTTGATACACTTTGTTGATGCTCTCTATTGATTCTTCTTTTTAATGATCTCATCCATGACTTCTTTAACATGAATCTCATGCTACTATATCTTCCATAGGTCAATCATTCTATTTTTGTGACTTGCAATTCTAGTGCAACTAGAACCTCGACTACATCTCTGGCTACTACGTCTTTCAAAGTCAAATTGGCATTGATTATGTCTTGTGGTTTTGTGATGCATTGTTATCATAGCTAAAGTGCGAAATGTGCTAACTCATTTATAGTAGGAATTTATACAGTTTATTATTGTTATGAATTTTTTTTTATCATTAAGGTTTTTTTTTTAAAATTTTTCATTTCCAATGTAACTAGTATTTTTTTGATATAAGTTACTTAAGAGTAACTTAGGATCCTATTGCATAAATAGAGGAGCAATATCCCTTATGAAATACACACAAAATTTAAATCTCTTCTCTTTTCATAGCATCAGTGTTATAAGATAAATGCATCATAGGTATTATTTTTTATTTTTCTTATCAGTGGCCCCATAAAGGTTCTTTTTGTCTCTTTATTGTTCGTCCTACATATGTTAACTTCATGATTAACTATCTTTTCTATTTATGATGTGTTAATATTTAATCTCTGGATGTATTTTAGGACTTTTTAGGGCATATTGAAAAGTTATTTATCAAATATTTAGGTCAATAGATAAACTATAAGCTTTACGGTGTAAAAGAGAATATATATATATATATATATACATACATACATACATACATATATATATACATACATACATACATACATACATACATACAAACATACATACATACATACAAACATACATACATACATATACTTGTATATATATATTTCTTGGATGTCACCTTCTTTTTTGGTTATTAGATGTTTATCCCTATTTAAGAGACCATTAGGCTCTTTGAAATTATAAAACATGGTTTGGAATGCTTTGAATATTTAAATTTTTCATTTGACTAAATTTAGAAATAGTTTTTTAACTCTATAAACTCCTTCAAAATATCAAAAAAAATTGTAGAGCTTATTTTAAATTCAAAAAGTTTGAAGAAAAAATTTTTATGACTTGCAATTCTAGTGCAACTAAAACCTCGACTACATCTCTGGCCACTAATTCTTTCAAAGTCAAATTGGCATTGTTTATGTCTTGTGGTTTTGTGATGCATCGTTGTCATATCTAAAGTGTGAATGTGCTAACTTATCTATAGTAGGAATTTATACAGTTTATGTGATTTTTTTTTTAATCATTAAGTTTTTTTTTTTAAACATTTTCATTTCCAATGTATCTAGTATTTTTTTTATAAGTTACTTAGAGTAACTTAAGTTCCTATTGCATAAATAGAGGAGCAATATCCCTTATGAAATACACACAAAATTTAGATCACTTATCTTTTCATAGCATCAGTGTTACAAGACAAATGTATCATAGGTATTATTTTTTATTTTTCTTTTCAGTGGATACACACAAAATTTAGATCACTTAATCTTTTCATAGCATCAGTGTTACAAGACAAATGTATCATAGGAATTATTTTTTATTTTTCTTTTCAGTGGCCCCATAAAGTTTCTTTTTGTCTTTTTATTGTTCGTCCTATGTATGTTAACTTCATAATTAACTATCTTTTCTATTTATGATATGTTAATATTTAATCTCTGGATGTTTTTAGGGCTTTTTAGCGCATCTTGAAAAGTTATTTATCAAATATTTAATACAATAGATAAATTATAAGCTTTACGGTGTAAAAGAGAATATATATATATATATATATATATATATATATATGTGTGTGTGTGTGTGTGTGTGTGTGTGTGTATGTGTGTGTGTGTGTGTGTGTTTCTTTTGTCAACTTTTTTTCGTTTATTAGATGTTCATCCCTATTTAAGAGGCCATTAGGTTTTTTGAAATTATAAAACATGGTTTGGAATGCCTTGAATTTATTAGATTTTGTCATTTGACTAAATTTAGAAATAGATTTTTAACTCTATAAACTCCTTCAAAATATCAAAAAAATTGTAGAGCCTATTTTAAACTCAAAAAGTTTGAAGAAAAAATATTTATTTCCTAAAACTTGATTTTCATTTGCAAACAACCAAATGACCCTAATATGTGATAGATAACCCTTAACATGTTCATTGAAGCACATGTATGCGTTCTCTTACAATTTCATTGTATGATTGCTGCAAGGCATTTATGCATGCATTTTTTTGATTAATGATAAAATCATAACTTTTTTTTTTTGCATGTGACTTTGTGTTTATAATTTTTAATTTTGTATTGTTTGTTGGTTTCTTGGAGGTATATTATGGTTAAATGCTTTTAAAAATGTGATTCATCGAATATTTTGTTGATCAGAAATTGGAAGCTTCCAATGCTTGAAAGAGAACATATTTATCTAATCTCTTTTTCTTGTTTATTAGATGGTTAAGTTAATGTAATCAATAGTGCTCAATCTATGCTCTTGAGGCACTTGCATCGTCCAATTCTCGTGTGAATGCTTGCAAGCAAAGAACCAAATATGAATAATTTTTTGTGATTTAATGGTATGATTATTTTATTTCTCCAAATAGGGGAGCCAATGAGTTAAGCTAAGCTCGAGTTATATTTGTCTTGAGATTGATTAACTAATCGAGTTCAATTTTATTATTACTCTAACTCAATTCTATGAGTTTAAGTTGCCGTACTAGCCAACTTATATATTATGAAAGAGAGAAAATAATGCAGTTTAAGTAGTTGTAATAAAATAGTTAAAATAATGGGAAAGTGGAGGATAAATAATAATAAATTACCCCAAGTAAGTGAGAATTTTTCTATATTTTAATAATTTTGAACTCAATAAAAGTTTAAGTGTATGTATAGTAAATATTTTTAAATGAGCTTTACTTATTAGCTAATGATTTTTCTTTAGGCTTTCTCAAGCATGGCTCTTTAGCTCATTTAGTCAAACTTATGGGCCAATTTATGAGATAGCTCGACTTTAGTTACACCTCTAGCTTTAACACATGCAATGAGCCATTTGCTAAGCAGTACAAGCTTTTGTTGAGCTTGCTAATATTTTTAGGATCTTCTATGGTTTTAATTTCATCTAAACTTTTCTTCGTAGAATATTTTGCAAACATGAGAATTTTAAAACTCTCTTGCATAAAAGAAAAAAAAAGAATTCTAATACATCTCTTTTTTGTTTATTAAATGGCCTCCTTCTATGTTTAATTGAAAAACCGTTAACTTGTGCTCTTGAGACTCTTGGGTATATAATCTTTCAATTCTCTTTAATGAGTGCTTATAGACAAGTATGAATAGCTTTTTGTTATTTATTGATATAAAAGTTGATTATATTATGCCTCAAATGCAAGTAGCTTTTTGTTATTTATTGATATAAAAGTTGATTATATTATGCCTCAAATGCAAGTACCATGAACATTGATGTAACCAACTTAGACACTTAGAGTCCCTCACTATATCTATATTATTGATGCACTAACTTCTTTATGATAAGAATTTATATTATGGAGGATTTTTTTATTATATATTTTCTTATTGTTCTCCTCTTTTGTGTGCATATAGACATATGTATGCTTTCACTACAATTATAATTTAGTAATCATGCAATCATTTCCAATGCTCTCTCCTTTAAAATATTATCTAACAAACGTTCTACTTATGATTGTTTACGTGATCATTTGTTAGATTGCTTCCAAAACCTCTCTTTCACCTGCTTCTTCTTTACATCTCGCCACCTTCAAGTTATACATATCATCCTTATAAATATGTGCATTCCTTTTGTGCATGCCTTGGCGCATGACAACATGCTTCAAACTTTTGAGTTTTAGCTTACTTGTTCCAACCCTTGTGGCTCCTCACTATAGTGCTTATCGCTACTCTTACACACACTCGGAGAGGTTGCTCACAACCTCAATCAATTATTTGCTTTGTCATCTGCACAACACTGATTTGCCCATACATTATCTTGCTAGATTGTCTCTGTACAATTCACCCACTTACATAAGATCATCTCTTTTTTGCATTATAGTTTCACCATCTTCATGCATCCTTTGTATCATTCAATTGCGTAACATGTGCCCTATAGAACTATATTTGATTCCTTGTTTGATCATTTATTCTTTTCCTAGGACCTCTACACACTCCATCTTTCGACTATATTTCAAGTATTATTGGTTAGACTTTACTTGCCAGAGCTTCTATCAACTTCACAAAGTCGCCTACAATTGATCTTTATCATTGATTACTATGACAGGCTCACTTGGACACTCTTCCCCTCAAGGGTTTTATTATCTAGATATTGTCTCAAGTTGCTAGTACATAGCTCGCCTTCATAGGCCGCCTACTAGGTGTTTAAATGAGCTGAACTTGAGCGAGCCCAATGTTTGTTTGTGTTCAAAATGACTTAGTGTTCAACTCAAATTTGTTCGAATCAAGGTTGTTTTTGGTTCGAAATTCATCTCAAATTAAAATTTCAAAAATTAAATTTTAATTTTAAAATATTTTCACCTTAATGAATTACTTCACATGCACATGAAATTAGGGATTTGAATTTAGCTTGAACATAATCACTCAAAAATTGATTTGAATTTTGGCTTAGACCGAGATCAGACGAGCTGAGCTATGGGCCAACAATTTGGATCTAATTTTTTTTCGAGTTGATTTCGAGCCTAGGGGTTTGCTTGAAATCGAATCATTAACAACCCTTGTGATGCTAGGGTTGTGAATTATCAAATTTAGCTTGAAGATCATTAATCGCTTGGAAATTGACTTGAATTTTAGTTCGGATCGAGATCAGATCAAAATAATGAGCTAAGCTACGCGCCAAAATTTTGGATCAAAATTTTTTCAAGCCGATTTTGAGCTGACCTCAACTAGGCACGAAATCTGATCGTTCACAGTCCTACGTAAAACTAATAACTCTGAATTTTATCACCTTTGTTTCTAGACTTATTGTGGATTAGTAATCCATTTAATCTCATTATGCAATGTGGGGCTAAAGTTTTTTAGAATTTTAGGCGCATTTAAACATAACACAAATTTTTATGTATTTCCTCTTATTATGGCAATGTGGAGCTAAAGTTTATCAGACGTTTAGGCGCATTTAAATTTAACACAAATTCTTATGTATTTCTTGACATTGCCCACCCCGTCAGAATTTTGGGCGCATTTACATAAGTAACACCAACTTCTTTTGTAGTTATCTGTGTAACACTACATCACAACACGAGGTGGGGTGTGTCGGGGTGGACTTTTTCGGAAAAATGCTTTTACTTACCACCAAATTCTTTGTCTTTACTATGTAGCACCATCTGATTTTCAAGAAAAAGGATAATTTAAATACATTCCACCCAAATCTTATGCGTTTATATATCTTACATCTAAATTTACTTTTTTGTATTTATATAAATCAAATATTGGCATCATATTAAAGATATCATTATTTTTATTTTTTATATATTATTTTTTAATTATTTCGAGCCAAAACGGGTTGAACACAAAGAAGCTAACATTTGTTCATGTTCTACTTAAATCGAGCTAGAAAATTGTTCTTGTTTGGCTCGCTTGTTTAATGAACGTGCTAAACATGAGTTATTTAATGAGCCGAATACGAGCTGTTTGTAAACGATGAGTTTTTTTGACAACCCTACTGCATATTATTGTGGCATTTTGGTAACTTTTTAAATTTATTATAGATCTATACATCTCTATGACCTACCCATCTTCTCTAGTTTCAATTGCATTTTTGTTTTTGTCATTACCATGCCAATCTCTATCGATACATCTTATTGATACTCTTCTTTAATATTTGTTGTTGAGGTTTTGCATTGACTCCTTTGATCAGGGATCTCATCCATGTCTTTAACTTGAATCTCGTGCTATACAACAAACTCTTTGTATCCGATTCACGTTACTATATCTTTCATAGATCATTCAAGCTACTTTGGTGACCCTTGCAATTTAAGGGCAACTAAAACATGGACTACATATCTAGCCAACACTGCATTCAAACTCAAGGTGTTGTAGTTTATGTCGCATTGATTGTGAGGTAGCATTATCATATCTGAAGTATTAGATGTGTTAACTTATTTATATTAGGAATTTACCTGCTTTATTATTGTAATACTCCTTATCATTAAGGGCTTTTTATTTATTTTTTCATTTCAATATAATTCTCTTTTTTTTATTGGTAGAGGTTAGGTAGAGTAACCTAGAATCCAATTGCATAAATGGAGGCGCAAGATGCCTAATGAAATACACATAAAAGTTAAATCATTTATTTTTTCTTCATGGTGTCAGAGCTCTAAGACAAATGTATCCTAGACATTATTTTTTATTTTCTTTTGTAGTGGCCCCATAAAGTTTCTTTTTGTTTTATGACTTTTGTCTTTCATATCCTTATCCTCCAATGGATTCAACTCACACTTTTTCTATTGCCTCCATCTGCTACCCTACCAGATGGACACTTGTTGCCGCTGCTGCCACTATCGCAAGGACACTAATTGTCTACTGTCTCCACCTACCGTTTCACTACAATAATAATTGTTATCCATTGATAACTTTTAAAAATTGGGACTTTTTTTTATTTCTTTTCTGATAAAATAGTTTCTATATTAAAAGTTGCTGACTAATTCAATGCTTCTTTTGAAACCTTAGGTTTTCAAAATATAAGGATTAAAGGAATGAAAAAATTTGGGCTATTTTATTGCCTTTTATCAAGTGAAGATGGTGTCAGTTTTACGATTTTTAATGTAAGACCTTCTTCAATTATTTCTTTGTTGTAAAATTCAATGTTATTAGAAATTACCAAACCTTACTTGTTCTCAACTATTTATTTACACGTATCCAAGAAAAGGGTGTATTGGCTTTTGAGCTTTTTAATTTTTAAATTTATTTTCTTCACTACAAAATATTAATGAAACAAAATAAATAAAAATTAAAAATGCATAAATGAGTAAATAATGTAATGACAAATAGCTATACAAATAAGAATCAAATTTTTTACATGTTTTAATTGTAGGATTCATCAACACTTAGGTGATCACCACACATAGGATTTTCCACCCAATCTTGCACCAGTGACGGATAAAATTAGAGAGAGTCGCCTTAGATGGTTTGGCCACATTAAACGTCGACCACCTGATGATCCGATTAGGAGAGTAGATGTTTTAAATACAACTTATGTTAAGAAAGACAGAGGTAGACCTAGGAAAACTTGGGCTTATTGTATAACAAATGATCTTAATTTATTAGAATTAAACGAAAATTTGACACTAAATAGGACGCAATGGAGAAAAAGGATTCATGTAGCCGACCATACTTAGTGGGATTAAGGCTTCGTTGTTGTTGTTGTTGTTCAATTGAAAAAGGCCTTTACATCGACCTCACTTTGGAATA
This sequence comes from Papilionanthe hookeriana x Papilionanthe teres, assembly GCA_022702705.1. Lineage (NCBI taxonomy): Eukaryota > Viridiplantae > Streptophyta > Magnoliopsida > Asparagales > Orchidaceae > Papilionanthe > Papilionanthe hookeriana x Papilionanthe teres. The sequence goes on along the minus strand of CM040434.1, from coordinate 78,401,902 downwards.
ATCTTCCTTCCTCCAAGACAACTTGTCAGCCTCCTAGGCGAAGATACCTTTTTACCGTGCTCCTTAACAGAATACTTAACCAAAGTACAAAATCTATACAAGAAAAAAAAATGTTTCTTATATGCAGATGAATTCTTATGAGAAGATGCCAAGCTCATCATAATACCATAGTATTGATGGATTTGTTTGTGATCAAATAATCAATCTACTCTCTTAGATTTGCTATTTAATTGAAATTTTATACGGGAAAGTATGATTTTGGTGAATACTTGAGACAGATAGGGAGTCTTAGGGTTTATGTGACCGTGAAAGCATTGCATTAATTCCTAACCAAACCCTTTAGAGATTTTTTTTATTAGATCCTTGGAGTTGCAAATTGACTAACTAAAAAAAATCAAAATATTGTGTATCATATTTTCAGTCAGCCAAAATTAAAAAACAGCTTAATTTCTAGATTTAATTAGGTTTCAAACAAATACAATTCAGTATTAAATATTTCTAGATTTTTTTATTTGCGAAGGCATGAAACTTTTTGTGGAGGTTGACATTTTACTTTGTGGAAACCTATTATAGTTATTTTTTTTGGTTCCAAAATCCTTGAAATTTTATACAGCATTGCAATACTTTATGGAGGCCTATAATATTTTTGCAGATACTCGCAAACCTTTGCAGAGGTCTATCTTATCTAATTTATTTTTATTAGTTTTATATGGGATTAAAATCATATTTATTAGAATATATATTTAGCTAGTTGTTAATAAAATCTCATGTAATATTTAAAATATTATTTGTTAATAAAAGCATAATTTAATATCTAACTATGGTGATATATAATTTTTTTTTTTTACCAACGATAACACTTGCTTCAAATACATTTGGTATTTAATGTTATGTAATGTTTACATACGAAAGATTCTAAGGCATTAATCTTTATGTGATTAAATTTTAAAAGACATTAGTCAAAATTTTAACGTAATTTGTGATCATCAATATCTAAAAGCGGCATTTACATACATACCACATAATTCTTATGTATTTACACGACTAACACGTAATCATTCACATTCGAATCTTTAATGTAAAATGAAAAATATCACTATCACTTATTTTTTAATAGTTAAGTATACTTTTTCATGCATATGTGATATAAATGTAAATATGAAAGTTTAGATGCATGATATGTAAATACATGAATTTTGTGGTATGTATGTAAATTTTCCAATCTAAAAAATATCAGACTAATGAGGCCAACAATTTCTCTCACTTTCATGTTAACAAATATTTATTGATAAATGTTATGTTGTATGAGGATTTAGGCGATAAATTCTCCTATTAATATGAATTATTTTATTAATTAGCATAACAAATAAAGTACATAAACAATTTTTTTTTTCCTTTTGAGACAGCAAACATTTCACAATAGGCATAATAAATATCGAACAAGAGATGAAAAAAAAATGTCAAAACCAAAACTAATACTGTAAGAGAAAAATCATTTTTTGGATTGATATAAAGTATTTATAGCAATAGAAATATTTCAAACACTCCTATTCATATCTTCTTAGCACTTGACATCTTTTTTTTCTATATAGACATTCTTTTCATGTTTCTAAATATCTTACATTTTCTTCCTCTTTGTTACAAAAGAAAAAGTAGAGGTACAATAAGTTAAGTGCAACAAATTAAAGGAAAAACACTAAAAGGACAAGCACTTCAAAATTATAAGAAATAACAAAAAAATTTTTTTTTTGAGTTTTAAGGAATTTTTGGTATTTTTGTTTGTTCAACATTTGGCATCTAAATTAACCTACAATTAAAAGACAATTTTTACATGAAAGTAATAAATTAGAAGAGAATATCTTGAGTGAGGGATCTAGTATTTCTAAGCATCTTCAATGATAAAAAAACCATCTTCGCCCAAGGGGTTCATGAAGATGCGGGCAAACTAATGATTTGTGCTGATAAATACCAGCATTATATTACTTTGGTCTATATGATCTAAAATGAATGTTGTTGAAACTTTTTATGCTTTATTCTTGAATATGGGATATGACTATTGGTTAAATGTATTGCACTTGTGCTTATTACATGTTACTAGAATGTGACTTAATCTAAGTCCATTATCTTCGCTTTTCTGCTTAATCTAGAATCACTATACAACCGAATTACTTATTGTAACTTTCTGCTTCTATAGTCGATGGAGCAGCAAAATTTTATATTCTAATGGACTATGTTATAAGCGAAAAGTCTTCAAAAGTGACAAACACTTGAAGTGCTCTTTTATAACTCATTCTTAGGATATCATAGTTTTAAATTTGGTAATGCTACAAGGTAAATAAAGACTTTTTTTCATAGCCGTAAGATGAGATTCCTTAGGATCTACTTGATATCCATTACATAGTCCTATTATAAACACAATGTTTAGTGTGTTGGTTGTCAAATATAACAAAAGATTCTATCATTTCTATATAAAGCTTAGAATCATTCATATTCTATTTACATCCATTAATGTATTTAGGTTGTCGTGTACTAATTTTAACATTTTTTTGGTGTACCTATAAGTCTAGAAAGTAAGTCCTTCCATTAAGTTCGTCACAAACTCTTTATGTATAGCTATTGCAAATTCATGGAATAATAAGTTTTTAATAGTTTTAAATACAACACTATTAGCATAAATCTGTGTTACTATCATTCTCTTTTTTTTCTAAACAGATAATGTTGTGTCTACCTTGTCTTTATTTACTCAAGAATGAGCTTAACCTCTTATACCAAGCTTGAAGAGCTTGGTACTCTATACAATGCAATTTTCTGTTTGCTTATGTTATAAGTGTATAAATGATCAATAAATCTTCGGAGTTGATCTATATAAATATGTTTCTCACTTTTTGCATCAATTTGATACAGTTTGAAAACTTTATAACAAGCAATCCCAACAATGCTTGTAATTTGGCTATATCGGCATATGAATCTTCAAAGTCTGTCTCTTCAAATTGCCTATATACTTATGTTATCAGTATAGTATTATTACTTAAAATGTTCGATGAGTCATTTAATTTAATCTTATAAACACATTTAGGTCCTATTGCATATTGATCAGTTAGACTAATTATTATGTTTTGGTAAAATGGTTAAATTCTTCACGCAAGCAAAACTCATGTGTTAATGCTTCATCCATATATGCATCTTAATGTGAGAAAAATGCTAAGGTTTCTACCTATAGTTTTAACCTTTTTGTGTTAGATCTTCTATGATAAGTTCCTTAAGATGGCTGATGGCATACATTCTAGGTAATTGTGGACCCTCGTTCAACAATTCGTGGTTCATCCATAGCTAGATTTTTTAATCTTTTCTTCCACCTTATCATTCCAAGCTTTCATCTGGGAAAGCATATGATAATATTAATCAAAGGTAACATATTGATTTTTCAAACAAATACTTGTTATTGGAAACCTCATACCCTTATTTTGATCAGTGTAATCAATAAATTTACCTTAATTTAGTTTAATATCAACATTTGTTATTTTATTTTATTTTATTTTTCCATTTTGTCAGCCTAATTGCTTTAAATGAGGTATGCTACTTTTTTTCTTCTTTTCAAAATTTTATTGATCGTCTTTTTAATGCTTGGTTTAATATTTGCCCTATTGATTACATAACATATTATATTTAGTACTTTAGCTCAGAAATATTAGGCAGTTGAAATCTACTAAACATTAATCTAGCTATATCAACATTAATCTAGCTATATCAACATTAATCTAGCTATATCTAGTAATATTCTAATCTTCAATTTTATTTTATCATTTTGCTATGGTGTGCTGTTTGCAGATTAATCATGTCTAATCTTAATCTCTTCACACAAGATTTAAATTTATTATTTTCAAAATTTCCTTGTATGATCACTCCTTATAATTTCAATAGATAAACCTCTATTTTTTAAATACATTTTACAAATTTTGTAAATTTAGTAATTATATTACTTTTGCTAGCAAAAAAATGTCACTCTTATTAATCTTGAATAACCAGTAATATAATGTACTCATTTTTTTCTCCAAAGCTAGTGAGACCTACTAGTTCAAACAAGTTTATAGAAAGCAATTCTAAAGGTCTATATGTGTTCACCTGGTTTGCAGACTTTAAAATATGTACACATTTGCTTATCTAATTGAAAATTAGAATAGTCGGTTCTTAGTGTAATCTGGCTTTGGTAAAGCCTAATACTAACTCATGTCTAAATAGTTTAAATAAAGTGTGTGTACTTGAGTGATAGAAACATCTATGTTAGAGCTATAGATCATTATGATACACTTCCCAACACATCAAATTACTAGCATCTATTCTAATAAATTCAAGTAAATAAGTTATTGTATCTGTTTTCAATAAAGTATACTTTGCCATTCAATTTAATTAAATAATGAATTTATAAAAATTGAACATCATATCTATTATCACACATATTGATTAGCTTGTGCTTTAAACCATCAATAGTGTTACTTTTGCTTAGGGGAATTTGAAGTGGTCGGGCTTCTTGCACTTGAAACATGTTAGAGTTTCATTCCTACCACTTGCACACGTAATTATTTATTTATTTTTTTAAATTTATTACTAACATTCTTATGCTTCTTTCATTTAAAATATTTTTTGGAACAATGTGCTATATTGGCATATCTATAGCATCATCTCATCATGAATGCTTTCTAAGAAGGTTTATAATCACTAAAAGCACAACCATTGAGTGTTACATTTGTTACATTTTTCTTTAAGTTGCTCTCTAGGAATTAATTTTTTTCTCATGTGGTACTAAAAAATCATAATAAAATGTCTGTAGGACCTGATGATATTCCAATAAATAATAATAAAATATTTCATTTTTACCGTCGCATTAGAAAAAAAGATGTTGAAGAGGTTTTAAAGAAAACCATAGGTGAAAAGTCTGTAGGACCTGATGATATCCCAGTTGAACTGTGAAAATATATAGGAGATTTGGGAGTTTCTTGGCTTGCTAAACTCTTTAATATTATTTTAATAACTAAAAAGATGTCTGAGGTGTGGAGGAAGAGTTTTTTGGTCCCTATTTTTAAGAACAATGGGGATGCACTAGAGTGTGCAAATTATAGAGGAGTTGATGTGTCATACTTTAAAATTATGGGAGAGGGTAATTGAACAAAGGTTAGACGTGTTACAAAGATTTTTCATAATAAATTTGGATTTATGCTGGGCAGGTCTACAATGGAATTGAGAGTTTTGTTGGAGACATTTAGAGAGAATAAGGAGGATCTACATATAATTTTATTGATTTGGAAAAGCCTTATGATAAGGTTCCATATCCTTTGGAGAGTTCTTGAGAATAATGTTGTTGATATGACTTATATTCAAGCTATTTAAGATATGTATACTAGAGCTGTTACTAGTGTTCGAACAGATGGTGGATTGACCAAATATTTTCCTATTTCAGTTGGATTACATCAGGGATCAATTTGAAGCCCATATATTTTTGCTTTAGTTATGGTTGCTTTTACTGGAAATTTACAGAAGTATGTACCTTGGTGTATGCTTTTCGCTGATGATATCCTTCTCATGGATAATATTGAGAGAAAGCTCACGAAGAACTTGAACTATGGAGGTCTACAATGGTGTCTGAAGGCCTTCGTTTGAGTAGAACTAAAACTGAATACATGGAATGTAATTTTAGTAGTAATAGCTCTAGTGACGGCGTTGTAACTATGGGTGATCAAATTATTAAAAGTTATGTACGCTCTAGATATCTCGGGTCTATTGTTCAAAGTGATGGTTAAAATGGAGCAATGCTTCGGGCCTATTGTGTGATAGAAAGTACCGCTTAGACTGAAAGGAAATTTTATAAGATGATGGTGAGACCTGCAACGCAACCAATGCTCTATGGTGCTGAATGTAGGCCTTTAAAAGAGAAGCATAAAACTAAGTTGTGTTTCCATATGAGAAAGATTAAGTGGATGAATGGCTTTACACTTAGAAAATGCGAAATGAAGATATCCATGATATGGCTGGTGTAGCTCCAGTGGAGGACAAAATTAGAGAGAGTCGTCTTAGATGGTTTGGTCACATTAAGCGTCGACCATCTGATGATCCGATTAGGAGAGTGGATGATTTAGATTTGACTTATGTTATGAAAGGCAGACGTAGTCCTAGAAAGACTTGGGCATATTATTTGAAAAATGATCTTAATTTATTAGAATTAGATGAAAATATGACACTCAATAGGATACAATGGTGAAAAAGGATTCATGTAGCTGACCCCACTTAGTGGGATAAAGGTTTGTTGTTATTGCTGTAGTTGTTGTTGTGGTACTAAAAAATTATACAGTTAATCTGTACTACGAGCTTATATCCCTTTCTTTAGAGGTGGAAATTAACATAGGATGCTACTATTTTGGCATAGATCGTTGGATTTCTTTTACCTATTCTTGGTATGAATGTTTTCTTATCAAATGCATGGGCTCATTAACAATTTTGGTTAAACGTTTAAACAACTTCATACTAGTAACTCTAGGATTCATTCTAAATAATTGTTTCCTTGCATTAAAATTTTTAATTCTTGTTTCCCTTAACCTCATTCGATTCTAAGTAGGTAATGACTAGTTTTTCCCGAATATTTCTTCTTTTTTTATTCTCAAGTTATAGATCTTCAGATAACCATCATGTTTCAAACCATATTATAACACATTTACTCTGTTATCATTAAGCATGCCCAAATCTAATTCCATGGGAATCCATTCTATTTTTGGCTTTGAAATTGTAATGCAAATACATATCATTCTACTTTTTTTTTTAAATCAAAAGATATACCGTCAAATGAGGTGGACTTATTGTGGAATGGCTTTTATTTATTTTACTAGTGTTGCATTCAAAATATATGTTATAAAAATATCTAATCTCCATAGGTTGCTCTTTAGATGTGAAGTAAAAAATCATAATGCTAAAGTTTTAATATTAATTGTTGTTTTACATTTGTCCAACTAAGTTTTGTGATTAAAAACGAAACTTTTTCTTTGCATGGTATTCATGATACAAAATAAATAAATATTAAAACACAACAAAAAATAAATAATGTAAAGGTAAATAAGTAAATAAAAAAAGCAATGATTTATTTGTGGTTGAACTGAAGCCTATGTCTATGTTCTGGTGTTCATTATATCTATTATTTCCTGTAAAACCAACACTAAGTAAAATTATTACTCGTTCAATAAGCAGATAGGCCTTACTCTGATCTTTTTTTTTTTCTTTTGAGACCACCTCTCTTCCATTGAGACAACCTTTTGGTCTCCTTGGCAAGGATACCGTTTTACTTTAAAAAGATACTTGATAAAGATACAAAATTTAAACATAGAACAAATGAATAAGAAAAGTCAAGCTCATCACGACAGCAAAATATTGATGGATCTTTTAGTGATCAAGCAAGCAAACTCTCTTTAGAATTTTTCCAGAGAAAAATAGGTTTTTTGTTGATCGATTTTGCGAGCATGAAAATATAAATCTAGAGATACACCTTTAGAAAGTATATTTATTTGATTCCTAAGTTTGCATATAACAAATTAAAAATAATAAAATATTATTTATCATGCCTTCGTAGTTTGCTAATTATAATAATATCATGTATTTCTAGTTTGCTAATGATAAAAATAGGCTGATTTTTGAAGTTAATAAGGCGGGAAGTTAAATTTTGTCTTTGAATAAATTTTGGTACTTGTGGAAGCCCATAATATAGTTTGTGGAGAGTGAAGACTTGTAAACTTTTGTGGAGAGCTGCTAGAATTATTTTTCATAGGTTAACAAAGTAGCACAATACTGTAGGGGCTTGTAATGGCTTTGCGAGCGCGTGCAAACTCTTACTTAGGCTCTCTATTTGTTTAAATTTTTTTACCCTTGTTTTACATAAGATTAAAATCATATTTATCGAAATGTTTATTTAATTATATACTCATAGGTCCTAAACAATTTTTTTTAATATTTTATCTTGTGTAAAAATATAATTAAATGATTTAATAGGGTGGTATCTAATCATTCTTAAGATAATTTTATCATCACTTGTTTGCTTTTTTAATTGTCTTAAATGCCTTTGAGAAATTTTATTGCGTAGCTTTTACATATGAAAGATGCAACAAAAATAAAAACTCTGTTTAGAATTATACATAAGATGCATATTGTAGAGGATCTATCATAGATAGATTGTTGACTGCTAATTTTTGCACTTTCTTGTGTACGAATCTAATCACATAAAGAAGCAGGAAAACTCATGGTCCCCAAATCTAGTGTTGAAGTTGAATTTTGAATAACGGCTTAAAGGCCCTATGAACTATTATGGATGCAAATTATCCTCGATGACTTGACAAAGAATGGGAAGATGCTGTGGATTTATACTATGAACAAATATATCATCAACACCACATAATATCACAACATGATCGTACCAAACACCTAGAAATTGATTGACGCCTCATCAAAGAAAAAAAAGAGTGGACTGATATGTATCCATATTTTCATATGCACAAGCGTTGGTAGACATCCCTAACAAAAGGACTGTTAGGTTTTATATTTTAGAATTTCATCACCAAAGTTTGGCAAGGAGAATATCTACTTTACACCTTGAGGAGTTTTAGCAGTTTTAGATACCGACTTGGAATTTTGTGGGATTGTAAAGTTGGTGGCCTGTCATTGTAGATATGTTAGGTGCCAACCTTAGACCTCTATTAAGAAGCATAAATCTCTCTCAATTTCTTACAAATTTAAATTTGTGCAATTTGTTGAATTTCCTTTTTTTTTCCTAATGTAATTAGTAGTTTTCATAAGTTGAAGTTACCAAGACTAACATAGAATCTTGTCATATAAATACTGGTACAAGATCTCAAATGAAATACACACAAATTTTTAAATCATTTTTTTACTCTTCACATCTCCATGCTTGTATGTGTGCCTATGTGGACATTGATTAAATTGAAAAACATAAATCACTTTGAGTTTAGCAATGAGCCTACAATTTATTTGTTTGCTTCTAAACGAAGGACAAATTTTAGATAGTAATAATTCATTTTCTTGTAATTTTTATGTGAAAATAAGAATTATCATATTTAAGTGATTGAGATTAAAATTATTATTAAATTCGACGTTCATCCGACCGAATGATGATATTTAGTAACTTTAAGTTTTCTAATTACTTGCCTTGAGAATATGTTGTCATAGTTTGTTTTTGTTAAGAATTATTATGTTTCAGATTGGGAGCGCATAAATGAGGATGAGAAGGTTACCAATGGTTGGTTTGGAGGGTGGTTGATTCATGTAATCTTCTCATTATATTGTAGAGGTTGTTGTGATTCAAATCTGCACTTTCTAGATCATAATAGGGTCCTACTGCTTTGTAAAAGTAATTCATGTGGAGTTGTTTAATATCATTTGCCATGCAATCTTACCATTACATTGTAGAGGCTTTTATGATTTCAACCCTGATATATGGGCATAATGAATCTTGCCTAAGCACTGCTATAGACTTGATCATTCACGAAAACATTGATTTTTTACTGTGTCTGGGTTCCCGACTCTGTCAGTACTTGGTTAATTCTAAGCTGATTGCTCAACATGAATATTATATGAATTTTGGAGATGACCTATGGTGGAAAGTAGGTTTGTTGTGTGTCTAAGGGACTGAATAATAGGAACATTAGGCTTGGCTAAATATGTTGGAGCACATTATACATCAACACATGTGGCTAGAACACAAGAAGCTCTTCTAGGATGCTGATGCAGTCTTTCACAAACTTATGTCGTGCTACTAAAAATAGATGGTTGGTATCTTGGTATCTGACATTTGTAAATATTCTAAGGCCAAGTGCAAGTCATGAAAAAAGAAAATGATAATCTGATCTGCATTTTGTTATTTCAACACATATGACAGTCTTCTGCCTACTATATGAAGAATTTTTAACCCCAAGTTGTGAAAATCTTTTCATGAATCTTTTTTTAGTGGACTTTGTTTTTATGGAACACGATACAAGTAAAATTTGAATCTGATGTGCATTGTATTATTTTAAGAATTTGTATTGAAATTCATCTTTTGCAACTAATTTTATTTGGTTTGCTGCAGTTCCAATTTCACTTATCTCATCATTTAAAAAGATGAAAAAACTCACCAAGGATCTGCCTCTTATAGAGGGTGCTCTGAGGACTTCTTCCATACTTGTAAGATCACTCTTTGATTTTGATTAGCTATTCCCTATTCAACCCTTTCTACAAGGTAGCGCTCCTGTTTTTCTGCTCAAGTATTTACTATTACCGGTATCTTGATCAGGCTGTTAGCTCTGATGGAAAAAAGGTGAAACGGCTGCATCCACTTCCAATTGGCGAAGTCGCCGATGAAAAGGTGCATTTTTTCATCTCTATATTTATATATAGAAAAAAGTGCTGTTAGCAATTTTTGTGATCCATCATTTATAAGTCAACTTTTGCACGTCCAGGCACGAACAGTTCTTGTTGAAAATTTACCGGAGGATTATTCTGAAGATAGCATCCGGGGAATCTTTGGGAAAGCCGGCCAGTATGTTCTCCCTATCACTTGAATTTAAATATCTTTGAAGGGTTTAGATGGAAATCTAAACAATCTTAATCTGATCTTTTTATTTGGGTGCTTAGTATTTTAGAGATTATCATCCGTAATCCGCAGCGAATAGCAACTCTCAAGAAGGCAGATTTTGCAATCAGTAGTAAGGTGTCATATAATTTTTAAATCATTTATTGTACCAAAGAACTTGCTACGGACTCATTGTTGTGTTTTAATGTCTAGGATGGTTTTGTTAGTGATGATGTTATGTGCTAGTTTTGAAAATTGGATCGGACTAATGTCAGAAAGAAGAAAATATTCAAAGGGTAGTGGTTTACTCGGGGTTAAAATGGATGGTATAATAAATTTAAAAATTATTTTCATATGACTTAAATGATATAATAATGATATCATATTGATATTTTCATTAATTTAATATAGAATATTTTAAGTCATGTTGCTGCACTCTTCAATATTCTGAATACAGTTGAGAATCAAAATTTTGAAGCATGATATTTTAATTATTTAATTTTTTTTAATATAATATCTTATTGAAAAATTTACGTAATTGTCACACAATTATATATTTACATATCTAATACTTAAGGTTTGATATCTTATACTTATAACTCTTTTATGTTGTAGACTTGTACCTGAAAATGTGTATTTAATTTTTGAAAAGTGAGTAATTGTGATATTTCTGCTGCGATTTTTAAGATTTGAGTGTGTGTGAGTAATTGTGATATTTCTGCTGCGATGTTTAAGATTTGTGTGTGTGTGTGTGTGTGTGTGAGAGAGAGAGAGAGAGAGAGAGAGAGAGAGAGAGAGAGAGTGTTAGATATGCAAACATATAATAAATGTGTGGTGTGCATGTAAATTCCCTTTTTTCATTTCTAAGCCATCGGAAAAAATTTGGAAGTAAAAAGCTGATCGGTAGTAGAACACCAAGCAGCTGATAGAAAAATCAGCTTGGTTCATCTATTAAATGATTCCGGTTCGATTTTTAAAATCATGGTTAGATGATGATTAACCTATGAATTCAGCTTATTAGTTGTTGGACCTGCCTCAGTTGGAAACTAACAAACATGTATTATTTTGGCATTTAATCTAGTTTGCTGATTTTACCCTCTTTTTTTTTTGCCAGCTCCATGCGCTTGTTGTGTATGACACAGTTGAGGCAGCAGAGAGTGCCGTGCGTCGCATTTTCATTTCATGTCTGATTTAAGCTCATTTCATCTTTTGTGTTCCCCCTAATGATCTCATCATTCTGGCTGAAGGTTTCGTCACTGAACGATGAAATGAATTGGAGGAATGGCATGCAAGTTCAGATTTTGCTTAAAAGAATGGTACGTATCATCTTATCCTCCATTTTCATCTGGACAAACTTCACTTTCCGCAATATTTCAGGAAAAATATGGACTTGTTCAAAAACCACGGAAAAAAGTCTCTTTGATGAAAAATAATGGAGCTGAAGCATTGGAAATACCCGTGCTGAACCGAAACGGATTAGACAAGGAGGTTTGTTAAATTATTCTAATTCTATTTTCAATTGGGGGCATTTTCGTACATACAACATGATTTTTATGCATTTACGTATCTAACATCTAAACCTTCTTTTTAACAAATATAGCATTTAAATCCTTGGAATTCTATCTATAATATCAATATTGATTACATTTTAAAAGTGAAATACATATTTTCATGCATTATTTTATTTCACCATAGTTTTATAAATATAAATAGGAAAGTTAGATGTTAGATATCTAAGAGTTATTTGGCATGCATGTGAATTTTCTTTTACTTGTATCATTCTGCTGTGTTTTCTTTATCAAATTGTGTCTGAAACTTGCGTGTTGTCTCATGTTAGGAAGAGGATAATGGTAATGAAAGTAAGGGTGGGCGGAGGAGTAAGGGCAAAAGCCGAGGCAGAGGTAACCACCAGCTACCAACCAACGATCAAGGTGATCGGATTTTCCATTATCTGTGATCTATTAATTAATATTTTATTCATTTATTCTGTGTTTGTTGATCCGTGTTAATTGATAGTATCCTGTTTAGTCACTAAAATATTTTTGGTGAGTTTTGCTCTTGATTTAGGCCATAGGAATGTCCCAGCTGGTTCTGGCGCTGAAGGCGTGATTAATAAGCCATTTACTGGACCAAAGATGCCAGATGGAACGAGGGGATTCACAATGGGGCGCGGAAGACCTATCACAACTTGATCGCAACCGTCATGGTAGACCTATCACAACTTGATCGCAACCGTCATGGTATTCAGAGGAATCCACATTCTATGATCTTGTTTGCACTTTGTATCTTATCTGGAAGCATTTTTATTTATTTTCTTTAAATTTTACTATGTTATTTTGGGCGTGATGGATGGTTTTGAAATATGATTTCAATTATATGGCTGGTGTATTATATAATTACGGTATTGGGAGAAATTGAATTGTTGCTTAGAAGCAGTGTGTTTGTTTTTTATTTTGTTTTGCGTAATTTTTTTTACTCAAAATAAAATATGTTTGGTATTTTGCTATGTTGCACGGGCACTCTTAATTAAGGAGTTGTGCAGTGCCGGATATATATCGGACACGGACACGGTAGAGACAAGTATCAGGACACAAAAGTGTCACAATTAAATAATATTAAATGAAGTGGATATGTGCTTTAGATGCCTTAAATTCCGGTGTGTACTAAATTAATGAATAAAAAAATTCTGAAAATAATTTTTAAGATTAAAATTAAAAAATATAAAATTTAGTAATGATTTGCTTACATACCACTCAATTCTTATATACCTAGCTAACATGAAAATTTTAATTTTTCATGTGCCACCTTACATATGTATAAAAATTAAAACAAGTATTTCATTTGATTTGATTTATGTATTTAGATGTGATGAAATATATGGGTGGCATAAATATAAAAATCAAAACTTAGGTGTAAAATATGTAAATAAATAAGGATTCAGAGGAGTGTGTAAAATACCCCCAAAGTTACTGTTAATACTGTCCTAGTTTTTGAGATTTTGACTCTCGTGTCCAGTTGGTCAAGGATTCAGTGTCTTCCTTGGTTACTCCTTTCTTCGATGAAGAGGAATAAAATAAATCAAATGAGCTGAAGATCTAATTTGTGTATACTAATTTTCATTTTTTATCAAGAAATTAACATGGAAGATGATAACAAGATGTGAGATATTGTAGGAGATGGATTTGAGAACATCGATGAGATAAGAATTTTGGAGATTGCTAACCTTTCTCTTGATGAGCCAGAGTTAGAATTTATGATATTTAATGATGATGATAGTGGACCTGAACTGTGAAGTTGAAATACAAGTTAAATAAATTTGTCATAATTTTATTTCTTTTAACGAATTAACGTAGTTAAATGTTGATGTATTACAAGATAGTATATGTTCTTATACATGCATTTTGCATGTTATAAATAAAGATATATTTATGGATATCTTAATTTTTGAAAGTTAATGTTATTAACTCCTATTTATTGAATATACACATATATTGTTAGTAATTTTTATTATAATGACGTGTCCAACACGTGTGTGTCATATATATTGAAAAATAGGGTCTCCTGTGTTTGCGTCGTATCGTGTCCGTGACCTCGTATTTGTGCAACATAAGTACTTTGTAGAGGTGGGAGTTGAGAGTTATCAATCTATAGCTTGTTTGAAAGGAAAAAATAAAAAAAATGGTGACGATAGCGGATCTAAATTGTGAAGTAGAATTACATGCAAAGAAGCCGGTAATCATTTATTTCTTTTAAAGAATTAATGTAATTAAATTTTGATGTATTACACGATAATATATGCTCTTATGCTTGCATTTTGCATGTTATAAATTAAAGATATATCTATGGGTATCTTAATTTTTGAAAGTTAATGTTATTAATTCTTCTATTTTATTTATACCATACTTTTAGTAATTTTAATTTTTATTATAATAGTGTGTCTGACACGTGTTTTGAATAATATAAGTGTCCCGTATCCGTGTTCCAGTGTCCATGCAATATAAGTACTTTGTAGAGGCGGGAGTTGTGAGTTGAATCAATCTATAGCTTGTTTGAAAGGAAAAAAGAAATAAAATAATAAATAAAATACTCCAAACTTATTGTTGATGTTTTTAAAATTAAGATACGAAAAATGGGAAATGTCATTTTCTAATCATTTTGATTAATAAAAATATAAAAAATAAATGGAAATGTGATGACAAATTAATTCATTATGGATCAAGCTCAGTTTTTATCTAAGCGAGCAAATATGATCATCAGCTAAAGGTTTTTGAGAAGATATGTGTGGTGATGATTGATGCTGACTAATTAAAATGCACTATATTTATTTCGCAATCTGCATAATTTGCATAAGAAAAAGTCTATAAGTTCGCATGAATCTTTATTCTTGACGTTTTGTAAACCTGACTTTGGATTATTATTTGGTTTCTAAAAATTCTTAGTCTTAGGGATTCCTTCGGTTAACGTAGAATCTAGCATATGGCCCCACTGTAATATAATTCCATTGGCTTTTAATTATCATATATAATGATAAACCAAAAATCCCCATATATAGTGTGGACTCTATTGTTTCTCTTTTTCTTCTTTTTTAAAGTTTTTAGAATGCCCCATAAGGGTACAATATGCTTGTTGCTTTTCAAGTCAAATCTTGTGATTAGATCACTGATATACATTGTTTGTGAAATGAATATTTTTTTCCTTCTTCATGAAATTTATGAAAGAAGATAATTTCTCTCATCATGTTAATTTCAAATTTTTTTTACTCATTAAAATTGCAATTTTATGGAGTAATATGTTATATCTCTTTCTTTATTAAAAATTAAACTAGTGACTAGCTGTGGTAAATCTTAAAATAAACAAAAAGACATTTAAGGTTTCATACCATGCTCTTAGTGTTTATTTGAGTTCATAAAATAAAATTTTCAATTTATTCCTAGTCTAAATGAGCATAATCAATGAATCTCTGGTTGACTACAAATCTTTATGTTTTATCACACCATTTAAAAATTCTTTTAACAGACATTTGGTATCGTTATGACTTGTGAATGGAAAATAATCTCATAGTTTGTAACCTAGCTGCCGGTGCTTATGACTCCCCAAGTTTATCCCTTCATTTGCTTCTTTCTTTCAAGTAATGTAGTGACTACCTGCGGTAAATCTTAAAAATGAACAAAAAGGGATTTAACGTTTCATACTAGTCCCTTGGTATTGTTTTAGTTCATAAAGTACAATTTTCAATTTATTCATAGTCTAATGATTGTAATCAATGAATCTTCGTAGTTGCGTACAAACATTTATGTTTTATCACACCATTTAAAATACACCCTTAGTTGGTATCATAAAGTTTATGTCTTCATCTCCTCCTTTCTTAATAGGTAATGTGATGGTTAGTTGTGGTAAGTTCTAAAGTGAACAAAAAGGCATTAATGTTTCATGCCAGACTATTGGTTTTTGCTTGAGTTCATAGAGTACATTTTTCAATTTAATCATAGTCTAAATGAGCATAATAAATGAATTCTTGTGGTTGCCTACAAACACTTATGTTTATAACACCATTTAAAAATACACTCTTAACCTGCATTTTGTGTCATTATAACATATAGATGATAAAAATAATTTAATAATTTGTAACCTAATTTCTAGTGCATATGACTCCCCAAAGTTTATCTTTTCATGTCCTCCATTCTTAATAAGTAATGCAGTGGCTAGTTGTGGTAAATCCTAAATGAACAAAAAGACATTTAACATTGCATACTAGGCTCATGGTGTTTATTTGAGTTCATAAAGTATAATTTTCAATTTATTCATGGTTAAAATGAGCGTAATCATAAAAATGAAACATGAAAACAAGATACCCTATATATCTTTTTTTTTTCTGATTCTTAAAGGGGTCTTCTTGATAAATTATCTCACATTCATAATATTCACATAAAATGCCATTCTAATCACTTTAGTTAATAACTATTTTGATGATTTGAACTCAATTAACATTGCTCGTGTCATATCTCAAAGGACTCAAGCATTTAACAACTCAATTTGTTGAGATGTCTTGGGCTTTAAAAAGCTAAGCTGAATAGCTATACATTATGTAATGACTCAGATATGTTTGTTAGAAATTTTATCCCATAAACGCTCTTAAGACACCTACAATGCTCTTTTCCTTTCCATCCATTTTCATAATTTATAAACTCTAATAAATCTTTACATTTAATAGCTATGAACATGACCCATGTGAACTTAGAGTACTCATCCATAATTGAATATCCAAACTTTTTGCGTCCCAAGCTTTTAACGGTAACTAGTCCAAAGAGATCCATTTAAAGTTATTTAATGGTTTTGCGATTAATAACCTTTTTTTTTCTTTTTAGAAATGAAATCTTGGTTTGTTTACTTAATTCACATGCATCAGACAGTTGATAATTAGAATGTTCTACTTAAGTTATTAATTTTTGTTTTTTAGCCAATTTAATTAAAATGTGCAAACTTTGATAAGATTGATGATCATCATATCTATCTTTCAAATATATAAATTCCTAAAAATAGATAGCGAATAATGAAAATAAATTTTTTTGAATCTTTGTCCTGATTAAAAAATTTCATCATTTAATTTAATCAAATAGTATGATGATGAAAATTGAACGACTTACCTTTTATTGCAAAGTTAGCTGATTCTAATGAAATACCCTTTAATCCAACAAAATGAAGGACTATTTAATGATTGGCAAGTCTTTTACCAATTTTATTGACTTAATCACTTCTCTCTTTATATTGTCACATGAGGATGTGCCCGACATTTACTAATTTCAACAAAAAAAAAATTGTGTATGTTTGTCTATCAAACGCCTGGAGCATTTATTTTCCAAGCACAAAATGCTTTCATTAGTTCTTTTAATTGAAAATGCATACCAGAGCATTAGCTTGTTAGTTTGAGAATTCAAATGGTATGGGTTCATGTGTGGAAAAAGGATAGTAATTATTCTATGAATGTGGTAACTTAAAATCTATGCAAATAAAAGTCTTAAGGAGTTATATGAATTTTGATCATCAATTAATATAATTCTCTTTATGATTTTTAGAAATGTGACCTGAACATTCATATATAATGAACCTAGCTCTTGTGAGAGCATTTGAATGGCGTGTTAAAATGAATGTTATAAATTTTTTTTTCAGTGTTTGGTATGGGATGTGCTACATCTTTATTTTGTGGATAACATTATGTAAATATTCAATATTGGCCTTGAAAATACAAAGTTGCTACGTTGGTATTGACCTCACTTTTGCGAGGATCATTTCAAAGCTTGAGATAGGAAATATACCAATATTGATTTCCTCACACTAATGGACACTAAAAACTAATGACTAGGGTAAAACCTTAAAAAAGTCTTCTGGACCAAAATTTTTAATAACATTCTTAAATAATCAAACCAGTAATGACAAACCCTGATCTGATCAATTACTGATCTAACTGGTCAAACTTTGACCTAAAAAGTCATCTTTGGCCAAAATGGTCAAATTTTGACCCAATGACCAACCTAATGACCTAATCGGTCAACTTTTGACCAAAAAGTCAATTTTGGTCAAAATAATTAATTCTTGACCTAATGACCAATCTATTGACCCAATAGGTCAATTTTTGACCAAAAAATCAACTTTGGTTAAAATAGTCAATTTCTAAGCCAATGACCAACCCATTGACCCAATAGGTCAACATTTGACCAAAAAGTCAATTTTAGTCAAATGGTCAATTTCTGATTCAATGACCAACCCATTGACCCAATAGGTCAACCTTTGCCCAAAAAGTCAATTTTGGTCAGAATGGTCAATTCATGACATAATAACCAATCTATTGACCCAATAGGTCAACTTTTGACCAAAAAGTCAAAATGGTCAATTTCTGACCTGATGACCATCCCATTGACCCAATAGGTCAACCTTTGACCAAAAAGTCAATTTTGGTCAAAATAGTTAATTTATGATTTAATGACTATCCTACTGACCTAAATGGTCAACTTTTGACCCAAATAGTCAAAATTGGCCAAAATCATCAACCCAAGACCTAAAGACCACCACATTCACCTCATTGGTCACCTCATTACCTAAAAAGACAGATAAAGTCAAAATGATCAAAACATGACCCAAAGATTATTGCATTGACCTTATCGGTCATTCTTTGACATAAATAATTGAAATTTTGATCAAAACAATCCACACATAACATAAGGAAAACCACCCTAGCCGCATTGGTCAACTCCTGACCTAAAAGGATTAAAATTGATAAAAATGGCTAACCCATATCCCTTGACCACAAAATTGACATCAAAGATAAACATTGACATGATCAACTTGACATTGATCAAAATGACCAAAATCTAATCCAAAAGTCACCACATTGACCTTTGGATTGACTTAAACCCTAAAATTGGTCAACTTCACCAAATCAAACACTTGATAACAAAACCCATGGACCTTATCACCAAACCAACCATGACAAGGTTAGGTGAGTCACATTGTACACCCTTGGACTAGAATTGGTCAACTTGGGTCAACATTGGTCAACTCTAGTCAACATTTATCAAATTTGGTTAAAATACCCAATTTTGAACCAAAAGTGATAAAAATTAATCAAATAATTAATCCCAAAATTATTTTGATTAATTAATTAGCTAATAATATAATTTCCAACATTATTAATTAATTACATAATTAATTAAAAATGGAAATACAATTAAAAAGCCATGAAAATGAAATTTGATATGTGACACCATTTATGACATAATGAATGGTTTTCAAAATTCCAAACTCATTAATGACATAATGAGTGACATCATATGGGTTAGACACAACCCATATGACCCATTAAAAATAACTCAAACCATTAATGACTCATGACATGTCATGTAACCATAGTTAAAAGTCATTATGGAAGCATCATGATGAATCAAATGAAGTGGTATTCTCCCCCCAAAGCTTGACTCATCTTTTCCTTGAAGATGAGGTGGCCGGCCACCTTAAGAGTTATCTCCTATGCCTCATAAACCACCAAATGAGGTGAAATTTGACCTAGGTCATCCTTGCATCATGAGGTGAGCTCATAAATACCAATTATAGAAAAATAAAAAAAGGGGGGTTTATGTGTCATACTCCTACTAAACCCTAAATGACATGTTGAATGGAGAATAGTTGACCCTCTTTGAATCATCAAACACCTCTCCTCCCTCCTATAAACATACACCAACTCATCATGATCATTTGAAAGTAATCATAAGCTAAATCATGGTAAAGAAGATAAGTCAAGATTATGTGTCATCTTCTCCTCACCAACATTAAATAATCAGCAAAGTACATGTGGGGAAGGCTGATCTAAGGCATTCTAAGCTATCCACAACCCTCCCAAGTCATCCAATGAAAGCAAGCCAAGCCTTGAGTTAAACCTTCACCATACTTGGACTTTGCATGGGTTAATCTTGAAAAGATGAATTGAACTTATCCTCATGCTCAAACCTCATCCAAAAGACATCATGAACAAGATGACACCTCCCCTAGACAAACCCAAGCCAATCCAAGCTCACCTTAGCCACTTCCATGGCTACTACAAGGACCAAACCTGAGAGCACCCAAAAGGAGAGGCCAACTTAGGAGACACCCAAACATTGTTCAATATCTCTAACCTTCAACATCAAAGTTTCTCCCCATACCCTAAGCAGTCGATCCCCCATAAAATCAACTCATGATGTCCACTGGTTTGCCTTAATTTCCCTACCCGAAACCAAGGCAAATTTCAGGTTTGAAATTAAACACCACAAAATTCCAAATTGATTACTCTCACAACATCGCAGACCCCTATGATGATGAGCCAAATCAAAATTGGACACCCCCATAGGCTCTAACATAGTTTTTGTCCTTCTCCCCTCAATCCATCCACCTTGAGATCGAACTCTAACATAGACCCGATTTAACTTCAAATTGGGTAAGGGCTAAGCTTTCTATGGTCAAGACAAAGCTCACAAGCCATTCAAATCGAGCCAAAAGCCACTGAGGCCAAGATATGGATTTTTGACTTTAATGGCGTTCGAGTTTGACACTTTATGAAACAAACCACTTCAAAACCCTAACATAACTGTACTGAAGTCTTCATCTCCTTCAGATGAAGCTATAGAAACAAGAATCATTCAAATCCATCAAGAATTGAGTGAGATCTTGTGTCTAGAACATAGACGGTGTTCGAGTTGAGACAGGAGGAGGGAGATGAACGAGAGCCTTCTGATCTTGTGTTTAAAGAATGGATGGCCCTGATTAAATCTCCTCTGATCCGCTGTTTGAATCCCCGCAGTGGATCAATCGTGTTTTGATCTCTTCGAGGACACGCGACACCGCAGGGTTATTTTGGATTAGTTTAAGGATTTAATAAATACATATTATCCTTAATCTCATCAAAAATTCATATCTTGACAATGAAAACAAAAATATGAAAAAATACGTCTGAACTCAGGACAGTGAGGAGAACAACACGGAATTACAATTTTGAAATTTTGATTTATATTTGATTTTTAATTAATTAAATACACCATGGAGTATTTTAATAATTAAAAATTATTTTTAAATAAAAAAAATGAAAATTTGAGGGATTAATCTTAGATCCTTAGGAATAATATCTGATTTTTCCAAGGCTAGGAAAATTTCCGAGAATAACATTTCCTAATTTTCATGAGATTGCACAATTATTTTTAACAATAATTTAAAAAATCAAAAAATAGGAAAATTAAATTGTAAATTGGTTAGAAATTTAGGGAGACAAATCTAAAATCTAAAATGATAGATTCTAACTTTTTAAAAATTTAAAAATGACATTTTCTTATTAGATTTAAAATTTTAAAATTTAAAAACCCTAAAACTGACTTTTAAATTTAAAACTCATTGCATCTAACTCATGCCACCATGTGTTAGGTCAAAATTGAGTTCAAACATTAAATGGACTCGAATCTGAACTTAATTAGGATTAATCCAACATTAACATTAATTAACCCTATTAATCCTTAATTAAATTAGGGTTAAAAAAATTAAAATCTAATTAGGTTTAACCATGCATTAAACCTAAGTAATTCACCTTTAGCCTTTACTACTTTTGGCTTAGGATAAACTCAAACCCTAATTAGGTCTAACCCACTAGAAATAATTAAACTATTTAGTATTAACTAAATTAGACTTAATCAAACTTTAAAACAATTAGACTTAACCCTAATTAAGTTTAATTAATTAATTAAACCATACCCAAATAAGGTTTAATTAACTTTAAATCAATTAGACTTAACTCTAATTAAGTCTAGTTAACCAATTAAACCTTACCCAAATTAGGTTTAATTAACTTTAAAAAAATTAGACTTAAACCTAATTAAGTCTAATTAATCAATTAAACCTTACCCAAATTAGGTTTAATTAACTATAAGCCATTAGACTTAACCCTAATTAAGTCTAATTAATCAATTAAACCTTACCCAAATTAGGTTTAATTAACTTTAAACCAAATAGACTTAACCCTAATTAAGTCTAATTAATCAATTAAATCTTACTCAAATTAGGCTTAATTAACTTTAAACCAATTAGACTTAACCTTAATTAAGTCTAATTAATCATTTAAACCTTACCCAAATTAGGTTTAATTAACCTTAAACCAATTAAACTTAAACCCTAATTAAGTCTATCACATTAGACTTAATTAAACTATTAAATCTTAACCAACTAAGGTTTAATCAATCCTAAACCCTAATTAAGTCTAAAACATTAGACTTAATTAAACTATTAAACCTTAACCAACTAAGGTTTAATCAATCCTTAACCCTAATTAAGTCTAATACAATAGACGTAATAATACTATTAAACCTTAACCAATTAAGGTTTAAACAAACCTAAATTCTAATTAAGTCTATCCCATTAGACTTAATTAAACTATTAAACCTTAATTAAATAAAGTTTAATCAAACTTAAACCATAATTAAGTCTATCACATTAGACTTAATTAAACTATTAAACCTTAACCAACTAAGGTTTAATTAAACTTAAACCATAATTAAGTCTATCACATTAGACTTTATTAAACTATTAAATCTTAACCAATTAAGGTTTAATCAATCCTAAACCCTATTTAAGTCTATCACATTAGACTTAATTAAAATATTAAACCTTAACCAATTAAGGTTTAATTAAACCTAAATTCTAATTAAGTCTATCCAATTAGACTTAATTAAACTATTAAACCTTAACCAATTAAGGTTTAATCAAACCTAAATCCTAATTAAATCTATCTCATTAAAATTACTTAAACTATTAAGCCTTAACCAATTAAGGTTTAATCAAACCTAAATTCTAATTAAGTATATCGTATTAGACTTAATTAAACTATTAAACCTTAACTAACTAAGATTTAATCGAATTTAAACCATAATTAAGTCTGTCACATTAGACTTAATTAAATTATTAAACCTTAACCAACTAAGGTTTAATCAAACTTAAACCTTAATTAGGTCAATTAAAGCTAACTTAGATTCAACATGACATGAATCTAAGTTAACCAAAACCTAACTTAAGCCCAACCCATATTGGATTTAAGTTAAACATGAATTTAAGTTAACCAAACTTAACTTAAGTTCAACCAATATTGGATTTAATTAAGACCTAACTTAGATTCAACATGACATAAATTTAAGTTAACCAAACTTAACTTAAGTCCAACTCATATTGGATTTAAGTCAAACCTAACATGACATGAATTTAAGTTAACCAAACTGAACCTAAGTCCAACCCATATTGGACTTAAGTCAAAATCTAACTTATGTACAACATGACTTGAATCTAAAGTAAACAAAATTAAATTTAAGTCTAACCCACATCGGACTTAAATTAAACGTAATTTAGATTCAACTTGACATGAATATAAGTGAACCTTAATTTAAGTCTAACCAATACTAGACTTAAAACCTAACTCATATTCAACTTGACATGAATCTAAGTCAACCTTAGCTTAAGTCTAACCCATATTAGACTTAAATCAAACCTAATATAGATTCAACTTGACATGAATATAAGTCTATCTTAATTTATGTCTAACTATATTAGACTTAAATAAAAATAACTCAGATTCAACTTGACATGGTTCTAAATTAACATTAATTTAAGTCTAACTCATATTGGACTTGAATCAAACTTAAACTTAGATTTGACCTAACTTAAACCTAAGACAAACTCAACGAAAATTTTAGGTTAAACTCTTATTGAACCTAACTTAACTTAGGTTCAATCTAAATAAAACCCAAGTTAACCAATATGATGAAATAAAAAAATATTAGATTCAAATCACATGGAATCTAATTATTAGATTTTTATTCAACTTAATATTTTTAGATTCAAACGACATCAAATCAAAAATAATAAAATCTAACATTTTTTTGTTAGATTTTAAGTCTAATCAACATTAGACTCAATATTTTTAGATTTAAATGAAATTAAATCTAAGATATTAAAATCTAACTTTTTGTTAGATTTTAAGTCTATCAACATTAAACCTAAAATAACTTTGAAATATAGCTTAAGTTTAACCAACATTTTCTTAAATTATAACACACTTTTTTTGCAAGTTAAGTCTTAGCATATTATAGGGTGTGCTAACTCTGTTTTGCAGGACGATTAAGATGAAATCACGACATTAATTTCATTTTAGATTTCCTTTGCATGTTATAGGTTGTGCTAACTCTATTTTGTAGGATGACATTCTGAAGACGCGATAAACGACAACAAAAAAAAATACAACGATATCAAAATAATGACATTGACAAAACAAAACAAAACAAAACAAAACAAAACAAAACAAAACAAAACAAACAACATTAAAATAACTAAACCAAGACAAAACAAAACAAAGAATTTTAGGATAGCCACCAAACAGATGATAAAAATAATAATAAAACAACAAGCATCAAAATAAAATAAAAATAACATAATAAATGACATTAAAAAAATAATTAAAAAAGATAAAAAAAAGATAAGAACTCACAAAATTAAACTTTTAGGGTAGTACGACATATTACGTTTAGGATTGAACGTTGATGTTTCATTTCTTGAAACTTCATAGAAAACAACTGATTAATATTAATCAGAAGTTTTCTTAGATAATTATAATTGTCTAAGATGTACTTAACTATAGGAGCTTTCTTCTATAGAAGATTTAAAGAACTCAAAATAGATACTATACCTAAAAATATCTGGTTACCAAAACTTCATTATTCTTATATGGAACTTCCAGACGTTCTAGAAATTTCTTTTATAAGGATTATCAGCGACATCTCCTTTTCAACTATTTTATTTTCTTCAAATTTCTTACTATAAGAGGATTCTTTTACGGAATCCAAAGAAATAAGATTTATTGAATATTAGGGCGATATTATAGATAAATAGAGTGGCGACTCTAAAATGACGTCGACATCAACACGGAGAAAATCCCCGACACGGCTCTGAACGCCGACAAGAGATTTTATTTGGCAACTCTGTTGGGGAGCATCTTTCTTCTCATCTCTTATTAAATCGCTTGTTTTCACTTGATGCTTTGACCTATAAGGCCACATAAAACTCTTTGAAGAGTTATTTTTGACATTTTACAATTGAGGCCTCACCTCTTGGACAATGGTATCAAATTTTTTCCCTCCAACCGAGCTTATTTTAATTTTTGTAATCTTTACTTGCTTTAAGTGCATTATCACCATATAGATATGTTCCCCTAGTTTAGATGATCATTTAAAAAAAAATTCACTTAGTTTCATTGAGAAATGAGTGAGATATCAAGGTTTGAAGGTGGACGGGTTTGGTGAATAGCAATTGGAGAGAGGAGCAGCAGCCGTCCAATCGCGTGTATATCAGACGGACGACTGCGATGGAGTTGGACGGGATCTAGTCCATGAACACGCCTCCAATAAAATGCCGCTGCCCAATCATGGAGCGACACGCGGATTGAGTGGGAAAATAAAATGTTTTATTTATTTTTGACACAACTTCAAAAAATCATAACTTTTCATAGAGAATTTCAAAAAATAAAATAAAAATATCCTCTTGCTCACTAAAACGAGGAGAATAATGTGGAAGTAATTTCATATTTATTTGATGCATATTTTATTTTTAATTAATTAAATGGTGTTTTCAAACTTTAATTCTTCATGCATGTATGAGCTTCATCATAACTTGAAATTTTGGTATGTTATTCTATGTGTCATGGTGGATCTTTCTTGATTTTTCTGAAATCAAAGAAGATCTCCATGATGAGATATCTATTTTTTAATATTATGTATCAATTTTACTATAATAATTATAGAAATTATCATGTTACTTAGAAAAATCTAGAAAATTATAGTAGGTTTCTTATAGCTAGTGGACTTTAGGAAAATTATATCCTGATTTAATTCACCAACAATAACACTAATTGGCCTAAACTACAATTAAATTAATTAGGAGTAACCACACATCAAAACCACACAAAAATAACTCTCCACTGTCACTTAGGATCAGAAGAACCTCACATAAAAAATTCATTTAACTCTTCAATTGGAATTAATTTGACCCATTAAATGAATTAATTAAGGGACATGGCCATTTTGCATATTAGAAAATTCATAAAACCTAAAATACATTTAAAAAATTTACCAAATTAATTTTTGGAGTTCTCTGTGATCAAGGGAGTCCAAGAAAAATAAAACTGCATTTTTCATAAAAATTTAATTTTTAATCATTTTGAAATATTTAAAAATTAAAAAATCATAAAAATCACAAAAATATAAAAATTCACTAAAATGTCACTTTTGGCCTCCCAATCACTTGGGAACCATTAAAATATTTTTTCTAAGTCTCTAAGTTAAGATATTAATTTTTAAAGGCCTAGGATAATTTTTAACATTTAAAAAATGAAATTTCTTAACCTTTCACTAAAATAATTCTAATAAATCGAATAAAAATTAGAAAAATGTAAAATTTGCTTCTCTGGGCTCCCTGACCTCAGAGAGATTTTTGAAAAATATAAAACTTAATTTTCTACTTTTAAAATAGTTTATATTTAATTAACACTCTAAAAATAAAAATAATTATTATAATTAAATTAAAATTCAAAAAATCACGAAAATTGGTCCAAGAGATCTTATGGTCAGTAGGAACCTCCTATAATTTCCTAAGGACAGAAAATTTACCTTGGTTATGTTATTGAATTTTCATTGAAAATCCCTATTTTCTATTAAAATAATATGTAAATTAAATTAAAATTAGAAAAAATCAGACTTTCTCCTCTGATGTCTTAATTGACATGTGAGTGAGGTGACATAAAATTTTTAAAGTCATTTGAATTTGAATTAATGAATTATGAGGTGAACAGGCCTAAAGGGGAAAAATGGTAATTATTGAATTTTATCCTTAATTAACATTTAGGCTTAACCAAAGGGGAAGGGGAAATGTTTAATCTTAATCTTCTTCTTGGATGATTGAGAAATAGAGAGTTAAGAGGTAGAAACCCATTAATCACTTTTAATATTAAAGAAGAAATCTAAATTAATTTAATCATTAAGTTTTGGAAGTCAATTAAAACATGAATTATTAAGCATAAGGGATTTAACATAGGAAGACTCTAATTATTTAAATTGAATCCCTAACTAATGATTTGATCAAATATCATTTAATTATTATTAATGAAACCATGAAAATGATAATTGAAACTAATAATTAAGAAGGGAATAATCTTGAAATCTTATAATCAAATTAAGGTTTAAAATATTAAAATTAATTTGAAATGATTTAAAATCAAACTAAAACAAACTTAAGATATAAAAACTAACCTGAAATCATTTAAAACTTAAGATTAATTTAAAGTAATTTATAGTTAAAACATCATAATCAAATTAAACCAACTAAAATTAATCTTAAATACTATAATTAAATTAAAACAAGTTAAAACACTAAAAAATTAATCTAATTGAACTAAAATAATTTAAACACTCTTTTCAAAAAATAATTTAAAACATTTAAAAAAAACAAATTAAAACTTTATAACTAAATTAAATCATTTTAAATTACTAATTTAAGTTCAATTAAGAATGGTTAAGTTCATTGATGGACTAATTTGCCCCTAAAGGCTCTCATCCTTATAACTCTTAAGTGAAACGTTAAATGAGGTGTCACCTCTTTTATAGGATAATCAAATGTCCAAATTCACAGAGCAAGAAAAATAAAAACAAATTTAAAATTCAATCAAACTTTGGATGATTAATTCAACTAGACAATGAAATCATTTGGACTCAAGATAAATCCAGAAGTTTTGAAAAGATGTTTTGGGCTCTACCCTGAGCACTTCCTCAATCTGATGGGTTTTTTTAGAAGAACAATTGGACTTCATTGTTCTTTGATGAAGAAAATCATCCTTAAAAATAATTAGGATTTCAACCTAGACGTCATAGGACTTGATGGACAACCAAAATTTCAACCTAGACGTCATAGGACTTGGTGGACAACTAGGATCTGAACTTAGACATCATAGGGTTGGTAGATGATCAGAATCTTCCCCTAGCCTTACCTAGGTGCTTGTCCTTAAATATTAAATATTCTAACATGCATCTTAAGTGCAGTTGGTGGAAACAAGAAGACTCTTCAGGTACACATTTAAGTTTATTTCAATTTACATATTGCAATTTATTAAATCTTTTATTTTCCTGCATTCTATAAACTTGTGAAAATGATCGAACCCAACATGTTTAACTAACTTAAAATTTAATCACCAACAAAAATAAAACCTGCAATTGTAACTAAAATTAAAACGTCTCGTTGGATGATCGGGAATCTCTCGGATGATGTAACCCACATGTTGCTAACGAGATTTCCCATGGTCTAAATGAAAGTGTGGAACTCATTAAGTTGAGTTTAGCAAATTCATTTGGACTAAGTGAATCCGATGAAAATAGTGGTGCCGGGATGGAACCGTGGGATCTTAACCGGTTCTGCTTAACCAACTTTAAGATTTCCCTTAATAAAACTTAAGACATTGAATTTGAAACTCAACCTCTCAACCATGAAACCTCTCTCATCCTCTGATTGTTACTTCTAAAACTAGAACCTTCTACAACAACAAGGAGCTCGGAGCAAGCATGGTGGGCAGCACGACCATCTTTAATAGCAAAACAAGTCTACAACAACTAAACCTTCTTTAGAAATAAATAACAAAGTTATAGGATTTCGAGGTAGTTTTCCCAGTGCAACATAAATCCTCAACTTATCTTTAGAAATTTGCATAATCATGTTATGCAAATTAAGTCCTAACTGGTCTTAGGACTCCGAGGCTGTCATTTGGTACGACATAAACCCTCACATCTTCAAGGCTATTTGTACTTCATGCAAATGTAAGCCCTAAATAATAAAATTGGCAGGATTGAAACATTAAATAAACTCTCAAACTAAAGACAAATAATAGGATAGTTGGGAAGTCACTGAAGTTCACTTCGGATTCGTGGCATCCCCTACATCTCTTCCTTTGGATTCTGAAAAATAACTATTCTAAATTTGATCCATTCCCTATTGAAATTTCCATAATCTAATTATTTAAAGACCTTAAACTTTGAAATCCTTGAAAGCAAAACCACTAATTTTTATCGAGAGTTTTCTTAAGTGACTTCAGTCATTTAACACTACTTTCCAAATTATTTAAAACTATATATACAATAAATTTAATTTAAAATAAAATGCGCTGACAACTTCTGTAGGCGTCCCCCTTTTCAAGACACATAATTTATAAATATGCCGACAAGGTGTTCAATTTCCTGATTGTTAGATAAAATGGGATGTGCGGTCTCTACAATAATGAAAAGAAAGATTCTTTCAATTGAAGATCCTACTTACTTAAAAAGGGATGAACAATTCTCATTAGACAGCACTGTTCTTGGGTACAAGTGAAATTTCTTCTGGGCCCAAAATTAAAAGATATGATTGTCACAAGAAATAATACTAAAAATAATAAATTAATATCAGAAGCAGATGACACATATACTAAAATGACTGCTTTGGTTCAAATGCTACAACGTAGAGACCCTTCTTATTCACAAAATGATACAATTCCCATGATATCTCGTCCTATACTAAAAAATAATGTATGGAGACGAGAATCGTCAGGAGGAATCTTGGATACCATGAGTATCCCTGTAGACAGTTCTCAGGAGCAAAGTTGTGAAAAACATCCTATGAAATCATTTGAAAAAATATTGAAGAAATTGAAAAATGACATCAAGCAATTCTCAATACGAAGGAGGGATAATTCTTTGAATAGTTCAAATGAGGAAGTCACCGAGATAAATATGGTAGAAACATGATCTACCTCCTTAGCACGAGAATTAAGTGAAGAAGACATGATAGAAGAATTACGAGCAGTTATACGATAAAGGGATGAACAAATAAATCCTCTTGAACAAAAAATGGAAGAATTAATGGCAGCTATACAAAATCCACTAACAAATCCATTACCTGCTATTGAAATCATTAGATCAGAGACAATACACATTTTGGAGGACAAAAGAGAGCCAATAGAAATTGAAAAAAGCAATCAAAAGAAAAGGAACACTTCCCAAAGCAGAGTTCAAGAGAAAGAATTTACACAATAGGTAGTACAAAAAATAAAAGAAACAATGGCTCAGGTAATAGCTGGATCATTAATTACAATGGGTAGACCCTATCCTGAGAAATTTGATTCTGTTTAATACCCTATTGGTTTTTTTCCTCCTCTTTTCAAAATGTTTGACGGTGGTAATCCTCGTCATCATTTTGCACACTTCAGAGCAAGTTGCTGTAATTTGAGAGTAAGTGACACTCTTCTTTTCCGTCAATTTGTGAACAGTCTCACAGGAGTTGCCTTTGATTAGTATGCATAACTTTCTAATGGGTATGTTAAGACTTTTGCAGAACTTGAAAGTCTTTTCATGCAACGCTTCGGTAGAGCACAATGCCATACGATAATAGGTGATTTGGTAGTAGAAAAGCAAAAGCCAGGAGAGATTTTAGTGGATTACATTTTACGCTAGAGAAATCTCAGCATGAAATGTGAACCGCAACTCTAAGAAAAACATGTGTCGGCATATTTTTAGGTTGTGTGTTTTATTTTGAAGAGGTGGTCGCCTAACAGAAGTTGTCGGCAAATTTTTAATTTAGTTTAAATAAATAAATTGAAAAGTAGTATTTGATTTTGAAAATAATTTTAAGTTTGAAAAATTTTAAGATATGAAATCAAACTGATCTCACATCCCAAATAGTTTATATAAACGAATACCACACCACAAACCGTGTATCTATCCCTAAGGATAGACACACTGCTTGATGGTGGGGCTCGATTAAATAAACTAGAAGATTTGTGACATCCGTTTGGTCTGCGAACCAATTTTATAAGCCGACAAGTTTCCCACGCTTAATATGAAAACATTAAACGGGGTTTATATTACCAGGTTCTTTAAAATTCCCTATAAGGGCAAGCCCCTATAGTTAATTACATCTTAAGTGACGGGAATCACCTAAGAAAACTCTCGATAATAATCAATGATTCGCTCTCAAGAATTTCAAAGTTTAAGGTTTTCAAAGATTGAATTTTGGAATTTCAATAGGGAATGGATCAAATTTTGGAACATTTTGTTTTGTGAATCCAAAGGAAGAGAGGTAGGAGAAATCACCGATTCGAAGTGAACTTCGATAATTTCCCGACTATCCTATTGTTTGTCTTGAATTTAGGAAAGTCCTAATGTTTATTTGATATTTCAATCTTGCCAATTTCAATTAATTAGGGCTTATATTTGTATGATAAAATCAAACAAATAGCCTAGAAGATGTGAGGGTTTATTGTCGTATCGGACGACTACCTCGGAATCCTAAGACCGGTTAGGGCTTAATTTGCAATGCAAATGCCTAACGAAGAGTTGAGGATTTATGTTGCACTAGGCAAGCCACCTCGAAGTCCTATGGCTTGGTTGTTTTAATTCTAGGAAAGTTTTGCTGAAGTAGACTCAGGTTTTGCTGATGACGATGGTCGTGCTGCCCACCATGCTCCGAGCTCCTTGTTGTTGCAGAGGTTTAGTTTTAGAAATCATAAATCAGGGGATGAGAGAAGTGTTTTGGTTTAGAGAAAATCTTAATTTCCAAGTGTTTTTTTTTGTGTTTTAATTAAAACAAATCTTAAAGTTGATTATAACGACACCGGTTAAGATCCCACGGTTCCATCCTTCCGGCATCGTTATTTTTATCGGATTCACTTAGTCCAGATGAATTTGCTAAACTCAACTGAATGAGTTCCACACTTTCATTTAGACCGTGGGAAATCCCGTTAGCAACACGTAGGTTACATCATCCGAGGTATTCCCGATCATCCAACAGGGACGTTTTAATTTAGTTGCAATTGTAGTTTTGTGTTCTGTTTGTGATTAAATTTTGAGTTGTTTTATCTTTTGAAATGTTGTGGCGGTGAATTTTATCTTGCAATGACTTTTAACTTAGTTTTGGTTTTAGTTTTAGGGACTATCCTAAAGGTGTGGGTTTTCATGCAACAGTTGTTTATCATGCAAGAAAAATAAATGCATTTGCAATAAAGTAAATTGCAAGAAAGTAAATTGCAATAAAATAAAAGCGTACCTGGAGGGTCTTCCCGTCATCCCAAGCTGCACTTAAAACACAATTAGAATATTTAAACAAGTTCCTAGGTAAAGCTAGGGGAAAGGTTATGGTTTTCTACCAAATTCCTAATCCTATAGCTAGTCATCTCCTATGACGTCTAGGTTCTTTGGGTTTTGGTTTAAGGACGATTTTCTTCATCGAAGAATAATCAAATTCGATTGTTCTTAAAAATATCCTATCATATTGAGGAAGTGCTTAAGAAGGATCTTAAACATCTTTTCAATATTTCTAGGATTGTTTTAAGTCCAAATGAATTTAATTATATAAATGAATCGATCGTCCGAGGTTTTCAAGTCTTGTTAACTTGCTCAGTGAACTAGGACATTTGAATATCCTATGAGTAAAGTAACACTCCATTTAATGTTTCATTTAGGAGTTACAATAATCAAAGCTTTCAAGGGTAAATTAGTATTCAAATGACTTGATTTAAGTTAAAGAGTTTAAATTTGGAATAGTGTTCAAGTTGTTTTATATTTAATTTCTTTTATGTCTTAGGTGATGTTATATTTAATTTAACTTAATTTAATTGAGTTTTAATTTAGTTTAACATAATTCAATTTAATTTGACTTGGTGTTTAATTAATTTGATTTGATTTAACTTTAATTTAATTATTTAATTTAATTTAATTTAATTTTAATTATTTAATTTAATTTAATTTAATTGTTTAATTTAATTTAATTTAATTTTAATTTAATTTAATTTAATTGTTTAATTTAATTTAGTTTAATTATTTAATTTAATTTAATTTAATTGAATTTAATTTAATTTAATTTGTCTTAATTTAATTTAATTATTAAATTTAATTTAATTTTAATTTAATTTATCTTTAATTTACTTTATTTTTAATTTTAATTGAAATTTCAAAAGAGTTTAATAATTTAATTAAGTCTTTTAATATTTTAAATTTGAGTTATCATTTTAATTAAAAATTGAGTATTAGTTGATATAATTAATTTAGGGATTTTTAAATTAAAGAATAAATCTCTTCCTAATAAAGATCCCTTATTTTAATAATTTCAATTTTATTATTCTTCCAAATTTAATCTATTATTTAATTAAAGTTTAATCATTTTAAAATTATTTAATGGGTTCCTACCCTTTAATTATTTAAATTTCAGTCATCCAAATCAGATTAGGATCAAATATTTTACTTGTTGATTTTTTATTAAACCTAAAGTTTTAATTAAGGATTAAAAGTTTAATTACCATTTTACCCTTTAAGCTTAATAATTTCATAACTCACTAAATTGAACTCAAATGAACTTGAAATTTTTATGTGACTTTACTCATATGTCAATAAAGACATGAGAGGAGAAAATGTGATTTTTCTGTATTTAATTTATTTATATAATTATTTTTGGTGGAAAATAGAGATTTTCAAGGAAAATTTGATAACATGACCAAGGGAAAAGTTTCTGTCCTTAAGAAAATTAGGGGACATTCCTAATGACCAGAGAAGCACTTGGACCAATTTTGGTGATTTTTTGAATTATATTATTTTTATTATAATTGTTTTGAGTTTTGGAGTGTTAATTAATTTAAAAATAAAATAAATGTTGAAAAATGGATTTTATATTTTTCAAAAATCTCTCTGATATTAAGGAGACCAGAGAAACAAATTTTGCAATTTTCTGATTTTTCTATGATTTATAATAATTATTTTAGTGAAAATGCTAGAAAATACATTTTTTTAATTTTAAAATTACCCTAGGGCTTTAAAATTTAATATCTCACTAAATAGACTTAGGAAAAATGTGGGATTTGTTCCTAAGTGATTAAAATTCAAAATGTGACATTTTGGTGAATTTTATTATTTTTGTGATTTTTATTATTTTTTAATTATTAAAAATATTAAAATATTATTAAAAATCAACTTTTTTAGAAAATTGAAATTTTAATTTTCTTGGGTTCCCCTGATATCAGAGAGGCTCCAAAACCAATTTGGTGAATTTTAAAAAAATATTTTAAAAGTTATGAATTTTTAAAGTTTAAAATGGCTAAGTGGCTTAATCAGCCCGATTAGTGGGGCTAACCAAGTCCAATTGACTTCAAATTATTATGGTGGATTCCTCTGATCCTAAAGGTCAGTGGAGAATTGATTTCAAGTCAATTTGATGCCTGGTTAACTCTAATTAATTAAAGACCTATTTTAGGTGTTTAAGCCGATTAGGGTTAATACGAGTGAATTAACTCGAGTCCTATTTTTCCTAGAGTTCTCTGGTCATAAGGAACATCACCAAATATTTCTAGAATTTATTTCACAACATGCTAATTTTTGGAATTAAAATACTCAAAACAGCAACATGCATTTGAAAAATAAATAACTTTTCACGGAGATGGCCTCGACCTTGGAAAATTCGGGGAATGTTCCCAAGTTCGGAGGCTTCAATACTCTATGGTCTCATGCCATGGTGAATTGTATACATGCATGAAGAATTAAATGTATGCAGGGAGTAAATAAATCATAAAAAATAAAATACTTAATTAAATTAAATGATTTCTTTTCCACATTATTCTCCTACGTTCACTTGAGCGAGAGGGTATTTTTATTTTATTTTTGTGATTTTTCTACACGAGAGATATGAATTTTTGAAGTTTAGGGAATTAAATAAATAGAAAAATACCCTAATTTTCTATTTATCCACGCGGCGCCGCGTCGACCTCGGCGGCTCCGAGCGCCGCGTGTCGCGCTCCCGTTCGACGCCGCCATGCGAGTCGGCGGCCGGGCCCCGCGGTTCTCGTACCGTCTCCTCGGTCCGACGCAATCCCGGCCGTCCGTGCGCGCGTGTATCGAATGGACGGCATCCGTTCATCGTCCCCAGTGTTCTCGCCCGAGAGCCGTCCACACTAAATCCACAAGATCTCGCTCGATTCTCAATGGATTTTCATGTTCTTATGCTCTATGGATTCGTCTTGAAGAGACGAACACATCTATACGGCTAACATGCATTGGAACTAAGGCATTTGAAATAGAGAATCTTCAAAAGCTCGGGATGAAGAGTTAGCTCATACCTTAGCTCAGAGAAGTGTGGCTTCGATCCGAGAGTTGTTGCACCTTCGATTGGGTCCCGTGAAGCTCCGGATGAAGTCTCACGGTGCAGTGAATTGCTGGCTATGAAAGTGACCACGGCCGATCACAAAGCTTGGAGGTCGGAGCAAGCTGGGTGGCACTGGAGATGGGGCTTTCGGTGGGAAACTTCTCCTCTTGGTCCGGTGGAGGTGTAGGACCGGTCGATTTGAGGATTGGCTCATCTGTGGCAAAGTGTCACTGGTTTTGGGTGGAATTTCGGTTGAGAAATTGGGCTCTGTTGGTGGGGATTAGGGCAAATTGACAACTGGGGATCAAGCTCGCTCTAAGGATGGTGAAGGGTTTGGAACAATTTTGGCGAGTTTCGGCGGGGGTTTGTGCTTGGCTCTCCTTTGGCCGAGAGGGTGAGGGGTTTAAATAGGAGAGGGTGGAAGGCCTCCGGGGGAGTTAGGGCTTGGGATCGAGTGCTACGAGTGAGGAGAAGATCGGCCATGGTAGCCAGCTGGGGATGGGGCGGCTCGGCGAAGTGAGAATTTCAATGTTGGCTCACATGTGAACTTTCGGCCATGGTGTTTTCCGGCGGCACGGTGGCCGGCCGGCTGAGCATGGGTCACCCTCGAGGTCGGGTGGGTCGGGGGCTGGAGGTTTGTGCAATCGATTGGCCATGGACATGTGTAAAGGCTTTGATCCAAAGTGGAATGGGGCATGGCTAGATTTGAACCTAAATGGGTCAACCCACCCATTTGGGCTAGGTGCACCACCCAAGGCCTGGTTTAGGCTGAGGGAAAAGTGATTTGGCTCGGCATAATCGGTAGGGTCGAAGTCACCATCCAAGCACGATTAGGCTTAAGCATGGTTTAGTGGAAACATGGAAGTGGTTAATCACCTTTAGGAATTAAGGAAAGAGCCTCCTCCTTTTGCCCAAAATGGCATGGTGACATGTAAAGAGGCTCTCATGGCTTGCATATGGCTTATGCATGGCTCCATGGCTCCATTTGGCTTGGGAAAAGTAAAGTCGATTTCATGGAAATGGATTTAAGGAAAATTTTAGTATTTAGGGGTGATTTGGCATGAGGCTTCATTTGGAATAATTCAATGATGATTTTAGGACTTAGGTAATGGATTTAATTAAATGGATGACAAATGGAGATGTCATGTGGGCTTTAGGGTAGATTTGGGCTTTTGAATTTTGAAGGAAATGGGCTTTTAAGAAGGTTTAAGGGAAATGGGCTTTTAAGTTTAAGGATGTGTTCATGGATGGGA
Source organism: Papilionanthe hookeriana x Papilionanthe teres (assembly GCA_022702705.1). Lineage (NCBI taxonomy): Eukaryota > Viridiplantae > Streptophyta > Magnoliopsida > Asparagales > Orchidaceae > Papilionanthe > Papilionanthe hookeriana x Papilionanthe teres. The sequence continues at coordinate 78,365,305 of CM040434.1, read as the reverse complement.
ATTTTTGTAGAAGTTTGGGCCAAATAGTTGTTGGTTTTGGTTTAGGGATGTTTCATGAATAATTTGAAATAGATTTAAGGTGGTTTGGGTTTGAATTGGGTTGAATTTGGGTTTATTTGGTAAATGGGCCGATGTAGGTCAAATTAGGCTAACTTGGGCCAATGTTGGGCTAGGGTTGAAATTGATGTAAAATAAATGTTAAGAAATGTTTATGGGAGTGTTTCAAAGAGGTTTTGGCTCTGGTTGGGTTTTAATTTTGGGGTTTGGGCCTATTTGGGTTAGATTTGGGTTTAGGTCGAAATTGGGCTTTTTGATTTTGGGTTGAATTTGAGTGGGGTTTGGGTCTAAATTTTGGGCAAATCATGTTAGTTTTTTGCTTGTGGGGATGTTAAGGAAGGTTTAGAAAAGATTTGGGGTTAATTGGAGTTGAATTGGGTGAGTTTGGGTTAAGTTTGGGTCATGGGTCCAAATTTGGGCTTTAAGGCCCAAAGTGAAATTGGATCCAAATGTCAATCAAATTGGACTTGGATTTGGTCTAAATTGGTATTGGGAATGTTGAATTGAAGTTTAGAATTGAATTGGACCAAAATTGGGGTCAATTGGGTATGTTTGGTTTGACATTGGGTCCACTTTGGGTTAAAATGGGTCGATTTGGGGGTTTGGACAAAAGTAGGGTAAATTGACAAAATTGGCCCATGGTGTAGTTGGACAAAATGAAATTGGGAATATTTGGGATTTTCTGGAATTTTCTGGGAATTTTCTGAATTTTTGGATTTTTAGGCCAAGAAGGGTATTTTGGGTATTTGGAGGGTATTGGGGGGTTTTCTTGGAATTTTTGGTATTTTTGGGTATGGATGATCAATTTGAGTGATGTGGAGGTGTTTGGGATTGATTTTGGAAAATTTTAGGTAATTTGGAGATTTTGCAAAAATTTGGGTAATTCGAGGGTTTTGGGTAGGTTTAGTAGGTGTAGGGTCCGGGGGTCAAAAATTGAAAATTTGGGAAATTGAAGATTGGGTGAATTTGGGTGGGGTGAAATCATTTTGGTTGAGCCATGAAGCCATTTCAAGCCCATATGAGCCATGAAAGGACTCATTTGAGGCATTCATTATGTTGTTCCTAACCCTCTTAGCGAGGGCTTAGGGGTTAAGGACCATCCATGTGAATCACCTACATGAGTCGGGAGGTCGAAGTTGGGTATGGGTGTGGTTTTAGGAAGTGTGTGGAAATGTAGTGTGTAAGTGTAGTGTATGTCGGCCCCTTCACCGGACCGGGCCGCCGGGGCGATCCTAAGGCCGAAAGAGTCCTATAGGAACTCATCCTTTAAACTTCCATATTTGATTTCGACCCTCCAGGTGATTAGGGGTCTATAGTCGAGTTTGTGGAGTTTGCGGGGAGTTTAGAAGTGGTTTGAATTTCTAAAAGGCGGGTCCCGATTCTAGTCCTCTAAGATAGTCGAAGGAAAGGCCTAAGGCTAGATCCTAAGCACTAAAAGAAGAAAAGGAAGACCTCATCAAAAATGAGGTCGACAAATGGACCCCGATAGGTGTGGTGAGTGACGGAGCACACCGCGCGTATTGGTGTTGACCGAGCGATCAACAAAACCAACACGGATGTCCAGTGACGAACTTAGGACGAAGTAGAAGAGTTTCTGTCGGGGAGTGTCAAGTATATCTGCGGAACCGGAGATTTCTTGAACTCTCGGCAGGGAAAGGAAAAGGAGGTAAATCCCGAATCACATGATGCGAGGGAATTTTGATTTAGATTTTATTTTGTTTCAATTTATGTTTTGATGTGTGAGTTTAAATTTTAGTTTGGAGTTTCGATTTAGATTGAAGTTTTGTCGAAAATTAATTTGAGGGATTTGATTTGAAATGAAAATTAGGATTTTGAGGTTTTAGATGTAACATCTCCAACCTCGAAAGAAAATTGAATTGATTAGATTGAATCGTTGCGATGAGAAGATATCTCGGAGCAAAGTGGTGTTGGATGTAAAATCCTTAACCTCGAGAGTTTGATTTCGATGTGATGTATTTCATTGCGATAGGGAAAAGATCCTAAAGCGATGCGGTCTCGGATGTAAAATCCTCGACCCAAAGGTTAAATTTTGATGTATTTCGGTGCGATAGGAAGAGAATCCTAAAGCGAGTGCGGTCTTGGATGTAAAATCCTCGACTCGAAAATTTGAATTTTGATGTATTTCGGTCCGATAGGAAAAGAATCCTAAAGCGATGTACGGTCTTGGATGTAAAATCCTCGACTCGAAAAGTTTTGAATTTTGATGTATTTCGGTACAGATAGGAAGAGAATCCTAAAGCGGTGCGATCTTGGATGTAAAATCCTCGACCCAAAGTTTTGAATTTTGATGTATTTCGGTGCTGATAGGAAGAGAATCCTAAAAGCGGTGCGGTCTTGGATGTAAAATCCTCGACCCGAAAGTTTGAATTTTGATGTATTTCGGTGCGATAGGAAGAGAATCCTAAAGCGGTGCGGTCTTGGATGTAAAATCCTCGACCCAAAAGTTTTGAATTTTGATGTATTTCGGTGCGATAGGAAGAGAATCCTAAAGCGGTGCGGTCTTGGATGTAAAATCCTCGACTCGAAAATTTGAATTTTGATGTATTTCGGTGCGATAGGAAGAGAATCCTAAAGCGGTGCGGTCTTGGATGTAAAATCCTCGACTCGAAAGTTTTGAATTTTGATGTATTTCGGTGCGATAGGAAAAGAATCCTAAAGCGGTGCGGTCTTGGATGTAAAATCCTCGACCTCGAGAGTTTTGAGTTTTGATGTATTTCGGTGCGATAGGAAAAGGATCCTAAAGCGGTGCGGTCTTGGATGTAAAATCCTCGACCCAAAAGTCTTGAATTTTGGTGTATTTCGGTGCGATAGGAAAAGGATCCTAAAGCGGTGCGATCTTGGATGTAAAATCCTCGACCCGAAAGTCTTGAATTTTGGTGTATTTCGGTGCGATAGGAAAAGGATCCTAAAGCGGTGCGGTCTTGGATGTAAAATCCTCGACTCGAAAAGTTTGAATTTTGATGTATTTCGGTGCGATAGGAAGAGAATCCTAAAGCGGTGCGGTCTTGGATGTAAAATCCTCGACCCGAAAGTTTTGAGTTTGAATTTGAAAGGATGAGTTTGAACTCGATTGAAATTTGATTTAAGATTTGATTTGAAATTTGAAAGATCGAGTTTGAAACTTGATCGAGATTGGATTTAGATTTTGATTGAGAATTTGATTTGGAATTTGTAAAGATGAAATTTGATTTGGAATTTGGAAGGATGGAATTTGATTTTGAAGTTTGGAAGGATGGAATTTGAGATTTGTGTTGATTTGCTTTGTGATTTGATTTATCATTCATGTTGATTTCGTTTGTCTTTTAATGGTTCAAATTTTATTTTATTGTTTATTTAATGTTCATGTGAACTTAGTGTTTGTCATTTTTAGATTTTTTTTAGAAAGTTTTCTTTTATTCTCTTTTTTTATTTCTTTTCAGTTCTTTGTTCGAAGTTCATTTAACTTTAATGGCGTTTCCCGATCAATTTGCACAAAAGAGGTGAAGGCGAAAACGTGACATGGTCACTTTCATTCCAATCATGTTGAAAATATATCATACTAACTCGATGCGGAATATATTTCATACAATCCATGTAGACTCAAAACGGATCTGTGTATGATCTTTGTTGATCCATAGAAAGAATCATCGTCGAAAATCCATGTACGAATAGTGAGGTACATGGTCGATAACATCACCTTCCAAGCCATCCTTGGCGAGGATGCCGATTTGGATGTACATTGGAGGTGTGATATTTCCCATGTAACTCGCGGCTCGTAAGGCCGGAGGTTCTCTAGCTGCGGATGCGGTTGGAAATGGTAAGGTATTTTCTTTGTCGTCCATCCTCATGAAAGTAGCGAGATTCGCTCCACTGGCACCCCGGTATGCGATGCTTTGCGATATACGCTCCGTTACCTTGCGGTATCATGACGGAACCCACCGGTAAAGGTATCTTCTGCGGCCCTCGGAACTCACCGGGACTGCTATCCGGAGGTCGGATCCGAACATGATGTTACACTCATTCAAGAAAGAGGCCGTGCGAAGGTCGACGAAGTCGTGATGATCGATATGTGGGGGTATGCGGTCACCTCTGTTTGTAGATGTTGATAATGCGGCTATTGGGTATGCAATCTGCGGCAATACCCTCCATGTTATCAATCTTTTCACCATTCTCTTGATAACTAATGGCATCGGATCTACTTGCCCATGACGAAGTATCCACTGGTGGGTTTCCCTTCTGTCTTCGGCAAAGTTGTAGCGACATCCGCATTGTATTGTGATTCTTCCTTTCCACGGCATCCATCTCCGGGGTTACGAGTATGTGTTTTCCCTCGGGCGGCTGCTCGGCCCATTCTTTTCGGATCCGGATACGGATCCACAATTTCTTGTTGTTCATACTGCGAGAATACGTCGGTGTGTAGCTCGAGGCCTTCTAGTATGTTGATTCTTCTTCCTTTAATTCTCTCGAAGTATTCGAAAGTTTTCTTTTCAACATTACTGCATCCTCTCCGGCTCGTATTCCGGAATGATCTGCGGATGGCGAGGCCTTGTGACGTATTGTGGGATATATGGTTCAATCCCTTCACGTTCCCACGCATGCCTCGGCTCCTCGGGGATGATGTACGTCGGGACATCCCCGGGGTTGCTCGCACGACAAGGTCATGCACTTCTTGGTGGTTCTATCCGGTGGCGTGGTAGCCTTCTTCCTTCGATCTTCGGAGATTTCTCTAGTTCTTTACGGTATTCTAGGAGTGGCCTCCTTTCTTCGAGTTCTGGTGAACCGGTGTCCTTGAAATGTGAGTGCTGGCATTAGCGAGCTGTCTCGTCGCGGTCGTCGCGACTAGTTTTGTTAACATTTTACGGATGCGGCGATTCTTATTTCTTCGTTGCGTGGGCGTGAGAGTAGCCCTCCGAACTTCTTGCATCTGCGGGCGCGGCGGCGACAAGCTTGCCCTCCATTTGTAGTGACTACGGACTTCATTTTCTTGTCTTCTTCGGTGTTTGCTTTTCTTTTCTTGTTGTTGGATTGGTGGCTTGGGCCACCCACTTTCATCCTTGTACTGCCGGGTAGTTCCTCTCGGTTAGCGGGACCCGGTCACTTTCCTCGTCTTGTAGGCTCGTGGTGCGAAATGCGAGTCGATCTCGATTATCGCTCCATCTTTCACCTCTTTTCATCGAGTGCAAGGCTTACGCCATTCTTAAAGTTCAAGACCCGACCGCCGTTCGACATTTCCACTGCGAAAAGACAAGGAAAAGGATCGGGGGTTGTCCTAAGAACAAGAACATTAAGAAAATGTTTATTAAAGATACATTTTTTATTATTCTTATATTTTGAAATTTAACAGGAATGAAGTAGGATAGGATGAGGGAAGAGATCTTGATTTGAAAAAGAAAACAAGGAAAACTTAATTATCATGATTTTATTTATCTTAGCACATTTTATTATTTTTTGGGTTCGGACCCAATCACAAGTAATTACTTCACCCGTGTTTCTTAGGGATGAAGAATTCATTCCTTCGAAACATCGAGTAGCGTAATATTTTTTCAAGTATCGTCCGTTGATTGGAAGCATATGTCGTTCTCACTGGCAATTCACTAGGCTGGTAGGAACCTCCGAGTATACTTGCTTCAACCACGAAACGGTCCTTCCCGAGTGGGTTCAAATTTTCCTCCTATCTTGCGGTGTGCGAGAATAGGTCTCTTGAGAACGAGAACTAAGTCACCAACTTTGAAGGTTCTTGGGCGGACCGGTTTGTCATGGGCTTGAACCATCTTAGCTTGGTATAGTTCTAAATTCAGTTGCTGGCTGCAAGTCTTTTCCCTTCAAGCTTTCTAATTCTTCGAGTCGTAGTACGGCGTTTTCTTCGTCGTGATCTTGTTTGCGATTGCAATTCGAGTGAAGGAAAGGCTGAACCTCTAAAGGTAACTACTTGCCTCGGACCCATACACCGGAGCGTAAGGTGTAGCTTGAGTAGGAGTTCGAAGGTTGTCCGGTAGGCCCATAAGGCTTCTAACAATTTCTCGTGCCAATTTCTCTTATTATCGTCAAGGTTTTCTTTAAGATTTGAACGAGAGTTTTATTAAAAGCCTCGGCGAGGCCGTTTGCTCTTGGGTAGTAAATTGTTGAGTATCGCCGGTCGATTCGTGTCTCCGACAAAATTGTTGATTTGTGTGCTTCGAATGCGGCCAGTTATACGAGATGATCTGCGCGGCACTCCGAAACGGTAGAACAACTTGGTTCTTGAAAAGCGTAGCACGTGGTGTGCTTTCACTTCTCTGAAGTGGGCCTACTGCCTTGGAAAAGTAATCTATGCGTGCAAGAATGAAACGATGTCCTTTTGAAGATAGTGGTTCTATCGGACCCACTATATACGTGCCCCAACATTCGAATGGCCACGACGCAGTTGTCGGGTGTAGCACATTTGGAGGTTGATGTAGAACCACTCCGTGCACTTGGCATTGGTGACGGCTCTTGGCGATTTTCATGCGGTCGGTCATCATCGAGGGCCGGTAGTACCACTAGTCTTTTAATTTTCATTTTCATCTTTGGACCCGGCGGTGAGCGCCACGGAGTCCTGAATGCACCTCTTTAACAATTTCACGGGCCTCGGACCCGCTTAGGCACCTTAGCCACATTTGATCAAAAGACCTTCGTATAATATGTTGTTTATTAATGCGTAGGACGAGTTCTTTTCTTGATCGATGGGCAGTGACCTATCCTCTGGTAGCTTTCTGTTTGCGAGGTAGTCATCGATGGTTGTCGCCTGATCTTCTGTGTTTTTAGATCACTTCTTTCAGCTGATTCTTTTTCTTTTTCGATTTGTGTATCATGTACATGTCGAGTTGTGATAGGACACTGACGTCAGTGAGCCGACACTTCCATTGATTCATCTTGCAAACAGGCAAATTCTTTTGCGAGACGGGCTAAAGCATCTGCTTAAAGCATTCTCTTTTCTAGGAATTTTGTAGATTGTCACATTTGGAATCGTTCCAGCAATTTGTATGGCATGCTTGGAAGTATTGTTCGAGTCTTGGTTTAAAAATCCTGTATTGTCGAGCGATCGTTGAATGATTAGCTGTGAATCCCCGTAGATGTTGATGTCTGTTATCCCCAGTTTGAATGGTTAATTCCAATCCCGTTATGAGGGCTTCGTATTACGCTTCGTTGTTTGTACACGGTTACGTCGAGTGGTAGGAGTATCTTAACATCCCCCGCTCCGGTGTTATAAAGATTAGCTCGATTCCTGCCTTCACAGGCACTTTATCACTTGCGATTCTTCGTCTTTGTGTCTTGAAGATGCTCCGTCGAAATACGATTCCCAACGTCGATCATCGGGGTCCTCTAGGCTCATTATTTGTTCATCGGCGGATCGTCATTGAGAGGAGATTCGGCCGGCAAAGGGTGTCTTTGCGAGGAAGTCTGCTAAGACTTGTCCCTTTACGGCACGCGAGAGGCACGAAAGTTATATCGAATTGCGATAATATCATTGACCATCGGCAAGTCTGCGGGAAAGTGTTGGACGGGTCATCGAGTATTGCGATGGATTAAACTTCGAGATCGGGTTGACCTTATGAGAAAGCATGTAATGCACGAGCTTTTGAGCGGCGAAGATCGGGGCGAAATAATGCTTTTCGATTGCGGGATACCTTACCTCCGTCGGAAGTAAACGACGGCTTAAGTAGTAAAGAGCATTTTCTTTACCCTCATCATTGACACAGGCTAACGGGGCTCCGAGGAAGTCGTCTAGAGACGCGGTGTAAAGTATCGGCGGTCTACACGAGGCCGGGGCTGCTAAGACGGGAGGTGTCATTAAATATTGTTTAATGTCTTCGAAGGCCTTCGGCATTTCTCTTCCCGAATAAATTTGGCGTCCTTTTTAACTAGTGCCGAGAAAGGCTGACACCTACTGACGGGTTTGAGATAAAGCGTCGAAGATATGCCGGCTTCCTTGAAAAGATCGTAGTTGTTTTAAGGTTTTGGGAGGCGGCATTTCTAAGATGGCTTTAATCTTCTCGGGTCGATTTCAATTCCACGATGTCGGACAACGAATCCTAAGAATTTCCGGAGGTGACGCCGAAGGCGCATTTTAAGGATTCATCTTAAGGTTAAATTGTCTTAATCGTTCGAAAACAATTCTCGAATCATACGAGTGGTTTTCCTTTACTTTGCTTTTGATGACGACATCGTCCACGTAGCACTCGACTTGATTGTGGATGAGATCATCAAAAATTCTTGTCATTGCTCTTTGGTAAGTTGCTCCTGCGTTCTTCGGTCCGAATGGCATCATTCGTGTAGCAAAATACTCCGATCGGCGTTACGAATGCTTTGTAAGCTTTTCATCTTCTGGAGCCATTTTTATCTGGTTGTATCCTGAAGATCCATCCATGAACGAGAATATTTCATGTGTTGAAGCAATGTCGATCATTAATTATGGGATCGGTAGAGGGAATTCATCCTTTGGACATGCCTTGTTTAAATCTGCGAAGTCCACACAAATTCGATCGACCATTCTTCTTTACTTGGCACCACATTGGTAGCTGGGTCGGGTATTGTTCTTCGCGGACAAATTTAGCGTCTATTAGCTTTTTAACTTCGGTATGACTTGTTGTTCGATTTCTAGACGCATTCTTACAGGACCTTGTCAGCTGGAGCAGTAGGATCCACTCTAGCTTATGGACTGCGACCTCTGGAGCTAATCACGGCATTTCATCGTAGCTCGAAGCAAAACGAGTCTTTAAATTCCATTAATAACTTGATTATTTCTTCGGAGTCTTCTTTATTGAGTAAGGAGCTAACAAAGGTAGGTCTAGGCTCTTCGCTAGTACCTAAGTTAACTTCCATTAACTCATCTATTGTAGATTTGATTTCTTCTTCGAATTACGGTGGAGCGTCTCGATTTGTAAATCTTCGAGTTCGTACTGTAGTTTCCATGCGGTTTTCATTGGACTTGCAAGTGACAACCAAGCAAAATTCGGTATCGTCGACTGACCTACTGTGCCGAATCCGAGTCCATACTTTGAATTGGGAGGACGACGGAGTTATTCCATAACTTTTCAAAATGTTGTGATTGGCCTCTTGTCCATTGTCGAGGTAAGAAACCACGTTGAATTAAATTTTGAACACGGGGAGAGTACCACTCGAAAGGTAATTCCATTAATTCGATGAAGTGACATCTTCGAATTGTACATTATTTTCGGTTTTGGAGGAAGAAGCACCACGGTAGAATTTGATCGGCTTTGCACAGTCACTACGTACCTCTTTGACCTCCATACCCTCGATCTTATTAGGATGGATCGGAGTTAGGGTCATAGTATGTACGTAGTGGTTAATCTTCTCGTACATTGATTTGTATTCTTCGTTCTTTTCATCTTCGAGGGAGATCTTGTATTGCGGCTTCTTTCGACTTATTGTTGCTGCTTCTTGCTTGATTTCTTTTTCCTCTTCGGAACTATCTTCCCGATCGACATTGATGGGTGGTTTCTTCGTCCAATTGTCCTAGTGTCTCTACCACGGCCTCGTCCCCGGCCTCGACCTCGGATGCGAGTTGTGGAGAAACCTTCACCATCTCGCCGGAAGGGAGTGGTGAGTGGCTGATTGGACTAGAACTTCGGGTTCTCCGTTGTCTCGAACTTTCTTTGCTTTATTTGTTACGGTGTCTCTGGAGAAGATTGTTTTCTTTGGCGGTGCATAATAAGCTGCATCTTCATGGATTCCAATTTCATGTACGGAGAATGGTTGTAAGTCTCCTTTGATGCAGTTGTTCTCCTCCATCGTAATATTTGATGCAACGATGCGAGAGATGATGGTACCATCCTGTTTTCATGTATCCATGGTCGGCCCGAGTAGAGCGTTGAACGACGTTTCGAATCGATTATATGAAATTTTGCGGTTGTCTTTGCTAAATCACCGGTCTTCATCGGTAGCGTTATTGACCCGAGGGCTCTTTCTCCTTTACGGTTGAATCCTCTTAATAACATTTTGTCGGCCTCGAGCTCGCGAGCATCGATTTCCAAGTATGCTTTAGTGTTCGAAGACTCATTATATTGATTGATGCTCCTGGATCCACCAATACTGCGGAGAGCGTAAACTTCCCGATTGTAAGCCGAAATGTACAACGGTCGGTTGTGATCTGCATGTCCCAGTAGTAGGTCATTGTACGTGAAGGTGACACCTCGTTGTTCCTTTAACGAGCAAACCTCATCTAAGGAATCTCACGGCCATTTGAGCTAAGCAAATTTCGGATCAAGTAAGGCCTTGATCGAGGCTTCTCTCATCTCCTTTGATAAGATGAGAGCATCGTAAATGCTCGGTTTGGCGGTAGTTTCCTAAGATGGGCTAGCACGTTGTAGTCCACTTTGTTCTCCTGTGTCTCGGCTTCTTCTCGAATGGGTATGTCTTCTGTCGGGGTTGGTTCTTCTTGAACAACCACTGCTTTCCTTTGTCTTTTGGACCCATTCTTGGAGGTAGAACTTTTCCACTTCTTAGGTTGACTTCGTAATTTCTTCGAATCTAGTATTGAGTTTGTCGGTGTCTCCTCCTGAATCGGAATGGCGGCTCTTACGGATTATCTTCCAAATGCGAAGGCTCTAACTCTATTGTAGCTTGGAGCTCCTCGAAACTCACAGATAGATCCGTTGCTTGTTGAACTCTCGTAGCCTCCTTGATGGATGCCTTCTTCGTCATTTTGATCGTCGAGATCATGTATGATTTGAGAATTGTTGTTGGTATCGAAATCGACGCCCGGATTGTCGCTAGTTACGTAATCGTTAGAAACGGTCGAAAACGTAGCCAACGCCATCACCCTTATCATTATATGATCCCACCGAAGTGAGCGGATAATCATACAAAATCGAGAGGTTCGAGGGATTTCTCCCCAGAATCGGAAACAACTATCTTAGGATAAGCGGCCCCTAGTGCAGCCTTAGGAATCTCGGTCCCCTCTTCTTCGTCGATTTTCTTCTTCTCTTCGATTGTCTCTGTCGAGGTGGTTCTTCATCGCAAGTGATAGTACGGAGCAACGGGTCTCGAACTCCGAATTGAAGCTCGCACCGAAGCGGTTCGGATGTTGTCTAAAATCTTCTTCGAAGATCTCGTCCGAGCGGTAGTCCATCCATCGTCGATTGCATAGGGATCTATCGGAATGACGGGATCGGTTGAGATAACATTGACGGAACCTCCTTTACGGGGTTCCTTCATGTACTCCTTCGGGATTGTTATATTTCCTTTCAGAAGGTTGTCGTTGAGCCGACTTTTGAAGGTAATGCGGTCTTCTATCTTGTGCCCGAGCATCCAGATGGTAGGGGCGAAAGTTGGGATCACCTTTCTTGTTGACTTCCTCTGGTCTTTTGGGCTCTGGCAGTGGAAATCTGGAGTTTTCATTAAGCTACGGAACATCTTTGGTGCTTGCTTCATTCTTGAACGGATATTCTGCGCTCGGAAGCTCCCTCGATGTACGTTGCGGACGAGACGGTTGTTCATCTTGCGGAGACGATGCGATGTTGGACCGAGGTTCTTGGTAATTTTGTTGTGGTTCTTTGCGGCCGTTACGGTGGTATTTGCATCGGTTGTTTGCTTTTGTCAGCTAGCTGCAACGACCCCGAGTTTCTTTTCGAAAGTCTTCACCGGCTACGCTTGTCCGTCTTGTCGGCAAAACTTAATTGCTTCGCCTCTTCTTGCAAGCTTCCGGCCTTGCTTAACAACTTCTCAAAAGTCTTAATAGTGAATCCCTTGAGGAGAAGTGCTATCGGGCCGTGAATGCTTTTAAGCAAGATGCTGAGCGCATGTTGTTCTTGCGAGTTGTGGTTCACACTTCATGCTTAAGTTTCTCCATCGAAGTATGTAATCCACCAAAGTTTCATTCGGCCTTTGTTTCTCTGCCACTAAATCACTTATAGTGATGTGGTGCTGAAGCTCCGACAAATCGCTTAATGAAGAGGCTCTCTAGCTACGAGAATGTCTTTACTGGATCCGTTGGGTAGTTCGCATACCGGTCGAAGGCGATTCTGACGAGCTGCTAACGAGCTGTCGGAAGAGTAGCGCATCGCTCCCGCCGGCATTGCAACAGCGGCACGAAAGTGTGCAACATCTTGTCGGGGGTTCCCGGTTCCGTCGAAGGTCTTAAACGGAGGTGGTACGAAGCCCTTTGGGTATTGGACGGCGTCGAATTCTTCGGGTAAGGCTGCCCGTCCGAATAGATGTCCCGTTCTTCGATTGTGCTAGGGCTTCTCGCACTTCTTTGTTCTACCAAGTTCTTGATATCCTTTTCGGGGATCATACTTTGTGTTGTATCCTTTTCGGTTGGTCATCCCCATTGACGGATGTAATTTCCTTCCCTCCGTCTACGATGTGAATGACTTACGGGGTGTCTCTCTATGTGGTTGTACTTGACTTTGGAGAGTGGCTAGAGCTATGGCCATCTCTTCCATCCTCTTGGCCATTTGAGCGATCGTGTCGTCCTTTTCTGAAGGCTGTCTCTTCATCGGTTCCGGCTCCTCTCTTTCTGTGGTTGCGGGAGCACCTTGAGAAGATGATGAAGCTCGTGTCTCGACCATGTTGATTTACGCATATTCGTTGTCCATGAATTCCGATGAGTCGATCTCATCTCCGAACTTTTCTTCTCTTTCTTTTGCCGACCGTCGGATGTCGGTTCTCGGCTTTTCCATGGCATCTTCTAGCGGAGCTTTACGTGTATCTTTGTGGTTGTCATGCGATGGTTGCCGGGTCCTTTTTCACGAGTCCCCTTCATCGCGGTAGCACTTTCTTCGGATTCCGGCCTCTGGCGAGACTTTCTCTCTCGAGTTGCTTGTTTCGGTCTCAGCTGCCCCGTAGTGGGACGCCACACCATCCTTCTAGCGGCGGAAGGTCGCATGACCGAGATGGTACATCGGCCCGAATGCTTGGAAGGTGGTATCCTCCTGATCTGTAACCACGATGCTACGACGGGCGGGCTAGCCTTCATTCTCTTGCTTGGCTTTTCTATCATGACGGCGGGTTCTACTCGGGGCCCGAGACGTGATTTGACCGAGCACCGCCCTATCCTTCGTAGAATTTCCGACACGGGGCGAGTTTTCCTTCCTTGCTCAGCTTTTCACCAAAGTTTGCGGTCGAGCGAAACGGCGTAGTTACGGTTCTTTTCTTGCGGTTATCGTTGTAGTATGCGGGCCGAGGTAATGTGGCGGCAATCTTGCGAACATTCTCCTCATCCTCTGCGGCGGAGAGGGGATGGAACCTGCTTCCTCCCAAAAGTGGTATGTAGTCGGGCGGTGGTGTATATTACGGTAGCGGTGTATATTCGGCAACTGCGGAATTTCCTCGGGAAGGCGATCTCGGCGGCTACGGCTTCACTGGCGATCCTTATTTCTATTTCTTCTTTGGGTCTTTGTCGGCGAAGGAATCTTCGAGCTGGACCCGATTTCGAAGACGAAGGTCTTACGGGAAGATCCGTACCCTCCACGGTAACGGGTTTATCATAGTTACGGATTCCTTTCCCCTTTGATTTGGCGAAGTCGGGGTAGGTGCGGAAACAACTAGACCGGTGGGGGTAGTGAGAGCCGGTCCTCTGCGGACGGCGGTACTCCTCCTAGTCGGGACCCTTTGCGGGGAGGAAACTCTTGGGTCGACCTAAGGTTGAACTCGAGCGGTGGTTCCTCGGCTTCGGATACCTTGTTCGTCGGTGCGAAGAGGAGACGTCGGTGACCTTGACGTTCGTGTTTTCAAATCCTGTCCGAATCGGATGACCCCATTGTCGGGCGGTTCATCCTTATAGACGGCGAAGTCCGATCCGTTGGTGAAGGAGAAAATCGGTTTCGGGGCTTCCATTTCGCGAGGTAGATTACGGTTGTCGGTCCCGAGTTATGCTTCTTTTCTTCGGGACGAAAAGAAAGGAATTAAAAAGAGTCCGAACTCATTCTTTGTTCATGTATTTATAAAAAGAATCATTTGTTAAAAGAATCATTTATTAGAGGGTTTGTTTATTTAGAACGGAACGTTCGAAAGGTGTAGAGAAGGTAAGGAAACCGATTCGGAAAGGAAAAGAAAGTCTTAAGCAAGACTTCCCGACTCGAAGGATCACTCCTAAACTAACACCTATTGGGGGTCCACCCCACCTCGAAATGAGGTAAAAGGATCTCGGAACCTCTCTGTTTAGGGGTGTCTAAACGAGTGGCTCCTAAATCCGAGAGAATGTTGGCTATACTTGTTCGAGATAGAAATGAACATAGTATTCCAACGGAAAGAGGGGTAGTTTGATCCATTAGGGACATGGATACACTACCGATTTTTGAAAGCGAAATTATTTGATTATAATGGAGAGAGGAATATTCCCAGGTGGAGTCGCCGAAATCTGTCGGCATATTTTTAGGTTGTGTGTTTTATTTTGAAGAGGTGGTCGCCTAACAGAAGTTGTCGGCAAATTTTTAATTTAGTTTAAATAAATAAATTGAAAAGTAGTATTTGATTTTGAAAATAATTTTAAGTTTGAAAAATTTTAAGATATGAAATCAAGCTGATCTCACATCCCAAATAGTTTATATAAACGAATACCACACCACTGAACCGTGTATCTATCCCTAAGGATAGACACCTTGCTTGATGGTGGGGCTCGATTAAATAAACTAGAAGATTTGTGACATCCGTTTGGTACGCGAACCAATTTTATAAGCCGACAAGTTTCCCACGCTTAATATGAAAACATTAAACGGGGTTTATATTACACAGGTTCTTTAAAATTCCCTATAAGGGCAAGCCCCTATAGTTAATTACATCTTAAGTGACGGGAATCACCTAAGAAAACTCTCGATAATAATCGATGATTACTGCTCTCAAGAATTTGAAAGTTTAAGGTTTTCGAAGATTGAATTTTGGAATTTCGATAGGGAATGGATCAAATTTTGGAACATTTTGTTTTGTGAATCCAAAGGAAGAGAGGTAGGAGAAATCAGCGATTCGAAGTGAACTTCGATAATTTCCGACTATCCTATTGTTTGTCTTGAATTTAGGAAAGTCCTAATGTTTATTTGATATTTCGATCTTGCCGATTTCAATTAATTAGGGCTTATATTTGTATGATAAAATCAAACAAATAGCTTCAGAAGATGTGAGGGTTTATTGTCGTATCGGACGACTACCTCGGAATCCTAAGACCGGTTAGGGCTTAATTTGCAATGCAAATGCACTAACGAAGAGTTGAGGATTTATGTTGCACTAGAGCAAGCCACCTCGAAGTCCTATGGCTTGGTTGTTTTAATTCTAGGAAAGTTTCTTTGAAGTAGACTCGGGTTTTCTGTGATGACGATGGTCGTGCTGCCCACCATGCTCCGAGCTCCTTGTTGTTGCAGAGGTTTAGTTTTAGAAATCATAAATCAGGGGATGAGAGAAGTGTTTTGGTTTAGAGAAAATCTTAATTTCCAAGTGTTTTTTTTGTGTTTTAATTAAAACAAATCTTAAAGTTGATTATAACGACACCGGTTAAGATCCCCGGTTCCATCCTTCAGGCATCGTTATTTTTATCGGATTCACTTAGTCCGGATGAATTTGCTAAACTCAGTTGAATGAGTTCCACACTTTCATTTAGACCGTGGGAAATCCCGTTAGCAACACGTAGGTTACATCATCGAGGTATTCCCGATCATCCAACGGGACGTTTTAATTTAGTTGCAATTGTAGTTTTGTGTTACGTTTGTGATTAAATTTTGAGTTGTTTTATCTTTTGAAATGTTGTGGCGGTGAATTTTATCTTACTGATGACTTTTAACTTAGTTTTGGTTTTAGTTTTAGGGACTATCCTAAAGGTGTGGGTTTTCATGCAACGGTTGTTTATCATGCAAGAAAAATAAATGCATTTGCAATAAAGTAAATTGCAAGAAAGTAAATTGCAATAAAATAAAAGCGTACACTGGAGGGTCTTCCAGTCATCCCAAGTTGCACTTAAAACACAATTAGAATATTTAAACAAGTTCCTAGGTAAAGCTAGGGGAAAGGTTATGGTTTTCTACCAAATTCTTAATCCTATAGCTAGTCGTCTCCTATGACGTCTCAGGTTCTTTGGGTTTTGGTTTAAGGACGATTTTCTTCATCGAAGAATAATCGAATTCGATTGTTCTTAAAAATATCCTATCATATTGAGGAAGTGCTTAAGAAGGATCTTAAACATCTTTTCGATATTTCTAGGATTGTTTTAAGTCCAAATGAATTTAATTATATAAATGAATCGATCGTCCAGAGGTTTTCAAGTCTTGTTAACTTGCTCGATGAACTAGGACATTTGAATATCCTATGAGTAAAGTAACACTCCATTTAATGTTTCATTTAGGAGTTACTGATAATCGAAAGCTTTCGAGGGTAAATTAGTATTCAAATGACTTGATTTAAGTTAAAGAGTTTAAATTTGGAATAGTGTTGAAGTTGTTTTATATTTAATTTCTTTTATGTCTTAGGTGATGTTATATTTAATTTAACTTAATTTAATTGAGTTTTAATTTAGTTTAACATAATTCAATTTAATTTGACTTGGTGTTTAATTAATTTGATTTGATTTAACTTTAATTTAATTATTTAATTTAATTTAATTTAATTTTAATTATTTAATTTAATTTAATTTAATTGTTTAATTTAATTTAATTTAATTTTAATTTAATTTAATTTAATTGTTTAATTTAATTTAGTTTAATTATTTAATTTAATTTAATTTAATTGAATTTAATTTAATTTAATTTGTCTTAATTTAATTTAATTATTAAATTTAATTTAATTTTAATTTAATTTATCTTTAATTTACTTTATTTTTAATTTTAATTGAAATTTCAAAAGAGTTTAATAATTTAATTAAGTCTTTTAATATTTTAAATTTGAGTTATCATTTTAATTAAAAATTGAGTATTAGTTGATATAATTAATTTAGGGATTTTTAAATTAAAGAATAAATCTCTTCCTAATAAAGATCCCTTATTTTAATAATTTCAATTTTATTATTCTTCCAAATTTAATGCTATTATTTAATTAAAGTTTAATCATTTTAAAATTATTTAATGGGTTCCTACCCTTTAATTATTTAAATTTCAGTCATCCAAATCAGATTAGGATCAAATATTTTACTTGTTGATTTTTTATTAAACCTAAAGTTTTAATTAAGGATTAAAGAGTTTAATTACCATTTTACCCTTTAAGCTTAATAATTTCATAACTCACTAAATTGAACTCAAATGAACTTGAAATTTTTATGTGACTTTACTCATATGTCAATAAAGACATGAGAGGAGAAAATGTGATTTTTCTGTATTTAATTTATTTATATAATTATTTTTGGTGGAAAATAGAGATTTTCGAGGAAAATTTGATAACATGACCAAGGGAAAAGTTTCTGTCCTTAAGAAAATTAGGGGACATTCCTAATGACCAGAGAAGCACTTGGACCAATTTTGGTGATTTTTTGAATTATATTATTTTTATTATAATTGTTTTGAGTTTTGGAGTGTTAATTAATTTAAAAATAAAATAAATGTTGAAAAATGGATTTTATATTTTTCAAAAATCTCTCTGATATTAAGGAGACCAGAGAAACAAATTTTGCAATTTTCTGATTTTTCTATGATTTATAATAATTATTTTAGTGAAAATGCTAGAAAATACATTTTTTTAATTTTAAAATTACCCTAGGGCTTTAAAATTTAATATCTCACTAAATAGACTTAGGAAAAATGTGGGATTTGTTCCTAAGTGATTAAAATTCAAAATGTGACATTTTGGTGAATTTTATTATTTTTGTGATTTTTATTATTTTTTAATTATTAAAAATATTAAAATATTATTAAAAATCAACTTTTTTAGAAAATTGAAATTTTAATTTTCTTGGGTTCCCCTGATATCAGAGAGGCTCCAAAACCAATTTGGTGAATTTTAAAAAAATATTTTAAAAGTTATGAATTTTTAAAGTTTAAAATGGCTAAGTGGCTTAATCAACCCAATTAGTGGGGCTAACCAAGTCCAATTGACTTCAAATTATTATGGTGGATTCCTCTGATCCTAAAGGTCAGTGGAGAATTGATTTCAAGTCAATTTGATGCCTGGTTAACTCTAATTAATTAAAGACCTATTTTAGGTGTTTAAGCCAATTAGGGTTAATACGAGTGAATTAACTCAAGTCCTATTTTTCCTAGAGTTCTCTGGTCATAAGGAACATCACCAAATATTTCTAGAATTTATTTCACAACATGCTAATTTTTGGAATTAAAATACTCAAAACAGACAACATGCATTTGAAAAATAAATAACTTTTCACGAGAGATGGCCTCGACCTTGGAAAATTCGGGGAATGTTCCCAAGTTCGGAGGCTTAAAGCCACTATGGTCTCATGCCATGGTGAATTGTATACATGCATGAAGAATTAAATGTATGCAGGGAGTAAATAAATCATAAAAAATAAAATACTTAATTAAATTAAATGATTTCTTTTCCACATTATTCTCCTACTGTTCAGCTGAGCAAGAGGGTATTTTTATTTTATTTTTGTGATTTTTCTACACGAGAGATATGAATTTTTGAAGTTTAGGGAATTAAATAAATAGAAAAATACCCTAATTTTCTATTTATCCACGCGGCGCCGCGTCGACCTCGGCGACTCCGAAACGCCGCGTGTCGCGCTCCCATTCGACGCCGCCATCCGAGTCGGCGGCCGGGCCCGCGGTTCTCGTACGCGTCTCTCGGTCCGACGCAATCCTGGCCGTCCGTGCGCGCGTGTATCGAATGGACGGCATCCGTTCATCGTCCCCAAGTGTTCTCGCCGAGAGCCGTCCACACTAAATCCACTAAGATCTCGCTCGATTCTCGATGGATTTTCATGTTCTTATGCTACATGGATTCGTCTTGAAGAGACGAACACATCTATACGGCTAACATGCATTGGAACTAAGGCATTTGAAATAGAGAATCTTCAAAAGCTCGGGATGAAGAGTTAGCTCATACCTTAGCTCGGAGAAGTGTGGCTTGATACGAGAGTTGTTGCACCTTCGATTGGGTCCCGATGAAGCTCCGGATGAAGTCTCTGGTGCAGTGAATTGCTCAGCTATGAAAGTGACCACAGCTAGATCACAAAGCTTGGAGGCTGGAGCAACTGGGTGGCTTTGGAGATGGGGCTTTCGGTGGGAAACTTCTCCTCTTGGTCCGGTGGAGGTGTAGGACCGGTCGATTTGAGGATTGGCTCGCTGTGGCAAAGTGTCCTGGTTTTGGGTGGAATTTCGGTTGAGAAATTGGGCTGCTGTTGGTGGGGATTAGGGCAAATTGACACTTGGGGATCAAGCCTGCTCTCAGGATGGTGAAGGGTTTGGAACAATTTTGGCGAGTTTCGGCGGGGTTTGTGCTTGGCTCTCCTTTGGCCGAGAGGGTGAGGGGTTTAAATAGGAGAGGGTGGAAGGCCTCCAGGGGGAGTTAGGGCTTGGGATCGAGTCTGCTACGAGTGAGGAGAAGATCGGCCATGGTAGCCACTGGGGATGGGGCGGCTCGGCAAGTGAGAATTTCAATGTTGGCTCACATGTGAACTTTCGGCCATGGTGTTTTCCGGCGGCACGGTGGCCGGCCGGCCGAGCATGGGTCACCCTCGAGGTCGGGTGGGTCGGGGCTGGAGGTTTGTGCGATCGATTGGCCATGGACATGTGTAAAGGCTTTGATCCAAAGTGGAATGGGGCATGGCTAGATTTGAACCTAAATGGGTCAACCCACCCATTTGGGCTAGGTGCACCACCCGAGGCCTGGTTTAGGTGAGGGAAAAGTGATTTGGCTCGGCATAATCGGTAGGGTCGAAGTCACCATCCAAGCACGATTAGGCTTAAGCATGGTTTAGTGGAAACATGGAAGTGGTTAATCACCTTTAGGAATTAAGGAAAGAGCCTCCTCCTTTTGCCCAAAATGGCATGGTGACATGTAAAGAGGCTCTCATGGCTTGCATATGGCTTATGCATGGCTCCATGGCTCCATTTGGCTTGGGAAAAGTAAAGTCGATTTCATGGAAATGGATTTAAGGAAAATTTTAGTATTTAGGGGTGATTTGGCATGAGGCTTCATTTGGAATAATTCAATGATGATTTTAGGACTTAGGTAATGGATTTAATTAAATGGATGACAAATGGAGATGTCATGTGGGCTTTAGGGTAGATTTGGGCTTTTGAATTTTGAAGGAAATGGGCTTTTAAGAAGGTTTAAGGGAAATGGGCTTTTAAGTTTAAGGATGTGTTCATGGATGGGAATTTTTGTAGAAGTTTGGGCCAAATAGTTGTTGGTTTTGGTTTAGGGATGTTTCATGAATAATTTGAAATAGATTTAAGGTGGTTTGGGTTTGAATTGGGTTGAATTTGGGTTTATTTGGTAAATGGGCCGATGTAGGTCGAATTAGGCTAACTTGGGCCAATGTTGGGCTAGGGTTGAAATTGATGTAAAATAAATGTTAAGAAATGTTTATGGGAGTGTTTCAAAGAGGTTTTGGCTCTGGTTGGGTTTTAATTTTGGGGTTTGGGCCTATTTGGGTTAGATTTGGGTTTAGGTCGAAATTGGGCTTTTTGATTTTGGGTTGAATTTGAGTGGGGTTTGGGTCTAAATTTTGGGCAAATCATGTTAGTTTTTTGCTTGTGGGGATGTTAAGGAAGGTTTAGAAAAGATTTGGGGTTAATTGGAGTTGAATTGGGTGAGTTTGGGTTAAGTTTGGGTCATGGGTCCAAATTTGGGCTTTAAGGCCCAAAGTGAAATTGGATCCAAATGTCAATCAAATTGGACTTGGATTTGGTCTAAATTGGTATTGGGAATGTTGAATTGAAGTTTAGAATTGAATTGGACCAAAATTGGGGTCAATTGGGTATGTTTGGTTTGACATTGGGTCCACTTTGGGTTAAAATGGGTCAATTTGGGGGTTTGGACAAAAGTAGGGTAAATTGACAAAATTGGCCCATGGTGTAGTTGGACAAAATGAAATTGGGAATATTTGGGATTTTCTGGAATTTTCTGGGAATTTTCTGAATTTTTGGATTTTTAGGCCAAGAAGGGTATTTTGGGTATTTGGAGGGTATTGGGGGGTTTTCTTGGAATTTTTGGTATTTTTGGGTATGGATGATCAATTTGAGTGATGTGGAGGTGTTTGGGATTGATTTTGGAAAATTTTAGGTAATTTGGAGATTTTGCAAAAATTTGGGTAATTCGAGGGTTTTGGGTAGGTTTAGTAGGTGTAGGGTCCGGGGGTCAAAAATTGAAAATTTGGGAAATTGAAGATTGGGTGAATTTGGGTGGGGTGAAATCATTTTGGTTGAGCCATGAAGCCATTTCAAGCCCATATGAGCCATGAAAGGACTCATTTGAGGCATTCACTATGTTGTTCCTAACCTCTTAGCGAGGGCTTAGGGGTTAAGGACCATCCATGTGAATCACCTACATGAGTCGGGAGGTCAAGTTGGGTATGGGTGTGGTTTTAGGAAGTGTGTGGAAATGTAGTGTGTAAGTGTAGTGTATGTCGGCCCCTTCACTGGACCAGGGCCACCTGGAGCGATCTAAGGCCGAAGAGTCTATAGGAACTCATCCTTTAAACTTCCATATTTGATTTCAACCCTCTAGGTGATTAGGGGTCTATAGTCGAGTTTGTGGAGTTTGCGGGGAGTTTAGAAGTGGTTTGAATTTCTAAAAGGCGGGTCCCAATTCTAGTCCTCTAAGATAGTCAAAGGAAAGGCCTAAGGCTAGATCCTAAGCACTAAAAAGAAGAAAAGGAAGACCTCATCAAAAATGAGGTCAACAACATGCTGTTGAAATCTTGCTTAAAAATATCCATGGTCCTATAGCATTTATGCTCAAAGGATTCACAATAAGAACATTAAAAAAACTACTCAGTAAAGCTGCCAATCTTCAAGAAGAAGCTAAGCAGATGAGTGTAACAGAAAAGATCGAAAAGACGAAGACTGTCAAAACATTTGAAAAGAAGCTGGAAAACATTGTAGAGAAGGGTAAACAAGTAATGCAAGTTCAATTTGAACAAAACAAACAACAACAGAGTCAATCATCACCACAAACTTCTTCTCAGATAAAACATCAACAACCGATCTCAGTGCCTATAGATAAAAGGACGATGGCTGAAAGAATGAATAAGAAATATCCATTTAAGACAGAGGCCGTAAGTAAAATATTCCATAGCCTGCTGAAAATACCAAAATTCAAGCTACCTGAAGCCAAAAGGGCAACAGAAGTTAACATGAAGGACAATCCAAACTATTGTCCTTACCATAGAATGATTGGACACAAGATTGAAGAATGTTTTATCTTCAAAGACTGGTTAGAGAGTAACTTTAAAGAAGAAAATATAGTAATCCCGAAATAATATCTGAAAGAGCCTGAAAAAGGTTCAGTTAATATGATTTCAGTTAATAAGCTTAATTCTGACAGCTTAAACAAAAACAACACTATTCAAGGTAAACCTTATGAGGAGATCCTTAAGGACATTCAAGTCACAAAATCTTTCAGGAAAGGAAATAAAATTAAAATTAAAGAATAAAAAAGCATTAGAGGTCTTCTAGATATAGGGACTACAATTCCTTTTGTATTTCCTAGCTCTTATGTTTCTCCATCTTTTACTAAGATAGTTATATCAGATAAAAGGAAGAAATCCCTTGAACTGATAACCTTGTATGACTTCCTTTTTACCACTACAGTGGATAATAATACTTCCAGTTCTGCTTACATTTTGTCTATTTTGGGTGATACCACTGAAAAAATCATTAAAATTCTGAAGACAATACTCAAATCGTACATGATCTTGATCAATATAATGAAAATAAAAACGACCATAACATTAATGATAATTCTGACAATGATAAAGGTGAAAGTGATATTGTCACACACCAACTACAAGGAATTCCAATTTCCATAGAAGAGGAATATTTAGACTCAGAGATTAAAGAGTCAGACAATAAACTTGAAGAAATAGTTGAAATTAATTTGCGAAGTGGAAAAGTTCTGCCCTCCAGAATGGCTTCCCAAGAAAAGGTTACACCGGGAAAGATCATTTCTCCAATACATCCACAACCCATTGAAAGAAATGAGGAGAATCTTCACAACAAGGTGGACTATAATGAATTAGCTCACTTGAGAATGTTACTAGCAAAATTGATAATTTATGATGCTCTTATGCTCTCCAAAGAAATGAGAGAGTCATTGATAAAAGCTCTTTTAGATCCAAACATTTGCTTAGATCAACTTGCTAGCATTACTCAAAAAGAAGTTTGTCCGTTAAAAGAATCGACAAAGATTACCTTTTCCGACAATAACTTGTTACTTGGAACGACTGAACATAATCGTCCACTATTCATCATAGTGAACATAAATGACATGAAGCTTTCAAGGGTGCTTATTGACCCAGGTGCCTCGATTAACATAATGAATTTAAGAACTCTTGCATATTTGGATATTGACACATCCCAATTATCAAGGGATACAATAATATTACGAGGATTTAATTAAGAAGGAGAACAAGCTATAGGATTAATAACATTGCTCCTAAAGATAGATGACTTAGTGACAACAGTAAAACTCCATATCATCGACTCTAATAACTCTTTTAATGCCTTACTTGTCAGCCCATGGCTTCATGAGCATAAATTGGTTCCCTCTCCACTGCATCAATGCCTAAAATATTTACAAGAAGGACAAGAATGTTGTATTATAGGAGATTTACAACCATTTTCAATCCATGAAATTGGTATACATGAAGATGCGACATACTATGCTCCTATAAAGAAAATGATATTCTCTAGAGAGACAATGGTTATTCTTTAACAAAGGCGAAGGGTGGTGGTTCACATCAAACTCATACCCGAGGCCGAGGATGAGGATTAGGGAAAGAAAACCCAACTATCACATTGAAGAAACCATTGAAGTTCAAAATTCTCCTGGACTCTGAAGAAGATACAAAAGAAGAAACAACATCAGTGGTTCTAAAAGAGCCTCAATTCAAAATACATCTTGAAGAAGAAGATAAAGAAAAACAATTTGATTCTATGTATGAGAAAATTAATCATTATATACACTCTATAACTCTAACTCTGATCTCTACTGCTAAGGTTGAGAATTTATTAGTTAAAGAAGTATATGGTGACGATAAAAAGTCAATTATGTTTAGACTTGGTTTTACTTCTTCTAGTATTGAATCTGATGTAAAATTAGAAGATGAAAATATTCCAAAATCAATGAAAATTCCTTTTGAGTTGTATTCTCCTTAGGCACAAAAATTTGTTCAAAATAGTTTAATGCTCAAACAATGGTCTTTAAAATAACCACATTTCATTGAACACGTGTGGGATAATAATAGACGAAATCCTAACTCTAAAAAGGGTATTGGGTTTAGTACTCTCGAACCTCTAGATAATACAGAATTTTGCCTAGTCATTAATGAAGAACATAACTATGAACCAACATCTGATCCTTCAATCGAAGATGCTCCTCTAGAATTGGAAGAGGAAATTAAATCAACAGTTGATAAATTAAGAGAAATAAATTTTGGAACTAATAAAACCCAAAACCAACTTTCATTACTTCATTTCTTAACGCATAGAAGCAAAAGAAATAATTCAACTATTGACAAAATATAAAGACTGCTTTGCCTGGACTTATGAGGAAATGCCTGGGTTAACTCTAGAAGTCACAGTCCACAAACTTGGGATAAATCAAATCGCAATTCCGGTTAAACAAGTCCCAAGAAGAATGCATATCGAAATAGAACTACAAGTCATTGCTGAAGTTAAGAAATTAATTGAGGTTGGTTTCATACGAGAAGAAAATTACCTGACATGGTTGGCCAATGTGGTGCCAGTTAGAAAGAAAAATGGTCAAATAAGGGTCTGTATAGACTTCAGGGACTTTAACAAGGCATGTCTGAAAGATGAATTCCCCTTACCAATACCAGAATTAATGGTCGATATAGCATCCAAACATGCGATATTTTCTTTTATGGACGGGTCATCTGGATAACATTAAATAAAAATGTTTTCCGAAGAAGAAGAAAATACAGCCTTCAGGACACCCATAGGGATATATTGTTACAAAGTTATGCCGTTTGGACTGAAAAATGCCGGTGCAACCTATCAAAAAGCCATGACGCGAATTTTTGATTAGCTAATACACAATCAATTTGAATGTTATGTGGATGATTTAGTTTTCAATAGTAAACAAAATGATGATAAAGTGTATAATTTGAGAATTATCTTCGAACGATTACAACATTATAATCTTAAAATGAATCCCTTAAAATGCGCTTTCGGTGTTACTTCAGAGAAATTTTTAGGATTTTTTGTTTGACATCATGGGATTGAGATTGATCCACTCAACATTAATTAACATTTGTACCATTATGTGCTGTCAAAGGACAAATCTCGGCAGATTTCTTAGTAGCACACCCAATTCCAACTGCATCACCTCTAAATGATGATTTACCTGATGAAAAAATATTAGAAATAAAAAGCTCAAGCATGCAACGATGAGAATTATATTTTGATGGAGCATCATCTGCTTGAAAAAATAAAGACAAACAAATAATTATACCAGGCAAAGCTGGAATAGGATTAAGTTTCATTACTCCAGATAAAGCGATGATGCCATTTTCCTATCATTTGAAGGAGCCATGCACGAATAATATAGCTGAAGATGAAGCGCTCATAACCTGTCTTGAATTGAAAATATTAATGGAAATAAAAAATATCGACATCTACAGATTTTCCCAATTGATCATTAATCAAATTGCAGGCAAATACAAGACATTGAAACCTCAATTAGAACAATATTCGTGTTACACTCTGAAACTGCATCAACAAATTCCTGATGTAACATTTTTCTTAATCCCGAGACGAGACAATTCTGTAGCAGATGATTGGACAAAACTTGCAAAAGAATTTGATTGTCCAGAAGAAGATGACATACTGATTTCTGTAAAAGGATGACAAGTTATTTCTCAAATTGACATGTATAATTTACACAAAATCACTGAAAGCATGAAAATGACAATAAATGATGAAGAAAAGGATGATGGGTGACAACCAATTATTAAATATTTGCAATCTGGAAGATTACCCAAAAATAACTCTAATGCGACTCAAATTAAAAAAAGAGCATTATCCTATGCTCTAGTAAATGATATCCTTTATAAACGATCTTTTGACCAACTGTGGTTAAGATGTCTAAACCAAACTGAAGCTCAAAAGATTGTTAAAGAAGTTCATTTAGGTCTATGTGGTGCACACCAATCTGGGCCTAAAATAAAAATGAATATAAAAAAATGGGATATTATTGGTCAACAATGATGACTGATTTTCTCGAGGCCGCAAAAATGTGTCATTAATGTCAAACACATGGGGTGGTCTTACGTCAACCACCAAATGTACTATATCCAACTATTGTATCTTGGCCATTTGAATGTTGGGTGATCTACCTAAAAAATACTCATTTTTATGCCTTATTTATGATTCAATTCTTAAGGATATTATGCTTTAATGAAATGTATTTTCATGTTTTTGGATGTAGATGATTAAAAAAGAGTTCAAGAAAGAAAAAGATGGAAAAAGGAGTAAAAGGGAGCAAAATGGAGCTTATGGAGAAAAATATTGAAAATATTGGCCTGGCGCCTAGGCGCCAGAATCCAGCGCCTAAGCGCCAGCTTGATACAGACGCTGTTAAGATTTTTGATGATTTTGGGGAGTTATTTTGATGGAGTTAAGCGGTTATTAGAGCTTCTAGAAGACTGGAAGTTACTCCTAATATATAGGACATGTGACACAATGCATTTGGACACAAGGAAACGATTTTAATCGCGAAGAAGTGTGATCCAAAGTGAAGAGGTGCGAAGATCTGGTCACGGAGTCCGACGCCAGATCCCGGTGCCTAGGCGCGACAGTTACCTTCTCAAAAATGCATTGAAATTGGACGAATTTTAAAGGGGTGCCTTAAGCAACCCCTGGTCAAAATTCAGAGCTATATAAATAGGAGCCCATTCTACAGAGAAAAAGAGCCCCCTTTTAGCTTCTCTCCCCCCTCTAGTTTTTAGTCTCTTCCACACTTAGGGTGCCACTTTACTTTGTATCTAGTAAGTTTATTTTGAGTATTTATTGTGTGTTATTGCTGTTGGAGTCTTTCATCACTGCTTTGGAGTTAGTAGAAGTAAGCGGACCACTTGAAGGAACACTTCAGATAAGTATTTGTACTTTTGTTCCAAGTTTTATAAATATGTTTTGTTATGTGATTTTAATGTGTTCTAAATAGTAAGTTATCTTTCTCCTTTCAACTATGAAAAGATAATAAATTAATTAAATTTTGTAGGAGAATTAAATTTAAAATATTTAAAACATTGTGATGATATTAATACCTGATCTTAGTTTACTTTTTAAATTGGCCATTTAAATTGTTAAAACCTGTTGAAGAATTTTGAGACCTATCTGGAGATAAATTCTTAATTAATAGATATCACATGATTCCTTGTGTACTCGAAGGCTTTATGCGGGTTATTCAAGGTGAAGTGCAAATAGGAAGATATTATTTATTAGACGTAAAATTAATTAGTTTTTAGAGTGATAGACTAAATTCTAATAATTTGGTTTATAGAAAGGGAACGAGTCATTGGTAGGGCCGAACATAGCCACCCTTGGACATCTAGTAGTGTGAGCCTAGATTAACCCATTCTACTAATAAAATATCCTGAACCGATCTATAGATTAGTCAATGTTCTTTGCACCTGAACTAAAGGGTAAAGAATAAGAATGCTTCTATTTAGCAAAATACCATAATCTAAATTCCCCACAAAAGATAATTATTCTAAAAGAAAAGGAGAAAGTCGTTTTTATACTTGCATTGAATTTTAATTACTGCTTACTTTACTTTATTACTGCTTACTGCTTACTTGCTTATAGTAAAAAATGTTAGTAAATTAAAGTTGAATATATATATATATATATATATATATATAAATTAATTTTAATTTGAAAAATTCTAAAATATTTCTTACATTTCTTACTTTTTATAAAAACAACTATCCCTGTGGAATCGATAACAGGACTCCATTAGAGCCTCGTATTACTTGAACGATACGTATACTTGCGTTTAAAATTGTGACTTTTACAATAATTATTTTAAAATCTAAATTTAAATTCATAAGTAAAAGTAAACCTCGTACATCAAGTTTTTGAAGGCATTTGTCAGGAATTAAATATTCTAAAAAGTGGTATCAAATTCTTGTATTTAAAAGCATATATAAAGTCGCATCACATCAAGTTTTTGGCGCCGTTGTCGGGGATAGGATAAAATAGAATAAAAATTAAAAAAGAAAGATAAGAAAAATAAAAAAACAAAACATAAAAACAAAACAAAAACAAAACAAAAATATTTTAAATTTTATACGTAGTTATGGATCTGAAGGATTACTACCTTTTGATTTTGGATTAGAAAGAACAATTAAAAGAATTATAAAAGGAAAAAAAGTTTCAAAACATCAAGAAATGGCTAACTTATATAACAATAATCAAAATCCAATCGAAATTAATGAAAAAAATATTTATAAACCATTAAGGGAATATGCAAACCCTACAGCTGATGAAATTCATGTTAGTATTCAAATGCACACTTGTAGATGCTAATTCTTTTGAGCTTAAACCTTCTATTATTCAAATAGTTCAAAATAATCAATTTGGAGGAACACCTAATGAGGATCCAAATTTACGCCTTGCTAGTTTTTTAGAACTTTGTGCTACCTTTAAATATAATAATGTTTCTGTGATGCTATTAGGCTTAGACTCTTTACTTTTTCCTTAAAAGATAAAGCAAAGATGTGGATTGATTCATTAGCAACTTATTTTATTAAAACTTGGTCAGATATGACACAAAATTTCCTTGCTTAATATTAAAAAAATGTCCTCATCATGCTTGACTAGATTGGTTAATCATTCAAACATTTTATAATGAACTTATTAGATCACTTAGATCTATTATAGATGCTGCTGCTGGTGGTTCTTTAATGGCTAAGACATTTGAAGAAGCCTACACTTTAATTGAAGAAATGGCTAATAATAATTTTCAATGGCCTTCTCAAAGGGTTAATCCTAAAAGAATGGCCAGTATTCATGATAATGAAGCCTTTTCTATTTTAGCTTCACAAGTGGATGCAATATCTAAGAAATTAGATAATTTTGCTATTAACATATCGCATGTAAGTAATGATAATTCTGCAAATTCTGATGATTCTCAAACAATGGAAACTTTGCAAGCTATTGCTAGTAAAACTAATAACCCTTATTCTAATTATTATAATCCTGGTTGGAAAAATCATCCTAATTTTAACCGGAGTAATGGACATCAACAATGGAATAATAATCAAGTTAATCCAAATTGGAATAATCAAGGAAATTCAAACTATAGAACAACATACCCTCTTGGTTATAACAATAAGTAGGAAAAGTTGTCTGTAGAAGAATTGATCTTGCAACTAAGCAATCAACTACAAATTCAAAACACTGTATTCATAATATTGATAATCAGATGGGTCAAATCGCTAATTTCATTAATTACAGACCTCAAGGAAGACTGCCTAGCAATGTCGAAATTAATTCTAAAGAATCTGGAAAAGAACATGAACAAGTAAAAGCTGTACAACTCAGAAGTGGAAAGGAATTAAAAGAGAAAACATGGAATGAGAGTGAAAAAGAGAAAGAAGTTGAAGAGATTGAAAAACCTAAAGATACCCTTTCTCCAAGTAAAGATCAGACTGTAGTACCTATTAAAGTGGCAGTTTAAAAACCACCTCCACCTTTTCCTCAAAGACTAAAACAGCAGAAGCTTGACCATCAATTTTCTAAGTTCTTTGAAATTTTTAAGAAACTTACCATCAACATTCCTCTTGCTGAAGCTTTGGAACAAATGCCAAACTATGCAAAATTTATGAAGGATATTTTAAGCAAGAAGAGAAAATTTGAAGCTTATGAAACTGTTGCATTAAGTGAAAAATGTAGTGCAATAATTCAGAAGAAATTACCTCAGAAACTTAAAGATCTCGGAAGTTTCACTATACCATGTGCTATTGGAGAAAAATTCTGTGGAAAAGCCTTATGTGATTTAGGAGCTAGTATTAATCTCATGCCATTTTCAATCTTTCAAAAGTTAGATTTAGGAGAGATTTCTCCTACCACTATAACCCTTCAGTTAGTGATCCATGAAAAAAATACATGTTTTTATGCCTTGATTTTTATAAAAATTTTAAGGATATTATGCTTTAATGAAATGTATTTTATGTTTTTGGATGTAGGTGATGCAAAAATGTTCAAAAAGGAAAAAAAGATGAAAAAGAATGAAAAAGGAGCAAAAAAGAGCAAAAATGGAGCTAAAATGCAAAATTGCCAAAATAATGAGCCTGGTGCCTAGGGGCCAGAATTCAGTGCATAAGCACAAGCTCGATACCAAATCTGTGACGGTTTTTGTAACTACTTTGGACAGTTATTTTGACAGTTTAGAGCGGTTATTGGACCATCTATAAGATTAGCAGTTATTCCTGGATTATAGGACATGTGATACATTGTATTTAGACGCTTGGAAACAGTTTGGATAGCGAAGAGGTGCGATCCAAAGAGAAGAGGTGCAAAGAACTGGATGCGGAGTCCGGCGCCTAGGCGCCAAACACACTTTCTAGAAGATTCATTGAACTTGGACACATTTTGAAGAGGTGCCTTAGGCAACCCTTGAAGCCTATAAATAGGAGGCTATTCCTACAGAGAAAAACGCCCACCCAAGTAGCCCGATAAGAAATCCAAAAATTAGAGAGATAATTTTAAGGGCCATACTTTTAGTTTACTTTCCTTCATAAATTAGTGATTTTATTTTATTTAGAGTTTGTATTGAGAGTTTGGAAGAGTTGGTGCTTTTGAAGTCTATTTCGCTTTGGAGACAATAGGAACCAGAGGTTCAGTTGGAGAAACACTTGAGATAAGTATTTGTAATTTTATTCAAAGTTTTATTTATATGTTTTGTTATTTAGATTCAATGTGTTCTGAGTAGTTACTTTACTTTCTCCTTTCAATTATGAAAAGATAAATAAGATAATCTAAAATTCGTTGGAGAATTAGAAATTAAAATATGTTTTAAATATTGTGATGATATTAATACTGTATCTTAATTTACTATTTAAATTAGCCATTTAAATTGTTAAAATCTGTTGAAGAATTTTGAGACCTAGAAGGAGATGAACTCTTAACTAGTAGATATCACGTGAATCCTTAGGTAGTCGAAGGCCTTGTGTGGGGTATTCAAGGTGAAGTGCAAATAAATAGGAAAATATTATTCAATGGGCTTAGAATTGATAAGTTTTTAGAGTGATAGATTAAATTCTTGTAATTTGGTTTATAGAGAGAGAACGGGTCACTAGTAGGGCCGACCATAGCCACCCTTGGACATCTAGTAGTGTGAGCCTAGATTAACCCATTCTACTAACAATACATCCAGACCTGATCTATAGATTAGCCAATTTTCTTTATACTATCAAGTGAAGGTAAAGAATATGACTGCTTCTATTTGGCATAATACCATAAATTTATATTCTCCATGAATATTATATTATCTAAAAGTCTTGGATTAATAATAAATTTATTATTTACATCACTCATTATTTTAGTATTGCTTTAATTCTGCTTTTAGTAAATTAAATATTAAATTTAAAACTTTAAAAGAAATACATAAAAATAAAATTTAAATATTTAAAAATCTATAAACCTCCTCGTGGGATCGATACTGGGGTCTTTATTTAAAGCCCTATATTACTTGAAACGATATGTATACTTGCGTAGTACCTCTAGTGTGTAAAATATTTTCCATATAATTATATTTATATACAGTGGCCGCTATTGCTATTTGGGTCGAAGTATTGACTATAACATATTTTTGAGAGCATAAATTACTACGTTGTTCGCAGATTGAGGTCAAGTTTTTGGCGTTGTTGCCGGGGAGGGCAAATTTTTAGATTTTAAATATTTATTTTATTTTATTTATTTCTTTTATTGTTAAAATATAAAAATATAAAATACAAAAACATTTATATAAACAAAATTAAAAAAAAGTAAGTAGAGATTTTATTTCTTGTTATTTTATTTTACTTTTTATTTACTTTTTATGCGTAGTTCTGGTTCTGAAGGATTATTACCTTTAGATTCTGATTTAGAAAGAACTGTTAGAAGAATTAAAAAAGGAAAACAAATTAAAAAATATCAAGAGATGGCTAATTTACATAACAATTTAAAAAATCCATTTGAAATTAATGAACAAAATGTTTACAAACCATGAAGGGATTATGCTAACCCTACAGTTGATGAACTTCATAATAGTATTCAAATACCTACTGTAGATGCTAATTTTTTTGAGCTTAAACCATTTATTATTCAAATGGTTCAAAATAATCAATTTGGGGGAACACCAAATGAGGATCCAAATTTACACCTTGCTAGTTTTTTAGAACTTTGTGCTACCTTTAAATATAACAATGTTTCGATGATGCTTATTAGACTTAGACTCTTTCCTTTCTCTTTAAGAGATAAAGCAAAGATGTGGTTGAACTCATTAGCGACATGTTCTATTAAAACATGGACTGAAATGACACAAAAATTCCTTGCTAAATATTTTCCTCCTTCTAAAGCTTGCTAAATTAAGAAATGACATTACTTCATTTAGTCAATTTGACGGGAAGACAATTTATGAAACTTGATAAAGATTTAAAGAACTATTAAGAAAATGTCCTCATCATGCTTTACCTGATTGGTTAATTATTCAAACATTTTATAACGGACTTATTGGATCACTGAAATCAATTATTGATGCTGCTACTGGAGGTTCTTTAATGGCTAAATCATTTGAAGAAGCTTATACTTTATTTGAAGAATGACTAACAATAATTTTCAATGGCCTTCAGAAAGGATTAATCCTAAAAGAATGGCAAGTATTCATGATAACGAAGCCTTTTCTATCTTAGCTTCACAAGTAGCTGCAATATCTAAGATATTAGATAATTTTGCTATCAATGTATCACATAACAATTCTGCTAATATGGAAGATTCTTAAACTATTGAAACTTTACAAGATATTGCTAGTAAAAATAATCCTTATTCAAATTATTATAATCTTGGATGGAAAAATCACTCTAATTTTAACTGGAATAATTCACAGCAACAATGGGGTAATAATCAATCTCATTAATCTGGAAATTGGAACAATCAAGTAAATTCAAACTATGAACCTCCTGGATTTAATAATCAACAAAAGAAGTTATCTATAAAAGAATTAATTTTAAAACTGAGTAATCAATTACAAAATCAAAACACTGCTATTCATAATATTGAGAATTAAATGGGACAAATCGCTAATTTAATTAATTACAGACCTCCAGAAACACTTCTTAGTAATGTTGAAATCAATCCAACATAAAATGGAAAAGAACATGAACATGTTAAAGCTGTACAACTTAGAAGTGGAAAGGAATTAAAAGAAAGAATTTAGAATGAAGTTGAAAATGAGATTGAGGTTGAAGAGATTGAAAAACCTAAAGAAATTCCTTCTCCTAGTAAAGATCAGACTGTTATTCCTATTAATGTGGAAGTTGAAAACCACCACCACCTTTTCCTCAAAGATTAAAACAGTAGAAGCTTGATCATCAATTTTCTAAATTCTTTGAAATTTTTAAGAAACTTACCATTGACATACCTTTTGCTGAAGCTTTGAAACAGATGCCAACTTATGCAAAATTTATGAAGGATATTTTAAGAAACGAAAATTTGAAGCTTTTGAAACTGTTGCATTAAGTGAAGAATGTAGTGCAATAATTCAAAAGAAATTACCTCAGAAACTTAAAGATCCTGGAAGTTTCACTATACCTTGTGTTATTGGAGAAAAATTTTGTGGAAAAGCTTTATGTAATTTAGGAGCAAGTATTAATCTCATTCCATTTTCTATTTTTCGAAGGTTGAATTTAAGAGAGATTACTCCCACTACTGTAACCCTTCAGTTAGCTGATAGATCTATCACTTACCCTAAAGGAGTTATAGAGGATGTTCTTGTTAAAGTGGATAAATTTATTTTCCCTGTGGATTTCATTGTGCTTGATGTGGAAGAAGATAAAGAAATACCTATTATTTTAGGGAGACCTTTTCTAGCTACCGGACGGGCTATGATTAATGTGCACAAAGGAGAATTAACTATGAGAGTTAATGATCCAGAGATTAAATTCAATGTCCTTAAATCAATGAAGTACCCTGATAAAGAAAAATGCTATCGAATGGATATTATTGATTATATAATTGAAAAACATTATCAAGAAAAATGTAGTCATTTTTGAAGAAAAAATTGAATTATTAACTGAAGAAAATGAAGAACTAAAAGAAGAAGAATTATTTAAAGAAACTTATTATATTAAAGATAACTGAGAAATTTTAGACATAACTCAAAATGATATACTTTTACCCTCAATTAAAAAAGCACCTGAACTGGAATTGAAAATATTACCTGCACATTTAAAGATTGTTTTTCTTGGAAATTCATTAACTTTACCTATTATTATTTCTTCTAAACTAAGCTTAGATCAAGAAGAAAAATTAATAGGAGTGTTAAAGAATTAAAAGAAAGCTTTTGGCTGGACTATTGCTGATATAAGAGGAATAAGCCCTTCCATCTGTATGCATAGGATTTTAATGGAAGAAGATTTTAAACCTACTCTTGAACCTCAAAGAAGATTAAATCCTATTATGAAAGAGGTTGTTAAAAAAGAAATTTTAAATTGGTTAGATGCTAGAATTATTTATCATATTTTGGATAGTCAATGGGTGGGTCCTATTCATTGTGTTCCGAAGAAAGGAGGAGTAACTGTCATTGTCAATGATAAAAATGAACTAATTCCTACAAGACAAGTTACTAGATGACGAATTTACATTGATTATCGGAAATTAAATAACACCACTAGAAAGGATCATTTTCCTTTACCTTTCTTGGATCAAATGCTTGATAAATTAGCTGGACACTCATATTTCTATTTTCTGGATGGATATTCTGGTTATCATCAATTACTCGTCGCTCCTGAGGACCAAGAGAAAACAACATTTACAAGTCCTAATGGAACATTTGCGTTTAGAAGAATGCCTTTCAGTTTATGTAATGCACCTGCAACTTTTCAAAGATGTATGATGTCAATATTTTGTGATTTGATTGACAAAGGAATTGAAATATTTATGGACGATTTTTCAATTTTTGGAACTTCTTTTGAATCTTGTTTGGAAATTATATCCAAAGTTCTGAAAAGATGTGAAGAAACAAACTTAGTTATTAACTGGGAAAAATGTCAATTTATGGTCACATAAGGCATTGTACTTGGTCACCAAAATCTCACAAAAAGGGATGGAAGTTGATCAAGCAAAAGTGAAAATTATTGCTGAACTGCAACCACCTACTACTGTTACTAATGTAAGAAGTTTTCTGGGTCATGCTGGATTTTATAGAAGATATATAAATGATTTTTCTAAAATTGCTAAACCTCTTAGTCATTTATTGGAAAAAGAAGCGAAATTTGAATTTAATGAAGATTGTGTTAATGCTTTCAATATTTTAAAAGAAAAATTAATAACGACACCTATAATTATTGCACCTAATTAGAATAAACCTTTTGAATTAATGTTCGATGCAAGTGATTTTGCAATTGGAGCTGTATTGGGACAAAATTATGAGAAAATTTTTAAAGTTATATATTATGCTAGTCTAACTCTTACTGAAACTCAAAGAAATTACACTACTACTCGAAAAAGAGCTTTTAGCTATAGTACTATGCGTTTGATAAATTTATACCTTATCTTCTTGGTACCAAATGCATAGTTCATACCGATCATTCCGCTATTAAATATTTAATGTCAAAAAATGATGCTAAACCTAGATCGATAAGATGGGTTTTACTTCTACAAGAATTTGATTTTGAAATAGTGGATAGAAAAGGAACTCGATAACCAAATTGTCGATCATTTATCTATAATTAAGAATGATATTTTTATTGAAGAAAATATAAATGAGAAATTTCCGATGAACGATTATATGTTATTCAAGGATGCCAAACACCTTGGTATGCGGATATAGTTAACTATTTAGTTAGCAATATTCTACCTTATGGATTGAATAACAAATATATTAAGAAATTTAAAAATGTTGCTAAATCTTATATTTGGGAAGATCCTCATTTATTTAAAATGGGAAGAGATTCTGTAATTCGAAGATGTGTACCTTATGAAGAAACTTTTGCTATTATTCAAAAATGTCATGATTCTGAATTTGGAGAACACTTTGGAGTAGATAAAACTGCATTTAAAATTTTAAATTGAGGATTTTATTGGCCTACTTTGTTCAAAAATGTGAGACATTATGTTAAAACATGTGATCGATGTCAAAGGATGGGAAATATATCTAGGAAAGATGAAATGCCTTTAAACTATATATTGGAAGTTGAAATTTTTGATATATGGGATTTAGACTTTATGGGACCATTTGTACCATCATCTGGAAAGATTTATATTTTATTAGCGATTGATTATGTTTCAAAGTGGATTGAAGCTGTAGCTTTACCTAACTGTGATTCCAAAAGTGTTTTAAAATTTTTAAAGAAATTGATTTTTTCTAGATTTGGAATGCCTAAAGTAATTATCACAGATGGTGGAAGTCATTTCAGAAATATAAGAATTCAATCATTACTGGAAAAATTTGGAATCAAACATAGAATTGCAACTTCTTATCACCCACAAACAAGTGCAATGGCTGAAGTATCAAACAGAGAAATTAAAAGAATTTTAGAGAAGACTGTTAATCCTAAAAAAACTGATTGGGTTGATAGACTTGATTCTGCATTATGGGCTTATAGAATAGCTTATAAGAGTTTATGGTAATAATGTCACTTACCTGTTGAACTTGAACATAAAGCTTATTGGGCGATAAAGGAGTATAATTTTGATTTGAATACTGCAGGAGAAAAATGATTATTACAATTAAATGAGATGGATGAAATAAGAAATGAGTCATATGAAAATGCAAAGATTTATAAAGAGAAAACGAAGATATTACATGATAAGAAGATTTCAGGAAAAATATTCGAGCCTGGACAAGAAGTATTATTATTTAATACTCGTTTAAGACTTTTTTCTTGGAAAATTACGTTCTAAATGGTTGGGACCATATATAATTGAGAAAGTATACCATTTTGGAGCAGTGGATATTAAAGACCCCAAAACGGGAAAAATATTTAAAGCTAACGGATTAAGACTGAAGCCTTATTTGGGAGAAATAAAAATGATTTATAAAGAGGCTTACGAGTTGAGTTTACCTGATTAAAGACTTAAATAGGTCAGGATGACGACGTTAAACCAAGCGCTTTGTGGGAGGCAACCCATAGTTATTTTTGTGTTTTTTTACATTTTTAATGTAAGGTGATGCCTCGGTCTTGACTAATTTTATATAAATTTAGTAAATTGGATGCTAACAAGTCTTTATTGACTTAAGCTAAAGATTATCTTGAAGTATATAAAGTTTGGACTTTGGATCACTCCATTTTGTATGTTAGTAAAAAGGAGATCAAGTTAACCTTCATTGTTTTAATTACTGAGTTTATATTAATCTTACCATTCCAATTTACCTATTTTTGGGATCAAAACTTTGAAATTTGACGTTAAGAGAAACGGAGTCGAACATGGTTCTGGCGCTTAGGAGCCAAAATCCGGCTCCTAAGCGCCAGAATAAACAATGTGTCGATGGGTCCAGCGCCTAGGCGCCAGATTTGGCGCCTAAGCGACACAGTTACTGGGTCGTGTAAAAATAAAATTTTTTTAGTTTTTCACACGATTTTCTCCTATAAACTACCCCATCTTCGTCCCCAACCCTAAGCAACCGTAGTTACGACATTTACACTCCATACTTGAAGAGATAACAGAAGTTTTGGAAGAAATGGAGAGAAGAAATCATGGAGAAGAGGCTAGAGATAAGTATTCTAAGGATCCTCAACCTTACTTCAATGGTTTCATTGCTGTTAGTTTGGAGAAGTTTTCGAGTCGTCTAGATAAGTTTGAAGCGGAATTCAAAAGCATTGGAGATCGCCTCCATGAGATGTATCATCAAATCGAGCATCTGGAATGGCAGGCAAAGCTTAAATTCGATCATCTAGCAACCTATCAAGATGCTCAAGTGGAGATGTACGAGAAAACGACTACGGATTTTCCAAGGGCGTTACTGTTCTTCCTAAGTAGGACAAGTAATCTTCATTGAGACGAAAATGGAAATTTCTTATTTGAAAATTAGATAGTAAATGTGGTTAGATCGAAACTTTATCTAGTGTGTCATTGTATCGATTTGGTAAATCGATTGTGTTGTTTGTGTGTTTGTTTTAGTTTTCAATGTATGTTGTATTTGCTTTGAAATTATTTTGTTTGATTATTAGTAAGACTTGAATCTTATTATTGTACTTATCTGTATTGTATTGAGCCCGAAATTGAAGATTATGGATGGAATTAGAAGAGTTTGACTTAAACTTGTATTTAATTGATGGATTCAATTTTTAATTTTTAAAATTTTTGGAAAATATTTTAGAAGTTAGAAACTGAAGCAATACTCTTATGTGAGTAATTAGAAGTTGAATTTGTGAGTTTTGGTGGAAAATTAATTTTTTTTAAAAAATGATTTTTGTGAAAGGCAAGTCGGCCTTTTGTAAAAAAAATGATTTTTGTGATTAATTCGGCGCATAAGCACCGGTTCGGCCTTCTACCCGAAAATCGGGATTTAAACCCCCAAAAGCCATGGATGACGCCTAAGTTTCATCCCCTTCCTCATTTTTGAGGAAATACACCACTTAGATCCATCTTGAGGTCAAAACGTCACATATTTGAGCCCAAAATCACTCGATTTCTTCATCTTAAAGTCAGATCTACCTTCTAATCCATTTATTTTTTATTTCTACTATGGATTTTCCATTTTTTGCTAAAAACTGAAATTTTGGACAAAAATTTTGATTTTTAGAAATTCTCCATGGATTTTCTTAACTCATTTTATGTTTTTCAAGCTTAAAAGAGTTTAGATCTTTGATTCCTTTATTTATTTGTGTTTTCTTTCACATTTAGATGGCACCTAAATCTAAGCATGGAAAAGTACGAGAAAATTTTGACATCAGCAAGTTCGCTACTGCGGCAGCGCACTTTGGTTATCACGAATTTGCGTCATCAAGGAAATTTATCTCGGAGCGCAGTTTTTACATTCCTGGAGAGATGATCGTGAACACGATCATTGCACACAACTGACAGCAATTCTGTTATTTCACTACCGTTGCTGTTATTCCTGTTGTACGAGAGTTTTATGCCAACTTTATGGATGCGGAAGACTACGAACTCTTCGTTAGAGGTGTCGGAGTGGGATTCACTCCGAAACGGATCAATATTTTCTACGGCCTACCACCTACCGTCAAGTGCTACTATTATGGTCTATCTCCATCAGAAGGAGATTTGGAGATGATTATTGCATATCTAACTGATGGCACTGGAGCTTGGAGGATCCGGAACGAAAAATGGGTAAAACTTTAAATCTTCTAAGCTGAATGGTATTTCAAAGGCCTGACACTATTTTATTTCTGCTAGACTACTTCCTTCCAACCACCTAAGTGAACTTACTAGAGATAGAGCTATTCTGAACTACTGCATTCAGGAGAGGAAGCCGATAGATGTTGGCAGCATTATCTATGATTCTGTGGAGTCTATTGGAAGATCCAGCACTTCTGTGGGATTAGGATTCCCATCCTTGATATATTCTTTATGTGTGAGCAATGGAGTTATTGCTGATATTTCAGAGGAGAAACTGAAGACTATAAAGTCTATTAGGCAGGAGAGAGTTAGTATTTATGATCGTCTTCACGGGAAGAGATCTACTGCTCCTTCTACTTCTGTACCTACTACAAGTAGAGCTTCTACTTCTAGACCTTCTACTTCTACTACTGAGCCACCATCTAGTTTCTGGGAATCAATACGTGATCAATTTCTGGAGCAGCAGATTGAGTTATTTCTAACTCACTGCAGAGTAGATACTATAAACAAGAAGATTGATCATCTATCTGAATATAACCAAAGGAAAAGTGATTACGATGTGTCGGCATATTTTTAGGTTTATGTGTTGTATTATAAAAAGGGGTCGCCTACAGAAATTGTCGGCGAATTTTAGATTTTAAATTTAATTTAAATATATATATAGTTTAGAAAGTAGTATTTGATTTTGAAAATAATTTTAAATTTGAAAATTTTAAGATATGAAATCAAACCGATCTCACATCCCAAATAGTTTATATAAACGAGCACTGCATCACAAACCGTGTCTATCCCGAAGAATAGATACGCTGCTTGATGATGGGGCTCGATTAAATAAACTAGAAGATTTGTGATATCCGTTTGGTCTGAGAAACAATTTTATAAGCCGACAAATTTCCCTGCTTAATATAAAGGAATTAAGCAGGATTTATATTACTTGGGTTCTTCAAGTTCCCTATAAGGGCAAGCCCCTATAGTTAATTACATCTTAAATGACGAGAATCATTTAAGAAAACTCTCGATAATGATTAGTGGTTTCGCTATCAAGAATTTTAAAGTTTAAGGTTTTCAAAGGATTGAATTTTGGAATTTCAAAAGGGGTTAGCTCAAATTTGGAACAGTTTATTTTAAGAATCAAAAGAAAGAAAGTAGGAGAAGCTGAGGATCCAAGAATCTTGGCAACTTCCCAAACTATCCTATTGTTTGGTTTAGATTTGGAAGTTTATTTAATGTTGCAATCCTACCAATTTTATTTATTTAGGTCTTATATTTGTATGATATAATCACACAAATAGCCTCGAAGATGTGAGAGTTTATGTCGTACCAAACGATTACCTCGGAGTCTTAAGACCGGTTAGGGCTTAATTTGCATAACATGATTATGCAAATGCCTAATGAAAAGTTGAGGATTTATGTTGCACTAGGAAAACTACCTCGAAGTCCTATGGCTTGGTTATTTAATTCTAAGAAAGGTTTAGCTGGTGTAGATCCGAGTTTTACTGATGACGATGGCCGTGCTGCCCACCATGCTCCAAGCTCCTTGTTGTTGCAGAGGTTTAGTTTTTAGAAGTCATAAATCAGGAGATGAGAGAAGTGTTTTGGTGTAGAGAAAATCTTAAAATT
The DNA here is from genome assembly GCA_022702705.1 of Papilionanthe hookeriana x Papilionanthe teres. Classification (NCBI taxonomy): domain Eukaryota; kingdom Viridiplantae; phylum Streptophyta; class Magnoliopsida; order Asparagales; family Orchidaceae; genus Papilionanthe; species Papilionanthe hookeriana x Papilionanthe teres. The sequence continues at coordinate 78,324,023 of CM040434.1, read as the reverse complement.
CAAGTGTTTTTAATATCTTAATTAAAACAAATCTTAAAGTTGTTTAAACATAACCGATTAAGATCCCCCGGTTCCGTCATCCCGGCACCGTTATTTTTGTCGAATTCACTTAGTCCAGATAAATTTGCTAAACTCAATTGAATGAGTTCCACACTTTCATTTAGACCATGGGAAATCTTGTTAGCAACACGTGGGTTACATCATCCGAGGTATTCCTGATCATTCAACGAGACGTTTTAATTTAGTTACAATTGTAGTTTTGTTGTTCTGTTTGTGATTAAATTTTGAGTTGTTTTATTTTTTGGAATGTTGTGGCGGTGAATTTTATCTTGCAATGACTTTTAATTTTGTTTTGGTTTCAGTTTAGGGACTATCCTAAAGGTTTTGGTTTTCATGCAACAGTCTTATTTATCATGCAAGAAAAGTAAAGTACAACGCATGTAAGTAAATTGCAATAAAGTAAATTGCAATAAAATAAAAGCGTACCTGGAGGGTCTTCCCGTCAACCCAAGCTGCACTTAAAACACATGTTAGAGCATTTAAACATATTTTTGCAAGAAATACCTAGGTAAAGCTAAGGGAAAGGGTTTTGGTTGTCTACCAGAATTTTAATCCTATTGCTAGTCATTTCCTATGACGTCTAGGTTGTTGGTTTGGTTTAAGGATGATTTTCTTCATCAAAGAATAATTAAATTCAATTATTCTTCTAAAACATCCAGTCATATTGAGGAAGTGCTTAGGACTAGTCCTAAATATCTTTTCAATACTTCTGGGATTGTTTTGAGTCTAAGTAAATTTTGTTGCACATGTGAATTAATCATCCAGGAGTTTAGTGAAGCTTTGTCTCTTGCTCAGTGAACCTGTGTACTTGATTACCTGATGAATGAAGTGACATCTCATTTAATACTCTATTTAAGAGTTATAATAATTAAAGCCTTTAAGGGCAAGCTGGGTTGTTGAGAATTTTAATCATTCTTAATTTAGAGTTTGAGTTAATGATTTAAAGTGATTTAATTTAACTATGAGGTTTTAATTAATAAATTTAAGTTTGGAATATTGTTCAAATTATTTTAGATTTAATTTAAATCTTTACACATTCAATTATCTTAGTATTTCAGATTGATGTTCATGTTTTAGTTTTACTTAGAAAGAAAGAGGTGTTGAAATTATTGATATGTTTTAATTTAACTCTTAATGATTTCATTTAGGTTTGTTGTTAAGTGATTTTAATTTAATTTAATTTAATTTTAATTTTAATTTAATTTAATTTAATTTCTTTTAATTTAATTTAATTTAATTTAATTTAATTTTAATTTAATTTTAATTTAGTTTAATTTAATTTTAGTTTCAATATTTTAATTTTAATTTAATTTAATTGTTAAGGTGTTAATTTAATTTAATTTAAACTTTGACTTGACTTAATTTAATTTAATTTAATTTAACTCCAAGATTTTAAATTTGATTTTATTGGACCATTTAACATTTTAAGCATTAATTCATTTAAGGGTTATCTTCTTTTAATTTTTAATATATAATTTATTTAATTTAGATTATTATTTTAGTTTTTAATAAAGAACTAAATATTATTGAAGTGACTTATTTAGTGATTTTTAAATTAAAGAATAAATATCCTCTTAATAATATCCCTATTTTAATAATCCAAATTTAAAATATATTATTTCCAAAATTTAAATTATTTAATTAATTAGAGTTCCATTTTGATATTTTCAAAGTGTTTAATGGGTTTCTACCCTTTTATTTCCCTAAGTTTTAATCAGCCAAGAGAAAGTTAAAATCAAATATTTTACCCTCCATTTTGATTAAACCTAAAGTTTTAATTAAGGGTTAAAATTCTTTAATAACCTTTATGCTCTTTTAAGCTTATTTATTTCATAACTCACTAAATTGAGTTCAAATGAACTTGAAATTTTTATGTCACCTCACTCACATGTCAATTAAGACAATAGAGGAGAAAATGTGATTTTTCTAGCTTTAATTTATTTATATAATTATTTTTAGTAGAAAATAGGGGTTTTCAAAGAAAATTCAACAACATGATCAAGGTAAAGTTTCTATCCTTAAGAAAATTATGAGATATTCCTAATGACTAGAGGACCACTTGGACCAAGTTTTGTGATTTTTGGAATTATATTTTATTTATTATAATTATTTTGAGTTTTAGAGTATTAATTAATTTTAAAATAAAATAAAAATTAAAAAATAGATTTTATATTTCATAAATTTCTCTGACCTCAAGGAGTCCGGAGAGACAAATTTTATAATTTTATAATTTTTCTTTGATTTATTAGAATTATTTTAGTGAAAAAGGTTGAAAATTCATTTTTTAATATTAAAAAATACATTAAGCCTTTAAAATTCAATATCTTATCCTAGGGACTTAAGAAAAATATTTGGTTTGTTCCTAAGTGATTAGGAGTCAAAATATGACATTTTTATGATTTTTAATATTTTTGTGATTTTTATTATTTTTTAATTATTAAAATATTAAAATATTGTGAAAAATCAACTTTTTTAGAAAATTCTAATTTTATTTTTCCTGAACTCCCCTAATATCAAAGAAGCTCCAAAACCATTTTTGTAAATTTTTGAAAAGTATTTTTGGAGTTATGAATTTTTAAAGTTCCATTTTGCTTATGAGGCTTAATCAATCCATTTGGTGGGGTTAATCAAGTCCAATTGATTTCAAAATTTTATGTAAGGTTCCTTTGACCCTAGAAAGCAATAGAAAATTATTTTCAAGTCAATTTGGTGTGTCGTTAACCCTTGTTAATTCAAATTCAATTTTGAGAGTTTAGGCCAATTAGGGTTATTATGAATGAATTAACTCAAAATATATTTTTCATAGGGTCCTCTGGTCCTAAGACACATTACCAAATTTTCCTAGGATTTATTTTATAGCATTCTAATTATTGGAATTAAAATACATAAAACAGTGACATGAACTTGAAAAATCAACAACTTTTTACAGAGATGGCCTCTGACCTTGAAAAATTTAGGGAATGTTCCCAAGATCAGAGGCTTCAAAAGCCCTATGGTCTCATGCCATGGTGAATTGTCTATGCAAATGGAGAATCAAAACATTGGAAGCAATAAATAAATTAGTAAAAATAAAATACTCATCCAATTAACTTGATTTCTTTTCCACATTTTTCTCCTTTGTTCACTGAGCATGAGGGTATTTTTATTTTATTTTTGTGATTTTTCTATGCAAAGATATGAATTTTTGAAGTTTAGGGCATTTAAATAATTCAGAAATACCCTAATTTCCTACTTATCCGACTTGGCGCCGCGTCATCCTCGTCCGGATCGAAAGCCCACACGTCGCTCTGTGATTCGGCGCCGCCATCTGACTCAGGACTCCAGGGGCCCGCGGTTCACTTACCATTGTGCTGTTCGGCTTGATCTCGACCGTCCGCTCGATACACGCGCGATCCAACGGCTCCTGGTCATCGTCTATGACTGGTGTGCAGCCGTGACCGTCCACACTCAAACCCTAACATCTCTCTCAATTCTTAATGGATTTTTGAGTTCTTGTACTCTATGGATTCGTCTTGAAGAGACGAACACATCCATACAGCTTATAAGCTATGAAATTATCCCAAAAAAATGAAGAATTGCTGGAAGCTCGGGAGGAAGAGTGAGTTCATACCTTTGCTCAGAGAAGTGAAGCTTCGATCTGAGGGTTACGTCACCTTCAATTTAGTCCAAGCAAGCTCTAGATGAAGTCTCTGGCTCTAGGGAATTGTCTAAGTATGAAAGTGACCAAGGCTGATCACAAAGCTTGGAGGCTGGAAGCAATGGCTGGCCTGGTGAGGGGGCTTTTGCTGGGGAACTTCTCCTCTTGGTCCGAGTGAAGGTGTAGGGTCAATCAATTTGAAGATTGGCTCACTGTGGTGAAGTGTCCTATTTTTTGGGTGGATTTTCAACTCAAAAATTGAGCTCTTTTAATGGGGTTTAGGGCAAAGGAACACTGGGGATCAACTGCTCTAGGTTAGTAGAAGGTCCTGGAGCAATTTTGGCGGAGTTTCCTTAAGGTCTGGTTCATCACCTTGTTTGGCCGAGAGGTGAGTGGGTTTAAATAGAGGTGGCTGGAGGGCCTCCCAGATGGGTTTAATGGCTTGGATCCACTGCTCAGGGCAATGGAAGAACAGCTGCAATGGCCATTTAGGTTGGGACAAGTCAGCTAATTCAAATTAAATTTTTGATTCAAGTTAAGCCTCTCGGCCTGGTGGTTTCCGGCGGCTGTGGTGGCCGGCCGGCCAGGCATGGGTCACCCTCAGGGTCAGGGAGGTCAGTAGTTGAGTTTGGTGCCAACAATTGGCTTTGGACATGTGTAAAGGAGTTGGATTGAAATGGCATGGGGAGAAGGTTATTTTGGATTCAAATGGGTCATCCCATGGTTTTGGGCTTGGTGCACCACCCAAGGCCTGGATCTAGGCTGAAAAGATTCATTTGGGTAAGTCAAGAGGAAATGGTGTAGTCTCCATCAAGGATTAAGTGGCAAACTTGGTTTAGTGTGTATCATGGATGAGGTTAAAAAAGCTTAAGGAAGGCTTAAGAAAGGAACCCCTTCATTTGCCATAAATGACATGGTGGGGTGTCAAAACTCTCATGGCTTCATATGGCTTGTAAATGGCTCACATTTGGCTTACATTTGGCTTGGAAAAGGTTAGCTTGTTTCATGAAAAAGGATTTTAAGGATTTATGGTATTTTAGGGGTAATTTGGCACATGGCTTAGTTTAGAAAAATTCAATGATGAATTTGAAACATAGGGAGTGATTTAATTAAATGGATGATAGATGAAAGTGTCATGTAGGCTTTGGATTAATTTTGGGCTTTTTGAAATCATTTTGGATGGGCTTTTAAAGTGGTTTAAGGAAGTGGGCTTTTGGATTTAAAGTAAATTTAGGATGAAAATTTTGTAAAGGATTGTGCCAAATAAATGTTGCAATTGGTTTAGGGATGTGTCATGAGTGGTTTGGAATCAATTTGGTGTGAATTGGAGTAGAATTGCGTTGAATTTGGGCTTTTTTGGTAAAGGGGCCAAGGTGGGCCAAATTGGGCTAACTTGGGCTAAGGTAGGGCTAAGGTTGAATTTAGTGTAAAATTAATGTTGAAAAATGTTTATGGGAGTGTTACAAAGAGTTTTCAACTTTGTTTGGGCTCTAATTTTGGGATTTGGGCCCATTTGGGTTAGGTTTGGGCTTAGGTCAATTTAAGGGATTTTGGTTTTGGGTTAGGTTTGGGTGGAGTTTAGATTCAAATTTTGGGCAAATCAAGTTAGTGTTTTGCTTGTGGGGATATTAGGAAGGTTTTAGAAAAGATTTGGGGCCAATTGGGGTTGAGTTGGGTTGGTTTGGGCTAGGTTTAGGTCATGGGCCAAAATTGGGCCTTTAGGCTTCAAATTGAAATTGGGCTCAAATGTCAATCAAATTGGACTTGGATTTGGTCTAAATTGATATTAGGGATATTGAATTAAAGTTTAGAATTGAATTTGACCAAAATTGAGGTCAATTGGGGTGATTTGGTTTGACAATGGGTTCACTTGGGTTAAAAATGGGTCAAATTGGGGGTTTTGGTAAAAGTGGGGTATATTGGCAAAATTGGCCCTGGTGTAGTTGAATAAAATGAAATTGGGAATATTTGAGATTTTCTGGAATTTTCGGGAAATTTTTAAAATTTTTGGATTTTTGGGGTAAAAGGGTCTTTTGGTAATTTTGGGGGGGGTTTAGGGGTATTTTTGGAAATTTTGGTATTTTTGGCCAAAGATGGACAATTTGAGTGGTGGGAAGTGTTTAGGATTTATTTTGAGGAATTTTGGGTAATTTAGGCAATTTTGCAAATTTTAGGTTATTTCAAGGGCATTTGGTAAGTTTGGCGGGTGTAGGGCCCCCGGGGTCAAAAATTGAAATTTTGGAAAAATGAAGATTGTTCAAATGTAAGTGAAATGGGATCATTTTTGTTGAGCCATGAAGCCATATTAAGCTCACAGGAGCCATGAGAGGACTCATTTTAGGCACTCAATATGTTGTTCCTAACCCTCTTAGCCAGGGGCTTAGGGGTTGAGGGCCATCCATATGAATTACCTACATGAGTCAGGAAGTCAAGTTGGGTGAGAGTGTGGTTTTAGGACTTGGAATGTGTGTGAGAGTGTAGTGTATGTGCAAGTCGACCCTCACCGGACCGGGCCATCCGGGGTGTTCCTAAGGCCGAAAAGTCCATAGGGAACTCATCCTTTAAACCTCCACATTTGATTTCGACCCTCTAGGCTGATTAGGGGTCTACAATCGAAGCTTGTGGGGTTTCCGAGGAGTTAAGAAGTAGTTTGAATTTCTAAATTGTGGGTTCCATTTCTAGTCCTCTAAGATTAGTCAAAGGAAAAGCCTAAGGCTAGATCCTAAGTACTAAAGAGAGAAGCGAAAGACCTCATCAAAAAAGAGGTCAACGTGATGCTGAGTATTCAGAGTCTTTAGTTAGATTCTTGAAGGGTGAGCATGATGTTCAGTTCCCTACCTGTCCTAGATTTTCACCATATGTTGATCCAAAGGATGTGGAAATTTTCTTTTGGTGATGACGATGACGAGGCTACAGATTGTGATTAGTAGCTTGATTTACCTCTGGAGATGAGTTGATTCTGTTTTTAGTATATTTCTTGTTTGTTAGTACTGATTAGTTTGTTGTTAGTTAGTGTCGATTTGTTTAAGTAACTTTGTGTGGATTTTTTTTATGTTGAGACTGTTTTTAAAGTATCTAGTTTGATATGTGTTTAAGACTGAAATATGGATGAATTTTTTTCATTTTCTATGATAAATGTTTATTTCGTTTTCAGCTTACTCGTTTAGTATTCTTATATAGTTATTGATGTTGTTTTGTTTCGTTATTGTGATTAGTATAGTCGTTTAATTTTGCTTAATGATATAAAAATTGAGCTCGCTTACTTTTATATATGCTTCATTATTTCAGTAATATTCATAAAAAGCATGTGTAGAAGTAAATTTTTCTCTGTAGATTGTTTTTACATACTTATAAAAAAATTCCTTTTTAAAATTATGCCTTTCTTTCTCTCATACTTTAAAATTTTTCATGATATATCAAAACTTAAGTTTGGAGGAAGGGAAAATACATGCAAATTTAAATTTTATTTGTCCTTAAAGTGCTAATATTTTCTAAAAAAAATATTAACATAACATAAAGAATGAAAAATCTATTTAAGATCACTTAAATTTTTGAAATTATAAATAATTTAGTAAACTTAACAAAAAATTTTATTAACTTTGATTGATTTTAAGAATAAAATTATTCAATTTAAAGAAGAGTAAGATTATGAATTTTTTCTATTCATGATAGGGATAATTGAATTTTAGAAGTATTAAGAAATCAAAAATTATAACTTGAAAAAGAAAAAGATTGAAAGTCTTTTTGAAAACTATTCATGTTATAGTAATTAAGTGAAAATGTATAAGTTTGAAAATATAAGTTAAGGATAGTGAAGTTCAAAACCATTAACAGGCTATCCAAATACAGTAATCCTCACTGTAAAAAAAAAAAAGAAAAAAAAAGAAAAAAAAGAGAAGAAGTGAGGAGAAGCTTGAGGAGATGCCTAATCAAAAATTGGTTTCACTTGAATTATCTTATAAAAAGAAAACTAATTACATATTTTACTTAATTTTTATGCATGTATCTTTATTAGAAAAGATTTTCATGAAGATCTTTTTCTTGTAAATAATTTATGTGATCTTAATATAATAAACTACAATTATTTTCGAAATGAATCAAAAATTTTTAAAGTCTTACAATTTGGTAGTTAAATATTCCTTAAATTCTTAAAATTAAACTTAGTTAGTGAAATTTGGTTAATGATTTACTAAAGCCTTTATAAAATAAAAAATTATAAGGAATCTTAAATATTTACCTTTATTCCAAATGTTATACATTTTATATAGTAAAAATGGTTACTTGAGGACAAGTAACGTTTAAGTTTGGGGGATTTTGATCCATGAAAAAAATACTCGTTTTTATGCCTTGATTTTTATCAAATTTTTAAGGATATTATGATTTAATGAATGGTATTTTATGTTTTTGGATGTAGGTGATGCAAAAATGTTCAAAAAGGAAAAAAAGATGAAAAAGAATGAAAAAGGAGCAAAAAAGAGCAAAAATGGAACCAAAATGCAAAATTGCCAAAATAATGAGCCAGGCGCCTAGGTGCCAGAATCCGGTGCTTAAGCACCAGCTCGATACCAAATTTGTGACGGTTTTTGTAACTACTTTAAATGGTTATTTTGATGGTTAGAGTGGTTATTGGACCATCTAGAATATTGACAGTTATTTCTGGATTATAAGACATGTGATACATTGTATTTAGACGCTTGGCAATGGTTTAGATCGTGAAGAGGTGCGATCCAAAGTGAAGAGGTGCGAAGAACTTGATGCGGAGTCCGTCGCCTAGGGGCCAGATGCCAGCGCCTAGGCGCTAGACACACTTTCTAGAAGATTCTTTGAACTTGGACACATTTTGAAGAGGTGCCTTAGGCAACCCTTGAAGCCTAAAAATAGGAGGCTATTCCTAAAGAGAAAAAGGCCCACCCCAAGTAGCCCAATAAGAAATCCAAAAATTAGAGAGATAATTTTAAGGGCCATACTTTTAGTTTACTTTCCTTCATAAATTAGTGAGTTTATTTTATTTAGAGTTTGTATTGAGAGTTTGGAAGAGTTGGTGCTTTTGAAGTCTATTTCACTTTGGAGTCAGTAGGAACCAGAGGTTCAGTTGGAGAAACACTTGAAATAAGTATTTGTAATTTTATTCAAAGTTTTATTTATATGTTTTGTTATTTACATTCAATGTGCTATGAGTAGTTACTTTACTTTCTCCTTTCAATTATGAAAAGATAAATAAGATAATCTAAAATTCATTGGAGAATTAGAAACTAAAATATGTTTTAAATATTGTGATGATATTAATACTGGATCTTAATTTACTATTTAAATTGTTAAAATATGTTGAAGAGTTTTGAGACCTAGAAGGAGAAGAACTCTTAACTAGAAGATATCACATGAATCCTTGGGTAGTCGAAGGCCTTGTGCGGGGTATTCAAGGTGAAGTGCAAATAAATAGGAAAATATTATTCAATGGGCGTAGAATTGATAAGTTTTTAGAGTGACAGACTAAATTCTTGTAATTTGGTTTATAGAGAGGGAACGAGTCACTAGTAGGGCCGACCATAGCCACCCTTGGACATCTAGTAGTGTGAGCCTAGATTAACCCATTCTACTAACAATACATCCAGACACAGTGCATAGATTAGCTGATGTTTTTTATACTTATCGAGCGAAGGTAAAGAATAGGACTGCTTCTATTTGGCACAATACCATAAATTTATATTCTCCACGAATATTATATTATCTAAAAAGCCTTGGATTAATTTAAATGAAGAAAATTGTTTGCTTATTATTATTTACATCACTCATTATTTTAGTACTGCTTTAATTTTGCTTTTAGTAAATTAAATATTAAATTTAAAACTTTAAAAGAAATACATAAAAATAAAATTTAAATATTTAAAAATCTATAAACCTCCTCGTGGGATCGATACTGGGGTCTTTATTTAAAGCCCTATATTACTTGAAACGATACGTATACTTGCGTAGTACTTCTAGTGTGTAAAATATTTTTCATAAAATTATATTTATATACACTAGCCGCTATTATTATTTAGGTCAAAGTATTGACTATAACATATTTTTGAGAGCATAAATTACTACGTTGATCGAGGATGGAGGTCAGTTAGCTGATCGATCGATCACTTATCCTAAAGGAGTTATAAAGGATGTTCTTGTTAAGGTAGATAAATTTATCTTCCTGGTGGATTTCATTGTTCTAGATATAGAAGAAGATAAAGAAATACCTATCATTTTTGGGATACATTTTCTAGCTACTTGAAGAGCTATGATTGATGTGCAAAAAGGAGAATTAACGATGAAAGTTAACGATCAAGAGATAACATTTAATGTTTTGAAATCAATGAGGAATTCTAATAAAGAAAAATGCTATCAGATGGATATTTTTGATTATATAATTGAAAAGCATTATCAAGAAAAATGTAAGGTCATTCTGATGATAAAGATAAAGAATCTATGTTATATAATGGGTCATTAAATGAAGAAATTGAAAAATTAAATGAAGGAAATTTATCTAAAGAAACTCATTATATTCATGAAAATTGGGAAATTTTAGACACAACTAAAAATGATATACTTTTACCCTCAATTGGAAAAGCCCCGGAAAGAATAATCAGGGGAACACAGACTATAGACCTTCATATCCACCAAAATCTAACAATGATCAACAATTTGAGGATAAGAAGATGTCTATGGAAGAAGTGGTATTGCAAATAGGAAACCAGTTGCAAAGTCAAATGCTGCGATTGGAAACATAGAGAATCAACTGGGACAAATTGCTAATTCGCTTAGCAATAGACCCCAAGGAACACTTTCTAGCAATAATGAGATCAACCCTAAAGAGAACACTAATGAACAAATAAAAATTGTCCAATTAAAAAGTGGAAGAGAGATAGAGGATGTGGTTAGAAAAGAGAAAGATGTGGTGAGAGAAACAAAGGAAACTAAAAGACCCGAAGAACATGTTTCTAAGGATCTGGAAGAATTAATATCTCCAACTAAAATCAGTTTGGAAAGACCACCACCTCCATCTCCTCAAAGACCTAGACAGCATGAGTTGGATAAAAAAATTCCAAAGTTCATGAAAGTACTTAAGAAGTTAACAATGAATATTCCTTTTACTGAAGCTTTGGAACAAATGCCAAGTTATGCAAAGTTTATGAAGGATATATTAAATAAGAAAAGGAAATTTGGGGATTACGAGACAATTGCACTAATTGAGGAGTGCAGCGCTATACTTCAGAAAAATTTTTCTCTGAAACTTAAAGATCCTTATAGCTTTACAATTCCTTGTACAATTGGAAAAAGATTATGTGGAAAAGCTTTATGTGATTTAGGAGTGAGCATTAATGTGATGCCTCTATCTATATTTAGAAGGTTAGGTTTAGTCGATATTTATCCCACTCATCGTAACCCTTACATTGGGCGATCGATCTATCATTTATCCAAAAGGAGTTATAGAAGACGTGCTTATTAAAGTGGATAAATTTATCTTTCATTTGGACTTTATTGTATTAGATATGGAGGAAGATAAAAAAATTCTAATTATTTTAGAGAGACATTTTCTTGTTACTAGACAAGCTATGATAAATGTGCAAAAAGGAGAGTTAACTATGAATATTAATGACCAGGAAGTTACTTTTGATGTATTAAAGACTATGAAATATCTAGCTGAGAAAAAAGATGATGATTGTTTTTGGATATATGAAATTGATTATCTAAGTAAAGACTGTTTCCACGAAAATTTTAAGAGTAAGTTAACAAATGAGATTGAAATAGACTTTCATGATGAGTCAAAAATGTTATGTAAAGAAGACTATATGTATGTTCAAGAGAGTTGTGAAATGATGGACGCTACTAAAAATAATAAACTTTTAATTCCATCTGTTGAAAAATCTCATGAACTTAAGATGGATATACCCCATACAATTTTAAAGCCTATCTAATTAGGGAATTCATCTACACAACTAGTTTTTATATCTTTAAATGCAACTCAATCAGAAGAAAAACCTAAATTTAATGATGAATAAGATAAAATTATTGAACTAGGACTTGGAAGAGAATTTGAGAATATATTTCAAAAGAACTTTGAGTTGAGAAAAGAGGATAAGGATATTGGAAGACCACTGGAAGAAATTCCTAAGGAATTAGAAAAACCCATTTCCTCAACTATGATAGATCCTCCAACATTTAATAATTATAAAGGGGAAGAATTGGAAAATAATTTGAAACAAAAGAGTAACATAGAAGATACTGATCCAGAATCTGAATTATCTAAAGAGAATCCGATCCAAAATTTGGGAGATATTGAAGTATTTTATAAAGTTCCATTTCTTATAAATTTCGAGGATTATATTAATATGCAAATTCAGAAAATCAATAGAAGAATATTGGATCTAGAAAGAAATATGATGAATAATGATATAAATCAAACTGAAAAAGAAGAGCTGAATGAAAAATTAATGTTTGAGGATTTTATAGGAATCCCTGGATCTGGAAATGATTGGGCAATTGATCGAGGATTACTTAATTGGAATTTTGATTCAGGTGGAATCATTTGTCGGGCTAACGACGTTAAACCAAGTGCTTTAAGGGAGGCAACCCATAGTTATTAGTGTGCTTCGATTTAGTGTGCTTGAGAGTCATGATTGTTAGTGTTGTATTGTGTTTGATTTAGAGTGGATAGACTTGATCTTTATGTGTCATAGTGGATTGATAAATTTGATTGTTGATTGGTAGATGTTGGGATTATTAGTTGTTTGATTTGACATTTGTGTGTCTTGACGGAAGTGATTCCTTAACTTCTTATTATGGCTAGACTTGATCTCTTGTAGTAGTTGGATTAACGAGTCCACTGTGACTTGGGTCTCACCTAGACTTGAGTTTTACAAGCGAAATTATGAATTTTGAACATTAATAGTTCCATCTTAATTTGTTACATCCTTTCTCTAACTTTGTTTTCATTTGATAGGAGTCATGAACCTATTTGACGAATACCATGTGGATGATCTTACACTAAGATTTATAACTGTTAGAGGTGCTTAATTATAAGAATTAGGTGATGCCTGAGATTGGTGCCTAGGAGCCAATAAATTAGGGGTAATCTTATCTTTGGGATTATAATCTATAAAATCATTTTAAAGTACCTAATTTACTAGTGTAGTGATTCCGTTAGAAATTGGAGGTAAGGTAGTAAGATTGGATGAGTTACTGAGAGAATTGACCTCAATTATCTTATGTGTGTTTATTTTTGTGTTACAATTTTATATAATAATTGAAGAACATTTTTATATTTTCTTGCTGATACCTGCAATGCTAGTTAAACTTTTATTTAATTAATTTCATTCTGGCATGATTTGTTTAGATTTACTTTCTGCTGCATATTGTTCTATCCTAATGAATACTTGTAAATGGTTTTGATAGAAATTTGTGGTAAATAAAATTTCTAAATTGTTTTCTTCCTGCTTATATTTTTCGTTCTAAATGCTATATATGTTAAAAAAATAGTTTGGGGGTAGGAAGAAAAATAAAATTTTAATGTGAAAATACTTCCTTTTAGTGTAATTTTATTACAAGCATGTTTTAGGTTAGCTTTACTTTCTCCTACAGTCATTCTATCCTGATTATGCATGTATATAAATTTGATAGGATGTTGTAGTAGTAAGTAGATTCAACCTTTACTTTTTCTTCTTGATATATTTTATGGAATTATTGCAAAATATTTTTGAAATTTAAGTTTTTGGGGAAGAAAAATATTAACTCTTATTTGTTCTCAATTGTTATATTTTAAAAAATTATTAGCATAACTTCTGGCAGTCGAACCTCGCTTGAGATAACTAAAACTTTTTAATTTAGATGATTATTATGGAAGGATTGGATGAAAGTTTTTAGTAATAAAAGTTAATTTTATAAGGATAAGATATTTTATATGAAAGAATTTGATTATAGTTAACTATTTAAAGTAAAGAAAACTGTATTTTTGAAATGTTAAGAGACTTAAATTATTGTGTTTAAGAAGAGATTGTGACTTTATGATGAATAATAAAGCTCATACCTAATTATAAAGTAAGGATGTGTTTCAAGTTTGAACTTTAGAAAGAGGAGAGTGAAATTCAAAATCATTACAGGCTCTCCAGATATAGTAATCCTCATTAAAAAAATAAAAGAAAGTAAAAAAAAAGGATTGAAAATGATCCCGAAAGAAAAGAAAAAAAAAGAAAGGAAAATATTTATGAGGAGAAGCTTGACGAGATGCCTAATCAAAAATTAGCTTCACTTGAGTCACCTTAAAGGGAGAACTTCATTTCATTTCTAAATTTATATTTAAAGTATTGGCCTACATTCTAATTAATTTTGCATGAACTCCTTTTTCCCATAATCTTTCAAGGTATTCTTAATGTAACAAATTATGGTTTATCTTGAAATAAATAGAAGATTGAACCCTTAGACTTGATTGCTGAATATTCTTATACTTGTAGTGTTAACCCGAGTTACTGAATTTCTTTCTAAAAGTATAACAAATATATTCTTTTAAATGAAAAATTTTAGTGTCTTACAGGTGAAAAGTACATTGCCTTGAGTTATATTTTTATGTAGTAAAAGGGTTACTTGAGGACAAGTAACAGTTAAGTTTGGGGGATTTTGACACGCCTAAAATATATACGTTTTTTCCAATATCATTTTACTTATTTTTGATGATATCACACTTTAAAGGAAGGTATTTTGTATGTTTTTTTGTTTTAGGTACAAGAAATGGTGATTGGAGCAAAAAGAAGCAAAACGGTGCAATTTGGAGCAAAAACAAGCAAGAAATGAAATTCTGCCCTGACACCTTTCGATAAGTCTTTTGATGCTTAATCTCTTTTACACTTCTTGTATATTTTTGAATGAGATTACACTTTAAAGAAAGGTTGTTTTTATGCTTATTTTGTAGGGCTATCTGTTACGAATGCAATGCAACTGAAATGGGGCGAAACGGAGCTAAACGGAGCGAAACGGTGGAGCTGCGCAGCAGTTTGCTCGCCGACGGCGGCCTCGATCTCGCTGTTGACCTCATTTTTGATGAGGTCTTTTGCCTTTTCTCTCCTTAGTACTTAGGATCTAGCTTTAGACTTTCCCTTTGACTATCTTAGAGGACTAGAAATGGAACCCACCATTTAGAAATTCAAACACCACTTAACTCCCTTTAAACCCCACATGCCTGATTGTAAACCCCTAAGCCACTTGGAGGGTTAAGATCAAATGTGGAGGTTTAAAGGATGAGTTCCCTATAGGACTCTTTGGCCTTAGGACTACCCTGGGTGACCTAGTCTAGTGAGGGTTGACCTGCACACATTACACTTTCACACACATTCCAAATCCTAAAATCATTCATACCTAGCTTGACTTCCTGACTCATGTAGGTAACTCATATGGTTTGACCTTAACCCCTAGGCCCTTGGCTAAGAGGGTTAGGAACAACATAGTGAATGTCTCAAATGAGTCCTCTCATGGCTCTTATGGGCTTAATATGGCTTCATGGCTCAACCAAAGTGATTCCATTCTACTCAAACTTGATCAATCTTCATTTTTTCAAAATTACAATTTTGACCCCAGGGACCCTACACCCACCAAACCTACCAAGTACCCTTGAAATCACCCAAAATTTGCAAAAATCACCTAAATTACCCAAAATTCCTCAAAACCAATCCTAAAAATTTCCCACCATTCAAATTGATCATCCTTAGTAAAATATACCAAAATTTCCAAAAATACCCCCCAATACCCTCCAAATACCCAACATGCCCTTTTTAACCAAAAAATCCATAAATTCCAAAAATTCCCAGAAAATTCCAGAAAATCTCAAATATTTCCAATTTTATTTTGTTCAACTACACCATAGACTGATTTTGTTAATTTAACCCACTTTTACCAAAACCCTCAATTTGGCCCATTTTTAACCAAAGTAAGCCCAATGTCAAACCAAATCAGCCCAATTGACCTCAATATTGATCCAATCCAATTCTAAACTTTAATTCAATATCCCCAATATCAATTTAGACTCAATCCAAGCCCAATTTTGAAGCTTAAAATTTGGATCCAATTCCAATTTGAAGCTTAAAGCCCAATTTTGGCCCATAACCTAAACTTAGCCCAAACTAACCCAACTCAACTCCAATTAACCCCAAATCTTTTCCTAAACCTTCCTAATATCCCCACAAAAAAAACACTAACAAGATTTACCCCAAACTTGGACCCAAACTCCACCCAAACCTAATCCAAAACCAAAATCCCCAATTTTGGCCTAAACCCACCATGAACCAAAATGGGCCCAAATCCCAAAATCAAAGCCCAACCGAAGTTGAAGACTGTTTGTAACACTCTCATAAATAATTCTCAACATTAATTATACATCAAATCTAACATTAGACCAACCTTAGCCCAAGTTAGCCCAATTCGACCCACTTTGGCCCCTCTACCAAAAAGGCCCAAATTGAACCCATTTCAACTCCAAATGACACCAAACCTTTTTCAAATCACTCATGACACATTCCTAAACTAAACCAACCATTTGTTTGGCCCAATCCTTCACAAAATTTCCATCCACCAATTTTTTTTTCAAACCTAAAGGCCCACTTTCTTAAACAATTCTAAAAGCCCATTTTCACGAAATCCAAAAGCCCAAAATTGGCTCTAAAGCCCACATGGAAATTTCTTTTCATCATACCTTTGATTGATATCACCCCTAAGTTTCAAAATCATCATTAAGCCATTCCAAATAAAGCTTCATTCAATTTCCACCAAAATACCAAAATTCATGAAACCCGCTTCCACGAAATTGACTAAATCTTTTCCCAAGCCAAATGAAGCCATGAAGCCATGAAGCCATGCATAAGCCATATGCAAGCCATGGGAGTCACTTTACACCTCACCATGTCATTTATGGCAAATGGAGGGGACCTCTTTCTTAATCCTTCATTAAGCTTTTTAACCCCATTCATGTCACACCCTAAACTAAGCTTAGCCACATCACCTTGGATGGGGACTTCACCACCCCTTCCCAGCTGACCCAAATGATTCTCCCTCAGCCCAAAATCAAGCCTTGGGGAGATGCACCTAGCCTAAACCATGCCTTGGACCAAATCAAGCCAAAATGAACCTTCCCCCTTACCATTTAAATCAAAACTCTTTACACTTGGCATTGGCCAATTGAACCCACAAACTTCAAGCCCTGACCCTCCTGATCAGGATGGTGACATGACCCTAGATGGCCAGCCACCAGGTCACCGGAAAACACCATGGCCAAGAGGCCTAAATTGGTTCAAAAATTCAATTTGAACTAGTTGAGTTGTCCCCTACCCAATGGCCACTGCAGTTGTTCTTCTCTTCACCAGAGCAGTTGATCCAAGCCATCAAACCCCTGGGAGGCCCTGGCCATGGCTATTTAAACAAGCCACCCCCTCTCGGCCAAAAGGTTGGCTGAAATCAACCTTCACAGAATTACTCCAAACTCCTCACAGAGTTTCCCCTAGCTAAGAGCAATTCATCCCCATTGTTCTCCTGCCCTAAATCCCAGTGATTGAGCTCAATTTTGGAGCTCAATTCTCAGGCCAGAACAAGACATCTCTCAAACCTCCACCAAACTCAAATTAAACTCACCCACACCTGCACAGGACCAAGAGAAGGAGTTCCCTAGTGAAAGCCCCCTCTCTAGGCCACCCAATTACTCTAGCCTCCAAAGTCTGAAATCGGGCCTGGTCACTTTCATACCTAGACCATTCACCAGGGCCAGAGGCTTCATCCCCAGGCTCTTCCAGCTCCAACGAACATGCCGAGCACATTCAGTTGAGGCCTCACCTCTTGAACCAAGGTATGGACACTCCTCCTTCCCGAGAGCTTCTTTCGATTCTCCATTTTATTTGTGTCAATTTCAATGCATGTTAGCCGTATAGATGTGTTCGTCTCTTCAAGACGAGTTCATAGTGCATAAGAACATGAGATTTAGTGAAGAAATGAGGGAGATTTTAGGGTTTTAGTGTGGACGACCCTCGGCACATACCAATCGTAGACGATGACCAGAAACTGTCGGATCACGCGTGTATTGAATGGACGATCTGGATCGAGCTGGACGAGGAGATGGAGCGAGACCGCGGGCCGCGTGGCATCCCAGTCAGATGGCGGCGTCGAATAGGAATGCACCGCATGGGCCTTCAGAGCTACCGAGGTTGACGCAGCGCTGACTGGGTTAAGAAGGAAATTAGGTATTCTTTGATTTATTTAAATACCCAGAACTTTAAAAATCCATATCTTTGTGTAGAAAAATCATAAAAATAAACTAAAAATACTCCCTTGCTCAGTAAACAGAGAAGAACAATGTGGAAAAAGAATTGAGTTAATTTGATGAGCATTTTATTTTTAATTAATTATTTACTCATTTCAATATTTTAATGCTCCATTTGTATAGACAATTCACCATGGCATGAGACCATAGGGTTTTTGAAGCCTCTGATCTTGGGAACATTCCATGAATTTTTCAAGGTCAGAGGCTATCTCTATGGCAAGTTATGTATTTTTCAAGTTTATATAACTGTTTTCGATATTTTAATTCCATTATTTAGTATGTTTCATAGAAAATTCTGGGAAAACTTGGGGAAGTTTCTTAGGACCAGAGGACACTAGGATAATTATGTTTTGAATTAATTCATTAAGAATAACCCTAATTGGCCTAATTAATCAAAACTGAACTTTAATTAATTAGGGTTAACCACACATCAAAAGAACTTAAAAAAATTCTCTACTGATCTTTAGGATCAGAGGAACCTCACATAAAAATTTGGAATCAATTGGAAATGTTTAACCGCACTAAATGGATTAATTAAGTTACATGACCAAAATTAAACTTTAAAAAATTCATAAATCTAAAATACATTTTAAAAATTCACCAAATTAGTTTTGTGGGCTCTATGATATCAGAGGAGTCTAAGAAAATAAAAATTGGAAATTTTCAAAAATCTTCATTTTCTACCTTATTTTAATATTTTAAATTATTGAAAATAATAAAAATAATAAAAAATAATAAAAATCACAAAAATGTCATATTTTGACCCTTAATCACTTAGGAACAAATTAAATATTTTTCCCAAGTCTCTTGGTTAAGATACTGAATTTTAATTTCTTAAGACAATTTTAATATTAAAAATGGATTTTTCAACATTTTCACCAAATTAATTCTAATAAATCAAAGAAAAATCATAAAAATATAAAATTTGTTTCTCTGAACTCCTTGAGGTCAGAGAGATTTAAGAAAAATATAAAATCCATTTTTTAACTTTAATTTTATTTTATAATTGATTAATACTATAAAAGTCAAAATAATTATAAAAAATAAAATATAATTCAAAAAATCACCAAAATTGGTCCAAGTGGTCCTCTAGTCATTAGGAAAATCTCATAATTTTCTTAAGGATAGAAACCTTACCTTAGTCATGTTGTTGAATTTCCATTGAAAATCCCTATTTTTCATTAAAATAAATATATAAATTAAATTAAATTCAGAAAAATCACATTTTCTCCTCTAATGTCTTAATTGACATATGAGTGAAGTGACATAAAAATTTCAAGCTCATTTGAGGTCAATTTGATGGGTTATGAAATAATTAAGCTTAAAAATGGTATATTAATAATTAAGAATTTTAACCCCTAATTAAAACTTTAGGTTTAATCAAAATGGGGGTAAAATATTTGATCTTAATTCTTTCTTAGATGATTGAAACTTTGGAAAATAAAAGGGTAGGAACTCATTGATCACTTCTAATAAACCAAAAAAATGAAACCTTAATTAATTAAATAATTTGAATTTTGGAAGAATAATTAAAAAAATTTGGATTATTAAAATGGGGATATAATTTAGAGAGACTATAATCACTTAAACTAAAATCCCCAAATGAACCACTTTAATTATATTTAACTCTTAATTAAACTTAAAATGATAATTGAAATTAATAAATTAATAATAAAGAAAAGATAACCCTTAATTAAATTAAAACTTAAAATATTAAATAAATTTATAATTAAATTGAAATAAATTTAAAACATTAAAAAATATATATTAATTTTAAAAATCACTTGAAAGTAAATTTAAAGCAAACATGAAACATCAAAATCAATTTCCAAAAAAAAAAATTCTTAATTAAAAATCAAACCAATTAAAAGTTAATCTAGAATATTGCAATTAAATTAAAAATCAAATCATTAAAGTCTAAATTAAATAATTTAAACTCCTCTTTCAATTCAAATAATTTAAAACACTTAAGAATAAAACAACTTGAACACTATTCCAAACTTAAATTTATTAAAATTTTATAACTAAATTAAATCACCTTAAAACATTAATTCTAATTTTAAATCGTTGAAATTCTTAATAAATTGATTTGCCTCTAAAGTCTTTTATCATTATAACTCTTAAATGGAGCATCAAGTGAGGTGTCACTTCATTCATGGGATAATCAAATGTCTTAAGTTCACTGAGCAAGAGTTAAAACTTAACTAAAAATTTCTGGATGATTGATTCATCTCTACAATAAAAATTCATTTAGACTCAAAATAATCTCGGAAGTATTGAAAAGATGTTTAGAACCTGTTCTAAGCACTTCCTCAATACAATGAGGTGTTTTAAGAAGAATAATTGAACTTAATTGTTCTTTGGTGAAGGAAATCATCCACAAAATATAAAGAACCTAGACGTCATAGGAACTGACTAGCAGTAGGATTAGGATCTTGGTAGACAACCAAAACCTTTCCCTTAGCTTTACCTAGGTATGCTTTTGTGTAGCTTGGAATGACGAGATGACCCTCCAGGTATGCTTTTACTTTATTGCAATTTACTTTATTGCAACTTATTTACCTGCACTGCGCTTTACTTTTCTTGCATGATAAACATGATTGTTGCATGAAAACTGAAACCTTTAGGATAGCCACAAAACTGAAACCAAAACTAAATTAAAAGTCACACAAGATAAAATTCACCACCACAACATCTAAAATATAAAACAACTCAAAATTTAATCACAAACAGAACAACAAAACCACAACTTTAACTAAATTAAAACGTCTCGTTGAATGATCGGGAATACCTCGGATGATGTAACCCACGTGTTGCTAACGGGATTTCCCACGGTCTAAATGAAAGTGTGGAACTCATTCAGTTGAGTTTAGCAAATTCATCTGGACTAAGTGAATTCGATGAAAATAACGGTGCCAGGATGACGGATCCGTGGGATCTTAATCACTTCTGTTTAATCGACTTTAAGATTTGTTTTAATTAAAACACTAAAGACATTTGGACTTTAAGATTTCTCTAAACCAAGACACTTTTCACATCCCCCTGATTTTCAACTTCTAAAACTAAACCTCTGCAACAACAAGGAGCTTGGAGCACAGTGGGCAGCACTGCCATCTTCGTCAGCAAAACTTTGATCGACATCAGCAAAACCAATCTTAGAATTAAATATCAAAGCCATAGGATTTCAAGGTAGTTTGCCTAGTGCAAAATAAATCCTCAAACTTTTTGTTAGGCACTTGCATAATCATTTTATGCAAATTAAGTCCTAACCGGTCTTAGGACTCCGAGGTAGTTGTTTGGTATGACATAAACCCTCACATCTTCGAGGCTACTTGTGTGATTATGTCATACTAATATAAGTCCTAATTAACTAAAATTGGCAGAATTACAACATTAAGTAAATTCTTGAATTGAAGCCAAACAATATGATAGTTTGGGAAGTTGCCAAGATTCCTCTTGGATCCTTAGCTTCTCCTACTTCTCTTCCTTTGGACTCCTGAAATTAACTGTTTTAAATTTGAGCTAATCCCTATTGAAATTTCTAAAATCCAATCCTTTGAAAACCTTAAACATTGAAATTCTTGAAATTTGAACCACTAATCTTAATCGAGAGTTTTCTTAAATGATTCCTGTCATTTAAGATATAATTAACTATAGGGGCTTTCCCTTGTAGGGAACTTTAAGAACCCAGGTAATATAAACCCTACTTAATTCCCTTATATTGAGCAGGGGAACTTGTCGGCTTATAAAATTGGTTCGCAGACCAAACAAATGTCACAAATCTTCTAGTTTTTTAATCAAGCCCCATCGTCAAGCAGTGTGTTTGTCCTTCGAGATAGATACATGGTTTGTGATGTGGTGCTCGTCTATATAAACTATTTGGGATGTGAGATCGTTTTGATTTCATATCTTAAAATTTTCAAACTTAAAAATTATTTTCAAAATTAAATGCTACTTTCTAAATTATATGTATATTTAAATTAAATTTAAAAATTTAAAATTCGCCGACAATTTCTGTAGGTGACCCCTTTTCAAAACACAAACCTAAAAATACGCTGACAACTTCTGGTGACTCCACTGTGGACTGGCTCCTCTCTACATTTTGATCAGATGGTTTTGCTTTCATAAATCGGTAGTGTATCCATGTCCCTAGTGGAGCAAACTACCATTCTTTCCGTTGGCATACCACGTTCATTTCAATCTTGAATGGGTATAGCCAACTTCTCTCGAATTTAGGAGCTACTGTTTAGACACCCCTAAATAGAGAGGTTCCGAAATCCTTTTACCTCTTTTCTGAGGTGGGGTGGGCCCCCAATAGGTGTTAGCTTAGGAGCGGTCCTTCGGGTTGAGAAGTATTACGAGACTTTCTCTTCCTTTCCAATTCTGAATTGGTCCTTTACCTTTTCTATACCTTGAATCATTTTGTTCATAACAAACAAATCCTCTAATAAATTACCTTCTAATAAACAAATTCTCTTAAAAATCACAAAAACATTAAGATAAACGAGAATGTGTTCGGACTCTTTCTTTTTCGTTCTATGTTTTGTGACGAAAGGAAGCATAATTCGAGACTGACATTCAAAATCTACACTACAGAAAATGACTGCACGAAAGTTAATTTTCTCCTTCACTAATGGAATGGACTACGCCGTCTATAAGGATGAACTGCCCGACAATGGAATCATCCGTTTCAGACAAGGATTCGACAATACAGGTATTAAGTTCGCTGACGTCACTCTCTTCGCACTAATGGACAAAGTGCCAGAAATTGAGGAGCCCGTAATTGAGTTCAACCTGAAGTCGACTCAAGAATTCCCTCCCCTGCAAAGGGTTCCAGCCGAAAGAAGTACTACTATTCGTAGGAGGACTGTTGTCTCTACCCCCACCGGTCTAGTCATCTCTGCACCTACCCCGGCTTCTGCCAAACTGAAGGGGAAGGAAATCTAAGTCTGTGATGAGCCTGTCACCGTAGAGGGTACAGATTTTGCTAGAATACCATCTGTTTTCGAGATTGGGTCCAGTTCAAGAGTTGCACCCCTAATTCGGAGTCAAAGGAGAAATAGAAGCAGAAAGATAGCCAGGATTTAGAAAGCCAAGGCCGCTGAAGTTGCTTTCCTAGAAGGGATCCATGAACTGCATGAGTATACACCTCTGTTGGAAAGAAGTAGGATTCCCCCCTCTCTGTTGTATCGGATGAAGAAGACGTCTGAAGGATTGCCGCTACATTACCCTGACCTGCATACTATAGTAACTACAAAAGAAAAAGGGGTAAGACTATGCCATTTGCTCGACTACAAGCTGTGATAGAAAAATTGGCAAAGAAAGAAAGATGCCCCGTGTTAGAAATCCTAAGAAGAATGGGATAAGTGCCAGCTAGATCCCGCCTTAGACCGCGAGCAGAGCTTGTCACTGCCGTAGAGAAACCAAGGAAGAAAATGAAAGCTAGTTCACCTGTTGTTGTATCGGCCATCATATTAGGGAGGACAACACCTACCAGCATATAGCCGACAGACAGTCCGGTCCTAGGCCGTCTGCTGCAAGAACGATGGTGTGGCGACCTATTATTACCGAACTGAGACCAACACAATTGTTGACCTCATTTTTTGATGAGGTCTTCTCTTCCCTCTTTAGTGTTTAGGATCTAGCCTTAGGCTTTTCTTTTGACTATCTTAGAGGACTAGAAGTGGGAACCATCCCTTAGAAATTTGAACCACTTCTTGCCTCCCTGCAAACCCCACAAGCTTGATTGTAGACCCCTAATCACCTAGAGGGTTGAAATCAAATGTGAAGGTTTAAAGGATGAGTTCCCTATAGGACTCTTCGGCCTTAGGACCACCCTAGGTGGCTCGGTCCGGTAAGGGTCGACTTACACACTCACTACACTCATACTCTACACTCTCACACACACAATCCAAATCCTAAAACCACACCCATACCCAACTCGACTCCTTGACTCATGTAGGTAATTCATATGGATGGACCTTAACCCCTAAGCCCCTAGCTAAGAGGGTTAGGAACAACATAAGTGAATGCCTCAAATGGGTCCTCTCATGGCTCATATAGGCTTAATATGGCTTCATGGCTCAATCAAAGTGATTCCATTCCACTCATATTTGATCAATCTTCATTATTCCAAAATTTCAATTTTTGACCCTGGGACCCTACACCCACCAAACCTACTAAAAGCCCTTAGAATTGCCCAAATCCTCCAAAATTTCCAAATCACCCAAAATTCCCCAAAATTAACCTTGAACATTTCCTCACCAATCAAATTGATTATCCATAGCCAAAAATACCAAAAATTCCAAAAATACCCCCAAATACCCTCCAAATACCCAAAATGCCCCTCTTAGCCAAAAAATCCAAAAATTCAAGAAATTCCCAGAAAATTCCAGAAAATCCAAAATATTTCCAATTTCATTTTGTCCAACTACACCATGGGCTAATTTTTTCAATTTACCCCACTTTTACCAAAACCCCCAATTTAGCCCATTCTTAACCTAAGTGAACCCAATGTCAAACCAAATCTACCCAATTGACCCCAATTTTGGTCCAATTCAATTCTAAACTTTAATTTAATATCCAAAATATCAATCTAGACCAAATCCAAGTCCAATTTGATTGACATTTGAATCCAATTTCACTTTTGACCTTAAAGACCCAATTTGGACCCATGACCCAAACTTAGCCCAAACCAAGCCAATTCAGCTCCAACTGACCCCAAACCTTTTCTAAACCTTCCCTAACATCCCCACAAACAAAAAACTAACATGATTTGCCCAAAATTTGGACCAAAACCCCACTCAAATTCAACCCAAAACCAAAAAGCCCAATTTTGACCTAAACCCAAACCTAACCAAATAAGCCCAAGTTCCAAAACCAAAACCCAACAAAAGTTAAAACTTCTTTGAAACACTCCCATAAACATTTCCCAACATTAATTTTACATCAATTTCAACCTTAGCCCAATATTGGCCCAAATTAGCCTAATTTGACCTACATTGGCCCATTTACCAAATGAACCCAAATTCAACCCAATTCAATTCCAAACCACCTCAAATTTGCTTCAAATCATTCAAGACACATCCTTAAACTAAACTCAACATTCATTTGGCATGGCCCTTTGCAAAGCTTTTCATCTAAAGCCCATTGCTAAACATAAAGGCCCACTCCCTTAAACCTTCCTAAAAGCCCATTTCCACCAAATTCAAAAGCCCAAATCAATCTAAAGCCCACATGACACTTTCCCTCATCACACATTCAATTTAAAATCATTCCTAAAGTCCTAATTTATCAATTAAACAATTCCAAATCAAGCCACATAATAATTCCCATCAAAATGCCAAAATTCACAAAATCCCTTTTTTATGAAAGTTGACCAAGCTCTTGCCAAGCCATATGTGAGCCAAAGACAAGCCATGTACAAGCCATATGAAGCCATGGGATGTTTGACATGTGACCATACCCAAAGTAGCAAAAGGAGGGCCCCCTTTCTTAAACCTTCATTAAGCTTTTAACCTCTTCCATGTTAAACACCAAACCATGATTAGCCACATTACTTTAGATGGGGACTTCACCACCCCTTTCTAGATGATGCAAATGATCCTCCCTTAGCCCAAATCAGCCTTGGGGAGGTGAACCTAACCCAATATCATGACTTGGACCAAATCAAGCCAAAATGGCCTCTCCCCCATGCCATTTTAATCCAAGACCTTTACACATAGCAAAGCTCAATTGCCTACAAAAAACCCCAGCCCTGACCCACCTGAACTTGAGGGTGGCCCTTGCCTGCCGGCCAGCCACCTGGATCGCCGGAAAACACCATGGCCAAGACCTTGGGGGGAGCCAAATTTTGGAATTCCATCTTGCTGAGCTACCTCACCGCAAATGGCCATTGCGTACTGCTCTTCTCCTCACCGCGAGCAGACTCGATCCCAAGCCTTAAATCCCCCGGGAGGCCCTCCAGCCTCTCCTATTTAAACACCCCCTCCTCTCGGCCAAGAGAGGTGCTTAACAAAACCTCATCGAAACCCCCGCCAAAATCATCCCGTACCACTCTCTACACATAGAGAACTTGATCCCCACGAAATCCCCTGCCATTTCCTCTATGTGAGCTCAATTTCGGAGTTGAAATCCAAGCCCAAAACCAGGACACTTCACCACAGTGAGCCAATCTTCAAATCGATTGACTCTACACCTTCACCGGACCAAGAGGAGAAGTTTCCCGACAAAAGCCCCCTCACCGAAGCCAGCCCATTGCTTCCAGCCTCCAAGCTTTGTGATCGAGCCGTGGTCACTTTTGTACCTAGGAAATTCATCAGGCCAAGGGACTTCATCTGGAGCTTGCTTGGACCCAATCGAACGTGACACAACCCTCAGATTGAAGCTTCAGTTCTCTGAGCAAAGGTATGGACTCACTCGTCTTACCGAGCTTCCAGAGATTCTCTATTTAGTTTGAGTCAATTTCAATGCATGTTTACCATATAGATGTGTTCGTCTCTTCAAGACGAATCCATAGAGCATAAGAACACAAAAATCCATTGAGAATCGAGTGAGAAATTAGGGTTAGAAGGTCGACGGTCACGAGTTCGCACCAGTCGTAGACGATGACTGGGAACCGTTGGATCGCGCGTGTTTCAGATGGACGGCTCGGATTGCGTCGGACCAGAAGATGTTATGTGAAAGGCGGGTCCCGGGACGGCTGACTCAGACGGCAGAGCCCAATCACAGCGCAACACGCACCCCTTCGGAGCTGCCGAGGTTGACGCGGCGCCGCGTGGATAAGTAGGAAAATAGGCTATTTTCTATTTATTTAATTACTAGAAACTTCAAAAATTCATAACTTTGTGTAGAAAAATCCTAAAAATAAAACAAAAATGCCATCTTGCTCAGTGAACAGAGTAGAATAATGTGGAAAAGAAATCAAGTAATTTCATTAGGTATTTTATTTTTAATGATTTATTTCCTCTCTGCATTGTTTTAATTCTCCATTTGCATAGGCAATTCATCATGGCATGAGACCATAGGGCTTTTGAAGCCTCTAAACTTGGGAACATTCCCTGAATTTTCCAAGGTCAGAGGCCATCCCTATGAAAAGTTATTGATTTTTCAAGTTCATGTTACTGTTTTGAGCATTTTAACTCCAATAATTAGCATGTTGAGAAATAAATTCTAGCAAAATTTGATGATGTTTCTTGTGACCAGAGGGACCTAGGAAAAATAAGTTTTGAGTTAATTCACTTTCAACAACCCTAATTGGTCTAAATACCCAAAATTGAACTTTAATTAATTAGGGTTAACCATTCATCAAATTAACTTAAAAACAATTTTCCACTATCCTCTAGGGATAGGAGAACACCACATAAAAATTTGAAACCAATTTGACTTGATTAACCCCACCAAATGGGTTGATTAAGCCTCTTAAGCAAAAATGGGTAAAATTAAATTTTAAAAATTCATAACTCACAAAATACTTTTCAAAAATTCACAAAAATGGTTTTGAAGCTTCTCTGATATCAGAGGAACTTAGAAAAATTAAAATTGTAATTTTCTAAAAAAGTTGATTTTTATCATTATTTTAATATTTTTAATAACTAAAAAATAATAAAAATTATAAAAATATTAAAAATCACCAAAATGTCACATTTTGAATTCTAATCATTTAGGAACTAACCAAATATTTTTCTTAAGTCCCTAGGGTAAGATATTGAATTTTAAAGGCTTAATGTAATTTTTAATATTAAAAAATGTATTTTCCAACCTTTTCACTAAAATAATTTTAATAAATCAAAGGAAAATCAAAAAAATATAAAATTTATTTCCCTAAACTCCTTGAGGTTAGAGAGATTTAGGAAAAATATAAAATCCATTTTTCAACTTTAATTTTATTTTAAAATTAATTAATGCTCCAAAAATAAAAATAATTTTAATAAATAAAATATAATTCAAAAAATCATGAAAATTGGTCCAAGTGGTCCCCTGGTCATTAGAAATATCCCATAATTTTTTTAAGGATAGAAACATTTTCTTGGTCATGTTATTGAATTTTCCTTGAAAATCCCTATTTTCCATTAAAAATAATTATATAAATAAATTAAATACAGAAAAATCACATTTTCTCCTCTAATGTCTTAATTGACATGTAAGTAAGGTCACATAAAAATTTCAAGTTCATTTGAGCTTAATTTAGTGAGTTATAGAATTATTAAGCTTGAAGGGCAAAATTGTAATTAAAATTTTCAACCTTTAATTAAAATTTTAGGATTAATCAAAAAGGGGAGGATAAAATATTTGATTTAAACTGATTTTGGATGATTGAAACTTAAATAGTTATGGGTAGAAACCCACCAATCATTTTAGGATTAATTAAAGTAAACCTTAATTAATTAATTAAATTTGGAAGATTAATGGAAAATTGAAATTATTAAAGTAGGGATATTATTTAAGAAGATATTTATTCTTTAATTTAAAAATCCCTAAATAAATCACTTCAATAATACTTAAAATGAAAATTAAAAGAATAATCTCAATTAAATTAAAATTGAAATTAAATAAAAATTAAATTGAAATTAAATTAAATTAAAATTAAATTAAATTAAATTAAAATTAAATTGAAATCAAATTAAATTAAATTAAATTAAATTAAATTAAAATAAAATAAAATTAAATTGAATCAAATTAAAATTAAATTGAAATTAAATTAAATTAAATTAAATTAAATTGAATTAAATTAAATCAAAAATTAAATTAAATTGAATTAAATTAAATTAAAATCATTTAATAACAAACCTAAATGAAATCATTAAGAATTAAATCTAAAATGACTTAAACACTATTCCAAACTTAAACTAATTTTTCATAATTAAGTCAAAATTAAAATTAAATTTTTAAGTTTAAGTCATTAAAATACTTAATAAGTTGATTTGCCCTTTTAAAGCTCTTGTTATTATAACTCTTAAATGAAGTATCAAGTGAAGTGTTACCTCACTTGTAGGATATTCAAATGTCCTAGTTCACTGAGCAAAAGAACAAAACTTAAACTTACGGATGATTAATTCACTTGTATAATTAAATTCTCTTGGACTTAAAACAATCCTAGAGGTATTAAAAAGATGTTTAAGACTCGTCTTAAGCACTTCCTCAATATGATAGAATGTTTATAAGAACAATTGAACTTAATTATTCTTTGATGAAGAAAATCGTCCTTAAACCAAAACACAAGAACCTAGACGTCATAGGAGATGACTAGCTATAGGATTAGGACTTTGATAGACAACCAAAACCTTTCCCTTAGCTTTATTTAGGTACTTTTTGAAATATTTAAATGCCTTAACATGTGTTTTAAGTGCAGCTTGGGATGACGGGAAGACCCTCCAGATACGCTTTTATTTTATTGCAATTTACTTTATTGCAATTTACTTACATGCACTGTACTTTACTTTTTTTGCATGACATACAACTGTTGCATGAAAACCCAAACCTTTAGGATAGTCCCTAAACTGAAACCAAAACTAAAATTAAAAATCACTGCAAGATCAAATTCACCGACACAACATTTCAAAATATAAAACAACTCAAAATTTAATCACAAACAGAACACAAAACTATAATTGCAACTAAATTAAAATGAATCGTTGAATGATCGGGAATACCTCGGATGATGTAACCCAAGTGTTGCTAACGGGATTTCCCACGGTCTAAATGAAGGTGTGGAACTCATTCAGTTGAGTTTAGCAAATTCATCTGGACTAAGTGAATTTGATGAAAATAACGGTGCGGGGATGACGGAACCGTGGGATCTTAATCAGTTCTGTTTAATCAGCTTTAAGATTTATTTTAATTAAAATATTAAAAACGCTTGGATTTTAAAATTTTCTCTAAATCAAAACACTTCTCTCATCTCCTGATTTATGACTTCTAAAACTAAAACTCTGCAACAACAAGGAGCTTGGAGCATGGTGGGCAGCACGACCATCTTCGTCAGCAAAACAACTCTACATCAACAAAACTTTCCTTAGAATTAAATAACCAAGCCATAGGACTTTAAGGTAGTTTGCCTAGTGCAACATAAATCCTCAACTCTCTGTTAGGCATTTGTGTAATCATATTATGTAGATTAAGCCCTAACCGGTCTTAGGACTTCAAGGTAGTCGTTCGGTACGACATAAACCCTCACATTTTTTAGGCTGATTGTATGATTATGTCATATGAATATAAGTCCTAATTAACTAAAATTGACAAGATTGAAATATAAGATAATATTAAGATTTTCTCAAATCTAAGCCAAATAATAAGATAGTTTGGGAAGTTGCCAAGATTCTTCTTGGATCCTTAGCTTCTCCTACTTCTTTTCCTTTGGATTCTCAAAAATAAATTGTTCCAAATTTTGAGTCATTCCCTTTTGAATTTCCAAAATCCATTCCTTTGAAAACCTTAAACTTTGAAATTTCTTGAGAGCAAAGCCACTGATCATTATCGAGAGTTTTCTTAAGTGTCTTCGTACATTTAAGATGTAATTAACTATAGGGGCTTGCCCTTATAGGGAACTTTAAGAACCCAGGTAATATAAACCCTGCTTAATTCCTTTATATTAAGCAGGGGAACTTGTCTGCTTATAAAATTGGTTCACAGACCAAACAGATGTCATAAATCTTCTAGTTTATTTAATTGAGCCCCATCATCAAGTAGTGTGTCTATTCTTCGGGATAGATACACAGCTTGTGATGTGGCGCTCATTTATATAAACTATTTGGGATGTGAGATCGGTTTGATTTCATATCTTAAAATTTTCAAACTTAAAATTATTTTCAAAATCAAATACTACTTTCTAAATTATATATATTTAAATTAAATTTAAAATTTAAATTTCGCCGACAATTTCTGTAGGCGACCCCTTTTCAAAAATACAACACACAAACCTAAAAATATGCCGACAACTTCTGGCGACTCCGCTGGGGATTGGTTCCTCTCTCCATTTTGATCAGATGGCTTTGCTTTCATAAATCGGTAGTGAGCCCATGCCCCTAGTGGACCAAACTACCATTCTTCCGTTGGAATACCCCGTTCATTTCTGTCTTGAACGAGTATAACCAACTCATCTCGGATTTAGGAGCCACTGTTTAGACACCCCAAAACTGAGAGGTTCCGAGATCCTTTTACCTCTTTTCTGAGGTGGGGTGGACCCCCAATAGGTGTTAGTTTAGGAGCGGTCCTTCGAGTCGAGAAGTCTTGCATAAGACTTTCTCTTCCTTTCCAATTCTGAATCGGATTCCTTACCTTCTCTACACCTTTGTACATTCCATTCCTAATAAACAAGCCCTCTAATGAATGACTCTTTTAACAAATAACTCCTTTTTATAAATACATGAACAAAAAATGTGTTCGGACTGTTTTCGATTCCTTTCTTTTCGTCCTGATGAGAAGAAGCATAACTTGGGACCGACAATCGAATCTACCTCGCGAAAATGTCCGCCCCAAAGCCGATTTTCTCCTTCACCGATGGACTGGACTTCACTGTTTACAAGGATGAGCTGCCCGACAATGGGATCATCCATTTCGGGCAAGGATTCGAGAACACAAATGTCAAGATCACTGAAGTTACCCATTTCACACTTACAGACAAAGTGCCTGAAACTGAAAGACCTTTGATCGAGTTCAATCTCAAGTCAACTCAAGAGTTCCCTCCCCTGCAAAGGGTTCCAACTGAGTGGAATACTACTGTACATAGGAGGACTGTTATCTCTACCCCCACCAGTCTAGTCGTCTCCGCACCTACCCAGCCTTCCGCCAAGCCGAAGGGGAAGGAAATTCAAATTTGTAACGAGCATGTTACCGTGGAGGGTACAGATCTCCGTGCGAGACCTTCTGTTTTTGAAATTGGGTCCAGCTCAAGGGTTCCACCCCTAACATGGACTTAGAGAAGAAACAGAAGTAGAAAGATTGCCAGAAAGGCCAGAGCTGCTGAAGTTGCTTTCTTGGAAGAAATCCCTAAGTACACACCACTACCTGAATACATACCATTGCCTGAGTATACACCGCTTTTGGAAGGAAGTAGATTCCATCCCCTCTCTGCCGTAGCTGACGAGGAAAATGTCCGCAAGATTGCTTCTACATTACCTCGACCCGCATAATATAGCGACAGCCAAAAGAAAAGGGCTAGGATTACACCATTTGCCCGACTATAGATTGTGATAGAGAAGTTAGCAAAGAAAGAGAAATGTCCTGTATCAAAAATTTTAAGAAGAATAGGGCAGGTGCCAGCCAAAACTCGTCTTGGGCCGCGAGTAGAACCCGTTAGCGCCGCAAAAAAGCCGAATAAGAAGATGAAGGCTAGTCCACCTGTTGTTGTTTCAGGTTTACAGTTCAGGGAGGATACCACCTTCCGACGATTCAACCGACGGCACCATCCGGTCCTAGGCCTTCCGTCGCTAGAAGGATGGTATGGCGTCCTACTACTGGCCAATTAAGACCGAAACAACGACCAGAAAAGGAAAGTCTCTTCAGGAGACTCAAGTCCGAAGAGGGCGCCACTGTAATGAAGGGGACTCCCAAGAAGGAAACCCAACGGTCATTGCATGATAACTGCGAAACCGCACGAAAAAGACCATTGGAAGACGCTATGGAAAAGCTAAGAACTAACATTCAACGATTAGCAAGAGAAAGAGAAGAAAAGTTTGGAGATGAAGTTGACTCGTCGGAGTTCATGGATGACGAATATGTGGAGATCAACATGGTTGAGACACGAGCATCGTCGCCTTCGCAAGGTGCCCCGCTAGCTATGGAGAGAGATGAACCGGAAGCATTAAGAGCACAAATTCGAGAAAAAGATGATACAATCTCTCAAATGGCAAAAAGGATGGAAGAGATGGCTGCAGCCCTAGCCACTCTTCGCAGTCGAGTTCAACCCCCAAGAGAAACGCCTCCGAAGTTATTCATATTACGTATGGAGGAAAAGAGATTACATCCGTTAACGGAGATGATCGGCCGAAGAAAGATTCTACCCATAATATGATTCCGTAGAAGGACATCAAGAACATGGTAGAACAACAAGTGCGAGAAGCCTTAGCACGATCTAAGAGCGGAGCTTCTATTCGACGGGTAGACCTTACCCCGAAGAATTTGATGCAAGTACAATACCCAAAAGGCTTCATACCAACTCTGTTCAAGACTTTTGATGGTACCGGAAACCCTCGACAGCATGTTGCACATTTTCGCGCTAGTTGTTGCAATGCCGGTGTGAGTGACGCCTTACTCTTCCGACAATTCGTCAGCAGCCTGTCAGGGATCGCCTTCGATTGGTACGCAGAGTTACCGAACGGTTCGGTAAAGACATTCTCAGAATTGGAAAACCTCTTAGTGAAACGGTTTGCTGGAGCTCAGCACCATATCACCATCGGTGATCTAGTGGTGGAGAAACAGAAACCGAACGAAACTTTAGTGGCCTACATACTTCGATGGAGGAATCTAAGCATGAAGTGTGAGCCACAGCTACAAGAGCAGCATGCAGTCGACATCTTGCTTAAAAGCATTCACGGCCCGATAGCACTTCTCCTTAAGGGATTTACGATTAAGACTTTCGAGAAGTTGTTAAGCAAGGCCGGAAGCTTGCAACAGGAAGTGAAACAACTAAGTTTCGTCGACAAAAAAGACAAACAGAAGCCTGCGAAGACATTTGAAAAGAAATCTGGGATCGTCGCTGTAGTCGATAAGGTCAAGCAGCCAATGCAAATACAGATGAGGAACAGCCGCGAAGCTCAGCTATCAACAACCTCAACAGAACTACCAACAACCTCAACCCGGTTATCGACCAACTCAACAATATGAGCAACCGCCTCGCCCACAGCCGCACGTTAAAGGAGCTTATAAATAGAGAATATCCATTCAAGAATGAGGCAAAGGTCGAAGATGTTCCGCAGCTTGATGAAGACTTCGATTTTTGACCGCCGAACCCGTGAAGCCGAAGAAGTCAACAAGAAAGACCATCCCAACTACCGCCCTTACAACCGGATGCTTCGACATAAGATAGAGGATTGCATCACCTTCAAAAGTTGGCTTGACAACAATCTCCGAAAAGGGAACATAACGATCCCAAAGGAATACATGAAAGAGCCCCAGAAAGGAGGTTCTGTCAATGTTATTTCAACGGATCCCATTGTTCCAATAGACCCTTACACGACTGATGATGGATGGAGTACCGCTTGGACGAAGTCATCGAAGAATATTTTGGATCGTATCTAAACCGCTTCGGAGCATGCTTCAACTCGGAGTTTGAAACCTGTCAAGCCGGCGCTATCGCTTGCAATTGAAGAACCACCCCAGGAAGAAAAGATCATAGAAAAGAAGGAGATCGTAGAAGAAGAAAAGACCGAGGCTCTTAAGGCTAGACTAGGGGCTGCTTATCCTAGGATGGTTGTTTCCGATTCGGGGGAAAAATTCCTCGAACCTCCGACTCGTATGATTATTTGCTCGCTCCGGCGGGATCTTATAATGATAAGAGTTATGGCGTTGGCTACGTTTTGATTGTTTCTAACGATTACGTAACTAACGACAACCAATCTAATCTGGATCTCGATTTCGATACCAATAACAATTCTCAAATCATACACAACCTCGACAATCACGATGACAAAGAAGACATTCACCAAGAGGGCTACGAAAGTTCAACAAGCAATGAATCTATTTGTGAATTCCAAGGAACTCCAATCACAATAGAGTTAGAGCTTTCAAATTTCGAAGCGACTCCGAAGAACTCGTCAGCCGATTCAAAAGGAGACACCGATAAACTCGGCATCGCATTCGAAGAAATCACAGAAGTCAACTTAAGGAGCGGAAGGGTTCTACCTTCGTGAATGGGTCCAAAAGAAAAAGGAAAGCATGTGGTTGTTCAGGAATAATCAACCCCAGCAGAAGAATTGCCCATTCGGGAAGAAACTGAGACACATATTTACAAAGTGGACTTTAACGTGCTAGCCCTTCTTAGGAAACTACAATCCAAACTGAGCATCTACGACGCTCTCATCTTATCAAAAGAGATGAGGGAAGCTCTGATCAAGGCCTTACTTGATCCAGAGATTTGTTTAGCTCAGATGGCCAGAAATTCCTTAGACGAGGTTTGCTCGTTAAAGGAACAGCGTGGTGTTACCTTCACGGATAGTGATCTACTACTTGGGACAGCCGATCACAACCGATCGTTGTACATTTCAGTTACAATCAGAAAATTTACGCTCTCCAGAGTATTGGTGGATCTAGGAGCATCGATCAACATAATAAATCTTCGGACATTGGCATACTTGGAAATTGATGCTCGCGAGCTTGAAGCAGACAAGATGTTACTAAGAGGATTCAACCAGAAAGGAGAAAGAGCCCTTGGATCAATAACACTGATGATGAAGACCGGTGACTTAGCAAAGACAACCACAAAATTCCACATAATTGACTCTGAGACATCGTTCAACGATCTACTGGGCCGGCCGTGGATCCATGAAAACCGGATGGTACCATCGTCTCTGCATCAGTGCATAAAATACTACGAAGGAGGAGAACATTGCATTAAAGGTGATTTGCAACCTTTTTCCATACATGAGATTGGAATCCATGAAGATGCAGCTTATTACACACCTCCCAAGAAAACAATCTTCTCCAGAAACACCAAACACCGTGCCAAATGAAGGAAAAGAAATTCGAGACAATGAAGAACCTAAAGTTCTAGTCCAACAGTCACTCACCACTCCCTTACGGCGAGATGGTGAAGGTTTCTCCAGAACTCGCATCCGAGGTCGAGGCCGGGACGAGGTCGTGGAAGAGACACCGGACAGTTGGACGTGAAAAAGCCGATGATCAACGTTAATCGGGAGAACGACTCCGAGGAAGAAGAGGAAGTCAAGAAAGAAGCAACTACAATAAACCTGAAGAAACCACAATTCAAGATTTCTCTCGAAGATGAGAAGAACAAAGAATACAAATCGATGTACGAGAAGATTAACCACTATGTACACACTATGACCTTGACCCCGATCCAGTCTAATAAGATCGAGGGTATGGTGGTCAAAGAAGTACATTGCAGCGGTGCAAAGCCAATCAAATTTTACCGTGGCACTTCTTCTTCCAATACTGAAAACGATGTACAATTTGAAGATGTCACTTCTTCTGAATTAATGGAATTACCTTTTGAGTGGTACTCCGCCGTGTTCAAAATTTAATTTAGCGTGGTGTCTTACCTCGACAATGGACAAAAGGCCGATCACAACACTTCGAAAAATTATGGAATAATGCCGGTCGGCCTCCCAATTCAAAACATGGTCTCGGATTCGGCACACCAGGTTCAGTTGACGATACAGAATTTTGTTTAGTTGTCACTTGCAATCCTAATGAAGACTGCTTGGAAACTACAGAAGAGCTTAAAGATCTTCAAATTGGAGACGCTCCACTAGAATTCGAAGAAGAAATCAAATCTACAATAGAAGAGTTAATGGAAGTTAACTTAGGTACTAGCGAAAAGCCTAGACCAACCTTTGTTAGCTCCTTACTCAATAAAGAAGATTCCGAGGAAATGATCAAGCTATTAATGGAATTTAAGGACTCGTTTTGCTTGGAGTTACGACGAAATGCCGGGATTAGCTCCGTAAGTCGCAGTTCACAGTGCTAGAGTGGATCCTACTTCCGTTCCGATCGGACAAGCTTCCGAAGAATGCGTCTAGAAATTGAGCGAGCAAGTAATAGCTGAAGTTAAGAAGCAAATCGACGCTAAATTTGTCCGTGAAGAACAATACCCTACTTGGCTAGCCAATGTGGTACCAGTCAGAAAGAAGAATGGTCAGATCAGAATCTGCGAGGATTTCAGAGACTTGAACAAAGCATGTCCAAAGGATGAATTTCCACTACCAATTCCAGAGTTAATGATCAACATCGCTTTAACACATGAAATATTCTCTTTAATGGATGGATCTTCAGGATACAACCAGATAAAGATGGAACCAGAAGATGAAAAGCTCACGACATTCAGAACACCAATCAGAGTGTATTGCTACACAGTAATACCATTCCGACTAAAGAACGCAGGAGCAACATACCAAAGAGCAATGACAAAGATTTTTGATGAGCTCATTCACAACCAAGTTGAGTGCTATGTGGATTATGTGGTCATCAAAATCAAACTGAAGGAGGATCACCTGTATGATTTGAGAATTGTCTTCGAGCGACTAAGGCAATACAACCTTAAAATGAATCCCTTAAAATGCGCCTTTGGTATTACCTCCGGGAAATTCTTAGGATTTGTTGTTCGACATCGCGAGATTGAAATTGATCCGGAAAAGATTAAAGCTATCTTAGAAATGCCGCATCCCAAAACCTTAAAACAGCTACGATCCTTTCAAGGGAAGCTGGCATATCTTCGACGCTTTATCTCGAACTTGTCAGGTAGGTGTCAGCCTTTCTCGGCATTAATTAAAAAGGACGCCAAATTCGTTTGGGAAGAGAAATGCCAACGGGCCTTTGAGGACATTGTCGGCATATTTTTAGGTTGTGTGTTTTATTTTGAAAAGGGCGTCGCCTAACAGAAATTGTGCGGCGAATTTTTAATTTAATTTAAATAAATAATTTGAAAAGTAGTATTTGATTTTGAAAATAATTTTAAATTTGAAGATTTTAAGATATGAAATCAAACCGATCTCACATCCCAAATAGTTTATATAAATGAGCACCGCACCACAAACCGTGTATCTATCCCTAAGGATAGACACACTGCTTGATGGTGGGGCTTGATTAAACAAACTAAAAGATTTGTGACATTCGTTTGGTCTGTGAACCAATTTTATAAGCCGACAAATTCCCTCGCTTAATATGAAAGCATTAAGCGGTGGTTTATATTACTCCGGGTTCTTTAAAATTCCCTATAAGGGCAAGCCCCTATAGTTAATTACATCTTAAGTGACGGGAATCACCTAAGAAAACTCTCGATAATAATCAATAATTCTGCTCTCAAGAATTTCAAAGTTTAAGTTTTGAATTTTAGAATTTCAATAGGGAATGGATCAAATTTGGAAGATTTTATTTTTGGGATTTCAAAGGAAGAAAGGTAGGAGAAATTACGGATTGAAGTGAACTTCGGTAATTTCCCGGCTATCCTATTGTTTGGCTTGAATTTAGGAAGATCCTAATATCTATTTAATGTTTTTATCTTGCCAATTTTAATTAATTTTGACTTACATTTGTATGATAAAATCATACAAATAGCCTTGAAGATGTGAGGGTTTATGTCGTATCGGACGACTACCTCGGAATCCTAAGACCGGTTAGGGCTTAATTTACATGACATGATCATGCAAATGCCTAACGAAGAGTTGAGGATTTATGTTGCACTAGGCAAACTACCTCGAAGTCCTATGGCTTAGTCATTTAATTCTAAGAAAGTTTTGCTGAAGTAGACTCGAGTTTTGCTGATGACGATGGCCGTGCTGCCCACCATGCTCCAAGCTCCTTGTTGTTGCAGAGGTTTAGTTTTAGAAGTCATAAATCAGGAGATGAGAAAAGTGTTTTGGTTAAGAGAAAATCTTAATTTCCAAGTGCTTTTGTGTTTTAATTAAAACAAATCTTAAAGTTGATTATAACGACACCGGTTAAGATCCCACGGTTCCATCCTTCCGGCATCGTTATTTTTATCGGATTCACTTAGTCCAGATGAATTTGCTAAACTCAACTAAATGAGTTCCACACTTTCATTTAGACCGTGGGAAATCCCGTTAGCAACACGTAGGTTACATCATCCGAGGTATTCCCGATCATCCAACAAGACGTTTTAATTTAGTTGTAATTGTAGTTTTGTGTTCTGTTTGTGATTAAATTTAGAGTTGTTTTATATTTTGAAATGTTGTGGCGGTGAATTTTATCTTGCAATGACTTTTACTTAGTTTTGGTTCCAGTTTTAGGGACAATCCTAAAGGTGTGGGTTTTCATGCAACAGTTTGTTTATCATGCAAGAAAAGTAAGTACGATGCGATTAAATAAATTGCAATAAGGTAAATTGCAATAAAATGAAAGCGTACCTGGAGGGTCTTCCCGTCATCCTAAGCTGCACTTAAACACAATTTAGCATATTTAAGCATTTAAAGCAAGTTCCTAGGTAAAGCTAAGGGAAGGATTATGGTTTTCTACCAAACTCCTAATCCTATAGCTAGTCATTTCCTATGACGTCTAGGTCCTTGTGTTTTGGGTTTGAGGACGATTTTCTTAATCAAAGAATAATTAATTTCAGTTGTTCTTATAAATATCCTATCATATCGAGGAAGTGCTTAAGACGAATCTTAAACATCTTTTCAATATTT
This sequence comes from Papilionanthe hookeriana x Papilionanthe teres, assembly GCA_022702705.1. Lineage (NCBI taxonomy): Eukaryota > Viridiplantae > Streptophyta > Magnoliopsida > Asparagales > Orchidaceae > Papilionanthe > Papilionanthe hookeriana x Papilionanthe teres. The sequence goes on along the minus strand of CM040434.1, from coordinate 78,284,686 downwards.
CTAGGATTATTTTAAGTCCGAGAGAATTTAATTATACAAATGAATTAATCGTCCGGGAGTTCAAATTTTGTTATTATCTTTCTTAGTGAACTAGGATATTTAAATATCCTATAAGTGAAATAACATTTCATTTAATGTTCTATTTAGGAGTTATGATAATAAAAGTTTTCGAGGGCAAATTGGTGTTCAAATGGTTTATGATTTAGTTTATCTTCAGTTAAAGGGTTTAAATTTAGAATAGTGTTCAAGTTGCTTTATATTTAATTTCTTTATGTCTTAGGTGATGTTATTTAATTCAATTTAATTTAACTTTAATTTAAGTTTGGTTTATTTTAGTTTAATTTTAATTTTAATTTGATATATTTAATTTAATTTAATTTTAATTTTAACTTTGTTTTAATTTAATTTAATTTAATTTAGTTTAATTTAATATGTTTTAATTTAATTTAATTTAATTTAATATATTTTAATTTAATTTAATTTAATTTAATTTAATATTTTTTTAATTCAATTTAGTTTAATTTAATTTAATTTAATTTATTTGTTTAATTTAATTTAATTTAATTTAATTATTTAATTTAATTTAATTTACTTAATTTGTTTGATTTAATTTAATTTAATCTTTAATTTAATTTTATTTTTAATTTTAATTTAATTGAAAATTTAAAAAGAGTTTAATAATTTAACTTTTTTTTTAATTTAATTTAATGATTAAGTCCTTTAACATTTTAAAACTTAAATTTGAATTATCATTTTAATTATGAATTAAATATTATTGAGATGATTAATTTAGGGATTTTTAAATTAAAGAATAAATCTCTTCCGAATAATATCCCTATTTTAAAAATTCCAATTTTATTATTCTTCCAAATTTAATCAATTATTTAATTAAGGTATATTTCAATTATTTTAAATTGTTTAGTAGGTTTCTAACCTTTAATTATTTAAGTTTCAATCATCCAAATCAAATTAGGATCAAATATTTTACTTGTTAATTTTTTATTAAACCTAAAGTTTTAATTAAGGGTTAAAATTTTAATTACCACTTTGCCCTTCAAGCTTAATAATTTCATAACTCACTAAATTGAGCTTAAATGAACTTGAAATTTTTATGTGACTTCACTCATATGTCAATAAAGACATGAGAGGAGAAAATGTGATTTTTCTGTATTTAATTTATTTATGTAATTATTTTTGGTGGAAAATAGGGATTTCCAAGGAAAATTTAATAATATGACCAAGGGAAAGTTTCTGTCCTTAAGAAAATTATGGGACATTCCTGATGACCAGAGGACCACTTGAACCAATTTTGGTGATTTTTTGAATTATATTATTTTTATTATAATTATTTTAAGTTTTGGAGTATTAATTAATTTAAAAATAAAGTAAGGATTGAAAAATGAATTTTATATTTTTCAAAAATCTCTCTGATATCAAGGAAATCAGAGAATCAATTTTTATAATTTTCTGATTTTTCTTTGATTTATTAGAATTATTTTAGTGGAAATGCTAAAAAATACATTTTTTTAAGTTTTAAAATTTCCCTAGGGCTTTAAAATTTAATATCTCATTAAATAGACCTAAGAAAAATATAGGATTTGTTCCTAAGTGATTAAAATTCAAAATTTGACATTTTGGTGAATTTTATTATTTTTGTGATTTTTATTATTTTTTAATTATTAAAATATTAAAATAATATCAAAATATCAACTTTTTTAGAAAATTGAAATTTTAATTTTCTTAAATTCCCCTGATATCAGAGAGGCTCCAAAACCAATTTGGTAAATTTTTGAAAGGTATTTTGAAAGTTATGAATTTTTAAAGTTATGAATTTTTAAAGTTTAAAATGGCTAAATGGCTTAATCAACCCATTTAGTAGGGCTAACCAAGTCCAATTGACTTCAAATTTTTATGGTGGGTTCCTCTGATCCTAAAGGTCAGTGGAGAATTGATTTCAAGCCAATTTGATATATGGTTAGCTCTAATTAATTAAGGAGCTATTTTGGGTGTTTAAGCCAATTAGGGTTATTTTAAATGAACTAACTCAAAACCTATTTTTCCTAGGGTCTTCTAGTCATAAGAAACATCACCAAATTTTCCTAGAATTTATTTCATAACATGCTAATTATTGAATTTAAAATACTCAAAACAGTAACATGAATTTGAAAAATCAATAACTTCTCATAGGGATGACCTCTGACTTTGGAAAATTCAGGGAATGTTCCCAAATTCAGAGGCTTCAAAAGCCCTATGGTCTCATGCCATGGTGAATTTCCTATATGCATGGAGAATTAAAACAATGCAGAAGGGAAATAAATCATTAAAAATAAAATACTTGATGAAATTAAATAATTTCTTTTCCACATTATTCTCCTCTCGTTCACCGAGCAAGAGGGTATTTTTATTTTATTTTTCTGATTTTCCTACACAAGGTTATGGATTTTTGAAGTTTAGGGGAATTAAATAAATCAAAAATACCCTAATTTTCTATTTATCCACGCGGCGCCGCGTCAACCTCGACAGCTCTGAAAGGCCACGCGGCGCGTTCTGGTTCGACGACGCCATCTGACACAGCTCTCCGTGGCCCCGCTGTGTCGTTCCATCTCCTGATCCGACGTGATCTTGGTCGTCCGTCCGTGCGTGTATTAAATGAACGGCATCCGTTCATCGTCCCCAAGCGTCCTCACCCGAGAGCCGTCCACACTAAATCCCTAGTATCTCACTCAATACTTAATGGATTTTTGTGTTCTTATACTCTATGGATTCGTCTTGAAGAGACGAATACATCTATACAGTGATCATGCATTGAAATTAAAGCATTTGAAATAGAGAATCTCCAGAAGCCCGGGATGAAGAATTAGCTCATACCTTTGCTCAGAGAAGTGTGGCTTCAATCTGAGGGTTGTGTCACCTTCGATTGGATCCCAACGAGCTCCAGATGAAGTCTCCTGGTCTGATGAATCACCTAAGTATGATTTCGACCACAGCCGATCACAAAGCTTGGAGGCTGGAGCAACTGGGTGGCCTGGAGAGGGGGCTTTTGCTAGTGGACTCCTTCCCTTGGTCTGGTGAAGGTGTAGGACCAATCAATTTGAGGATTGATCCACTGTGGAGAAGTGTCCTGGTTTTTGGTGGAATTTTGGTCGAGAAATCGGGCTCGTTGGTAGGGATTAGGGCAAATTGTCACCTGGGATCAACTCGCTCTAAGTATGGAGAGTGTTCTGGAACAATTTTGGCAGTGGTTTCAGTAAGGTCCGGTTCAGCGACCTCTCATGGCCGAGAGGGGGTGGTGTTTAAATAGGAGACAGTGGAGGGCCTCCCGTGGAGAGTTAGGGCTTGGGATCGCCGCTCTTGGCAAGAGAAGAACATCCGCAATGGTCACCTGGGATGGGGCAGCTCAGCAGGTGAGAATTCCAAGTTTGGGCTCACATGCGAGCTCTCGGCCCGGTGGTTTCCGGCGGCCGTGGTGGCTGGCCGGCCGGGGTCGGGTCACCCTCAAGGTCGTGGAGGTCGTGGCCGGGGCTTAGTGCAGTTAACTCGGCCATGGACATGTGTAAAGGAGTTGAATTGAAATGGAATGGGGGAGGAGCTAATTTTGGGTCCAAATGGGTCAACCTACCTTTTGGGCTTGGTTCACCTCCCCATGGCTGATTTGGGCTGAGGGAGGATCAGATGGATCAGCTAGGAAAGGGTGGAGAAGTTACCATCCATGAATATTTTGATTAATCATGGATTAAGGTGAAGCATTAAAAGGGTTAAAACCTTTTTAAGGGGGTTTAAAAGAGGCTCCTCATTTTGCCATTAATGGCTTGATCACATGTCAAAACTTCCATGGCTTCATGTGGCTTGATCACATGTCAAAACTTCCATTGCATGGCTTGTCTTTGGCTTGGGGAAAAGCTTGGTCAATTTCATGAAAATGGATTTTAGAAATTTTTGGTAATTTGATGAGAATTTGTATGAAGCTTGATTTGGAATGGTTTAATGATGATTTTGAAACTTAGGGGTGATATCAATTAAAGGTATGATGAAAAGAAATTGCCATGTGGGCTTTAGGGCCAATTTGGGCTTTTGTATTTGGTGAAAATTGTCTTTTAAAATGGTTTAGGGAAGTGGGCTTTTGGATTTTAAAATGGATTTTAGGATGAAATTTTGGCAAAGGCTTGGGCCAAATAATTATTAGGTTTAGCTCATAGATGTGTCATGAGTGACTTGGAGCAAATTGGGAGTGATTTGGGTTTGAATTGGGTTGAATTTGGGCTCCTTTGGTGAATGAGCCAATATAGGTCAAATTGGGATAATTTGGGCCAATGTTGGGCTAGGGTTGAAATTGATGTAAAATTAATGTTGGGAAATGTTTATGGGAGTGTTTCAAAGAGGTTTTGACTTTGGTTGGGCTTTGATTTTGGGGTTTGGGCTCATTTGGGTTAGGTTTGGGTTTAGGTCAAAATTGGGCCTTTTAGCTTTGGGTTGAATTTGAGTGGGGATTGGGTCTAAATCTTGGGCAAATCATGTTAGTGTTTTGTTTGTGGGGATGCTAAGGAAGGTTTAGAAAAGATTTGGGGTTAATTGGAGTTGAATTGGGTGAGTTTGGGTTAGGTTTGGGTCATGGGTCCAAATTGGGCTTTAAGGCCAAAAGTGAAATTGATCCAAATGTCAATCAAATTGGACTTGGATTTGATCTAGATTGGTGTTGGGAATGTTGAATTGAAGTTTAGAATTGAATTGGACCAGAATTTGGGTCAATTGGGTAGGTTTGGTTTGACATCGGGTTCACTTAGTGGTTAAAATGGGTCAAATTGGGGGTTTTGACAAAAGTAGGGTAAATTGACAAAATTGGCCCATGGTGTAGTTGAACAAAATGACATTGGGAATATTTGGGATTTTTTGGAATTTGCTGAGAATTTTCTGAATTTTTTGGATTTTTGGGTCAAGAGGGGTATTTTGGGTATTTGGAGGGTATTGGGAGGTATTTTTAGAATTTTTGGTATTTTTGGCTATGGATGATCAATTTGAGTAATTTGGGAATGCTTGGGGTTAATTTTGAGGAATTTTGGGTAATTTATGTCATTTTGGAGGATTTCAAGGGTTTTGGGTAGGCTAGGCGGGTGTAGGGTCCCGGTGGTCAAAAATTGAAAATTTGGGAAAATTGAAGATTGGGTGAATATAAGTGGAATGAAATCATTTTAGTTGACCAATGAAGCCATATCAAGCCCACATGAGCCATGAAGGGACTCATTTGAGGCATCCAATATGTTGTTCCTAACCCTCTTAGCCAAAGGCTCAGGGGTTAAGGACCATCCATGTGAATCACCTACATGAGTCAGGAGGTCAAGTTAGGTATGGGTGTGGTTCTAGGATGTGTGTGAAAGTGTAGTGTATAGGTGTAGTGTGTGTGTAAGTCAGCCCTTCACCAGACCAGGCCACCCAGGGCAGTCCTAAGGCCAAAGAGTCCTATAGGAACTCATCCTTTAAACTTCCACATTTGATTTCAACCCTCTAGGTGATTAGGGGTCTATAGTCAAGTTTGTAGAGTTTGCAGGGAGTTAAGAAGTGGTTTGAAATTCTAGGTGGTGGATCCCAATTCTAGTCCTCTAAGATAGTCAAAGGAAAAGCCTAGGGCTAGATCCTAAGTACTAAAACGAAGAAGAGAAGACCTCATCGAAAATGAGGTCAACAAATGGACCCCCGATAGGTGTGGTGAGTCGACGGAGCACACCGCGCGTATTGGTGTTGGCCGAAGCGATCAACAAAACCAACACAAACGTCCAAGTGAAAAACTTAGGACGAAGTAGAAGAGTTTCCGCTGGGGAGTGTCAAGTATATCTCTGAGACTGGAGATCCCTGAACTCTCGCTGGGGAAAGAAAAAGGAGGTGAATCCCAAATCACATGATCTGGGGGAATTTCAATTTAGATTTTATTTTGTTTCAATTTAAGTTTTGATGTGTGAGCTTAGATTTTAGTTTGGAGTTTCAATTTAGATTGAAGTTTTGCCAAAATTAATTTGAAGGGATCTGAACTGGAAGTGAAAATTGGAATTTTATGGTTTTAGATGTAACATCTTCAATCTCAAAAGAAAATTGAATTGATTGGATTGAATCTTTACAATGAGGAGAGATCTCAGAGAAATGCGGTATTGGATGTAAAATCCTTAACCTCAAGAGTTTGATTTTGATGTACTTCATCTCAATAGGGAAAGAATCCTAAAGCAATGCAGTTTCGGATGTAAAATCCTCAACTCCAAAAGTTTGAATTTGATGTATTTCATTGCGATAGGGAAATGATCCTAAAGCAATGCAGTCTCGGATGTAAAATCCTTAACTCCAAAAGTTTGATTTTGATGTATTTCATTGCGATAGGGAAATGATCCTAAAGCAATGCAGTCTCGGATGTAAAATCCTCAACTCCAAAAGTTTGATTTTGATGTATTTCATTGCGATAGGGAAATGATCCTAAAGCAATGCAGTCTCGGATGTAAAATCCTCAACTCCAAAAGTTTGATTTTGATGTATTTCATTGCGATAGGGAAAGGATCCTAAAGCAATGCGGTCTCGGATGTAAAATCCTCAACCCCAAGAATTTGATTTTGATGTATTTCATTGCGATAGGGAAAGAATCCTAAAGCAATGCAGTCTCGGATGTAAAATCCTCAACTCCAAGAGTTTGATTTTGATGTATTTCATTGCGATAGGGAAATGATCCAAAAGCAATGCAGTCTCGGATGTAAAATCCTTAACTCCGAAAGTTTGATTTTGATGTATTTCATTGCGATAGGGAAAGAATCCTAAAGCAATGCAGTCTCGGATGTAAAATCCTCAACCCAAAAGTTTGAATTTGATGTATTTCATTGCGATAGGGAAATGATCCTAAAGCAATGTGGTCTCGAATGTAAAATCCTCAACCCCAAGAATTTGAATTTGATGTATTTCATTGTGATAGGGAAAGAATCCTAAAGCAATGCGGTCTCGGATGTAAAATCCTCAACCCAAAAGTTTGAATTTGATGTATTTCATTGCGATAGGAAATGATCCTAAAGCAATGCGATCTCGGATGTAAAATCCTCAACCCAAAAGTTTGAATTTTATGTATTTCATTGCGATAGGGAAATGATCCTAAAGCAATGCAGTCTCGGATGTAAAATCCTCAACCCAAAAGTTTGAATTTGATGTATTTCATTGCGATAGGGATAGAATCCTAAAGCAATGCAGTCTCGGATGTAAAATCCTCAACCCAAAAGTTTGAATTTGATGTATTTCATTGCGATAGGGAAAGGATCCTAAAGCAATGCGGTCTCAGATGTAAAATCCTCAACCCCAAGAATTTGAATTTGATGTATTTCATTGCGATAGGGAAAGAATCCTAAAGCAATGCAGTCTCGAATGTAAAATCCTCGACCCAAAAGTTTGAATTTGATGTATTTCATTGCTATAGGGAAATGATCCTAAAGAAATGCAGTCTCGGATGTAAAATCCTCAACCCAAAAGTTTGAATTTGATGTATTTCATTGCGATAGGGAAAGAATCCTAAAGCAATGCAGTCTCGGATGTAAAATCCTCAACCCCAAGAATTTGAATTTGATGTATTTCATTACGATAGGGAAAGGATCCTAAAGCAATGCAGTCTCGGATGTAAAATCCTCAACCCCAAGAATTTGAATTTGAATAGTCATTGACTTTGCAAAGATTTGTAGTGTTGATTTGAAAAGTGTGGAATTTTGGTGTTTCGAGAATTTCATGAAAGTTGTAAAAAGACTTTCATGAAGGAAATAGATTAGGAGGGAATATGTAGATGTTACGTACCCCGTTCGAAAGAGTTGATCGAAGTCAGCTGGTTTTGATTGGATATAATCCCTCGCCATCGGATTCGATCCGCGTCGATGGAATCAACCACTTCCATCCCGGACAAGGAGAGAATAGAACGGATTGGATTTCGGATTTGGAAGGTTGAGTTTGAATTTGATTGATATTGGATTTGAAATTTGGAAAGATTGAATTTGAATTTGATTGAGATTTGTTTTGAGATCCGGAAGGTTGAATTTGAATTTTGATTTAAATTTGATTTGAAATTTATGTTCATTTTGTTTGTCTTTAACGGTTCGAATTTATTTTATTTATTTAATGTCCATGTGAGTTTGGTGTTCGTTATTTTTAGATTTTTTACGGAAAGTTTTTTTTTATTCTCTTTTTTTTATTTCTTTTCTGTTCTTTGTTCGAAGTTCATTTAACTTTAATGGCGTTTCCCGATCAATTTGCACAAAAGAGGTGAAGGCCAAAAATGTGACATGGTCACTTTCATTCCAATCATGTCGAAGATACATCATACAACTCGATGCGGAATACATCTCATACAATCCATGTAGACTCGAAACGAGTATGTATGATCTTTGTCGATCCATCCAAAGAAAAACATCCGTCGAAAATCCATGTACGAATAGTGAGGTACATGGTCGATAACATCACCTTCCAAGCCATCCTTGGCAAGGATGTCGGATGGATGTACGTTGGAGGTGTGATATCTTCCATGTAGCTCATAGCTCGTAAGGCGGAGGCTCTCTAGCTCGGGTACGGATGGAAATGGTAAGGTGTCTTCCTGTCGTTCATCCTCTCGAAAGTAAGCGAGATCCGCTTCACTGGTACTCCTGGTATGCAATGCTTAGCGATATACTACTCCGTTGCCCTTCGGTATCATGATGAAACTTACCGGTAATGGTATCTTCAACGGCCCTCGGAACTCACTCGGGCCTGTATCCGGAGGTCGGATCCGAACATGATGTTACACTCGTTCGGGAAAGAGGCGTGCGAGAAGGTCGACAAAGTCGTGGTGATCTATGTGCGGGGGTATGCGGTCACTTCGCTTGTAGATGTTAATAATGCAGCTATTGGGTATGAAATCTGCTGGCAGTACCCTCCATGTTATCAATCTCTTTACCATTCTCTTCATGACTAATGACATTGGATCCACTTGGCCATGACGGAGTATTCCCGGAGGGTTTCCCTTCCTGTCTTCCACAATGTTGTAAAATCATCCACATTGTATTGTAATTCTTCCTTTCCCTGACATCCATCTCCGGGGTTCTGAGTAGGTGTTTTCTCTTAGGTGGCCCGCTCGGCCCATTCTTTTCAAATCCCGGATGCAATCCACGATTTGTTGTTGTTCATATTCTGAGAATATTGTGGGATATACGGCTCAATCCCTTCACGTTCTCCTGCATACCTCGGCTCCTCGGGGATGATGTCTGTCGGGACATCCTCCGGGGTTGCTTCTGCAACAAGGTCATGCATTGCGGTGGTTCTATCCGGTAGCGTGGTAGCCTTCTTTCTTCGATCTTCGTGAGATTTCCCTGGTCCTTTCTGTTATCCTAGGAGTTGGCCTCCTTTCTTCAGGTTCCTGGTGAACCGGTGTCCTTGAAGTGTACGTACTGGCAGTAACAACTGCCTCGTCGCGCTGGTCCGCTGCTAGTTTGGTTAACATCTTACGGATAAGACGATTCTTATTTTTTCGTTGCGTTGCTGTGAGAGTAGCTCTTCGAACTTCTTGAATCTCTGTGGGCGCGGCGGCGACGAGCTCGCCCTCTGCATGAGCGACTACGAACTTGATTTTCTTATCTTCTTCGGTGTTTGTTTTTCTTTTCTTTTCGTTGGATTGGTGGCTTGGGCCACCCACTTTCATCATCTTGTCGCCGGGTAGTTCCTCTCGGTCAGGCGGGATCCAATCATTTTCCTCGTCTTGCGGGCCTGCGGTGCGAAGTCCGAGTCGATCTCGATTATCGCTCCATCTTTCACCCTCTTTTCATCGAGTGCAAGGCTTACGCCATTTCTAAAGTTTAGGACCAACCGCCCGTTCGACATTTCCCTACGAAAAGACATGGAAAATGATCAGGGGCTGTACTAAGAACAAGAACATTAAGAAAATGTTTATTAAAGACAGTTTTTTTATTATTTTTTATTATTTTTTTTGTATTTTTAAATTTAACAGGAATGAAGTGGGATAAGATCAGGAAAGAGATTTTGATGTGGAAGAGAAAATAAGGAAAGCTTTATTATCATGATTTTATTATTTTAGCACATTTTTTATTATTTTTGGGTTCGGACCCAGTCATAAGTAATTACTTCGCCCGTGCTTCTTAGGGATGAAGAATTCATTCCTTCGAAACATCAGGTGGCGTAATACTTTTTCAAGTATCGTCCGTTGATCGGAAGCATATGTCGTTCTCCCTGGCAATTCACTAGCTGGTAGGAACCTCCGAGTATCTTGCTTGACCACGAACGGTCCTTCCCAAGTGGGTTCAAATTTTCCTCCTATCTTGCGGTGTGCGAGGATAGGTCTCTTGAGAACGAGAACTAAGTCACCAACTTTAAAGGTTCTTGGGCGGACCGGTTTGTCATGGGCTTGAACCATCTTAGCTTGGTATAATTCTAAATTTTCTGCTGCTGCCAAGTCTTTTCCCTTCCGGGCTTTCTAATTCTTCTAGTCGTAATTTGGCATTCTCTTCGTCGTGATCTTATTTGCAGATTGCAATTACGAGTGAAGGAAGGCTTGGACCTACGAAAGGTAACATCGCCTCGGACCCATACACCGGGCGTAAGGTGTAGCTTAAGTAGGAGTTACGAAGGTTGTCCGGTAGGCCCATAAGGCTTCTAATAACTTCTCGTGCCAATTTCTCTTATTATCGTCAAGGTTTTCTTTAAAATTTGAACGAGAGTTTTATTAAAAGCCTCGGCGGGCCGTTTGCTCTTGGGTAGTAAATTGTTGAATACCGCCGGTCGATTCCGTGTCTCTCGACAAAATTGTTGATTTGTGTGCTTCGAATGCTGACCCATTATACGAGATGATCTGCGCGGCACCTCGAAACGGTAGACAACTTGGTTCTTGCAAAGCGCAGCACGTGGTGTGCTTTCACTTCCTTAAGTGGAACTGCACTCTGCCGCTTGGAAAAGTAATGCGTAGCTGCAAGAATGAAGTGATGTCCTTTTGAAGATGGTGGTTATTGGACCCACTATATCCGTGCCCTGACATTCGAATGGCCACGACGCAATTGTCGGATGTAACACATTCGGAGGTTGGTGTAGAACTACTCCGTGCACTTGGCATTGGTGATAGCTCTTGGCGATTTTCATGCAGTTGGTCATCATCGAGGGCCAGTAGTACCCTAGTCTTTTAATTTTCATTTTCATCTTCGGACCCGACTGGTGAGCGCCACAGAGTCCTGAATGCACCTCTTTAACAATTTCACGGGCCTCGGACCCGCTTAGGCACCTTAGCCACATTTGATCGAAAAGACCTTACGTATAACGTGTTGTTTATTAATGCGTAGGACGGAGTTCTTTTCTTGATCGATGGGCTAACGACCTATCGTCTGGTAGTTTTCTCTGTTTGCGGGTAGTGCATTAATGGTCGTCGCCGATCTTTTGTGTTTTACATCCTTTGTTACAGTGATTCTTCTTCTTTTTATGATTTATGTATTGTGTACGTGTCGATTTGTGATAGGACTGACGTCCGTGAATTGACACTTTCTTCGACTCACCTTGCGGACAGGCAAATTCTTTTGCTGAGACAGGCTAATGCATATCGCTAAAGCATTTTCTTTTACGGGAATTTTGTAGATTGTCACATTCGAAATTTGTTCCAACAATTGTATGGCATCTTGGAAGTATTGCTCGAGTCTTGGTTTTAAAATTCTGTCTTGTCCGTCGATACGTTGAATGATTAGCTTGTGAATCCCGTAGATGTTGATGTACTGTTATCCCCATTTGAATAGCTAATTCCGGTCATGTTATGAGGGCTTCGTATTCGCCGTTGTTTGTACACGGTTACGTAAGTGGTAGGAGTATCTTAACATCCCCGCTCCGGTGTTACAAAGATTAGTCCGATTCTGCCCCTTACGGGCGCTATCACTTGCGATTCTTCGTCTTTGTGTGCTTGAAGATGCTCCGTCGAAATATAATTCCCAACGTCGATCATCGGGGTCTTCTAGGCTCATTATTTGTTCATCGACGGATCGTCGTTGAGAGGAGATTCTGCCGACAAAGGGTGTCTTTGCGAGGAAGTACGCTAAGACTTGTCCCTTTACGGCACGAAGAGGCACGAAAGTTATATCGAATTGCAATAATATCATTGACCATCGGCAAGTACTGCAGGAAAGTGTTGGACGAGTCATCGAGTATTGCAATGGATTAAACTTCGAGATCGAGTTGACCTTATGAGAAAGCATGTAGTGCTCGAGCTTTTGAGCGGCGAAGATCGAGGACGAACAATGCTTTTCAATTGTGGGATACCTTATTTCCGTCGGAAGTAAACGACGGCTTAAATAGTAAAGAGCATTTTCTTTACCCTCATCATTGACACAGGCTAACGAGGCTCAGAGAGAGTCGTCTAGAGCCGCGGTATAAAGTATCGGCGGTCTACATGAGGCTCAGGGTGCTAAGACAGGAGGTGTCATTAAATATAAACATCAATCTGAAATGCTAAGATAATTGAAAGTGTAATGATTTAAATTAAATCTAAAATAATTTGAACACTATTCCAACCTTAAAATTATTAATTAAAACCTCATAATTAAATTAAATCATTTTAAATCATTAACTCAAACTTTAAATTAAGAATGATTAAAATTCTCAACAAACCAACTTGCCCTTAAAGGCTTTAATTATTATAACTCTTAAATAGAGTATTAAGTGAAATGTCACTTCATTCATCAGGAAATTAAATACTCAAGTTCACTGAGCAAGAGACAAAGTTTAACTAAACTCCTGGATAATTAATTCACCTGTGCAACTAAATTTACTTAGACTCAAAATGATCTCGGAAATATTGAAAAGATGTTTTGGACTCGTCCTTAGCACTTCTTTAATATGACGGGATGTTTTAGAAGAACAATTGAATTTAATTGTTCTTTGATGAAGAAAATCATTCTTAAACCAAACCAAGAACCTAGACGTCATAGGAGATGACTAGTTATAGGATTAGGAATTTGGTAGACATCAAAAACCCTCCCTTAGCTTTACCTAGGTATCTTCTGAAATATTTAAATGCCTTAACATTGTTTTAAGTGCAGCTTCGGATGGCGGGAAGACCCTCCAGGTACGCTTTTATTTTATTGCAATTTACTTTATTACAATTTACTTACATGCACTGTACTTTACTTTTCTTGCATGATAAATAAGACTTGTTGCATGAAAACCAAAACCTTTAGGATAGTCCTGAACTGAAACCAAAAATAAATTAAAAGTCATTACAAGATAAAATTCACCACCACAACATTCCAAAATATAAAACAACTCAAAATTTAATCACAAACAGAACAACAAAACTACAATTACAACTAAATTAAAGCGTCTCACTGAATGATCGGGAATACCTCAGATGATGTAACCCACATGTTGCTAACGGGATTTCCCACGTCTAAATGAAATTGTTGAAATCATTCAGTTGAGTTTAGCAAATTCATCTAGACTAAGTGAATTCGATTAAAATAACAGTGCCGGGATGACGGAACCGTGAGATCTTAATCAGTTCTGTTTAAACAACTTTAAGATTTGTTTTAATTAAAATATTAAAAAACACTTGGAGTTTAAGATTTTCTCTAAACTAAAACACTTCTCTCATCTCCTGATTTATGACTTCTAAAACTAAACCTCTGCAACAACAAGGAGCTTGGAGCACAGTGGGCAGCACGACCATCGTCATCAGCAAAACTGGGGTCTACTTCAGCAAAACCTTTCTTAGTTTTAAATAAATGAGCCATAGGACTTCGAGGTAGTTTACTTAGTGCAACATAATTCCTCAACTTTTTGTTAGACATTTGCATAATCATGTTATGCAAATCAAGTCCTAACCGGTCTTAGGACTCCGAGGTAGTCGTTTGGTACGACATAAACCCTTACATCATCAAGGTTATTTGTATGATTATGTCATACAAATATAAGTCCTAATTAATTAAAATTGGCAAGATTGAAACATTAAGTTAATTCCCAAATCTAAGCCAAACAATAGGATAGTTTGGGAAGTTGCCAAGATTCTTTTTGGATCCTCAGCTTCTCATACTTCTCTTCCTTTGGACTCCTGAAAATAACTGTTCCAAATTTGATCCATTCCCAATTGAAATTTCCAAAATCTAATTGTTTGAAAACCGTAAACTTTGAAATTCTTGAGAGCAAAACTACTGATCATTATCGAGAGTTTTCTTAAATGATTCCCGTCATTTAAGATGTAATTAACTATAGGGGCTTGCCTTTATACGGAACTTTAAGAACCCAGGTAATATAAACCTTGCTTAATTCCTTTATATTAAGCAGGGAAACTTGTCGGCTTATAAAATTGGTTCGCAGACCAAACAGATGTCACAAATCTTTTAGTTTATTTAATCGAGTCCCATCGTCAAGCAGTGTGTTTATCCTTCGAGATAGATACACGGTTTGTGGTGTGGTGCTCGTTTATATGAACTATTTGGGATGTGAGATCGGTTTGATTTCATATCTTAAAATTTTCAAACTTAAAATTATTTTCAAAATAAAATACTACTTTATAAGTTATATATATATATATATATACATATATATATATATATTTAAATTAAATTTAAAATCTAAAATTCACCGACAATTTACGTAGGTGACCCCTTTTTAAAATACAACACTCGGCTTAAAAATATGCGAGTAATTTATGGCGACTTCTGCTTGAGGACTAGTTCCTCTCTCCATTTTGATCGAATGGTTTTGCTTTCATAAATTGGTAGTGTATCCATGTCCCTAGTGGAGCAAACTACCATTCTTCCGTTGGAATACCCCGTTCATTTCTGTCTTGAACGAGTATAACCAACTCCTCTCTGATTTAGGAGCCACTGTTTAGACACCCCAAATCGGAGAGGTTCTAAGATCCTTTTACCTCTTTTCTAAGGTGGGGTGGACCCCCAATAGGTGTTAGTTTAGGAGCGGTCCTTCGAGTCGAGAAGTCTTGCGTAAGACTTTCTCTTCCTTTCCAATTCTAAATTGGGCCCTTTACCTGACCTTTTTGCTTTAATCGTTTTGTTTCTAACAAACGAATCTGCTAATAAACAACCTTCTAATAAAAATCTATTTTAAAAAAAAATCCCAAATACACTAAGATAAATGAAAATGTGTTCGGACTCTTTCTTTTTCGTCCTGAACGTTATGATGAAAGGAAGCATAATTCGGGGTGACATTCGAATCCGCCTGCAGAAAATGAGTGCCCCAAAGTTAATCTTCTCCTTCACCAATGGAATGGACTTCACCATTTACAAGGATGAGCTGCCCGACAATGGGATCATCCGTTTTGGACAAGGATTAGGCAACACAGACATCAAGTTCGCTGACGTTACTCTCTTCACACTAATGAACAAAGTGTCAAAAACTGAGAAACTCGTAATTGAGTTCAACTTGAAGTCGGCTCAAGAATTCACTCCCCTGCAAAGGGTTCCAGCTGAAAGGAGTACTACTATTCGTAGGAGGAGCTGTTGTCTCTACCCTCATCGGTCTAGTCATCTCTGCACCTACCGAACACGCAGTCGAAGGGAAGGAAATCCAGTACGTGATGAGCATGTCACCGTGGAGGGTACGGATTTTGCTACAATACCATCTATTTTTGAGATTGGGTCCGGTTCGAAGTCGTACCCTAACTTGGACTCAAAGAAGAAATAGAAGCGAAAGATCGCCAAGATCGAGAAACGGCGAGCTGCTCGAAGTTGCTTTTCTAGAAGAAATCCACGAGGAAGAGAAGAACTGCTGAGTATATACCTCCGTTGGAAGGGAGCAGGTGTCACCCTCTCTGCGCCGCATCGGATGAAGAGAATGTCCGTAGGATCGCCGTTGCATTACACGACTCGCGTACTACGACAATTACTGAAAGGAAGAGGGATAAGACTACGCCATTTGCTCGACTGCAAGTTTGTGATAGAAAGATTGGAGAAGAAAGAAAGATGCCCTGTGTCAGAAATCTTAAGAAGGATAGGACGGGTGCCAGCTAAATCCTGCCTTGGACCGCGAATAGAGCCTGTTGCTGCCACAGAGAAACCAAAGAAGAAGATAAAAGCTAGTTCACCCGTTGTTGTATCGGGTCTACAAATTAGGGAGGATACCACCTTCCAGCATATAGCCGACAAACCATCCGGTCTTAAGCTTTCTGCTGTGAGAAGGATGGTATGGCGACCTACTACTGGCGAGCTAAGATCAAAATAATGTCTTGAGAAGAAAAGTCTCGTTAGGAGACTTGAATCAGAAGAAAGTGCTACTGCAATAAAGGGGACTCCCGAAAAGGAAGTTCAACAACCGTCACGAGACAACTGAGAAGCCGTATGGAAAAGGCCACTAGAGGATGCCATGGACAAGTTAAGGACCGACATCCGACGATTAGTAAAAGAAAGAGAAGAAAAACTAGAGGATGAAGTTGAGTCATCAGAGTTCATGGATGAGGAGTACGCCGAGATCAATATGGTTGAGACGTGAGCATCATCAGCTTTGCAAGGTGCTCCGGCAGCTGTGGAAAGAGATGAATCAGAAGTGATGAGGGCACAACTTTGGGAAAGAGATGACACAATTTCCCAGATGGCAAAGAGGATGTAAGAGATGGCTGCTGCCTTAGCCACTCTCTAGAGTCAGGTACAACCTCAGAAAGAAACTCCCCAGAGATCATCCATATTGCAGATGGAGGAAAAGAGATTACATCCGTCAACAGAGACGAGCCACCAAAGAAGGATTCTGGACAAAGCATGATTCCAGAAAAGGACATTAAAAATATGGTAGAACATCAAGTGCGAGAAGCCCTAGCACAATCTAAGAGTGGAGCATCTATTTAGACGGGTAGAACTTACCCGAAGAGTTCGGTGTAGTCCAATACCTGAAAGGCTTCGCACCACCTCTATTTAAGACTTTTGATGGAACAGGAAACCCCCGACAGCATGTCGCACATTTTCATGCTAGTTGCTGCAATGCCGGTGGGAGTGACGCTCTACTCTTCCATCAGTTCGTCAGCAGTTTGTCAGGGATTGCCTTCGACTGGTACGCAGAATTGCCAAACGGTTCAGTAAAAACCTTTTCAGAACTAGAGAATCTCTTTGTTAAGAGGTTTGCCGGGGCTCAGCACAACATCACTATCGGTGATCTGGTGGTGGAGCAACAGAAGCCGAACGAGACTTTAGTAGATTACGTACTTCGATGGAGGAATTTAAGCATGAAGTGTGAACCACAGCATCAAGAACAACATGCAGTCGGCATCTTGCTTAAGAGTATCCATGGCCCGATAGCACTTATCCTTAAAGGATTTACAATCAAGACTTTCGAGAAGTTGCTTAGCAAGGCCGGGAGCTTGCAAGAAGAGGCAAAACAGCTAAGTTTCGTAGACAAGACCGATAAGCAGAAAACTGTGAAGACATTTGAAAAGAAATCCAGAATCATCACGGTAGTAGATAAAGACAAGCAACCAATGCAGATACCGCCAGAACGACCACAACCTAGTTACCAACCACTGCAACCGATATACCAACAACCGTAATAGATCTATCAGCAACCTCAGCAGGGCTATCAGTAACCTCAGCAGGGCTATCAACAACCTCGTTCAAGCTATCAGTCACCTCAGCATTATGAACAACCGCCTCTTTCGTCGCGTACCTTAAGAGAACTTCTAAATAGAGAATATCCATTCAAAACTCAAGCAATAGCGAAGATGTTCTGTAGCTTAATGAAGACACCAGATTTTCAGCTGCCAGAGCCCAAGAGACCGGAGGAAGTCAATAAGAAAGATCATCCGAACTATTGCCCTTACCACCAGATGCTCGGGCAGAAGATAGAGGACTGCATCACTTTCAACAGTTGGCTTAATGACAATCTCCGAAAAGGGAACATAACGATCCCAAAGGAATAGATGAAGGAACCCCAGAAAGGAGGTCCCGTCAATGTTATTTCAACGGATCCCATTGTTCCGATAGACCCTTACACGACCGATGATGGATGGAGTATCGTCTGGACAAAGTCTTCAAAGAAAATTTGGATCACATCCAGACCGCTTTGGTACGCGGCTCAACTCAAAGTTTGAAACCTGTCGAGCTGACACTATCACTTACGATTGAACAACCGCCCCAGGAGGAGGAGAAGATCGTAGAATAAAAGAAGACTGAGGCTCCAAAGAGTAGACTAGGGGCTGCTTATCCTAGGATGGTTATTTCTGATTCGGGGGATAAATCCCTCAAACCTCTGACTCTGTATGATTATTTGCTCGCCCCGGCGGGATCTTATAATGATAAGGGTTATGGCGTTGGCTACGTTTTGACTGTTTCTAACGATTACATAACTAGCGACAACAGGCTTAATCCGGATCTCGATTCCAATACAAATAACGATTCTCAAATCATACACAACCTCGATGACCACGACGAAGAAGATGCTCACAAAAGAGGCTACGAAAGCTCGACAAGCAATGAGTCCATTTGTGAATTTCGAGGAGCTCCGATCATGATAGAATTAGAACCATCAGACACCGAAGCAAATTCAGAAGAGCCAATTGTTCCGATTCAAGAGGAGACACCGGTAAATTTAGAGGAATTAACTGAAGTCAATCTAAGAAGCAGAAAATTTCTACCCCCCGAGAATGGGTCCAAAGGATAAAGGAAAGCAGGTGGTTGCTCGGGAAGAGTCGACCCCAGCAGAGGAACTGCCCACTCGAGAAGAAACTGAGGAACATGGTAATAAAGTGGACTACAACGTGCTAGCCCATCTTAGGAAGCTACCAGCCAAACTAAGCATATACGATGCTTTGATCCTGTCAAAGGAGATGAGGGAAGCTCAGATAGATACACGGTTTGTGATGTGGTGCTTGTTTATATAAACTATTTTGGATGTGAGATCGGTTTGATTTTATATCTTAAAATTTTCAAACATAAAATTATTTTCAAAATCAAATGCTACTTTCTAAATTATATGTGTATTTAAATTAAATTTAAAAATTTAAAATTCGCCGACAATTTATGTAGGCGACCGCTTCTCAAAACACAAACCTAAAAATATGCCGACACTCGTTGACGGTGAGATTTTCCAGAGACGGCTGACAACGGACTCGAACCCGCCGACAGCGGCCTCAAACCCGCCGACAGCGCTCGGGAAGGTTATAGACCGACTTTTGGCACTTTTGGGCCAAAATTTAACGTATTTGGACGCTTTTTCGAAGGGGTGCTTAAGGGAACTCTTAGGAATTTGTCCATACTCTTTAAAAATGGCGAATATAGGTTAGAAAAGTAGGGAGAAAAGAAGAGAAAAAAGTAAGAATGTTTAGGATTCTTAGATTAAGAGTAGAAATGTAGATTTCTACACTTTTGGAGAGATTGGAGAGGAGATTTTGAAAGAATTTGTAAGGAGATATTCTAGCTTTGTATGGATCGACGGGAGACTTCGTGGGAGAGATCTTCATCTTTCTTTCAAAAGGAAAAAAACTAAGTATTATTCTTCATTGTCTTATGATTTTGTAAACACTTACATAGTGAATTTTCTTTGGTTTAATGAAGTTTGCGTTGTGTTTTCTTCGTGCTTTGTGATGTATCTTTCTTACTCTTTCTTCTTCTTTAGAAATAGTGGCATAAGAAAATTATGTCATTGTTTCCATTCTACTTTTCTTTTGCAATGAGTAGGATTCATGATTAGGATATTGGGATGCTTGCTAAAAGATGTTTTAATTATAAATGTGATGGTTTTTACTTGCACTTCATTTACATTACAATAAGGGCCCGTTGTATTGTTAAAATTTGTTGTAATTGCATTGTCCTGAATGGGCGGTGTAATTCACAACAAAGTGGAACCACATTCAATATCTGTGAATGAATTGCATAATTCATGGGGATTAAGTGCAAATAAATAGGGAAATATCATTATCGGGCATAGAATTGGAGATTTTAGAGTGACAGGCTAAAATCCTCAATTCAATCCTATCATTTGGGTACTGAAGTGTAGATGTTAGCCCTCAGGTGAGGGGAACATGGGAGCTCTGATGTGAGAGTCGGTATTCTCCCAGCCTAGCCGCAGATTCAGTAACCAAGCATAGGATTAGTCAATGTTCTTTATGCCTGGACCAAAGGGTAAAGAATAGGATTGCTCCTATTTGGCACATAAAATATTAAATGCATCTCATTCCTATACATTATCCATTTCATTACCTAAGAAATGTAGTTTTTAGTATCTCAAAATTCTCCAATCCAATTCATCTAAAAAGGGTTATCTTTAGAATTATTGTTTGCATTTAGTTATAGTTACTATTATATTTAACACTTGCATTTAGGAGTAGTTGCTAGATAAAACACAATTTTAATCGACATTCCAAACTAAGGACTATTAGTAGTAGACTAGAATTTGACTAAAGACCTCTTACTTCACTTCCTCGTGGGATCGATACTGAGGTTTTTAAAGAAAACTCTATATTACTTGAAGCGATACGTATACTTGCGTAGTACCCCTAGTGTGTAAAATATTTTCTAATTTTTATATCATTTAAGATTTTGCACAATAGCCGTTATTTATAAATAGGGTCAAGTTTTTGGCCATCTTTTGGAAGTTAATTTCCTGCGTAATTGTGGGTCGGGTCACGTACCATCATCTGAAAAAATTTATATTTTATTAACAGTTGATTACGTTTCAAAGTGCATCGAAGTTGTAGCTTTACCTAAAGTGTTTTGAAATTTCTAAAGAAAATGATTTTTACGAGATTTGGAATGCCCAGGATAATTATCACAGATGGGGGATGTCATTTCAGAAATATAAGAATTCAATCATTGTTGGAAAAATTTGGAATTAAACATAGAATTGCAACTGCTTATCATCCTCAAATAAGTGGAATAACTGAAGTATCAAACAGAGAAATTAAAATAATATTAGAGAAGACTGTTAATCCTAAAAGAACTGACTAGGTTGATAGACTTGATTCTGCATTATGGGCTTATAGAACAATTTATAAGACACCTATCGAAATGTCACCTTATCAGTTAATTTATGGTAAACATTGTCACTTACCTGATGAACTTGAACATAAAGCTTGTTGGGCGATAAAGGAGTTTAATTAAAATTTGAATATTGTAAGAGAAAAATGATTATTACAAGTGAATGAAATGGAAGAGATAAGAAGTGATTCTTATGAAAATGCAAGAATTTATAAGGAAAGAATGAAGAAATTGCATGACAAAATTATTTCAAGGAAAATATTCGAGCCTGGACAAGAAGTATTATTATTTAATGCTAGTTTAACTTTTTCCTGGAAAATTAAAATCTAAATGGATAGGACCAATTATAATTGAGAAAGTATACCCTTATGGAGCTGTGGATATTAAAGATCCGAAAACTGGCAAAGTATTTAAAGTTAACAGATTTAGACTGAAGCCTTATATGGGAGAAATGAAATTAAATTACATAGAGGCTTATAAGCTGAGTCTACCCGATTAATTCAATTAATTAGGTCGGGCTGATGACGTTAAACCAAGCACTTTATCGGAGGCAACCCATATTTATTAGTGTTAATTAAATTATTGCTATAAGGTTATGCCTTGCTCTTGACTAAATTTGTATATAACTTCTGGAAATGAAAAGCTAACAAGTCTTTATTGGCTTAAGCTAAATAATATCTTGAAGTATATAGACTTTGGATTTTGACCACTCCATGTCAAATGTGAGTAAAAAGGAGATCAAGTTAACCTTCGATTGTGATTGTTTGTGATTTGAATTTTTTGTAATTGTGTTTGTATGTTGATCATACCCATTTTTTAGACCTATTTTTACGACCCAAACTTGTAAAATTTGATGATAGGCGAATCGAAGTCGATCGAGGTTCCGGCGCCTAGGTGCCAAAAGTTGGCACCTAAGCGCGGAATAGCTGCGTATCGATGATGCGGCACCTAGGCGCCGGATTCGGCGCCTAGCGCCAGCTGTTACGGATCGTGTAAAAACAAAAATCTTGATTTTTTACATGAAATCTCTTTATATATTGCCTTATCTTCGTCCCCAATCCCATAGAAACCTTAATTTCGACCAGAACAATCCATTTTGGAGGAATTAAGAAGGATTTGGAGGTAATGGATAGAGGAAATCATGGAAATGAGGTAAGAGACAAATCTCTTAAAGATCCTTAGCCTTATTTTAATGGTTTTATTGCCATTAGTATGGAGAAATTGTTTAGTCGATTAGAGAAGATTGAAGCGGAACTTCAAAGTATTGGTAATCGTCTCCATGAGATGTACCACCAATACGAACACTTGGAATGGCAAACCAAACTTCAATCTGATCATATGGCTACCTATCATGACGCTCAAGTAGAAATGTACACGAAAAACAAGTGGATCGATAAAAAGACGGCTTTGGAATTTCTAAGGGCGTTTGTGTTCTATCCCTTCAGTCCTAGCGAACTTCATTGCAAAAGAGATGGTAATTGAAGATCGATGTTAAATAGATCTTATATGTGTTTTTGGTGTGATCGAGTCATGTGTTAGTGTGTTGAATATCGAATTTGCGTGTTTGCTTAATTGTTCAATGTGTGTTGTTGGATTTTAATATTTGCTTTGAATATGTTGTTGTTTGTGTTTTTTATAAAATGATGAACCTTAATACAGTCTTGTACTAAAATTTATTGAATTTGGAATGGAAGTTATGGACTGAAATTGAAGAATTTAGATACATTTTTGTGGATCTAAACTATCATTTTATTGATTGTGAAAATGTTTGGAGGATATAAATTGGATTAATACTCTCATAAGAGTAATTAGGAGTCAAATTAGATAAGATTTGGTGGAAAATATAAAATTTAAATCAAATTTTTGGAAAGGCGAGTCTGGCGCCTAGGCGCCGGTTCGGCCTGAACCCGAAAACTCATCTTCTTAAACACCCCCCACGGGATTTTTAATACCTAAGCTTCCTTCTCTACTGTTTTTCGCAAAAATACCCCTTACAGATCCTATTTAAACCCGGATTTTCAAGTTTTTGAGCTTGAAATTACCTGATTTCTTCATCCCGAGGTCAGATCAACATTCTAAACTCATTATTTTCGATTTTCACTATGGATTTTTCTCTCATTAAGAAAAACAGAAATTTTGTGAAAAATTTTGATTTTTAAGGTTAAATCCATGAAATTTTTAAGCTCTTTCAAGTTTGAAAAGCTTAAATTAGTTTATTTTCCTAGATCCGTTGAATTTATTTTGCGTTTTTATTTCACATTTAGATGGCACACAAATATAAGCGAGGAAAGGAACGAGAAAGTTTTGATCGTAGCAAGTTCGTCACTGCTACTGCACACTACCGATACAATGATTTTGCTATGACTCGAAATTTTATCTCAGAGCGAAGTTTTTACAATCCTGGAGGAAGAACTGAGGATACAATCATTGCGCTCAACTGGCAATGATTCTGCTATTTCACTGTTGTTGTTGTTATCCCTGTTATTAGAGAGTTTTATGCTAATTTTGTGGATGTTGAAGAATTTGAGATTTTCGTCAGAGGAGTTGGAGTAGGATTCACTCCTGAACGTATCAATATTTTCTATGGACTGCCGCTAAACATTGAGTGCTATTACTCCGGATTATCTCCATCTGAGGGAGATTTGGATATGATCATTGCCTACCTGACTGATACTACTGGAGCCTGGAAGATTCAGAACGGAAAAAGGGTAAAATTTTCATATTCTAAGCTTAATGGTGTTTCAAAGGCATGTCACTACTTTATTTCTACTCGTCTCCTTCTATCCAATCATCCGAGCGAGGTTACCAAAGATAGAGCTATCCCTAACTACTGAATTTAAGAGAGGAAGCCTATTGATGTAGGAAGCATTATTTATGATTCTGTAAAGGCTACTGCTCATTCTAGCACTTCTATTGGACTTAGTTTTCAATCTCTGATCTATTCTTTATGTGAAAGTGCTGGAGTAGTTGCTGAGCTTTCTGAGGAAAAGCTCAAGTCGACAAAGCCCTATAGGAAGAGAGAGTGTCAGTATCTATGATTGACTTCGAGGTAAGAGTTCTACTACACCTTCTGGTTCATTACCTACTTCGGGTAGAGTTTCTACTTTTAGACCATCTACTTCTGCTGAGCCACCATCTACTTTTTGGAAAACCATGCATGATAACCTTATAGACCAGTAGAATGAGCTATTACTAACTCATTATAGAGTAGATACGATCGATAAGAAGATCGATCATCTTTCTGAGTATACACAAAGAAAGAGTGATTTCGATGCTGAGTATTCTGAGTCTTTAGTGAGATTTCTGAAAGGTGAGCACAATGTTCAGTTCCCTACTTGTCCCAGATATTCACCATATGTTGATCCAAAGGATATGAAGTTTTCTTTTGGTGATGACGATGATGAAGCCACAGATAGTGATTATTAGCTTGACTTACCTCTGGAGATGTGTTTAGTGTGTTTCTTGTTTCTTGTGTTGTTTAGTGTGATGTTATTTGTTAGTGTTTATGTGAATTTTTTATGTTGAAACTGTTTTTAGATTATCTGATGTGTGTTTTAAGACTAAAATATGAATGAATTTTTATAAAAGTTTAATTTTGTTTCAGCCTACTGTTTAGTGTACATGAATAGTTAGAAATTTTGCAAGCTCAAAAAATAAAAAAAAATAAAAAAAGACATATTTTAGAAATTAACTCCTGCTCTGCAAAACTTTTCTATATATGCTTAATCATTTATGTTATATTCGTATTAAAGTATGTGTAGAAATAGAAGTTAGTTTTTCCTTACTACATCATTATTGTACTTAGATTAATTCCTGTTTATTTCTTTCTCTCATGCTTTAGAAAATTTCATGATTCATATTTATACTAAAGCTGAAGTTTGGGGGTAGGAAAAACATTTATCAAATTTAAATATTATTTGTCCTTAATGAACTAATATTTTGTTTAAAAATATATTAACATAACATAAGGGATGAAAAATCTGTTTAAGATTACCTATATTTTTGAATTTATAAATAATTTAGTAAACTTAACTAAAATTTCAAAAATTTTGATTGATTTTAAGAATAGAATTATTTAAGTTAAAGAATAATAAGATAAAATTTTTTCTATTTATTGTAAAGAGAACTGTATTTTTGAAATACTAAGTAATCAAGATTATTGCTTGAAAAAGAAAAGATTTAAATAAGTTATGAAAAATAATAGATTATTAAAAATGTCATATTTATTAAGTAAGAATGTATAAGTTTTATAAAATAAGTTAAAGATAGTGAAGTTCAAAGTCATTAACAGGTTATCCAAAAATAGTAATCGTCATGTGAAAAAAAAAAGATTGAAAAACAATCCAAAAGAAAAAAAAAGA
The DNA here is from genome assembly GCA_022702705.1 of Papilionanthe hookeriana x Papilionanthe teres. NCBI lineage: Eukaryota > Viridiplantae > Streptophyta > Magnoliopsida > Asparagales > Orchidaceae > Papilionanthe > Papilionanthe hookeriana x Papilionanthe teres. Next base: position 78,259,395 of record CM040434.1, on the reverse strand, counting down.
ATGTGAGAAGAAGCTTGAGGAAATGCCTAATCAAAATTTGGCTTCACTTTAATTATCTTATAGGATGAAAATTGATTACATTTTTAACTTAATTTTTATGTACGAATATTTTTACTAGAAAAAATATTTCATGAAAATCTTTTTCTTGTAAATATTCTATGTGACCTTAATATGATAAACTACAATTATTCTTGAAATAAATGAAAAATCGGAAGTCTTATGATTTGGTAGTTAAATGTTCTTTAATTCTTAAAATTAAACTTAATTAGTGAAATTTGGTTAAAGATTTGCTAAAGCTTTTATAAAACCAAAAATTACAAGGAATCTTAAATATTTTAACTTCATTCTAAATGTTATGTAATTTATGTAATTAAAAGGGTTACTTGAGGACAAGTAACGTTTAAGTTTGGGGGAATATGATCTACCTAAAAAATACCCATTTTTATGCCTTATTTATGATTCAATTTTTAAGGATATTATGCTTTAATGAAAGATATTTTCATGTTTTTGGATGTAGACGATTAAAAAAGAGTTCAAGAAAGAAAAAGAAGGAAAAAGGAGCAAAAAGGAGCAAAATGAAGCTTATGGAGCAAAATATTGGAAATATTGGTCTGGCGCCTAGGTGCCAGAATCCAGCGCCTAAGCGCCAGCTCGATACAGACACTGTTAAGATTTTTGATGATTTTGGGGAGTTATTTTGATGGAGTTAAGTGATTATTGGAGCTTCTAGAAGACTGGAAGTTACTCCTAATATATAGGACATGTGATACAATGAATTTGGACACAAGGAAACAATTTTTATCGCAAAGAGGTGTGATCCAAAGTGAAGAGGTGCGAAGACCTGGTCACGAAGTCTGGTGCCTAGGTGCCAGATCCCGGCGCCTAGGCACGACAGTTACCTTCTAGAAGATGCATTGAATTTTGACGAATTTTGAAGGGGTGCCTTAAGCAACCCCTAGTCAAATTCAGAGCTTTATAAATAGGAGCCCATTCTACAGAGAAAAAGAGCCCACTTTTAGCATCTTCTCTCCCCCCTCTAGTTTTTAGTCTCTTCCACACTTAGGGTGCCACTTTACTTTGTATCTAGTGAGTTTATTTTGAGTATTTTTTGTGTGTTGTTGTTGTTGGAGTCTTTCATCACTGCTTTGGAGTCAGTAGAAGTCAGCGGATCACTTGAAGGAACACTTCAGATAAGTATTTGTACTTTGGTTCAAAGTTTTATAAATATGTTTTATTGTGTGATTTCAATGTGTTCTGAGTAGTAAGTTATCTTTCTCCTTTCAACTATGAAAAGATAATAAATTAATTAAATTTTGTAGGAGAATTAAATTTAAAATATTTAAAACTTATTAATACCTGATCTTAGTTTAATTTTTAAATTAGCTATTTAAATTGTTAAAACCTGTTGAAGAATTTTAAGACCTATCCGGAGATAAATTCTTAACTAATAGATATCACATGAATCCTTGTGTAGTAGAAGGATTTATGAGGATTATTCAAGGTGAAGTGCAAATAAATAGGAAGATATTATTTATTGGGCGTAAAATTAATTAGTTTTTAGAGTGATAGACTAAATTCTAATAATTTGGACGGGTCACTGGTAGGGCCGACCATAGCAACCCTTGGACACCTAGTGGTGTGAGCCTAGATTAACCTATTATACTAATAAAACATCCTGAACTGATCTATAAATTAGTCAATGTTCTTTGCACCTGGACCAAAGGGTAAAGAATAGGAATGTTCCTATTTGGCCCAATACCATAATCTGAATTCCCCACTGTCGGCATATTTTTAGGTTTGTGTTGTATTTTGAAAAGAGGTCGCCTAACAGAAATTCTCGGTGAATTTTAGATTTTAAATTTAATTTAAATATGTACATATGGTTTAGAAAGTAGTATTTGATTTTAAAAATAATTTTAAGTTTAAAGGTTTTAAGATATGAAATCAAACCGATCTTACATCCCAAATAGTTTATATAAACGAGCATCACATCACAAACCGTGTATCTATCCTGAAGAATAGAAACACTGCTCGTTGATGGGGCATGATTAAATAAACTAGAAGATTTGTGACATCCGTTTGGTCTGCAAACCAATTTTATAAGCCGACAAGTTCCCCTGCTTAATATAAAGGAATTAAGCAGGGTTTATATTACCTGTGTTCATAAAGTTCCCTATAATGGCAAGCCCCTATAGTTAATTACATCTTAAATGACGGGAATCATTTAAGAAAACTCTCGATAATGATCAGTGGTTTTGCTCTCAAGAATTTCAAAGCTTAAGGTTTTCAAAGGATTGGATTTTGGAAATTCAAAGGGAATGACTCAAAATTTGGAACAATTTATTTTTGAGAATCCAAAGGAAGAGAAGTAGGAGAAGTTGAGGATCAAGAGGGATCTTGGCAACTTCCCAAACTATCCTATTGTTTGGCTCGAATTTAACAAAATCCTAATATTATCTGATATTTCAAACTTGCCAATTTTAGTTAATTAGGACTTATATTCGTATGACATAATCATACAATCAGCCTGAAAGATGTGAGGGTTTATGTCATACCAGACGACTACCTCGGAGTCCTAAGACCTGTTAGGGCTTAATTTACATGACATGATCATGCAAATGCCTAACAAAGAGTTGATGATTTATGTTGCACTAGGACAACTACCTCGAAATCCTATGGCTTTGTTGTTTAATTCTAAGAAAGTTTAATTGATGTAGATCCGAGTTTTGCTGATGACGATGGCCGAGCTGCCCACCATGCTCCGAGCTCTTTGTTGTTGCAGAGGTTTGGTTCAGCACCTCCTTTGGACGAGAGGAGGGGGTGTTTAAATAGGAGAGGCTGGAGGGCCTCTTAGGGGGGTTTAAGGGTTGGGATCAGCTGCTATGGTGATGAGAAGAACAGCTGCAATGGCCATTTGGAGTGAGGCAGCTCAGCAAGGTGGAATTCCAAAATTTGGCTCCTCCCAAGGTCTCGGCCATGGTGTTTTCCGGCGATCCAGGCGGCTGGCCGGTAGGCAAGGGTCACCCTCAAGTTCAGGTGGGTCTGGGCTGGGGTTTTGTGTAGGAAATTGAGCTTTGCCATGTGTCAAAAGCTTGGATTAAAATGGCATGGGGGAAGGCCAATTTTGGCTTGATTTGGTCAAGTCTACCTTTTGGGCTTGGTTCACCCTTCAAGGTCGCTTTGGGTGTTGTGGGGAGTCAAAGGAACCAGCTGGTTTGGCATGGAGAAGTCCTTATCCAAATATATTTGGATTAAATTTGGGTTAAGGTGAAACATGTTTAAGGTTTATAACTTTTAGGAGGTGCTTAAAGGACCTCCTCCTTTTTCCATTTAAGGAGGGTTGACAACTTAGAGATCCTCATGGCTTGCCAATGGCTTGCATGTGGCTTCATGGCTCCATGTGGCTTGGGAAAAGATTTGGTCGATTTCATAAAAAAAGGATTTTGTGAATTTTGGCATTTTGATGGGAATTGTTATGAGGCTTGATTTGGAATTGTTTAATTGATAAATTATGACTTTAGGAATGATTTTAAATTTAATGTTTGATGAGAGAAAGTGTCATGTGGGCTTTAGATTGATTTGGGCTTTTGAATTTGGTAGAAGTGGGCTTTTAGGATGGTTTAAGGGAGTGGGACTTTATGTTTAGCAATGGGCTTTTAGATGAAAAGTTTTGCAATGGGCCATGACAAATAAATGTTGAGTTTAGTTTAAGGATGTGTCTTGAATGATTTGAAGCAAATTTGAGGTGGTTTGGAATTGAATTGGGTTGAATTTGGATTCATTTGGTAAATGGCCCAATGTAGGTCAAATTAGGCTAATTTGGGCCAATGTTGGGCTAGGGTTGAAATTGATGTAAAATTAATGTTGGGAAATGTTTATGAGAGTGTTTCAAAGAGGTTTTAACTTTGGTTAGGTTTTGGTTTTGGGACTTGGGCTTATTTGGGTTAGGTTTGGGTTTAGGTCAAAATTGGGCTTTTTGGTTTTGGGTTGAATTTGAGTGGGGTTTGGGTCCAAATTTTAGGCAAATCATGTTAGTGTTTTGTTTTTGGGGATGTTAAGGAAGGTTTAGAAAAGGTTTGGGGTCAATTGGAGTTGAATTGGTTTGGTTTGGGCTAAGTTTGGGTCATGGGTCCAAATTGGGCTTTAAGGTCAAAAGTGAAATTGGATTCAAATGTCAATCAAATTGGACTTGGATTTGGTCTAGATTGATATTGTGGATATTAAATTGAAGTTTAGAATTGAATTGGACAAAAATTGGGGTCAATTGGGTAGATTTGGTTTGACATTGGTTTCACTTGGGTTAAGAATGGGATAAATTGGGGGTTTTGATAAAAGTGGGGTAAATTGACAAAATTGGCGCATGGTGTAGTTGGAAAAAATGAAATTGGGATTATTTGGGATTTTCTGGAATTTTTGAGAATTTTCTGAATTTTTGGATTTTTTGGCTAGGAGGGGCATTTTGGGTATTTGAAGGGTATTTGGGGGTATTTTTGGAATTTTTGGTATTTTTGGCTATGGATGATCAATTTGATTGGTGAGGAAATGTTCAAGGTTAATTTTGGGGAATTTTGGGTGATTTGGAAATTTTGGAGGATTTGGGCAATTCTAAGGGCTTTTAGTAGGTTTGGTGGGTGTAGGGTCCCCGGGGCCAAAAATTGAAATTTTGGAATAATGAAGATTGATCAAATATGAGTGGAATGGAATCACTTTTATTGAGCCATGAAGCCATATTAAGCCTATAGGAGCCATGAGAGGACTCATTTGAGGCATTCACTATGTCGTTCCTAACCCTCTAAGCGAGGGGCTGAGGGGTTAAGGTCCATCCATATGAATTACCTACATGAGTCAAGGAGTCAAGTTGGGTATGGGTGTGGTTTAGGATTTGGATTGTGTGTGTGAGAGTGTAGAGTATGAGTGTAGTAAGTGTGTAAGTCAACCCTCACCAGACCAAGCCACCCGGGGTGGTCCTAAGGCCAAAGAGTCCTATAGGGAACTCATCCTTTAAACCTTTACTCTTGATCTCGACCCTCTAGGTGATTAGGGGTCTACGATCAAGCTTGTGGGGTTTGTAGGGAGGCAGAAGTGGTTCAAATTTCTAAGGGATGGGTCCCGATTCTAGTCCTCTATGATAGTCGAAAGGAAAAGCCTAAGGCTAGATCCTAAACACTAAGAGGGAAGAGAAGACCTCATCGAAAATGAGGTCAACAAATGGACCCCCAATAGGTATGGTGTGCTAACTAAGCACACCGCGCGTATTGGTGTTGACCGAAGAGATCAACAAAACCAACACAGATGTCCAAGTGACAAACTTAGGATGAATTAGAAGAATTTTCGCTAGGGAGTATCAGGTAAATCTCCAAGACTGAAGATTCCAGAACTCTCGCTGGGGAAAAAGGAGGTGAATTTCAGATCACAAGATTTTATGAGATTGGATTTTAGATTCGTTACATTTTTTATTTCAAGTTTTAATTTTGAGTTTGAATTTCTATTTGAGTTTCAATTTTGGTTTTATGCGGAGAAAAGAGTAGGGCTAAGGCCTACCCGAATACATTTGTATGCTGAGAAGGAAGCATGCCTGAACCTATTCCATATGCTGAGGAAGAATAGGACAAAGCCTATCCAAAATGCAGAGTGCTTTAATTTTAATTTCTTGCTAAGAGGATCAAATTTTGAGATTGCTGAGAAAGGAGTAGGACGGAAGCCTATCCCGAATGCTGAGATTTGCTGAAATGGGAGTAGGGCGGAGGCCTATTCCGAATGCTGAGATTGCTGAGAAGGGAGTAGGGCGGAAGCTTATCCCGAATGCTGAGATTTGCTGAGATGGGAGTAGAGCGGAAGCCTATCCCGAATACTGAGAATGCTGAGATTTGCTGAGATGGTAGTAGGGCGGAAGCCTATCCCGAATGCTGAGATTGCTGAGATGGGAGTAGGGCGGAAGCCTATCCGAATCGTGAGATTGCAGAATTTTGTTGAAATTTATTTATGCAGAGATTGAGGGAAATTTTGCTGAGGTCCAATGGGAATTTTTTGCTGAGATTCAGTTTATGTAGTGGTTGTGAAAGATTTTGTTGATATTTGATTCATGAAGAATTTTACTGAGATTTGGATTATGCTGAGATCGAAATGAGATATGAAAGTGTTCCATATCCCATGGGAATCAATCAAAGTCTGATTACTTGGCAAAGGGTACAAACCCATGCCATCCGAATCAAATTGAAAATTCTTCGTGATTCTTAAATCATCCCGAGAGAGGGTTTCAAAGGAGGTCTGGAATAGATCTTGATTTGAAGAAGGATTGGAGGATTTGAAAAGATGGACTTAAACTGGAATTCAATTTGAGCTTTTAGATTTGTTTTGTTTGTCCTTTAACTATCCCATTTTTTTTGTTTATTTTGTGTTCATGTGGATTTGAAGTTCTTTTTAATGTTTGGATTTTTATGGAAGAGATTTCTTATTTATTTTCCTTTTCTTTTCTGTTCTTTGTTCGAAGTTCATTTAACTTTAATGGCGTTTCCCAGTCAATTTGCACAAAAAGAGGTGAAGGCAAAATGTGACATGGTCACTTTCATTCCAATCTTGTTGAAGATACATCATACAACTCGATCTGAAATATTTCTCATACAATCCATGACTCAAAACGAGCTATGTATGATTCTTGTTGATCCATCCAAAAAGTATCTGTCAAATCCATGTCTGAATAATGAGATACACGGTCAATAACATCACCTTCCAAGCCATCCTTGGCAGGAATGCCGCATGGATGTGCATTGGAGGTGTGCTATTTCCCGTGTAACTCACAGCTCGTAGGGCCGGAGACTCTCCAATTCTGGATCTGGTTGGAAGTGGTATGGTGCCTTTCTGTCGTCCATCCTTCTAAAAGTGACGAAGATCCGCTCCACTGGTACTCCCGGTATACAATGTTTTGCGATGTCTGCTCCATTTCCTTGTAATATGGAACCTACCGGAAGTGGTATCTCCACCGGACCTCGGAACTTACCCGGGCCTGCAATCCAGAGGTCAGATCCGAACATGATATTGCATTGGTTGATGAAAGAAACTGTGCAGAAAGGTCTGACAAAGTCATGGTGGTCTATGTGTGGAGGTATGCGATCACCCTTCTGATAAATGTTGATGATGCAACTGTTGGGTATGCAGGCTGCTGGCAGTACCCTCCACGTTATCATCCTTTTTACCATTCTTTTAATTATTCTCGGCATTGGATCCACCTCACCGTGACGGAGTATCCCTGGTTGATTTCCATTTCTATCCTCTGCGAAGTTATAGCAACATCCGCATTGTATTGTGACTCTTCCTTTCCCTTACATCCATTTCCAGGGTTTTGAATAAGTCTTTTCTCTCAGACGGCCTGCTCGACCCATCTTCTGAAGTTCTAGAATGCAATCCACAATCTGCTGTTGCTCGTACTCTGAGAATACACCTGTGTGTAACTCGAGGCCTTCCAAAATGTTGATTCTTTTGCCTCTAATCCTTTCAAAGTATTCGAAAGTTTTCTTCTCAACATTTTTCATTCTTTTTAGTTCATATTCTGGGATGATCTGCAAGTGATGAGGCCTAGTAACGTATTGCATGATGTATGGCTCAATCCCGTTACGTTCTCCTGCATACCTTGGCTCCTCGGGGATTGTCTCTGTCGGGACATCCTCCGGGGTTGCTTCAGCAACAAGGTTCTTAAGATACGGTATCTCTATCTGACGTCGAGGCAATCTCTCTGCCTCTGATCTTCTTAGAGTTTCCCTTATCCTTTCTGTTGTTCTTGGAGCTTGTTCTCTCTTTTTAGGTTCCTAATGAATCGGTATCTTTGAAATGTGTGTTGGCGAAGGTGGCTGTTTCCTCGTGTTGATCTGCTGCTAGTTTAGTCAACATCTTGCGGATACGGCGATTCTTATTCCTTCTTTGAGTAGCAGTGAGTGTAGCTCTCCTTACTTCTTGAATTTCTGTGGGCGTGGCGCTGACAAGCCTGCCCTCTGCCGTGGCAACTACTGACTTGATTTTCTTGCTTTCCTCGGTGTTTGTCTTTCTTTTCTTGTTGCTGGATTGGCGGCTTGGGCCACCCATCTTCATCACTATCTGGCTATGAAGCTCTTCTCGGTCCACTGGGACCCAATCATTTTGTTCATACTGTAGGCTCGCTGGTGTGAAGTCAGAATCAATTTCTCTTACTGCTCCATCCTTCACCCTTTTTTCATCGAGTGCGAGACTCACGCCATTTTTAAAGTTTAGGACCAACCGCCTGTTCGACATTTCCCTACAAAGAAGACAAGGAAATGATTAGGGGCTGTACTAAGAACAAGAACATTACGAAAGTATTTATCACTGAAGATTCTTATTCACTTATTCCAATTTTAATTTTTAAGGAAAGTAGGAAAAGATAAAGAAAGATCAGGAAAAAGATTTGATTTGAAAGGAAGGGTAAAACTTTATTATTATGATTTTCACATATTTTATTTTTAGTACATTTTTTTTAGTTTATCCATTTTTATGTTTTCGGGTTCGGACCCAGTCACAAAGTGATCGCTTCACCCGTTTTTCTAGGGATAAGACTCTATTTTAGAGGCCACCCTTCGAAACATCAGGTTGCGTAATACTTCTTCAAATATCGTCCATTGATTGGAAGTATTTGTCGTTCTCCTTGGCAATTCACAAGTTGGTAGGAGCCTCACGAGTAGACTGCCTCGACCACAAACGACCCTTCCCAAGTCGGTTCAAATTTGCCTCCTATCTTGCGATGTGCAAGAATAGGTCTTCTGAGAACAAGAACTAAGTCACCAACTTTGAAAGTTCTTGGGCGGACCAGTTTATCATGGGCCTGGATCATCTTAGCTTGGTACAGTTCAAAATTTTGTTGCGCTGCAAGTCTTTTTCATTCCAAGTTTTCTAGTTCTTCGAGTCGTAATTTGGCATTTTCTTCTGTAGTAATTTTATTTGCAACTGCAACCCTGAGTGATAGAAGCTGAACTTCCAATGGTAACACTGCCTCAGACCCGTATACTAAAGCATAAGGCGTAGACTGAGTAGGAGTCCTGAAAGTCGTCCTGTAGGCCCATAAGGCTTCTAACAACTTCTCGTGCCAATTTTTCTTATTTTCATCCAAAGTTTTCTTTAAGATTTGAACGAGAGTTTTATTAAAAGCCTCGGCCAGGTCGTTTGCTCTTGGGTAGTAGATTGTTGAGTATCGCCAATCGATCCCATGTCTTTTGACAAAATTGTTGATTTTTGTGCTTCTGAATGCTGACCCATTATCTGAAATGATTCTGCGCGGTACTCCGAAACGGTAGACGACTTGATTTTTGAAAAGCCGTAGCACGTGGTGTGCCTTTACTTCTACGAGTGGAACTGCCACGCCATTTAGAAAAGTAGTCTGTAGCTGCAAGGATGAAGCGATGTCCTCTTGAAGAAGGTGGTTCTATCGGACCCACTATATCTGTGCCCCAACACTCAAATAGCCACGATGCAATTGTCGGATGTAGCACATTTGGAGGTTGGTGTAGAACCACTCCGTGCACTTGGCATTGGTGACAACTTTTGGCAATCTTCATGCAGTTCGTCATCATCGAGGGCCAGTAGTACCCTAGTCTTTTAATTTTCATTTTCATTTTCGGACCCGACTGATGAGCACCACAAAGTCCTGAGTGTACCTCTTTGACAATTTCACGAGCCTCGGACCCATTCAGGCATCTTAACCACATCTGATCAAAAGACCTTCCGTATAATGTATTGTTTATTAATGCGTCGGACGAGTTCTTTTCTTGATTTGATGTGCTAATGACTTATCGTCCGGTAATTTCCACGTTTGCGGTGTAGTACGATAGCGATTGACGCCAATCTTCGTGTTTTCCGTCACTGCTCATGAATCGATTCCTCTCGCTTTTTTGATTTACGTATCATATCCATGTCGAGCTGTGATAGGACCTGTCGTCCTCGAACTAACACTTCAACTGACTCATCTTGTAAGCAGGCAAATTCTTTTGCAAGGTGAGCTAGCACATCCACGAGAGCATTTTCTCTTCTGGGGATCTTGAAGATTGTTACATTCGGAATTTGTTCCAATAGTTTCATGGTATACTAAAAGTATTGCTTGAGTCTTGGCTTTAAAATTCTGTATTGTCCGGCGACCTGTTGAATGATCAACTGAGAAACTCCGTAGATGTTGATATCCGTTATTCCATTTGAATGGTTAGTTCTAGTCCTGTTATGAGAGCTTCGTATTCTGCCTCGTTGTTTGTGCACAGCTCTGTTAAGTGGTAGGAGTATCTTAACATCCCCTGCTTCGGTGTTATAAAGATTAGTCCGATTCCTGTCTTACCGGGCACTATCGTTTGCAATTCTTTGTCTTTCTGTGCTGAGGATGCTCCGTCGAAGTATAGTTCCCAACGTCGATCATCAGTGTCTTCTAGGCTCATTATCTGCTCGTCAGGTAAATCGTCGTCGAGCGGTGAATCTACTGGTAAAGGGTGTGCTGCAAGGAAGTCAGCTAGAACTTGTCCCTTTACGGCACGAAGAGGAACGAAAGTTATGTCGAATTGTAATAGTATCATCGACCACCTGGCAAGTCTGCGAGAAAGTGTTGGACGGGTCATCAAATATTGCAACGGATTAACTTTCGAGATAAGGTTGACCTTATGAGAGAACATGTAATGCTTGAGTTTCTGTGCGGCGAAGATCAGGGCCAAACAATGCTTCTCAATTGGAGGATACTTTACTTCCATCGGAATCAAACAACGGCTTAAGTAGTAGAGAGCATTTTCCTTTCCCTCATCATTGACACAGGCTAGCGGGGCTCCAAGGAGTCTTCTAGAGCCGTGGTATAAAGTATCAAAGGTCTACACGAGGCCAGGGTCGCTAAGACAGGAGGTGTCATTAAGTATTGCTTAATGTCCTCGAAGGCCCGTTGGCATTTCTCTTCCCAAACGAATTTGGCGTCCTTTTTAACTAATGCCGAGAAGGGCTGACACCTACCTGACAAGTTCGAGATAAAGCGTCGAAGATATGCCAACTTCCCTTGAAAGGATTTTAGTTGTTTTAAGGTTTTGGGAGGCTGCATCTCTATGATAGCTTTAATCTTTTCCGGATCAATTTCAATCCCGCGATGTTGGACAACAAATCCTAAGAATTTCTCAGAGGTAACACCGAAGGCGCATTTTAAGGGATTCATCTTAAGGTTGTATTGCCTCAGTCGCTCGAAAACAATTCTCAAATCGTACAGGTGATCTTCCTTCAGTTTGCTTTTGATGACCACATTGTCCACGTAGCACTCGACTTGGTTGTGAATGAGCTCATCAAAAATCATTGTCATTGCTCTTTGGTATGTTGCTCCTGCGTTCTTTAGTCCGAATGACATTACTGTGTAGCAATACACTCCGATTGGTGTTCTGAATGCCGTGAGCTTTTCGTCTTCTGGTGCCATCTTTATCTGGTTGTATCCTGAAGATCCATCCATGAAAGAGAATATTTCATGTGTTGAAGCGATGTCGATCATTAACTCTGGAATTGGTAGTGGAAATTCATCCTTTGGACATGCTTTGTTCATGTCTCTGAAATCCACGCAGATTCTGATCTGACCATTCTTCTTTCTAACTGGTACCACATTGGCTAGCCAAGTAGGGTATTGTTCTTCACGGACAAATTTAGCGTCAATTAGCTTCTTAACTTCAGCTATTACTTATTGTTCAATTTCCAAACGCATTCTTCTGGAAGCTTGTCTGATTGGAACGGAAGTAGGATCCACTCCTAGCCTGTGAACTGCGACTTCTGGAGCTAATCCTAGCATTTCATCATAACTCCAAGCAAAACAGTCCTTTAATTCCATTAATAGCTTGATCATTTCCTCAGAATCTTCTTTATTGAGTAAGGAGCTAACAAAGGTTGGTCTAGGCTTTTCTCTAGTATCTAAGTTAACTTCCATTAACTCGTCTATTGTAGATTTGATTTCTTCTTCGAACTCTGGTGGAGCATCTCCAATTGGTAGATCCTCGAGGTCCTCTGTAGTTTCCAAGCAGTCTTCATTAGGTTCACAAGTGACAACCAAACAAAATTCCGTATCGTCAACTGAACATACTGTGCCGAATCCGAGACCATGTTTTGAATTGGGAGGCCGACCGACATTATTCCATAATTTTTTGAAGTGTTGTGATCGGCCTTTTGTCCATTGTCGAGGTAAGACACCACGCTGAATTAAATTTTGAACACAGGGAGAGTAACACTTAAAAGGTAATTCCATTAATTCGGAAGAAGTGACATCTTCAAAAAGTACATCGTTTTCAGTATTGGTAGAAGAAGCACCACGGTAAAATTTGATTGGTTTAGCACCACCGCCATGCACTTCCTTGACCACCATACCCTCGATCTTATTAGACTGGATCGGGGTCAGGGCCATAGTGTGTACATGGTAGTTAATCTTCTCGAACATTGATTTATATTCTTCATTCTTTTCATCTTCGAGGGAGATCTTGAATTGTGGTTCCTTCGGTTTATTGTAGTTTGCTTCTTTCTTGATTTCTTCTTCTTCTTCGTAGTCGTTCTCCCAATTCACATTGATTACCGGCTTTTTCGTCCAATCGTCCCAACGTTTCGCCATGACCTCGTCCCCGGCCTCGACCTCGGGTGCAAGTTGTGAAGAAACCTTCACCATCTCGCCGTAAGGGAGTGGTGAGTGATCGTTGGAATAGAACTTCGGGTTCTTCGTCATCTTGAACTTCTTTTGCTTCATTTGGCATGGTATTTACGGGAGAAGATTGTTTTCTTTGGAGGCGCGTAGTAGGTCGCATCTTCATGAATTCCAATTTCATGTATGGAGAAAGGTTGCAAGTCACCTTTAATGCACTGTTCTCCTCCATCGTAGTATTTTATGCACTGATGCAGAGACGACGGTACCATCCGGTTCTCATGTATCCATGGTCGGCCCAGTTGTGCGTTGAACAATGTTTCAGAATCAATTATATGGAATTGATGTCATCTTCGTTAAATCATCGGTTCTCATCAACAGCGTTATTGATCCGAGGGCTCTTTCTCCTTTCTGGTTGAATCCTCTAAGTAACATCTTGTCCGCTTCAAGCTCGCGAGCATCAATTTCCAAGTATGCTAACGTCCGAAGATTCATTATGTTTATTGACGCTCCCGGATCCACCAATACTGCGAGAGCGTAAACTTTCCGATTAGAATGAAATGTACAACGGTCGGTTGTGATCGGTTGTCCCAAGTAGTAGATCACTGTCCGTGAAGGTAACACCTCGATGTTCCTTTAACGAGCAAACCTCGTCTAAGGAATCTCCGGCCATCTGAGCTAAACAAATCTCTGGATCAAGTAAGGCCTTGATCAGAGATGAGAGCGTCGTAGATGCTCAGTTTGGCTGGTAATTTCCTAAGATGGGCTAGCACGTTATAGTCCACTTTGTTATCATGTGTCTCAGTTTCTTCCCGAATGGGTAATTCTTCTGCTGGGGTTGATTCTTCCTGAACAACCGCCTACTTTCCTTTATCTTTTGGACCCTTCCGCTCCTTAAGTTGACTTCTGTGATTTCTTCTGAATCTGGTACTGAGTTTACTGGTGTCTCCTTTTGAATCGGCATGACAGGTTCTTCTGGAGTCGTTTCGGAATCTGAAAGCTCTAACTCTATTGTGATTGGAGTTCCTTGGAATTTACAAATAGATTCGTTGCTTGTTGAACTTTCGTAGCCTTCTTGGTGAATGTCTTCTTTGTCATCGTGATTGTCGAGGTTGTGTATGATTTGAGAATTGTTATTGGTATCAAAATCGAGATCCAGATTAGATTGGTTGTCGTTAGTTACGTAATCGTTAGAAACAGTCAAAACATAGCCAATGCCATAACTCTTATCATTATAAGATCCCGCCGGAGCGAGCAAATAATCATACAGAGTCAGAGGTTCGAGGAATTTTTCCCCCGAATCGGAAACAATCATCCTAGGATAAGCAGCCCCTAGTCTAGCCTTAGGAGCCTCGGTCCTTTCTTCTTCTATGATCTCCTTCTTTTCTATGATCTTTTCTCCCTGGGGTGGTTCTTCAATTGCAAGCGATAGCGCCAACTTGACAGGTTTCAAACTTTGAGTTGAAGCACGCGCCGAAGCGGTTTGGATGCGATCCAAAATTTTCTTTGATGACTTCGTCCAAGCGGTACTCCATCCATCATCAGTCGTGTAAGGGTCTAACGGAACAATGGGATCCGTTGAAATAACATTGACATAACCTCCTTTCTAGGGTTCTTTCATGTATTCCTTTGGGATCGTTATGTTCCCCTTTTAGAGATTGTTATCAAGCCAACTCTTGAAGGTGATGCAGTCCTCTATCTTATGTCCAAGCATCTGGTGGTAAGGGCAGTAGTTGGGATGGTCTTTCTTATTGACTTCTTCGGCTTCACGGGTTCGCGGTCGAAAATCCGAAGTCTTCATCAAATCGCGGAACATCTTTGGCATTGCCTCATTCTTGAATGGATATTCTCTATTTATAAGCTCCTTTAACGTGCGCTCGTGGGTGAGGCGGTTGCTCATATTGTTGAGTTGGCTGATAACCTGGTTGAGGTTGTTGGTAGTTCTGCTGAGGTTGTTGATAGTTGGGCTGTGGCTGCTCCGGCTGTATTTGCATCGACTGCTTGCCCTTATCGACTGCAGTGACGATCCCAGATTTCTTTTCAAATGTCTTCACAGGCTTCTGTTTGTCTGTTTTGTCGACGAAACTTAGTTGCTTCGCTTCCTCTTGCAAGCTTTCAGCCTTTCTTAACAACTTCTTGAAAGTCTTAATCATAAATCCCTTAAGGAGAAGTGCTATCGGGCCATGAATGCTTTTAAGCAAGATACCGATCGCATGCTTGCTCTTGTAGTCGTGGCTCACACTTCATGCTTAGATTTCTCCATCGAAGTATGTAGTCCACTAAAGTTTCGTTCGGTTTCTGTTTCTCCACCACTAAGTCACCGATGGTGATATGGTGTTGAGCTCCGGCAAACCGTTTCACGAAGAGGTTTTCCAATTCTGAAAATGTCTTTACCGAACCGTTCGGTAACTCTGCGTACCAATCGAAGGCGATCCCTGACAGGCTACTGACGAATTGTCGGAAGAGTAAGGCTTCACTTCCACCGGCGTTGCAACAACTAGCGCGAAAATGTGTAACATGCTGTCGAGGGTTTCTGGTTCCATCAAAAGTATTGAACAGAGGTGGTACGAAGCCCTTTGGGTATTGTACTGCATCAAATTCTTCGGGGTAAGGTCTACCCGTCTGAATAGATGCTTCGCTCTTAGACTGTGCTATGGCTTCTCGCACCTGCTGTTCTACCATGTTCTTGATGTCCTTCTTTGGAATCATATTCTGAGTAGAGTCTTTCTTCGGCTGATCGTCTTCGTTAACGGATCTAATCTCTTTTCCTCCATTTGTAATATGAATAACTTCTGGAGGCG
Organism: Papilionanthe hookeriana x Papilionanthe teres; assembly: GCA_022702705.1. Taxonomy (NCBI): domain Eukaryota; kingdom Viridiplantae; phylum Streptophyta; class Magnoliopsida; order Asparagales; family Orchidaceae; genus Papilionanthe; species Papilionanthe hookeriana x Papilionanthe teres. Next base: position 78,243,972 of record CM040434.1, on the reverse strand, counting down.
TTTCTCTTGGGGGTTGAACCTGACTCTGAAGAGTGGCTAGGGCTGCAACCATCTCTTCCATCCTTTTCGCCATTTAAGAGATTGTATCATCTTTTTCTCGAATTTGTGCTCTTAATACTTCCAGTTCATCCCTCTCCACAATTTCTTGGGGCACCTTGCGAAGGCGACGATGCTCGTGTCTCAACCATGTTGGTCTCCACATATTCGTCATCCATGAACTCCGACGAGTCAACTTCATCTCCAAACTTTTCTTCTCTTTCTCTTGCTAATCGTTGAATGTCGATTCTTAGCTTTTCCATAGCGTCCTCCAACGGTCTTTTCCGTGCTGTTTCGCAGTTACCATGCGATGGCTGTTGGATTTCCTTCTTGGGAGTCCCCTTCATTGCAGTGGCTCTCTTTTCAGACTCGAGTCTCCTGATGAGACTTTCCTTTTCCTGTCATTGTTTCGGTCTTAATTGGCCAGTATTAGGACGCCATACCATCCTTCTAGCGAGTAGAAGGCCTGAGGACCGAGATGGTCCATCGGTCGAATGCTTGGAAGGTGGTATCCTCCTCGATACGTAAACTCGAAACAACAATAGGTGGACTAGCTTTCATCTTCTTATTCGGCTTTTCGTAGGCGCTAACGGGTTCTACTCGTGGCCCAAGACGGGACTTGGTCGGCACCCGCCCTATTCTTCTTAAAATTTCTGATGCAGGACATTTCTCTTTCTTTGCTAACTTCTCTATCACAGTCTGTAGTCGGGTAAATGGTGTAATCCTAGCCCTTTTCTTTCGGCTGTCGCTATAGTATGCGGGTCGAGGTAATGTAGAAGCAATCTTGCGGACATTTTCCTCGTCAGCTGCGGCGGAAAGGGGATGGAATCTACTTCCTTCCAAAAGCGATGTATACTCAGACAATGGTATTTATTCAGGTAGTGGTGTGTCCTCAGGGATCTCTTGCCAGAAAGCAACTTCAGTAGCTCTGGCCTTTCTGGCAATCTTTCTACTTCTGTTTCTTCTCTGAGTCCGTGTTAGGGATGGAATCCTTGAGCTGGACCCAATTTCAAAAATAGAAGGTCTCGCACGGAGATCTGTACCCTCCACGGTAACATGCTCGTTACAAATTTGAATTTCCTTCCCCTTCAGTTTGGCGGAAGCCGGGGTAGGTGCAGAGACGACTAGACCGGTGGGGGTAGAGATAACAGTCATCCATGGACGGTAATATTCCTCTCAACTGGAACCCTTTGCAGGGGAGGGAACTCTTGAGTTGACTTGAGGTTGAACTCGATCAAAGGTCTTTCAGTTTCAGGCACTTTGTCTGTAAGTGTGAAAAGGGTGACGTCGGTGATCTTGACATCTGTGTTGCCAAATCCTTGTCCAAAACGGATGATCCCATTGTCGGGCGACTCATCCTTGTAAACGGCGAAGTCCGATCCATTGGTGAAGGAGAAAATCGGCTTTGGGCAGACATTTTCTGCAAGGTAGATTCTGATTGTCAGTCCCATGTTATGCTTCTTCTCATCAGGACGAAAGAAATGAATCAAAAAGAGTCCGAACACATTAAAGGAGTTATTTATTAAAAGAGTCATTCATTAGAGGGTTTGTTTATTAGGAACGGAATGTTCAAAGGTGTAGAGAAGGTAAGGGATATGATTCAAAATTGGAAAGGAAGAGAAAGTCTTATGCAAGACTTCTCGACTTGAAGGACTGCTCCTAAACTAACACCTATTGGGGGTCCACCCACCTCAGAAAAGAGGTAAAAGGATGTCGGAACCTCTCCGTTTAGGGGTGTCTAAACAGTGGCTCCTAAATCCAAGAGGAGTTGGCTATACTCGTTCAAGATAGAAATGAACGGGGTATTCCAACGGATGAATGGTAGTTTGGTCCACTAGGGGCATGGGCTCACTATCGATTTATGAAAGCAAAGCCATCTAATCAAAATGGAGAGAGGAACTACTCCCCAGAAGAGTCGCCAGAAGTTGTCGGCATATTTTACGTTTGTGTTGTATTTTGAATAGGGGTCGCCTAACAGAAATTGTCGGCGAATTTTAGATTTTAAATTTAATTTAAATATGTACATATGGTTTAGAAAGTAGTATTTGATTTTGAAAATAATTTTAAGTTTAAAGGTTTTAAGATATGAAATCAAACCGATCTCACATCCCAAATAGTTTATATAAACGAGCACCACATCACAAACCGTGTATCTATCCCGAAGAATAGACACACTGCTCGATGATGGGGCTCAATTAAATAAACTAGAAGATTTGTGACATCCGTTTGGTCTGCAAACCAATTTTATAAGCCGACAAGTTCCCTGCTTAATATAAAGGAATTAAGCAAGGTTTATATTACCTGGGTTCTTAAAGTTCCCTATAAGGGCAAGCCCCTATAGTTAATTACATCTTAAATGACGGGAATCATTTAAGAAAACTCTCGATAATGATCATTGGTTTTGCTCTCAAGAATTTCAAAGTTTAAGGTTTTCAAAGGATTGGATTTTGGAAATTCAAAAGGGAACGACTCAAAATTTGGAACAATTTATTTTTGAGAATCCAAAGGAAGAGAAGTAGGAGAAGTTGAGGATCAAGAGGGATCTTGGCAACTTCCCAAACTATCCTATTGTTTGGCTCGAATTTAAGAAAATCCTAATATTATCTGATATTTCAATCTTGCCAATTTTAGTTAATTAGGACTTATATTCGTATGACATAATCATACAATCAGTCAGGAAGATGTGAGGGTTTATGTCATACCAGACGACTACCTCGGAGTCCTAAGACCGGTTAGGGCTTAATTTACATGACATGATCATGCAAATGCCTAACAAAGAGTTGAGGATTTATGTCGCACTAGGCAAACTATCTCAAAATCCTATGGCTTTGTTGTTTAATTCTAAGAAAGTTTAATTGATGTAGATCCGAGTTTTGCTGATGACTATGGCCGAGCTGCCCACCTTGCTCCGATCTCTTTGTTGTTGCAGAGGTTTGGTTCAGCACCTCCTTTGGCCGAGAGGAGGGGGTTTTTAAATATAAGAGGCTGGAGGGCCTCCCAAGGGGATTTAAGGGTTGGGATCAGCTGCTCTGGTGAGGAGAAGAACAGCTGCAATGGCCATTTGGAGTGAGGCAGCTCAGCAAGGTGGAATTCCAAAATTTGGCTCCTCCCAAGGTCTCGGCCATGGTGTTTTCCGGCGATCCAGGCGGCCGGCCAGTGAGCAAGGGTCACCCTCAAGTTCAGGTGGGTCAGGGCTGGGGTTTTGTGTAGGTAATTGAGCTTTGACATGTGTCAAAAGCTTGGATTAAAATGGCATGGGGGAAGGCCAATTTTGGCTTGATTTGGTCAAGTCTACCTTTTGGGCTTGGTTCACCCTTCAAGGTGGCTTTGGGCGTTGTGGGGAGTCAAAGGAACCAGCTGGTTTGGCATGGAGAAGTCCTTATCCAAATATATTTGGATTAAATTTGGGTTAAGGTGAAACATGTTTAAGGTTAATGACTTTTAGGAGGTGCTTAAAGGACCTCCTCCTTTTGCCATTTAAGGAGGGTTGACAACTTAGAGATCCTCATGGCTTGACAATGGCTTGCATGTGGCTTCATGGCTCCATGTGGCTTGGGAAAAGATTTGATCAATTTCATAAAAAAGGGATTTTGTGAATTTTGGCATTTTGATGGGAATTGTTATGAGGCTTGATTTGGAATTGTTTAATTGATAAATTCAGACTTTAGGAATGATTTTAAATTGAATGTGTGATGAGGGAAAGTGTCATGTGGGCTTTAGATTGATTTGGGCTTTTGAATTTGGTAGAAGTGGGCTTTTAGGAAGGTTTAAGGGAGTGGGCCTTTATGTTTAGCAATGGGCTTTTAGATGAAAAGTTTTGCAAAGGGCCATGCCAAATAAATGTTGAGTTTAGTTTAAGGATGTGTCTTGAATGATTTGAAGCAAATTTGAGGTGGTTTGGAATTGAATTGGGTTGAATTTGGGTTCATTTGGTAAATGGGCCAATCTAGGTCAAATTTGGCTAATTTGGGCCAATTTTGGGCTAGGGTTGAAATTGATGTAAAATTAATGTTGGGAAATGTTTATGGGAGTGTTTAAAAGAGGTTTTAACTTTGGTTGGGTTTTGGTTTTGGGACTTGGGCTTATTTGGGTTAGGTTTGGGTTTAGGTCAAAATTGGGCTTTTTGGTTTTGGGTTGAATTTGAGTGGGGTTTGGGTCCAAATTTTAGGCAAATCATGTTAGTTTTTTGTTTGTGGGGATGTTAGGGAAGGTTTAGAAAAGGTTTGGGGTCAATTGGAGTTGAATTGGTTTGGTTTGGGCTAAGTTTGGGTCATGGGTCCAAATTGGGCTTTAAGGTCAAAAGTGAAATTGGATTCAAATGTAAATCAAATTGGACTTAGATTTGGTCTAGATTAATATTTTGGATATTAAATTTAAGTTTAGAATTGAATTGGACCAAAATTGGGGTCAATTGGGTTGATTTGGTTTGACATTGGGTTTACTTGGGTTAAGAATGGGCTAAATTGTTGGTTTTGGTAAAAGTGGGGTAAATTGACAAAATTAGCCCATGGTATAGTTGGACAAAATGAAATTGGAAATATTTGGGATTTTCTGGAATTTTCTGGGAATTTTCTGAATTTTTGGATTTTTTGGTCAAGAGGGGCATTTTGGTAATTTGGAGGGTATTGGGGGTATTTTTGGAATTTTTTTTGTATTTTTGGCTATGGATGATCAATTTTATTGGTGAGGAAATGATCAAGATTAATTTTGGGGAATTTTGGGTGATTTGGAAATTTTGGAGGATTTGAGCAATTTTAAGGGCTTTTGGTAGGTTTGATAGGTGTAGGGTCCCCGGGGCCAAAAATTAAAATTTTGGAAGAATGAAGATTGATCAAATATGAGTGAAATGGAATCACTTTGGTTGAGCCATGAAGTCATATTAAGCCTATATGAGCCATGAGAGGACTCATTTGAGGCATTCACTATGTTGTTCCTAACCCTCTTAACCAGGGCCTTAGGGGTTAAGGTCCATCCATATGAATTACCTACATGAGTCAAGCAGTCAAGTTGAGTATGGGTGTGGTTTTAGGATTTGGACTGTGTGTTTGAGAGTGTAGAGTATGAGTGTAGTGAGTGTCTAAGTCAACCCTCACCAGACCAAGCCACCCAAGGTGGTCCTAAGGCCAAAGAGTCCTATAAGGAACTCATCCTTTAAACCTTCACTCTTGATCTCAACCCTCTAGGTGATTAGGGGTCTACAATCAAGCTTGTGGGGTTTGCAGGGAGGAAAGAAGTGGTTCAAATTTCTAAGGGATGGGTCCCAATTCTAGTCCTCTAAGATAGTCAAAGGAAAAGCCTAAGGCTATATCCTAAACACTAAAGAGGGAAGAGAAGACCTCATCAAAAATGAGGTCAACACCCACAAAAGATAATTATTATAAAAATCTTGGATTAGTTGAAAAGGAGAAGTCGTTTTTATACTTGCATTGAATTTTAATTACTGCTTACTTTACTTTATTACTGGTTACTTCTTACTTGCTTATAGTAAAAATTGTTAGTAAATTAAATTTGAAAATTAAATATATATATATATATATATATATATATATATATATATATATATTATTTTAATTTGAAAAATTCCAAAATATTTCTTACATTTCTTACTTTTTATAAAAACACTATCCCTGTGGGATCGATAACCAGGACTCCACTAGAACCATGCATTACTTGAACAATACCTATACTTGCGTTTAAAATTGTGAGTTTTACAATAATTATTTTAAAATCTAAATTTAAATTCATAAGTAAAAGTAAACCTCGCACATCAAGTATTTAAAGCCATTTTCCAGGAATTAAATATTCTAAAAGGTGGTATCAAATTCTTGTATTTAAAAGCCTATATAAAGTTGCATTGCATCATTGGGGCACCCAGATAGTGGGCCCTATAGACCCTCTATCGCCTAAAGGCCATAGATTTATTCTAGCAGCCACTGATTACTTCTCCAAATGTGTAGAAGCAATACCACTCTGAGTAGTCAAAGCAGAACATGTTCTCTATTTCTTCAAGACTTATATTGTCTATAGATTTAGAATACCTCGAAGGTTCATATCAGACAATAGACTAGCCTTTAAAAATACAAAAATGAATAATTTTATTCAAAGACATGAAATCAACTGGATGTATTCTACAATCTAGTATCCTAAAGCCAATGGTTTAGCCGAAGCCTTTAACAAAACATTGGTACAAATTTTGAAAAAGACATTAATCAACAGTCCAAGACAGTGGCATGAATAATTAATAAAAGCTCTATTGGCCTATAGGACTACATACCGAACACCAACACGGTTAACATTTTTTGCTTTTTTATATAGTTCTGAGGCTATTTTACCACTTGAAGTGCAAATTCCTTCCCTCAGAGTTGTTGTTGCAAAAAAAATAACCGAAGAAGAAAATGCCAAATTATGACTCAATGAACTTGAATGTTTAGAAGGCAAACGTCTCCAAGCTTAACAAAATCTGGAACTCTATCAAGCAAAAATGATACTAGCCCATGATAAATTGGTTCGTCCTAGAACCTTTCGAATCGGTGAACTAGTTTTAGTCCTTCTAAGACCTATACTCGCTCATCGAAAAATAGGTGGAAAGTTTAAACCAATATGGTAGGGCCCATATGTAATTGAATAGACATATTCTGGAGGATCTTACCAATTGGTAGATTGTCAAGGAGAAAAAAATCTTGCCCCCTTATGCGACATGAACATTATGAACCATGACTTGTTTATGAACTGAGAAAATAATAAAAATGGTTTACCTTATTTATGAAAATTTTACTTCGTCTCTTGAAATCTCATTTGTGCGAACTAAGTAGATACTTATAAGCATAATCCTTTAAAATAAAACAAAAAATTCGTAATTAACAAAAACATTTTGAAGATGAAATTTAGTCTGACATGCTATATTATTCTGTCACTTATTGGAAAATGTCTGACAATAGATTTCTTTTCATCTTTCAAAATGGTGTGACCTTGACATTGGACGTCGACAAATTGACAAAGGGGCAATTATTGACCATGATTTGCTACAACTTGAATTGATATATTAAGGATGATTGCTATATCATGTTAATCCAGACAAAGTTGAAGACAAGACACTTATAATAGAGTTCAAAGTTCGAGAATAATATGACATCATGGATGAACAAAAACCAGTCATTCACGAACAAAAATTTAGTGCTGGGAAACTGAAATCAGTAGTAATGGCTACAGCTCAAATGCGGAAGCATGTGTTTCTGGTATCAACAAACCGACGTCAGGACTTACTCTCAAAGGCAAAACCGCAACAAGCAATTAAAATTACAGGAAGAAAAACAATTGCAGGATAGCAGACGTATGGAGGACGATAAAGACCAATTTGAATTTTCCGTCCCTAATGTCCACCCGATGAAATATATCCCATTCTTGGGGTCCAAAATTTGGAGCCTGGGGAAGAAGATCCAATTGAAAGGACTATTTTTATCCAGACCCCATACATACCAACTCTGGACTTAACAGTGTCAGAAAGACAGACTGATAAAAGTGAGATCTCTGAAGAAGACTTATGGCGAATTCGAAACATAAGACGACACTCTTTTGAAAAATTTAAATATATCAATTGACAGACTATTAACATACTAGAAGGCATTAAATTGTTCACTAAGGTATTCAACGAAGATGAACAAGCGGCTATTATTGAGCACGTGATGGAAGCTCGAGATTTGTGCCAAGCTGGGTGCCTTAAGAAAAGAACCTATTCTGATCCTAACAAGTGGATACGTAGCAAAGGACGGTTGGAAATTAAGTATGGGTGTTACAATAACTATGAAAAGGACAAGGAAGACAACCCTCTAGGGATTCTGCAACACGAGCAAGTGGATCAGTTGCCTACTGTAATCATCCAGATCATTAGACGACTTGTCACATGGGGGATAATGCTAGCAAGCTGCATCCCGGATAGTTGTATTATCAATATTTATGATGATGAACACTGTATCTCTCATCATATTGACAATTACGACTTCTAAAGGCCATTTTGTACACTGTCATTAATGAATAGGTGTTTTATCCTTTTTAGAAGAGAAATACAAATTCTCTGATCGGGAGAATTTCATGGGACATACCAGATCCCTTTGACTTGAGGATCAGTTCTTTTGTTACAAGGAAATGGTGCTGATGTGGAAAAACATTGCATATCGAGCATCAGTAGACATCACATCTCGATCACTTTACGGCGAATGCATCTAGAAAAATGACTCATTGGATATCAGACCATTCCAGAACTTGAGGATTGAAATCTTTGGAACTACCATGAACCTATGAATATCCAAACACCTGAGATATAGTGACAACAATGTCTTGGAGTGTTAAATGTTCGTGGTTGGTCTGATAGCATCCAAGGTTGCATTAACAAAAAAGAAAGACATGAAAACTTCTGACATGTGATAAATATCGATAGATTGTAGCATGGGTACTATCTGATATATGTATATATATACAATGTTGACTTTTGTTTGCAATGTCCAATATTTTTGGAAAAGAAATAGATGTTGAAAGACATCCTCTGTTCTCCGCAATAAATCGGCAGGTCCAAAAATGCCAGAACAAAAATTTTAAATAAAAAATGATATGATGAACAACTTGTAATAATTAACATGAGATTTATCTTTTGAGCTGTAAAGGTCAAATCCCTAGCGGATACACTTTTTTTTATGTGTTTTTCACACATAACTTCCAGTTATTGGATAAAAGAGCCTTCCTGACACGAAAACATAACATTCCTTTAACTTCTTTGAGAAAGTATATAAGTCGCATAGATTTCCTTCTCAAAATTGATATATCGACATTTGACATTTCAGAGAGATGATATGACATCTTCTCTATCTCCAGTTATTGGATATAAGACCATTCCTGACACAGAAACATCACATTCCTTTAACTTCTTCTTTGAGAAAGGATATAAGTCGCATAACTTTCCTTCTCAAAATCTACATATCGACATTTAACATTTTAGAGAGATGATATGACATCTTCTCTATCTCCAGTTATTGGATATAAGACCCTTCCCGACACAGAAACAAGTCATTCCTTTAAGTTTTTTTTTTGAGAAGGGATATAACTCGCATAGCTTTCCTTTTCAAAATTGACATATCGAGATTTAACATTTCAGAGAGATGATATGACAACTTCTCTATTTCCATTTATTGGATATAGGACCCTTCCTGACATGGAAACATGACATTCCTTTAACTTTTCTTTTGAGAAAGGATATAAGTCGCATAGCTTTCCTTCTCAAAATCGACATATCGACATTTGACATTTCAGAGAGATGACATGACATCTTCTCTATCTCCAGTTATTGGATACCAAACCCTTCCTGATACAGAAATATGACATTCCTTTAACTTCTTCTTTGAGAAAGAATATAAGTTGTATAGCATTCCTTCTCAAAACTAACATATCAACATTTAATATCTTCAAGAAACGGTATAAGACCTCCTTTAATGGAATATGACATCCACCTTATTTTCAAAATAAAATTTTTTACATTAAAATGACTTATAAACTGACAATAAATATTATGACATTCAAACCATTTTCGGTCAACACCAATATGTGCGACATACTTGTGCAATATTCCACACATATTGGGGGCCCATTTGTTGACCTCACTTTTGTGAGGATCATTTCAAAGTTAGCTTGAGATAGAAAGTATAGCAATATTGATTTCCTAAATCTCACTAATGGACTCTAAACCATAATGACTAAATTTTTAATAAAGGAATGACTTAAACAGTAATGACTTTATTAAAATTTTTACATAATCAAATCAGTAATGACAAACCCTAATCTGATCAATTACTGACCTAACTAGTCAAACTTTGACATAAAAAGTCAACTTTGGTCAAAATGGTCAATGTTTTTACCCAATGACCAACCTATTGACCCAATAGGTCAACTTTTGACCAAATAGTCAATTTTGGTCAAAAAAGTTAATTCTTGACTTAATGACCAATCTGTTGACCCAATAGGTCAACTTTTGACCAAAAAGTCAACTTTGGTCAAAATGGTCAATTTCTGACCCAATAACTAACCCATTGACCCAATAGATCAACCTTTGACGAAAAAGTCAATTTTGGTCAAAATGGTCAATTTCTAACCCAATGACCAACCCATTGACCCAAAAGGTCATTTTTTGCCCAAAAAGTCAATTTTGGTCAAAATGATCAATTCTTAACGTAATGACCAATCTATTGACCCAATAGGTAAACTTTTGACCAAAAAGTCAAAATGGTCAATTTCTGACCTAATGACTATCCCATTGACCCAATAGGCCAACTTTTGAGTAAAAAGTCAATTTTGGTTAAAATAGTGAACTTCTGATTCAATGACCACCCTAATTACCCAAATGGTCAACTTTTGACCCAAAAAGTCAAAATTGGCCAAAATCATCAACCCAAGACCCAAAGACCACCACATTCACCTTATTGGTCACCTCATGACCTAAAAAGACAGATTAAGTCAAAATGATCAAACCATGACCCAAAGATTATTGCATTGACCTAATTGGTCATTATTTAACATAAATAATTGAAAATTTGATCAAAACAATCTACACATAACACAAAGACAACCACCCTAGCCCTAATGGTCAACTCCTGACTTAAAAGGATTAAAATTGATCAAAATGGCTAACCCATATCCCTTGACAACAAAATTGACTTCAAAGACAGACATTGACATGATCAACCTGACATTGATCAAAATGACTAAAATCTGATCCAAAAGTCACCACATTGACTTTTGGATTGACTTAAACCTTAAAATTGGTCAACATCACCAAATCAAACACTTGATAACAAAACCCATGGACTTTATGACCAAACCAACCATGACAAGGTTGGTAGGTCACATTAGACACCTTTAGACTAGAATTGGTCAACCTGGGTGAACATCGGTTAACCCAGTCAACATTTATCAAATTTGGTCAAAATACCCAATTTTGAACCAAAAATGATAAAAATTAATCAAATAATTAATCCCAAATAATTTTGATTAATTAAATGGCTAAAAACATATTTTCCAATATTTTTGATTAATTATTTAAAAATGGAAATACAATTAAAAAGCCATGAAAATGAAATTTGATATGTGACACCATTTATGACATAATGAATGGTTTTCAAAATGCCAAACTCATTAATGACATAATAAGTGACCTCATATGGGTTAGACACAACCCATATGACTCATTAAAAATAACTCAAACTATTAATGACTTATGACATGCCATTTAACCATGGTTAAAAGTCATTATGGAAGCATCATTGATCTACCTAAAAAATACTCATTTTTATGCCTTATTTATGATTCAATTCTTAAGGATATTATGCTTTAATGAAAGGTATTTTCATGTTTTTGTATGTAGATGATTAAAAAGAGTCCAAGAAGGAAAAAAGGAGCAAAAAGGAGCAAAAATGAGCTTATGGAGCAATTTTTGGAATTATTGGCTTGGCGCCTAGGCGCCAGAGTTCGGCGCCTAAGCGCCAGTTCGATACAGACGCTGTTAAGTTTTTTTGATGACTTTGGGAAGTTATTTTGACGGTGTTAAGCGGTTATTGGAGCTCTAGAAGACTAGAAGTTAATTCTAATATATAGGACATGCGATACAATATATTTGGACACAAGGAAATGGTCTGGATCGCGAAGAGGTGTGACCCAAAGTGAAGAGGTACGAAAGACCTGGTCACGGAGTCCGGCACGTAGGCGCCAGATCCCGGCGCCTAGGTGTGCCAGTTACCTTTTAGAAGATACATTGAATTTGGACAAATTTTGAAGAGGTGCCTTAAGCAACCCGTGGTCAAATTTAGAGCTCTGTAAATAGGAGCCCATTCTGCAGAGAAAATCGCACCAAAACCCACCCTCTTAGTACACATACCCATTATAGCTTATTTTAGTCTCTTCCATACTTAGGGTGCCACTTTATTTTGTATTTAGTGAGTTTATTTTGAGTGTTTATTGTGTGTAATTGCTGTTGAGTCTTTCATCATTGCGTTGGAGTCAGTAGAAATCAGTGGTGCTCTTGAAGGAACATTTTATATATATATTTGTACTTTGGTTCAAAGTTTTATTAATATGTTTTGTTGTGTTATTTTAATAAGTTCTGAGTAGTCAGTTATCTTTCTACTTTCAACTATGAAAAGATTATAAATTAATTAAATTTCGTAGGAAAATTCAATATAAAATATTTTAAAATATTGTGATGATATTAATACCAGATCTTAGTTTACTTTTTAAATTGGCCATTGAATTTGTTAAAACCTGTTGAAGAATTTTAAAACCTATCCGGAGATAAATTCTTAACTGGTAGATATCACATGAATCCTTAGGTAATCGCAGGCTATACGCGGATTGTTTAAGGTGAAGTGCAAATAAATAGGAATATATTATTTATTGGGCGTAAAATTAATTAGTTTTTAGAGAGACAAACTAAATTCTAATAATTTGGTTTATAGAACGGTAACGGGTCACTGTTTGGGCCATACCTATACCTTGGACATCTAGTAGTGTGAGCTCAGATTAACCCATTCTACTAATAACACATCCCGAGCCTAACTATAGATTAGTCAATGTTCTTTGCACACTGGACCAAAGGGTAAAGAATATGAATGCTTCTATTTGGCACAATACTATAATCTTAATTCCCTATAAAAGATAATTAATCTATAATTCTTGGATTAGTTGAAAAAGGAGAAAGTCGTTTTTATAATTGCATTGAATTTTAGTTACTGCTTACTTTACTTTTGTGCTTATTGCTTACTTTCATTTAGTAAAAGTTATTAGTTAATTAAATTTGAATATATAAATATATATATATATATATAATGGCGGTCAGGAACAGATGATCCGCTAGGGTTTCTAACATGACCTACAGTGGCGCTGGTGTTCAGTGGTTGCTCGGAGTGGGTGGGGAGGTCGTTCTTAGTGTGTTTTGGTCTTCTGTGAAGTGTGGCTTTGTTCTTTGGTTTTTCTGCTGGGTGGATGGGCTTCCCGGGCAACTCACTTTTCAAATTTTCACTGTTCCATTGATTTTGGTTCCCTGCTGCTGTGATTTGTTCCTTGCTTTTCTATCTTGGTGGATCTCTTGTACTTCTTGTTCTGTGCTTTCCCTTGTATTTCTGAGTTGTTTTCTTCTTGTTGTTGGTTAGTTTCTCCCAGCCTGGCTTCTGGCTGGTTTTAGATTCTTCCAACCTGCTGGTTTTGTTTTGGCTTTGCTTTGGGTTCTTTCTATGGCTTGCTCTATTGATTTGGAGACTAATATTGCTGGGCTAAGGCAACCTATGCTGGAGTGGTTGGCAATGCCCCTACCATTTCTGATCCTTCTCATCTCATTTTCCCTCAAAGGCTTCATGATGCTGCAGCTGGGAGATCCTCTTGCCCCTTTATCAGGAGGAGAAGGAGGGGCTGCCTACTTGTCATTTTCATCGAAAAGAATTATAGGAGTTGGATGATGAGGTTAAGCTAACACTTATTGGCAAATTTATGCTGGGCCACCCTAAAATGGAACTTGTGAGGAAATACTTTGAGTCATTGAATTTCAAAGGAAGCTGGAAAATTGGCCTTTTGGATGGTAGATATCTGCTAATCAATTTCTCTACTGAGGAGGACTATGCACTGTTGTTTGCTAAATAGTTGATTAGTATTGCAGGAGTGGAAATGAGAATCATTAAGTGGACTCCAGATTTTGATCCTAGTAAAGACCCTCCAATTGTACAAATCTGGTTTAAATTCCCAAACCTCCCTTATAGATACTTCAATCAAACTGCTCTCTTTCAAATTGGTAGATCCCTTGGGATCCCTCTCAAATGTGATGCAACTACTATCAATAAAGCTAAACCTGAACTTGCTAGAATTCAGGTTGAAAGAGATGTGTCCCTGCCTGAGATTAAGAAAATCTGAATTGGTACTGCTAAAGAGGGGCAATGGCAACAGGTCATTATGCAACAAAAGCCTTATTTCTGTACACATTGTAAAATGTTTTGTCATACGGATGACAGGTGCTTTAGACTTCACCCCCCTAATAGAAAATCTACCAAACCAGATAAAGCACTTCATAATGATACTGTGGTTACTGAATTACATGCTGTGGGCACTGCACCAAGTATTGCTGGGGTGCAGGAGACTGCCATCCCTGATCCTGATGTGAGTTCCCATATACCCCCAGTGGAAAATTTAAAGCTAGCATTGGATAAGGGACTGAATACCAGCTCTAACTCCCCCACTAAACTGGATATTTCTATTAGTGAATCTCATCCTGTGGTGAGATCCCCCACTTCTGATAGGAATAACTGGTGCAGAAGAGAAGTAGAAGATATCAACATCATCTCTCCTTCACAGTCTACTGAAAAATTGTCTGAAAAGTTAACCCCCATAGTCATGGAAGAGATGCAGAATGATATTGAAGGGAAATGGAACACCCAAATACAAGAAAGAAAAAAAAGATCACTACTGAAGCCCAGAAACTAGGGACTCCTTTAACTGTGGGGGAATTGGCTGGATCCTTGACTAGGAGCAGGTCCAGATCTATGCCCTCCACTTCCCTCCCCCCTAATTAATGATCAATCTACTTTGCTAGAATATTAGGGGCATTGTAAACCCCTTATCTATGAAGAGAATTCTCTACCTCATATAAAAACATCAACTTTGGTGTTTTGCTATCTTTGAACCACTCGTGCACAAACATACAAACAAAATAATCAACAAATTTCATGGGTTTACCCAATTTACCAACTGTAATAATAAGATATGGATTTTCTATAGAAGAGAAGTTTCTTGGACAATGCTCATTAATAACCATCAGTTCATTCACTCCTCTTTTAGTATTAATGGACAAAGTGGTTTTGCTACCTTTATCTATGCTGGGTGTAGAAATGAAGATAGACAGAACTTATGGGCTAATCTTCATAACATTGGTGCTAATCTCAACTCTCCATGGCTAGTAGGTGGGGATTTTTACAGTATTGGTTTTGCTAGTGAAAAGCTGGGGGGTAGGGATCCTAATTTGTCCAAGATGTCTAAATTTAATGACAATATATATGCAACAAATCTATTTGATGTTGGCTTTAGGTGTCCTGCGTACACTTGGAAGAGGGGGACTATCTGGGAAAGGTTAGATAGAATTTTGGT
Organism: Papilionanthe hookeriana x Papilionanthe teres; assembly: GCA_022702705.1. Lineage (NCBI taxonomy): Eukaryota > Viridiplantae > Streptophyta > Magnoliopsida > Asparagales > Orchidaceae > Papilionanthe > Papilionanthe hookeriana x Papilionanthe teres. The sequence goes on along the minus strand of CM040434.1, from coordinate 78,228,774 downwards.
AAACAACTGCTGGCTCTCCAAGTGGCTCCAAACATTTGTAACCCATCTGAGCTTTGCTGAATCTGATCATGGGCCTCTTCTTATCACCATTACTTCCCCCAACCTTTCCAACTCTCCTCCTCCTTTCAGATATCTGAATGTATGTCTACCAATACTGACTTCCAAAGTATAGTCCAACATAGTTGGTGCAACATTGCCCATCTCTCCCCCTTTTTCAAATTAAGTCTTTTACAGATTAAACTCAGGAAAACTGAGAAATTGGAGTTGGAATTCTATTGGAGATATTTTCCAAGCAGTTAAAGTGGCTGAGAAAGAGGTTATTAGTCTGGAAGCTAGAGTTCAGGCTGGCACTGCTAATGAAGAACAGCTCATTGATGCACAATCTAACCTCATGCTTGTTACTAAAAGACAAGAATTACTATTAAAACAAAAAGCTGCTGTGAATCACCTACTACTTGGTGACAGGAACACTAAATTCTATCATGCGTTCATTAAATACAGAAGGAAATGCAACAACATTCATAACATTCAGTCAGATGAGGGAATCATGCTTGTGGACCTTCCTAATATTGCCCTGGATGCTGTGAAACATTTTGAGAATTTACTTACAATAAGGATTCCCGACTGCAAATAGATAATTCACTCCTCTAGGATGATATTCACTACACTAGAAATCTGGAACTTACTGAAATCCCTACAGAGAATGAAATTTGGAGTGCTATTAATTCTGTGGACAGTTCTAAAACTACTGGGCCGGATGGCTATACAATAGACTTTTATAAAAAAGCTTGGAGAGTGGTTAAGTGGGATGTGATAGCAGCTATTCAAAGTTTCTTCTAAGGCCAACCTCTCCCTAGTTATTTTAGTGCCTCCAATTTTGTGCTGATCCCCAAGAATAACAATTCAAAAAATTGGAACCAGTATAGGCCAATCTGTCTCACTTTAGTGATCAGCAAGACTATTAGGAAAATTATTGTGGGGAGGCTTCAACCTCACCTTGACAAATTGATCAGACCTAATCAATCAGCCTTCATTAAAGGAAGATCCATCAATGACAATATTCTGCTAGCACAGGAGCTGCTTCAAGATCTGGATAAAGTGCATGGGGGGGGCAATTTGATATACAAGTTGGATATTCAAAAGGCATATGACACTATCTGCTGGGAGTTTATATTAGATGTTCTAACTGCTAGAGGATTCAAGCTGTAGTTCTGCAACCTTATCAGAAGATGGCTTGAGTCCAATGATCATTCTATTCTGATTAATGGGCAAGCTTGGGGTAATTTTAAAGCAACTAGGGGACTTAAGCAAGGAGATCCATTATCACCTACAATATTCATCCTGGCTTTGGATTACTTCTCTAGAATGATTGACAGAGATATTTTGCACTGCGAGTTATTCCAGGTACCACCATAGATCTAATATTTCCATATCTCATCTTATGTATGCAGATGATATTATGCTCTATTCAAAGGCCCACAAAACTGCTAACAGAAAATTAAAACATTGCCTAGACTCATTTCAAGCCCAGTCAAGTATGGCTCTCAATCCAGATAAATGTCAGATAATATTCTCTAAACACTCATCTGCCAACATTAAGCACTGGATTCTGGATCAGACTGGGTTTTCCTGTACTACCCCTCCTTTCAAATTTCTGGGTGTCCATCTTACCTTGGGAAGGACTATGCAAGTCCAATTTGATGATATCTTAGACAAGATCAACCTCCAATTAAACTGCTGGACCAACTCATTCTTATCTAATGGAGGTAGAATTACTTTACTTAAAAGCATACTCACCACATTTCCCTCTTATCTATTACAAGTGACAAACTTGAAAAAGAGCACTCAATTGCAACTGGAGAGAGCATTTAATTGATTCCTTTGGTCTGGATAGAGACAACAGTTGCACTGGACTTCCTGGGAAAAGGTAACTAAACCTACCTTAGCTGGTGGATCGGGATTCAAAGGACTTTAGCACCAGCAACAGATTAATCATTATAAACTTTGGATCCATTTTAAAGCTCAAACCTCATTGTGGGAAAAATTCCTGAAAGGGAAATACTGTAGACATATTCATCCTTCACAAGTGGTTAGAAGTGTGGGGGATTCTAAAATCTGGGTTAAAATGATTAAAGCTAGAGAGGAGACTGATAACCATTTCATCTGGAAATTGAGAAATGGGGAGATAAAGTTCTGGCTAGACAACTGGTGCCCCAAAGACTGGCTTATTCCTAGAACTGATCAGGTTGATCACTCTCTAAGAGTGGCTGACCTTTGGGATGGCCAAAATTGGTCTCTCCCACACCTTAGAGTAATTCTGCAGGATCACTCAGCTTATCAAATCTCTACTGCCATATTCACAAGGGGGAGACCTGACCATGTTAATCTTGTAACAGATAAGCACCAAAGCATTACCAAAGCTATCTATAGTAAAACTGCTGATTGGCCTTCTGTACCTTAGGGGCAATCTATCTGGAGCAAATTCTTATCTCCTTCCATGTCATTTCTTTGCTGGAGAGCACTTCACAGCATCATCCCAACGGATGACATACTCAAATTAAAAGGGTTGAGAGAACCTTCCAGGTTTGTACTTTGTCATCAACAGGAAGAAACATTACCTCACCTCTTCTTCAAATGCAGCTTCTCACAGTCAGTCTGGAATGACCTCAGTTCTCATCTAAAAAAGGGGTGCTTAAAACTTCACTGGGAGCAATTCCACACCTGCTGGCAAGAGAGGAATGATAAGAAATTTAATACCATTCAATTCATTGTGCTTTGGTTCATCTGGATGGCTAGAAACCAGTCCAAATTTGAAGACACTCCTGCAACTATTTCTAGTGTGGTGAGGAACTGCAGATCTTACATTAGCAAAATCATTAAACATATGAGGTTCCCTAATATATTACAACTGAGCCTACCATCTACTGCCTTTTCTCCTCCTATCAAAATTGTTAGATGGCTGCCTCCTCATGACAACACAATCAAGATAAACACTGATGGGAGCTACTCTAAAGATACTGCTGGTGTGGGGGGTATTTTCAGAAACCATCTGGGTCAATGTCTGCTATACTTTCAAGCCCCTGTGGATGCACAAGATGCTTTTGAGGCTGAGCTTATTGTTGTGTTGTGGGCATTACAATTAGCCAATAGAGTGAGCAGGACCAATTTATGGATTGAGGTGGACTCTAATGAGTTGGTCAACAGCCTTAATAATATTCCTCATCCTAATTGGCATCATAATTATTGGCTGCAGCAAATTCTTACAGTTAAAACCCCCCAGACCCATTTCTCTTTCAATTTCAGAGAGGGTAATAAATTAGCCAACTGGCTGGCGCGAATAGTGCAGATTCCTCTACTGCATTGGTCTCTAACACCCCCTTACTGAGCTTCATTTTATGATCACTAGGGATAAATTGAGCTCTCCTCACTTCAGATTAGAACACCACTCATATATCTGAATTTTTAGTATTTCCTTCTGTGGCAGTCCAGTTCCTCTTGATACACTCTCCTGGGATGGATTTGGACTACAATCTGCTCAACCAGCTACTTCAACCTTGCTTTTGTGTCAAGACCCCCCCTACAACTTTAAATTTTGATGCAATCACTGTTTTGAGTTTGTTTTTCCTTTTTCGCTTGGAACCCATTTAGTTTTTTGATTGTAAATTCCTATTTTAGTATTAACATGTAAGGGGCCCATGTAGCCATTTCTCTTTAATATATATATACATATATATATATATATATATATATATATATATATATATATATATATATATATAAAAGGTATATATAATTTGCATAAGAAAATTTCAAAATATTACTTATATATTTTTACTTTTTATTTTTATTATCCCCGTTGGATCGATAACCGAGACTCCACTAGAGCCCTGTATTACTTGAAAGATACGAATACTTGCATTTAAAATTGTGACTTTTACAATAATTAAATTTAATAAAATAATAAAAGTAAACCTGGTACATCAAGTTTTTGAAGCCAATTTTCAGGAATTAAATTTTATAAAAAATGGTATCAAATTCATGTATTTTAAAGCATATTTAAAGTCGCATCACATCAATCATGATGAAGGAAATGAGGTGTTATTATCCCTCATTTCAAAGCTTGACTCATCCTTTCCTGAAGATGATTGTTTTCACCATTCTTTTCTCTTTTTTTTATTTTAAAAGGAGTCGCCAGCTTGTCAGTCGTCGTGTACTTCCCCTATTTGAATAAATCTCCCTCCCAAATCAAGTAAGTGATTCGAAGAGGAGAGGAACTGATTAAGAAGGGACATACGACAAAGTGACAAATAATAGAAAAGAAAAACACGGAGAGTCTACGTGCGATAAACCTCGCAAGGATAAGTCAAGCATGTCCGCCCAAACAAGATCGGGCAGAGGCAGCTTGAACCAATATCCGTTAAAGAAGTATCTATTTAGACTACCCATAACCAGAGAGTCAAGTGTATGTACCTGTTCTGGGATCAAGAGCACTCCCAGAGGAACGTATTCCTACTGGTTAATTACATCTTGGGGGATACCTAAGAATACTCTCGATAAAAGGAGTTTCGCTTTATATTTTTATAGACCTGGGGTATAGGCAATCAAAGGGAGATTATTCCGTGTGGGAAAGTCTCGACGCTTCAAAGCTCTCGCTAAACCATCAGGCAGAGAGTGAGTCTCACACATCCCAGATGGAGTCGCGGCTCATCGGCATACGAAACCCACAGAATAACCTAAATCATCTTGACGGGGGTATCCCAACACGTCAAAGCACGTCCGGGCCATAAGGGCAGAGGACAAATCGTTGTATCCCAAACGGGAGGCAGCTCATCGGCATCGGGCCGTCAAAATGATATCAACGAAGTCAAGGAGCGAAAGGGCTCAACAAGGGTAATCAAAGGAAGGAAGGAGTAATCCTAAAGGGGTAGAGGTAGCCAAGTCAGGGTACCACAGACCCGTCATCCAAAGCAGTAGGACCCTAAGTCTACCCGAACGTGAAGGTAGTCGACCCAACAAATCCTGAGATCCCCGGTCAGCAATCCAAGAATTGCATTATCCACGGGGACCTCGGTAGCCCTAAGGTCAAAGGAAGGAAACTCTATCTTATGATTATAAGCTGGAGCTCCAAGAGGTGGGTCTCACACCTGCCAAAGTGGCAAGGATGCCTCAGGAAAGAAGAGAAAGGGAGGTTCAGCTACAAAGCTGTAAATGCTCCAAACAAAAGGACTTAAACCCCGTCTGGGTCGGGGAGCCTTCTAACACCCTAGGCGCACTAGACAACCGCCTATAAAGGTATGCTGGGCCATAGATTGGAGAAGCACGGGGACTCCTCCTCGGGACATGCAAATATGAATGCAATTATCTAGAGCGGTCCTTAAATAATGTGGAGGCCCTATTAGTATGACTTGGGTGATAGCCATGCAATGCAACCCATTTAAAATCCGGCCCGGAGGCCATGCAAGAAAGTAAAAGTGCATATTTTAAGATCTTGAATATTTTAATCCTAAAATTTATTTATCTTGAATATTTTATTAGGACTTTTTAAACATATAAAGTTTATAATTTTAGGGTCCTTAAAGAGCCTAAATGATATCGCAAAATCCCAGATCACAGAAAGAAACAAGGAAAACACATGCAGGCATGCAAATATGCAATAAAAGCAAGAAAGAAAGCACTCCATAATAAAATAAAAGAGGCCAAAATGTCGTTGGACCGGCAACATAATCCAGAAAAAGAAAAATGCGGCCGGACTCCGCATATACATGCCCGGTCCTAATTATATACATCAATATAAAAATGCAGAATTAAGATATGGGGAACGAGCATCTGCTCCTAGTCCCCTCCACGTGGTTCCCGCGCAAAATGACTCGGAACCCATGCCCGTATCTTATTTCTGCTACAGGACTCTCCTATACTCTAAAAGTACAAAGGAAAATAAAAAGACTCAATCCTACATGAAAACAAGTGTTAGCGGGAAAGCCCACATGCAAATGATGTATAATGAGCCATGCTTTATAAATGGGGAAGCTAATAGCACCTGCAAGTAAAAGGATTAGAAATCATCACTTGCTCCCCCCATAGTGGTACCTGTGTGAGTATAAATAAGCATGACTCCCTTCAAAAAAGCGCCCTAACACACTACCATACATATGCAGCATGCAATCACATCACAGGAAAAGTGCAGAAGAATGATACCTGGCTAGGGCAACCAATCCATCAAAGAACAATAGCCAGGCATCAAAAAGACTACCAAGCAACCTAAGTCCTCGTCTAGCACACTATCTAACAAAAGTGCACAAACCTAGTGCCTAAGTGCAGGGTAAGTCTGGGTTTAGTATGACTTTGACGGGGTCGCTATACCGGCCCCATCCTAAAGATCCGAAGGATTTAAAGGGCGTCACGAAGAGGGGTGACACAAGTTAGATCCAATGGATCCTTAGCACAATCATACTTGTGCCGATCCCATGACTTAATTCGCATTGCTCATTAGGATCAACCCAACAAGCAATGCTTTTTAAGGCATCGCGACCGACACGGGGTCACTCTCCTAACGAGTAGGACAAAACATCGACGAATGGGTAAGCAAACAGTCATGCAAGAAGCCCACATTGTGATTGCTCGACTGAAGTACGAAACAATCACAACGGGCACCCAAAAGGGCAAGGACACACATCATGCAAAATGCAAGGATGCTACATGCAAAGAGAATTCACCAAAGTGGTGATGGTGAGTATACCATAAAGGCAGTGATTCGAAAAGAGCGGGCATGCCATGAAGGCAGTGGCTCAAAGGATGGGTATGCCAAGGAGGCAGTGAGCCGAAGGTGGGCATGTCGTAGTGGCAGCGACACGGAGGTGGGCATGCCGTAGCGGCAGCGGCCCGAGCAAATGAGTATGTCGAGGAGGCAGTGACTCGGAGGTGGAATAATTCTCACTAGGGAGAATCATAAAAGTGCGGTGCAAATGTAATTGGAAATGCAAATGCAAAAAAACAGAATAAGGTGCAACATGCAACCAGACCAACATGCACATGCCATAAAACATGCAACAAAATGCAAAAGCATACAAACATGAGTGATTGGTCGACCGGACAGTGGTGGCTGGTCAGACCAAAGAAATGGGTGGATTAGTTCGGGGTAACCAATCCGACCCTGAAGGATATGTGATCGACTTGAGACAGTCGATCGAACCTAACTAAGGATCGGGGATAGGCCCAGGAAAGCCTATCAACCCGAAGTGATCATGCGAACATGCATACAATGCAACAAATGACCACATGCAAAAATGCAACAAGATGATCCATGCACATGCGATGAAACCCAAACTGTCGACGATACGTCGAACTCATCCTAACGACCTCACATAGGTACCTAGGGTTGACGCACTTGGATCTGCGGCATCGCCGCCTCCAGTTTTGGCATGGCTATGTAGAGGGCTTCCCGCTCCGACTTCTCGTAGGGGAAACTCTCCAGCGTTCTTAGGGCAGACTAGCTACAAAGCTTTTTCCGCTCTACGACACCCCGATCTTATAGGACGGACAAGCTACAAAGCTTTTCCCGTCCTCTAAGATCGAACTCAACTAATCACTCCAAGGGAGATTAGGAGCACCAAAACCGTGGGAAATTGGGATTCCAACTCAGCAGGACTAAAGCCTAAAGCTTACAACAGGAAATCGCTAGGCTACGAATAGGACCGGCCAACACATGGATTCCTAACCTACGGCTCACTCAGGTAAATCAACGATCCATCACATAGAGCGGCTCGGCCAGGTCAACACATGTCATCCGACACCTCCACCCCACGTGGGCAATCGTACCCACGTGCACTAGACCGGACTAAACCTAGGGCCGCTGAGGGATAAGGAAATCTCACCACCGCGAAGGTTGAATACGCGTTCTCTTTATGCTGAAGGAGAGCCCACGTTTCCCGGCGAACCGCCGGTGTTCGATCCATGTGCTGACACGCGTACCTCGCAATGAATCATTCAACGAGGAAAATACGATGCAAGGAGGTATGCGATGTATCAAAATAAATAATTCGAGCATAATAAAAAATGCATCGAAACATATACCTTAGCGGGAGGGGTCTCCCGACGACGGCGATAGAGGGGAAACCACGAGGTGAAAGACGCTCGCACCTCCTCGAACAGCGACGATGTCCGCTATCCCGCGACGTCGAGGTGCTCCGGCGAAGTATCTGGTCGCTGGGAAGGTACGACAGTGACGCGTAGAGACTAGCTCGTCGGCGGCGAGCACCGTGAACAGAGGAAATGCAAAGGAGAACCCAAAATCTGGAGTTTCACCTCACATATTTTCTCCGGGGTAGATGTGATTCCGGCGAATAAAAAATCCGGCGAGGAAGAGGTCCGGCGAGTTTGATCTGTGAAAGAAAAAAAAAACTCGGCCAAGAGGAAGAAGAGGAAACTGCTGCGGGTTGTCGGCATATTTTTAGGTTGAGTGTTGTATTTTTGAAAAGAGGTCGCCTACAGAAATTGTCGGCGAATTTTTAATTTAATTTAAATAAATAATTTGAAAATTAGTATTTGATTTTAAAAATAATTTTAAATTTGAAAATTTTAAGATATGAAATCAAACTGATCTCACATCCCAAATAGTTTATATAAACGAGCACCGCACCACAATCTGTATATCGATCCCGGAGACTAGACACATTGCTTGATGATGGGACTCGGTTAAATAAACTAGAAGATTTATGACATCCATTTGGTATGCGAACCTATTTTATAAGCCGACAAATTCCCCTGCTTAATATAAATGAATAAAGCAGGGTTTATATTACCTGGGTTCCTAAAGTTCCCTATAAGGGCAAGCCCCTATAGTTAATTACATCTTAAGTGACAGGAATCACCTAAGAAAACTCTTGATAATGATCAGTAGTTTTGCTCAAGAATTTTAAAGTTTAAGTTTTCAAGGGGTTAGATTTTTGGAAATTTCAATAGGGAATGACTCAATATTTGGAACAATTATTTTCAGGAGTCCAATGGAAGAGAAGTAGGAGAAGCTGAGGATCCAAGAAGAATCTTGGCAACTTCCCAAACTATCCTATTGTTTGGCTTGGTTTTAAGGAAATCCTAATATTTTCTTTGTATTTCAATCTTGCCAATTTTAGTTAATTAGTACTTATATTCATATGACATAATCATACAAATAGCCTTGAAGATGTGAGGGTTTATGTCGTACCGAACGACTACCTCAGAGTCCTAAGTCTGGTTAGGGCTTAATTTGCATAACATGATTATACAAATGCCTAACGAAGAGTTGAGGATTTATGTTGCACTAAGCAAACTACCTCGAAATTCTATGGCTTGGTTATTTAATTCTAGGAAAGGTTTTGCTGAAGTAGACCCGAGTTTTGTTGATGATGATGGCCGTGCTGCCCACCATGCTCCGAGCTCCTTGTTGTTGCAGAGGTTTAGTTTTAGAAGTCATAAATCTGGAGATGAGAGAAGTGTTTTGGTTTATAAATCTTAAAATCCAAGTGTTTTTAATATTTTAATTAAAACAAATCTTAAAGTTGATTATAACGAACCGATTAAGATCCCATGATTCCGTCATCCCGCACCGTTATTTTCATTGAATTCACTTAGTCCGGATGAATTTGCTAAACTCAACTGAATGAGTTCCACACTTTCATTTAGACCGTGGGAAATCCCGTTAGCAACACCTGGGTTACATCATCCGAGGTATTCCCGATCATTTAATGAGACATTTTAATTTAGTTGCAATTGTAGTTTTGTTGTTCTGTTGGTGATTAAATTTTGAGTTGCTTTATATTTTTAAATGTTGTGGCGGTGAATTTTATCTTGCAGTGATTTTTAATTTAGTTTTGGTTTCGGTTTTAGGGACTACCCTAAATGTTTTGGTTTTCATGCAACGGTTGTTTATCATGCAAGAAAAGTAAAGTGCATTTGCAATAAAGTAAATTGCAATAAAATAAAAGCATACCTGGAGGGTCTTCCCGTTATCCCAAGCTGCACTTGAAAAACATGTTAAGGCATTTAAATATTTCAACAAGTACCTAGGTAAAGCTATGGGAAAGGTTTTGGTTGTCTATCAAAGTCCTAATCTTATAGCTAGTCATCTCCTATGACGTCTAGGTTCTTGTATTTTAGTTTAAGGACGATTTTCTTTATCAAAGAACAATTAAGTTCAATTGTTCTTATAAACATCCTATCATATTGACGAAGTGCTTAAGACGAGTCTTAAACATCTTTTCAATACTTCTAGGATTGTTTCGAGTCCAAGAGAATTTAATTATACAAGTGAATTAATCATCCAGGAGTTTAAGTTTTGTTATCTTGCTCAGTGAATTAGGACATTTGAATATCCTATAAGTGAAGTAACGTTACTTCACTTAATACTCCGTTTAGGAGTTATGATAACAAGAGCTTTTAAGGGCAAATTGATGTTTTAGTGATTTGTGTTTTAATTTAATTTTTGATTAATTGATTTAAGTTTGGAATAGTGTTCATGTTGTTTTAGATTTATTTTGAATTCTTTATGTCTTAAGTGATGTTATATTTAATTCAATTTAATTTAATTTAATTTAATTTAATTTAATTTGGTTTAATTTTAATTTTAATTTTAATTTTATTTTTTAATTTAATTTTAATTTTATTTTAACTTGATTTTATTTTTTATTTAATTTAATTTAACTTAATATGTTTTAATTTAATTTAATTTTATTTAATTTTATTTAATTTAATATGTTTTAATTTAATTTAATTTAATTTAATTTAATTTAATTTAAATTTAATTTAATTTAATTTAATTTAAGTTTTAATTTTAATTTAATATTTTATTTTTTATGTTTTAAAGATGATTTAATTTAATTGTTAAAGTATTAATTTAATTGAAATTTTGGAAGGATTTAATTTAAATGTTTTAACTTTAATTTAATTTAATGATTAAGTCTTTTAGCATTTTAAATCTTGAGTTTGGATTATCATTTTAATTAGGAATTAAATATTATTGAGGTGATTAATTTAGGGATTTTTAAATTAAAGAATAAATCTCTTCCTAATAATATCCCTATTTTAATAATTCCAATTTTTCATTATTCTTCCAAATTTAATTAATTATTTAATTAAGGTTTATTTTAATTATTTTCAAATTGTTTGGTAGGTTTCCACCCTTTAATTACCTAAGTTTCAAACATCCAAAATCAACTTAGTATCAAATATTTTACCCACCCTTTTATTTAAACCTAAAATTTTTAATTATAGGTTAAAATTTTAATTACCATTTTTCCATTTAAACTTACTAATTCCATAACTCACTAAATTGAGCTCAAATGAATTTGAAATTTTTATGTGACTTCACTCTTATATCATTCAAGACATTAGAGGAGAAAATATGATTTTTCTGTATTTAATTTATTTATGTAATTATTTTTGGTGGAAAATAGAGATTTTCAAGGTAAATTCAATAACATGACCAAGAGAAAGTTTCTATCCTTAAGAAAATTATGGGACATTCCTAATGACCAGAGGACCACTTGGACCAATTTTGGTGATTTCTTGAATTATATTTTCTTTATTATAATTATTTTGAGTTTTGGAGTATTAATTAATTTAAAAATAAAATAAAGGTTGAAAAATGAATTTTATATTTTTTAAAAATCTCTCTAATATCAAGGAAACCAAAGAACCAATTTTCATAATTTTCTGATTTTTCTTTAATTTATTAGAATTATTTTAGTGGAAATGCTAGAAAATACATTTTTTTAATTTTAAAATTACCTTAGGGCTTTAAAACTTAATATCTCATCATAGAGACTTAAGAAAAATATGGGGTTTGTTCCTAAGTGATTAAAATTCAAAATGTGACATTTTGGTGAATTTTATTATTTTTGTGATTTTTATTATTTTTAATTATTAAAAATATTAAAATAATGCAAAAAATCAACTTTTTTAGAAAATTGCAATTTTAATTTTCTTAAATTCCTCTGATATCAGAGAGGCTCCAAAACCAATTTGGTGAATGTTTGAAAAGTATTTTGAAAGTTATGAATTTTAAAGTTTAAGTTTGGCTAAATGGCTTAATCAACCCATTTGATAGGGCTAACCAAGTCCAATTGACTTCAAACTTTTATGGTGGGTTACCCTAATCCTAAAGGTCAGTGGAGAATTGATTTCAAGTCAATTTGATGTATGATTAGCTCTAATTAATTAAAACTCCATTTTGGGTGTTTAAGCCAATTAGGGTTATTCCAAGAGAGTTAACTCAAAACCTATTTTCCCTAGGGTCCTCTGGTCATAAGAAACATCATTAAATTTTCCTAGAATTTATTTCACAACATGCCAATTATTGGAATTAAAATACTCAGAATAGTGACCTAGAATTGAAAAATCAATAACTCTTCATAGAGATGGCCTCTGACTTTGGAAAATTCAGGGAATGTACCCAAATTCAGAGGCTTCAAAAGCTCTATGGTCTCATGCCATGGTGAATTGTCCACATGCATGGAGAATTGAAAATGTGCAATGAGTAAATAAATCATTAAAAATCAAATTTTCAATGAAATTAAATGATTTCTTTTCCACATTATTCTCCTCTGTTCATTCGAGCAAGAGGTATTTTTATTTTATTTTTATGATTTTTCTATACAAAGATATGAATTTTTGAAGTTTAGGGAATTAAGTAAATCAAAGAAATACTCTAATTTTCTATTTAAAACGGCGGCGCTGACTCATCCTAGGCATCTCCGAAATGCCGCGTGTCGCGCTGCCATTCGACGCCGCCACTTGAGTCAGCAGCCCGGGACCCGCCTTCCGCGTATCATCCGCCGATCCGACCCGATCTGAGCCGTCCGTCCGCGCGTGTATTGAATGGTCGACATCCATTCATCGTCCCCAGCTGTTCTCACTCGAGAGCCGTCCACACTAAAACCCTAAGAACTCACTCATTTCTTAACGGATTTTCGTGTTCTTGTGTTCTATGGATTTGTCTTGAAGAGACGAACACATCTATATGGTGATCATGCATTGAAATTAAAGCATTTGAAATAGACAATCTCCAGAGGCTCGGGATAAAGAGTTAGCTCATACCTTAGCTCAGAGAAGTATGGCTTCGATCTGAGGGTTGTGTCACCTTCGATTGGGTCCGAAGCAAGCCCCGGATGAAGTCCCTTAGCTCAGTGAATTGTCCGGGTATGATTTTGACCAAGCCCGATTTCAACCTTTGGAGTACGGAACGGATGGGTGACCGGAGTGGGGGCTTTCACTTGGGAACTCCTTCTCTTGGTCTTGTGCGGGTGTGGGTGAGTTTAATTTGACTTTGGTGGAGGATTTGGGAGTGTCCTGTTCGGCTCGAGAATTGAGCTCCAAAATTGAGCTCGATTAGTGGGGATTAGGGCAAGAGAACGATAGGGATCAAATGCTCTAGATGTGGGGGAGAGTACGGGTGATTTTGGCGAGTTTCCTTAAGGTTGGTTCGAGCACCTCTTCATGGCCGAGAGGGGTGAGGTTTAAATAGGAGAGGCTGGAGGGCCTCTCGGGGGAGTTAGGGACCGGGATCGAGTTGCTCTTGGCAAGGGAAGAACGACTGCAATGGCCGCTGGGCATGGGGCGACTCGGCGAGGAGAAATTCAATGTTTGGCTCCTTCCAATGTCTCGGCCATGGTGTTTTTCGGCGACTCAGGTGGCTGGCCGGCAGGCATGAGTCACCATCTTGACCAGGGAGGTTAGGGATTGGTAATGGTGAAGTCAATTGGGTTTGGACACGTGTAAAGGAGTTGTATCAAAATGGCATGGGGGCATGGATATTTTGGCTTTAAATGGGTCAACCCATCCTTTTGGGCTAGGTGCACCACCCAAGGCTTGGTTTAGGCTGAAGAGAAAGTGATTTGGATCAGCTTGATTAGTGGGGTTAAGTCACAATCCAAGTACAATTAGGATTAAACATGGTTTAGGGGAGACAGTGAAATGGTTAATCACCTTAAGGGAATGTGGAAAGGATCTCCTCCTTTTGCCCAATGTGGTAAGGTCACATGTGAACAACTCACATGGCTTGCATGTGGCTTAAGAGTGGCTTCATGGCTTATATATGGCTTGGGAAAAGTGGGCTTGGTTTCATGAAAGTGGGTTTAAGGAATTTTGGAATTTTAGTGGACAAATTTCATGAAGCTTGAATTGGAACTATTTGGTTATTGATTTTGGAACTTAGGAAGTGTTTTAAATTATAGGTATGATGAGAGAAATTTCATGTGGGCTTTTGGAATAAGTTTTGGGCTTTTAAATTTGTTTTGGATGGGTTTTTAGGAAGGTTTAAGAAAGTGGTATTTTTAAGCTTGGAAATAAATTGGTGGATGGGAAATTTGTAAAAGTTTGTGCTAAATAATTGTTGGGTTTGGTTTAGGGATGTGTCATGAGTAATTTGAAACAAATTTGAGGTGGTTTGGGTTTGAATTGGGTTGAATTTGGGCTTTTTGGTAAAGTGGCCAATGGTAGGTCAAATTGGGTTAACTTGGGCTAATGTTGGGCTAATGTTGAAATTGGTGTGAAATTAATGTTGAGAAATGTTTGTAGGGCTGTTTCAAAGAGGTTTCAACTTTGGTTGGGTTTGGATTTTGGAGTTTGGGCCTATTTGGGTTAGGTTTAGGTGTAGGCCCATGTAAGGAGTTTTGGCTTTGGGTTGAATTTGAGTTGGGTTTGGGTTCAAATTTTGGGCAAGTCATGTTAGTGTTTTGTTTGTAGGGATGTTAGGGAAGGTTTAAAAAAGATTTGGGGTTAATTGGGGTTGAATTAGGTTAGTTTGGGCTAAGTTTGGGTCATGGGTCCAAATTGGGCTTTAAGGTCAAAAGTGAAATTGGGTTCAAATGCCAATCAAATTGGGCTTGGATTTGGTCTAGATTGGTGTTGGGGATATTGAATTGAAGTTTAGAATTGAATTGGACCAGAATTTGAGTCAATTGGGTAGGTTTGGTTTGACTTTGGGTTCACTTTGGGTTGAAATGGGTCAAATTGGGGATTTTGACAAAAGTGGGGTAAATTAACAAAATTGGCCCATGGTGTAGTTGAACAAAATGAAATTGGGAATATTTGGGATTTTATGGAATTTTTTGGGAATTTTTGGAATTTGGAGGGTATTGGGGGTATTTTCTGGAATTTTGGGTATTTTGGGTAAAAATGATCAATTTGAGTGGTGGGAGAATGTTCAGTATTGATTTTGAGGAATTTGGATGATTTTGGAGAATTTTGGAAAATTTGGGTAATTTCAAGGGTTTTGGGTAGGCTAGGCGGGTCCGGGGTCCCGGGGGTCAAAAATTGAAAATTTAGAAAATTGAAGATTGGGTAAATATAAATGGAATGAAATCATTTAGGTTGAGCCATGAAGCCATATGAAGCCCACATGAGCCATGAAGGGACTCATTTGAGGCATTCACTATCTTGTTCCTAACCCTCTTAGCCAAGGGCTTAGGGGTTAAGGACCATCCATGTGAATCACCTTCATGAGTCAAGAGGTCAAGTTGGGTATGGGTGTGGTTTTAGGAGGTGTGTGAAAGTGTAGTGTATAAGTGTAGTGTGTGTGTATGTCAGCCCTCACCAGACTAGGCCACCCAGGGCAGTCCTAAGGCCAAAGAGTCCTATAGGAACTCATCCTTTAAACTTCCACATTTGATCTCAACCCTCTAGGTGATTAGGGGTCTACAATCAGGTTTGTGGAGTTTGCAGGGAGTTAAGAAGTGGTTTGAATTTCTAAGTGGTGGGTCCCAATTCTAATCCTCTAAGATAGTCAAAGGAAAAGCCTAAGGCTAGATCCTAAGTACTAAAAAAGGAAGAGAAGACCTCATAAAAAATGAGGTCAACACGGGTTTCGCTAGCAGCAGGAGGCGAGGCTCGGCGACTAGAGGACTTCCGGTGTGGCAAAGGACGGCCGCGTTGTCCTTCACCGACGACGAGGAGGAAATCTCGCGAGGCGAGAGGGAGCAGGTGGCGACGTTTTTTTGCTTGGCTGGCGGCTGAAGAGACGGTGGAGGTAGGAGGGGGGCCGGTGAGCTTGCCGACGGTGTCGCCGGTGCGAGATCGGCGACTAGGAGGCTAGGGTTTTCGCGCACGGGCTTGGCGGAGGGGGAAAGTCGCATTTCTTTTTTTTTTGCAGGGAGAGGGAGACAGGGTTAAATGATATTATATAAGATAATTATAATATTATATATATATATTATATATTATATAATAATAATAATATAATTATCCTTTGCATATTTTTAGTCCGTGCACGTACTCGCAGCGAAACAAATGTCCCTCTTGGCTAAAATCGACGTTCCGGACGCACTGGTGCAGTCTGTTTCGTCATCCGGGGTCCTTCGGGGTCGCTCGAGCCACTTTTTAGCAAATGGGCCAAAAAAAGAATAATTCGCATATTTTAAGCCCGTTTGCGATGTCGTAGCAATATGAACATCCTCCGTAGGTAAAATCAACGTCCCAGACACAATCGTGTGATATGTTTCATCATCCGGAGTCGTTTGGGTGATTTTTGACGATTGAGCTAAAAACGATAATTTGCACAATTTTTACCCCGCCCGCAAGCCGTAGCAAAATAAATGTCCTTCCTAGGTAATATCGATATCCTGGACACACTCACGTAGTCCGTTTCATCATTCGAGGTCATCTGAACAAGCTCGCAGGTGGATGAGCCAATTTGAGCTAATTTCCCGAGCGATGCTTCGAGTAACACCTGTCGACCCTGGTATGCTCGAATAGACATCCCATGCATGTAATATATAAAAAAAATGATGCCAACAAAGGACCCCCAACAAGTGTGGTGCGCCGCTGAGACACAGTGCACTTGTTGGAAGCATCCTTAAAAGAGAGCATCTCTTGGTAGTCGATGTGACATCCCAAGAAAAGAGTAAAGGAAAGCTCAACCATGCCAGATAAACTGGGTAAGGTATGGTCGAGGGTGTGGCTAACCTATCGTGACTGGTCAATCACCAAAAATAGGTTCAGAGGACGTAAAGGCATAACCTAAAAGGGGTGGTTCAGAAGCCGTAAAGGCATAACCACAAAAATAGGTTCAGAGGCCGTAGAGGCATAACCTAGGGGGGTGGTTCAGAGACCGTAGAGGCATAATCACGAAAATAGGTTCAGAGGCCGTAGAGGCATAACCTGGGGATGGTTCGGAGGCCGTAGAGGCATAACCACAAAGGATCCCGACCGGGCCGGAAAAGCCGGGCGGGGTATGGCCGGGGGTGGTGGTCGGCGGTCGAAGCTAGCGTCCACCGAAGAGCTCGACCGAGGCCGGATAAGCTGGACATGGTATAGCAGAGAAAAGATTTACCTGACCTCATTCGAAACGGCGATATCGATCTGTCTGACCTCATTCGAAACAACAGAATCAATGAAAATCCCATACCTGACCACATTCGAAACGGTAGGAGAGAAAGGACCCAACCAGGCCAGATAAACTGGACATGTTTGGCTGGGTTTGCCTGACCTTATTCAAAACAGCAATATCAACTTGTTTGACCTCTTTTAAAACAACATAATCGATGAAAACCCTGTACCTGACCACATTCGAAATGGTAGGGGAGAAAACCCAGTCATCTCGTGTGACCAAATCACCTGTTGTGTTTCCTTTGAAAGAGACCCTGATTGCGAGTCTACTGATCTCCATGAGATGAAACACCCTTCACTTTAATCAGGTGGCTATAAAGCACAACATATCCTGATCAGAGGTGGTGATCAAACCAGTGAGTATAAAGTATGGTTAACCCAAAAGGAAAAGGAGAGAGGTGGTTCAGAGGCCGTGAAGGCATGACCAAACATAGTGGTTCATGGGCCATAAAAGCATAACCACATAAATAGGTTCAGAGGCCATAAAGGCATAACCTTGGGGTGGGTTCAGAGGCCATAGAGGCATGACCCAAGGAATGTCTGAAGGATGGATACTCTCATAAATGAATTGGCCCAAAAGGGACATATGGTCTGAGAAGTATCGAAAGGCTAATGAGTCTGATACGACAATATGTCCTCATAAGAGCTGACTAGAGCGCCATATAGCTCGAGAGGTGTCATATCAAACGACTACATAGCCAAAAAAAATGTCAAAAGACAGGATGTCCTCGTAACAGAGCTGACTAAACTGTCATATGGCTTGAGGAACATGGCTAGAAAGCCAAAAGCGTCCGTAGACGGGATACTCTCGTAAATGAACGGCCCAAAAGGGACATGTGGTTCGAGAAGTATCGAAAGGCTAATGAGCCGGATACGACAATATATTCTCATAAAAGAGCTGACTAGAACGTCATATAGCTTGAGAGGTGTTGTATCAAACGACCACAAAGGTAAAGTTGTCAAAAGGCAGGGTATCCTCATAACAAAGCCGACTAAAGTGTCATATGGCTCGAGAAACATGGCTAGAAAGCCAAAAGCGTCCGGAGAAGGGATAGTCTCGTAAATGAACCGGCCCAAAAGGGACATGTGGTTCGAGAAGTATCGAAAGGCTAATGAGCCGGATATGACAATATATTCTCATAAGAGCTGACTAGAGCGTCATATAGCTTGAGAAATGTCATATCAAACGGCTACGGGGCCAAAATGTCAAAAGACGAGATGTCCTTGTACAGAGCCGACTAAAGTGTCATGTGGCTCAAGAAACATCAAGGTATATGGCTATGTAAAGCCGAAAAATGCTCTCATAAGAGAACCAGTCGAAATGGGCATGCAGTTCGAGAGACCTCAAAGCCAAATGGCTACGAAACCCGACGTGCCTCATAATAAGGTCTTATCATCAAGGGTCAGCCAAGTGAAGGCAATAGTGCCGTTGTTTGGAACATCAAATGATCAGGAAGGTATATATCTTGATCGAGGTAGTCTAGGAGATATGTATCCTGACTACACATCAAGTAGAGTAGGATGTATGTATCCTACTTCTCATATCAAATGGCACAAGAGGTATGTATCCTGATCGAACATATCAAATAACACAGGAGGTATGTATCCTGGTTGAATGTATCAGATGACACAGGAGGTATGTATTCTAGTCGAATACTAAAAATGGACAAGAGCTATGTGTCTTGCCTACACATCAAATGAGCAGCCGTAAGGTGAAACAACCTGAGACAACATGCTGAAAGTATAGTCGGACGTCAACGTACTCCAACAAAACATGGATCGATGGTAAAAATCGATACAATATGTGACTCGACATGGCGGATAGAACCAACCAAAGTAGTCGAAAATATCAAATAGGACAGGGGAGGTATCCTGCCTATGCATCAAATGAGCGACCATATGACTAAAATAGCTCGAGGTATCATGCTCAGAGTTATGCTGGATGCATGGAGTGATCCGGCCAAATATGGATCAGTGGTAAGACCGATGCAACATGTTACTCGATGTGGCAGAAAAAACTAACCAAATAATCGAAAGAATTAATGGGGTTACCTAACTGAAATGGTCTAACCACGAAAGTGCTTTCTACGCAAGCACTAGTGAGTCAAATCTCGCAGGGGATTCTCCCATTTAGCAAAGTTATTATGCTGGGGAGGCATCAAATATCCCGGTGTAGATATGGATCAACTGAGCGACTGATACAACATGTCATTCAATGAGGCGGACCAAACTAACCAAGCCAATCGAAATATCATCAAGGTGGACTCACAAGTCCAAATGTAGAGTACTTTAAGCAAGCACTAGCGAAATAAGTCTCGCTAAAAGGGTCCTCAGAACTAGCAAAGTAGCTATCGCTGAGGAGAGCTCAACTGGTATCTCCTGTGAGAACTGGCTAAGACAATTCTCATCAGGGAAAATATCTGGTTATGCATCAAAAGTGCAACTGACAAGGGATATGGATCGAATAGAGAATAGACAAAGTCTAAAATCGATACAACATATCACTCCAACAAGGCAATGAAAATTGACCGAGTCAGGAATATCAAAGAGGATGGTTGGTCAAAAATACCAACCCTATACGATAATGCTACCGGAAATTTGGTAGAATGAATTCCAATGGGGAATTACCACAGTATCCAAGAGTGGTTGGTAAAAAAAAATATAGCATTCCAACCGCATGGGTGCATGGATCTCAGACCAATCCAAAAACATCCTCCTTAGAGGTAAAATGCCGCACTCATTTGAAATGAGCGGGAGACTCTAATTCGGACCCACACAGGGTGCTCGACCGAATAGAGGAGTCGAGGAAAGAACTATGGCTTTCCCGCACAAAAGAGGCATCAATCGAACTTAACCTCAGTCAGTTAAGACACCTTAGAAAGGTTGGGCAAAATAGAGCAAACCAACCAAATGATATTTAGCCGGAAGACCAAAACATATCCCTTAAGAGGGAATACACCACACTCATCTGAAGTGAGTGAGCCCAAGCATATCCGTAAAAGGTGCTCAGTTCGGACCCTAGGTAGAATGGGCAACCGAACAAGAATGCTAGGAAAGGGCATGACTTTCCTGCATAAGGCAAATATCAATCGAAATTGACTCCTGTCAATTGAGATATTGCGAAGGTTAGCTAAGCTAGATATGATAACCATAAAGCTATGCTCAAATCCTCCAAAAAGAGGGTATCTTCCACTCTCACAGTGACGAGAGGGACGAATGTATATACCACACTCATTTATGATGGGTGGGAAACCCTTGCTCGGGTCCGCTCGAAGCGAGGAACGAGAGAGAAAAGATAAGAGAAGTACTTGGCTTCTCTTACACCGATTACTGGTTGCGCCAGGTATAAGCCGCTCGTAAGACTTCCAATTTATCTGTTTAGCAATTAAGCAATCAGTTTTAAGAGATGCACAAGACCTCTCTTACTTGCAATGAAGCAAAGGAAAGTGTGGGTGTACAGTGTGTCGTACAAAACACCCACAAAGAAGGCTAATCAACTTCCGAAGGAAGGACTGCCAGACCCGAGGGTCAACGCATGAAGCGTAAAACAAGGAGGGTTGAAACCCACAATATGGCAAGCCTTTCTTCAGAAGGAAGGGCCACCGGACCCAGAGGGTCGCCACATAAAGCATAAAGATGGTGGGTAGCGAGCCCACAAGATGGCAAACCTTTCTTCCAAAGGAAGGGTCGCCGGACCCAGAGGGTTGACACATAGTGCATAAGGGTGGTGGGTGAAAAGTCCACACATAAAAGAGAGTCAACTTCCAAGGAAGGACTGCCGGACCCAGAGGGTCAACGCATCAAGCGTGATATAATGTGGGTGTACGGTATGTCGCACAACATGCCCACAAAGCTATTGAGAGCCTTCCATGCCATTTATATTTTTTCATTGGCATTAAATATTATTATTTTTTATTATTCCCAACATAAGTCGTTATGGAGAACGATTTGGCGTGACATGCCAACTCAATCTGGTAAGTGGAGCTCTCATGTAAGCATCCTAGACTCATGACCAGATATACCATGCAAAATA
Organism: Papilionanthe hookeriana x Papilionanthe teres; assembly: GCA_022702705.1. Classification (NCBI taxonomy): domain Eukaryota; kingdom Viridiplantae; phylum Streptophyta; class Magnoliopsida; order Asparagales; family Orchidaceae; genus Papilionanthe; species Papilionanthe hookeriana x Papilionanthe teres. The sequence goes on along the minus strand of CM040434.1, from coordinate 78,207,386 downwards.
TGAGATTTGCAAAATTCAGGTCCAGGTGGGATTTTCCTTAAGTACTCTTCCCTAGTCCCTACCCTTTAATTATTTTCACCTTTAGCCTAGATAGGCCTCGTCATTTGTATCTGGGTGTAAAGAAAATGTTTTCATTTTGGAGATGTCTTTAAATCAATTACTAATTTATCAGTCATCCCAATGTCAATTAAGCAATTATCCAAACCTTAATATTCTAAGGATCTTACCAGGAGAATTTTGAAATCAAAAGGTTCTTTATATCAAAATTTCTGATTTCCCACTCACCTCAAGCTTCTTCTCAGGAGTGTTGATCATTGTTTTTTCTTTCAATCTTTTTTCTTTTATTTTTTTTTATTTTGAAGCCTTTCACACTTTTTTATCTCTCCTGAGAAATACTATATCTTGTGAGCTTCTTTTTGTTATAAAGTAATTTATTCTGACTAAAAAATCTCCTGATGAAAGATTCTTAGAATTTTATGGTACATTACTTGTCGAGCTTCCATCGGTCTAGCTGAATGGAAAAGTAAGAGATCTAAATAGTCTGCGAAACTACTCACATCTCAATGACACCCATCTAGTCACTGCGAGGTGTTCTCGGGACTTAGGTGAAAGTTCATTAAAGTAAGGAATTCGGTCATCAAGACATAATTCAAATCCTCGAACCATGAAGATCAGCAAATCCTAAGAAGGTGCATACATGGTCTGGCTTAAACCCATCCTTAGGATCTATCATAGATTCGACCTCAAAAAACATCGAAGGAAAATCTAAGATAAGATCAACTAAGGAGCACAGTTCCTTTCGGAAGCGTCTCAACGGCCTCTGTAAATGGAGCCGAAATATCAAGAGGTATAGGGATAAGAAGCCACTGCCTCTTAGTCAAGGTATATCTCGGTTAGATAAGCAGCGAGGTCTAACCGGTAGTGTCAGATATCGAGGTATCCCGACAAGTCATGGACTGGTTTATCATGACAAAGTGCTTTAATCAGTTCAACATGACTATTGACAAGGTAATAAGAATCAACCAAGTCAAGCAAAATATCCACAAGGTTGGATATATGAGATGAATCCATCCCACAGTGATGCTTTCTCACCAAGAACGGACTAAAAAGTCAGTATGATTCTAGATAGGTGAGGCACCAAATCCTAGTCAAGTTCAAAGTAGACTGACTAAATAAAATGCTAGACAAATAAGTTGGTCTTAGCAAAGAAATGCTCTCATCAAGAGCTTAGCCAAAAGGCAAACATAGCTTAAATCAAATGAGGCACTCTCAAACAGCCTGGGAGATGTGCATCCCAGCTAAACATGAATCGACTAAGGCTAGCAAAATGGACTAGTCAAAACAACATGTTATCAACAAAAGATTTTTTGGGGTGTCCCCCAATCGAAGTATAAAACTTCAACTATAGCCTTGCTTAATAAATGAAAGAGGTCGAATAAAGCACTCTTCAAAGAAAAGGCAAGTAAACTCCTCGATCGTCAAATGTGGAAAGTCATTCTACATGTAGCGTCGAATATCAAGAGACATGGTGGCAAGAATTTGCCTAACCCAATGAGTATTCGCCGAAGTACGGTGATCAACTTATGTCCTCAAATAAGGAGGGAATCGACGGGGTATGCCCTGGATCTCCCTTTGTCGACATAGGACAGATTCATCTAGCGCGATGAAGAGGAAGCCACAAAATTTTCCTCGTGATTTTAGGAAAGAGTTAGCACATCAAATATGGGCAAAAGCCACTCCAACAGGATCATCAATGATACCTGGCACAACATCTGGTAAGTGGCACTAAATACCATGCCAAGGGTTCCATGCAACTCCTCGGCGGGTCTCATGACCGCACTAACGGATGGCAAACATCCGGATCTTGTAGTGGACTGAGAAGTATATCTCGGTCTCCTACTATAAGGATCGTGGGGTATGGTAAGTAGAGGAGTTCTTACACAACATGCTTAGATATTTCAAAGATCTAAGCAAAGAACTCATCTTTAGAAATTGGACCCTATCCTCTCAAAGAGGAAACTAGAATCTCAACAGGTAAAGAGACCTGCGGCTAAGTCAGCCACTATGGTTGCAGCAGTTTGTTCCTATTTTTCCGGACGCCCTTGCCTAATGTAGGGACGGGCGAGACCTCGGAGAAACCGGAACAAGCGGGGCTGGGACAATCGTCAAACCGGCAAAAACATTTCCACTTAAAGAGGAAGATGCTCCTACGATCTTCTAAGTCAGAGAACTCGTGGTAGCAACAACAGTACGGACTGCAAGGTGAGAATGACTTGCATCCGGAGGAGGGAAGAATCCCAAGCAAACCTGAATGGAGTGTAGTCCACATAACCAGACAGAGAGAGAAGATGATTTTCGGCTAATGGAATTTGGGCGTTATCTCGTGCTCTGAATCAGAAACAAGTCATGGCGGGGACATGGTCCACATCGCCAGAAGATGAAGAGGTGATTCTCAGCCGACGGGATTTAGTACCATCTCGGGCCAGAACCAAAACAAGCCATGACGTCGACATGGTCCACAACATCGGAGGACAAGAAATGTGATTCTCAACCTTCAAGATTTAAGTATAAATCTTGGGCCGGGACCAAAATAAATCACAGCGGGGACCCAGTGCACACCGCCAGAGGACGGTACCATAACTGGTAACTCTAGCACTCTTACATAATGCAACATCTTTGAGGATGGAAATCCTAAACATATGGAAGGACTAAAATAGAGGCTAGTAAGCAGGAAAGAGCATTATAGCGTATCGCCATCTGGCACTAGTCCTTTCCTCGAGGGAAAAGTTACACGTATATGAGTTGCTACAACGAAAGTAGTACTACATGCACAACTCCTTTTCAAAGTAGGGCATGTGGCAAATGTCCAATGAGGACGTGGTCCGCTCAACGGGGACAGTAGTGAAAATGACTCAAAATGGGGGCCAAAGGCACCTCCTAAACGGGAGTCAGAATAGGTATAGAAACCTGATACAAGCAATGCTGCTAAATTTGCAGCAATCTATTCCTGGTCCTCTTGGCCTTCCTGCCTAATCATGGGACAGGTGGATCCTCAGGAGAAACCTAGAACAGAAAGAGAGTCGGGACATATGCCACAACGACGACAGTAGTGACAAACCTACTGCTAAAAGAAAACTCATCTGCCTATGGCAGGGAGATACGTGATAACGCGGAGGAACAAGTCTAGAAAAGACCATCAGGGACAATGATAAAAAATAAGGAAAGGTCGAGAAACCAATCACAAAACTACAACGACATCGATGCATGCGATAATGCAGCAATCGAACTGTCGAGGGTGAGAGAAGGGACAAAATGCATCGAGTTGCTACCCCTAGCAACTAACACATGGACTGAAAACCAAGGTCTTACAAGAAGGCTCAACTGTGACTCGAAGAAAGAGAACCAGGTCACGATAATATGAGCGAAACTCCAAGAATGGAGAGAGGCTATCACCCTAGAAAAAATGAAGCTCCAAGTATGGAGAGAGAGACTCATCCCCAGCGGAGTCACCAGTTTTGTTTTCGCCATTCTTTTCTCTTTTTTTTTTATTTTAAAAGGAGTCGCCAGCTTGTCAGTCGTCGTATACTTCCCCTATTTGAATAAATCTCCCTCCCAAATCAAATAAGTGATTCGAAGAGGAGAGGAACAGATTAAGAAGGGACATACGACAAAGTGACAAACAAGAGAAAAGAAAAACATGGAGAGTCTACGTGCGATAAACCTCGCAAGGATAAGTCAAGCCTGTCGCCCAAACAAGATCGGGCGGAGGCACCTTGAACCAATATCCGCGAAAGAAGTATCTACGTAGACTACCCATAACCGAGAGTCGAGTGTATGTACCGTTGCGGGGTCAAGAGCACTCCCAGAGGAACGTATTCCAACTGGTTAATTACATCTTGGGGGATACCCAAGAATACTCTCGATAAAAGGAGTTTCGCTTTATATTATTATAGACCCGGGGTATATGCAATCAAAGAGAGATTATTTCGTGTGGGAAAGTCTCGACGCTTCAAAGCTCTCACTAAGCCATCAGGCAGAGAGTGAGTCTCTCACATCCCAGATGGAGTCGCGGCTCATCCACATACGAAACCCATGGAATAACCTAAATCATCTTGACGGGGGTATCCGAACACGTCAAAGCACGTCCGGGCCATAAGGGCAGAGGACAAATAGTCATATCCCAAACGGGAGGCAGCTCATCGGCATCGGGCCGTCAAAATGATTTCAACGAAGTCAAGGAGCGAAAGGGCTCAACAGAGGTAGTCAAAGGAAGGAAGGAGTAATCCTAAAGGGGTAGAGGTAGCCGAGTCGTGGTACCGCGGGACCCGTCATCCAAGCGAGTAGGACCACTAAGTCTACCCGAACGTGAAGGTAGTCGACCCGACACATCCACGAGATCCCGGTCGACAATCCAAGAATTGCATTATCCACGGGGACCTCGGTAGCCCTAAGGTCGAAAGGAAGGAAACTCTATCATATGACTATAAGTCGGAGCTCCAAGAGGTGGGTCTCACACCCGCCGAAGTGGAAAGGATGCCTCGGGAAAGAAGAGAAAGGGAGGTTCGGCTACAAAGGCGCAAACGCTCCAAACAAAAGGACTTACACCCCATCTGGGTCGGGGAGCCTTCTAACACCCTAGGCGCACTAGACAACCACCTATAAAGGTATGCTGGGCCACAAATTGGAGAAGCACGGGGACTCCTCCTCGATACATGCAAATATGAATAATGTCGAGGCCCTATTAGTATGACTTGTGTGATAGCCATGCAATGCAACCCATTTAAAATTCGGCCTGGAGGCCATGCAAGCAAGTAAAAGTGCATATTTTAAGATTTTGAATATTTTAATCCTAAAATTTATTTATCTAGAATATTTTATTAGGACTTTTTAAACATATAAAGTTTATAATTTTAGGGTCCTTAAAGAGCCTAAATGATATCGTAAAATCCCAAATCACAGAAAGAAACAAGGAAAACACATGCAGGCATGCAAATATGCAATAAAAGCAAGAAAGAAAGCACTCCATAATAAAATAAAAGAGGCGAAATGCCGCTGGATCGGCAACATAATCCAGAAAAAGAAAAATGCGGCCGGACTCCGCATATACATGACCGGTCCTAATTCTATACATCAATATAAAAATGCAGAATTAAGATACGGGGCACGAGCATCTGCTCCTAGTCCCCTCCACGTGGTTCCCGTGCAAAATGCCTCAGAACCCGTGCTCATATCTTATTTCTACTACAGGACTCTCCTAGACTCTAAAAGTATAAAGGAAAATAAAAAGACTCAATCCTGCATGAAAACAAGTGTTAGTGGGAAAGCCCACATGCAAATGACGTATAATGAGCCATGCTTTATAAATGGGGGAGCTAATAGCACCTGCAAGTAAAAGGATTAGAAATCATCACTTGCTCCCCCCATAGTGGTACTTGTGTGTGTATAAATAAGCATGGCTCCCTTCAAAAAAGCGCCCTAACACACTACCATACATATGCAACATGCAATCACATCACAGGCAAAGTGCAGAAGAAAGATACCTGGCTAGGGCAACCAATCCATCAAAGAACAATAGCTAGGCATCAAAAAGACAACCTAGCAACCTAAGTCCTAGCCTAGCACACCATCTAACGAAAGTGCACAAACCTAGTGCCTAAGTGCAGGGTAAGTCTGGGTTTAGTATGACTTTGACGGGGTCTCCATACCGGCCCCATCCTAAAGATCCGAAGGATCTAAAGGGCGTCACGAAGAGGGGTGACACAAGTTAGATCCAATGGATCCTTAGCACAATCATACTTGTGTCAATCCCGATGACTTAATTCACATTGCTCATTGGGATCAACCCAACAAGCAATGCTAGTTAAGGCATCACGACTGACACGGGGTCACTCTCCTAACGAGTAGGACAAGCCATCGAGGAATGGGTAAGAAAAAAATCATGCAAGAAGCCCACATTGTGATTGCTCGACTGAAGTACGAAACAATCACAACAGTCAAGCACACACATCATGCAAAATGCAAGGATGCTACATGCAAAGAGAATGCACCAATGTGGTGATGGTGAGTATACCATAAAGGCAGTGACTCGAAAAGAACGGGCTTGCCGTGAAGGCAGCGGCTCAAAGGATGGGTATGTCAAGGAGGCAGTGACCCGAAGGTGGGCATGTCGTAGTGGCAGCGGCCCGGAGGTGGGCATACCGTAGCGGCAGTGGCCCGAGCAAATGATTATGCCGAGGAGGCGGTGACTCGGAGGTAGAATAATTCTCACTGGGGAGAATCATAAAAGTGTGGTGCAAATGCAATTGCAAATGCAAATGCAAAAAAACAGAATAAGGTGCAACATGCAACCAGACCAACATGCACATGCCAGAAAACATGCAATAAAATGCAAAAGCATACAAACATGAGTAATCGGTCGACCGGACCGTGGTGACTGGTCAGACCAAAGAAATGGGTGGATTAGTTCAGGGTAACCAATCCGACCCTGAAGGATAGGTGATCAACTTGGGACAGTCGATCGAACCTAACTAAGGATCGGGGATCGGCCCAGGACAGCCGATCAACCCGAAGTGCTCATGCGAACATGCATACAATACAACAAATGACCACATGCAAAAATGCAACAAGATGATCCATGCACATGCGATGAAACCCAAACGGTCGACGACACGTCGAACTCGTCCTAACAACCTCACATAGGTACCTAGGGTTGACGCACTTGGATCTGCGGCATCGCCGCCTCCAGTTTTGGCATGGCTATGTAGAGGGCTTCTCGCTCCGATTTCTTGTAGGGGAAACTCTCCACCGTTCATAGGGCAGACTAGCTACAAAGCTTTTTCCGCTCTACGACACCCCGATCTTATAGGACGGACTAGCTACAAAGCTTTTCCTGTCCTCTAAGATCGAACTCAACTAATCCCTCCAAGGGAGATTAGGAGCGCCAAAACCGTGGGAAATTGGGATTCCAACCCAGTAGGACTAAAGCCTAAAGCTTACAACAGGAAATTGCTCGGCTACTAATAGGACTGGCCAACGCATAGGATTCCTAACCTACGGCTCACTCTAGGTAAATCAACGATCCATCACATAGGCGGCTCGACCGATCGACACATGTCATCCGGCACCTCCACCCCACGTGGGTGATCGAACCCACGTGCCTAGACCGGACTAAACCTAGGGCCGGCTAAGGGATAAGGAAATCTCACCGCCGCGAAGGTTGAAGACGCGTTCTCTTTATGCTGAAGGAGAGCCCACGTTTCCCGGCGAACCGCCGGTGTTCGATCCACGTGCCGACACGCGTACCTCGCAATGAATCATGCAACGAGGAAAATACGACGCTAGGAGGTATGCGATGTATCAAAATAAATAATTCGAGCATAATAAAAAATGCATCGAAACATATACCTTAGCGGGAGGGGTCTCCCGACGACGGCAACAGAGGGGAAACCACGAGGTGAAAGACGCTCACACCTCCTCGAACAGAGACGACGTCCGCTGTCTCGTGACGTCGAGGTACTCCTACGAAGTATCTGGTCGCTGGGAAGGTACGACGGCGATGCATAGAGACTAGCTAGTCGGCGGCGATCACCGTGAACGAAGGAAATGCAAAGGAGAACCCAAAATCCGGAGTTTCACCTCGCTGATTTTCTCCGGCGTAGATGTGATTCTGGCGAGGCAAAAATCCTGAGAGGAAGAGGTCCAGAGAGTTTGATCTGTGAAAGAAAAAAAAAACTCGGCCAAGAGGAAGAAGAGGAAATTGCTGCGGGTTTCGCTAGCGGTAGGAGGCGAGGCGAGGCTGCTGGAGGACTTCAAGTGTGGCAAAGGATGGCCGCGTCGTCCTTCACCTGCGACGAGGAGGAAATCTCGCGAGGCGAAAGGGAGCAGGTGGCGACGTTTTTTTGCTTGGCCGGCGGCTGGAGAGACGGCGGAGGTCGGAGGAGAGGCCGGCGAGCTTGCCGACGGTGTCACCGGTTCGAGATCGGCGACGAGGAGGCTAGGGTTTTAGCACACGGGCTTGGCGACGGGGGAAAGTCGCGATTCTTTTTTTTTGCAGGGAGAGGGAGAGAGGGTTAAATGATATTATATAAGATAATTATAATATTATATATATATATATATATATATATTATAATAATAATAATAATATAATTATCCTTTGCATATTTTTAGTCCGTGCATGTACTCGTAGTGAAACAAATGTCCCTCTTGGCTAAAATCGACGTTCCGGACGCACTGGCGCAGTCCGTTTCGTCATCCGGGGTCCTTCGGGGCCGCTCGAGTCACTTTTTAGCAAATGGGCCAAAAAAAGAATAATTCGCATATTTTAAGCCCGTTTGCGATGTCGTAGCAATATGAACATCCTCCGTAGGTAAAATCAACGTCCCGGACACAATCGTGTGATCTATTTCATCATCCGGAGTCGTTTAGGTGATTTTTGACGATCGGGCTAAAAACGATAATTTGCACAATTTTTACCCCGCCCGCAAAGCCGTAGCAAAATAAATGTCCTTCCTAGGTAATATCGATATCCTGGACACACTCACGTAGTCCGTTTCATCGTTCGAGGTCATCTGAACAAGTTCGCAGGTGGATGAGCCAATTTGAGGTAATTTCCCGCGCGACTCTTCGAGTAACACCTGTCGACTCTGGTATGCTCGAATGGACATCCCATGCATGTAATATATAAAAACAAATGATGCCAACAATGATGTGGCTGGCCACCTTAAGAGTTATCTCTCACGCCTCATAAACCACCAAATGAGGAGAAATTAGACCTAGGTTATCCTTCCATCACGAGGTGAGCTCATAAATACCAATTATAAAAAAATAAAAAAGGGGGTGTATGTGTCATACTCCTACTAAACCCTAAATGACAAGTTGAATCAAGAATTGCTTACACTCTTTGAATCATCACAGGCCTCTCCTCCCTCCTATAAACATACACTAACTCATCATGATCATTTCAAAGTCATCATAAGCTAAATCTTGGAAAAGATGATAAGGCAAGCTTATGTGTCATCTTCTCCTCACCAACATTAAATGATCATCAAAATACATGTGGGGAAGGCTGATCTAAGGCATTCTAAGCTATCCACAAATGTCCCAAGTCATCCAATGAGAGAAAGCCAAGCCTTGAGTTAAACCTTCACCATACTTGAACTCTACATGGGTTAATCTTGAAATGATGAATTGAACTTATCCCTAAGCTCAAACGTCATCCAAAAGACATCATGAACAAGATGATACCTCTCCTAGACCAACCCAAGCCATTTCAAGCTCACCCTAGCCACTTCCATGGCTATAAAAATGACCAAACCAGAGAGCACCCAAGAGGAGAGGCCAACATAAGAGCAACCCAAACATTGCTCAATTCCTTTAGCCATCAACATCAAAGTTTCTCGCCATACCTTAAGCAGTTGATAACCCATAAAATGAACTCATGATGTCCACTGATTTGCCCTAATTTCCCTACCCTAAACCAGAGAAAATTTCAGGTTTAAATTTAGACACCATAAAATTCCCAATTGATTACTCTCACACCATCACAAACCCCTACAATGATGAGCCCAATCGAAATTAGACATCCCCATAGGCTCTAACTTAGTTTTTGACCTTCTCCCCTCAAGCTGAGCCACCTTGAGATTAAAATCTAACCTAGAAATGATTTAACTTCAAATTGGGTTATGGCTAAGTTTTGAAAGGTCAAGACGAAGCTCACGAGACATTCAAATCAAGCTAAAAGCCACTGAGTCGAAGGTATGGATTTTGGACTTTAATGGCATTCGGGTTTGACACTTTCTAAAGCAAGCCACATCAAAACCCTAACATAACCATACTGATGTCTTCATCTCCTTTAGATGAAGCTATAGAAATAAGAATCACTCAAATCCATCAAGAATTGAGTGAGATCTTATATCTAGAACATAGACGGTGTTCGGGTTGAGACAGGAGGAGGGAGATGAACGAGAGTCATCCGATCCCATGTTTAAAGAATTGATGGCCATGATTAAATCTTCTTTGATCCGTTGTTTGAATCCCCGCTGAGGATCAACCGCATTTTGATCTCACTGAGGACACGCGGCGCCTCAGGGCTATTTTGGATTAGTATAAGGATTTAATAAATATAGATTATCCTTAATCCAATAAAAAATTCATATCTTAACATAAAGAAATCACAAAAATATTAAAAAAAACCTCTGAACTTAGGAAAATGAGGAGAACAATGTGGAACTAAATTTTTAATTTTTGATTTATATTTGATTTTTAAATAATTAAATACTCTCGGGAGTATTTTAATTATTGAAAATTATTTATAAGTGAGAAAAATATGAAAAGTTGAGGGATTAATGTTTAGATCCTTGACCCAACCGCAATTAGGCAAGTAAAATAGCTTATAAAATTATGGCCAAACTTGACCACAAATCAGATTAAGCAACTCATGTACGATAATTAAAGATTAAAGTTTTTATAAATAAATATAAATCTTACACTAGGGGTTGGTACTACACAAGTATACGTATCGTTTCAAGTAATATAGAGTTTTCTTCTTAAAAACCTCAGATATCGATTCCACAGGGATCCCACAGGGAAAGTTAAGTAAAATTAAGAAAGAAAAAAGAAAATCTATTTAAAAGCTAATCAACTAAAAGTAAAAATATGCAAGTTACTTAAGTAACAATTGTAAGTAAGAAGGTAATTTAAATGCATTAACACAATAAACAAAGATTCTTTCCCCATACGAAATATTTCATGATTAATAAACATTTTAATTAGCTTGAGAAATTTGAGAATGAGGTATTATGACAAATAGAAGCATATATATTCTTTACCCTTTGGTCCAGGCATAAAGAACATTGGCTAGTTCTTAAAGATTGGATCAGGATGTATTATTAGCAGTAAAGACGAATTCTAGGCTCTCACTTCTAGATTCCCCCAAGGGTGCCTATGGTCAAGCCTACTAGAGACCCGTCACCTCTTCTTAAACCAAATTGATAGAATTTAGCCTGCCACTCTAAAAACATATTCAATTCTACGCCCTTCAAAGATTATCTGCCTATCTATTCTCACCTCCCCTTCAAGGATTTACCATCTACCTTTCCAAGAGAAATGAGATACATACAAGTTAAGAACTCTTAGCCTACGGTCAGGTCTTAAGAAATCTCCACGGACTTTAATAATACTAGAGGCCAATTTGTAGTGTAAATGAAGATCAGGTAAAGTATCATCACAAATTATGGAAGAAAAAAATCAAAGTTCTCAAAACTAAATTAAATCCTTAACTAAATAATTTCATATTCGTAGGGAGAAAGAGAAGAAGACTAATTAGAAAGCATAAGATTCACACCATAAACCATATTTATATAATTCAAATTCAAAGTACAAAACTTGGGAATTAAGTTATAAATACTTATCTGGAATGATATCCAAGCAATCCTTAAAGGTTTCTTTGACTCCGACTGACTTTTACAAGACTCCAACTCTAGAAATCACACTAAAAAACTCTAACCTCTCACTAAAGTAAAGTAAATGTCATTCTACACTCTTTAACTAAATGAGAATACACACCTCTTTCACTCTTACAACACCTACACACACCCAAAAAACCTCTTTTGCTGTAGAATCGTCCTATATTTATAGAGCTTCAAAAATGACCAGGGGTTACTTCGGGCATATCTTCAAAATTTTCCTACATTCAATAAATATTCTAGAAATTAATTGTGGTGCCTAGCCACCAGATCTGGTGGTTCCAGCTTCCTGCGCGAATGGACGCGTCCCTTCAAGTTTTGATTCACACCTCTTCATTGTAAAATTGATTCCCTGTGTCTATATTCATTATATCTTGTTTATAACATGTAGCAATTTATCCAAAGACTTCTAGATTTTTTCTGAGGCATCAATAATTGTCACAAAACTGCACCCTTTCTTTCTTCTTTTCTTCACTTGACCTATTTCTGCTCCTTTTACTCCTTTTTTGACTCTTTTTCTTCATAAACTCATTTTCTTGTACCTTCAACCAAAAATATAATAAATACCATTTATTAAAGTATAATATCCTTAAAATATTATTTAAAAATGATATAAAATTTTAGGTAATTCTAAGGTGGATCAATTCCCCTAAACTTAAATGTTGCTTGTCCTTAAGTAACTCTTTACTACTAGTAATAATAATAATTGGAGAAAATTTTCTTTAAAATTTCCATAACTGTTTGTTTTATAAATAAAATAAAGAAACTTAAAAAGACTTTTTAATAACTTAGGCTAAAACCAAAATATGTAAAATATTTAATAATTAAGTGTTAAGAACTCTCTTCTCCTATCTATTTCAAAAAAAAAATTGCAATTTGTCATATTAAGAAAATGTAATTAATTTACAAGAAAAGATTTTCATGGTAACTCTACTAGTAAGGATGCTTATACATGAAACTTAAGTCAAAAAAATGTAATTAGGTCTCTTTCTATAAGATAGTTCAAGTGAAGCCAATTTTTTATTAGATATTTACTCAAGCTTCTCCTCTCTTATTCTTATTCTTTTTTCTTTTTCATATTTGGATTGCTTTTCAATTCTATATTTTTTTTATTTTCTTTTCAAGGATTATTTTCAATCCTTTCTTGTTTTTCTTTTTCAAGTGAGGATTACTATATCTAGATAGCCTGTTAATGATTTTGAACTTCATTATCCTTAACTTATTTTTAAAGAATTTATATATTTTTCACTTAATGAATATGTGTTTAGCAAAAGTATTTTTCATAGAGTTTCAATTCTATCTTCTCAAGTAAACATCTAGATTCCTTGATACTTTCAAAAATACAATATTTTTTTAATTTAGATATTTGAATCAAAATTCTTACTCTCTTTCATTAAATAATTACAATTTTTAGAATTATCCCTTGTTATATAAAAAATACTTTTAAAAGATTATTATAATATTCATGAAAACAATAACATATTTATCTTAAATTAAATTTCCTTCCATAGGTTATGATATTAATTTTGAAAATGTTGCTTACTAAGGACAAGAAAAGCTTAAATTTAAGTTCTTTTCCCTCCCCCAAACATAGTTCTTTTAATAAGGTTTAAACATTTTGCAATATGAAATTTTTAAACTAAGCAGGAAGACAAAAATACGACATTGAAGGTATTTAAAATAGGAGTAATAACAGTACAAGTAGCAATATAAAAGAGTAGCAAAGTATATAACATATGAAAACTAACACTCTTTTACAATTTGAAACACTAAAAACAACAGGAGCATAAATAGGATTAAGTTCTAAGCATTCTGACAATAGAAATATAACTGAGTTACTACAAAGTACTCATACAGTGCAATAATACTAAAAAGTAAAAACACACACAACAGACACATAACTAAAGCAAAGAAGAAAGTCTAATCATCCTCAGTCTCTTCATCATCGTTGAAGGAATCTTCAGGAATAGGACTTTTGGATTTATCCATGGGGTGAATTTAGGACAAGTAGGAAATTCAGTATTCTTATCACCCTTCAAGAATTTCACAAGAGCATCATTGTATTCCCCATCATAGTCACTCTTCCTCTGTATATAATCAGACACATGATCGATCTTACTGTCCATATCATCTACTCTGCATTGCATCAAGAATATATCACTTTGATGCTCCAAGTACCTCTGGCAAACAATATTCCACACATCTAGTGGAGGCTCACAAGTAGAAGTTGAAGGTCTGGGTGTAGAAGTAGAAGGCATAGAAGAAGTAAATGCTCAAGAACTTTGACTTTTTGTTTTTTCATAAATATCCACATGAGATTTTCCAATTGGCTTCAGTGTCTTAATTATCTCTTAAGAATGAGAGTAAGTAATACCAGCATTCTTGCAAATAGAGAAAATGAATGCCGGGAAGCATAAACCAAAAATAACACTTCCTCTAACTGAAGTGTTGATTACATCATATATAATGGCTTCCACATCGATTGGCTTCATTTCTTAAATGCAATAATTTAAAATAGCTCGTTCTTTCTTCACCTCACTCAGGTGATTTGATGGAAGAATACGAGCAGAAATAAAGTAGTGTAAGGCTTTAGAAGTAGCATTAAGCATAGAAGAGGAAAAATTTACCCATTTATTGTTTCGGATTTTCCAAGATCCTCTTCCATCAGTTAGGTAGGATAAAATCTCATCAAGCTCTCCTTCAGGCAGAGTAAAAACATTATAGAAGCAGTCTATAGCAGTAGGTAGGCCATAAAACATGTTGTTTACTTCAGGAGTGAACTCAACTCCCATCCCCCTAATATAAGCTTCATTATCGACTGTTTCAGAAAAATTTGCATAGAATTCCTGAACAATAAAAATAACAGCCACAACAGAAAAATGACAAAACTGGTCCCATTGTCGAGCAGCAATAATAAATTTGATCGAGCTACCAGGATGATAAAAACTTCGTTCCACAATGAATTTGTGAGTCGACGTAAATTCATTGTAGCGCACTTGAGCACTTGCGCTAGCAAACTTCAATTGATCAAATTTGCTCCGCTCCTTTCCTCGTTTTGATTTTGTAGCCATTCTGTAATTTTGAAAATAATTCCAAATAATTTTGAAAATCCATAACATAGCATAAAATCTAAGCTTAAAACACTAAATTAAACTTAGATCCATTGATGTTCCACATAAAAATCAATTTTTTCTTCCAAAATTTTGGCATTATTAATATGTAAAGAAATCCATAGTGAAACTCAAAATAAATATGCCAAAATATAGATCTAACCTCGAGAAGTTAAAATCCAGAGTTTTTACGCTTCGCAACTTCATGAATCAAGCTCAAAATGGAACTCTAGGAACAGTTTTTGTGAGTTTTGGGGAAGAAGATGAAGCTTAAGCGCGTTAATGGTGATGGGCTCGGTCTTAAGGCCAAAAATTGGTTTAGGTGAACCGACGCTTAGCGCCATAATCGCCAAAAATTCTAAAAAATTCCCAAATTTTTACATTTTGTAATTTAGGTGTTCTAACATCTGTAAACTTAAAATCACATCATAAACTTCATCAAACATCTCCCAAAAAATATTTAAGCCAAATAGATTCCATTATTAAGATACATTCCAAACACAACTTGATACATTCCAAACTCAAATTTTACTTTATTTCATTTCAGATCTTCAAGATAAGGTTCAAAAAATATAGAAATTACAAATAAGCAACTTCTCACATCTCACAACAACATATAACAATCACACAAATCACTTACACAAAACATTTCCAAATAACTTAACACTTAACTATTACAATCAATTTCTCCACATAAATTCACCCTAATTTCATGGATTCACATCAGAACCTTCATTAGTTCCACAAGGTAATTCACTATGAACAAATGAATGGAAGAAAGGGACACGGGGAAATTCCAAGGTCATCTTTCCATCGATCCAATTGTTCTTAGTATACATAGTTGCCTAATAGTCTTCAAAGGCTGCCAAATAATCAGATTGAACCTTCATTTGCCATTCCATATGCTCATATTGATGGTACATTTCTTGCATCCTTTCTCCAAAATGCACCAATTCTTCTTCAATCTCCTCAAGTTGACTAAATAGCTTTTCCAATGTCATAGCCAGGTAGCCATTAAAGTACGTTTGTGAATCCTTGTGCACATACTTAGCTTTTCCTCCATTCTCTATATTTAATCTCTTCATGTAAGTAATGAAATCTCTCTTTTCTCTCAAAAGTATAGTTTCAGGTTGAAAATTTGATGGCTTGGCTTTTGGGGATGAAGAAGTGGTGATTTATAGGGATATGAATGGATAAAAACTGCTATAGGGCGGTTTTTCCACGATACAAAACTGTGGCTCCTAGGCGCCAATTTATGCGCTTAGGTGTCAGGATTTCAGATGTCTGGCATTTAGGAGCTAGTTCTGGCGCCTAGGCGCCAGAATCTTGAAAATCACTGGTTTGACCTTCGTCAAATTTTCATACATTTAACACCAAATTAGGGTCTAAAATGTAGGTTAAAAGATATGTATCTAAGTGAAGTCTCATATAAAACACTCTCAAAATAAAAAAAATCAAATCATACTATGGGTTGCCTCCTACAAAGAGCTTGGTTTAATGTTGTCAACCCAACATAACCAATTGTTTACTCCAAATGGGTTAAATATAGCACATCCTTAAAAGATGGCAGACTTTGTCCAATATAAAGCCTCAATCTTTATCCGTTTACTTTAATTATAGAATCTATTTTCAGATCTATTATATCCACTACTCCATAAGGATAAACTTTCTTAACAACAAAAGGCCCCATCCATTTGGATCTTAATTTTCTTGGAAACAATTTAAATATAGAATTGTATAGTAAAACTTCTTGTCCAGGCTCAAAAGTCTTTTTTAAAATTATTTTATCATGCATTTTCTTCATTTTCTCTTTTTAGATTCTAGAACTTTCATATGAATCATTTCTAATTTCTTCAAGTTCATTCAATTGTAATAATCGTTTATCTCCAGCATCACTTAATTTGTAGTTAAACTCTTTAATCGCCCAATAGGTTTTATGTTCCAATTCAACAGGTAAATGACAAGGTTTTCCATAGATGAGTCTATATGGTGACATTCCAATAGAAGTTTTATAAACAATCCTATAAGCCCATAAAGCATCATCGAGTCTATCAACCCAATTATTTCATTTTGGGTTAACTGTTTTCTCTAAAATTCTTTTGATCTCTCTTTTTGAAACTTCAGCTAATCCACTAGTTTGTAGATGATAAGATGTTGAAATTCTATGTTTAACCCAAAGTTTACTCAGTAATCTCTGAATCATAAAATTCTTGAAGTGACTTCCCCCATTAGTGATAATTATTCGTAGCATTCCGAATCTAGTAAAAATTTTTTTAGTTAAAAATTTTTCAACACTTTTGGCATTACAATGAGGTAAAGCTTTTGCTTCAATCCAATTTGAAACATAATCAATAGCTAATAATATATAAATTTTTCTTGAAGAAGGTACAAATGGTCCCATGAAATCTAAACCCCAGAAATAAAAAATTTCCACTTCCAAACTAAAATTTAGAGGCATTTCATCCCTCCTAGAAATATTGCCTATACGTTGACATGGATCACTGGATTTAACAAATCTATTAATATCCCTAAATAATGTAGGCCAAAAAAATACTTATTGTAAAATTTTAAAAGTAATTTTATAAATTCTGAAATGCCCACCAAATTCAAAGTTGTGACATTTTTGAATAATCTTATAAGTTTCTTCATACGGAACACATCTTTGTATAATATAATACTTACATTGTTTAAACTGAAAGGGGTTATCCCAAAAATAAAATTTCACATCATGTAAGAACTTCTTTTTCTGATTATGATCAAATCCATATAATAAAATGTTACTAGCTAAATAATTAACTATATCAGCATACCATGGGATTAATCCATCTGAAAAAGTATAAAGTTGTTTATTAGGAAAACAATCATTTATTTCTTTCTTATCATTCATTTACTTATTATTTTCAATTCTTGATGGATGATCGGTGATTTAATTTTTCAGACCCTTTTCTATCAACTATTTGAAAGTCAAATTCTTGTAAAAGAAGAATCCATCTAATCAACTTAGTTTTAAATACTTTTTTAGTTATCAGATATTTAATACCAGACTAATCCGTATGCACTATACATTTATTCCCAAGTAAATACGATCAAAATTTTTCAAAAGCATATACTATAGCCAATAGCTCTTTCTCAGTAGTAGTGTAATTAATTTGAGTTTCATTAAGAGTTTTACTGACATAATATATAACCTTAAACATCTTATCATATCTTTATCCTAAAGCAGCCCCTATATCATAATCACTCGCGTTGCAACTTAACTTAAATGGTTTTTCCCAATTAGGTGCAACAATGATTGATGCTAAGATTAACATTTCTTTTAATAAGTTAAAGGCATTTAGGCAATTTTTATCAAATTCAAATTTTATATCTTTTTCTAAAAGATGGCATAAAGGTTAAGTAATCTTGGAGAAAATCTTTAATATATCTTCTATAAAATCGAGTATGTCCAAGAAAACTTCTTATACCCATCACATTAATTTGGGGTTGTAATCTAGCAAATAATTTGGATTTTTGCGTAGTTAACTTCCATCGCATCTTTAGAAATTTTATGACCAGTACAATTCCTTCCGTGACTACAAATTGACACTTCTCCCAATTTCGATCTAAATTTGTTTCTTGAGAGCACTTTAACACTTTAGTCAAGTTATGTAAGCAAGACTCAAAAGAAGTTCCAAATACAGAGAAATCATCCATAAAAATTTCAATTCCTTTCTCAATTAAGTCACAAAAAATAGCCATCATATAACTTTGAAAAGTAGCAGGTGCATTACATAACCCAAAAGGCATTCACCGAAAAGCAAATGTTCCATAAGAACTTGTAAACGTAGTCTTTTCTTGATCCTCATGAATTATATGTATTTGATGATAACCAGAATATCCATCCAAAAAGTAAAAAGATGAATGTACTGCTAATCTATCCAACATTTGATCTAAGAATGGAAGAGGAAAAAGATCTTTCCTGGTGGCAGCATTTCGTTTTCTGTAATCAATACAGATTCGCCAACCAGTCACTTGTCTTGTAGGAATTAATTCATTATTTTCATTTTCAACAACAGTCACTCCTCCTTTATTTGGAACGCAATGAATAGTACTAACCCAAAGACTATCAGATATTGGATAAATAATTCCTGCATCCAACAATTTCAACATTTCTTTCTTAACAACATCTTTCATAACTGGGTTTAATCTCTTTTGAGATTCAATACTGGGTTTACTGTCATCTTCCAATAATATTCAGTGCATACAAATTGATGGGTTAATTCCTTTAATATCTGTTATTGTCCATCCAAAAGCATTTTTATACATTTTTAACACTTCAATCAATTTCATCTCTTGTTCTATAGTTAATTCATAAGATATAATAAGAGGTAAAGGTAATCAATTCCCTAAAAAGGCATACTTTAAATTAGAGGGTAATTCCTTCAATTCCAGTTTAGTAGCCTTTTCAATTGATGATTTGAATTCATTACTTTCAGTTGTATCCAATATTTCACAATTGTCATTAATATAATGAATATCTTTTATATCTTCTTCAGAATCACTTTCATCATTTAAATATTCAGGGTCCGAAAACTCTTCTTCTTTAGAAATGATCTGATATTTTTCTTGATAATGTTGTGATATCATGCAGTCAAAGATATCCATTCTGTAACACTTTTCCTTGTTAGGATACCTCATTGATTTAAGAACATTAAATGTTACTTCTTGACCATTAACTCTCATGATTAACTCCACTTTTTATTCATCTATCATAGCACGTCCAGTAACAAGAAAAGGTCTTCCTAAAATAATAGGAATCTCTTTATCTTTTTCCATATCCAGAATTATAAAATCTACAGGGAAAATGAATTTATCCACCTTTACTAATACATCTTCTATCATTCCTCTCGGGTGAGTAGTAGATCGAGCTACTAATTGTAAGGTTAGTGTTGTAGGAGATATTTCTCCTAAATCTAACCACTTAAAGATGGAAAAGGGCATGGGGTTAATATTCAATCCTACATCGCATAAGGCTTTTCCATGAAATCTGTCTCCTATATCACAAGGTATAGTAAATCTTCCAGGATCTTTAAGCTTTTGAGGAAGATTGTTCTGAATAATTGCACTACATTATTTGCTTAGTGCAACAGTTTCATAAGCTTCAAATTTTCTTTTCTTGTTAATAATATATTTCATAAATTTTGCATACTTAGGCATTTGCTCCAAAGCTTCAGCAAATGGGATATTAATGGTAAGCTTTTCAAACACCTCAAAAAATTTTGAAAATTGTTGATCCAATTTCTGCTATTTCAATCGTTGTGGAAATGGGGGTGTAGGTTTTTTAAATTCATCTTGAGATATAAATTGTTTCTCTTCTTCAAGGAGTATTTTTTTAGGTTTCTTAACTTCTATCACTTAGTCTCTTTTTGAATTTTATTTTCTTTTCGATCCCTTAGTTCTTTTCCACTTCTATGTAATATAACTTTAATTTGCTCTTGGTCTTTTCCATTTTCTCTTGGATTTACTTCAACAGTGCTTGGAAGTGTTCCTTGTAGTCTGTTGTTAATTGCATTTGCAATTCGCCCCATTTGATTCTCGATATTTCTTACCGTAGCATTTTGACTTTGCAACTGACTACCAATTTGTAAAATTAATTGTTCTATAGACAATTTCTTTTCCTTAAATTGGTGATTATTAAAAACAGGAGGATAATAAGTTTGATAGTTAGAATTACCTTGACTATTCCAATTTCTAATTGGGTTAGGTTGGTTATTACCCTATTGTGGATTTGCATTATTCCAATTTAGTTAGGGTGATTTTTCTAAACTGGGTTATAGTTATTGAAATATGGGTTAGAAGTTTTGCTAGCGATAGCTTGCAATGTTTCTAAAGTTTGAGATTCATCAGTACTTCCTGAATTATCATTACTTAAATGTGATAATTGAGAAAATTTAACCAATTTTTTAGACATTGCAGCCACTTGAGAAACAAAAATAGAAAAGGCTTCATTTCATGAATATCAACCACTCCTTTAGTATTCACTATATCAGAAGGCCATTAAAAATTGTTAGTTACCATTTCATCTATTAAAGTAAAAGCTTCATCAAATGACTTAGCCATTAAGGAACCACCAGCGACAGCATCTACTGTAGATCTAAGAGAACCTACTAATACATTATAAAATGCTTGTATAATTAACCAGTCTGGTAAAGCATGATGTGAGCACTATCTAAGAAGTTCTTTAAATTGTTCCCAGGCTTCATAAATCGTTTCTCCTTCAAATTGAGTAAATGAGGTTATTATACTTAATTATACTATTAAACCTTAAACAAATAAGGTTTAATCAAACTTAAAACTGAAGTAGGTCTGTCAAACCTAACATAGATTCAACATGACATGAATCTAAGTTAACCAAAAACTAATTTAAGTCTAATCTATATTAGATTTAAGACAAACCTAACTTAGGTTCATCATGACATGAATTTAAGTTAACCAAACTTAACTTAAGTCCAACAAATATTGGATTTAAGTCAAACCTAACTGAGATTCAACATGACATAAATTTAAGTTAACCAAACTTAACTTAAGTCCAACCCATATTGGTTTTAAGTCAAACCTAACATGACATGAATTTAAGTTAACCAAACTGAACCTAAGTCCAACCTATATTGGACTTAAGTCAAAATCTATCATATATACAACATGACATGAATCTAAACTAGACAAAATTAAATTTAAGTCTAACCCACATTGGAAACCTAGCTTAGATTCAACTTGACATGAATCTAAGTCAACCTTAATTTAAGTCTAACCAATAGTAGACTTAAAACCTAACTTAGATTCAACTTAACATGAATCTAAGTCAACCTTAGCTTAAGTCTAACTTATATTAGACTTTAATCAAACCTAATATAGATTCAACTTGACATGAATGTAAGTCTATCTTAATTTAAGTCTAAACCGTATTAGATTTAAATCAAAATAACTCATATTCAACTTGATATGGATCTAAATCAACATTAATTTAAGTCTAACACATAATAGACTTGAAACAAACTTAAACTTAGATTTGACCTAACTCAAACCTAAGACAAACTCAACATAAATTTTCAGTTCAACTCTTAGTGAACATAACTTAACTTAGGTTCAATCTAAATTGAACCCAAGTTAAACAAAATGATGAAATAAAAAAAAAATTAGATTCAAATGACATGGAATCTACTTATCAAATTTCTAATCAACTTAATATTTTTAGATTCAAATGATATAAAATAAAAAATAATAAAATCTAACTTTTTTGTTAGATTTTAAGTCTAATCAACATAGACTTAATATTTTTAGATTTAAACGACGTTGAATCTAAGATATTAAAATCTAACTTTTTGTAAGATCTTAAGTCTAATCAACATTAAACTTAAAATGACATTGAAATATAACTTAAGTTTAATCTACATTTTCTTAAATTCTAACACTCTTTTTCTTGCACATTAAGTCATTGCATATTATAGGGTGTGAGATACACCTAAAATATATAGTATTTTTATGCACATTTTTATACCTATTTTTGATGATATTGCACTTTAAAGGAAGGTATTTTGTGTTTTTCTTTCAGGCATGATGAAAATGATTAATTATGATGAAAGGAGCAAAAAAGGATCAAATTTGGAGAAAAATTATGAAGTTTGAAAAATTTGGCCACTGGCGCCTAAGCGCCAAAGTGCCGGTGCTTAAGCGCCACAGATAAAAATCGAATTTTAATCAAATTTGATGCCAATCTCAAGTGGTGTTTGAAGCAACATTTTGTGGTAACTTCCTTAACTTCATTTGAAGGGTAGATGTGATTGAAGGGATGTATCTTTTGGTGGATACATTGAATCTGAACATGATTTGAAGAGACACCAAGGCACCTTTTAGAAAAATATTAAAATGAAGCCTCATAATTTGCAATAGAGTTTTTTTTAGAGGGTTCATTTAGAGAGCCCTTTTTTAGAGTCATTTTAGAGAGTCTTTTAAAGACTTGAGAGTGTGTGAAATTAGTGTACTGTAGTTCTATAGTTGTTAGTAGAGAGTAGAGAGTAAGAAAGTAAAAAGGGGTTGGTGTGAAGCCTTCTTCTCACCAATTTTTTTTCATCCTTGTATCTAGTTTTTATTGAAGTCTAAAGTTTGTATTTGAGTCATCAGAGTTGGGAGCCGACCTCTGTAGAATTGTATTGTGGAAAGCAAAGTTTCAGAGGAACTTCTAGAGTCTTGCGGAAAGGATTTTCAGATAAGTATTTATCTTTGTTTTTACACTTTATTTTTAAGTAGGATTTTTTGTGTTTTCATTATGGTTTATGCTTTCAAATCAAGTTGTGTTTATGTTTTCTCCATGAAATCTGAGTATTTTACTTTATCTTTTTCTTTCTTAGATAGTGAAGTAATTAAATTATGGAAGTATGTTGTGGAAAGTGTAAGTGTTTAATGCTGAAAGAAATTGTGATGATTCAATTCCTTGTACTTAATTTACTTCTTAATGTGGACAATTAAGATGTTAAAATTTGTTGTGAGATTATGTAAGAACCAATGCAGTATTGTCTCAATCAACAATTGGAAAGAATCACATGTAATTATATGGGTGAGAATTGTAGTCCATATGATTGAATGCAAATAAATAGAGAGATTTTTACCTGACTTTTGGTTGAGGTCTAGTCTTCCTTTAGAATAGCCTACGGTCTAGCCATAGACCCTCCTGGTGACTTTTCTTAGAAATTCAAACTTTTCTCACTTCACTGAATGTTTTCATATGTTTAAGGCGTAACCTCCAGTTTCGGGAGGAAGTGACCAAGCATAAAGAAGCCCAGGGGAAATCACCTATAGGTCGTCAGGCCATAGGATCTACCCTAAGAGGTCTGGAGCTTACACAGCACTCACACTACACACTCATAACCCTATGCAAGGCAAATCTCCTTTTGATCCCCTAACTCTTTGGAAACTCATATAAGTGGTTTTCCCAAGCCTTTAGCCTCAGGCTAAGGTTTGGCTAGTAGCAACACATAGAAGACCAAATGAGGGTGACCCTTGGTCCATGGCTTAATATAAACAATTCCGTACTAGTCACCTTCAACCAATTCCAATTTGCCCAAACATTCCAAATTTCTAGCCCATTTACACAAAATACCCAAAATTCCCAAAATATCTAAAATGCCCCCAAAACCTTAAAATTACCCAGAATTTCCAAAATCATCCAAATTACCCATAATTCACCAAAAATCATTCCAAAAGACTCTCTACCACTCAAATTAATCAAAATTACCCTAAATTGCCAAATTTCCCAAAAAATCCTCAAAATGACCAAAATACCTCTCTTAGCCTAAAATTACAAAAATTCAAAATTATTCTCATAAATTCCCAAAACATCCCAAATATTCCTAATTTCATTTCTCTCAACTACCACATGACCTAATTTGGCCAATTTAGCCCAATTTAACCAAAAGCTCTAATTTGACCTATTTTACCCAAAAGTGATCAAATTAAACTCAATGTCTACCCAATTGATTTCAATCTTGCCAATTTCAATTCCAAACTATAATTCAACATCTTCAATACCAATCTAGACCAAATCCAAGCCCAAATTAACCTACATTAGAGTTCAATTTCACTTAAAATCTAAAATCCCCAATTTTGCTTAAATGATCCAAAATCCCAAAGTTGACCTAATTTCAATCAATTCCCCCAGATTTCAATCATAAACCCTCCATGACACTCCAATGAATCATATGAAAAATTCAATTACCCCAAATTTGAGTCCAAGTCTCACCCAAATCCACTTGAAATGCAAAAAATACCCAAATTTAACCCAAGTTCAACACATGCTCAAAATCTACGAAAATGATTATCCTACTTCTAAAATTTCCACCCAATTGATGTTGGGAACTCTTCACCAAATTCCCCTAGACCATTTGGAGCCTTCAATTAGCCTTGGACCCAGTCCTAACTCAACCTAGACCCAAGTTGACCCAACTTGCCCCAAATTGGCCAAAATCCCAAAATCCACTAAATTAAACCCTCAAATGAACTGAAAACCACTCCAAGTCTTCCTAAAAAGTCTTCATTACAATCATCTACACGATGTTGCTTAAGATACATGGGCTCAATTCAAGCTTAAACCCAAGTTAGCCCAACTTGAACCCAAATTGACCAATTTGAACCCATGGCTAAATGTGGCCAATTGTGACTTGATGAGGCTAAATTAGCTCCACCACAACCAACCCTAGGACCCCTATGACTGACCGAAGCTCACCTAAACCAGCATATGAGAGCCATGGACCAAAGGTCCCTTAAATTAGGGGATTTCATCCCATATTTGAGCCTTAAGCAAGATATTCCCACCATCATCACTTTCCATTGAGGGTTAATCATCATTAATCCTCCCCTGGCTCACCTGAACTACCTGGCCACCTCCCCTAGCTTGGCCGGTCGGCCTAGTGGCTTGAAAATGCCAAACCGAGAGCCAACTCCCTCTTGGCTAAACCCAAACTCCACCCTATGGCCAACTCAACCCAAAATAGCCACCAGAGTTCCTCTGCACTCTACCTAGGCAGCTCTTTGCTCCTGAATTGAAGCCCTGGTAGCCACCCCAACCATGACTATTTAGTCCACCACCCTTCACAACCAAAAAAAGGTGTTGAAAATTTCTTAACCAAACTCTGCCAAAATCTCACCAGAGCTCCACCAAACCTCCCTAAGAGCATTCCAACCACTTTCCCCCTCTGGTTCCCACTACTTGAGCCCAATTTCAGAGCTTAAATTTATCCGAAAACCAGGACACTTTCCAATACACCTCCACACAACACCAAATCTCAATTAATTGCACCCACACCTTCCTAGCAGTCAAAGAAGAAGACCCCCCATCAAAGCCCCATCACAGAAGGCCTCTACACCAGACTTCCATCAAAGCTTACAATTGGGTCTGGTCACTTTCATACTTAGACAATTCACCAAGGCAAGAGGCTTCATCCCTAAGCTCCCGGGACTCCAATGAAGGTGTAGAGATGAAGTTTCACTTCTCAGAGCCAAGGTATTTCCTCCTTCTTCTTCCTGAGCTTCTCTAGATTCTCCATGTAATTAGGGTTAATTTAATCTGTGATTAGCCATATGGATATGTTCGTCATGCTTAGACGAGTCGATAGGATCAAACCTGAAGTGATTTGGTTTAGTCTAGGCTGAGATATTAGGGTTTTAGTGTGGACGGCTTTCGGGAAGAACCAGTTGGGGATCAAGCTCAAGCATAATTGGATCATCTGTGTATTAAACAATGGGCTAGGATGGCATCGGATGGGGAGATGAAGCAGAACCGTGGAGCCGCCTGACACTGACTCAAAAGGCGGCGCCTAACTAGAAGGAGATGTGTATACTTTCGACCCATCGTAGGATTGTGTGGTGCCGAAGTGGTTAAGTAGGAAAATCCATATTTTCTGAATTATTTAAATCACCAGAACATTAAAAATTCATATCTTGGCCTAGAAAAATCAGAAAAAGAAAAGAAAAATACCTTGTTGCTTAGTGAACAGAGGAGAACAATGTAGAAATTATTTGAAGTATTTTTTATTTATATTTTATTTTTAATTATTTAAATATTGATTTCAGTCTTGTAATTCTCCATTGACTGAGACATTTCACCATGGCTTTTGCTTTGGGGGTCTTGTTCTACCTGTCATAAGGGATCTTTCCTGATTTTTCCAAAGTTAGGAGACATCCCTATGAGGATATCTCTATTTTTCAAGTTATTGTCTTTATTTTAGTACAAAAATTATAATAATTAAAATAATAATCAGAAAAATGCAAAGTAAACTTTGGTAGGTTTCTTATGATTAGAGGACCCTAAGATAATAATTTCATGGGCTAAATCACTAAGACGCGTACTAATCATCAACTTAACCTCAAAGAAATACTTAATTAATTAAGATAAAATAAAAATTAAAATAAACTAAAAATAATTCTCCACTATGCTTCGTGGACGTAGGAACTCTCCTAAAAATTTTGAAGTCATTTGAAATTAATTTAATAAGTTAAATTATTTTTCTAAGTCAAATAACTTTTTGGACATTTAAATGAATTTAATAATTAAAATACCAATTAAAAATTTATAAAATTAATTTTTGATGTTCTCCGTGATAAGAGGAATTTTATAAAAATAAAATTGGAATTTTTATAAAATTTTCATTTTAAATCATATTTTAATATTTAAATAATTAAAAATTATTAAAAATTACAAACATATTAGATATCACCAAATTGTCACTTTTGGTCTCCTAATTACTTAGAAATCATCCCCATAATTTTCCTAAGTCCCTATGTCAAGATATTAATTGTTAAAGACTTAAATGAACTTTTAAAAGGCTAAAAAGATGAATTTTCTTAATTTTGCACTAAAATAATTCTAAAAATTAAAATAAAAATAAGAAAAAAATGAAATTTGTTTCTCTAGATTCACTGACCTTAGAGAGATTTTTAAAATCTATAAAATTGAATTTTCAACTTTTAAAATATTTTATAATTAATTAAAACTCCAGAAATTAAAATATTTCTATTAGTTAAAATAAACTTAAAAAAATCATGAAATTTGGTCAAGTGGTCCGCTGGTCTAGGTTTACCTCCAATAAAAATTTCAAAATAAAACATTTTGTTTTGATCAAGTTATGGGATTTTCACTAAAAACCTCCATTTTTGCTTTAAAATAAATATATAAATTAAATCTAAGTTTGAATAATCATATTTTCTCCTCTAATGTTTTAATTAGATCATTAGAGAGGTAGCATGAAAATTCCAAAGCCATTTGAATTGAATTTAAGAATTTATGACATGATAAGGTCCCAAGGGCAAATCTGTAATTTTAAGGGTTTTAGCCTTAATTAATATTTAGGCTTAATTAAAGGGTAAAATGGGCAATTAATGATCATAAATGATATGATTGGATGTTTGAAACATTAAAGGGGTAAATGGTAGAAACCAACTTTAATTTGTTCATATCAAAATTAAATGTTTAGATCTTCCTAATTAATTTTAATTTGGAAAATAATTAAACAAAATGATCCTTATGGTCAGGGGTTAATCTTGGAGGTTAATAATCCACTAACTTGCCCCCTATTAGGTATATTAAATGATAGCCCAATATTTTGATAAAGATTAATTAAACTCATTTAACTTTAAAAAAAAAATAATTACAAATGTATCCATCAAATTTTTTAAGGGCTTGGTAGTGAGCTAGGCTTAATCAATCTTGCTGCAAGAAGTTTAGAAAAGCAAACATGATCAAATTCTAAATGCCTGAAAACACTACAAGTCCCGAATCAAAATTTGACTAAGTACCCTAATAATTTTAATTAGTCCTTTGGGCCTTCACCTACATAATTCTTAAGTTAAATAATAAGCGAGGATTTACCCTACTCTTAGAAATAATTAAAACATCGACTCACTGAGCACAAGGGTACAAAATAGATAGATTATTTAATAATTATGATAGGTTCAAATTGACATCAATAAAGCTCAAAAGAATTGTGAAACATCTAGGTATCTCCTAAGGGCTCTTCATAAGTCTTTTGCACACCTTGTAGGACTATTGTACGATCAAATTTATTAAATGAAAATATCTCACAAAAAAATAAGACTCACCGAGTTATGACCTAGGACTTGGTAGACCTATGATGAATATATCCATAGGGTTTTACTTCCTTGCAAACATAAATGTTTATTGCAAAGAAAATTAAAGTTTCAGGTGGAGGAACAAGAAGACTTGCTAGGTACACTTTTATAAGTTTACAGTGCTTTCCTTTCCCGTGCTTTGTTTACTGCACTTTAATTTTCTTGCAATCTGCATGATAAACAACAATGTCACCCTCCATGAAAACTGAAACCTTTAGGATAGCCACAAAACCAAAAACAAAACTAAATTAAAAATCTAGACAAGATAAAATTCACCTCACAACATTCAAAATATAAAACAACTCAAAATTTAATCACAAAAAAATAACAAAAATCACAATTATAACTAAATTAGAAGGTCCAGTTGGATGATCGGGAATTCCTTGGAGGAGGTAATCCACGTGTTGCTAACAGGGTTTTCCCACAGTCTAAATGAAAGTATGGAACTCATTAAGTTGAGTTTAGTAAATTCATTTGGACTAAGTGAATCCAAAAAAAATAGTGGTGCTGCGATGATGAAACCATGTGATCTTAACCGATGTTACTATAATCAACTTTAATGTTCCCTTTAATAAAACATTAAGACACCTCAATTTAAATATTTCTAAAACTTGACACTTCTCTTTTCTTCTCAATTGACACTTCTTTAAACTAAAAATGCTACGACGAGGAGCTTGGAGCTTGCATTGTGGGCAGCACGACCATCTTCAACAGCAAAACTTGTCTATACCAGCAAAACTTTCCTTAGTCTAAATAACAAGCCATAGGACTTCGAGTTAGCTTTCCTAGTGTAGCATAAATCCTCACCTTTTCTTTAGGTCTTTGCAAGGCCCTGTTGTGCATTATACACCCTAATTCATTTTAGGATTCTGAGGTTATCGTCCGATACGATGTAAATGCTTCCATCTTCCAGGCTTTGTATAATAGGATATTATGTAAATGTAATCCCTATAATTAATTAGCAGGATTGAAATTTAAACAACTTCATTTCAAAGATTTAAAGCCAAACTATAGGATAGTTTCGGAAGATATCAAGATTTCTTTTGAATCTATGTTCTTCCCCTAGCCTTCGCTCCGTTAGATTCTAACAAAATAAAATGTTCCAAAATTTAAGCCATTCGCTTGTTGAATTTTCGAATATCACAATTTCTTGGAAAACCATACATTTGAAAGTCATGAATATAAATATTTCATGATCTATATCAAGAGTTTTCTTTGGTAACTTCAGTTATCTAGGATGTAATAAACTATAGGGACTTGCCCTTATAGGAAACTTAAAGACCCCAGATTAATATAAACCCTATCTAATTCCTTCAGATTAGGTATGGGAAATTATTGGTCAAAATGGTTCACAGATCAAATAGATGTCATAAACTCTAGTTTATTTGATCATGCTTCACCTTAAGCCTTGTACTTGTTCTTCGGGATAAATACATGTCTTGCGGTGAAATGCTTGATTATTTATACTATTATTTATATGAGATCAGTTTGATTTCATATTTTTTAAAAATAAAAATATTAATTCATATAATATATATATATATATATATGTATATATATATATATACATATATATATATATATATATATTAAATTAAAAAAAGTTCCGATTTTATAAAATTAAAACCCTTTTCAAAGTTAAACACCCTTAAAAATAAATTTTCCAACGAAACAAAGTAATTTAAAATGGTCGACAGGAGATATGTTTTATTCGGGAGTAAATTTAGAGGACTTTAGAGTGACAGGCTAAAGCCCCCTAATTTGGTTTGTTATTTTAAATTTTGTTATGAGATGTTAGCCCCCAAGTGGAGGGAATAGAGGGAACTGTAGAGTGACAGCTGGTATCTTCCTTGCATAACCCATCTACAAAATTTCAAAATTTCAAATTAACCAATTTTCTTTATAGAACCAAGTAAGGGTAAAGAATATAATTGCTTCTATTTGACACAATACATTTAAATACTTCCACAACAAAAAATTCCATAATTATTACTGATTCATTGAAGAAGGAAAAAGATATTTGATTCATATAGCTTTTATATCGTGTTTAGAGTGTTGATAATTTAAATTTCCTGCTTAACTTTTTATTTAAAATATCAAAAAATACTTTTCAAACTTTGTATCTTAAAATATACTTTACAAAAATCATTTGAAAAAGTAAAAAGTTATTTTTCTTATTTCTTTAAAGTTTTAGACATTTCCCTGTGGGTTCGATATCTCGGGGCTTAATCAGAAAGTCTTATATTACTTGATAAATGATATGTATACTTGTGTAGTATCCTATATTAAAAATCATAAATTTTTACATAAATCATACAGTGGATGAACTTCATGGTAGTATTCAACACCCTGCTTAGCTGCTAATTCCTTTGAGCTTAAACCTGCTATTATCCAAATGGTGTCTATAATCAGTTCGGGGGAGCACCAACTGAAGATCCTAATTTACATCTTGCCAACTTTTTAGAGTTGTGTGGTACTTTTAAAAATAATGGTGTTTTAGATGATGCTATTAGACTTAGAATTTTGCCTTTCTACCTAAGGGATAAAGTTAAGATATGGCTAAATTCGGTAGCACCTAGATCTATCAGAACAAGGGGTGATTTAGCAAAAAAATTCCTTGCTAAATATTTTCCACCATCAAAGACTGCGAAGCTCAGAAATGATATCACATCTCTTTGTCAGTTTGAAGGTGAATATATATATGAATAATGGGAACAATTTAAAGATCTCCTTACAAAATGTCCACATCATTCAATACCAGATTGGTTAATAATTCAAACATTTTATAATGGAATAGTTGGATCTCTTAGATCTATTATCGATGCTACTGCAGGAGGATCACTAATGTCTAAATAATTTACTGATGCTTATGCTTTGATTGAAGAAATAACTACTAATAATTTTCAATGGTCTTCTGAAAGGTTAAATCCTAAAAAGGTAGGCAATATTCATGAAAATGATGCTTTTTGCGATGTTAGCAGATCAAATTGTTGCAATTTCAAGGAAGATAAACCAATTTGGGATAAATTTTTTTCAGCCAATTGCCATGATTGAAGAAAATTCATTAGGTCAATTGGTTGATTCTCATACTTCACCAGAAACTTTAAATTCTACAACTAAGCCTAATAACCCTTATTCTAATTATTATAACCCAGGTTGGAGGAACCATCCTAACTTTAACTGTAATACTAATAATCAGGGTGGTAGTAATCAACAATAGGGGAACAACCAAGTAAACCCATTGGGGAAAGATCCACGCTAAATATATGCGTACTAAAAATTCAATCCCCAGCAGCGGCGCCAAAAAATTGACCCGAAATCCACTGATGACAAATATAATAATTAATGCTTTCAAAATGTAATAGATAATAACAGCTAGTGTATATAAAAATAATTTTATCAAAAATATTTTACACACTAGGGGTACTACGCAAGTATACGTATTGTATCAATTAATATAGGGCTTTGAAACAAAGACCCTAGTATCGATCCCACGAGGAGTGAGTTATGGATTTTTAAATATTTTAATTTTATTTTAAAGTATTTCTTTTATGGTTATAAATTTGATATTTTTAATTTACTAGATGCAATAAAAAAGCAGTAATGAAATAATTAATGTAAATAGCAATAAGACAATAACTTTATTCCTTTCAATTAATCCAAGATTTTCTAAGATAATGATAATATTCGTGGAGAATATAAATTTATGGTATTGTGCCAAATAGAAGCATTTGTATTCTTTACCCTTTGATCCAGGTGTAAAGAACGTTGGCTAGCCTATAGATCAGGTCCGGATGTATTGTTAGTAGAATGGGTTAATCTAGGCTCGCACTACTAGATGTCCAAGGGTGGCTATGATTGGCCCTACTAGTGACCCTTTCCTTCTCTATAAACCAAATAACAAGAATTTAGTCTGTCACTCTAAAAACTTATCAATTCTACGCCCATTATATTATTTCTTCCTGTTTATTTGCACTTCACCTTGAATAACCCGCACAAGGCCTTCGACTACCCGAGGATTCATGTGATATCTACTAGTTAAGAATTCATCTCCTTCTAGGTATCAAAACTCTTCAACATATTTTAACAATTTAAATGGCCAATTTAAATAGTAAATTAAGATCTGGTATTAACATCATCACAATGTTTTAAAATAGTTTCTAATTCTCCAACGAATTTTATATTATCTTATTTATCTTTTCATAATTGAAAGGAGAAAGTAAACTAACTACTCGGAACACATTTAATTTAAACAACAAAACATGATAATAAAACTTTGAATAAAATTACAAATACTTATCTCAAGTGTTTCTCCTACTGAACCTCTGAATTCTTTTGACTCCAAGCAAATAAACTTCAAAAGCACCAACACTTTAAACTCTCAATACAAACTCTAAATAAGATAACTAACTAATTTATGAAGGATAGTAATATGTGGTCCTAAAGTATCTCTCTAATTCTCTCTCTAGATGGGGCTCTAGATAGGGGGACTAAGTTGGGCGTTGGGCGTTTTTTTCTGGAGGAGTAGCCTTCTATTTATAGGCTTCAAGGGTTGCCTCAAGGCACCTCTTCAAAATGTGTCTACATTCAATGAATCTTCTAGAAGGTGTGTCTGGCGCCTAGGCGCCGGAATCGGCGCCAGGCGCCGGACTCGCGTCCAATTCTTCGCACCTCTTCACTTTGGATCGCACCTCTTCGCAATTAAAACCTTTTCCAAGCATCCAAATATATTGTATCACATGTCCTATAAACCAAGAAAAACTGACAGTCTTCTAGAAGGTCCAATAACCGCTAACACCGTCAAAATAACCATCCAAAAGTCGTCAAAAATCTTGACAGATCCCGTATCGACCTGGCGCTTAGGCGCCGGATTCTGGCGCCTAGGCGCCAGACCAATAATTTTGACAATTTTGCATTTTGGCTCCATTTTTGCTCCTTTTTGCTCCTTTTTGCTCCTTTTTCACTTTTTTTCTTCTTGAACATTTTTTCATCACCTATATCCAAAAAAAAATACCTTTCATTAAAGCATAATATCGTTAAAACTTTGATAAAAATCAAGGCATAAAAATGGGTATTTTTTTCACGGATCAAAATCCCCCAACCTTAAACGTTTCTTGTCCTCAAGTAACCCTTTTTACTATATAAAATATATAACATTTGGAATGAAAGATAAATATTTAAGGCTTCTTGTATTTTTTGATCTTATAAAGGCTTTAGTAAATCATTAACCAGATTTCACTAACTAAGTTTAATTTTAAGAATTTGAAGAATACTCAACTACCAAATCATAAGACATCAAACATTTTTCATTCATTTCAAAAATAATAGAAGTTTATTATATTAAGATCACATAGATTATTTACAAGAAAAAGATTTTCATGAAAAATCTTTCCTAAATAAAGATTCATGCATAAAAATTAAGTAAAGTATGTGACTAGTTTTCTTCATATAAGATAATTCAAGTGAAGCCAATTTTTGATAAGGCATATCCTCAAGCTTCTCCACTTTTTTTTCTCTTCTTCTTTTTTTTTCACAGTGAGGATTACTGTATCTGGATAGCCTGTTAATGATTTTGAACTTCACTATCCTTAACTTATATTTTCAAACTTTTACATTTTCACTTAATTATTATAACATGAATAGAATTTCAAAAAGACTTTTAATCTTTTCTTTTTCAAGTTATAATTTTTGATTTCTTAATACGTTTAAAATTCAATTATTTCTATTATGAATAGAAAATCTTCTTGATCTTATCCTTCTTTAAGTTAAATAATTCTATTCTTAAAATCAATCGAAGTTATTAAAATTTTGGTTAAGCCACTAAATTATTTATAATTTCAAAAATTTAAGTGATCTTAAATTGATTCTTCATTCCTTATGTTATGTTAAGATTTTTTTTAGAAAATATTAGTTTATTAAGGACAAATAAAATTTAAATTTGCATGTATTTTCCCTTCTCCAAACTTAAGTTTTGGTATATCATAAAAAAAATAAAAGTATGGGAGAAATAAAAGTATAATTTAAAAAGGAATTTTATAACCATGTAAAAAAAATTCTAGAAAGAAATATAATTTACTTCTACACATGCTTTTTATGAATATTACATAAATAATGAAGCATATAAAAGTAAGCAGGCTCAAATTTTTTTTATTGCAGTAGTTGAATTAAATAATTACATAACTAACAGAAATAGAATAACATTACTAACTATTCTAGAATACTAAACAATAGGCTGAAACAAAAATAAACACAAATTCATTCAAATTTCTGTGTGCAACTAAATAGCTAAAACAGTCTCAACATCAAACAATTCATACAAAGTCTCATAAACATATCTAAACTAGCAAACAGCAAACAACAATCAGTACTAGCAAACAAAAACTAAACTAACAACAGACTCAACACATCTCAGAGGTAAATCAGGCTACTAATCACCATCTGTAGCCTCTTCATCGTCATCACCAAAAGAAAACTCCACATCCTTAGGATCAACATATGGTGAAAATCTAGGACAGGTGAGAAACTGAATATCATGCTCACCCATCAAGAATCTAACTAAAGACTCTGAATACTCAGCATCATACTCACTCTTCCTCTGGGTGTAATCAGATAGGTGATCAATTTTCTTATCCATAGTATCAACTTTGCAGTGAGTTAGAAATAACTCATTCTGCTGCTCTAGAAATTGATCATGCATCGATTCCCAAAAACTAGACGGTGGATCTGCAGTAGAAGTAGAAGGTCTAGAAGTAGAAGCTCTACCTAGAGTAGGTGAAGAACTAGAAGGAGCTGTAGATCTCTTCCCACGAAGAAGATCATAGATGCTAACACTCCTGTCCAATTGGTTTGTTAGACTTCAACTTCTCCTCTGAAATATCAACAGTGACTCCATTGTTCACACATAAAGTATAAATCAGGGATGGGAATCCTAGTCTTACAGAAGTACTAGATCTAGCAGTAGACTCCACATAATCATAAATAATACTGTTGACATCTATCGGCTTCCTCTCCTGAATGCATTAGTTTAAGATAGTTCGATCTCTAGTCACTTTGCTCAGGTGGCTGGAAGATATAAGTCTTGCAGAAATAAAGTAATGCCATGCCTTTGAAATACCATTTAATTTAGAAGATTTGAAATTTACCCGTTTATCTTTTCAGATCTTCCAAGCTCCAGTGACGCCAGTCAAGTAAGCAATAATCATCTCAAGATCTCCCTCAGATGGAGATAATCCAGAATAGTGGCACTCGATGGTAGGTGGTAGTCCATAAAAAACATTAATCCTTTTTGGTGTAAATCCTACTCCAACACCTCTGATGAAGACTTCGTAGTCTTCCACATCCAAAAATTTTGCTTAAAATTTACGCACGACTGGAATAACAGCAACAGCAGTGAAATGACAGAATCATTGCCAGTTGTGCGCAACGATCGTGTTCTCGATTATTTCACGGGGATTGTAAAAGCTTCGCTCTAAGATAAATTATTTGGACGTCGCAAATTCGTGATATCAAAAATGCACTGCCGCAGTCACGAAATTGCTACTGTCAAATTTTTTTGTGCCTTTCCTCTCTTAGATTTCGTTAGATTTCGGTGCCATCTAAACGTGAAAGAAAACACAAATAAATTAAGGAATCAAAGATTTAAACTCTTTTTAAGCTTAAGAAACTTAAAATGAGTTTAGAAATTCATGGAGAAACATTAAAAATCAAAATTTTTCTCAAAATTTTGGTTTTTAGCCAAAAATAGGAAAAACTATGGTCAAAATAAAAAATAAATCTATTAGAGTGTAGATCTGACCTTGAGATGAAGAAATCAAGTGATTTCGGGCTCAAAATCTTGATGTTTTGACCTCAAAATGGATTTAGAAGGTGGGTTTTCGCGAAAACGAGGAAGGGGATGAAACTTAGGCATAAAAAATGGCTAATAGGGGTTTAAATGGTGATTTTCGGGTAAGCAGGCCGAACCGGCTCCTAGGCGCCAGACTTGCCTTTCAAAAAAAATTACTTTAAAAATTTTATTTTCCACAAAAATTCATAATTTAAACTTCTAATTGCTCATATAAGAGTATTGCTTCAATTTCCATCTTCCAAAATATTTTTCAAAAATTTTAAAAATTAAAAAATTAAATCCACCAATTAAACACAAGTTTAAATCAAACTCTTCTAATTCCATTCATGATTTTCAATTTCGGGCTCTATACAATTCAGATAAGTATCATAACATGATTCAAGTTCTAACAACGATCAAACAACAGAAATTTGAAAGCAAATACAACACACATTGATCATGAAAGCAAACACCCAAACAAACACAATCGATTCACTAAATCGATACAATGTCACACTAGATAAATCACAATCTCACCATATCACTATCTAATTCCCATTATCTTGGCAAGGAAAACTATTCAGCCCACTTGGAAAGAATGCTAACGCTCTCAGGAAATCCGTAACCGTTTTCTCGTCAATCTAATTGTTCTTCGCATACATTTCCACTTGAGCATCTTGATAAGCCGCTAGATGATCAAATTGAAGATTCGCCTGCCATTCCAGATGTTCAATTTGATGATACATCTCATGGAGGCGATCTCCAATGCTTTTAAATTCTACTTCAAACTTATCTAGTTGACTAGAAATTTTTTCTAAACTTACAGCGATGAAACCATTAAAGTAGGGTTGAGGATCCTTTGAGACCTTGTCTCTAGCCTATTCTCCAAGATTTCTCCTCTCAATTTCTTCAAAAATCCTCTCTAATCTCTCAAGAATGGTGTGTATGGGTCGAAATAATGATTGCATAGGGATTGAGGATGAAGATAGTGTAATTTATATGAGAAAATTGTGTGAAAAACTGAAGATTTTCAGTTTTGACACAATCCAGTAACTGTGGCGCTTAGGCGCCAAATCTGGCGCCTAGGCGCCGGACCCATCGACACATAGTTTACTCTGGCGCTTAGGCACCGGAACCATGTTCGACTCCGTTTTGTCTAACGTCAAATTTCAAAGTTTCTTTATCCAAAATAAGTAATTTAGAATGGTAAGATCAATATAGACTCAGTAACACAAATTATAAGCAATCATAATGAAGGTTAACTTGATCTCCTTTTTACTCATATGTGAAATAGAGTGATCCAATGTCTAAACTTTATATACTTCGAGATAATTTTCAGCTTAAATCAATAGAGTCTTGTTAGCATCAAATTTTCTAAAGTAATATAAAATTAAACAAGACTGAGGCATATCCTTACATTAAAAATGTAAAAAGACACAAAACAACAAATAACTTTGGGTTGCCTCCCACAAAGTGCTTAGTTTAACGTCGTCAGCCCGACCAAATTTAGTTTTTAAATAGGTAGACTCAACTCATAAGCCACTTTATAAATCTTTTTAATATCTCCCAAATAAGCTTCAGTCTTAATCCATTAACTTTAAAAATTTTCCCGTTTTGGGATCTTTAATATCCACAGCTCCATAATGGTATACTTTTTCAATTATATACGGTCCTATCCATTTTGATCTTATTTTTCCGAGAAAAGTCTTAAACGAGTATTAAATAATAATACTTCTTGTCTAGGCTCAAATATTTTTCCTGAAATCTTTTTATCATGTAATATTTTTATTTTCTCTTTATAAATCCTTGCATTTTCATATGATTCATTTCTTATTTCATCCATCTCATTTAATTTCAATAATCATTTTTCTCCTGCAGTATTCAAATCAAAATTAAACTCCTTTATCACCCAATAAGCTTTATGTTCAAGTTCAACAGGTAAGTGACAATGTTTACCATAAACTAACCGGTAAGGTGAAATTCCTATTGGTGTCTTATAAGCTGTTCTATAAGCTCATAATGCAGAATCAAGTCTATCAACCTAATCAGTTCTTTTAGGATTGACAGTCTTCTTTAAAATTATTTTAATTTCTCTGTTTGATATTTCAGCCATTCCACTTGTTTTTGGGTGATATGCAGTTGCAATTCTGTGTTTGATTCCAAATTTTTCCAATAATGATTGAATTCTTATATTTCTAAAATGACTTCCACCATACGTGATAATTACCTTAGGCATTCCAAATCTTGAAAAAATCATCTTCTTTAAAAATTTTGAAACACTTTTGGAATCACGAACTAGGTAAAGCTACAGCTTCAATCCACTTTGAAACGTAATCAACCGCTAATAAAATATAAATTTTTCCAGATGATGGTACAAATGGTCCCATAAAGTCTAAACCCCATATATCGAAAATTTCAACTTCCAATATATAGTTTAAAGACATTTTATCTTTCTTGGATATATTTACCATCCTTTGACATCGATGACATTGATCACATGTTTTCACATAATGTCTCACATCTTTAAATAAGGTTGGCTAATAAAATCCTGAATTTAAAATTTTAAATGTTGTTTTATCTATTTCAAAGTGTCCTCCAAATTCAGAATCATGACATTTTTGAATAATAGCTTAAGTTTCTCTATAAGGTACGCATCTACGAATTATAGAATCTCTTCTTATTTTAAATAAATAAGGATCTTCCCAAATATAAGATTTAGCATCATTTTTTAATTTCTTAATAATTTTGTTATCCAATCCATAAGGTAAAATATTGTTAACTAAATAGTTAACTATATCTGCATACTAAGGTGTTTGGCATCCTTGAATAACATAGAAATGTTCATCAGTAAATTTCTCATTTATATTTTCTTCAGTAATAACATCATTCTTAATTATAGATAAATGATCAACAAATTTGGTTGTCTGTTCCTTTTCTATCCACTATTTGAAAATCAAATTCTTATAGAAGTAAAACCCATCTTATCAGTCTAGGTTTAGCATCTTTTTTTAACATTAAATATTTAATAGCGGAATGATCAGTATGAACTATGCATTTGGTACTAAGAAGATAAGGTCTAAATTTATCGAAGGCATATACTATATACTATAGCTAAAAGCTCTTTCTCAGTAGTAGTGTAATTTCTTTGAGTTTCAGTAAGAGTTTAACTAGCATAATATATAACTTTGAAAATTTTCTCATATTTTTGTCCCAATGCAGCTCCAATTGCAAAATCACTTGCATCGCACATTAATTCAAAAGGTTTATTCTAATTAGGTCCAATAATTATAGGTGCAGTTATTACTTTTTCTTTTAAAATATTGAAAGCTTTAACACAGTCTTCATTAAATTCAAATTTAGCTTCTTTTTCCAATAAATGACAAAGAGGTTTAGCAATTTTAGAAAAATCTTTTATATATCTTCTATAAAATCCAGCATGACCCAGAAAACTTCTCACATCAGTAACAGTAGTAAGGGGTTGCAATTCTGCAATAATTTTCACTTTTGCTTGATCAACTTCCATCCCTTATTGTGAAACTTTGTGACTAAGTACAATGCCTTCTGTGACCATAAATTGACATTTTTCCCAGTTAAGAACTAAATTTGTTTTTTCTCATCTTTTCACAACATTGGAAATATTTTCCAAATAAGACTCAAAAGAAGTTCCAAAAACTGAAAAATTGTCCATGAATACTTCAATTCCTTTGTCAATCAAATAACAAAATATTGACATCGTACATCTTTGAAAAGTTACAGGTGCATTACAAAAACCAAAAGGCATTCTTCTAAAGGCAAATGTTCCATAAGGACTTGTAAATGTTGTTTTCTCTTGGTCCTCAGGAGCGATAAGTAATTGATGATAACCAGAATATCCATTCAGAAAATAGAAATATGAGTGTCCAGCTAATTTGTCAAGCATTTGATCCAAGAAAGGTAAAGGAAAATGATCCTTTCTAGTGGCGTCATTTAACTTCCGATAATCAATGCAAATTCGCCATCTAGTAACTTGTCTTGTAGGAATTAGTTCATTTTTATCATTGACAGTGACAGTTACTCCTCCTTTCTTCGGAACACAATGAATAGGACTTACCCATTGGCTATCCGAAATAGGATAAATAATTCCAGCATCTAACCATTTTAAAATTTCTTTTTTAACAACCTCTTCCGTGATAGGATTTAATCTTCTTTGCGGTTCAAAGTAGGTTTAAAATTTTCTTCCATTAAAATTCTATGCATACAAATGGAAGGGCTTATTCCTCTTATGTCAGTAATAGTCCAGCCAAAAGCTTTCTTATAATTCTTTAACACTCCTATTAATTTTTCTTCTTGATCTAAACTTAGGTCAGAAGAAATAATAACAGGTAAAGTTAATGAATTTCCAAGAAATGCATTCTTTAAATGTGAAGGTAACATTTTTAATTCCAGTTCAAGGGCTTTTTTAATTGAGGGTAAATGTATATCATTTTGAGTTATGTCTAAAGTTTCCCAGTTATCTTTCATATAATGAGTTTCTTTAAGTAATTCTTCTTCTTTTAGTTCTTCATTTTCATTAGTTAAAAATTCAATTTCATCTTCAGGAATGATTTTACATTTTTCTCGATAGTGTTTTTCAATTATAAAATAAAAAATATCCATACGATAGCATTTTTTGTTTGTCGGGGTACTTCATCGATTTAAGAACATTGAATTTAATCTCTTGATCATTAACTCTCATAGTTAATTCTCCTTTTTGCACATCAATCATAGATCGTCCGGTAGCTAGAAAAGGTCTCCCTAAAATAATTGGTATTTATTTATCTTCTTCCATATCAAGTACAATGAAATCCACAGGGAAGATAAATTTGTCTACTTTAACTATAACTCCTTTAGGGTAAGTCATAGATCTATCAGCTAACTGAGGGTTACAGTGGTGGGAGTAATCTCTCCTAAATTTAACCTTCGATAAATAGAAAATGGCATGAGATTAATACTTGCTCCTAAATCACATAAAGCTTTTCCACAAAATTTTTCTCCAATAGCACAAGGTATAGTAAAACTTCCAGGATCTTTAAGTTTCTGAGGTAATTTCTTTTGAATTATTGCACTACATTCTTCACTTAATGCAACAGTTTCAAAAGCTTCAAATTTTCATTTCTTACTTAATATATCCTTCATAAATTTCGAATAAGTTGGCATCTGTTCCAAAGCTTCAGCAAAAGGTATGTTTATAGTAAGTTTCTTAAAACATTCAAAGAACATAGAAAATTGATGATCAAGCTTCTGCTGTTTTAATCTTTGAGGAAAAGGTGGTGGTGTTTTTTCAACTTCCACATTAACAGAAATATTAGTTTGATCTTGATTAGGAGAAGGAGTTTCTTTAGGTTTTTCAATCCCTTCAACCTCAATCTCTTTTTCAATTTCATTTTGCATTCTTCCTTTTAATTCTTTTCCACTTCTAAGTTGTACAGCTTTAACATGTTCATGTTCTTTTCCAGTTTCTTTTAGATTAATTTCAACATTACTAGGAAGTGTTCCTGGAGGTCTGTAATTAATTAAATGAGCGATTTGTCCAATTTGATTCTTAATATTACAAATAGCAGTATTTTGATTTTGTAATAGATTACTCATTTATAAAATTAATTCTTCTATTGATAACTTTTTCTGTTGATTATTAAATCTAGGTGTTTTATAATTTGAATTTACTTGATTATTCCAATTTCCAGTTGGATGGGATTGATTATTACCCCATTGTTGTTGTTTGTTATTACAGTTAAAATTAGGGTGATTTTTCCATCCAGGATTATAATGATTTGAATACGGATTATTTTTACTAGTAATAGCTTGTAAAGTTTCAATAGTTTGAGAATCTTCAATATTAGATGAGTTGTTATGTGATATGTTGATGGTAAAATTATCTAATTTCTTAGATATTGCAGCTACTTGTGAAGCTAAGATAGAAAAGGCTTCGTTATCTTGAATACTTGACATTCTTTTAGGATTAATCCTTTCAGAAGGCCATTGAAATTTATTGTTAGCCATTTCTTCAATTAAAGTATAAGCTTCTTCAAATGATTTAGACATTAAAGAACTTCCAGCAGCAACATCAATAATTGATTTTAGTGATCCAATTAAACCATTATAAAATGTTTGAATAATTAACCCATCAGGTAAAGCTTGATGAGGACATTTATTAATAGTTCTTTAAATCTTTCCCAAGTTTCATAAATTGTCTCCCCGTCAAATTGACTAAATGAAGTAATATTATTTCTTAATTTAGCAGTTTTAGAAGGTGGAAAATATTTAGCAAGGAATTTTTTTGTCATTTCAGCCCATGTTTTAAAAAACCTATTGCTAATGAGTTCAACCACATCTTTGCTTTATCTCTTAAAGAAAAAGGAAAGATTCTAAGTCTAATAGCATCAACAGAAACATTGTTATATTTAAAGGTAGCACAAAGTTCTAAAAAAACTAGCAAGGCGTAATTTTGGATCCTCATTTGGTGTTCCTCCAAATTGATTATTTTGAACTATTTGAATGATAGATGGTTTAAGCTCAAAAGAATTAGCATCTACAGCAAGATTTGAATACTACTATGAAGTTCATCAACTGTAGGGTTATCATAATCTCTTGATGGTTTGTAAATATTTTGTTCATTAATTTCAATTGAATTTCGTAAATTGTTATGTAAATTAGCCATCTTTTGGATTTTTTTAGTTTGTTTTCCTTTTTTAATTCTTTTAATAGTTCTTTCTAATTGAGAATCTAAAGGTAATAATTCTTTCAGATACAACACTACGCATAAAAAGTAAATTAACAAGAAATAAAATCTCTACTTATTAAAATTTTTTTTTTTACATTTTTTATATTTTTTTATTATTTTTTTTGGTATTTTATATTTTTGATAATAAAAGAAAATGAATAAAATAAAATAAATTTTCCTCCGCTCCTCCCCGGGCAACGACACCAAAAACTTAACCCATGCTAAATATATGCGTACTAAAAATTCAATCCCCGGCAACGGTGCCAAAAACTTGACCCGCAATCCGCTGATGACAAATATAATAATTAATGCTTTCAAAATGTAATAGATAATAGCAGCTAGTGTATATAAATATAATTTTATCAAAAATATTTTACGCACTAAGGGTACTACGCAAGTATACGTATCGTATCAAGTAATAAAGGGCTTCGAAACAAAGACCCCAGTATCGATCCCACGAGGAGTGAGTTATGGATTTTTAAATATTTTAATTTTATTTTTAAGTATTTCTTTTATAGTTATAAATTTGATATTTAATTTCATAGATGCAATAATAAAGCAGTAATGAAATAATTAATGTAAATAACAATAAGACAACAACTTTCTTACTTTCAATTAATCCAAGATTTTCTAAGATAATGATAATATTAGTGGAGAATATAAATTTATGGTGTTGTGCCAAATAGAAGCATTCATATTCTTTACCCTTTGATCCAGGTGTAAAGAACATTGGTTAGCTTATAGATTAGGTCTGAATGTATTGTTAGTAGAATGGGTTAATTTAGGCTCACACTGCTAGATGTCCATGGGTGGCTATGGTCGGCCCTACTTGTGACCCTTTCCTTCTCTATAAACCAAATTACAAGAATTTAGTCTGTCACTCTAAAAACTTATCAATTCTACGCCCATTATATAATATCTTCCTATTTATTTGCACTTCACGTTGAATAACCCGCACAAGGCCTTCGACTACCCAAGGATTCATGTGATATCTACTAGTTAAGAATTCATCTCCTTCTAGGTATAAAAACTCTTCAACAGATTTTAAAAATTTAAATGGCCAATTTAAATATTAAATTAAGATCTGGTATTAATATCATCACAATGTTTTAAAATAGTTCCTAATTCTCCAATGAATTTTATATTATCTTATTTATCTTTTCATATTTGAAAGGAGAAAGTAAACTAACTACTCAAAATACATTGAATTTAAACAACAAAACATGATAATAAAACTTTGAATAAAATTACAAATACTTATCTCAAGTATTTCTCCTACTGAACCTCTGAATTCATCTTACTCCAAGCAAATAATCTTCAAAAGCACCAACTCTTTAAACTCTCAATACAAACTCTAAATAAAATAACTATCTAATTTATAAAGGATAGTAAAATGTGGCCCTAAAGTATCTCTCTAATTCTCTCTCTAGATGGGGCTCTAGATAGGGGGACTAAGTTGGGCGTTGGCCATTTTTCTCTGGAGGAGTGGCCTCCTATTTATAGGCTTCAAGGGTTGCCTCAAGGCACCTCTTCAAAATGTGTCCACATCCAATGAATCTTCTAGAAGGTGTGTCCGGCGCCTAGGCGCCGGAATCTGGCGCCTAGGCGCCGAACTCTGCGTCCAGTTCTTCGCACCTCTTCACTTTGGATCGTAACTCTTTGAGATTAAAACTATTTTCAAGCGTCCAAATACATTGTATCACATGTCCTATAAACCAGGAACAACTGTCGGTCTTCTAGAAGGTCCAAAAACCTTTAACACTGTCAAAATAAATGTCCAAAAGTCGTCAAAAATCTTGACAGATCCCGTATCGACCTTGCTCTTAGGCGCCGGATTCTGGCGCCTAGGCCCCAGACTAATAATTTTGACAATTTTGCATTTTGGCTCCATTTTTGCTCCTTTTTGCTCCTTTTTGCTCCTTTTTCACTTTTTTCCTTCTTGAACATTTTTTCATCACCTATATCCAAAAACACAAAAATACCTTTCATTAAAGCATAATATCCTTAAAAATTTGATAATAATCAAGGCTTAAAAATGAGGATTTTTTTCATGGATCAGGGAACAGGAACAACTTAGGAAATAATAATTATAGAGCAACCTATCATCCAGGTTTTAACAATGCTTCACAATTTAAGGAGAAGAAGTTGTCTATTGAAGAAGTGGTGTTTCAAATGGGAAATCAATTACAAAGTCAAGGAGC
The DNA here is from genome assembly GCA_022702705.1 of Papilionanthe hookeriana x Papilionanthe teres. Lineage (NCBI taxonomy): Eukaryota > Viridiplantae > Streptophyta > Magnoliopsida > Asparagales > Orchidaceae > Papilionanthe > Papilionanthe hookeriana x Papilionanthe teres. The sequence continues at coordinate 78,162,387 of CM040434.1, read as the reverse complement.
TACAATTAGAAATATTGAAAATCAATTGGGACAAATTGTCAATTCATTAAGTAATAAATCCCAAGGTATGCTTCCTTGTAATACTGAAGTAAATCCAAGAGATAAGAATAAAGAGCATGTAAAGCCAATTAAACTTAGAAGTGCAAGAGAGTTGGAAGGTAGAGATCAAAAAGAAATTGAAGTGGAGAAAGAAGAGATTGAAGAACCAAAAGAGGACGCTCCAAAAGGTTTGGAAAGACCCATTTCTCCACTTAAGGAAGATTTAGAAAAACCACCACCTCCATTCACTCAAAGACTTCAACAGTAAAAGTTGGATAAGAAATTTTCAAAGTTCTTGGAAATATTTAAGAAGCTTACAATCAACATTCCATTAGATGAAGCCTTAGAATACATGCCAAGCTATGTGAAATTTATGAAGGATATTCTTAACAGAAAAAGGAAGTTTGAAGATAATGAGATAGTTACACTTAGTGAGGAGTGCAGTGCAATAATTCAGAAGAAGCTTCCTAAAAAGCTTAAAGATCCTGGTAGTTTCACATTTCCATGTGCAATCAGAGACATATTTTATGGAAAAGCTTTATGTGATTTGGGTGCAAGCATTAAACTTATGCCTCTATCAATATTTTAATGACTGGAATTAGGAGAAATAGCTCCAACTACTATAACTCTGCAATTAGCAGATTGTTTGATTACATATCCTAAAGGAGTTATAGAAGATGTTTTGTTAAAAGTGGATCAATTTATCTTTCCTATTGATTTCATTGTGCTGGATATGGAGGAAGATAAAGAGATACCCAAAATTTTGGGAAGACATTTCCTAACCACAGATAGAGCAATGATAGATGTGTAAAAAGGGTAATTAATATTGAGTGTTAATGATCAGACTTTTGCATTCAACATTTCAAAATTAATGAAATATCCTACAAGAGGTAAAGATGATGAATGTTATAGGATGGATGTTATCAAATGTTTGAGTGAATGTCATTTCAAATCAAATTATTGAGAGAAATCTGAAAGAAAAGAATTAAAACATGAGCAAGAAGAGGAGTTACATCATTATGAAGATTTTCATGAGGAAGATCTAAATTATGTTCATGAAGATTTTGAACTGTTGGATATGACTGAAAAAGATGAATCTTTTGGTCCATCAATTGAAAAACCTCCTGAGCTTGAGTTAAAGATGATTCCTGATCATTTGAAGTATACGTTTTTAGGTAAGTCCTTAACTTTTCCAGTGATAATTTCCTCTCAATTAACTAAAAAAGAAGAAGAGAGTTTGTTTAAAGTTTTGAAGAAGTACTAGAAAGCCTTTAGATGAACGATAGCTGATATTAAAGGAATCTGTCCTTCAATTTGTATGCATAGAATCCTTATGGAAGAAAACTGCAAGCCTTGTGCTGATCCTCAAAGGAGATTAAAACCTATCATGAAAGATGTTGTTAAGAAAGAAATTTTAAAGTGGTTGGATGTTGGGATTATCTACCCTATTTGAAATAGTGCATGGGTTAGTCCTATTCACCGTGTTCCTAGGAAAAGAGGAGTAATTTTGACTGTTAATGAGAAGAATGAGATTATACTAACAAGACAAGTTATAAGGTGGCGAATATGCATTGATTATTGAAAATTAAATCTTGCTACAAGGAAAGATCATATTCCACTCCCATTTCTGGATCAGCTATTGGATAGACTGGCTGGGCCTAAATACATTTGTTTTTTGGATGGATATACTAGATACCACTAAATTCAAATTGCTCCTGAGGAACAAGAAAAAACAACATTTACTAGTCCTTATGGTACATTTGCTTTTATAAGAATGCCTTTTGGTTTATGTAATGCCTCTGTTATATTTCAGAGATGTATGATGGTTATTTTCTGTGATTTAATTGAAAAAGGGATTGAAGTTTTTATGGATGACCTTTGAGTGTTTGGAAGTTCATTTGAATCATGTTTAGAACATTTCTCTAAAGTTCTAAAATGCTATGAAAAACTAATTTGGTCCTTAATTGGGAAAAATACCAATTTATGGTAGCAGGAGGAATTGTTTTAAAACATTGAATATCAGAAAAAGGTTTGGAGGTATATCCTACAAAAATTCAAGTTATCTCTAGTTTACCTTGTGCAACTAATGTAAGGGGAATTAGAGGTTTTCTGGGACATTCTGGATTCTACAGGCGTTACATTAAAGAATTTTCCAAAGTTTCAAAACACTTATGCCGTTTATTGGAAAAGGATGTAATTTTTTTATTTTGATGCTGAATGCCTAAAATTTTTTAAAACATTAAGAGAAAAATTAATCACTGCACCAATTATAATTTCACCAAATTGGGAAAAACCTTTTGAATTAATGTGTAATGCTAGTGATTATGCTATTGAAGCTTTTTTGGGTCAGAAATATGATAAAAATTTTAAAGTAATTTACTATGCTAGTAAACACTTAATGAAGCTCAAATTAACTATACCATTACTGAGAAAGAGTTATTAGATATAGTATTTTCTTTTGATAAATTTTGATCATATTTAATTGGAACTAAATGTGTGGTACATACTGATCATTCTGCTATCAAATATTTAATGAAGTAAAAAGATGTGAAACTGAGATTGATTAGATGGACTCTTCTTCTACAAAAATTTGATTTTAAGATAGTAGATACGAAGGGTGCTGATAATCAAATTGCTGATCATCTGTCCTGGCTTGAAACTGAAAAATCACTCAATGATACTAAAGAAATTAATGACCATTTTCCTGATTAAAAATTGTTCACTATTAATGAGTGGCGTATTCCTTTAGAAGAAAAAGATCTGATCATTTGAAGATGTGTTCCTTTAGAAGAAACTTATGAAATTATTCAAAAATGTCATAATTCTTATTATAGGGGACATTTTGGAGCTGACAGAACTGCTTATAAAATTTTACAATCTGGATTTTATTGGCCTACAATTTTTAAAGATGTTAATGCATATATTAAAAATTGTGATTGATGTGAGTGTGTAGGAAATATTTCTAGAAGAAATGAGATGCCCCTCAATTATATGTTGTAAGTTGAAATATTTGATGTTTGGGATTAGATTTCACAGGACCATTTACACCATCTTTCAAAAAAATTTATATTTTGATAGCAGTAGACTATGTATCCAAATGGATTGAAGCTGTTACTTTATCTCAATGTGATGTTCAAAGTGTTGCAAAAGTTTTAAGAAAGAATATATTTTGCATATTTTGAATACCCAGAGTAATCATAGCCGATGGGGGAAGTCATTTTAGAAATGCGATTGTGGAGAAGTTAGTAAAGAAATATCATATTAACCATCACATTGCTACTGCTTATCATCCCAGACAAGTGGTTTGGTTGAATTATCCAATCGTGAAAATAAAAATATATTGGAAAGGACTGTTAATCCAAGCAGAAAGGATTAGTCAATCAAACTGGATTATGCTTTGTGGGTCTATAGGACTGCTTATAGAACTCCTACAGGAATGTCCCCATATAGGCTAATTTTTGGAAAAGCTTTTCATTTACATGTTGAAATCGAGCATAAAGCATATTGGGCTATTAAACAGTTCAATTATAATTTGAAGGATGTTGCTGTGAAGAGATTATTGTAATTAAATGAGCTTGAAGAGATAAGGAACGAATCTTATGAAAATTCTAAGATTTATAAAGAGAAGATGAAGTATTGGCATGATCGGAAGGTTCTTACTAAAAATGTTGAGCTAGGACAAAATGTTTTGCTGTATAATGCCAAATTGAGAATTTTTGCTAGAAAACTTAAGTCTAAGTGGATGTGTCCATTTATTGTGATATATGTTTATTCTTATGGAGCTGTGGATATTCAAGATCCTAAGACTGAAAAAATATTCAAAGTAAATGGTCATAGACTTAAACCTTATTTTTTAGTCGATCAACTTAAACTTGATGAGAATCTGATGTTGGGTCACTCAGAGTAAGTTCTGGGTATGTCAGGCTCAAGACATTAAACCAAGCACTTTATGGGAGTCATCCCATAGTTATCGGTGTGCTTTACTTTATGTTTTCTTTGTGTGCTTTGTTTGGTTTGTTTTCATGATTATGTCATAGTATTTTGGAGTGATTAGGTTATAGTGGTGTTTATTTGACATTAATTGATGACTTAAAGGAGTTAGAATGAAAAATTTGTACATTTGGCAGACCTGTGCTAAAATGAGCACTAGCAACAAAGCGCCGTAGTTATGAAAAATGTGATAAATGAGGTTCTAGAAGCCTAAATCATAGAGAAGTGGTTATGGAAATTATTTTGGAGTTTTAAAATGTCTAGGGTCGGTTTTAGTACTTCCCGTGTCTATAAAAAGGCCCTGAATTAAGATAGTATTTTCATTCCTGAGTCTTAAGAAGAGTATTTTGAGTGCAAAAATGTCTTCTTGGGAGAGCGAACTTAAGAAGGGTGAAGCCAATAAGAAGAAGTTTATTAGTGAAAGTGCATAAGTGTTATTCAATGGATTCCTAGCAGTTAGTATTCAAGGTATTGCAGAAAGGATTGCGAAGATTGAAGCCAATGTGGAATCAATTGAAGCAAAGGTAAATGAAACTAACACTCATTTAGCGCATATTGGATGGCAACTTAAAATGCAATTCAATCATACAAGTCATGGGGAAGAAGCGTATAAGGCGTTGTTTCTAAAAAACAAATGGTTAGAAGAAGATGTGAGAGTTTTTAAGCATCGTCTGTTTTATCAGATTTATATTCCAGATAGTTCAAATGGAACTAATGGTGATTTTGGATATATTCCAGCTAATGGAGATTGAAATTAAATTTGAGTGTAGTCTAGTGTTGTAGTTTTTATGTGTTAAGTGTTTTGTGTCTAGTGTTTTATGTTTGTGTTTTGTTGAACTTTAATGTGTGTTTGTTACATCTTAATGATGTAAATTTATCCTTTTTTTATGTACTTGAATCTTTGTATATTGGGAAATTTCATCCAAAGTGTTTGGATAGAAATTTTTAGTTTATATGAAGTGTGGTTGTTTTTTATTAAATGTAAGGTTGTGTTTGTGTGAAATTTGTTTGGAATCGATGGAAATTTAAGTTTCTTTGGAGTATTAGAAAAGTTTATGGGGGAGAAATGATTATTTTAAGTGATTTAGGGTGATTAACGAAGAGTTTTAGTACACTTTTAAATTAATTGTGAAAATTAGGCCACTTTCGCCTAAGAGCCAGAACTTCGGTGCTTAAGCGCCAGATTTCGTAGCTAAGGGCCATATGCCTCGCACGTAGGTGCCGGTTCACGAAAATCAATTTTTTGTAGTTAAAAACCCAAAAATTAACATTTCTAACACCTCTCATCACCTTCAAACTCTCAAAATCGTGAAAAAGGATTTAGGGCATCTTTAGGTTGGATCAATTAAGAGCCGATTTCAAAGGGATTTGTCAGATTTGAATTCCTTGAGGTATGAGCACTACTCCTAAGTAAATTTTTTTTAATTTTCACCATGTATTTTGAATACATTTTTGAAAAATCTTAAAATCACTATTCATGGTGAAATTTGAGGAAAAACATGAAAAATTGCTTGGATTTAGTGGAAATTACCTTTGGAAGTTAAATTAGCAAGTTTGGTTTGAATTTGGAATTTATGGTGAATTTTTTGCATTTTTTTTAGAGATGGATACAAAGTCGATGTGTTCGTAAGAGAAGGTAAGATCTGATTCCAACAAGTTTATTAGTGCGAGAGCAAAGGATCGATACGTCGACGCACTATCGTCACGAAAATTGATTCCTCAACGTGTGTAAACTAGGAGATGTTATTGAGGAGATGATTACTAGAAGGATTAGGAGAATTAATGTTAGTTCTTCTGCTCTAGTTGTTTTTTTTTGTGGTCAGAGAGTTTTATGCGAACTTGCCTGCAGCAGAAGAAAATTTGGTGATGGTTCGAGGTGAACAAGTGCATTTTTCACCTAGGGTAATCAATGTCTTCTACCACTTGCCTCATGAAATGTTTTATTGTTATGCCAATTATCATCCTACCGAGGGAAAATTAGATGAGATCATATCTTTTCTGACTAATGGAAGAGGTTTGTGGAAGTTACGAATGAAAGAAGAGTAAGTTTTCAGGCCTCTAAGTTGAATGCCATTTCAAAGGCATGACATTATTTTATCTCATCTAAACTGTTGCCTTCAAGTCATGTTAGTGAAGTTACGAGGGAGAGAGTTGTTCTGAACCATTGTTTTTAGAAAGGAATGCCTATTGACATAAGGATTATTATTTTTGATTATGTGATGAACTGTGCCAAATCTGCTATTACTATAGGTATGGGATTTCCTTCCTTAATTCATTCAATTTGTGAGTGGTCTGGTGTGAAGTTTGAAACATGGGAGGAAGTTCTTTAGCCATTAAGGCCTATTACCAGTGTAAATGTTGGCACTTACACTATGCATTCAGAGTTTGGCTGGAGAGGAGGATTTGTTAGAGCATCAACTGCTTCTGCTTCTGCTGCTTCTACTTCACGTGCCACTACTTCTCGAGCATAATCATCTAGTGATTCACAGACTGGATTATTAAAGAAGATTTTGAAGAATGTGAGTTTTACCCGAGAGCATGTTAGAGATATGGACGGAAAAATGAATAATATTGAAAGGTATATTGTTAAACATGATGAATATGAGGAGAATTATCAGCAGTATATGGATAGAGTGATTAGAGGTGATCACAGTGTTGAGATGCCCCCTCATCCATATTATATACCTTATGTGCATCCAGAGACTGCAAAGATAATGATAATGAGGATGATGACTATGATTATTGTGTTAAGTCTGTTTTGTTTTGTGATTTCTTATGGGTTGTTATATTTTTATTTGATGTTTTTATATGTGATGTGATGTTTAAATTTTTGTGTGATGTAATTGTGATATGAACTCTGTTATTGTGTAGAACATAGTTGGACTATTTCTTTTTATGCACATTCAGATGTTTATGTGATAAATTATTGTTTTATGTTTTAGTTTGTTATATATGTGTGGTAGTAAATGTTTTAATGTGTATTTAGTGTTTGAATTTTTAATAGAGTGTAAATTAATTCCAAATCTGTTATGAAATGTAGAACACTATTCAAAACTACTATTTGAAATTTACATATTTAAAACTTTTCAAAATCTACTACCAGTTATTATCTAGTATTGTTGTGATTAGTTTCCTAAGTTGGTGTGTATTTGCTTTAAAAACCTCCATTACTGTGGAAGAATTTTAAAATTTTTATTTTATGAAAAACTGAATATAGTTTTTGTTTACTCCTGTTTTTTAAACTGTTATACTTGCATATTTAGGATTTTGAAATTCCTCTAAGCAAGTTATTTTAGTTTTTAATTCTCCCTCATGTATCATTTCTTATGCTTAAATGTTTTTATCCTAACTAAAAATTAAAGTTTGGGGGGATTTTAAAAACTAAACTTTTCAAAAACCTAAAATTTTATTTGTTCTCAAGAATACTTAAAATAAATTTGGCTTTTTATTGAAAATAATTATTTATATGAAGTTATATCAGGGGAAAAAAATTTGAATATAAAAATGAATAAAAACATTTAGTCAAAATTTATAGTAATAACGAAAAATTTAAAGTTACAATTTTCTTAATAAAGAAATGTTAAATATAGTTAAACTATCTTTAGTAAGAATGTTGTATTTTTGGATGAATAGAAGAGTTGAGTTTTATTTTTCAAAGCTTAAATTTTGTTTATTAAGGAGTAATTTTCAACACTGTTATTATGATTTTTAGGTTAATGATACATATCATACCTTTATTTTAAATGAAAGTGTGGAATTCAAAATCATTAAAAGTCTATCCAGATACAATAATCTTTGCCTTATAAAAAAAAGAAAAATGGAAAAAGAAAAAGAAAAAAAAAGAAAAGAAGAAGAAAAAGAAAAAGAGAAAATGTGAAAAATAGTATGTGAAAAGGAAGGAGAAGCTTGAGGATATAAGGGCCAATAAAAAATTGGTTCCATACCTAAAGTTTAAAATATAAGTTTTGAGAAAATCTAAAACTTAGGGTTATAATATAGTAAGTAAAATTATTTTCAACTAAAAATTTTCAAGTGAGAAAAATAAGATGTGTGAATCCTATATTTTGAAAAATTTACAAATATTTCTGAATTAGATAGAAGCTTATATTTTAATTATTATTTACTTAAGAACTTTCTAAAATTAATCTAAATTGGACTATTTCATTTCTAGAACAATATTTTGAAACATTCCTAAGAAACTCATTTACATAGTTTGCATGTTAAAATTTTTAAATGGTTAAGAGTCACTTGAGGACAAATAACATTTTATGTTTGGGGGATTTTGATAAACCTAAAATATATAGTGTTTTTATGCACATTTTTATACCTATTTTTGATGATATTGCACTTTAATGGAAGGTATTTAGTGTTTTTCTTGCAGGTATGATGAAAATAATTAATTAAGATAAAAGGAACAAACAAGGATCAAATTTTGAGTAAAATTATGAAGTTTGAAAAATTTGGCCTCTAGCGCCTAAGCGCCAAAGTGCCGGTGCTTAAGTGCCACAGTTAAAAATCAAATTTTAATTAAATTTGGCGCCATTCTCAAGGGGTGTTTGAAGCAACTTTTGGTGTTAAATTCCTTAACTTCCTTTGGGCGGCAGATGTAATTGAAGGGATGCATCTTTTGATGGATACATTGAATCTAGACATGATTTGAAGAGACACCAAGGCAACTTTTTGGAAAATTATTAAAATGAAGCCTCATAATTTGCAAGAGAGTTTTTTTTAGAGAGTTCCTTTGGAGAACCCTTTTTTAGAGTCTTTTTCGAGAGTCTTTTAAAGTCTTAAGAGTGTGTGAAATTAGTGTAGTGTAGTTCTATAGTTGTTAGTAGAGAGTAGAGACTAATAAAGGAAAAATGGGTTGGTGTGAAGCCTTCTTCTCACCAATTTTCTTTCAACCTTGTATCTAATTTTTATTGAAGTCTAAAGTTTGTATTTGAGTCGTCAGAGTTGGGTGGCAACCTCTGTATAATTGTATTGTGGAATGCAAAATTTCAAAGGAATTTTCAGAGTCTTGTGGAGAGGATTTTCATATAAGTATTTATCTTTGCTTTTTACACTTTGTTTTTAAGTAAGATTCATTGTGTTTACATTATGATTTATGCTTTCAAATCAAGTTGTGCTTGTTTTTTCTCCATGAAATATGAGTAGTTTACTTCATCTTTTTCTTTCTTAGATGATGAATTAATTAAATTATGGAGGTATGTGTTAGAAAGTATAAATGTTTAATGTTGAAATAAATTTTGATGATTCAATTCCTTGTACTTAATTTACTTCTTGATGTGGCCAATTAAGATGTTAAACTTTTTTGTGAGATTATGTAAGAACCAATGTGGTATTGTCTCAATCAACAATTGGAAAGAATCACATACAATTATATGGGTGAGAATTGTAGTCCATATGACTGAATGCAAATATATAGGGAGATATGTTTTATTGGGGAGTAAAATTAGAGGACTTTAAAGTGACAGGCTAAAGCCCTCTAATTTGGTTTATTATTTTAAATTTTGTTATGAGAAGTTAGCTCCCAGGTGAAGGGAATAGAGAGAACTCTAGAGTGAGAGCCGGTATCTTCCCTGCCTAACCAATCTACAAAATTTCAAAATTTCAAATTAACCATTTTCTTTATAGAACTAACTAGGGTAAATAATATAATTGCTACTACTTACCACAATACATTTAAATAGTTTCACAACAAAAACTTCCATAATTATTACTGATTTATTGAAGAAGGAAAAAGCTATTTGATTCTTATAGCTTTTATATCGTGTTTAGAGTATTGATAAGTATAATTTTTTGCTTATCTTTTTATTAAAATAAAAAAAATAACTTTTCAAACTTTATATCTTAAAACATACTTTACAAAAATCATTTGAAAAAGTAAAAAGTTATTTTCTTATTTCTTTAAAGTTTTAGACATTTCCCTGTGGGTTCGATATCGCGGGGCTTAATCAGAAAGTCCTATATTACTTAATAAACAATCTGTATACATGCGTAGTATCTCATATTATAAATCATAAATTTTCTATCTGAATCATAAGCATAAATATTTGGGGATCAGTTTGCTAACTTTGTTTTGTAGGACGATTAAGACGAAATCACGACATTAATTTCATTTTAGATTTCCTTTGCATGTTATAGTGTGTGCTAACTTTATTTTGTAGGACGACATTCCGAAGATGAGATAAACTAAAACAAAACAAAATAAAACAAAAATTACAACGATAACAAAGAAAACGACATAAAAAAAATAAAACAAAACAAATAATAATAAAATAACAAAACCAAGACAAAGCAAAACCAATAATTTTAGGATAACCATCAAACAGATGACAAATATAACAATAAAATAACAAAAATCAAAATAAAACAAAATAACATAATAAATGACATTAACAAAACAATTAAAAATGATGAACAACAAAACATAAAAACAAGAACTGAAAAAATCAAACTTTTAGCGTAGTATAACATATTACCTTTAGGATTGAACGTTGACGTTTCTTTTCTTGAAACTTCTTAGAAAAAGAGTGATTAACATTAATCAGAAGTTTTCTTAGACAATTATAATTGTCTAAGATGTAATTAACTATAGGAGCTTGCTTCTATAGAAGATTTAAAGAACTCAGAATAAATACTATATCTAAAAATCTCTGGTTACCAAAACTTCATAATCCTTATATAAAACTTCTAGATATTCTAGAATCTTCTTTTATAAGGATTATCACCGACATCTCCTTTTCTACTGTTTTTTATCTTATTAGCCCTTATTTTCGTCAAATTTCTTACTATCTAAGGATTTTTTTACAGAATCTAAAGTAATAAGATTAATTGAAGATTAGGACAATATTATAGATAAACAGAGTGGCGACTCTAAAATTATATCGACATCGATACCGATAAAATCTCCAACACAGCTACGAATGCCGACAGTTGGTACTAACTCATTTTTCATTTTGTTAATAAAATACAAATTATGTTTAATTCTTGAATAACAGTCATACTTGCATGTTTATTTTTCAAAGTAGAATATTTTGTTTTTAGCAAATGGATGCTTCTAACCCAAATAATGTGCCATATAAATCATCATATGAAAGCATCATTTATTTATATAGCATCTAAATTGAATCTAATGCCATCAAATAGGTTTTAGCATAGTTCTGGTTTAATACATTCGTGCTCATCTTTGCATAGTTCTAATTTAATACATTCGTGCTCATCAAATAGGTTTTTTTTCATATTTTATTGACTGGACTTTTATATTAAAGCGAACCAACATCTTATAGTTGTAGCATTTTTAATTTTTTTAATCATCTGCAAGATTAGTTTCTATTTTATTTCCCCATAATTTTGAATTTCCATTCTTACCTTTGATTCTTTAGAAGTTCTTTCTGGGTATCGTTCCAAGTCAATGGGTTTGTAAGATGATTTTCTTGTTATCATTTTTCTGTTAGAGTCACAACATTAGATTCATGGCACCTAAGTTTGATATTTTTATTCTTTTACTTTCTTAATGTGCTTTTATTTCCTTAGAGCTTAGCTTATGTTCATTTTCTACTAAAGAATTACACAATTAATCATTGAAATATGAACTTAAAATTTATATCTTCCAATATGAATAGTAACCTTTGAGTCACATTATATAGGTGAAGAGCTTGTTCTTGTGTCTTGTTTTTTATTGAGTTCTTACTTGCCCAATGCATCTAAGTTAATAATAATATTTGCAGTTCTGTTAAATACTTTCGTGCTAGTTTCACATATCTTTATTCTAGATTATAAATATTTTTGTAAGAATATTATTCCGGTATCCTATTTATATTTTATTCTTTCACAAGTAATCATCAATCTTCTACCGATCTCTCAGCTTATTTTCAATACGAAAGCCTTCGTGTGGTCATCATCATATTTTAGGATACAATACAATATATTGAATTTTTTTTCCATTTTAACTCAACTCTAGTTTTACAAAGAACCATTCTCTTCTAGGTTTAAGAGGTTCTACACTATCAATGTTAGTTAAATGTTTTATATCCTATTAAAGTTAAGTTTTAAATTCAGATATTACAAGATTGGAGATACATGATAAGATTTCTCAAAAAAATTAAATAGTATTTAATCAAATAATTGTGGCCATATAGTGGAGTGACCTCATTGACCAGGCATTTGCGCTCAGGTGACGATTGTATACGTGTAGTTTTCCAAAAACTAAGTCTTTAATCTGAGGCTATATAGTCGAAAATCTAATACTAATTGATAATTTAGACCTAACCATAGAGCTGAATTAGGTGTTTTCTTATTTGGTTATAATTATATGTCACAAGACATTTATGTTAATAACACATTTTTTAATAGTAATTTGAATGATGGTAGAAGTATTTAAAGTCAGATTTTTATGTGATTAAACTCAAAAGCCTATGTTCACATGCAGGTGCAATAGGTTGCCTAGTATTCCTAATAAAACTTGGAAATGCTCTTTTGAATCACATATGTGAATTGTGTCGTTACATCGGATCCACTTGAAAATAAATATTTGTACAAAATTAAAGACATTCATTTCAGCACAATAGTTCTATTTTTTTATTGTTCAAGTCAATGACCGGTCTAATATAAAATTAAATTGGTTGATAAAACATTGACTATCTATTATTAGTCTCCAATTATTTGTGACAGCATATATTGTGTATTTTAATATGTTGCTCCATGATGCTTCGCTCAGCTTCTAAGCCTCAAATTCGAGCTTCATAAGTTTCATTGTGTTCATCATCATAAATCATTGTTTTCAATAGGGAATATGAGAAATTGTGAAGTGTTATTAGAAAATAATGTACCCAAGCTTTGCATATGTTTAATCTCCATTCATGTTAAATTTTCAATTAGGGCTAAATTTCGTGAAGATCATATCATTATGTTAGGATTTGCAAGATGGTTGGAATGAAAGCATGTATGTTAAAATCCAACACCATCTAGTCACTTTTTCGAATGATAAAAAAAGAATATTTGCATCGCAAAATTTGTTTGAAATTTAAAATTAGTTAAAAAATTTTTATTCCATGTAAAAAAAAATCAAAATTTGCTAAAAAAAATTAAGTTCAAATTTGAACTCCAATTTGTGATTGAGTTGACCACTTAGCTCAAATAAAAACAAATCATACTAAAAAATTGACACATTTTTACAATTTTAAATATAACTCACTCTTTTCTTTTCATGCATGATTTTCACCTTGTTGGAGTATTAAACAATACACTCAAATGATCTTTCTTTATTTAATTTTCAAGCTTGACAATTTTGACCTAATAGATACATTATTCCAGGGAAAGAGTGATTAGAAATCTAAATTAAACAAAATCAAATAAGTGGTTTAACCTTTTTTTATCAAACATAACACCAGTTAATTTGAACTAAACATTACATGGATAGGGATCAGTGGCCTTAATCCTTAAGGCCATTCAACCGCCGATACACATGAAAATGGAAACTATGCTCTCCCCACATCAAAACCTTAGACGAGAAAGATAGAACATGTAACAACTTGATGTCTCACCTATCAAGGTATTATCCACTTTGGCTTGTTGATCTCACGATTTTGTCACATTGATATTACTTCTTAGAAGCTCACCCATCATAGGAGTTCCCCATTCGAGCACGCTTAACTTTGAAGTTTTTATTGTAATTTCACTGTTCAATTAAAAGCACCTCATTGTTTAAGAGTTCAACTTCATTTACATAAGGGGTTTCATAATCTCTCCCACTTAGGAAACCGACGGAGGTGGAATCATCGAACTAATCCACCAAACAAACATTTCTTTCTTCTTCAGAAAGGTATAATGCTTTGTTACCGTTTTTAAAATGTCCAAAATATCACCCATCAAGGTATTGTTCGTTTTGGTTTTTTGGCCTCATATTTTGTGCCATTAATTTAAATTCGCAAGAGGTCACCCATCCTAGGAGTGCACCTATGCGAGCACACTTAGCTTTTAGAGTTTCTATCAAAATTATACAGTTACAAAAAAGACATCTCAATGTTTAGAGGTCTTTTTAGGACAGCTGCAACTTATTAAAAAGATGTTGGCAGTAGCTGTGTCAGGAAGCTGCTTCTGATGCGCAGAAGCTGCTGTGAGAAGTTAGGTGTCTATTTATTTTGTGTAGTTGTGTAGCAGCTGTGCTGCAACTGTTTATGATAAAAAGACCTTCCTGCCCTTGTACTATTATTTTGTTTATAGAAGAATTATTCTTGGTTGCCCATTGATCTGCAATTTTAAATATACTTATATATCTAAGAATTCGACATCACTATTAAAAGATATAAATCCTCAGCAACAATGCCAAAAACTTGACTTGGAGTGTAATTTTAATTTTATTAACAATTAAATATTATAAACTATTGATTGCAGAGTTACCTTTAAATGCAAGTATATGTATCGCTCAAGTAATACAGGGCTCTAGTGTTGTCATGGTTATCGATCCCACAGGGAAAAAATATTAAAGCCTACGGACCAGGATTATATAAACCAAGTTAAAATTACAACTAAATCAAATTTGCCTATCTGTCACTAATATGCAATCGATAATAATGTTTATATAAGTAAACTAGTTCTACTAACAGATTACTAATACTGCTAAAGTTAAGTTCAAATATATAATAGCAAGAATCTTTCTCCTTTGTTAAGATATTTAAGTGAAGCGATAATTAGAATTAGTTTTATATGTATTGTGCCAAATAGGAGCATACCTATTCCTTACCCTTTGGTCTAGGCATAAAGAACATTGACTAATCCTATTCTTGGTTACTGAATCTGCAGCTAGGCTGGGAGGATACCGGCTCTCACTTCGAAGCTCCCACATTCCCCTCGCCTGAGGGCTAATAATCTACACCTCAGCACCCAAACGATAGGACCGAATTGAGGATTTTAGCTTGTCACTCTAAAATCTCCAATTCTACGCCCGATTAATATTATTTCTCTATTTATTTGCACTTCTCCTTTTAAAGATTTACCCGTCTACCTTTCAAAGTGAAATGTGATACATACTAGTTAAGAATTCGTAGCCCACGGTCAGATTTTAAGAATTCTTCACATATTTTATAAAAACAAATGTCCAATTCGTATAGTAAAGTAAGTTTAGGTATAGTATCATCACAACTTCTTTATAATTTGTTTAATAAACTAATTCATATAATCATTTCACAAAAACATCAAAACAAGGAGAAACATAGAACAACTACTCAGAATTCATGGAAAGGATGCAATAAAAATTGGATTTCATATAATAAAGTAAAGTTCTACACACTATAGTAAATAAACTCAAGTTATCTCAAATTCCTCCCCAAGCAAACTCCTTGAAGTTCCTCTAGATTACTTCCTATCTTACAACACACTGAATTCTCCTTCGAAATGGCAATGCAGAGGAGATCTCTCACTTCCATTCCATTCTTACCATCCCTCAAAGAATTCCTCACAAAATCTCTATTTGAACTCACTACTCACTAAATAACAACACTAATGACTCACTAATAGACTCTTTAGAACACTTTGGACTCACTAGTAATCACGTAGGAGACTTAGGAGACCTTTTTTTGGCCTAATTTGGTTCTTTTTAAAGTTGCAGAAGAGTCTCTAAGGGTTTTGCAGGCACCCCTTCGAAAATTGTTCACATTCGACGTATTTATGGAAAGATACGTCGATCTCGCAATCGACGGCCTCGAGCTCGCCGTCGGAGGCCTTCTAGAAGCAGTACTTTTAAACTGGCCCCGCCGTCGGCTGCCTTGATCTCTGCTGTCGGTGGCCTTCCTTGGAATTAATTCTGAACACTTAGGAAAATCACGCCTTCGGTGCCATCGACCTCGCCGTCGGCGCCCTAGGTCAATTTTGCATAATTTTATCCATTTTGCTCCAAATTCGCTCCTTTTTGCATTTTTTAGTTCCTTTGTCCTTAAATCTTCATACCTGTAGAAAAATATCAAAAATACACTTCTTTAAAGTGCAATATTATCAAAATCAGTAAAAAATAGGCATGAAAATCTTAACCTTCTTACCTTAGGTCACCCATTCCATATATGGAAATTTTTATCCATTTTGATATTACATAATAAAATTGACATCTTACTAAACAATGAGTAAAAGAATAATCATAATTAAAAATCAAGTTATTAAAGTGTTGAATTACAACTCCTTAAGCCTGATTTCTACTGGAGTTTGATTCATCAAATTGATCCAACTTCTACAATTTTAGATTTATTCCTTGGACACCTGCAAAAATTTCTCCCATAGCTATGCTCATGTCGTGAAGTAAGCAGAGAACACTGTAGTCCACAGTAATAATACAATACTTTAGAGGCACCGGAAGACCTCGAGCTTATCTTTCTAAAAATTTAAAACCACAAAGCTTAGACTCAGATACAATATTAGTAAAAAAGGAATAATATAAATGAACAAAGTTTTTTAAAGTTGTGAGGCTTAGAGGACAAAGTATAAATCAACACATATTCTGTTACTTCAAAAGACACTAAACCTTTACAAAAAAAGGTTTTTAGTTGCCTTTATCCCATGTAAAATCGAGCTTGTATGTGACACAAAATCATATCACCACAAAGGCCATTCAGAAAAACCTCAACAACCATATGACCAAAAAAACAAGGGATCTTGATTGCCATTATACCATGTAAAATTAAGCTTCGTATGCGACACAAAACCTTATCAGCATAAAGGCCATCCAGAAGAACCCCTACTATCATATGATTGAAACAGAAGAGGATTTTGGTTTCCTTTAAACATGTAATATTGAGCTTGCATGTGTGATAAAACCATATCACCTTAAAGGCCATCCAAAAAAATTCTTAAGGTCATTTGTTTCATCGTAGACCTTATAGACCTTAAAACCAAAAAAAAAATTATATTAAACCCACAGTTGTTTAGAGGCCATCCATGTGGAAAAAAATATACACAGAAAGAATTATATAGTAATTTGCATTGAATGAAAATTCCACATGAACTTCATTGCAAGCAAAAGTTTTTTTTGCAACATGTTACGAGGATAAAGAAAATGCAACACAAAATCATTTCATCCATTAACTATTTAACTTGTAATTTACTCTCAACTCCATCATCTCCTCAACACCTTCCCCATATTGTGTATGAGACTCATGTAAATCAGATTTAGCTTGTGATACTGATTAACTTAGGCTATATTCTTATGCCTCAGTGGGGAATTTATGATTGGGCCTCATCTAAATTATTGAAATCAATATCACTGCGTGAAGGATGCCGACTAATATAGTTTTGGAGAGCAGCTATAGCAACAACGATCTTTGCTTATTAGTTTGTTGAAATGATCAGATCATTCCAAGAAACTGGTGGGCTTCAGTAGAGAACCTTTGGAAGTATTCCTTGAGAGGTTCTCCCTCATTCTGTCAAAATCCAGATAAGTGAGATGAACAACTCTACATATAGTATCAAAAATTCATTGAAGATGTTGATGATGCCCCACCACCACCCCTCCCCCCTCCCCGTGTGGGAGGGACTAGTAAAAATTGCAAGCTTGACCCTTAAGAGTTGTACATACACTTGATAAAGAAGAGCATCAAAGGCATGTGAATGTGCATGATGGTTTGATACTGGTCGACATGCTCGTATGGGTTAGTTATCCCTTCATAGGCATTGATGTGATGGGTTGTTGGAGAACTACCTTCGCTAAAGCACAGAATTTTTGAAAGTTGCGGCAAACAAGGAAGCAATCTCTTTTATCTCCAAAGAAATCTCCCCAAATCAGGTGTCTTAGCTCATCATGGATGACATCAATAAGAGCGATAGTAAGGTGGGGCGGTACCAGGTATGCTGCATGAGACAGATGAGTCGATCTTGTAATATCGAGTAGATCAACGTCCTGTCTTAGTAGAGGAATGGTTTCACACTGGGAGAGTAAAGAAACTCAAGAGGAGTCCCCTATAGGATGGTCAAGCCTTAGGACTAACCCTAGGTGGCCTGGTCAGGGTCAGGCTTGCACACACGCACAAACACACACAGACACTTGCACCTCACACTTTCGCTCTTAACCCAAAGTCCTAAACCAGACATGCCCAACCTTGGTTCCCTATTCTTTTGGAAACTCATGTGGGTGCTGCCCCAAGCTCTTAGCCCTAGAATAGGGTTTAGCTAGGACTAACACATGGAGGATCCAAATTAGGACTTTTCTTTGGTCTATAACTCAAATATGCTGACCTCATTATTAACATCCTTAATTAATCCCAGTTTCATCAAACTTCGAATTTTGACCCTTTTAACCTAAACTTCACCAAAATTACCAAATTGCTCCTACAACTCTAATTTTTCCCAAAATTCTTAAAATTACCCAAATTCTCCAAATTCCTTCAAAAATCATTTCAAAACATCTCAAAAAACTCAAGTTGACAAAAATACACCAAAATATCCCTAAACCCCTAAAATTACCAAAATGCCCTTCATACTCCAAAAATTCCAAAAATTTCCAAAATTTCCAAAATCACTCCGAATGTCCCCCAAGGCTAATTTGATCCACTTCATTGTGCTCAATTTGACAAAATTGACTCATTTTGACCTACCTCCCCAAATTATCCTTAAAGGCCCAGAATGCCTAAATCACTCCCAATTTCCACCAAATTGACTTCAATCTACCCCAATTTCAATTCCAAACTCAAATTCATCACCCCAATCCTATTTGAAACCAAATCCAAGCCTAATTGAACTCAATTTCTTACTCAATTGCAAGCCCAATCCAAAATACCCCATTTAGCCAAACCCTTAAATTCCCCCAAATTGAACCCCATAATCAAATCAATTTCCACAAATTTGAATTATAAATTCTTCATAAAAATTCCCCAAATACCTTTGAACAATCAATTGACCCAAATTTTAACTCAAAGCTCATCTGAATCCAACTTAAGCCAAAACCCCCAATTTTGACAAAAAATCCCAAGTCTCACCAAATTGAACCTCCTAACCCCAAAATCTCCACCAAATTAATGTCTAAAACTCTTCATAATAATATCCTAAACTAATTATAGTCATCAATTGAGATAAGTCTAAACTCTAGCCCAATTCAAATCCAAGTGTAGCCCAAATGCCCTAAATTGACCATATGATCAATTTCCACCAAATTGAGCTTCCAAAAGAATTCAAAATCACCCAACTGGTATCCAAAACTTCTCATGACAATCATCCACACCAAATTGATCATTCACTTGACTAAAATCCTAGCCCACACCAAACCTAGACCCAAATTTGACTCAAAGACCCAATTTTGAACCCAAGCCATAAATTTGACCGAATTAAGCCATAAATTTGACCGAATTAACCCAAATTGACCAACCCAAGCGCACCATAGCTAACATTTGGACCCTAAGGCCCAATCCACCTAGCCCAATCTAGTTGATCCATTAACCAAGTATTGACCTCAATTTTGTGAGGATCATTTCAAAGTCAGTTTGAGATATGAATTATACCAATATTATCTTCCTAAATCTCACTGATATTTATTAAACCCTAATGGCTAGAGTAAAACCCTATAAATCCTTCTTTGACCTAAAATGACTAAACTCTAATTTAATCAGTCATTGACCAAGTAGGTCAACTTTTGACCAAAAAGTCAACTTTGGTCAAAATGGTCAATTTCTAACCCAATGACAAACTCATTGACCCAATAGGTCAACTTTTGACCTAATAGGTGTAATCAATTACAAGTTACATATGAGAGTTGGGAAAATGTTCTTCTTCCCTAGAGGCCTATTGATCCAACTAATCTTTATGACTACCAGATAGTAGGGGTTGAAGGTGATATGGATCTGCTCATCTGATTAACTAACTCAGACTTCACAACCTATTCAGCCTTACTTTCCTGAAAGTTCCAGAGTGATACTGAAGAAAATCAAGCTGTTGGAAAATGATGTACAAATGTTTTTGAATGCAATTAATAATATTTTTGATTTATTTGATCACATAGACTAGAGGATGAAGGAACAATTTGATTACACTGGTCGGATTGAAATGGGCCTGATTAATCTGTTGAAGAAGAATGCTGTGATTGCTTAGGATTCATCTGATGAATGCCCATTTCATCCCTTCTACAATTTGTTCGTGCATCTTCAATCTATTAGAGATATCAGAGAGGAAGCTAGTTCGGAGACTGATGAGGAGAGATTACTGATTCTGCTTGTGCTTGATGTATGTTTGCTTTGCTTTGCTTTGTTTTGCTTGGTGTGTTTAGTATTTGCTTTGCTTTGCTTTGTAGTTTGCATTTTTGATTTACTATGCTTAATTTCATTTTGTGTGCTTAAATTTTAGTGTTTGCTCATTGTAGTGTATTTACAACACTAGAAATCTAAGGATCGTTCATTTAATTTGATGAACATGTTAGAGTTTATGTTGTAATGTGGACTTTATATATAGAAGTGATTTTTTGTGTTGTTTGTGTAAGAATTGTGTTAGTTATTGCTTGTGTGATGAATTAGATGCTTAATGAAGTGTTAAATGAGATTATGGAGGACGAAATGATTGAAATTACAAAAAAAATTTCAGACAAAGAAAAATTTTTGCACTGGAGGCACCAGTGCCAGAATGGGCACCGCCGGTGCCCAAATACAGAGACTTTGGCTGATTGGATAAATATAATGCTACTGGCGCACTATCGAGCATCGTCGGTGCCTGAATACAGAAAAAGGACAAAACCCTTATGTTTCACGATTTTGAACCTGGGACCCGCAAATTTCTCCCTTGCTTTCTTCTTCCTCCTCCATTTTCACGACTAGTGAAGTTACAAGGGATAGAGCAATTTTGAATTATTATATTCAGATTATGAAGAAGATTGATATTGGAGCTATTATCTTTAAGAACATTTAGTCTATTTTAGAGTAGAGACCACTGGAGGATTAGGACATTCTGCCCTGATTCATGTCATGTGTGTACAGTCTGGAGTAGATTTCAACAGTTTTGAAGAGGTAGCTATACCACTGAGACAAATTACCAAGACTATCATTCGTACTTATGAGTCTCACGTGGGAACACTAGATGAGATTAGGATTACTGATATTCCTACTACGAGCTACGACATTCCATCTACGTCTGAGCCCCCTACATTATCCGATATTATGGAGCAGTTGAGGTTACAGAGTGATAGTATGTATAGACACCATGGTAGGATGGATTTGTTTGAGGCTAGAAGTGATGTGAATGAGGATTATATAAGAAGAAGAGTTGAGTATGATATTGCCTATCATGAAGCCCAGGTTAGATTCATCAGGGGGGAGATTGGTGTGATATTTCCTACTTGTCCCATCTATACACCATATAGACCTGGTCTTGCTGACCCTACTGATGAAGCTGGTGTTGAAGAGTGGTAGTTTGTTTGGTTCTGTTTCTGTTTTTCTTTTTATGTGTTGTGTGTTTGTGATGTAGTAATTATTTACTTTCTATGTGATTGTTGACCTCATTTTTGATGAGGTCTTTTCTCTTCTCTCTCCTTAGTACTTAGAATCTAGCCTTAGGCTTTCCCTTTGACTATCTTAGAGGACTAGAAATGGAACCCACCACTTAGAAATTTAAACACCTCTTAACTCCCTGCAAAGCCCATAAGTTTGATTGTAAACCTCTAAGTCACTTGGAGGGTTAAGATCAACGGTGAAGGTTTAAAGGATGAGTTCCCTATAGGACTCTTTGGCCTTAGGACTACCCTGGGTGGCCTGGTCTGGTAATGGTTGACCTGCACAAATTACACTTTCACACACATTCCAAATGCTAAAATCATTCATACCTAGCTTGACTTCCTAACTCATGTAGGTAATCCATATGGATGGTCCTCAACCCCAAGCCCTCGCGTAAGAGGGTTAGGAACAACATAGTGAATGCCTCAAATGAGTCCTCTCATGGTTCTTATGAGCTTGATTTGGCTTCATGGCTCAACCAAAGTGATTCCATTCTACTCAAACTTGATCAATCTTTATTTTTTAAAAATTTTAATTTTTGACCTCCTGGGCCCTACACCCACCAAACCTACCAAATGCCCTTGAAACTACCCAAAATTTGCAAAATTGCCTAAATTATCCAAAATTCCTCAAAACTACTCCTAAACATTTCCCACCATTCAAATTGATCATCCTTAGCCAAATATGCCTAAATTTCCAAAAATACCCCCCAATACCCTCCAAATACCCAAAATGCCCTTCTTTAACCAAAAAATCCAAAAATTCCAAAAATTCCCAGAAAATTCCAGAAAATCCCATATATTCCTAATGTCATTTTGTTCAACTACACCATAAGCTAATTTTGTCAATTTAACCCACTTTTACCAAAACCCCTAATTTGACCCATTTTTAACCTAAGTGAACCCAATGTCAAACAAAACCACTCCAATTAACCTCAATGTTGATCCAATACAATTCTAAACTTCAATTCAATATCCCCAATAGCAATTTAGACCAATTCCAAGCCTAATTTGATTAAAATTTGGATCTAATTCCAATTTGAAGCTTAAAGCCCAATTTTGGTCCATGACCTTAACTTAGCCCAAACCAACCCAATTCAACTCCAATTAGCCCCAAATCTTTTCCAAAACCTTCCTAATATCCCCACAAACAAACCACTAACAAGATTTTCCCCAAATTTGAACCTAAACTCCACCCAAACCTTACCCAATGTCAAAATCCCCTAAATTGGCCTAGACCCAAACATAACCCATATAGGCCCAAATCCCAAATTTAAAGCCCAACCAAAATTGAAAACTCTTTGTTACACCCCATAAACATTTCTCAATATTAATTTTACATCAAATCCAACATTAGCACAACCTTAATCCAAGTTAGCCCAATTTGACCCACTTTGGCCCCTTTACTAAAAAGACCCAAATTAAACCCAATTCAATTCAAAATCACTTCAAACTTGTTCCAAATCACTCATGACACATCCCTAAACTAAACCCAATATTTGTTTGACCATATATTTTAAAAAAATTTCATCTAACAATTTATTTTCAAACCTAAAAGCCCACCTCCTTAAACCTTTTTAAAAGCCCACTTCCAACAAATTCAAAAGCCCAAATTTCATTCCAAAGCCCACATGAAATTTTCCCTCATCATTCCCTATGATTTAAATCACCCCTAAGTCCAAAACCCATAATTTTGATTAAACCAAAATAGCATCATGACAAAACCAATCAAAAAATTCAAAGTTTTCAAAAAATTCCAAATAACCTTTTTTCATGAAAATTGACCAAGCCATGGACAAGCCATAGGCTAGCCATGAAGCCATCCTTAAGCCCCATGCAAGCCATGTGAGTGGTGTTCATGTGACCATACCATATTGGACAAGAGGAGGAGCCTCTTTTTTGATTCCCTTAAAGTAATTAAGCACTCCTATGTCTCCCCTAACCCATGCTTAAGCCTAATTGTACTTGCTTTGTGACTTCTCTCCACTAATCAAGCTTAATCAAGGGAGCTTTTCTTAGCCCAAATTAGACCATGGAAAGGTGAACCAAGCTCAACCTCATGCTTTGACCAATTTGAACTTAAACTCCTCTATTTAAGCTCCATTCATGGCCAAAGAGAAGAAATGCAAAAGATTACCTTGGGAAAACTCTGTCAAATTGTTCCCAAAGCTTCTCCAAGCACTCCTAAGCTCAATCCAACTATTTCCAATTGAGGCCTCACCTCTTGGACAAAGGTATCAAATTTTTTTCTCCTCTAACCGAGCTTATTTTAAATTTCTATAAATATTCACATGCTTTAAGTATATCATCACCGTATAGATGTGTGCTACTTTTATACGATCATTTTAAAAAAATTCACTCAATTTTGTTGAGAAATGAGTGAGATATCAAGGTTTGAAGGTAGACGGTTATGGGTGAATAGAACTAGGAGAGAGGAGCTGTAGCTGTCCGATCACATGTGTATAGCACGGACGTCCGAGATGCAGTTGGACGGGAGCTTCATCCATAAGCAGGAATGTGTCAGACAATCACGGAGCGACACGTGGTCCCCCTTGAT
Organism: Papilionanthe hookeriana x Papilionanthe teres; assembly: GCA_022702705.1. Lineage (NCBI taxonomy): Eukaryota > Viridiplantae > Streptophyta > Magnoliopsida > Asparagales > Orchidaceae > Papilionanthe > Papilionanthe hookeriana x Papilionanthe teres. The sequence goes on along the minus strand of CM040434.1, from coordinate 78,138,352 downwards.
AGTGATAGTTTGAGAGGGAAATTGAATTTTTGATTTATTTTTGAACATAAACTTCAAAAAATCATAACTTTTCATAGAAAAATCACAAAAATAAAATAAAAATACCCTCTTGCTCAGTGAATAGAGGAGAACAATGTGGAAAAAGAATTGGGTTAATTTGATGAGTATTTTATTTTTAATTAATTATTTACTGTTTTGAGTATTTTGATTCTCCATTTGCATACACAATTGACCACGGCATGAGACCATAGGGCTTTTGAAGCCTCTGATCTTGGGAACATTCCCTGAATTTTTTATGGTCAGGGGCTATCTCTATGGCAAATTATATATTTTTGAATTTTATGTCACTGTTTTGGTATTTTAATTCCAATAATTAGCATATTGCTCAATAAATTCTAGAAAAATTTGGGGAAGTTTTTTAGGACCGGAAGACTCTAGGATAATTATGGTTAGGCTTAATTCATTAAGAATAGCCCTAATTAGCCTAAATAGTCAAAATTGAATTTTAAATAATTATGGTTAACCACACATCAAAATAACTTGAAATCAATTCTCCATTGATCGTTATGATACAGAGAACCTTGCATAAAAATTTAAAGTCAATTGGAATTGATTAACCCCACTAAATGAATTAATTAAGACACATGATTAAATTTAAAATTTAAAAATTCATAACTCCAAAAATACATTTCAAAAATTCACCAAATTGGTTTTGTTGGCTCTCTGATATCAGAGGAGTCTATAAAAATAAAAATTCGAATTTTGTAAACTACTTCATTTTTAATGATATTTTTGATATTTAAATAATTAAAAAATAATAAAAAATAAAAAATAAATAAAAATCATAAAAATGTCACATTTTGACTCCTAATCACTTAGAAACCAACCAAATATTTTTTATAAGTCTCTAAGTTAAGATATTGAATTTTAAAGGCTCAAAACAATTTTTAATATTAAAAAATGTATTTTCCAACCTTTTCACTAAATTAATTCCAATAAATCAAAGAAAAAAAAATTGTAAAATTTGTTTCTCTGAACTCCTTGAGGTTAGAGAGATTTAATAAAAATATAAAATCCATTTTTCAACTTTAATTTTGTTTTATAATTAATTGACACTCCAAACCTTAAAATAATTATAATAAATAAAATATAATTTAAAAAATCACCAAAATTGGTCCAAGTGGTCCTCTGGTCATTAGGAACATCTCATAATTTTCTTAAGGACAGAAACTTTACTTTGGTCATGTTGTTGAATTTTCCTTGAAATACCTTATTTTTCACTAAAAATAATTATATAAATAAATTAAATTCAGAAAAATCACATTTTCTCCTCTAATGTCTTAATTGAATGTGAGTGAGGTGACATAAAAATTTTAAATTCATTTGAACTCAATTTAGTGAGTTATGAAATAAATAAGCCTAAAAGGGTATAAAGGTAATTAAAGAATTTAAACCCCTTTATTAAAATTTTAGGTTTAATTAAAATGGAGGGTAAAATATTTGATTTTATCTTTCTTGGATGATTGAAACTTTGGGAAAATAAAAGGGTAGGAACCCATTGATCACTATTAATAAACCAAAAATGAAACTTTAATTATTTAAACAATTTAAATTTTGGAAGATTAATGAAAATTTGAATTATTAAAAATAGGGATATAACTTGAGAGGATATTAATTCTTTAATAAAAAAATCCCTAAATAAATCACCTCAACAATATTTAACTCTTAATTAAGATTGAAATGATAATCCAAACTAAGTAAATTAAAAATTAAAAAAATAACCCTTAAATTAAAGGAAAGCTCAAAATATTAAGTAGTTTAACAATTAAATTAAATTAAATTAAATTAAGTAAAAATTAAATTAAAATTAAATTAAATTAAATTAACATTTTAACAATTAAATTAAATTAAATTTAAAATATTGAAATTAAATTAAATTAAATTAAGTTAAATTCAATTAAATTAAATTTAAATTATATTAAATTAACATCACTCAATAATAAAAGTAAAACAAATTTGAAATATTAAGACAATTCATAATTAAGAATATAAAAAAATCAAACTAATAAATATTAACCTAAAATATCATAATTAATCCAAATCATTAAGATATATGAATAATCTAAGTGAATTTGAAACACCAAAGATTAATTTAAAATAATAAGATCACTTAAAGTATAAAGATTTAAACCAAAAATAATTTGAACACTATTCCAAACTTAAAATTATTAATTAAAACCTCATAATTAAACTAAATCACTTTAAACCATTAACACAAACTTCAAATTAAGAATGATTAAAATTCTCAACAAACCAACTTGCCTCAAAGGCTTTAATTATTATAACTCTTAAATGGAGTATTAAGTGAGATGTCACTTCATTCATCGGGTAATCAAATGCCCAAGTTCACTCGAGCAAGAGACAAAGCTTAACCAAACTCGCCTGGATGATTAATTCACCTGTGCAACTAAATTTACTTGGACTCAAAATAATCTCGGAAGTATTGAAAAGATGTTTAGGACTCATCCTAAGCACTTTCTCAATATGATGAGATGTTTTAGAAGAACAATTGAACTTAATTGTTCTTTGGTGAAGAAAATCATCCATAAACAAAACACAAGAACCTAGATGTCATAGGAAATGACTAGTTAAGGATTTTGATCTTGGTAGACAACCAGAACCTTCCCTTAGCTTTACCTAGGTACTTGTTGAAATATTTAAATGCCTTAACATGTGTTTTAAGTGCAGCTTGGTGACCCAGGTTCCCGCCTGTCACGCGGTGAAGAAAATAATCGTTGTAGTATAGTGGTGAGTATTCCCGCCTGTCACACGAGTGAACCGGGTTCGATCCCCGGTAACGGCACCAAAAACTTGACCCGATCGGCAATAATGCAGTAATATTCGCTTCCAAAAATGGCCAAAAACTTGTCCCAATTTATAAATAGCGGCTAGTGTATAAAATCAAAATGTTGTAAAATTTTAGAAAATATTTTACACACTAGGGGTACTACGCAAGTATACGTATCGTTTCAAGTAATATAGGGTTTTCTTTTATAACCCTAGTATCGATCCCACAGAGAAGTGAGGTAAGAAATTCTTTAGGCTAATTCCATTCGATTTCTATAAGGCCTAAATTTGGAATGTCGATTAAAATGAGTTTTCTAATAACTAATCCTAAATTAAATTCTTAAATAAAAGGATAACTTATGGATAAATTGGGTAGGAGAAATTCGAGATATTAAAAATTACATTTCTCTTGCAATTACATAGATAATGTGTAAGAAAGATATGCTTAGAATTAATGTAGTAGTGCCAAATAGAAGCATTCTTATTCTTTACCCTTTGGTCCAGGCATAAAGAACATTAGCTAATCTATAGATCGGTTCAAGATGTTTTATTAGTAGAATGGGTTAATCTAGGCTCACACTACTAGATGTCCAAGGGTGGCTATGGTCGGCCCTACCAGTGACCCGTTCCCTTTCTATAGACCAAATTATTAGAATTTAGTCTGTCACTCAAAAAACTAATCAATTTTGCGCCCAATAAACAATATCTCCCTATTTATTTGCACTTCACCTTGAATAACCCGCACAAGGCCTTTGACTACCCAAGGATTCATGTGATATCTACTAGTTAAGAATTCATCTCCTTCTAGGTCTCGAATTCTTCAACGAGTTTTAACAATACAAGTGATCAATTTGTAAAGTAAATGAAGATCCGGTATGAATATCATTACCATAATTTAATAAGAGAATATCTAAGCAAATCTTAATTCCTAAACATGCATCTATTTCATTACAAAATAAAAGTAAATGAAAATAATGACATAAGAAGTAAAAGAATTGATAAAACTATATAATAAATTAAGTGTCAACAAGGAACTTATTTCATTAGTATTCTATTATATTTATGCAACTATCTGTCACCTAGAAGCATCTAATAGATAATTCTTTCATAAAAATGATTTTCCTATGCATGCCACTACTTCATATTAAAAGAAAGAGTAAAGAAATCACTTACGAAACATGGATAATTCACGACAGAAAACTTGGTTTAAAACAAAGAAAATCCACTAGAAAGTGTTTACAACAATTACAAGAGAATGAAGAACACAATACTTAGCTTTTTTCCTCTGAAGGAAAGAAGAAGATCTCTCCACCAAAGTTTCCCACCGATCCATGCGACGCTCGTACATCCCTTACATAAATATCTCAAAATCCCTCACCAATCTCTCCATAAGATGTAAAAATCTACATCTTCATAACTCTAAATGACTAAAATGACTAAGGGGGAAGAAAGAGACTACTGGGTGCGATTTTCTGCGAAGGAGTGGCCTCTATTTATAGGCTTCAAGGGTTGCCTTGAGGCACCTCTTCAAAACATGTCCAAATTCAATGAATCTTCTAGAAGGTCTGTCTGGCGCCTAGGCGCCGGACTCCGTGCCCAGTTCTTCGCACCTCTTCACTTTGGCTCGCACCTCTTCGTGATTAAAACCACTCCAATGTGTCTAAATTCATTGTATCACATGTCCTATATATTAGGAATAACTTCCAGGCTTTTAGAAGGTCTAGAAACTACCTAACACAGTAAAAATAACTCCCAAAGTCGTCAAAATACTGTCCAATAACCGTTTCTGGATGATTCTGGAGCATAGGCCTTGATTCTGGCGCCTAGGCGCCCTTTTCTCGTCGTCACTGGCGCGGCGCCACCCTGTGAGCAGCTTCACCATTTTGCTCCGTTTGGCTCCGTTTCAACTCCGTTTTGCCCCATTTCAGTTGCGTTGCGTTCCTAACATCTTCACCTACAAGATAGACATAAAAACAACCTTTCTCAAAAGTATAATTTCATCCAAAAACATGTGAGAAATATAAAAGATATTAAACATAGAAAGACATATCAATATGTACCAAGTTAGAATCTTCTTCCTTTGCTTATTTTGGCTCAAAATTGCATAGTTTTTGCTGCATTTTCTATAAAATCATATTTTTATACTTGAAGATAAAAATATGCAAAATTACCTCCTTTAATGTGTAATTTCTTTAAAAATGTGCATAAAATGAGCATGAAGTCTATACTAAAAATAGGTACTTTTTTTTTCTTGGATCACTTGGGATGATGGGAAGACCCTCCAGGTACGCTTTTATTTTATTGCAATTTTTTTATTGCAATTTACTTACATGTACTGCACTTTAATTTTTCTTGCATGTTAAACAAGATTGTCGCATGAAAACTGAAACCTTTAGAATAGTCACAAAACTGACACCCAAAATTAAATTAAAAGTCACCACAAGATAAAATTCACCGCCACAACATTCCAAAATATAAAACAACTCAAAATTTAATCACAAACAGAACAACAAAACTACAGTTGCAACTAAATTAAAAAGTCTCGTTGAATGATCGGGAATACCTCGGATGATGTAACCCACGTGTTGCTAACGGGATTTTCCACGGTCTAAATGAAAGTGTGGAACTCATTCAGTTGAGTTTAGCAAATTTATCTGAACTAAGTGAATTCGATGAAAATAACGGTGCTGGGATGACGGAATCGTGGGATCTTAATCGGTTCTGTTTAAACAACTTTAAGATTTGTTTTAATTAAATTATTAAAAATATTTGGACTTTAAGACTTCTAAACCAAAACACTTCTCTCATCCCCTGATTTTCACCTTCTAAAACTAAAACTCTGCAACAACGAGGAGCTCGGAGCATAGTGGGCAGCACGGCCATCGTCATCAGCAAAACTGGAATCTACATCAACAAAACCATTCTTACAATTAAACAACCAAGCCATAGGACTTCGAGGTAGTTTGCCTAGTGCAACATTAATCCTCAACTCCTCGTTAGGCATTTGCATGATCATGTCATGTAAATTAAGCCCTAACCGGTCTTAGGACTCCGAGGCAGTCGTTTGGTACAACATAAACCCTCACATCTTCGAGGCTATTTGTTTGATTATATCATATAAATATAAGTCCTAATTAATTAAAATTAGCAGGATTGCAATATTAAATAAATTCTCAAATTGAAACCAAACCATAGGATAGTTTGGGAAGTTTCCAAGATTCTTCTTGGATCCTCAGCTTCTCTTACTTCTCTTCCTTTGGACTCCTGAAATTAACTGTTCCAAATTTAATCCATTCCCAATTGAAATTTCCAAAATCCAATTGTTTGAAAACCTTAAACTTTGAAATTCTTGAGAGTAAAACCACTGATCATTATCGAGAGTTTTCTTAAATGATTCCCGTCATTTAAGATGTAATTAACTATAGGGGCTTGCCCTTATAGGGAACTTTAAGAACCCAGGTAATATAAACTCTGCTTAATTCCTTTATATTAAGCAGGGGAACTTGTCGACTTATAAAATTGGTTCGCAGACGAAACGGATGTGACAAATCTTCTAGTTTATTTAACTGAGCCCCATCATCAAGCAGTGTGTTTATTCTTCAAGATAGATATACGGTTTGTGGTGCAGTGCTCGTTTATATAAACTATTTGGGATGTGAGATCGATTTAATTTCATATCTTAAAATTTTCAAACTTAGAATTATTTTCAAAATCAAACACTACTTTCTAAATTATAAATATTTAAATTAAATTTAAAATTTAAAATTCGCCGACAATTTCTGTAGGCGACCCCTTTTCAAAACAGAAAACCTAAAAATATGCCGACAGTGATGTGTGAGCCTGTTGATGTATTGTAGTGTTGTAATGAAAAGTTGAAATTGTTAAATGAAATGTGTAGTGTTGTGATAGTTTGATTAGTAGTTATGTTGTTTTGTTGGATGTTTAGATGTTTAAAGTTGATATCTCTTTACCCTGTAAATGTTTAAAAATTTTATATCACTGTTACTCACTGTTTCATACCTGCTAGCTGTAAATTTTAACTAATACCAGATAGCTTTTGAAGTTTTCAAGATCTTGGTACAAAAAAGTTTGTTCCTTTTACACTCTACTTTTTCAAATTTATTGAAAAATTTTAGTTTGGGAGAGGGTAGAAAAATATTAACTCTTATTTGTTCTCAATAATTATATTTTCAAAAATTATTAGCATAACTTCTGGCAGTTGAACCTCACTTTAGATAACTAAAACTTTTTTTTTCAGTTGAATATTATGGAAGGATTGGATGAAAGTTTTTAGTAATAAAGGTTAATTTTGTAGGGGTAAGATATTTGGTATGAAAGGATTTGATTATAGTTAACTATTTAAAGTAAAGAAAACTATGATTTTGAAATGTTAAGAGACTTAAAGTATTATGTGTTAAGAAGATATTGTGACTTTATGATGAATAATAGAGCTCATACTTAATTATAAAGTACGGAGGTGTTTCAAGTTTGAACTTTAGAAAGAGGAGAGTGAAGTTCAAAATCATTAAAGACTATCCAGATATAGTAATCCTCATGAAAAAAAAAGAAAAAGGTAAGAAAAAAAAGAAGGATTGAAAAACAATCACAAAAGAAAAGAAGAAAGAAGAAAAAGAAAAGAAAAAGAAAGAAAATTATTTATGAGGAGAAGCTTCAGTAGATGCCAAATCAAAAATTAGCTTCACTTGAGTCACCTTAAAGGGAGAACTTGATTTCATTTCTGAATTTATATTTAAAGTATTGGCCTACATTTTGATGAAGTTTGCATCAACTCCTTTTTCATATAGTCCTTCAAGGCACTCTTAAGGTGACAAATTATGGTTTATCTTGAAATAAATAGAACACTAGACCCTTACTTGATTCCTGAATATTCTTATACCTGTAGTGTTGACCTGAGTTACTGAATTTTTTTCTAAAAGTCTTACCAATATATTCCTTTGAATGAAAAATTTTAGTGTCCTACAGGTGAAAAGTACATTGCCTTGAGTTATATATTTATGTAGTAAAAGTATTACTTGAGGACAAGTAAAAGTTAAGTTTGGGGGATTTTGATGCACAAAAAATATATACTATTTTTGCTATATAATTTTACCCATTTTTGGTGATATTGTACTTTAAATAAAACTATTTTTCATGGTTTGTTTCAGGTATGATGAATTTAGGTGATTGGAGCAAAAAGGAGCAAAAATAAACGAATTTGGAGAAAAAAGGAGCAAAATGGGAGAAACAGCTTTTGGCGCTGCCGGCGCCAACTTCCAAAGACTCCAGAAGTAAATGGATGATAGAGCGCCGCCCGCTCCTAATGTCGGCGCAATTCAAAAATGAAGAGTTTTGGTGACTTTTTGAAAGGATGCTTAAGGAAACTCTTGGGAATTCATTTCTAACATATATGTAACTATTTTTGGACGAAATTTAAGAGGGGGACAAGAGTTTAGTAGTAGAGAGAGTGTGAGTTTAGTGTTAGGGTTTGCAAGAGCAAGTGTAGAAGTGAAGATTTGAGAGGGATTCTTCTTTGAGGAGTGAAGGAGAAGGAGTAAAGTGAGAGATTGCTTCTTCCTTTCCATTCTAAAGAGGGAATTGAGTGTTACAAAGAAGAGAGAAAAGGATTCAAATGTACTTCAAGGGATTTGCTTGGGGAAGAGAGAGATAAGTTGTATTTGTTATTGTGGTTTGTATGACTTTTCTTTTATATATAAAATCCGAGTTTTATTGTGTCTTCTCTATGAATTCTGAGTAGTCTCCTTTATCTTTCTTCTTGAATAGAGATGTGATGATGTGATGATGTGGATTTGAATTGCTTTTAAAGTATTGAAGAAATTGTGTTTGCTTTTCATTTCAAACATAATTTACTTTTCGATCTGGCTAATTGAATTGTTAAAATCTTTTTTTGTACATTAACTCTGAAAGGATTGAGTGTCCTACAACAATAATGAAGAATCCATTTAATGTCCGTGAATGAATTGCGTAGTTCATGGGAATTGAGTGCAAATAAATAGAGAAATGTGTTTTGATGGGCTTTAAATTGGAGGTTTCAGGGTGATAGGCCGAGATCCCCAATTTGGTCCTAAGATTGGTAACTAAAGTCGAAGGTTAGTCTTCAGGTGAAGGGTGAGTGGGAGCTCCGTAGTGATAGCCAGTATCCTCCCAACCTAGCCATAGATTTATTGACCGAACTTAGGATATGTCAATGTTCTTTACATGCTTGGAAGAGGGGGTACTCTTTTGAGGGTAAAGAAACATTTATGCTCCTATTTTGCAGAATACAATAAATAATCACTCTATATCATTCACACATCATATACTCATTGCAAGAGGAAAGACACTTTTTATAAATATCAAAACCTTTCAAATATAAAGTTTAGTGTGTGTGTGTTAGTTAATTATGTTTAAAGATATTATAAGTAATTGTGGTTTGCTTAACTGTTACTATTTTATGCATCTTGTTAGTAGAAGTAAACTTAAACTTTAATTGTAATTTGAGTATTGGATTTCGACATTACGCTCTCTATTGTAAGGAACGTGCCTTCCCCGTGGATCGATAACCGGACTCCATTAGAGCCATGTATTACTTGATACGATACATATACTTGCGTTGAAGTTTGGACTTTACAAAATTATTATAAATATATAAATTTGGGTTCATAAGTTCTTGCATAATAAAAAGTCTACATCAATCAGTAGGTTCTAAAATGCCAAAATGAATTCTTTAAAGAAAAATAAAAATGACATGATAAACAACTTATAATAATTAACATGAGATTTTTCTTTTGACCCATAAAGGTTAACTCTCAAGCGGATACGCTTTTCTTTGTGTTTTTCGCACATAACCTCGATTTATTGGATATAAGACCCTTCATGACACGAAAACATGACATTCCTTTAACGTTTCCTTTGAGAAAGGATATAAGTCACATAGCTTTTCATCTCAAAGTGGACATATCAGACATATCGACATTTGACATTTTTGAGAGATGATATGGCAACTTCTCTCTTGCTAGTTATTGGATATAAGTCCCTTCCTTACACAGAAATATGACATTCCTCTAACTTTTCCTATGAGAAAAGATATAAGTCACATAGCTTTCTATCTCAAAATCAACATATCGACCAGTGAAATTTCTGAGAGATGACATGACATATTCTCTCTTTCGAGTTATTGGATATAAGACCCTTCCTGACACGGAAACATAACATTCCTTTAACTTTTCCTTTGAGAAAGAATATAAGTCACATAACATTCCTTCTCAAAACCGACACATCAACATTTGATATCTTCGAGAAACGGTATAAGACCTCCTTTAATGGAATATGGCATCCACCTTCTCTTCAAATTAAAATTTCTTTAACATTAAAATGATTTATAAACTGATAATGGGTATTATGACATCCAAACCATTTCGATCAACGCTAATATGTGCGTCATACTTGTACAGTATTCCACACATATTGGTGGCCCATTTGTTGACCTCACATTTGTGAGAATGATTTCAAAGTCAGTTTGAGAAAGGAATTATACCAATAGTAACTTCTTAAATCTCACTGATGGTCATTAAACCCTATAAATCCTTCTTTGACCTAAAATGACTAAATCAATGATGACAAACCCTGATTTAATCAATCATTGACCCAATAGGTTAAGCTTTGATAAAAAAATTAACTTTGGTCAAAATGGTCAATTTCTGACCTAATGACTACCCTCATTGACCCAACAGGTTAACTTTTGACCAAAAAGTCAACTTTGGTCAAAATGGTCAATTTCTAACACAATAACCATCCCATTGACCAAACAAGTAAACTTTTGACCAAAAAGTCAACTTTGGTCAAAATGGTCAATTTCTGACCCAATGAACACTCCATTGACCCAAAAGATTAACTTTTGACCAAAAAGTCAACCTTAGTCAAAATGACCAATCCTTGACCCAATGACCATTCCATTGATCCAAGTCGTCAAATTTTGACCCAAAAAATAAAAAATTAGCCAAAATCAGCAAACCAGTACCTAAAGACCACCATATTCACCTCATTGGTCACCTTTGACCAAAAAGTCAATTTTGATCAAAATAATCAAAGCATAACCCAAAGACTATTGCATTGATCATATTGGTCATCCTTTGACATAAATGATTAAAGTTTGATAAAAAAATCCATGCATGACACAAAGTCAACCACCCTAGCTCCATTGGTCAACTCTTGACCTAAAAGGGTTAAAATTGGTTAAAATGGTTAATCCATGCCTCTTTGACCACAAAATTAACTTCAAAAGACAGACATTGAGATGATCAACTTGGAAATGATTAAAATGACTAAAATTTAATCCAAAATTCACCACATTGACCTTTGAATTGACATAAAACCCTAAAATTGGTCAACATGACTGAATCAAGCTCTTACTGACAAAACCCTTGGACTTTATGACTAATCAAACCATGACAAGGTTAGAAAAGTCAAATTAGGCCACCCTTGGACCAAAATTGATCAACCTAGATCAACTTGGATCAACATCGGTCAACTCTAGTCAACATGTATCAAATTTGGTCAAAATACCTAATTTTGGATAAAAATGATAAAATTAATCAAATACTAATTCCAAAATTAATTTGATTAATTTATTAACTAATAAGATAATTTCCAATATTTTTGAATAATTACATAAATAATTAAAAATGGAAATATAATTAAAAACCAATAAAATAAAATTTTGACACATGACATCACACATGACACAATAAATGGTTTTCAAAATTTCAAACCCCTTTATGACATCATGAGTGACCTAATATGGGTTAGACACAACCCGTATGACCCATTACAAACGAAATCATCTCATGATACATCATATTAACCATGGTTAAACCTCATTATGATAAGAATAGTGAGGTTGGAATCTCCCCCCATTTTAAAGCATGACTCGCCTTTTCCCTTAGGGTGAGGTGGCTAGCCATCCTAATGGCTTATCACACACCTCCTAGGCCACCCAATAGGAAAGGAACAAGGTTTAAACCCATCCCATATCATGTTTAAGTGCAATCATAACCAAGCCATGCATGAAGTGAGTAAGAAGGCTAATGTGTCATGTTCCCTTAGAATTTACCAAGTGAACTTGTGGTTTACCTAGGGGAGGTGAATTCAGCAAGATTGAACTTACCTTATCCACCTCTTTGAAGAGCAAATGAGAATAGGGGAAGCCTCCAACTCAAGGTGAACCATAGGTAAACCTCATGAGGTTTACACTTGGAAACTTCAACCCATCTTATCCATAGCTCAAGATCTTATCTAAAGATCATTATGAGCTTGATGCCAACTCCCCAACCAAGCCTAAGATCAACCTAACCATTTCCATGGCCATAAATAAGGCCAAACTCGAGCCCATGAAGGAGGAGAGGAGAATTTGGAAACCCCAAACACTGCTCAAACCCTTTGTCTCCCAACATCAAACCAAATGAGCCCAAAATAAGGACAAGAAATTGATTCCTTATTGATTCAAGCCATGAAACCAGGTGAATCTCCCCAATTTGGCTAACTGAATGAGCCCAAAACCAGGACAAAATCCAACTTTGAAACCAAACTCCTCAAAAATTTGAATTGACTGCTCCTACTACATCATAGAGACCTACGATGACGAGCCCAATCAAAATTGGCCATCCCCATTGACTCTAACCTAGCTATTGACTTTCTTCCCTTAAGCCGAGCCACCTTGAGGAGGATCTCATACCTAGACCTGATTTAACTCTAAATTGAGTTAGGGGAAAGCTATTTGAGGTCAAGATGAAGCTTCAGAACCATTCAATTTGAGCTTGCATCGACTGTGGCCAAGATATTGTTATTCACACCCAACCCAAGCTCAGGCTTGGTCTAGAGTAAGGTTAGCTAATTCAAAACCCATATAAATCCATATGGAAATGTTTGTCTCCTCCAGATGAAGCTCTAGAAACAAAAATTACTCAAATCTATCAAGAATCGAGCGAGATCTTGTGTCAAGAACATGGATGGTGTTCAGGTGTAGAACAGATGAAGAGGATGAACAAATGTCGTTCATTTTTGTGTTTTAGAAATGGATGGTTGTGATTCATTCTAGCTTAATCCGCTATTTGAATTCCCTAGCAGATCAGCCACGTTTCGACCCGTCTGAGGATACACGACAGTTTAAGATTTATTTGGATATAATAAAATCTAGATAAACATTAAAAACTTCAAAAATACATATCTTTGCACACAAAAATCACAAAAATATAATAGAAATACCTTTGAACTCAAGGCAGTAAAGAGAACAATGTTGAATTGAAATTTTGACTTTTTTATTTTTATTTGATTTTTAATTAATTAAATACTCTATGGAGTGTTTTAATTATTAAAATTCAATTATAAATTAGAAAAATATGAAAGGTTGAGGGATCAATCTTTAGATCCTTAGGAAAACTTTCTGATTTTTCCAAGGCTAGTAAAATTCTCTGGAACAACATTTTCTAATTTTCATGAGATTGAACAATTATTTTTAACAATCATTTTAAAAATCAGAAAATAGGAAAATTAAATTTGAAATTGGTTAGAAATTTAGAGGGACAAATCTAAACCCTAAAATGAAAGACTCTAACCTTTGGAAAATCTAAAATGACATTTTCTTGTTAGGGTTAAAAATTTAAAATTTTAAAATATAAAGAAATCTAAAATATATTTTTTTAAAATTTGAAACTCTTTATCTAACTGATGTCACCATGAGTTAAGATTGAGTTCAAACACTCAATGAACTCAAAATCAAAACTTGATTAAGATTAATTCAATTAATCCTTAATTAAATTAGAATTAAAGACAAAATTAAAAGTTAATTAGGTTTAACTGCACATTAAACCTAATTAATTCTTCTTTAGCCTTCATTATATTAGGCTTAGGATAAAGTCAAACTTTAATTAAGCTAAAGACATCACTAGGCTTAATTAAACCTATTAAACCTTAACTAAATTTAGTTTAATACAAAATTAAACTTTAATAAAGCTTAAGATATCACCAGGCTTAATTAAACCCATTAAACCTTAACTAGATTAGGTTTAATACAAAATCAAACTTTAATTAAGCTTAAGACATCACTAGGCTTAATTAAAAACAATAAACCTAAAACCTCAACTAAATTAGGTTTAATACAAAATTAAACTTTAATTAAGCTTAAGACATCACTAGGCTTAATTAAACCCATTAAACCTCAACTAAATTAGTTTTAATACAAAATCAAACTCTAATTAAGATCAAGACATCATTAAGCTTAATTAAACCTCTTGAACCAAAGTCAAACCCTAATTAGGTTTAATCCATTAGACCTATTTAAACTATTAAGTCGAAATTAAGTTAGACTTAATTAACCCTTTAAACCAATTAGACTTAACCTCAATTAAGTCTAATTAATCATTTAAACCTTAACCAAATTAGGTTTAATTAACCTCTAAATTAATTAGACTTAACCTCAATTAAGTCTAATTAAACAATCAAACCTTACCCAAATTAGGTTTAATTAACTTCTAATCATGTCTAATTAATCAATTAAACCTTACCCAATTTAGGTTAATCAACCTTTAAACTAATTAGACTTAACCCTAATTATGTCTAATTAGTCAATTAAAGCTTACTCAAATTAGGTTTAATTGACGTTTAAACCAATTAGACTTAACTCTAATTAAGTCTAACTAATGAATTAACCTTACCCAAATTAGGTTTAATTAACCTTAATCTTAGTAGACTTAACCAAAATTAATTCTAATTAATCAATTAAACGTTACCCAAATTACGTTTAATTAACCTAAATCTAATTAGACCTAACCATAATTAAGTCTAATTAACCAATTATACCTTACCCAAATTAGGTTTAGTTAACCTTAATCTAATTAGACTTAACCATAACTAAGTCTAATTAATCAATTAGACCTTACCCAAATGAGGTTTAATTAAACCTTAAATCAATTAGACCTAACTCTAATTCAGTTTAGTTAATTAATTAAACCTTACACAAGTTAGGTTTAATTAACCTTAATCTAATTAGACATAACCATAACTAATTCTAATTAATCAATTAAACCTTACCAAAATTAGGTTTAATTAATCTTAATCTAATTAGACCTAACCATAATTAAGTTTAATTAATCAACTAAACTTTACCCAAATTAGGTTTAATTAACCTTAATCTTATTAGTCTTAACCCTAACTAAGTTTAATTAATCAATTAAACCTTACCCAAATTAGGTTTAGTTAACCTTTAAGCCAATTAGACTTAACAATAATTAAGTCTAATTAATTAATTAAACCTTACCTAAATTAGGTTTAATTAACCTTAATATAATAAGACATAACTGTAATTAAGTCTAATTAATCAATTCAACCTTATCGAAATTAGGTTTAATTAACCTTAATCTAATTAGATCTAACCTTAACTAAGTCTAACTAATTAATTAAACCTTAACCAAATTAGGTTTAACTAAACTTCATCTAATTAGACTTAAATATAACAAAGGGTCTGTTTGGCGCAGTACGCAGATTATCCAGATTATCAGGATCAGCAGATTATCCTTATAATCTGCTGATCAGCAGCTTATCCGGATAATATGTCTGTTTGTTTGGCTTGAGTGTTTGGAAAATAGCTTATTTGCGTACTGATTGTGGATAAATGACTATTATGCCCCTGAAATGAATAAGCTGTTAAACTGTTTGGTTTCTACGTTTTAAGAACGGCTTATTTACAGCTGTTTGTAGAAAAAAACTGTTTTTACTCCTCTTTATTGCTAAAATTATTTTAAAATATAAAATCTTATTTTAAAAAATAAAATCTTATTTTAAAATATAAAATCTTATTTTCAAATCTACAAAGAATTCATTTATTTAAAGTTTCATTTGTAAGAATTGAGCAAATCCTTACATCCTCATTCATCAATGACACTCTATTATTAGGGAAGCTTCTATTTTTATACCTCCCAGTAGTTAACAAATGTAATAGTTTTTTTTTATACAAGATGGAAATAAATGAGGGCGAGAAATAAAAATCTATTTTAATAATAAAAACTGTTTATGCTCATGTAGTGATTGTCAAACTTCGTATGAATTTTATGTGTTCCGACCATTGTATTACGAATAAATTCAAAAGATTATATTTACAAAAACAACAAAAAAAAGAACCATAAGAAAAGTTCTTAGTCATCAAAATTTTTCTGTTAATTTTATTTTATTTAAAAAACTAGCTCCCAAGCTCCACTTTAGTGGCGATCAAACAAATACCACACATTTCTTATGTATTTATATATATAAATCAATTGCAAAAGCGGTGATCGAGAAATAAAAAAGACAGGAGAGAAAAATAAGCAACGAGTCTAATATACCCTCATTCAATAAACATAAAAAAATAGTACATAGGAGTTTAGAGGAATAAAACATATAATACTCACTCAATAGTGACTATCTACAGACCTATTAAAAAACAAGAAGCATAACAAAATTACAACCAAAATTATGATAATATTCATTTTAAAATGTAGAAGAGGCATGTCTGGAGCAACGTTCTCTGGTTGGGATGCCGTCGAACCCTGAGCAACATTGTGCGCTTGAGATATTGTCGAGTCTCCATCGCTATGGGAAGCTGAATAGGTCGGAATGTTTGCCCACCTGAAGAACTGACACTTGTCGGAACCGTTTGCCCACCGTGGGCACCTGTAGAATGGTCGGCTGTAGCTATGTGGCTGGTGCGATTTGAACAACACCATAGGTAGTCCGCAGCGGCAAAACTCTTGCTTGGAGGTCCTCGAAAACTTTGAGCTCATTTTCCTTGTAGAAAATGCGAAAGACGGATATTGTTAGTGATGGAAGAATTTGTAGAAAGAATTTTGCATGATTTTTTCCTTTTGTTTTGATGAAAGAAAAAGTAGCAGAAAGCTCAACCCTTCATATTCGGATTTCATCGCACTTTGGTGCTCGTTGCGAAGGAATCCTTCCGGAAATGATATATATTTATTTTTTCTCATGCACACATCTACATTGGATTCATGACCTTCATATTGCTTGTTCTCCCTGCCATTAACATCTCAAATCCAACACATACCAATATATACTATCAAACTATCAAACTTTACTATAACAGACAAGCATAGGATTGGCAATATTACTAACTGAAACCGTGGACGCAACGGTTGCCAACAACATAGTTGTGTGGCCATCCTAGTTGCTGCATTCCAAACCGAAGCCAACAAAGAAAGCCAAACATTTCCGTTTTGACAATATCAAAGCCCATGTGAAGGGAAATTTACATATTTACCTCACAAGTTCTGCTCCATATTTACATACATACCACACATACCTCATAAGTTCTGCTCCATTTTTACATACATACCACACAATTCTTATGTAAATATCCAGAAATGTTCCCAGCCTCAACAAAGAAGTGAGGAACCCTCGCCAATGCACCAAACTAAACAAAGTTATAAATTCATCTAAGAAAACACAACAGTTGGAACAAATCCGTAAAGAGAAAGAGGTCAGCTTCTTTGATAATGAACACAAACTTGAGTTGGCTCAAAGCCCAAATTGATTAGCAAAATTCTGCATAAAAAGCAATGATGGATGCAATAATACTGAATCAACCCAATGCATTAGTACTTTTCAAAAATTTCAAAACATGTGTTCTGCAAATAGATTGCTTGGCATAGCTTTATTTTAGAAATCGTGAAGTACTGAAGAAGCAGTGCCAAAAAACAATCTTATAGTTGTGAACAAGAATGTGGAACAAGATTCTAATCTTTCAAAATCATACACCACTGAAACCTTTTGCTACCCATTAAGCTACATTAATATGTTGAAGGACCATTTACATACATACCACCCAATTCCTAATCGAATAAAAAAAAATCTTTTAAACATACACCACCCAAATCTTTCAAATTAAACATCAACACTAATTTTATGCACTTATCTAGTAGGTGCATTTTCTGCTCCTTAAATTTATCCACACATAGCAGTATTGTATGCCCCAAAGCATGCTTCCATGAGAAGAACAAAAGTATGCAATTACCACCATTCCATTATGCCCAAGCTTTCCTAAAAAATTATTATAAGCCAAAACACTCTTAAAAGACAAAATATTGCAAACTCACAAAGAATCCATAAGAAGAATACATTTTTTTTTATTTGAAGCATAGTCGTTGACGACAAATATAGTGTCAGAGCTAACAAAAACATTGGAGACATTTGACAGAGCCTTCCAAAATAAACAGAAGCGGTGAGCAAGTACAAAAATCCCATCATAACCAACTCGCAGGAGAAGAATCGAGACTTGGATCTATTCATTAAGACAATCCCAATTATCACCTCAAAGTGTTATAACTATCATATTGTTCAATACAAAAAACCAAACGGGCTTGGATCAGACTTGGATCAGCAAAACTAGTAGTGAGCAAAAGAAAATTCAATGTTGATTTTGATTCTATACAGACTTGAAAACTGGTTGTTCTAACTTTCCTTATTCTTGCAACCTGAACAACAAAGAAAATTCAATATTGATAAAACTGAAGCCATTTTCAAGTGCATAAGTAATATATTGTCAAGCCTAGGGGCATAAACCAGCAGCAACATAAGAAATACGTTGTTATATGTATTAAAAGCAAACATATTTCCAAAATTTCCAAAATTTTTCTTTAAAGAAAGTAAGGAACACTATTGTAGCTTCAAAGCCTGGCTTCACCTAAATTTTATGTATTTATATGTATTACATGTATGAATACATAACAGTTGAGAAATGCATATGTAAATGCAATTAATTTACATACCAGCCAATCTTTAAGTGCAAGGAAAAGAGGAATGGATGTCCCATAGATAAACACCAAGCATTTAAAATTGCACCAATTTCATATTTTGTCTTTAACAAAGAGATATAAAAATAAGCCAAGTGAATACATATTCACCAAATGGTAGAGGCAACGGTTGCCAACAACAAAGTTGTGTGGCCATCCTAGTTGCTCCACAATTGGCAAGGTAGTAATCATTACTTGATGCCTTCATAGCAGCATGTAGAATTTACAATAAAAATGAACCAACAGAATTCATCACAAGGTAACATAAAATGAACTGTTTATCATGCATAATAAAAATAGACCCATTGAATACATATTTGAGGTTCAAAATAAAGAAGAAGTGGAAATTCAGCTTTGACATATTGCATCTGTGATACGCTCCCTCAAAGCAGCCATCTCCGATGCACCTTCCCCATCCTGGGTTTCAAATTCTTCAACTTCCATAGGGTCATCAGGGATTGACTGGCCAATTTGTAATTCTGATTCCTCGGGCGGGAGGTGCATGTCGTCAGCCTCAACCATATTAAAATCTATGTCGGAACGGGATGGATGTCTTCTAATGAAATTATGCAACGCCATCGTGGCCACTACAATATGAACCTGCTTACGAAATGGGTACGTAGGCATGTCGTGGAGATGACCCATTTCTTCTTCCAAACACAAAATGTTCTTTCGATCACCCCGCGCAAGGATGAGTGGCGTTTGTTGAACATCTCTTTTCGACCCCGGGCGACGCCACTTGATCTCTCAAAATCGGGAATATGATATTTCATCTCTGGGAATGGCTTCAAATATCCCCACTGTTAGGGATATCCGACGTCTACCAAATAGTATTTACCTATCACGAAAGACATCATTATTTGCTATTGTAAATATATAATAATGGGTTAGAAAGTTAAGCCAACCCGGAGGTGGGTGAGGGAAGTGTTGTCTGCTGCCTTTCGTTGTGTATTTGAAAATACGGCTGTCATGTGCACTCCCTTCCCATCCGGCCATAACAAATGTGAAGCACATGTTGAAGTCACATACAGCCATCACATTTTGGGTAGGCGATCCGCTTCGACCAATGTACACCACCTTCTGATCGCTAGGAAGTCGGGCATGAATATGCGTACCGTCAATTGCTCCAATGCAGCTCTGTTATGATTTGTTAGGTGATCATTAATATTGAGATCTACATTTTCACTTTGAAGTGGATGTGATGCAATAAGGAACTAACCTTAAAAAATGGCATGTAACGCGGGTCTTTGGCAATCTTTGCTGGAGTTGTGCTGAACGACGGGTCTTCTGGCTTAATGATTTAAATAGATAGGCTAATTAATGCCTTCAATCCTTCGGAGAAGTATCGACTTATTATCTCAGAGGAATGTTGGAAAAGCTCCATGGCTCCTCTAATTGATTGATTCTGAGATAAAATGAACAATGTAATTGCCAATACCTCCCTGGTCGATGTTCTGGGCGAGCCTTCGAGTCTGTGATTGCTACATAGTTCATGTAAAAGGTCCAGAAAAATGGGCACAGTCATACGAAATATGTTGTGGAATCTTATGGGACTTCCAAAGAAGCATCTCGCCGGAGCATTTATCCCCAATAAATGATGATGTCATGCGTGGGTTTCTAACAGTGCTGGAGCGGTAGTACTCTAAAAGCTATATTACAATTGCGGCAGCTAATCTTCTGCAGCGTGCTACCTGATACATCCTGCGTAAATGTTTTCGTATGAAGGTACGTTTTATTCAATTAGCAGACAAATATCCGTGCAAACTTTAAAAAAATGTAAACATTTAACAGAAAAATTCAATACATCAATGAAGAAAAATTGCACAAATAACAATGTCTTCAAATACCAAAATTGCACAGATAACAGAAACATTCAGGACTGTCCACAAAAAAAAAACAAAAAAAAAAACTAAAAGGTGGGGCCGAAAAATTTTTAAGTGGAGAGACGTAAATATTCAGCACGTAGTTCGGGCTGCAGCCTCTTGAAAATCTGTCTACGTATTGGGTCTTCCAAAACTTTAACACATTTTAGGTAGAATGCGGGATCACAGACAACTTCTGGAATTTCATCCAAAAGATTCATGAAGTTCACATCGGGATCAACTACTACAACATGAACAGTTTGCGGAGTTTCGAGTGCTTGTATCAGTCTATCTATCGAGCTCTGAATGAAAACATCTTTATTTTTTATTTTTTTGTCGGTCTTGCGCCTCTTTGATTGGCACGTGGATTCGAGCTCTATTAGGTGCACGCTCGGGCCTTCACCAGAACCCATAACTTGTTCGGGTATGTTGTCAACTGAGATACTAGCAAAGCCCTGCTCGCTGGGGTTGAATGCATTTTCACCCGTAGCAACAACCCCTTCGAACATAACATCCTGTTTGTCCTCCAAGTCCGGCTCAATCCCGCACACCTTAAATTTTTTTGCATTTGGAAAAGCCTGCAATGTCAAGGGGTTGTAGCAGATTATCCAGATTAGAATTATAATTGATAATAAACTGAAGAGTACACAATGATACAATTATTACCACTAACTTTGCAGTCCAACATTCCTCAGAAGCATCCACCATACGTTTGAGAGGATTCCAACCTAATCCAGTTGATCCCCTTTTAAGATCCTTCCATAACTTCCAGTCCCTCTTTAGCTGATCCCACTTGTTCTTAAATTTCAACATATCGTAGTCTCGTCCTGTCATTTCATTAAACTTGTTGGCTATATTAGCCCATCCTTCTTTGCTAAAACAAGACGATGGCCTATTTCCAGCTTCAATCTCATTAACACAGAGATTGCAAAAAATATTTGTCACAATTTTATCCCACGTTGCTGATGTAGACCCTTCTTTGGTTTTAGCCATATCGTAACTAGTAGAAGACATAGATGAAATATTTGAGAATCATCAATGAAAACATAATACATGCTTGCACGTGGCCAAGAAGGTATCTTTCAATTTAAAAAAAGAACATGCATATTAATTATAAATACATAAGAATTGTGAAGTAGCATTTACTAATCAAAAGTAAGATGGATAAAAAAAATATTAAATAACATTCATTCAAAAAATAATGGTTAGGATATTCATATATGTTCATTAGAGCATAAGTAGGAGCTATATCGGCTAATAAACGATTATGTTTGCATAATTAAAGGTAATGAAATATAAATTAGCAAATCCAACCACATAAATATAAAGAATTTAAAATTTGAAACTATTGTCTAGAGCATTTTATCATAGCAGGTAGGAGGAGGGAGCAATTTGTGGCACTTCCCTTTTCATATGAAGCGCATGAATCCGTGTCACTCCTCTTTTATGTTAAGCTCATATATTCGTGGCACATATTTTCCCTTACTTAGCAAATAAATCCAAGTCTTATTTCATTTATTATTAAGCAATCCTAACGGTTTCAAAGCACTAGATATATTGAATTGAGAATTTACCAAACCTATTTTATGCCTTCTTGTATGAAAAAGATCAAGTCCTAAAATCTCATTCGAATTCCAAAACCAAAGAACCTCTTAAATCACATAAAAACATACAAACCTACTTTTTAAAGTAGATCACTAGAAAATAAGTAACATTGAGCAACTTCATAGAGTGCTTGCTAAAATAATGAGCATTGAACAACATGTATATCATTTTCTATGTTCCAGGAATTCTTGGCCTTCATTTGTATAACATGTATACCATCACTATAAAGAGAGTTTTGAAGCCATTATAAGAATCTTAAATCAATTATTATATCTATTTACATTCAATTAAAATATAAATTTAAGAGACTTCAAAACATTCAAATATAATGGCTCATTGCTAGCAATCAAATGAGTACATACAAAAAAAAGTGTGTTTTTCACACATTTTAAGTGAATAACATTATCATTTTTTGAGGATTTGTTGAGACTTTTTTAGAAACTTTTGAATTAATGGATTTAACAAAAATGATAAAATTTATTTTAAATCATTTTAAACTGAAAGCTATCCATATATGATCCCTGCCACAGCTACAAAAAGCTCTCCCAAACGAACCTATAAGATATTAAGGATGAAGAAGAGGCCGGATTAAGGATTTGAAGTAAAACTGGTTGGTTCTAGTAATAGAAAGATCAGATTTATGGCCGATAAATGTGGAAGAGAGACGTTGGGGATGGGGAGCGGGAGCAGGACGGATCAGAGAGGAAGGAGTAGAGGTGATGATTATGTCGTTCTCAGCTTAAAAAGAGTTAATTTGCAGGCAGCTACCACATTTTTTCCTCTCCCAAACGATTTGCCCTGACGGTCTCACCGTAGGAAGAAAGAGTGCCTAATGGAGGGAGGGAGACGGGCGCATACCTGAGAAGCCGACGAAGGAATGAGGAAGCGGGTTGCTGCGGGATCAGCGAGGGAGACAGGTGCTGCGGGATCTGCGAGGGAGACGGGTGCCGGGATCGGGGAGGGAGAGGGATCACGCCGCGACCTAGGGTTCTGGAGGAAAGGAGACGGGCGAGGGCAAATATCGTCCAACACAAATTGACAAATAGAAATTAAGAAATGTGTTTTGTAATAATCTGATGGAATAGCTTCGCCAAACATGTTTATGGCGTTTTGAAAACGCCACAGCTAGAAATAATCTCTCCCAAACGCACCCTAAGTATAATTAATCAATTAAACCTTACCCAAATTAGGTTTAATTAAAATTTAAACCAATTAGACATAACTCTAATTAAGTCTAATTAATCAATTAAAACTTACCAAAATTAAGTTTAATTAAGCTTTAAACCAATTAGACTTAACTCTAATTAATTCTAATTAATCAATTAAATCTTACCCAAATTAGGTTTAATTAACCTTTAAACCAATTAGACTTAACTATAATTAAGTCTAATTAATCAATTAAATCTTACCTAAATTAGGTTAAATTAACCTTTAAGCCAATTATTCTAAACCCTAATTAAGACTAAAACAGTAGACTTAATTAATCCATTAAACCTTAACCAACTAAGGTTTAATTAATCCTAAATCCTAATTAAGTCCAACACATTCTACTTAATTAAGCTATTAATCCTAAACTCTAACTAAGTCTAACACGTTAGACTTAATTAACCTATTAAACCTTAACCCACTAAGGTTTAATCAATCTTAAACCCTAATTAAGTCTAACACATTAGACTTATTTAATCCATTAAACCTTAACCAATTAAGGTTTAATAAATCCTAAATCATAATTAAGTTTATCACATTAGACTTAATTAAACTTTTAAACCTTAACCAACTAAGTTTTAATCAATCCTAAACCATAATTAAGTTTATCAGACTAGACTTAATTAAACTATTAAGCCTTAACCAACTATAATTTAATCAATTCTAAACCATAATTTAGTCTATCACATTATCCTTAATTAAACTATTAAATCTTAACCAACAAAGGTTTAATCAATCCAAAACCATAATTAAGTCTAACACATTAGACTTAATTAAATTATTAAATCTTAACTAACTAAGGTTTAATTAATTCTAAATCGTAGGTAAGTCTATCACATTAGACTTAATTAAACAATTAAACCTTCACAAACTAAGGTTTAATCAAACTTAAACTTCAATTAGGTCTAACCCATCAGACCTAATTCAATTATTAAACCTTAACTAACTAAGGTTTAATCAAACTTATACTCTAATTAAGTCTAACTTATTAGACTTAATTAACATTTAAGCCTTACTTAAATTTGACTTAAATAACTTTAAATTCTGGTTAAGCCTAACCTTAATTAGACTTAGTTAAACTTTAAGTTTTACTTAAATAAAACTTGAACGATCTTTAAATATAATTATGTCTAATCTAAATAGACTTAATTAACCTTTGAGTATTACTTAAATATGAACTTAAACCTTAATTAGGTCTATTTTAACTAGACTTTACTTAAACATTAGGTTCAATCCACATTGAACCAAACTCAACTTATCTAACTTAGGTTCAACCTAAACTGAACCCAAGTTAACTTAAACCTTAGGTTCAACCCACATTGAACCTAATTCAACATATCTAACTTAGGTTCAACCTAAACCGAACCCAAGTCAACTTAAACCTTAGGTTCAACCCACACTGAACCTAATTCAACACTTCTAACTTAAGTTTAAACAAACATGAACCCAAGTTAATTCAACTTTAGATTCAATCTACATTGAATCTAACTCAATACTTCTAACTTAAGTTCAAACAGATATGAACTCATGTTAATTCAACTTTAGATTCAATCTACATTGAATCTAACTTCGTATCTCTAACTTAAGTTCAAACAGACATGAACTTAAGTTAACTCAATTTTAGATTCAATCTACATTGAATCAAACATAAGTTTAAATAGACATGAACTCGAGTTAACTCAATTCTAGATTCAATCTACATTGAGTCTAACTTAAGAACTCAAAATTAACTCAACATTTCTAACTTAAATCAATTTAAGATATTAGATTTAAATGAAATTGAATTTAATTATCAAAAGATTTTATCTAAGTTTAATCCCTATTAGACTTAACAAATATTCAAGATTCAAATAATATTGAATCTAGAATTCTAAATTTTAACTTACGTTAGATTTTATTTGAGTCAAACATAATTAGACTTAACATTAGATTCAAAAGACATCAAATCTAAGATTCTAAAGTTTAACTTATGTTAGATTCCATCTAGGTCTGATTTAGACTTAATTAAAATTATTAGATTCAAATGACATTGAATCTAATTTCCAAACATCATAATGATATTAGATCTAAATCTTTAAATTCAAATAAAATTGAATCTAAAATTCTAGATCTAATCAGATCATAAACATAATTTATCAAATCTAATAGAATATCTAGATTCAATCAATAATGAACCTAAATGCCTAAAAATAAAATGATATTGAATCTAAATTTTCAAAACTTGAATCTTTAGGTTTAAAAGACACCAAATGTATGATTTCGACATGAAATGGCATAAAAATATTAAACAATCTAAAATTTTTCAACCTAAAATTGGAAAAAGACATTAAAACTTAAATGAAACCCTAATGAACAAACATCACTAAATGCAACTTGAACCCCAGTGTTCTTACTCTATGAAGATTTCTCAGATGACACAATCCTAGTTACAGACAGAATTCTTCCTGTCCTAGTTTAAACACCTTTCGGACTAAGTAGATTAAGGCCTCTGATGACCTTGGGACGACGGAGCCAGTGACATCTTGACCGGGTTATATAAAATATAACCAAATAAAATAAAATATTTAAAGAAAAAATTCACATTATTTCTTTTAAATCTGACATTATTTTCATTTGCGGGATGAAAATAAATTTCACTTTAGATTTCTTTTACGTATTATAGGGTGTGCTAACTCTATTTTGCAGGACAATTAAAACGAAATGACAACGTTGATGTCATTTTCAATTTCCTTTGCATGTTATAGGGTGTGCTAACTCTGTTTTGCAGGACAACATTCTAAAGACGGGACAAACGACAATAAAACAAAATTAAAATGACATTAATAAAACAACAACAAAAAGACGTTAATAAAATAAGAAGAAAATAAAACAAAAAACAAAACGATACTGACAAAATCATTCAAAATAACAACGTTAAAATGAAACAAAACCAAAACTTTTAGGATAGTCACAAAACCTAAAACTTTTATGATAGCCATTAAATACAAGATGAAAAGAATGACAAAACGACAAACAAAATAAAACAAAAATGACATAATAAATGACATTGACAAAAAAAATTAGGAAAATGACAAACAAAAAAATAAAAAATAAAATAAAATTCAACCAAGACAAACTTTTAGTGTAGTATGACACATTACCCTTAGGATTGAAAATTGATATTTCTTTCCTTAAAACTTTTTTAGCAACAAGTAATTAACATTAATCAGAAGTTCTCTTAGATGTTCATAATTGTCTAAGATGTAATTAACAATAGGAGCTTACTCCTATAGGAGATTTAAAGAACATAGAATAGATATTCTATCTAAATCTCTGGTTACCGAAATCTCATCCTTATAAAGAATTCCTAGAATAAGGTATTCTAGAAGCTTTTCATAAGAATTATCATTGACATCTTTCTTTCTACTATTTTATATCTTATTAGCCCTTATTTTTTTCAAATTTATTATTATCTAAGGTTCTTTTCACACGATCAAAAGAAATAAGAATTATTAAAGATTAGGGCAATATTTTAGACAAACAAAATGGTAACTCCAAATCGACATTGACACGGAGAAAATTTCTGACAAGGCTCCAAACGCTGACTCAAAGGTCCCTTGGTTTGGGGAATATCTTCTCAAATTTGGTTATGTAGTCACCTGACTAAACCCCCATCCTAATCACATTTAAACTTGACCTTGGGCACCCTGAACGAGCCAGCGCCCTCCTCTGTCCTTGCCGGCTATCCTAGTCACTGGAGAACCTCAAAACCGAGAGCCACCCCATCTTAAACCAAACTCAAGTGCACCCCCTTGAGCTGTCTCACCCCCATTGGCAACTTAATTGACCCAAAGTGGGGTAATATAAAACTTTCAGTCATTGGAGTTGAATTTAATGAATTATAAAGTGATAGGCCTTAAAGGGGAAAAATGGTCATTATGGAATTTGAGCTTTAAATTAATATTTAGGCTTAATTAAAGATGTAAATGGGTAATAAATAATTTTATTTAACTTTGTCTATGTGACATATGTATTGTTGAATTTTTATTCTCAATGTACATTATCCTTGATGATGGAAGAAAATGTTGAAAAACATTCCCCAGTTAATAATAACAAATTGGCAGGTCCAAAAATGCCAAAACAAACATTTTAATTAATAAACGACATGATGAACAACTTGTGATAATTAACATCAGAATTATCTTTTAAGCTAAAAAGGTCAAATCCCTAGTGAATACGCTTTCTTTATGTGTTTTTCACACATAAATTGCAGTTATTGAATATAAGTCCCTTCCTAACACGGAAACATGACATTCCTCTAGCTTTATCTTTGAGAAAGGATATAAGTCGTATAACATTCCTTCTTAAAATTGATATATCAGCATTTGATATTTTTTAGAAATGAAATATGACATCCATTTTTTCTCTCCAGTTATTGGATATAAGTCCCTTCCTGACACGAAAACAAACATTCCCTTAGTTTTTTCTTTGAGAAAGGATATAAGTTATATAGTGTTCCTTCTCAAAATCAACATATCGACATCTGACTTTTTTAAAAAATAGAATATGACATCCAATTTCTCTCTTCAGTTATTGGATATAAGTCCATTCCTGACACAGAAACTAAGCATTCCTCAAACTTTTTCTTTAGAAAGGATGTAAGCTGCATAACATTCCTTCTGAAAACTGACATACAGACATCTTACATTTTCTAGGGATGGTATGACATGCATCCTCATTCCCAATTATTATAACACATTTCCTGATGAACTCACAATGAATATTATAACATCATGACCATTTCGGGGTCAATGCCAATATGTGTGACATATTTGGGTAGTATTCGACACATATTGGAGGCTCATTTATTGACCTCACTTTTATGAGGATCATTTCTAAAACTTGTTGAGATAGCAAGTTGGCTAATATTGACTTCCTAAATCTTAATAAGAGTCACTAAACCCTATTGATCCAATAGGTGAACCTTTGACCAAAAAGTCAATTTTGGTCAAAATGGTTAATCCTTGACCCAATCACCATCCCATTGACCCAATATGTCAACATTTGACAAAAAAGTCAATTTTGGTCAAATGGTCAATCCTTGACCCAACGACTAACCCATTGACCCAATAGGTCAACCTTTGAACAAAAAGTCAATTTTGGTCAAAATGGTTAATCCTTGACCCAATGACCAACTCATTGACCCAATAGGTCAACCTTTGACCAGAAAGTCAATTTTGGTCAAAATGATTAATCTTCAATTCAATGACCAACCCATTGACCCAACAGGTTAACCCTTTGATCAAAAAGTCAACTTTGATCAAACTGTTAAATTTTTGACATAATGACTACCAAATTGGTCAAATCTTGACCTATCTAATCAACCCAAGACCAAAAAACCATCACATTGACATTACATGTCAAACCTTGAACTAAATAGACCAATTTGATTAAATTGTCCAACCTAAGATCTAAAAGATTACCGCATAGACATCATTAGTCAACTATTGACCTAATCAACTCAACATTGGTCAAGGAAACTAACACAAAATCAAAAAGTCACCACTTTGACCTTTGGATTGACCTAAACCTTAAAATTGGTCAACATGAAAAAATTAAACCCTAAATGACAAATCTTTGGACCTAATAACCAACCAAACTATGACAAGGTGAAGAAAGTCAAAATTGATTACCTTTGGACCAAAACGGGTTAACCTAGGTCATTTAGGGTCAACATTGGTCTACCTAGTCAACATTTATCAAATTTGGTCACAATACCTAATTTTGAACCAAAAATGATAAAAATTAATCCCAAAATTATTTTGATTAATTTATTGGCTAATAATATAATTTTTAACATTTTTGACTAATTACATAATTAAATAAAAATGCAAATATAATTAAAAAGCCATGAAAATGAAATTTGGACATATGACACCATTTATGATATAATAAACGTTTTTCAAAATTCCAAACCCATTAATGACATCATGATGACCTCACATGGGTTACACACAACCCATGAGACCCATTAAAATAAAATAAACCATTTGGTGACTCATGACATATCACCTTAACCATGGTTAACAAAATATGATGATACTTTAATCATGAAGGGAAATGAGGTGTCATTCCCTCATGAATCCTTGGAGGAATATTTGGTGAGTCACCAAACACCTCAAACTCCATACAATGAGGGATAATCAAAATTTGGATCATCCCTACATCGTGGAATGAGTTCATAAATACCAAATATGGAAACTTAAAAAAAAGGGGTTTATGTGTCATGCTCCTACTAAGCCTTAAATGACATATTGAATGGAGGATAACTGCCCTCTTTGAGTCATCACACACCTCTCCTCCACCCTATAAACATATACCACATCAATTTTATAAAAGAAGGAGCTCATCATGATCATTTGAAAGTCATCATGACTAAATCATGCGAAATGGAAGGAAGGCTTATGTTTCATGATCCATGAAAAAAAAGTACCTTTTTTTAGTGTTCATTTCATGCTCACTTTATGCATATTTTTAATGATAATACACTATAAAGGAAGTAATTTTGCATATTTTTGTCTGCAAGTATAAAAATATGATTTTATAGAAAATGAAGCAAAAACTATGCAATTTTGAGCCAAAATAAGCAAAGGAAGAAGATTCTAACTTAGCACATATTGATATGTCTTTCTATGCTTAATATCTTTTATATTTCTCACATGTTTTTGAATGAAATTATACTTTTGAGAAAGGTGTTTTTATGTCTATCTTGTAGGTGAAGATGTTAGGAATGCAACGCAACTGAAATGGGGCGAAACAGAGTTGAAACGAAGCCAAACGGAGCAAAATGGTGAAGCTACGTACAGGGTGGCGCATAGGCACCAAAACTCGGTGCCCAAGCGCCAGCGACGACAAGAAAACGGCACCTAGGCACCCGAATCAAGGACTAGGCACCAGAATCATCCAGAAACTATTATTGGACGGGATTTTAACGACTTTGGGAGTTATTTTGACAGTGTTAAGTAGTTTCTAGACCTTCTAGAAGCCTAGAAGTTATTCCTAATATATAGGACATGTGATACAATGAATCTAGACACATTGGAGCAGTTTAAATCACAAAGAGGTGCGAGCCAAAGTGAAGATTTGCAAAGAACTGGACGTGGTGTCTGGCGCCTAGGTGCCAAATTCTGGCGCCCAGGCGCCAGACAGACCTTCTAGAAGATTCATTGAATTTGGACATATTTTGAAGAGGTGCCTCAAGGCAACCCTTGAAGCCTATAAATAGGAGGCCACTCCTTTAGAGAAAACTGCACCCTATAGTCTCTCTCTTTCCCCTTAGTCATTTTAGTCATTTTAGAGTCATGAAGATGTAGATTTCTATATCTTATGGAGAGATTGGTGAGGGATTTTGAGATATTTATGTAAGGGATGTTTAAGCGTCGCATGGATCAGTGGGAAACTTTGGTGGAGAGATCTTCTTCTTTCTTTTAGAAGGAAAAAGCTAAGTATTTTGTTCTTCATTTTCTTGTAATTGTTGTAAACACTTTATAGTAGATTTTCTTTGTTTTAAACCAAGTTTTCTGTCGTGAATTATCCATGTTTCGTAAGTGATTTCTTTACTCTTTCTTTTAATATGAAGTAGTGACATGCATAGGAAAATCATTTTTATGAAAGAATTATCTATTAGATGCTTCTAGGTGACAGATAGTTGCATAAATATAATAGAATACTAATCAAATAAGTTCCTTGTTGACACTTAATTTATTATATAGTTCTATTAATTCTTTTACTTCTTATGCCATTATTTTCATTTACTTTTATTTTATAATGAAATAGATGCATGTTTAGGAATTAAGATTTGCTTTGATATTCTCTTATTAAATTATGGTGATGATATTCATACCGGATCTTCATTTACTTTACAACTTGATCACTTGTATTGTTAAAACCTGATGAAGAATTCTGAGACCTAGAAGGAGATGAGTTCTTAACTAGTAGATATCACATGAATCCTTGGGTCGTCGAAGGCCTTGTGCGGGTTATTCAAGGTGAAGTGCAAATAAATAGGGAGATATGATTTATTGGTCGTAGAATTGATTAGCTTTTAGAGTGACAGACTAAATTCTAATAATTTGGTCTATAGAAAGGGAACGGGTCACTGGTAGGGCCAACCATAGCCACCCTTGGACATCTAGTAGTGTGAGCCTAGATTAACCCATTCTACTAATAAAACATCTTGAACCGATCTATAGATTAGCCAATGTTTTTTATGCCTGGACCAAAAGGTAAAGAATAGGAATGCTTCTATTTGGCACTACTACATTAATTCTAAGCATATCTTTCTTACACATTATCTATGTAATTGCAAGAGAAAGGTAATTTTTAATATCTCGACTTTCTCCAAACCAATTTATCCATAAGTTATCTTTTTATTTAAGAATTTAATTTAGGATTAGTTATTATAAAACTCATTTTAATCGACATTCCAAATTTAGGCCTTATAGAAATAGACTTGAATTAGCCTAAAGGATTTCTTACCTCGCTTCTCTGTGGAATCGATACTGGGGTTATAAAAGAAAACCCTATATTACTTGAAACGATACGTATACTTGCGTAGTACCCCTAGTGTGTAAAATATTTTCTAAAATTTTACAAAATTTTGATTTTATACATTAGCCGCTATTTATAAATTGGGTCAAGTTTTTGGCCATCTTTTGGAAGCGAATATTACTACGTTATTGCGGGTCGGGTCAAGTTTTTCGTGCTATTGCCGGGGAAGCTTAGGTAAGAACTTTAGGAGAATTTTAGTTGAAATAATTAGGTTTAGACTTGGAAAATTGTAGTGTCGTAAAAACTGTTTGTGTGAAAAATAAGGTGTTCATAAAAATATTTTGTTGTGTTGAATATATTTTATCTATTATTTGCTTAATTGTTAATGTACTGTTTGTTGTGCTCTGTATGCGAAACAAAGGATCTAAAGGACTTGTGCCTTATGATCCCGAGTTAGAAAAATGGAAAAAATTAAAAAAATAGAAGGGACTCAAAAAACTAGAAATGGAAATGGAAAACTTTCAAGATAATAACTTAGAAAATCATCATACTTCATTGAGGGATTATGAAAATCCTATGACAGATGAAATTCACTCAAGTATACAAAACCCTGTCGTAGAAGCTGACTCGTTTGAAATAAATATTGGGATTATCCAACGTGTGCAGAACAACCTATTTGGGGGAACACCTTTGGAGGATCTCTATTTACACTTATCATGTTTTCTAGAACTTTGTGCTACATTTAGTTATAACAGCTTGTCAGATGATGCTGTTAGGCTAAGGCTTTTTCCTTTCTCACTAAGGGATAAGGCTAAAATATGGTTATTCTCATTAGCACATGGCTCTATTAAAAATTAGGAGTTAACACAGAAATTCCTAGTTAAGTATTTTCCACCT
The DNA here is from genome assembly GCA_022702705.1 of Papilionanthe hookeriana x Papilionanthe teres. Taxonomy (NCBI): domain Eukaryota; kingdom Viridiplantae; phylum Streptophyta; class Magnoliopsida; order Asparagales; family Orchidaceae; genus Papilionanthe; species Papilionanthe hookeriana x Papilionanthe teres. Next base: position 78,105,576 of record CM040434.1, on the reverse strand, counting down.
TCAAGGACTATTAAACTTAGAAATGATATTATCTCATTTTTTTAATATGAAGAAGAATCAATATACGAAGCCTGGAAAAGATTTAAGGAACTCCTAAGAAAGTGTCCACATCATGCTCTGCCCGATTGGTTAAAGGGCTACAAATGAATTTCAATGGCCCTCTGCAAGGGTAAATCCTAAAATGGTAGTCAGTGTTCATGATATAGATGCGATTGCAATTCTTGCATCTCAGGTTACTGAAATATCAAGGAAGTTGGACCAAATTGGAATGAACCAGCCTCAAGTTACTCCAGTAAGTGAGGAAAGTTCATTAGGGAATATGATTGATTCTAACTTATCATATGAAACCTTAAATACCACAAACAACCTATATTCTAACTTTTACAACCCAGGTTGGGAGAATCATCCTAAATTTAATCGGAATCATACCACTGATGGTGGAAAACAAAAATGGGAAAATAATCATGCAAATCCTAATGGAAGTTGGAATAATCAGGGGAACACAAACTATAGACCTTCATATCCACCGGACTCTAACATTGATCAACAATTTGAGGATAAGGAGATGTCTATGGAACAAGTGGTATTGAAAGTGGGAAACCAGTTGCAAAGTCCAAATGCTGCATTAAAAATATAGAGAATCAACTGGAACAAATGGCTAATTCACTTAGCAATAGACCCCAAAGAACACTTCCTAGCAACATTGAGATCAACCCTAAAGAAGACACTAATAAACAAGTAGAAGCTGTCCAATTAAAAAGTGGAAGAGAGATAGAGGAAGTGGTTAAACAAGAGAAAGAAGTTGTGAGAGACACAAAGGAAACTAAAAGACCGGAAGAACATGTTTCTAAGGATCTGTTGACCTCATTTTTGATGAGGTCTTCTCTTCCTCTCTTTAGTACTTAGGATCTAGCCTTAGGCTTTTCCTTTGACTATCTTAGAGGATTAGAATTGGGACCCACCACCTAGAAATTCAAACCACTTCTTAACTCCCTACAAACTCCACAAACTTGACTGTAGACCCCTAATCACCTAGAGGGTTGAAATCAAATGTGGAAGTTTAAAGGATGAGTTCCTATAGGACTCTTTGGCCTTAGGACTGCCCTGGGTGGCCTGGTCTGCTGAAGGGCTGACTTAAACACACACTACACTTATACACTACACTTTCACACACATCCTAAAAACACACCCATACCTAACTTGACCTCCTGACTCATGAAGGTGATTCACATGGATGGTCCTTAACCCCTAAGCCCTTGGCTAAGAGGGTTAGGAACAACATAGTGAATGCCTCAAATGAGTCCCTTCATGGCTCATGTGGGCTTGATATGGCTTCATGGCTCAACCAAGATGATTTCATTCCACTTACAATTGCCCAATCTTCAATTTTGCAAATTTTCAATTTTTGACCCCCGGGACCCTACACCCGCCTAGCCTACCCAAAACCCTTGAAGTTACCCAAATTTTTCAAAATTTTCAAATCACCCAAAATTCCCCAAAATTAACCTTGAACATTTCCTCACCAATCAAGTTGATCATCCATAGCCAAAAATATCAAAAACTCCAAATACCTCCCAATACCCTCCAAATACCCAAAATACCCCTCTTGACCCAAAAATCCAAAAATTCAGAAAATTCCCAGAAAATTCTAAAAAATCCCAAATATTCCTAATTTTAGTTTGTTGAAGTACACCATGGGTCAATTTTGTCAATTTACCCCACTTTTGTCAAAACCCCCAATTTGACCCATTTTAACCCTAAGTGAACCCAATGTCAAGCCAAACCTACCCAATTGACCCAAATTCTGGTCCAATTCAATTCTAAACTTCAATTTATCATTCCCAACACCAATCTAGACCAGTTCCAAGTCTAATTTGATTGACATTTGAATCCAATTTCACTTTTAGCCTTAAAGCCCAATTTGGACCCCTGACCCAAACCAAACCAATTTAACTCCAATTAACCCCAAATCTTTTCTAAACCTTCCCTAACATCCCCACAAACAAAACACTAACATGATTTGCCCAAAATTTAGACCCAAACCCCACTCAAATTCAACCCAAAGCTGAAAGACACAATTTTGACCTAAACCCAAACCTAACCCAAATAAGACCAAACCCCAAAATCAAAGCCCAACCAAAGACAAAAGCTCTTTGAAACACTCCCATAAACATTTCCCAACATTTATTTTACATCAATTTCAACCCTAGCCCAACATTGGCCCAAGTTAGCCCAATTTGACCTACATTGGCCCATTTACCAAAGAGGTCCAAATCCAATCCAATTCAAGCCCAAAACACTTCAAATTTGTTCCAAATCATTCATGAAACATTCCTAAATTAAATTCAACGCTTATTGGACCCAATCCTTTGCAAAATTCTCATTCTAAAATCCATTTTAAAATCCAAAAGCCCACTTCTCTAAACCATTTTAAAAGCCCATCTTCATTAAATTTCAAAGGCACAAAATTCATTCAAAGTCCATATGACACTCTTCTTCATCATGCATTCAATTAAAATCATCCCTTAAGTCCTAAATCAATCATCAAATGGTTCCAAATCAAGCCATATGCCAAATCCCATCAAATCACCCCTAAATTACCAAAATTTCTAAAATCCATTTTCATGAAATTGACCAAGCTTTTCCCCAAGCCAAAGACAAGCCATGAAGCTACTCTTAAGCCACATGCAAGCCATGTGAGTTGCTCACATGTGACCTTACCACATTGGGCAAAAGGAGGAGATCCTTTCCACATTCCCATAAGGTGATTAACCACTCCCATGATTCCCCTTAACCATGCTTATGCCTAATTGTGCTTGGATGGTGACTTGACCCTACTGATTATGTTGAACCAAATCACTTTCCCTTCAGCCTAAACCAAGCATTGGGTGGTGCACCTAGCCCAAAGGGATGGGTTGACCCATTTGGAACCAAATGGCCTCTCCCCCATACCATTTTAGTCCAAGCCTTTTACACATGGCATTTGCCAATCGCCTACACTAAACCCCAGCCACCGACCCACCCGAACAAGATGGTGACCGAGTGCTCGGCCGGCCGACCACTGTGCCACCGAGAAACGCCATGGTCGAGACATGGGGAGAAGCCAAACTTTGGAATTCTCCCTCGCTAAGCTGCCCCATGCCCAATGGCCACCATGGCTGTTCTTCTCCTCACCAGAGTAGCTGATCCCAAGCCCTAACTCCCCCTGGGAGAGCCTCCAACCAGCTCTATTAAAACACCCCCTCTCTCAGCCATGGAAGAGGGTGCTGAACCAACCTTAAGGAAACTCTACCAAAATCATTCCAGACCACTCTCTACACATAGAACACTTGATTTCCACTGGATTTCAGCCCCAATTCCCTCTAGCTGAGCTCAATTTTGAGTTCAAACTTCAGCACAAAAACCAGGACACTTCTTCACAATGGACCAATCCCCAAATTGATTGATCCTACACCTTCACTGCGACCGAGGGAAGAAGTCCACCAGAAAAGCCCCTTTCCGGAGCCACCCATCCGTTCCGGACTCCAAGCTTTGTAATCGGCTATGGTCGAAATCCTACCTGGACAATTCACCGCGACCAGGAGACTTCATCCGGAGCTTGTCTGGGACGCAATCGAAGGTGACACAACCCTCGGATTGAAGCCACACTTCTCTGAGCAAAGGTATGAGCTAACTCTTTATCCCGAGCTTCTGGAGATTCTCCATTTCAAATGCCTTAACTTCAATGCATGATCACCGTATAGATGTATTTGTCTCTTCAAGATGAATCCATAGAGCACAAGAACATGAAAATCTATTAAGTATTGAGTGAGATATTAAGGATTTAGTGTGGAAGGTTCTCGGGCTAGGAGGGTTGGGGACGATGAACGGATGTCGTTCATTTAACACACGCGAGGACGGACGGCCAGGATCGTGCCGGATAAGGAGACAGAACGATACAGCGGGCCCCTAGAGCGCTGAGTCGGATGGCGGAGTCGAACTAGAAAGCGCCGCGTGGCTGTTCGGGGATGCTAAGGTTGACGTGGCGCCTATTCGGATAAATAGAAAAATAGGGATTTTCTTATTTATTTAATTCCCTAAACGTCAAAAATGCATAACTTTGTGTAGGAAAATCAGAAAAATAAAATAAAAATACCCTCTTGCTCAGTCAATAGAGGAGAATAATGTGGAAAAGAAATCATTTAATTTCATCAAGTATTTTATTTTTAATAATTTATTTACTCTCTGCACATTTTCAATTCTCCATGCATGTATATAATTCACCATGGCATGAGGCCATAGGGCTTTTGATGCCTCTAAACTTAGGAATATTCTCTGAATTTTCCAAGGTCAGAGGCCATCCCTATGAGAAGTTATTGATTTTTCAAATTCATGTAGCTGTTTTGAGTATTTTAATTCCAATAATTAGCATATTATGAAATAAATTCTAGGAAAATTTGGTGATGTTTATTATGACCAGAGGAACCTGTTGACCTCATTTTCGATGAGGTCTTCTCTTCTTCTTTTTAGTGCTTAGGATCTAGCCTTAGGCTTTTCCTTTGACTATCTTAGAGGACTAGAATTGGGACCCACCTTTTAGAAATTCAAACCACTTCTAAACTCCCTTCAAACTCCACAAACTTGACTATAGACCCTTAATCACCTAGAGGGTTGAAATCAAATGTGGAAGTTTAAAGGATGAGTTCCTATAAGACTCTTTGGCCTTAGGACTGCCTTGGGGTTGATTTCTGCATATTCATTGTCCATGAATTCCGATGAGTCGATCTCATTCGAACTTTTCCTTTTCTTTTGCCAACCGCTCTGATGTCTGCTCAATCCTTCCATGCATCCCCTACGGAGCTTCGTGCATTCGTGGTTGTCATGCGATGGCTGCCGGTCCTTTTTCACGAGTCCCTTCATCGCAAAGAAAGCACTTTCTTCGTATCTCCAAATTTCCCGGCGAGACTTTCTCTCTCGGCCGTCAAGCTTCAATCTCAATCGCCCCGTAGTGGGACGCCATACCATCCTTCTGAAGACAGGCTGTCCAGGGACCGATGGCCCACTCGCCAAATGCTTCGAAGGTGGTATCCTCCCTAATCCGTAACCCCGATACTACGACAGCGGCTAAACTTCATTCCCCTTCGTCGTTTATCATGACTACGGTTCTACTCGGGGCCCAAGACGGGATTTAACCGGCACCCGCTCCCATCCCGCAGGAATTCGACACGGGGTGCCTCTTCCTGCTGGGGCCTTTTCTACCAAAGTTTGTACGAGCAAACGACGTAGTTCCGATTCTTTCTCATGCTATCGTTGTGTGATGCGGGCTCGGTAATGTGGCAGCAATCTTTTCGAACATTCTCCTCATCCTCTGCGGCGAGAGGGGATGGAACCTCGTCCTCCCAAAAGTGGTATGTAGTCAGCAATGCTGGTGTATATTCCTGCACCTGCAGTATATTCGGCAACTCCGGAATCTCCTCCAGAAGGCAATCTCAGTTGAGCCTCGGCTTCGGCGATCCTTCTATTTCTATTTCTTCTTCGGGTCTTTGTCGGGGCCGACTCGAATCTTCGAACCGACCGATTTCGAAGATGTATGTCTTACAGAAGATCCGTACCTCCACGGTAACAAAATATCATGCTCCCGGATTTCTTCCTCGACGGCGTGCCTGCAGTGCGTAAACAACTAGACCGCAAGTAGTAAGAACAAATTTCCTCCCGCGGACGGCGCATTCTCCTAGTCGGACCCTTTCGTGAGAAACTTTGCCGACGAAGGCTTCAACTCAAGCAGCATTCCTCACTTTCCAGATACCTTGTTTGTCGCTGCAAAGAGGGAGACGCTTCGTGACCTCGACGTTCGTAGCTAAATCCCCGTCCAAATCGGATGATCCCATTGTCGGCTACCATCCTTATGTACGTCGAAGTCCGGGTCTGGCTTCTATGAAGAGAAAATCCGCCTGGGGCTCCCATTTCTCATAGGTAGATTCCTGTGTGTCACCTAAGTTATGCTTCTTTTCTTTAGGACGAAAAGGAATATAAAAGAGTCCGAACTCATTTTTGTTCATGTATTTATAAGAAGGAATTATTTGTTAAAAGAATCACTTATTGGGAGGGTTCGTTTTTATTTAACGTGAATGTCCAAAGGTGTAGAAGGTAAGGAATCCGATTCGATGGGAAAGAAAGTCTTACAAGACTTCCCGACTCGAAGGATCACCTAAACTAACACCTATCGGGGTCCACCCCACCTCAGAAATGAGGCAAAGGATCTCGGAACCTCTCCTCGCTTAGGGGCGTCTAAACAGCTGCTCCTAAATCCGAGAGAATGTCGGGGCTATACTCGTTCAAGATAAATGAATGATAGTATTCCAACGGAAAGAAGGGTAGCTCATCCATTAGGATATGGATACACTTCACTCATTTTTTTGAAAGGTAATTATTTCATTATACTTGAGAGAGGAATTTTCCCTGGGCCGAGTCGCCTTAATTTTGTGCGCTTATTTTAGGTTGTATTATATTTGTGCGGGGGTCGCCTAACAGAAATTGTCGGCGAATTTAAATTTTAATTTAGATAAATAATTTGAAAAAAAAAGTAGTATTTGATTTTGAAAAATAATTTTAAATATGAGATTAAACCGATCTCACATCCCAAATAAGCTTATATAAACGAGCACCGCACCACAAACCGTGTATCCGTCCCTAAGGGTAGACACACTGCTTCGATGGTGGGCTCGACTGGGAACAACCAGAAGTTTTGTGACATCCGTTTGGTCTGCGAAATCCTACCTATAAGCCGACAAATTCCCCGCTTAATATGAAAGTATTAAATAAAGGTTTATATTACCCTGCTCCTTAAATTCCCTATAGCGGCAAGCCTTATAACTTAATTACATCTTAAGTGACGGGAATCACCTAAGAAAACTCTCGATAATAACCAATAATTCGCTCTCAAGAATTTCAAAAGTTTAAGGTTTTCAAAGATTGAATTTTGGAAATTTCAATAAAGTGAATGTACTAAATTTGGAATAAATATTTTAGGAGTCCAAAGGAAGAGTAGTAGGGAAGTCGAGGATCCAAGAGGGATTCGACAACTTCCCGACTATCCTATCGTCATTAATTTTGAAAATGAATTTATTTAAGTTTCAATTCGCTAATTAATTATGTGAATTACATTTACATAATCACATGGTTATGCAAATAACCCGAGAGCAAGAGAGGTGATTTACACTGATTCTGACGACGACCTCGGAATCCTAAAGTGTTAGGGCTTATATTGCACAGCTAAAGGCTTGCTGTGCTGCCTAAAAGAACAAAGAGGATTTATGTCGCACTAAAGTGACTACCTCGAATCCTATGGCTTGTTTGCTTTAATTCCCAAGAAGATTGGTCAAGTAGGTTCAAGTTTTGCCGACGACGATATCGTGGCCGCCCCACCATGCTCCGAGCTCCTCGTTGTTGCGTAGGTTTAGTTTTAGAAATCATAAATCGTGGGATGAGAAAGGTGTTTCTGAAAGCTGAGAGAGGTCTTAATTTCCAAGTGTTTTGTATTTCGATTAAAACAAATCTTAAAGTTGATTATAACTATTACCGGTTAAGATCCTTACCTGCCCATCCTTCCGCATCATTATTTTTATCGCATTCACTTAGTCCAGATGAATTTGCTAAACTCAACCGAATGAGTTCCACACTTTCATTTAGACCGTGGGAAATCCCGTTAGCAACACGTAGGTTACATCATCCGAGGTATTCCCGATCATCCAACAGACGTTTTAATTTAGTCAGACCGTAGTTTCGTGTTCTCGTTTCGTGATTAAATTTCGAGTTTGCTTTATATTTTGAAATGTTGTGGCGGTGAATTTTATCTCGCAATGACTTCTAACTTAATTTGGTTTCAGCTTTAGGGTTCATCCTAAAGGTGTGGGTTTTCATGCAACAGTTGTTTACCATGCAAGAAAAGTAAGTGCAATGCAGTTAAATAAATCGTAATAATATAAATTGCAAGAAAGTAGATCGCAATAAAATAAAAGCGTACCCGGAGGGTCTTCCGTCATCCCAAGCTGCACTTAAAACACAATTAGAATATTTAAGCAAGTTCCTAGTAAAAACTAAGGGAAAGGTTATGGTTTTCTACCAAATCTCTAATCCTATACCATCATCTCCTACGACGTCTAAGTTCTTTGTGTTTTTTTTTTTTTTTTTGTTTCGAGGACGATTTTCTTCATCAAAGAATAATTAAGTCCAATCGTTCTTATAAATATCCTATCATATTGAGGAAGTGCTTAAGAAGAATCTTAAACATCTTTTTCAATATTTCTAGGATTGTTTTAAGTCCAAATGAGTTTAATTATATAAATGAATCGATCGTCCGAAGTTTTCAAGTCTTGTTAACTTGCTCGCTGAACTAGGACATTTCAATATCCTATGAGTGAGGTAACACTTCATTTGATGTTCCATTTTAGAGTTATAATAATCAAAGTCATGTTATAAATTAACATTCAAATGATTCGATTTAAGTTAAAGGGTTTAAATTTGGAATGTTGTCTGCTGTTTTATATTTAATTTAATTTAATTTAATTGAATTTGGATTCGCTTAACATAGTTCAATTTAATTGGATTTGGCATTTAATTAATTTGATTTGATTTAATTTAATTTTAATTATTTAATTTAATTTAATTGTTTAATTTAATTTAATTATTTAATTTAATTTAATTTAATTATTGAATTTAATTTAATTGTTTAATTTAATTTAATTTAATTATTTAATTTAATTCAATTTAATTGTTTAATTTAATTTAATTTAATTATTTAATTTAATTTAATTTAATTATTTAATTTAATTTAATTTAATTATTTAATTTAATTTAATTTAATTATTTAATTTAGTTTAATTTAATTTAATTTGTTTTAATTTAATGTAATTTAATTATTAAATTTAATTTAATTTTAATTTAATTTATCTTTAATTTACTTTTATTTTTAATTTTAATTGAAATTTCAAAGAGTTTAATAATTTAATTAAGTCTTTTAATATTTTGAATTTGAATTATCATTTTAATTAAAAGTTGAACATTAATGAGATTTAATAGTTTAGTGATTTTTAAATTAAAGAATAAATCTCTTCCTAATAAATATCCCTTATTTTAATAATTCCAATTTATCATTCCTCCAAATTTAATCTATTATTTAATTAAAGTTTAATCATTTTAAAATTATTTAATGGGTTTCTACCCTTTAATTATTTAAATTTCAATCATCCAAATCAGATTAAGATCAAATATTTTACTTGTTGATTTTTTTATTAAACCTAAAGTTTTAATTAAGGGTTAAAAGTTTAATTACCATTTTACTCCTTAAGCTTAATAATTTCATAACTCACTAAATTGAACTTAAATGAATTTGGAAATTTTTATGTGACTTCACTCATATGTCAATAAAGACATGAGAGGAGAAAATGTGATTTTTCTGTATTTAATTTATTTATATAATTATTTTTGGTGGAAAATGGAGATTTTCATGAAAATTTAATAACATGACTAAGGGAAAGTTTCTGTCCTTAAGAAAATTAGGTGACATTCCTAATGACCAGAGAAGCACTTGGACCAATTTTGGTGTGATTTTTTGAATTATATTATTTTTATTATAATTATTTTGAGTTTTGGGAGTGTTAATTAATTTAAAAAAAAAATAAACAAGAAATGGATTTTAGATATTTTTCAAAAATCTCTCTGATATCAAGGAAACCAGAGAAACAAATTTTGCAATTTGATTTTTCTATGATTTATTATAATTATTTTAGTGAAAATGCTAGAAAAATACATTTTAACAATTTTAAAATTACCCTAGGGTTTTAAAATTCAATATTCACTAAATAGACCTAGGAAAAATGTGGGATTTGTTCCTATGATTAGAATTCAAAATGTGACATTTGGTGAATTTTATTATTTTTGTGATTTTTATTATTTTTTAATTATTAAAATATTAAAATATTATTAAAAAATCAACTTTTTTAGAAAATTGAAATTTTAATTTTCTTGCCCTCGATATCAGAGATACTCTCCAAAACCACCTTATGAATTTTAAGTATTTTTAAAGTCATGAATTTTTAGCGTTGTACCAAGCAATGGCTTAATTAACCCACCACTTGTAATAACCAAGTCCAATTGACCTCAAATTTTTATGGCTAGTTCTTCGATCCTAAAGGTCGTTTAAGCACCATTTCAAGTCAATTGACACTCGGTTAACTCTAATTAATTAAAGACCTATTTCGAGTGTTTAAGTCAATTAGGTTGTTTTGAATGAACTAAGCCAAAATCTATTTTTCCTAGGGTTCTCTCGTCATGTATGAACATCACCAATTTTCCTAGAATTTATTTCACAACATGCCAATTTTGGAATTAAAATACTCAAAACAAAGAACATGCATTTGAAAATAAATAATTCTTTAGATGGTTTGACCTGGAAAATTCAGGGAATGTTCCCAAGTTCAGTCAAAGCCCCATGGTCTCATGCCATGTATGCACTGTAGTTTACATGCAAGGAGAATTAAATGTATACAGAGAGTAAATAAATTATAAAAAATAAAATACTACTTAAATTAACTACTTTTCTTACATTATTCTCCTCTGTTCACTGAGCAAGAGTGGAATTTTTATTTTATTTTTGTGATTTTTCGATATGTAAAGATATGGATTTTTGAAGTTTCCTTATATTTAATAATACATTAAATACCCTAATTATCTACTTATGCACGCGCGCGCCGAAACATCTGGGCAGCCTCCGAAGGGGTACGTGTCGCGTTGCATTGGGCGCCGCCATCCGAGTCGCCACCGGCCCGCCGGTTCTCGGCATCGTTTCCCCTGTCCGACGCCATCTAAGCCGTTCGTCCGCGCGTGTATCGAATGGACTCGCATCCGTTCATCGTCCCCAAGTGTTCTCACCCGAGAGCCGTCCACACTAAATCCCTAAGATCTCAATTACTTCCCCAATGGATTTTTACGTCTTTATACCTCCTCTACGGATTCGTCTCGAAGAAACGAACATTCATCTCAGTTAACATGCATCAAAACTAAGCATTCAGCGAGAATCTTCAGAAGCTCTGTGATTAAAGAGTTAGCTCATACCTTGGCTCGGGCAAGCCAACCGAGAGTTGTTGCACCTTCGTATCGGGTCCCGGAAGAAGCTCCGTATGAAGTCTCCCTTGCCCCGTGAATCATTCTGACATGATTCTCTCGACCAAGCCCGATCACAAAGCTCGAGGCACACCGATAACCGGGTGGCCTCGAGATGGGCTTTGATGGTGGACACCTTCCTCAACCGGGTGAAGGTGTAGAGCCAATCAATTCCGAGAATTGGCTCACCGTGGAGAAGTGTCCCGTTTCGGGCTAAAGCTCGAGCTCAAATCGGGGCTCACCAGAGGAATCAATGAATCTTGGGGGCCAGGATCCGGTGCCTCGGTGCGCAGGAGCATCCGGGAGGATTTTGCCGCAGTTTCCTTTAAGGTTTTTGTTTCGCACCTTCTTCGTCGAGAGGGCAGGGTTTAAATAGGAGAGGGTGGAGGGCCTCTCGCAGGGAGTTAGCCTGGGATCACCAAGCCTGGGTGAGGAGAAGATCGGGCCCATGGTGACCACTAGGTACGGGGTGTGCCTGTGTTATAATTTTCAATGTTGGCTCACAGCAGTTCTCTACCATGGTGTTTTCCGCGGGCTGAGTACTGCCTGCTGGCAATGGTCACCATCTCGTCGTGGTCGTATTCTGGTTTAGTGTGTAGCACTAGCAAATGCCATGTGTAAAGAGCTCGGATTTCAATGGAAATCAGATGAGCCTATTTCGGGTCCAAATGGGTCAACCCACCTTGGCTTCGGGTTCACTTCCATGGCCTGATTTTAACAGAGGACTTGCCACGACGAAGAGAGAGTGGTGTGGTCTCTATCCATGATGAGGTGGACAACATATTTAGTGTGCGACATGTTACATGTGTTATTAATGAAAGATTAGGAAAGGAGTTCCTCCTTTTACTCATTAATGGTACGTGGTCACATGTCGTTCTCCCATGGCTTCAAAAGTATTTCATTGTTTTGCCTGTAATAACATGGCTTGTCTTTGCCTGAAAGCTTCAGTCAATTTCATATAAATGGTTTTAGAAATTTTTGGTAATTTGATTAGAATTTTAAGATGAAGCTTGATTGGAATAATTCAATGATGATTGTGTGACTTGCGGTAATGGATTTAATTAATGGATGACAAATGGAGATGTCATGTGGGCTTTAGGTGATTTTGGGGCTTTTGAATTTCAAGGAAATGCCAGTTTTCTAAATGGTTTAAGGAATGGCCCTAAGTTTAAAAATGAATTTAAGTATGGGAATTTTGTAAAGAGTTTGGCCAAATAATTGTTTCGGGTTTCAATTATGTATGTGTCATGAGTGATTTCAGCAAATTGGGTATGATTTGGATTTGAATTGCTGAATTTGGGTTAGGTTCTGGGCTTAGGTCAAAAATGGCCTTTTGTACTCGGGGTTGAGTTTCCGAGGAGGTTTGGGTCTAAATTTTGGGCAAATCATGTGCTGTGTTTTGTTTCATGAATGTTATGAAGATTTAGAAAAGATTTTGAGGTTAATTGGAGTTGAATTGGGTGAGTTTGGGTTAAGTTTGGGTATGGGTGTGGTTTTAGGAAGTGTGTGGAAATGCAGTGTGTAAGTGTAGTGTAAGTCAGCCCCCTCATCGACCAGCCACCTGTGGTAGTCCCAAGGCCAAAGAGTCCTATTAGAACTCATCCCTTAAACTTCCACATTCGATTTCAACCCCAGTGATTAGGGTCTATAGTCAAGTTTGTGAGCCTGCAGAGTTTAGAAGTGGTTCAATTTCTAAAAGGTGGTCCCACTGAATCTCAAGATAGCCAAAGGAAAGTCAAGGCTGGGACCCTATACTAAAAGTAAGCAGGAAGACCTCATCAAAAATGAGGTCACCGCATACGACAACAAACCCTCACATCTTCTAGCCATTGTTTGATTTTATCATGTACTATAAGCCCACTCAATTAAAATCGCAAGATCAAAACATTAAAATAAGTATTAGTGACTTTCCCCAAACTCGTCAAACTATAGACAATGAAATTACCGAAGTTCACTTCAATAAGTGATTTCTCCTAATTCTCTTCCTTCGGATTCACAAAACAAAATGTTCCAAAATTTGATCCATTTCATCGTAAATTCCAAAATTCAATCTTTCGAAAACCTTAAACTTCTCAAATTTTCGAAAGGAAATGGTCGATTATTATCGAGAGTTTTCAGTGATTCCCAATACTTAAGATGTAATTAACTATAAGTGGGCCGTCTTCATAGAATTTTAAAGAACTCAGTATTATAAAACCCCGTTTGATACTGCTATTGCTGTGGAATTTGCTCGCTTATAAAATTGGTTCGTACCAAACGATGTCACAAAACTTCTGGTTTATTCGATCGAGCCCCCACCATCATGTGCTGTGTCTTATCCTGTGATGGGACACACGTTCAGGTGCGTGCTCGTTTATATAAACTATTTGGGATGTGAGATCTGGGCTTAATCTCGTATCTAAAACTTTCACCCTAAAAATTATTTCTTAAAGCCAATACTACTTTCTAAATTATATATATATTTAAATCAAATTTAAAATTTAAATTCGCCGACAACTTCGGCGACTACTGGGACAATTCCTCTCTCCATTATAATCAAATAATTCTGCCAAAAATCGGTAGTGTATCCATGTCCCCACGGATCAAACTACTCCTCTTTCCGTTGAATACTATGTTCATTTTTATCTCGAACAAGTATAGCCACACTTCTGACGCTCTAGGAGCCACTGCTAGACACCCCTAAACAAGAGAGGTTCGAGATCCTTTTAATTCAGCTTCGAGGTGGGGTGGACCCCCACAAAGGCTTTCAGAATGATCCTTCAGTCGAGAAGTTCTGTTTAAGACTTCTTTCCCTTTCCAACTCGAATCGGATTCCTTACCTTCTCTATACTCGAACGTCTCGTTCTAAATAAACAAACCCTCTAATAAGCGATTCTTTTAACAAATGATTCTTTTTTTTAATACATGAACAAAGAATGAGTTCGGACTTTTTCTCACCTTTCTTTTTTCACTCAAAGAAAAGAAGCATAACTCTCGTGACCGATAACCGTAATCTACCTCGTAAATGGAAGCCTCAACCTCATTTTCTCCTTCACCAACGGACCGGACTTCATTGCCTAAGGATGAGCCGCTCGACAATGGGGCTTGGTCCGATTCGGACAAGGATTTGAAAACACGACCATGTCACCGACGCTTCCCTCTTTCGCACCGACTAACAAGGCATCCGTCGAGGAACCACCGCTCGAGTTCAACTCAGTCGACCTAAGAGTTTCCCCTCCCCTGCAAAGGGTCCCGACTAGGGAGGAGCATCGCTGTCCGCAGTGGACTGTTCTCTACTCACCCCACCGGTCTAGTTGTTTCGGTGACCTACCCCGGGACGCCAAATCAAAGGGGAAAAGGAATCCGTAACTATGATAAACCTGTTACCGCGGAGGGTACTGGATTCCTCCGTGGGACCTTCTGTTCTTCAAAACGTCCGCTCGAAGATTCCTTCACGACAAAGACCCAAAGAAGAAATAGAAATAGAAGGATCGCCAGTGGAAGCCGCAGCTGTCGAGATTGCCTTCCGAGGAAATTCCAAGAGTCGCTTTAATATACACCTGCCACGTAATATACACCACCGCCCCTCGACTACATACCACTTTTGGGAGGAAGCAACATTCCATCCCCTCCGCCGGCTAGAGGATGAGGAGAATGTTCGCAAAATTGCTGCCACATTACCTCGGCCCGCATACTACAACGCATGCTCGCAAGAAAAGAATCGAACTACGTCACATCGGACCGCAAACTTGGTAAAAAAGCTAAGAAGGAAGGAAAACTGCCCCGTGTCGGAAATTCTACCAAGGATAGGGCGGTGCCTGGCCAAATCCCGTCTCGGCCTCGAGTAGAACCCGCCGTCATGATAGAAAAGCCAAGCAAGAGAATGAAGGCTAGCCCGCCCGTCGTAAGATCGTGTTACAGATGAAGGGTGATACCACCTTCCAACATTCGCTCGATGTGACCATCCGGTCCCAGACCTTCGTCGCTAGAAGGATGGTGTGGCGTCCCACTACGGGGCAAACTTCGGGAGATTGAAATGTAAAGCAGCTCGAGAGAGAAAGTCTCGCCAGAGGCCGGAATCCGAAGAAAGTGCTACCGCGATGAAGGGGACTCGTGAGGCGGCGGACCCGACAACCATCGAGACAACCCATACAAAGATACGTCAGAAAGCCCGCCAGAAGATGCCATGGAAAAGCTGAGAACCGACATCCGACGGCCGGGCAAAAGAAAGAGAAGAAAAGTTCTGGAGATGAGATCGACTCATCGGAATTCATGGACAATGAATATGCAACTACCATGTCGTAGACACGAGCTTCATCAACTTCTCATGCGCTCCCGCAGCTCGGCAGAAGAGAGGAGCGAATCGATGAAGAGATGCCTTCAGAAAAGGACGACACGATCGGCCAAATGGCGAAGCAGGACTCGAAGAGACGGCCAAGGGCCCGGCCACCTCCCGCAGCCGGGCACAACCACATGCAGAGACACCCCTGTGAAGTCATTCACATCGTAGACGGAGGAAAGGAGATTACATCCGTCACCTAGATGACCAACCTGAAAAAGGATACAACACAAAGTATGATCCCCGAAAAGGATATCAAGAATCCTCTGCAGAAAAGAAAGTAGAAGCCCTAGACAATCGAAGAACGGACATCCATTCGGACGGGTGTATCTTACCTGCAAGAATTCGGACACACGCACTCCGAAAGGCTTCGTACCACCTCTTTTAAGACCTTCGACGGAACCGGAACCCCCGAGCGCATGTTGCACACTGTGCGCTTGTCGCAATGCCATGGAGCGATGCGCTACTCTTCCGACGCTCGTTGGGCATCATCAGAATCGCCTTCGACCGGCATGCAGAATTACCCAACGGTTCCGTGAAGACATTCCCCGCAGCTAGAGAGTCTCTTCATTAAGCGATTTGTTTGAGTCAAAGACCACATCACTATGTGTGATTTAGTGGTAGAGAAACAGTTGGGCCGAATGAAACTTTCGTGGATTACATACTGGCGGAGAAACTTAAGCATGAAGCGTGAACCACAACCTAAGTAAGAACAACATGCAATGGGTATCTTGCTTAAAAGCATTCACGGCCCGATAGCACTTCTCCTCAAGGGATTCACTATTAAGACTTTTGAGAAGTTGTTAAGCAAGGCCGGAAGCTTGCAAGAAGAGGCGAAGAATTAAGTTTCGCCGACAAGACTCGACAAGCAGAAGTCGGCGAAGACTTCGAAAGAAATCTCGGGTCGCTCGCGCCGACAAAGGCAAACAACCGATGCAGTCACCACCGTAACGGCCGCAAAGAACCACAACAAAATTCAATAAAGAACTCCCGGTCCAAATTATCACTGCCTCCGTTAAGATGAACAACCGTCTCGTCCGCAACGATATCGAGGGAGCTTCCCGAGCAGAATATCCGTTCAAAATGAAGGGGGGCATCGAAGATGTTCCGTAGCTTAATGAAAACTCCTGCATTTCCAACAGCTGCAGCCCAAAAGACTAAGAGAAGTCAACAAGAAAGGTGATCCCAACTTTTGCCCCTACCACGCATGCTTCGGCACAAGATAAGACCGCATTACCTTCAAAAGTTGGCTCAATGACAACCTTCGGAAAGGAAATATAACAACTTCCGAAGGAGTACATGAAGGAACCCCGTAAAGGAGGTTCCGTCAATGTTATCTCAACCGATCCCGTCATTCCGATAGATCCCTATGCAACCAACGATGGATTACCACGTCGACGAGATCTTCGAAGAAGATTTTAGACAACATCCGAACCGCTTCTAAGGCGAGCTTCAATTCGCAGTTCGACTCGTTAAGCCGATACTATCACTGCGATAGAAGAACCACTCGACAGAGAAAATCGAAGAGCGAAGAAATTGACGAAGAAGAGGGATCGAGACTCCTAAGGCTAGACTAGGGGCTGCTTATCCTAGATAACATTGCTTTCCCGATCGGGGAGAAATCCTCGAACCTCTCGATTTTGTATGATTATCTCGCTCACGGGTGGGATCATATAATGATAAGGTGATGGCGTTGGCTACGTTTTCGACCGAAGCTTAACGATTACGTAACTAGCGACAATCCGGCGTCGATTTCGATACCAACAACAAATCATACATGATCTCAACGATCACAACGACGAAGAAGGCATCCATCAAGGAGGCTACGAGAGTTCAACAAGCAAATCTGGGATTCATCTCGCGTGAGTTTCGAGGAGCTCCGCTACGATGGTTGTGAGCCTTCGATTTTGGAAGATAATCCGGAAAAGCCCGTCATTCCGATTCGCAGAGGAGACACCAGCAAACTCAACACTAGATTCGAAGAAATTAAGGTAAGTCAACTCGAGAAGTGAAGGAGTTCTACCTCCGAGAATGGGTCCAAAAGACAAGGAAAAGGTGTGGTCGTTCAAGAAGAACCAACCCCGCAGAAGAAATACCCATTCGAGAAGAAGCCGAGACGCAGAGAACAAAGTGACTACAACGTGCTAGCCCATCTTAGGAAACTACCGCCAAACCGAGCATTCACGATGCTCATCTGTCAAAGGAGATGAGAGAAGCTCTGATCAAGGCCTTTACTTGATCCTAAAATTTGCTTAGCTCAAATGGCTTCGGAGATTCCTGGGATGAGGCTTGCTCGTTAAAGGAACAAGCCGAGGTGTTACCTTCACGTACAATGACCTACTACTCGACGCGTATCACAACCGACCGTCGTACATTTGGGCGCATGACCGGGAAGTTCACGCTCTGCAGTTTTGGTGGATCCGTGAGCATCAATCAATATAATGAGTCTTCGAACACTAGCATACTTCGAAATTGATGCTCGTGAGCTCGAGGCCGACAAAATGTTATTAAGAGGATTCAACCGTAAAGGAGAAAGAGCCCCTCGGGTCAATAACGCCATCGATGAAGACCGGTGATTTAGCAAAGACAACCCCAAAATTTCATATAATCGATTCGGTAAACGTCGTTCAACGCTCTACTGTGCCGACCATGGATACATGAAAACAGATGGTACCATCATCTCTACACCAAGGCATCACATCACTTGTATTGAGAGAACAAAGGCATCAAAGGTGACTTACAACCATGGTCCAAATTGGGCTTTAAGCTCAAAAGTGAAATTGGACCCAAATGGCAATCAAATTTGACTTGGATTTGGTCTAGATTGATATTTTGGATATTAATTTGAAGTTTAGAATTGAATTGGACCAAAATTGAGGTCAATTGGGTAGATTTAGTTCGACATCGGGTTCATTTGGGTTAAGAATGGGCTAAATTGGGGGTTTTGGTAAAAGTGGGGTAAATTAACAAAATTGGACCATGGTGTAGTTGGACAAAATTAAATTGGGATTATTTGGGATTTTTTGAAATTTTTTAGGAATTTTCTGAATTTTTGGATTTTTGGGTCAAGAGGGGTATTTTGGGTATTTGGAGGGTATTGGGGGTACTTTTGGAATTTTTGGTATTTTTGGCTATGGATGATCAATTTGAGTGGAGGGAAATGTTTAGGAATGGTTTTGGGGAATTTTGGGTAATTTAGGTGATTTTTCAAATTTTGGGTATTTCCAGGGCATTTGGTAGGTTTGGTGGGGCTGGGCTCTGGGCCAAAAATTGAAATTTTGGAAGAATGAAGATTGATCAAATTCGAGCAAAATGGAATCACTTTGGTTGAGCCATGAAGTCATATTAAGCCTATATGAGCCATGAGAGGACTCATTCGAGACATTCACTATGTTGTTCCTAACCCTCTTAACCGGGGGCTTAGTGGTTAAGGTCCATCCATATGAATTACCTACATGAGTCAAGGAGTCGAGTTGGGTATGGGTGTGGTTTTAGGATTTGGATTTTGTGTGTGAGAGTGTAGAGTATGAGTGTAGTGAGTGTGTAAGTCAACCCTCACCGCACCGAGCCACCCGGAGTGGTCCTGAGGCCAAAGAGTCCTATAGGAACTCATCCTTTAAACCTCTACTTTCGATCTCAACCCTCTAGGTGATTAGGGGTCTACAATCAAGCTTGTGGGGTTTGCAGGGAGACAAGAAGTGGTTTAAATTTCTAAAGGATGGGTCCCAATTCTAGTCCTCTAAGATAGTCAAAGGAAAAGCCTAAGGCTAGATCCTAAGCACTAAAGAGGGAAGAGAAGATCTCATCAAAAATGAGGTCAACACACTGATATCCCCTCTCAGGATGAAATTTGGGTGTCTTTACAGTCCATTGACAGCTCTAAAGCTACTGGCCCTGATGGGTTTAATGCAGGTTTTTATAAGAAAACTTGGGTCTTCTGTAAAAATGATGTTACTCCTGCTATCTAATGCTTCTTTCAAGGAATTAATCTCCCACAGTACTTTCATTCCTCTACAACTGTGCTCATCCCTAAAACAAGTGCACCAAAAAATTGGAACCATTATAGACCTATAAGCCTCACCACTATCATCAGTAAGATTATTAGCAAAGTGATTGTTGGGAGATTACAGCCTCACCTTAATAATATTATCAGTCCTCACCAATCTGCATTTGTTAAAGGAAGAGCCATTACTGATAATGTTCTTGTTGCTCAAGAATTATTACTTGATTTAGATAAAGCCTGCAGGGGTGGCAATCTGATATATAAGCTTGATATTAAGAAAGCCTATGATACTCTGGATTGGAACTTTATCCTCCAGGTGTTACATGTTAGGGGCTTCTCTGCTGATTTCTGCCTGTTGATTAAGAGATGGCTGAAATTTAACAACCATTCTATTCTTGTTAATGGCCAGATTTGGGGTGGTTTCCAAGCCACTAGAGGACTAAAACAGGGAGATTCACTATCCCCTTCCATTTTCATTATAGTTATGGACTATCTCTCCAGGCTCATTGAAGCTCAGGTTTCACCTTTTCAATATGCCAGATATCATCACAGGTCTAATGTGGTTATCTCCCACCTTTTATATGCAGATGATCTTATGCTTTTTTCCAGGGCTTCCAAGATTGTTGTTAAAAAAGTTATTAATTGTCTTAAACACTTCCAACTGGTATCTGGTCTTCAATTCAACATTGCTAAATGTGAGTTGATTCTTCCCAAGCATGTTACTGCAGATTTATCTCATTGGATTACTAACTACACTAGATTCTCTAAAGCTAATCTTCCATTGAAATATCTGGGGGTGCTGCTTATTAAGGGTAGATCCAAACAGCTCGACTTTGAGGAGATTATTGGAAAACTAAATGCCCAGTTATCCAATTGGACAAATTCTTTCTTATCCTCAGGAGGCAGAATCACCCTGCTTCATAGTATCCTCACAACATTTCTAAATTATGTTCTCCAAATGACCTGCATGAAGAAGAGTTCTATAATCCAGATTGAAAGAATCTTCAACAGATTTTTGTGGTCTGGACAAAGAAATCAGATGCATTGGGCAAGCTGGCAGAAACTTGCTAAACCTGTTGGGGCAAGTGGATTGGGTTTCAAAGGACTACACCATCCTCAGAAAGTGAATTATTGTAAATTATGGATTCAATTTAGACAGCAAAATTCCCTGTGGGCTATCTTTATGAAAGGAAAATATTGTAAAGACAGCCACCCCAATTTGGCACAAATCAAACCAGGAATCTCCAGGATCTGGAAACAAATGCTTCTGAATAGAGACCTTGCTGATTCTCTATGCTGCTGGGAACTTGGTAATGGAAAAGTGCTATTTTGGAATGACAACTGGTCTCCCCCTGAGATGAAGAATGCCCTCCCAAATATTAATAAACAGCTACTCCCAGTAGCCAACTGCTGGGATAATATGCAATGGTCCCCCATTAAGCTCCAGGAGCTGCTCACTGAGTCTTCTGTTCATCAGGTTGCCTCTATTCCTTTTGACAGTGCCAAACCTGACAGGATCATTTGGCAGAAGGGAAAGCTCCAAAGTCTCACCAAGCATATCTACCTTAATATCTATAACTGGCCTTCCCTCAATTGGGGTAGGAATATCTGGAACAAGTACCTTACACCCTCCATGTCCTTCTTAATTTGGAGGATTTTTCATAATCTCCTTCCTACTGATGATATTCTCAAACTAAAGGGGATTAGAGGGCCATATAAGTGCTACTTATGTGGGAATAATGCTGAAACTATTCAGCACTTATTTTTTAAGTGTAGCCTCTCCCAGGAGGTGTGGAAGGAGGTTATTAATCTTTTCAAAATCAACACTCTTCTTCTTGAATGACAGGTGTTATCTACTTGCTGGTTGTCCTGGTAAAAAGCTAAAGTGGGAGATATTCCTTTTATCATTGCTTGGTTTATATGGGTGCACAGAAACAATGTGAAGTATGAAGACAAGAGGTGTAGAGTCCTAACTGTGGTGGGAAATTGCCAGTCCTTCTTCACTAAGCTCATCCAATTGAAGAAGTTTCATAATATCCTCAACACTCCAGTGCAAGACTACCCAAAGCAGTCTAAAGTAATGTTAATTTACTGGATAGCTCCAACCAACCCATTTATTAAAGTTAACACTTATGGGGCCTTCTCTGATCTTGGATCTGGTTGTGGTGGTGTTTTCAGGGACCAAGATGGTAAGTGTGTTTGTTTCTTCCAAACTCCCATTGATGCTGCTGATGCCCTGGAATCCGAATGAACTGCTATTTTCTGGGCTCTCAATCTGGCCACTTCATGGCATTGGGGTAAAGTTGTTGTAGAATGTGACTTGGCTGCCCTTCTTCAGTACATGCAGAATAACCTCCCCCCACCTTGGCATCATTCCATCTGGATTAATAGAATTAAGACAATATCGCAGCAGATTAACACTAAATTTGATTTTATTTATAGAGAGGTCAACAGGCCAGCTAATTGGCTTGCCAAGAGGGCACTTTCCTCCCAGCAAGTTCTAGTCTCCTCCGACCTCCCTCCTCAGCTAATCTACCCCATTGAAGCTGATCGGATGAAGGCACCTCATTTCAGAGTTGTGGACATCTAAAGACTCCTTTCATGATGCTTCTTCAATATCTGCTCAATGGTGTTATCTGCCATGCAACTTGGGTTTTGGCTCCCTTTGGTCCTGAAGATTTTTTTTTTCTGATATGTTGTGGAGCTTTTGCTGTTTTCAAAGTTTTTGTATGAGCATTTGTCTGGGATTTTTTGGGAACTTGGGCTACAAATTTTTCTATTTTTGTTTTTGTTTTTACTTTGGAAGTCTTGTAACCTCTGATCTTTCACTTGTTAAACACGTAGGGAGCCTTTTGTAGCTCTTTTTTTTCTATATATATATATATATATATATATATATATATATATATATATATATATATA